>OY796862.1:12909433-14294570 GCA_963680765.1 Agrochola lychnidis | reverse complement strand
GCGTTGAGACATGACTCAATCCATACGGACAAAAATATTTACCTATCATAGGTATATGTTTATGTAAATTAGGTACCCACCGAATTCAAAAACCGTAGCTTGCGAAAGGCCGTCCACTTGTTGGTTGTCCTTTGGCTTCTCAACTAAAATAAACAGTATTAATCCTATACTCCATAGGTTTAGGTAGTTAAATAAAGGTAAACAAAAAATACCACGTGACGAGACAGCTGTCAAGTAACCGACTAAACGTAATACCTGTCACTTCAGTTGTTATGCTAGGTCACAGTTGAACTCTTCAATTTAGCAACGTTATACTTCGTTGGCGTTTAGAAATTGGGTTCTTTACAATAGACAGATTACAAAATCTTATAAATCAGACAAAAAAAAATGTGCTCAAGCAGTTACATCTACGAAAAATAGTTGAAGAATAAACGATAAAGTTTAACATACATTAATAAAAGAGGAAACTATGGTAAAACACTAAAATAAACTTAATTTGGTTTTATTGTTTTTTTAACAAGAAAGTGTCATCTATAAAAACCCTTTTTACGATTTGTTTACCTTTTTTTAACTATCTAAACCTATGGAGTATAGTGTGTAATATAGAAATTCCAGGATCATAACTACAAAATAAGCAAGCAAAGGTAAAACAAGCTAATTTACTACTAATTTGTAGTACCCGCGTTTGAATATGAGACATGACTCAATCCATACGGACACAAATATCTGCCTATCGTAGGTATATGTTTATGTAAATTAGTTACCAACCGAGTTCAAAAAATTCAGATGCCGTAGCTTGCGAAGGGTTGTTCATTTGTTGTAATGCTGTGAGGTGGTCCTCTGGTTTATCTGCTAAGCTAAACAGTATTAATCCTAGAGTGTGATATAGTAAACTTCTATACATTTCGTCTACTTGCACTTTACCACTAATACAGTACCCTACAGGCTACAGTGTACGATACATGTAGTAATTTCTAAATCATAGAAAGCTATTACGATCCATGACGAGAATCATCGATTTACACTATAAGAAATTGCATTGATATGCTGTCTATTGCTTTTGATAACCTTTGTAGGTATCATTACATAACACTGGCTTCTGTTCGTGACATCGTCCGCATGGAATTCGAAAAATAGCACCTAACATAGACATGAAATTAAAATTCACGTAGGCAACAATTTAGTAGGTACATAAGCAAAGAGTGTCTTTACTGTCTATCCCACAACCCAACTAGCAAAATTATCTATGTCGTGGCCAGATCTTAGAATTGACCATTTCATGAAATGGCCAGCTACAATTGGCCATATCGTTTAAACGTCAACGTTTAGTGATATGTCAGTCGCCGTGTGGCCATATCATTAATGTAGGGTATCCATGGTTTAAGGTGTAGTAAAAATTGCCAAGTAACTGCGACCAACTTGGCAGTAGCGCTCGCCGGCACCAACGATATGGCCAATTGTAGCTGGCCATTTCATGAAATGGTCAATTCTAAGATCTGGCCACGACATCTATACTTCTATTCTATTTATTTACTAATAATAAAGCTGATGAGTTTGTTTTTTTACCCGACTGAGGCGAAGCCAAAAAAAGAGGGTTACGTGTTAGATCTGTATATATGTATGTGTGTGTATGTCCGTCTCTATGTTCTCTCGTAATTACTAAACGGCTGAACCAATTTTGATGAATGATATGTCGTTAGATTGATCTTAATTGCGCGAGTGTCACTGGGTATACAGGGTGGCAGGGACATCGACGCGAAAACGGTTACCATGGATTCAGTACATGATTCTGAACCTCCCTGCGTTAATTTTTTTATAGAAAAGTGTCGAAGTGAGAATACCTACGCGGTCAAAATAATTATATGGAACAGCAGATTTAAAAAAAAATAACCAACGAAAAATTTCAACGCAGGGGTTCAGAACCATGTACTGAATCCATGGTTACATTTTTCGCGTCGATGTCCCTGCCACGAATCCAAAAAAGATAGTGGCACAGGTACTGCTGGAATCTTTTCGGAGGACGCTTCAGTCATCATGGTCGGCGAAGTTAAGGACCACTCGATACGAATACTCTCAGACAGCATGGCTGTTCTGCAAGCGCTAAACAGTCACACTGTTGATTCTGGGCTGATATACGAGTGCCACTAGCGCCTTAACCAGGTGGGTAGCCTCAATAAAATAATCATTCAATGGATCAAAAGAGACAGCGGTTCGTGGGGCAACGACGCAGCCGACGAACTTGCCAGAAGGGGGTCGAGCATGGCACCAGTGGGGCCTGAACCCATCGCGCTACTTCCCTTCCGGAACCTACGCACTCTGGTACGGAAACTAGGGAGGCAGGGACCAACATCACAAACTGTGGTTGGACCACGGTGAGTGCAGGCAGGCCAAGGAGGCACTCCCTACAATCAACGGCCGCCTGATGAAATAGGTTCTCCGACTAACGAAACAGCAGCTGCGTACAGTTACAGCAGCTGTGACTGGCCATGGAGCATTTAATAAACACCTCTTTGTCATAGGAGTCACCGACAGTCCACTGTGCAGAGCCTGCATGGAGGACGACGAGACAGCAGTACATGTGCTGTTAAACTGCCCGGTGGTCGCTCTATACAGGGCAAAGTACTTCGGTAACCCAGGTACCCTAAGTGAGATTTTCCCACCCGTACGTTAAATACGCACTTTGACGTGGAGTTGCGGATACCAGCCCATATTACCTATAACCTAAATATATACTCACATAACAAAAATATATACATGTCGGAGATGGGTATGTGACTCTCGTTATTTTCAGGCATATTTTAACTACTGTGGGCGGAGTGTGGATAGTGTTTGTTAATGCGCAATAGAAAAACAGTTTGCAGTTCAGATCACATTATAATTTACTATCAAATTAAGCACACTAGCTAAATTATACACACACTGGGTGCGACGGCGCTTATTAAAATCACCAATTAACACAATGATCACAAATTACAACTAACACAATAACTGAGCACCACATATCGAGAACAGTTCCGCGACGTCTTGACTCCGATGCGATCAGAGGGTGAATGCCCTCCAAAACATCACGACTCTGTAGAAGCGCGCTTGGTGTGGGTAGATCACGTAATGTCGCCAGTGCAGTGGCGCGCTTGCGATTCGTTTCGTGTCCGTACTAATGACCGGATCCGACATACACATAACTGAAAAGAGAAAAACAAGCATTATCAATAGAATTTCGGTATCGCAAGCGGACAAACAAAAGTTACACCATATTTCACGTAACTGGTTTGTCCCTGTCCCGCCTGCTATACCAAAATTCTATTGATTATATCCTATCCTATACTATTAAATGAGCAATATTTGTACATATAAATATATATTTGTAATCATCGTTCAAAAGTGCCTTTTATGTGCCTAATTGAAATAAATTATTTGACTTTGACACGTTCTCGAAAACGGCTCTAACGATTTCGATGAAAGTTGCAATATAGGGGTTTACGGGGGCGAAAAATTGATCTAGCTAGGTCTCATATCTGGGAAAATTCGTTTCCTCCATATTTTCAACCGAGCAGATCTCGGTCGCCCAAAGTTAAGAACAAGATGGCGACCTTAGAATAATGACATGGCAGCATGGAATTAGTACGTACTATACATGGAATTAGTATGAACTTTCCTATACTATTAAATAAGCATTCTCTATTTTCACCAGAGTAGAGCTCGTTCGCCCAAGTACTTACGATTATAATGTTTGTTTTTCTCTTTTCAGTTAAGTGGTTTTGCAGGCGGGTTTTTTCTGTTTTTTTAATATATTTTTTTGTTTGTTTGTTTCGGATTAGATTTTTTTTTGCATTTGACATCCCAATTCTTGAGGAAGGTTAGGTACTTATACAGGGTGGCAGGGACATTGACGCGAAATGAAATGAAATTATTTATTCTGTAAATAGGATATCGGAATCACTTTTACACGTCATATAAAAATATATATAAAAAATAAGCTAGATGAGTTCGGCGTTTCCTATCTGACTACTCTGAGAAGAAAACTGTTACCATGGATTCAGTACATGATTCTGAGCCCACCTGCTTACATACATTTTGACGGCGTAGGTATTGCACTTTTCTATAAAACAGCAGATTTTTTTAAAATATCCAACGCAAAATTTCAACACAGAATCATGTACTGAATCCATGGGAATAGTTTAAGAGTAGATGTCCCTGACACACTTTTTTTTTTTGGGTGGGAAATTATCAAATAACTTCTCCCGCTCTGGCCGGAGCGGGAGGGCGTGTCAGACTCTTACTGACTAAAACCCACCCGTGTTCCTTCGGTTGCCCTGTTGCCGGGGGCCACGATGTCCCTATCGGTTTTCTTCGAACCCCCGGCAGGTATTGGCCCTAGCGGACCCCGTCAATTCTGCTGACATCTCTTTGAGGCGCGCGTGGAACACAACACGCCGTCGACCCGGGCTTGGTCCTTATCGGACGGCGAGCTACCCATTGCTCACCGTCCGCAAGCTCGCGCCTACGGTGGCCGGAAATCGGCTCGCGATTCCCGCCCCGGGCGTCTCCTCCTGCGGCGGTTAGGGGCGTGAGGGCGCGAAATTTGCCTCTCCCTCACGCGTTCCGCCTCCTACTTCGCGAGCATTATCGCTTCGCAGAAGGAGGTGACGGCCTATGATCCATACTTCTACTTTGAATTCAAAAACCTCTCAGTATTAATGACAAGCAAGACAGGCGTTTATTTTTTTTAAATCACAGAAATAAATATAATTTTTATGGTTTCTCATTCCTAAACTGCAATATTTTATATCACCAACTAGGTTAGGGTATAGTGTTTTGTTATTCGTTGAGATTAGTCGCGTCGATCGCGTGCTCTACTTAAGTGCAAAGTGCAGACGCAGCAAACCAACCGCGCCGGCCGGACCGCGCTCGCCGCGATGACACACACAATTACGTAAGAATTGACCTACATTTGATTATAATTATTAAGTGATATTTATTAACTCGCCAATAACATGGCTGAGACCACCAAAATTAAAATTAAAACCGAAAATGAACAGCTGCTGTACAAATATTACAGCGCAGAAAGAGCTGATAATGAACAGCTGCGTAATGTTATTTCTGATATGGAAAAACAAATAGAAAGCCTCCAACAACAAGTGGGGTATTTACAGCATAAAGCACAACAAAGTACAGCTGCAACCAGTAAGCCAGCTGAGCCAGTAAAAAGTCCAACACAGTGTCCTGAATACTGCACGGACGAGGAGGAACTAGCCAGGGAAACTCAGTGGATCAGGCAAAAGAGCAGGAAAAAACGAAAATTAAACACATCGCCCACTCACACTGCCAACATTGAACACCTAGAGATTGTTCAAACCGAGAAACTGAAAACCAAAAAGATTCCGCCACCTCCGCCATTAGTAGTGGATGGCGTCGAGAACTATCAGGCCTTGTTTGACTTATTGCCGAAGTCTGAGTCTGGTGATAAATTCACTACTAAAATGTTAAATGGGAAGTGCGTTAAAATAAATGCAGTGAACGAAGACACATATAAGTCAATTTCAAAGTTATTAACTGAAAATAACTTTCTCTGGCACTCCTACGAAAACAAGCAGGAAAGACCAATACGAGTCATGGTGAAAAACCTTCATTTCACATGCAAGCCTGACAGAATAATTGCAGACTTACAAAGCAAAGGTTTCAAGATTGAAGATGCAGCAAACAAATTGAGATGGAATAATAAGGAGCCTCTGAACATGTTTATGCTGACTTTCAGCAATGAGGAAGACATAAATAAAATATATAGCATTAAGTCAATATTAGGATGTAAAGTAGAAGTACATCCTCTACATACTTCGAGGCTAGTACCTCAATGCAAGAGATGCCAGGCGTACGGACACACACACAAATACTGTTCTAAGGAACCTAGATGTGTCAAATGTACAGGCAAACATCTGACTGCTGACTGCAAAAAACCGGCAGAAGAGAAGCCAAAATGCGTCCACTGTGGGGAACCGCATCCAGCTAATTATAGAGGATGTATAGTTGCCCGGGAAATGCAAGGCATAAAAAACAAAACTATAAAGAAGTCGGTAGTAAAAAGCCAGCGCAAAACCAACGACATAGTGCAAACTAGCTCACAAACGCAAAATCATTACGTGACACAAAACCCTCATACGAAAACATACGCGCATGTTGCAGCCAAAACTGTCAATCTTGCGAATATTCGTGAGAATGTTAATGCCGATAAAGGTATGGAAGGAAAGTTGGACGAAATTATTAAATTGATGTCCTCATTTAATGCTCGTTTGGATAGATTAGAAAATAGCGCTACGAATGCTATTTCCAGACAAAAAAAATGAATCCATTAAAAATAATGGCATGGAACTCAAACGGACTACTTAAACATCAACAAGAATTAGAAGTAGTCCTGATCACAGAAAACATCGATGTATGCCTAATATCTGAAACTCACTTTACTAAGCAGTCATACATAAAGTTCCGAGGATATAAAGTGTACCATGCACTGCACCCTGACAATTCTGCCCGAGGTGGCAGCGCGGTTGTAGTCAAAGAGAATCTCTGTCATCATGAAGAAATTAAGTATGAATGCCATGAAATTCAAGCTGTGGCGATTTGTATTCAATCTCAAGTGTATCCAGTCACCGTAGCGGCTATCTACTCGCCTCCGAGATATAACATAAAAAAAGATCACTATGTAAGGTTCTTACAGAAACTCGGAGAAAGATTTATCTTAGGTGGCGACTTCAACGCTAAAAATACGCATTGGGGTTCAAGACTAACCACCACTAAAGGAAAGGAACTCATGAGTGCCATGAAAGAGCTAAAGTGTGAAGCTATATCTACCGGAAAACCAACGTATTGGCCAAGCGATCCACGCAAAGTACCAGACCTAATAGACTTTTTTATTACTAAAAATATATCTAGTAATTATTTAAGCATCGATGAATGTTTTGACATGAATTCAGACCATTCTCCTATAATTTTATCAGTATGGCATCAGATCTTACGCGTAGAGAGCAGTCCTACACTTGTAAATAGATATACAGACTGGGAAAGTTTCAGAATAGACTTGGATAATACAATACAATTAAGAGTTCCATTAAAAACTCCGGAACAGCTGGATTTGGAACTAAGTAAATTTACAACTATTATACAGCAAACTGCCTGGAACAACACACCGGAAAAAATACACCGGGTCAAAGCAACCGCCTACCCTGCAGAAATAAGGTGTCTTATAACCGAAAAGCGGAAACAAAGAAATAGGTGGCATCAGACCAGATGTCCACAAGATAAAAGATTGCTAAACAAGCTTAGTAAGCGTCTTACGAAAGAAATTGAGCACTACAACGACACCTTAACAAACAACTATCTTAGCCAATTGACGAGTGAAACCAAAACAGGCTACTCACTATGGAAGGCTACGAAGTACATGAAACGCCCGATCACACAAATTCCTCCTATTAAGGAACAAAATGGAAAGTGGGCAGTGACGGACCAACAAAAGGCCTTAAGTTTCGCTGACCATTTAGAACAAATATTCCAACCAAACGAAGCCCAGGATCACAATGCGAGGGTAATACAGAGTGTACAAATTAGTTCAGATATTAAGTTGGTTACCCCAAGAGAAGTATCTAGAGAAATTAAGAGTAATTTTAATCGGAGAAAATCCCCCGGTTACGACTTAATTACAGGAGAAGTTTTGCAAAATCTCCCACGCAAAGCCATAGTCAAGATTACCACGCTCATTAATGCTGCATTTCGATTAAAGCACGTTCCTGACTTATGGAAAGTAGCTGAAGTTATAATGATAGCCAAGCCTGGGAAGCCACCTCATGAAACAACATCTTACAGACCAATCTCACTTTTGCCTGTATTGTCAAAGCTATTTGAGAAATTATTTCTAAAGAGATTGAAGCCCCTAATCGAAAGTGAAAATCTGATCCCCGATTATCAGTTCGGATTTAGAGAAAAACACTCTACGCTCGACCAAGTACACAGAATCACCAATATTATTGAAAGAACACTAGAGGAGAAGAAGGTGTGCTCCACTGTTTTTCTTGATGTAGCCCAGGCTTTTGATAAAGTATGGCATGAAGGCCTCATATATAAACTAAGAACGATGCTGCCTCAACAATTTTCAGACATCCTAGAGTCGTATATTACAAACAGATTGTTTAGGATAAGACAGAGAAACGCCTATTCAGACCTTAGGCAAATAAAAGCTGGAGTACCACAAGGAAGTGTACTCGGTCCGGTACTGTACTTATTATACACCTGCGATATTCCTGAGCTAGAAAATAATTTTATTGCAACCTTTGCTGATGATACAGCTATCATGGCTGTTGGAAGTAGTCACGAGGAAGCTGTAGAAAAGGTTCAAGATTCCATCAATCGTATCTATGAGTGGACTACAACATGGCGTATCAGACTGAATGACAGCAAGTCTATCCACATTGACTTCACGAATAAAAAGCCAAAATACTTCCCGGTATTCATCAATAACCAACAAATACCATACGCGAATACTGCTAAGTATCTCGGCATGACCCTGGATGCAAAACTGCGCTGGAAAGAGCATGTCAAAAAGAAAAGAGCAGAATTAGATATTCGGTACAAAAAAATGTATTGGCTACTTGGTAGACAGTCAACATTGTCAATACCTAACAAATTGTTGTTATACAAACAAGTTTTAAAGCCTGTATGGACCTACGGTATTCAGCTGTGGGGCTGCACCAGCCAAAGCAATCGTCAAATCATACAACGTTTTCAAAATAAAGTACTAAGGGATATAGTCAACGCGCCCTGGTACATTAGAAATAGTGACCTCCACCGGGACCTCAAGATGGATGTCGTAAATATAGTTATACAAAAATATGCAGAAGCTCATGAACACAGACTTCATCATCACGTGAATGTTGAGGCGATCCAACTCCTTGACAACACTGAATTAGTGCGAAGACTAAAAAGGGTTAAACCTTTTGAGTTAGTTTAGTGCAGAGTAAGTGAACTTAAACTGTGGTGCAAGTGCTGACTTTTACAAAGAACACGTGAATCAAGTGTCTTCCCCTTAACTTATAGTGAATAAGAAAGACGTTATTGGACGACTTCTTAATTTTATAGTTACTTAGCAGTTTAAGTTATATTTAAATTACTTATTAGCTAATAGGCTAGATTGTAATGTGAATAAAGTATCACCAATTGTGAAACTTTATAAAGGAAAAAAAAAAAAAAAAAAAAACTAGGTTCAAATAAATATTGGTACAATCCTTAATTTTATAAATGCGAAAGTATGTTTGTTACGCCTTCACGCTAAAACGGCTGAACGGATTTGGATGAAATTTGGCACATATATAGATGATGCCCTGGAAAAGAACATAGGATACTTTTTTTTCCCACAGGATCGAGACTTATGCGGGTGAAACCGCGGGACGCAGCTAGTTATTAATAAATTAAGGACAAACGTTTTACGTTCAACCAAAAACTAGTGTTAGGCTGCCTGTTCACTGGAGCGGAGCGAGGCAGCGGAGCGGAGAAGTGTGCCCTCCGCTTCAGAGCTCTGCCCAGATTGGTTAATATTGTGGTGTGGTGAAGTGGTGATACTTAGCTTATTAGGTATGTATGTATTCAAGAAACAATAGTAGGTTATAAAAATGCTTTATTTAATCCAACTAAAAGTCGATTAATTCCATTACAAAGCGGTAACGGTCACGGGTGTCCCGGACCTGGTACCATTGTGCAGGCTATGATTGCAGTACTGGTATGTGGTGATGACAGCATTGCCGAGGAAGCGGCCAGTAGGGTCCTGACGTACCACGTGCATGTATTCGTCGCCCAAGGTGAATTGAACTTGAGGAGGTGCTGCCCAGTCACAAACGGTCGTCACGGCTTTGTTCACTGTGGGTGGGTTCACGCAGAATAGCTGGAAATAAAATACAACCATCACCTTCTGACCTTCCTTTTGTACTAAAATTTATATATCTCACTCAGGTACATACGGCTACACATCAAGCTATACATATCCAGTATAAGCTGACCTCGCATTGTACGGAAATCCTACAAAATGCGAGATCAACATAAACTGGAAATCTATATATAGCTTGATGTGTAGCCGTGTGTACCTACCTAGGCTGTGTGAGACATATCGGATCATTATGTACATAATGCAAGTGAAAATAGAGCTGAATGTCGCACAACCAGATAAATCCATTAGGTACCTGAAGGAGGCAGCTACCATAGACGATCGTAGCTCCTTGCTTGATTTGTTTTTAATTTCGCTGTGCCTGATGCCGATTTAATAACGAAGCGAGAGATGTCCAGCATCACTATTAACAACCATTCGATGCGCATTCGTGCCGAATCGAACAACAATCAATGTTTTCGTCAATCAATCCTCTAAACCCTGTTCACAAATCAGAAACTCGAAAATTTTGCTGTTTTAATCAAATAGACGGCGAATTGCTGTCGAGGGCAAGGCAAATCAGGTAATCGAAAATGTGTAATTTTCGACACGGTAGCTTGTCGAATGGTTCTAAATAGCAACACTGTTGTCTACTTGAGGCAGGCCATTCTACTATTGCATGCCAGTGGGTCCGATGGGTTACCTAATAGATAAACAAGTTAATTTATAGTTATTTCACTTACTTGTTGGTAGGCCTCATGTTGTCCAGGTTGAATATAAGCGATTGGATAATCTAACTTAAACCTAGACTGGTAGTCCGTATCTGGAAAAGAAAATATTGGTGTGAGAAAGTAGATACGAAGTTATACAATAGGTGCCCGTGGGTACGATAAATAAAAAAAAACGTGTGCAATTCACACGTGGTAGAAGTGAAACCATAAAAAATAAAAATAAAATACATGTGTGCAATTCACACGTGGTAGAAGTGAAACCTTCAAAAATGTTGGCTTCAAGAAAATGAAAAAAAAAACAAGGGACAGAATTGTTTCTCTTTAAAAGTTCTAAAAAATAGTTCGCAACAGCATACATCACGCTTTTATCAGTAAAAGTGGAACTTTAAAACGTTAGGTAAAATTACTGGGTCTTACAATCTTATTCTCCCTCATAACTTGCCTAGCCTTGCACATCATAAATGCGCGCGCAGTACTTGATCATTATTTTGCTGCGATGTTATTTTAAAACTGCGATATCTCCTAAGATATTCAGTGAAATCGAATGATGCCAAGGGCAATTTTGTTTTAAATTAAATACTTGTGATGAATAATGTATTTATTAGGATAAGGATTAATATCATGTTTATAAAACACCTTCACAAATGATGCATTATTTTAGAACAAATTTCGTTAGCATAAAAAAGGTTATAGTGAGCCAACCATAAAAGATAGACATATGCTGTCGCAGATTTTTTTTTAGAACTTTTAAAGGGGAACAATTCTGTCATACATGATTTTTGCGCAACTTTAACCGTTTACGCAGCGCACGCAGCGGAAGCTCTCAAAAGGAAAATAAAACCCCCCGATTTTTAAACATTCTTCATTGGTGCTCCGCTCCTATTAGTCTTAGCGTAATGATATATAGCATATAGCCTTTCTCAATTAATGGGCTACTTACACTGAAAGATTTTTTAAATCGGGCTAGTAGTTCCTGAGATTAGCGCGTTCAAGCAAACAAACAAATTCTTCAGCTTCAGAGAACCACGAACATAAGAAACACTGTATAATGCTTCCTATCTCATTTTCTCCCACATTAAATCTTATGAATTTATGTCCGTCTCTTTTTACTGTCGCTTTTTCGTTTCATCGAATTTCAAATCACAACGATGCTAAAGAAGTTTTCACTTCAAAAAAAAAAAAATTGTACGCGCTCGAACACCTATTAACACACGTACAACGCTGAGGCCCAAGCAAACTCCCACTATGCCTTGTTAAACACGAGTGGGGGGATACGAAGCAGAGCACAAAGAGAATCACGAACATAAGAAACACTGTATAACGCTTCCTATCTCATTTTCTCCCACGTTAAATCTTATGAATTTATGTGTCTGTCTTTTTTTAGTGTCGTTTTTTCGTTTCATCGACTTTCAAATCACAACGATGCTAAAGAAGTTTTCACTTCAAAAACCCTGTAGTCGGGAAGTAGATAGTTATCTATTGGCTGTTTTGTTAAAATTAAAATGAAATGAAATGAAATTGTTTATTCTGTTAATAGGATATCGAAATCACTTTTACACGTCATATAAAAAAATATTAAAAATAAGCTAGATGAGTTCGGCGTTTCCTATCTGACTGAGAGAAGAAAGGCCGAAACAAACTCAGAGGTCGCAGTCTCTTTTAAAGTCCAGACATAATCTTGGTCAGGCCATATGAGGACCATGTAGATTAGTGTCTGAAAAGGTCTTTTGAGCACTTTTAAACCTCAAAAATGCATAAGTTTAGGCCCCCAAAACACTCAAAGGTTTTTAACTAGGAAGAAGTGACGCAATAAATTCCCCAGCAACTCGGTATTTACTGAAACAGGTGCAATTTTTTATTATTAGGATAGTACCTAGTATGTACCTACTCCACTTCGACCGATTCTGTGATTCCTATGTTCAGCAGTGGACTTTCGGCTGAAATGATGATGATGATGATGATGATGATGATGATGTACCTACTCACCTTTTGTTACTTGCGTGCAATGAGGCGGCGTGTTCTGCTTTTTATCAGACCTTCTCAAATTATGGTGATGTCTAGTCTTTTTATACGAATCTACCAATATGCATAATAGTAAAACAAATAATATTGAATAACGTTTCATCTTGCCGAAATTAAAGTCACAAATGGAGGAATGTTTTACTTTATTAGCTTACATGGAGTACTTATCAGGAGTTAATTAAAATGATTCATCGGCCGTTAGAATTAGGGTTCACTGTGAAATTATAATTATGGCGACCGCTGCCGAGTCTGACACCCAAGCGGTGTGACATTGCCCGTCGCAATCGCAACGCAAAAACTTCGGACATCGGCGCCGATGTTTTGCGGTGCGACGCGACGTCGCAACGTACAAAGGGCTTTAGGCTCGCTGTACACGGCACGGTTTCATTACGGTACGTGTGCGAGCTTGTGTACATGCGCAAACGGCGATGGCGCCGTGCCGAAGTGCCGCTGTGCCTGTCAACAAGCTTCCATAGTGAACCATACGACACTGCTGACCGTGCCTACACATTGCGATTCAACCGTAATTTTTCACTGCAAAACCGTCGTTTATTCATGGCAAGTGAAACGTGTATATTACGGTCCTTATCAAACCTATATACATGGATTAGGTATTTAAATACCTAGTTAGTGTACCACAAATGCTACGACAGCACAATCGAATCGATTGCCAGATCCAAGTGTCGTAATTGGAGATGGATTGGTGGCCACACGCTCCGGAAGGATTCCGATCACAAACCCAAATATACACTGATCTGTAAATTACACCACTACGGAATTCGTGGACAAGCTTCTGATCTTGTTCTTTCCTATCTATCAAACAGGCAGCAAAAAGTAAATGTTAATGGGGGTGACGTCTTCGGGGTCTCTCAAGGTTCAATTCTCGGCCCTTTCTTATTTCTAGTTTATATAAATGATCTTCCTTACATGATGACTAACTTATCAGATATAATTCTATTTGCTGACGGCACTTCTCTTATTTTTTAAATAGACAGGAAAGATATAGATGTATTACATGTTAACGATAGTCTGGCTGTACTTTCAAAATGGTTCGCAGCTAATAATCTTTTACTTAATGCGAACAAAACGAAATGTATTAGGTTCTTATTACCAAATGTACCTCAAGTAGGTCTAAATCTAAAACTTGATGGCAAAAAACTAGATGCAATAACGGAAACTATATTCTTAAGAAATGCTTTAGATTCAAAATTACAATGGGGCGCCCATATTAGAACTCTTTCAGGTAGATTAAGTTCAGCTGCATATGCAGTAAGAAAATTAAGGCAGTTGACTGATATAGCCACAGCTAGGTTAGTATACTTTGCTTATTTCCATAGTATTATGTCTTATGGCGTCCTGCTGTGGGGATCGGCAACTGACGTTGATTCAATTTTCATTTTACAAAAGAGGGCAATCCGCGCGTACTATAAAATGGGCCCTCGCGAAATTGAAATACTGATTTTGTCTTCACTTTATATCTTAGAAAGTATTATGTATGTTCGCAAAAACTTAAGACTTTTCAAAATAAGAAGCGATTTCCATAATATAAATACACGTAGTCGCCATGAAATTGTGATACCCAAATTTAGATTAACTAAAACAAGCAAGTCATTTCATAAAAACAGTATCCGCTTTTATAACAAGTTGCCAAAGTCTGTGACAGAAGTCGGTGTCCTTATCAAGAAAGCAGACTACATTGAAGACAAGGAAGTTTGGCAATAATTCCTTCTGCACATGTGGCTTCCCTGGTACCTCATTAGAATTCGCCACTTTAATGTAATAGATGCAATGTATGGTAAAATTGTTAGTGCACTGTGCGAGTCGGCTACTGAGACGGTAGCATATGGGGGAAGTCCTAGAAAGCGAGGAACAGTCGTGGGCTAGAACATGCATGTGAGTGGCGCGCATAGGGAGGCTAGACGTAAATTTTTATTCTGGCTAGACAACGGTATGCCTAAATTGGGACGTATTTTTGATGAAATGCATGAGGCTAGAAGGATATTTAAGTCTCGTTTGAAGTGGTGTCAAGATAATGAGATTTAGATTAAAATGGATATTCTAGCTTCACAGCATTCAAAAAACGATTTTCGATCTTTTTGGAAGCATACAAATAGGTTAAAGGGCAAACCTGGCCTCCCTGTTTGCGTCGATGGCGTGAGTGATGCTAGACAAATAGCTGACCTTTTTGTAGACCACTTTAGTGTACAGTCACCATTAGGCCCATCGAGGTCGATGCTCAATGTTGAGACACGGAAAAACCTGGGAGTTAAAATAACATCTAAAATGCTCTTGAACAGAATTAACGCAATGCGTCGCGGAAAGTCTCCTGGTCATGATGGTCTCAGCATTGAGCATCTTCGCTTTGCTGGTCCGCATTTGCCAAGAGTGTTGGCTATGCTTTTTACTTTTTGTCTGGGTCATGCTTATATGCCGAGTGACATGATCAAAACAACAGTGGTGCCCATTGTCAAAAATAAGACTGGTGACATGGGCGATAAAAATAACTACAGGCCAATATCTCTTGCCACAGTCTTGTCAAAGGTGTTTGACGGTGTGCTTAGCGCTCAACTTAGCAGTCACATACGTATTCACGATAACCAATTTGGTTTCCGTTCAGGATTATCCACTGACAGCGCTATATTGAGTGTAAAGCACACTGTGAAATACTACACGGATCGCCACACTCCAGTTTACGCCTGTTTCCTTGACCTGAGCAAGGCTTTTGACTTGGTTTCCTACGACATTTTATGGAGGAAGATGGAAAAGGTAAATTTGCCGCCAGAGGTGACAAATACTCTGAAATACTGGTATGGAAACCAAGTCAATAGTGTGAGGTGGGCGGGTGCCCTGTCTAAGCCGTATGGGTTGGAGTGCGCGGTGAGGCAGGGGGGGTTATGCTCGCCTACGCTATTCAACCTATACGTGAATGATCTGATTGAAGCGCTTAGCAGCATGCGTGTCGGGTGTCATATTAATGGCGTGTGTGTTAATAACGTGAGCTATGCCGACGACATGGTGCTGCTGAGCGGTTCCCTATCCATTTGCATAAAATTTTAAGACCTAATATAACTTGGCATAATTTTGTTTGGCATAATTATATTTTCGCATAATATAATTACGCATAACAGTTCACGCATTATTTTTTTAAGCATAATTTCTCTAACCATAATAATGATTAAGCATAATATTCTAAAGCATAAATTGATTAAGCATAACATTATAAAGCATAACTTTATTAAGCATAACATTCTAAAGCATAACTTTATTAAGGAAAACATTCACAAGTATAAATTTATTTACGCATAATGATATTAAAACAAATACACCAGACATGCAAGCAAGCATGAAAGCAAGCATACAGCATGCAAGCAAGCATGCAGCAGGCATGGTTTCTGTCACGGCTCCGGCGCTGCGGGCCTCCGGCGGCCCCACGCGCCTACGCGATTTTGTATTACACTCTAGGGGTAGGGCAGACCAGACTACGTGGAGTCGGTTTTGCAGCGATTCGGTTCTGTCACAAACCGTTTTAGCACAACATAATGATTTTTTAAGACAATACTTTAATTTTTACTAAAATTATTAGTAAAAAAGATCGAAACTTGCATATTTACAAGCAATTGCTAAAAATATACACCTAAAATAAAAATACATAGTTAAGTTACATTATGTTATATGTATATAATAAATCATTTGCATGAAAATCTAAAATAAATACGTAAAATTAACTCAAATTTATTTCCGTTATTTCTGTTAATTGTATGCCTAAATATTATTATGCTAATAGTCACTAGGCCTAGTAACGTTATGCGAATCCAATTTATGCCAAAACAAATTAGTCTTTAAGATGATTATGCCAACATAAATGTATGCCTAAAAAAATTATGCCGAAGTATTATTATGCGAATCAAATTTATGCCAAAACAAATTAGTCTTTAAGATGATTATGCCAACATAAAATGTATGCCTAAAAAAATTATGCCGAAGTATTATTATGCCAAAACAAATTGTGCCAAAATCGTTATGCCGAAGTATATTAGGACAAAGAACATTATGCGAAAAGAAGGGATCCCCTGCTGAGCGCGTCAGTCTGCGGGCTTAGGACACTCGTGGCCACTTGCGAGCAATATGCCAGACTGCATGGTTTGGCATATAATGTTAAGAAGAGTGTGGTCATGGTCTTTGGGGCCAAGGGTAAGTACCCAGAAGCTGTACCTGCAGTTAAGTTAAGCGGTTTGCCCCTTGTGAGGGTAGACCAATTTAAATATCTGGGTCACTTATTGAGCACTGGCCTCAAAGATGATGAGGATATTGACAGGGAGCGGAGGGCGCTGTGTGTGAGAGCTAATATGATTGCCCGCAGATTCAGGCGTGCCTCTAAGGAGGTTAGGCGCACTATATTTAGTGCTTACTGCACGTCTTTTTACTCTTGTAGTCTGTGGGCTCATTGTACTCAGAAATCATACGGCGCCCTTCGCGTCCAGTACAATAATGCATTCAGGGTGCTGATGGGATTGCCTCGATACTGCAGCACATCAGGGATGTTTGCTGAAGCACGCGTTGACTGCTTCTACACTGTGATGTGGAAGCGGTGCGCATCCCTGGTTAGTAGGGTACGGGGCAGCACCAACAGCTTCCTGTCTATGATAGCAAGCAGGCTAGATTGTGCGTTTGTGAACCACTGCTGCAAGGTATCGGCTGGGCCTGTCACCTTGCAGCAGTGATGTCACAAATTGTTTCTGTGTTTTAATTGTTTCTGTGTTTTCATTGTTTCTGTGTTTTAATTGTTTCTGTCTTAATGTTTTGTCGCGAATTGTTTGTGTGTTAATGTTTTACTAACATATTTTGTAAGTTACTAACACTATGAGTCTTGTGGCTTGATTTATTGAATAAAATTATTATTAACGGCATAAATCACTAAGAGTCTATTAACTGCTCCCAAATTACCATGTTTATTTAAACCTTTATTTTTATTTATTTTTAAGTTCGTCCTTGAAATATTTACTATTCTATTATTTGAGATTATATACCTACGATTTAATTTCATCTTTTTATTAGTGACTTTTGTGGACATGATAATTATTCAGATTGATTACAGTTGTAATAGCAATCATATAATTGCGTTTTATTAAAATAGGTTTTTTACTTTAATTAATTTATTTATCTTTTGTATAGACTCTTTTCTACATATTTTGTGAATGTGAGAACGCTGTAGGCTTAGTGGATTGTAGACCTGTTGACCATTTTCTATTTTGTTAAGTACTTGGTACTTATTGAAAGACCTACACTGTCCTCCCATACCTAGAAACACTGTTATTTGAAAGTATTGTAAAAGCCAATTATTTTTAAAAGAGTAACCGTGGAGTTTCTTGCCGGCTCTTCTCCATAGGAAACGACCAATTAGAACCGTGCACCTAACTTCTGACGTTTCATAAGTGCCCATGTAGGTTTATGTGAAATAAAATATTTTGATTTTGATTTTGCGATGGATTGGAATCCTCAAGGGAAAAGGAAACTCGGCCGACCCCATTAAACATGGCGTCTTATCGCACCGTATTGGTACAAGCGACGAGCATCGAAATAACGTGGAATGAGATGAAGCGTGAAGCTCAAGACCGTTCGCGATGGAGAACTACTATGGACGCCCTCTGCCCCATTAAGGGGATTTTAAACCTCGGCTTAACGCCGAAAGTTGAAAATCCAACAGCGCGTTTTCATTTAGCTGTCGCCTAGTGTAAATACTTAAGTGAAAACGGGCTTTAGTCAAGTAAGTCAGTACTTACTCCTTCCCAGCCCGTCCCATCCTTTATGTGTTCCCTCCGGTTGACGCCCTAAGTCGAGATTCGTACCCCACAGGGGGTGCCCTTAGCGAGTGTTCACCTAGTTTTAATTAGCATAGTTGAATAACCCCTGGCTGGAGGTTTTAAGTGTAGTAGCTTAAGGCACCCACAGGAAAGCCCGATTAAGTAGTCCACGAGATGCCCCTACCAGAAAAAAAAAAACTTATATCTTCATTTTAATTTGAACATGTCTAGGTACACACCCATCTAGTTTATGGAGGAAATAAAGCTAAGTAGCTAAGGAACCACTTCAGTTCGATCATGTTCAAGATTGACTACAGGAAAATCGTTTGTTATCAGAACACACCATGGTGGCAACAAGTTAATTAATAAATTAATATTATTCTCATAGTAAACAACACGTGTATATAGGTTTTTATTTTCAAGCTTTCAAGGCCACATTTATAACCGCAAAAAACATTTTATTATTATACAGTTTTGTAGATAACGATAGCTGTATGGGGTCATTATTCCAAGTTCCTGCCTGAACCAAATATAATATTATTATGTTGTTAAACGGCTTAAACAGCATATATCAGATAGAAAGCTGTGGTCAAATTTAATGGGTATGCAGGTACAGACCATCACACTGAACAACTTTCTCCACGAGACCAACATCGTAAGTAATGGCGAAAAAAATTATCAGCCGTCCCACGGTCTCATACATTTGGGTCGAGTATGTATTGAAGTTTTGTAAATGGTGAAAATAATGTTGTTCAGTTTGATCGTCTATTTATCTATACCTTTAAATTTGATTGACCACACCTTTTTGATATATGTTGTATAGTGCACAGGTGAATTTTTGCGATGAGACTTTAGGGCGAAAACTGAAACTGAATATCTAGGGGGTGTGTAAAGTTTGAAATAAAAAAATAAAAAAGTGGTGGCATTCTAGGAGTGCCGAAAGAAGTAAAAACTTAAACAAGATCGCCTTGGTGAAAGAAAAATACTGGTATAGAACATTGGTCCGTAACCTTATCTAAATAAAGAGCACAATTGCGTTTACAAAAACTAATACTTCCGAAACCTTTAAAGTAAAAATACTTGCATAGAACATTGATCCGTAACGTGATATAAATAAAGAGCACAATCGCGTTTACGTGTCGTCATGGTGTCGCGAAATCAATTAGTCCCATCTCAAAAATGCCCAACGCGCCTAAAGAAGTTTTCACTTCAAAAGTTCTAATGATCATATGACCTAATTACATTTAATATACTTTTGATTTCGCGACACTGTACCAACATCAGCTTTTGACCATTAAAAAGACATCAACGAGTTGATTACCGCGTGCCGATTTTTTCAAGTTTTCACTTCTGTCGGCAATCCCGGAGTGCCACTGTTTTCTTTTTTAATCTATCGATGAAATGATTTAGTGAATTATTGATGATATAATTTAATTTTACCTAATTTTATATGGTATACCTAATGAACATTTTCTACAATGTACAGTCATTTGAATTAATATTCAATTAGTATAATATTCAGTTACTATAATATTCAAAATCTATAAGTAACATTTAATATAATTTAGAAACGTCTACTTTGTTTTGTATGTTTTTGCAAAAACTGATTAGATTTTAAACGCCTGCCATTTTTGTGCTAGCAAAAACGAACCGCATAAATATTGCTTGTTAATAAAGTTTAGGTACTTTTATGCGGGAGGACGGTAGATTCATTGTTTTTTATTTTTCTTACTGTCTTTTACAACGGCGAGGCAAGGCGTGGATGGGATGGGCGAGAATTGGAAATTGTATTGCAAAATTTCTATCCACGCCCAGTCCATCTTTGGTGTAAAAAGTCTAGATGCGCGAGGATGTGCGAGGCGAGAATTGAAATATTTGTTAGTATAATCTTGAACTTTATTACTGTTAAAACGAATATACAAATCTCGCACCGGCCATCGAGGACCCGCTCGGTCTCGCTCCGTCAAGCGCTGACTCGCGATATCTCGCACTGGCAGTACTGGCACGCGCTGGCACGCGCCGGCTCGCGCCGGCTCGCGCCGGCTCGCGCCGACCTTCGCGAGACATCTCTGCATAGTAAGTATATTCTCGGCTGGCCGGTGCGCCAGACACGGCTAGCCGGGCGGCGCGTGATAGCGCGAGCCGGCGCGAGACATCGCGAGCCGGCGCGAGGCAGCGCTGGACATCTTTCGGTGTAAAAGGGTAAGCGTGATTTCAATTCTCGCCCATCCCATCCACGCCTCGTCTCGTCGGATAAAACCACCTTCATACAGTAAAAATATTTATTGTATGTCAAGACATTGCGATCTCGATATTTGTTTTGGTAATTAAAATTACAACCATAAATTGCAGTACATTCAAAAGTTCTAAAGGTGGACAAAAACTTTAATTGTGTAAATGAAAACCTACATTTATAATTTTCTTCTTCTTCTTTTCGTGTCGATGGTACTCTTCTTTACAATTATATTATTTGAGCCGTAGGTGGCCACGTTGATTGCGGCATCAGTGGCATTCTTTAGGTCATCCGAGGTGCAGGTGAACGGGCACCTAGGACACTCCAGCAAGTTGGGCATGGTCTGATCAGAAGCACCGCACTCGCACTGGGTGTTGGATTGTTTAGTGATCCCCCACTTCGACAAATTGTGTCTGCAGCGGCCTACTTGGGTACGCAATCGATTGAGGGCTTTCCATATATAAGTTATAAGGTAGTAATTAAACTATCTTTGTAGTGAGATCAAACCTCTAATATTTGTGCTATGCTCATTGAAATAATAAATGTGAGTTAACACATCAATTAAAACTTTGTTGTTCACAAGAACTTTAAAACAATATACGTCATAATTAATATTGAGTAATGGTAAATTGTATTTGAGAGCAGTGGTGGCCCAGTGGTAACGGCCGTGACTTACGAGTTGTAGGTCGTAGGTTCGAACCCAGACAGGCGCTTTACTTTGTGTAAATTATTTCATCACCACTGCTCTCAAAACGGTGAAGGAAAACATCGTGAGGAAACCGGCATGTCCTAGAACCGAAAATTCGAAGACATGTGACATCTACCAACCCGCACTGGGCCCGCGTGGTGGATTACGGCCCACTCCCTCTCACAGAGAGGAGGCCTGTGTCCCAGCAGTGGGAACATTTATAGGCTGATGATGATGATGATGAAATTGTATTTCAAAAAGAGTAACTTGGCAGCTTTGTCCCCCAAAAGTCAGTTACGATGAGGATCATAAATCATTTCTGCTGAACCTGAAGAAAGTTGAGATCCGTATCCGTATCCGTATTCACAGATCTAGACCCTTATGATCCGTATCCATATCCACGGATCACATTTTTTAACATCACTAATAAAGACATGCCAGTTGTGCGAAGGACATCGGGTACTGCCCCCCAATTGGTTGACATTAGGCGACGTAGCAGATTATTCCGGCTCCCGACCTTCTGCTTCGTTTTATATCAGTGTGTCTTATACGTTAGTGCCCTATCTAACGTTACCTACTCTTTGGTATTTTGGGTTTGAGCTATGTTCCAAATTTAGATTAACTAAAACTAGTAAGTCATTTCTTACTCGTATAACGGTATCCGTTTTTATAACAAGTTGCCAAAGTCTGTTACAGAACTAAGCGATGGAAAGTTCAAAACCCACATCAAACGTGTCCTTATCAAAAAAGCATATTATAAGATTAAAGACTACGTTGAAGACAACGAAGTCTGGCAATAATTCCTTCTGCACAAGTGGCTTCCCTGGTACCTCATTAACGGCATAACAATGTAAATATCTATTAACTGCTCCCAAATTACGATGATTATTTTATTTTCTTTTTTACCTACTTCATTGACATAATCTTTTCAGTATTTGACATTATATACCTACAATTTTCTATTTTTTTTTAAATCAAATTAGATTTGTTACTGCTGTCTACAGCTGTATCATGCCACTAGGCAATCATGTCATTTGGTTTAAATTGGTCCTTATTTTTATTATTTTGTTTATCTTTTATATAGATTCTTTTCTTTTAGATTTTGTGAATGTGAGAACGTTGTAGGCTGTAGACTTGTGGACCATTTTCTATTTTACTAAGTACTTGGTACTTGTTGATAGGCCTACACTGTCCTCCCATACCTATTAACACTGTAATTTGAAAACATTGTAGAAACAATTTATTTTGAAAAGAGTAACCGTGGAGTTTCTTGCTGGCTCTTCTCCATAGGAAGCGACCAATTGGAACCGTGCACCTAGCTTCTAACGTTTCATAAGTGCCCTTGTAGGTTTGAAGCTGTATGCGGTGTGTGCTGTGTGCGGATATGTCAAATATTTGTTCCGTAGTTTAAAATTATTTTTAATTAATAATTAAGTAATATTATGGTGTAATTATATGTGTAAACGTAATATAATTGCATAAATACTCAGGATTATTGTTTTCCTATAAATATATGAAGTAAACACAGTGTTTGGTTACAAACCGGTAACCTAAAAATATCAACAGCTGACTATCGAACTACGGATTTAAACGGGGAGTATTGCTTTACTTTTTACTTTATAATAGCACACAATCGTCGCTTTACCTATGTTACACGTCCTAGTTAAGTTTTAACATAAATAGTTCGCTGATTTAGCACTCTGCATTCGGTTTTTGTCGCATTGTTTACATAGTAGAAAACGTAACTTAGCCAAGATTCTGTTAATCTTAATCTGATCTTTAATAAAATAAACAATAATATAAACGTTCATGATCGTTATTTTTGTATGATCGCTATACTTTAATATCAAATACATATTAACTTTACAACCTACCCACTTACAGAAAAGTAAAATCATAAAAGGCAATAAAAGCATCAAAAGTTTACATTCAATTTAATAATATAGCTTTGATAATAGCTCTTTAAGCCAATTCAGTAGCCTACCTCATTTCTCCACTAATAACGCTAAATTCTCCCATTTTCCCTTTCATTTCTACCTTTACTTTATTTGTCTGTCTACTTGTTCTCACCGTTTCTTTATTCTAATTCCAGTAACAAATCCTGAAACCATGCCTGTGATGACCCGTAAGGCTACTGCTCAGGATATGGAACTTAAATTGAGAACGGCCCTCCAAAATCTTGAAGCATCTCAAGCCCAATGTAAACAATTGTTACAAGAGAATGACGAAAGTGAGGAGGAAGTTCAGAAGATAATCAACAAAAACTCAAGCCTTAAACGGGAGCTAGTAGACCTACATCAGCAATATGTAAATGTTGTTGATGAACGCGATCAACTGAGGGTGGTCACGGATGGTTTCAACAACTGTAGTAATTTGTATGAGGAGGCTTTAAGCAAAGTTAGGGACCTTGAAGATGAATTAATTCATGCCAATAGTCATATTATCCGGTTAGAGAAAGAAAAAGAATGTACTCGGGTTAAAGAAACTAACCACTTATACAATGAATTAATAAATACTAATTGTAACCCACATTCCTTAACAACTATTGACCTTACTGAAGATTCCTTGCTGAAACAGAATTATAGTTATAAAGCTAGTCATAATAAAATTAAAAAATATGCAAAACTGAATAGAATAATAAAAAAATGTAATCAAATTAAAAAACAACAAAAACACTTTTCCAAAAATATTCCACTGAGGAAAGAACGTGTTGAATTACTCAATAAATTAAACAATTATCAAATTAAATTAGAAGACAGCAAAAAAATCTATGAAATTGATACACAGCGCTTACAGTCTGACATACAGTTACTCGAGGGAAGACTTAGTTCCCTTTACATTAAATATGTGGGTTCTCAGAACCAAATTAAAGAACATATTCTTGCTGCAAATGAGTTAGTTATGTGTCAGTGTACTTGTCAGGTTTCAAACCCTGTTGCTGTCCAGCCTGAGGCAACGGAGGACCCGTCCCAGACTGAGAGTTTGAATCAAGGTTTTATTCTCAACCAAGATATTTCTGATGTAGTACAAGATCTATCTCAAGTGATACAGCCTGAGATTGGTAGTTGTCCATCTTTTAGTAGTCATGATTGTTATCATTCAGTTATGTTCTCAGATAGTATAGGAAGGGGTTTAGGTAAATTAATTAGTAACAACCTGTGTTATTCTATTCAAAATTATTGTATGCCAGGGTCTACCTACAAAAGAATAATGGCATCAGTAACAGGAAATGTTTACAATCCTAAAACCAACATTACTGTATTTGTAGGTAATAGTTCTAAGGTTAAAAAAGACGAAATCACTGACTGTGTAACTGAATTGTTAAAGTTAAATTGTAGTAAAATAATATTGTGTGCTTTCCCATATTTTGAAAAATTGACGAATAGACAAAACAATTATATTCATATGCTTAATAAGCATATGCAATTCTTAGTTAGTCATTATAGTGACAAGTTTGTATTTTTTGACACCAACAGTTTTGTGGAAACTTTAAAATCGACTAGGGATACTGTGTATCTGCCTGTTAGTTTTAGACACATAATAGCACAGCTATTAGCTTTTTTTATAAACTCAGACATAAGTAGTATGTCGCAGTCTTGTATTATTAACACCACAGTGGTTAGTAATAATACTAATAATAAGGTGGTGAACTTGAATAAATGTAGCTCAAATGCTATAAATATTTTTACAAATTGTACGAAGGAGGTTCCATCTCCCTCACTCACTATGAGCTCACTGCCTGGTGATGACACTGAAATCTTGGGGTTAACTCCGGATAGTCATTTAAACTAGTTTGTAAGACAACAGAAGGCACCAGTAAGAATATTCTTATACCTAACAACAACAAGGTGTCTTCTTGTTCTTGCTCCAAAATTAATAACTATCAAAAAGGAGATCAGCAGAATGCCTTGAAATTATTTCATCAAAATATTCAAGGTATTTCTTCCAAATTATTAGAAATCGAAATGTTTTTAGAAAAAACAAAGTTTGACATTGTTTGTTTTACTGAACATTGGTTAAAGGATTACCAAATGCTAATTAATTATGAGAACTATAATGTGGGCAGTTGTTTTAACCGTAAATCTATGCTGCGTGGAGGTTCTCTAATCTTGATAAAAAATTGTTTAAAATCTAAGCAACGTAATGACATAGTTGGTTTATCAGTTGAACATTGCATCGAACTGTCCTGTGTTGAGCTGGATAAGCATGTTGTAGTGTGCGTATACAGACCCCCTAATTATCAGAACTTTTCTTTATTTGAGTCAATAATGGAAGATGTCCTAGCGAAACTTGCATCCAGTAACAAAGCTGCAATTATTTGTGGTGATTTTAATATAAATATTCTGGAAAATAATTCAAATAGCAGTAGAATATTAAGCCTTTTTAAATCGTTCAATTTATCAAATGTTTTTACAGAACCAACTAGAGTAACTTCAACTTCTGCTACTTGTATCGATAATGTCTTCTGCGGTTGTGATTATTTAGATAAAGCCATCGTAAATTATTTACCGTCTGATCATAGTGGACAAACGGTAACTTTTAAATTTAGAACACCTATTCAAAAAGTGCAAATACAAATTAGACCAATAACAACTGGCAAATTAAATAGATTCAATAGTACCCTAAATAATAAGTTAAATGCTCTGGGCCCTAATATGGACGATGCAAATAAATTGTATGAGGATTTCTTTTCAGTAGTGCACACTGAATTCAACAAAACTTTTGAAAAGAGAACAAAAAATATTTGCCCTAATTTTATTTTTAGTGACTGGGCAACTAGAGGTATTAGGATAAGTAGGGAAAGACTGTTCGAGCTGTATGGCCTTAAGCCTTACATTAATACTGAAACTTTCAACAAGTATGTTGCTACATATTCCAAAATTTTTAGAAATACTTGCAAGATAGCTAAAGCTCTGTATATTAGCAACAAGATTAAATCAGCAGAAAATAAAATAAAAACAGTTTGGAAAGTTATAAATAATGAAACTAATAGGAACAAAGTACGAAACACTGAGTACACATTGGAGACTTCACGTGGTGCCATTAGCTCTAACTTAGAAGTAGCGCAAGAATTTGTACATTTCTTTACTAATATACCATCTAAAACGACAGAAGCTTTAAATTCCTCACCCGATGTCTCAATTAATTTATTAAGAGCGAACGTTCCAGGCTGCCCGGTTGAATTTCAATTTAAACATATAAACCCTATGGTAGTTATAAAAGCTTTTCGGCAAATTAAAATCAAATTGACCGAAGATCTATGGGGATTATCTATCAAAGTTTGTACATCCATAATCGAGACTATAGCACCGTACTTAGCTTTAATATTTAATTTGTGTGTGGATCAAGGAGTCTTCCCGGATTTAATGAAATACAGTAAAGTTATACCACTTTTTAAATCTGGGGACAGTAAAGACACTAACAATTATAGACCAGTATCTGTGCTGCCGGTATTCAGCAAGGTTTTCGAAAAGGTAATGCTCAATCAAATGCTTAATCATTTTAACGCCAACCAAATCTTGCACGATCAGCAATATGGTTTCACCAAAGGACGTTGTACAACTGACGCTGGTGTCACCTTATTAAAACACATATTTACAGCGTGGGAGGAGGCCCAAGATGCCATAGGAATCTTTTGTGACCTCTCCAAGGCATTTGACTGCGTGAGTCATGAAACCTTGCTCTTGAAACTTGAGTATTACGGACTAGGTAAACTTGCGCTCAGTTTAGTAAAATCTTATTTAAATGATAGACAGCAGCAGGTTCAAGTAAATGGTGTCCATTCAATCGGTTTAAAAGTAAAAATGGGCGTTCCACAAGGCTCGATATTGGGTCCTTTCCTCTTTTTAGTATATATTAATGATCTACCCCATTTATTAAAAAACCAACCACAAATGGTGTTATTTGCTGACGACACTTCCTTAATTTTTAAGATAAATAGACGTGCATCAAATCTTGACGACGTAAATAACGCCCTACTGCAGGTCCAAAATTGGTTCAATGCTAATAATTTAGTATTAAATGGGAAAAAAACTAAATGCATAAGATTTGCTTTACCAAATGTTAAAAGTAGTGATTGTGACATAGTATTGAATAAGGAGAAACTAGAATTTGTCGATAAAACTGTTTTCTTGGGGATCACGCTCGATTCAAGGCTGCAATGGGGTCCTCATTTAACATCTCTAGCAGGACGGCTAAGTTCAGCAGCATATGCTGTGAGAAAAATCCGTCAATTTACTGATGTAGATACCGCGAGGCTAGTCTATTTCAGTTACTTTCATAGTATCATGTCTTACGGTATTTTACTATGGGGACGGGCTGCAGATATCGAGTCTATTTTTATTCTGCAGAAGAGAGCCATCAGAGCAATATATCGTCTCCGCAGACGCGATTCTCTAAGGGATCTGTTTAAAGATATTAACATCATGACGGTACCTTGTCAATATATCTATGAAAACATCATGTACGTAAGGAAAAATCTAAGTCTTTTCAGTAAAAGAGGTGATAGACACAATTATAGGACTAGAAATAGGGACCAATTAGTTCAACCGGGTTTCAGATTGGCTAAAGTAGACTCATCCTTCATGGGGTGCTGTTTAAAATGTTATAATAAAATACCTTCCCACATACTCCAACTGAACGAAACGAAATTTAAATCATGTATAAAACGCACACTATGCTGCCAAGCATATTATAAGTTGGGGGATTACATCGCTGATAAAAATGCTTGGCTCAGCGCTGGTCCAGCTCCACAAGGGCGCATAAACTAATTGATTAGCATTCGAAAATATTGTTGCAGCTGCTGAAGATTGTAAAACTATCTTTTCCTTGTATAAATTCAATCTCTTTGTATTGTATAATTGCATATCACATGTGTGAGCACTGTGACCATGTTGTACATTCCATAAAGCTACCATTTACTGGGTACGTCTTTCATTGACTTGAATGTGCTCTGGCAGCTGAGAGTATGTCATGCTCACTCAAATGTCTCGCTGATGGTGGCGTGTGTGTTGGATCATTAAGTTCCCTTCAAAATGGTTGAGCTAAATGGTGCTGATCCATGCGTCATGTTCGTGAACGGGCGCCGTCAGTAGGGACTGGTCATCTCTTAGCTGCCACGGTTTATTTTAATTTATTTAAATTTTTGAATTGTTATTATATTTTTATTACGGACGCTTTTAACGTGCACGTCTTTCTACATTGTTCTCACATGTATAAATTCAACACGAATGATGTAACCAATATTTTGTAACAATATTTTGATTTAAAAGAGTGTCCGTGGAGTTTCTTGCCCGTTCTTCTCCATAGGTACCTACTACGCTTTGGAATGGGCAACTAGCTTCATTTTTCTGACTGACCGACCCCTTGACAATTCAAAAGTACCTGTAATTGGTTTATTTGAAATAAATGCTTTGAGTTTGAGTTTGAGTTTGAGTTTATGTGAAATAAAATATTTTGATTTTGATTTTTTGTTCAACCTTACATTTATAATAAAAATAGGCAAGTGAACAATAAAGTTTATTGGATTTGTGAACGACAACGTGCGAAAAAATGTGTGTTGTGCCCATCGAGATAGTTGTGCCGTAACAACAGTAAACATGAAGATGCAGTTTCATACTGTTGTTAAATATGATGTGAATCACAACCATGATCTGGAACCAGCTCGGCTGTCCGTGGCATCTATAATTGATAAAATCAAAACAGATTCTTGTCAGAATACCGGTAATAAGATATGCCAGTACCCTAATTGCGTAACTTATTTTCGTAAACAATTTTGCCTAATTTGTTTCATTTTGACAGTTCAACAACATTCATTGCGTTATTTATGTTGTTGAGCAGATTTTTTTTCCAACTTATGAAGCAATGAATTAGCAATCTGTTTACGCAATTAGGGTACAGATTTTACAAACCGCAAAATCTAGTAGTAATGAAATGGTTTTGAGCGTTTACCGTTCATTTCGGCGTTATGACAGGTAGTTCGTGAAAGGAAAAAACCAAAAACCTGTTTATATGTCGCCAACGGATATTTATTTCCAAATTCATCATCAGGGGGCCTACCACCAGCTCATAAAGCAGTATTATTTTAATATTACTTCATCGGGAGAAAGAGATGGAGCTATACGTCCTGTAGAGCTTCATCTCTTTCCCACACTGAAGTAATATTAAAATAATACTGCTTTATGAGCTGGTGGTAGGCCCCTGGATTTGCAAATACAAAATAACAATTTTGTAATATGTGATGAGATATTTGATGATAACAAAAGGATAATAATAAATTTTCTTGTCAAGGAATGATGATTTTTTTTGGGAGATCTTTCTAAACTGTTATCTACTAATGGATTTACATTCTACATAGTGGCAACGAACTTTTCGCGACTGTATTTTATACATGGAAATAATTATCTTTGAGGAAAACAGACACATATATCCTCTTTTGTTTGCACTATGTACACATAAAGATAAATAAACATGCAATAAATTATTCGATTAAATTTTTACTTACTGTAATGAACATGAGATCACAATTATGGTGAACAATGTAATAATGGACTTTGAACTTGTTGTAACAAAATGTGTTAAACAAAATTTAAAAAATGTATTAATATATAATTAAGTATATTTTATTTTATTTTATTTATTTGGGAAAACAAACAGTGACACATTACATTTTATACGAATAAATAAAAAATACGGCCAAATGTGCAACCAACAACATTTTCCACGGAATACAAATAAAAATAAACTTTACAAACCATGCTATTTAAAACTAAAACTAACAAACTACAATAATTTAATTAGAAAACATTTTTTGTGCTAAATAGTAAAACAAACAATAAACAATAGTAAGTAGTAGTTATTATTAGATATTTTAATTATTTTTTTTAATATTGCAATGAGATAAATGGCATCCTGGGGAAAGACATAAGCTACTTTTGTCTTAAAAATAATCTTAAAGGGCTGATAAATAGGGGATGAAAATTTGTATGAGGAACCCAGCAATTCTTAGAGTTAGGGATATAAAAAATCAAATTTATACTTTTGGTAAGAAATAAAGAATTACTTTGAGCGTTTTTGTAAAATCACCGCCAAGGAGGTAAAATAGGGGATGATTTTATTTACATGTAATATAGAATTTTTTGTGTACCTACTTCTTTTTAGGGTTCCGTAGTAAATAAGGAACCCTTATAGTTTCGTCATGTCCGTCTGTCTGTCTGTCGGTCTGTCTGTCTGTCTATCTGTCCGTGGTCTAGCTCCGAGACCCTTAGTACTAGAAAGCTGTAATTTGGCATAGGTATACATATTAATTACGCCGACAAAGTGGTAAAACAAAATTAAGAAAAACTTTTTTTTTAGGGTATCCCATACACGTAAAGTGATGATGTTTTTTTTATCCCATCGTGTGGGGTATCATTAGAAAGGTCTTTCAAAAAATTATGAGTTTTTAAAATTATTTTTGGATTCAGGTATCCGTTTGCGAAATATTAAGCTTTAAAATGCTAATTTTTGTTAGAGTTAAGTGTCCCCCCCCCCTGCCAGCTAAATGGTTGGTTTTGGATGTGTGAAAAAAATCACAGTAGTAGTTTATATAACGAAATTAAAAGGAAAACTATCACAGCTAAGTAGGCTCTACAAGTTAACGAGTAATAATCGACCAACTTAACTTTGCAGTTGCAAAAAAATGTTTTCGCATACATTCCGTATGGGAGAACATGTTTATCAACTACAAAGTTAAGTTTGTTTTTGGGATAAATTCATCCCAACTACGGAACCCTTCATTGTGCGTGGTCCGACACGCACTTGGCCGGTTTTAAGAGATTTAAGGGATTGGAAATATGGTCATAGTCCGTATCTTGAAGTAACATTTAGTCTTCATTTTGTTAAAATCGGCCCACTCGGTCAAAAGTTATTACAATAAATTGGAAAAAGTGATAAAATAGCCTTTCTAACATGTAGTAAATTTAAAAACCAGACATGTGTGAGTAGGACTCGCTCCGTGAGGGTTCGTTTCAAAGCGTGCTCGCTCGGCTGCCCGAATTTCCAATTCCGAATTGAAGGGCAAACTTAACTTTTCAGTTGAAAAAATAACTTTTAATAGAGTGGAGTGGACAGATTTGAATGAAATGTATACTAAATGTTACTTCAAGATAGATTCAAGAACAAACTTAACTTTACAGTTACACCATTTAACTATAAATTACCAATTTTAGGATTTTTTTCTTTAGGTACTTTAACTGTAAAACCTTACTTATCGTCAAACTTCATGCTGTTAGGTCAACGGGAAGTACCATATAGGCTTTGTTTTATTTGCGAGTGTCAACATAAATAGGCGGTATAATTAAATGGCCATATTTTTTTATTGCGTTGACTTGGAAGTTTAAATAATAAATAAAGTTTATTTTCTAGATTGTTTACAAATATTTTACAAATTAAACTTAGGCTAGTTTTGAGTACAAATGAGTTAAGCGTCTGTAGCCGAACTAGGCAAAAACTTGTATTTCGGCTATCAGCGCCAATCCCCTCGGATTATTACATTTATCATAGCAATCATTAGTTAACATTAATTTTGACAAGATAATCAACAGTAATGTTATTTTACACCATTATTACAATATATTATAATATGTAGAATATGAATGTGTATGAATGCGTGACCTCTCATTGTGTGGAATGAAGTGAGAGTGTGTGAATTGAGAGAGGGTGTGTGGGGGTGTGTGTGAGTGTGTGTAGTCCATGAGAAGTTAAATATTTGGAAGTTTGTAATCTGTGTGAATTTTGAAAGTATCAATCATACAAGTTAATGCTAACGTAACCATTGTGCCTATATATGGTAGAAGTTCAGTCTCTTCATAATTTAGTTTTTGCAAATATTCAGACACTTTTTTTTTTTGCATTGAATTTTTGTTAATGGGTTTATGTTTATCGCCCTGTTTAGTTTATTGTAAAGAACGGGTCCAATGAAGCTCGCGAAGCGTTGGCTAAATTTACTTTTAAAGAAAGTCGCTCTGCCACAAGCTAAGTCTGCTCTTCGTTTCCGAAGGATTCGTGGGTCATACACCTGTTTGCTATGCTGTAGCAGAGTGATACTTATTATAAATAAATGTATAACAGTCATTGCTCCACAAAGCCGATACAGCGCAGCAGTAAGAAAATAAAGTGGTTTAAAATGGCTCACCTTTACTTTACGCTTTAACGCAGTCTTTACCGCACTTCCCCACGAAGATATACAATAGGCAAGAAGCGACTGACAGAGTGCGTAATAAATTTGCTTCAGCAGCATATGATCTGCTACGTGCCTTAGATTTTTAAAAATATATATGAGCTTTCTTATCCTACCGCTCAGGAGTAGTATGTGCTGTTTAAAGTTGAGGCCGCTATCTATAGTAACACCAAGATATTTAATATTTGGCAAACGTTCTAGTGAACGGCACGCGCAGTCAACTCTAAAGTGACACTCATGTGCTATGATACCTTGGTCGAAATGAACGTTAGTTGTGGCCAAATCAATACTCCTTATACCGAAACAGATGTATTTGGTTTTTTCTATATTTAATGTAAAGATGTTACTCTGGAGCCACCTTCCGACAACGTTAATGCCCAGTTGTGCAGCACCAAAAATCTCATACCTACCGTGAATCACCGAAAAAAAGAAAAAATCAGGAAACACCTCACCAGATTCGCTATTTCTGTCACCAACAGATTAAATTGAAATAATTTAATTAATTAGTACACTAAAATCTAGTACAGCTGTTGAACACGACAACTTTAGCAACGATATGCTAAAACAGACTAAACATGTTGTAGCAAGCCCCTATAACATACATTTGTAACTTGAGCATATCCTCGGGCGTGGTACCTAATAACCTGAAGATAGCCAACGTAATACCGTAGCTTCTTATTTTATTTATGTAATTTTGCATGCTAGTTTTAGCGAATTGTTTTAGAACTTGTTAAAAAATCCGACCAACTGTAATGTACTACAATTCTTGCAAATAAAATTTTATTTCATTTCATTTCAATATTAAAAGCAGGCGACTCATGCGAACCAGTTAACTACAGGCCTATTTCGCTTCTGAGCGCACTTCCTAAGGTAATTGAAAAGGTGATCAATGTAAGATAACTCAAAGTATCTTGCATGAAACAACTTATTCGCCGGGAATCAAGAGGATGCCGTCACGCATCTTGTTGATTCTGTCGTTAGCAAAGTGGATAAAGGACAAAAATGTGTTGGCGTTTTCCTGGATCTAGCAAAATCTTTTGATACAGTTTCCCGGTCGATCCTACTAAAAAAAACTAGAGGCTCTTGGGATCAGAGGCTTAGCTCTAGATTGGTTTAGATCCAATTTAGGAGAACGAAAACAACGCATTCGTATTGGTGAGCTCGCTAGTGATTTTGCAGATGTTGGCTACGGCGTCCCGCAAGGTAGTGTTCTAGGCCCCACGTTATTCCTGATCTACTTAAACGACTTATGTTCTCTTGAACTCCGTAATGCCAGCCTCTTTACCTTCGCGGATGATACCGCAATAATCTTTTATGCAAAAACCTGGAGTGATGTCGTTTGTGTATCTCAGGAGAGACTTGGAAAGGTTGATATGCGACTGCAAAACACTTTGCTGACCTTAAACGTCGGCAAAACCAAGTTATACCTTTGCGGATGATACCGCAATAATCTTTCATGCAAAACCCTGGAGTGATGTCATTTGTGTAGCTAAGGAGGGACTTGGAAAGGTTGCTATGTGGCTGCAAAACAATTTGCTGACCTTAGATGTCGGCAAAACCAAGTTAGTGTGTTTTAGCATTACTGATCGGTCTGCATCTGATAAACAACTGAAAATAAAGATCTATGTATGTGGCAGTGTCAGTAATGAGAGCTGTCTGTGCTCGCAAATTGAACAGGTTTCGTGTATAAAATACATAGGGATACTAATCGATAAACATCTAACATGGAAAGCGCAAATTGATGCACTCGTGAAATGTATTAGAAAACTCTCGCACATATTCAAAAAATTTAAGTTCATCGCAAAACCAAAACTCATCCATATTGTTTATTATATCTTGTGTCAGTCAATATTAAGTGACTGTGTATCAGTCTGGGGAGCAGCAAACAAAACCAATCTGCTTGCGCTGGAACGACCTCAACGAGCTATCCTAAAAATAGCCTACAACAAACCTTGGCGATATTCTACTGACACCCTATATTCAGAATGTAGCCTCCTTCGTGTGAGACAGTCGTTTATTGTTTCGGCTCTGCTACGATTTCATAGGCATGCTAAAGAACTGGCCCGTCATTCATCCAGAACGTGAAAGTGGGATCGACCAAGAGTGCATTCTTCTTTTGCGCGCAGATCTTTTGCATTTCTTGAGTCATATCTCTACTCAAAATTCTACTCCCACAATAGAACTATACTCAACTTAACGTACACCAGCTGTAAAAATACTATAATTAACAGGTTGCATCCTAAAAATTATGACCAAACGGAAGACCTTCTGCACATACAGTCGTAATATATGACATATGTATCACTTAATTCACTTTCACTACTTACACCCCCACACAGCCCACACACATCCCACACTTCACACACATTCCACACTTAAAAGCACCTGAACCTCTTGTAATCCAACCGTCTTCTTACAACATAATAATTTTAGTTTGAAATTACTTCGTACTTCATTTTTCTTTTTAATTATTAAATAATTTGTTTCCTTTATTAAATATTTCTCTTGTTTTTCAATTTAAAAAAAACCAAATTAATTAGTTCACCCAAATAAATAATTATTTGCCTTACTTGGGAAGAGACCCACGACACAGGGAATCCTAGTGTAGGGTCCAGGGAATTAATTTGTAAAAATCTAGCACCTTTAAAAAAAAAATACAAAAACATTACCCGCCTTCTGGGGCAGTCGGGTAAACTGTCCGGGAGAATCAATCCACATTATTATTATCTCCGGATGTTCTCGTCTAGCTAACGAAGAGTACTCACGGTGAGCAATTCTTCCATACAAACGTAGCATGGTAATTACTGTCTATTTGACGGTGTACGTTCAAAACTAAAAATTGTATCAATTTGCCTTGTCGTTATCTAGCCCTGTATGGAAGCAGCACTGGAAAAAATAGTTGGTTTGGAAGTTATAAGCGTCGAAACTTCCATATTTCAACACTAATTTAAACTCATCTTTGGGCGTAAATAAATAACTTATGTTGTAGGTAGTGTGAAAATGGCAAAATAGAAACCGTACAGGGATAGATAATTTATTTAAAAGTTCAAATAATTAAATTTTGAGTCGATACATTCAGTAGTTTTTTTGTAATATCTGTTCGCCCAGTACCCTAATTGCGTAATACAACATAATCACAATCTGTTTCGATTTGAAACAGATTGCTAATCCATTGCTTCATAAGTTGGAAAAAAATCTGCTCAACAACGTAAATAATGCAATTAATGTTGTTGAATTGTCAAAATGAAACAAATTAGGCAAAATTGTTTACGAAAATAAGTTACGCAATTAGGGTACTGGTCTGTTCATGAAATTTTGCGCGCTCGTTTTCATTACAAATCATCGTCTATTTCACTAGGTAAATAAATAATTAAGTATATTAATAAAGAAATAAAACTAGAAAAATAAATACTAAATAAATAAAACTCAATAAATAAATAACTAACTAAATAGCATGCATATTAGCCACGCCACCAATGAGTTCGACCCGTCGATTAGTGGAAGTATTGTTTTATTGCATTGACTTAGAAGCTTGATTTTTTTAGAGCTCCGTATCCGTAGTGGACATTAATTTCTATAATTATTTGATATTAATTTCAACTTTATACCTTAACGCATTCCTGAAAAAAAGAGTTGACAGACTGACAGACAGATATACAGACAGACAGTCAGACGGACAACGAAGTGATCCTTTGAGGGTTCCCGTTTTTCCTTTGGAAGTACGGAACCCTAAATAATACAAAATATCCTGTAGGTACTTGAAGTAACTGCAGCTGATTACCAGGACTTTACAAAGTAATGAGTTTAGAAACTCATTAATGATGTTTTATTCCATCGGCATTAGATGCCAATTTGATATCCATTACATCTGCGGAGTTTGACCCTGTAGAGAGAAGGCTCATGTCATGTCCCAGCAGTGGCAACATTCTATGCTGATTAGGTATGCTAAATTAGAAATTATGCGGTCTTATTCTGTGGGCATTTGGACAAATCGTAACACTTTGACAGTACACAATAACATAATGTTTAAGTGAATACTCGAGGATGTTGACAAATCTACATGCCTAATGTAAATTATGTAAGAAAAAATCTAAGGTACTTAGTTACATCTTTTTAATAAAATAAGTGATAGACATAATTTTTGAATACTAGAAATAAAGATAAGTGTAACACGAGAAAACTCTAACAAACTAAATAAATTAAATAAAGTTGTTCCAAAAGCCTTACCACGGCTTAGAAGAGTACGGCTCTCTATCTCGCTCGCTCCTATTGTTTAACCTACTTACGGGATCGCTCGCTAGCTTAGAAAATCGCCTATTGGTCCGTTGATCGGGTGGGGGATGTTGGACATCACGTCGTCAGGCTACAACACCAAAAGGATTGCGCTACTAGGAGTACCTACATTCCTACAGATATAAAAGCACGCCATCGTCGCGGGCAAAAGATTGAAGTTCCGATCACCGACGGGAAAGGACGTACCTATGTCCTACACAGTACAGACATCCTCCGCGACACTCGCGATGTTATATAAGTTTGTCGTGTAATTTAGTATAAGTTTATTATAATAAACGCAATTTAATGTTCCCGCATTAAACTGGCGCCCATACTTGTGGCCCGAACCGCGCGCCGCGTAACCAGTGATAGTCCGAACTGTGATCCGGTGTTTACGTGACGAACTGTACGTAGGTATCTACCTTGTCTGAAAAGCACGGACATTCTACCGTACTCGTTATCATCACACGCGTGAAGATGCCGATAACGAGAAGTCAAGGAGAAGCGCTCCGTGAACGACGAGAAGAGGATGACGACGTCAGCACGTTCACCGAAGCGGAGGCCAACGTTGTCGAGCGCGACCGCGCCGACGAACCTGTGAGTGTCGACACGAGGTCGACACAACAACCAGCAGCGTTCCAGCTCCACACAGAACAGTTCCTGTCCACGCTGATCGAGACGATCACGCGCACGCAAGCAGAAGCGAATAGATGTCTTATAAATTCGCTGATGACGTCCAACGGTGATTTTGGTACTTCCACCCCAGTCAGGGTGCCTCCATCGACGAGCGCGAACAGCGGAAGTGCCGCTAGCTCTAGCTCGAGTGCAAACTTTGTAAAGTGCACGGCGCGATTGAACGGAACATCCCAGGACGCTGAGGTCCTGGAAGCTTTTCTGGATGCCGTCGAGATATTCAAGGAGTGCGCATCCGTAAGAGACGAGCATGCCCTCCGAGGATTGCCGATGTTGCTGGAAGGTGGTGCAGCGGTATGGTGGCGTGGCATCAAAGCATCGGTGACTACGTGGTCCGACGCGGTCGCCAGCCTCCGCGCTATGTACGGCAGGGCGCAGCCCGCCTACAAGGTCCTGCGTGAGATATACGCCGCCGAGCAACGCGACGACGAACGTGCCGAGACATTTTTGTGTAAAGTGCGCGCGTTAATAGCCAAGCTACCGTATAAGCTTGATGAAGTGGTACAAATCGACGTCTGTTACGGGTTGTTACACAGGCGAGTGATAAAAAGAGTGCCGCGTGATACCATTCGTAGTTTAGACGACCTTATGTGTAAAACGAGGATCGCAGAGGATGCATACAATGAATATAAGGTAAAAAATTCTGTTATCAGTAATGACCGCAAACTTACGCGATCAACATCCCCTGCCACGAAAGCGTCGACTACGGGGCGTAGTAATAATAATAAGAATAGACCGCGCTGTAGTCATTGTAAATTTTTTGGACATGTTAGTGACGAGTGTCGTAATCGCGATAAAGACAGTACGAGTAGTAATAGTAATAAAGGCGCGAAAAGCGAAAATACTCAAAAGGTTTTAAGATGTCACGGTTGTGGTAAAGAGGGCGTAGTAAGGTCGAAATGTGATGTTTGCGCGACGACATCGTCGAAACTAGACGTTAAGATTTCATTCAATAGTGTGCATTTAGGTTTAGATTTCTGTTCAGATTCAGATTCAGATTCAGATTCGTTTATTTGCAAAAACATGTGTAGATAATATACATGGTATGATGCTTATTATAGGTGTCACAAAGTATTTTTTGGTTGTAATGGTAACATTAGTACGGGTGGCACTTCGTGCGTACAGATAGCAAATATGAGTGCACGCGAATCCTACCCGATGGTAAATATTAATGTTATGGGTCGCAGCGGCGTGGCGATTGTAGATACCGGCGCGTCGCATAGCATCGCGAGCCCGCTGTTATACCGAGTCTTGGTAGACTCTGGAGTTAAGTTTAGTGAGACTAAACGTTTTATACACCTGGCTGATGGAACACAAGGTTGGAGAAACCTGTTGACAGCCGAGGTAGATATTATTATTGAAAATCGTAAGGTGATGTGTCAACTGTTAGTGTTACCTGGCAGTGATAATAGGACGCTTTTAGGTGTAGACTTTTTGGTACGAGCCGGAATGATTATAGATGTCGCTCAGGGAATCTGGTCATTCTCGGATAGCTCCGGGCACTTTTATGATTTTGTGCACTCTTACACGCTTAGCCCATCGGATGCGAACATCATGCAAGCCTCATCCACGGAGGTACCGTTGCGTCCTGATGAAGGTACTAAGTTAACCCCCGAGCAGCGGCGTACGCTTAACGTCTTTATTGAAGACCGCGCGTCACAGTTCGCGCGCAGCGGACCGGCTACAGAATTTGCCACGCACCGAATACAGGTGAGTCCACACCAGGAACCTATCGCTTGTCCACCATACAGGATGTCACAGAATAGGAGGGAAGCCTTGCAGAAGGAGCTCGATAAGCTGCTGCAAGATGACATTATTGAGGAGTGCGAGTCCCCTTGGGCCTCCAACGTTGTACTTGTAGGTAAGAAAGACGGAAGTTTACGGCTATGTATTGATTACCGGAAGCTTAATGCGGTGACCGAGCCGGACCGGTACCCACTCCCACGAATTGAGGACATCCTACACGCAGCCAAAACCAGTGAGTATATGACCACTTTAGACCTTCGATCAGGCTACCATCAGGTCAGCGTCTGCACAGAGGACCAAGATAAGACGGCGTTCACAACACCACTTGGTACCTTTAGATTTAAGCGGATGCCCATGGGATTGCGGAATTCCGGAGCCACATTTCAAAGGTTGATGGATCGATTCCGTTCCAACCTGAAAGGAGTGGAACTCCTGGCATATCTTGATGATCTGATCCTGCTGTCGCCAGGACCTTTCGAGAGACACCTGGCTGATCTGGAAGCAGTTTTCGATCGCCTGGCCATGTTTAAACTGAGGGTCAATAGGGAAAAGAGTTTCTTTGCGAGGGAGTCTGTCAAATTTCTAGGCCATGTCATCATGCCAGGTGGAATCCAAGTGGACCCTGACAAGACTGCCGCTATCGATAAAATGGACGTCCCTCAGAACGTAAAACATTTAAAGTGCTTCCTACAAACGTCGAGTTGGTTCCGACGTTTCATTAATAATTACGCGGATATAGCGAGACCCCTCACGAACCTCCTGAAGAAGTCGAGTGTTTGGCGATGGGACGCCGAGCAACAGGAGGCTTTCGATCGCATTAAGGCTCTTCTTGTGTCTGCTCCAATATTGCGTCAAGCAGATGAGTCGAAGCCGTTCGTTCTCTGCACCGACAGTAGCGCATATTGCCTCGGGGCTGTTCTTATGCAGGGGGAGGGACACGATGAGAGACCTATCGAATACGCTAGTCGACTTCTCAACAGTGCTGAGAAGAACTACTCCACGACAGAACGAGAAGCCCTTGCTGTCGTGTGGGCACTAGGTAAGTTCCGCGGCTATGTAGAGGCCGCAAAGGTGATAGTTAGGACGGACCACCAACCCCTGCGATGGCTGATGAGTCAACGGTCGCCCAGCGGTCGACTGGCTAGGTGGGCCCTAACATTACAAGAGTTTGACCTTAGCATAGAGTACACACCCGGTCGATCAAACGTCGTTGCAGACACGCTGTCGCGACCCGTTTGCTCGCAGGACGAGGATAAATGTGAGCTATGTATGACAGTCATTGATATGCCGAAGAGGAATAGTGGTGATATCCGCAGCAATCAGCTATTAGACCCAGAGGTATGTAAGATCATTGAGGACATGGAGTCCGACGAACCCTCTAGGGGGAGACCTTGGTCTGACCGCGGATACACCATATCCGACGGTATTCTATACAGGTACAGCTTGGAATCCGATGACGGCGAGGACTGCTGCCTAGTTGTGCCCGAGCACGAACGCAGGCAAGTCATGGTTGACCTTCACGACGCACCGACAGCTGGCCATTTCGGCGTAGAGCGCACGCTAAGCCGCGTTCGCGCCAGGTATTACTGGCCTGGCATACGTACCTATGTTACAAATTATATAAAGGAGTGTGTGCCTTGCCAGAGGTACAAAGCTGACAACCGCAAACCAGCAGGACTGCTGCAAACCCCTGCTGTGTCAAGGAGATTCGAGGTAATTTCTGTGGACTTATTCGGTCCTCTCGTTGAGACCCCTAGGAAAAACAGGTGGGTACTCATCGTCGAAGATGTCTGCTCACGCTGGGTGGAATTGTTCCCGTTAGAGAGTGCCACCAGCGTCGAATGTGCTCAGACCCTGATCAACGAGGTTTTCCTCAGGTATGGTATACCACGCCGCCTCATAAGTGATAATGGCGTGCAGTTCGTGAGCGAAGTGATGCAGCAAGTGTGTCATGTTTTGGGGATCAGCCAATCACTCACACCTTATTACCATCCTGAAGCCAATCCTATAGAGCGCAAGAACAGGGACCTCAAACCCCAATTGGCTATACTTGTAGGTAGCGACCATGCCACCTGGGACTTACACCTCGCTGCGATTAGGTTTGCTATGAACTCTGCGATTACCAGTAGCACAGGGTTTTCGCCGGCATATCTCACCTTTGGGAGAGAGCTGCGAGCTCCCTCCGATTCTGCGACAGATATGAGGGCTGTCGTAGAATGCGATAATTTCGTGCCTAGCATTACTCCTTATTTGAAGAAGATGTCTGAAACCCTGGATGAGGCCAGGGACACTCACGAGAAGGCACAGGCTGTTCAGAAAGGTAACGCTGATCAGAAACGAAGGCCGCCACCAGACTATAAGGTAGGTGACCTCGTCTTACTTAAGACACAAGGACCGAACGACGCAGGACGCGGACAATCTGAGAAGTTTATCCCACGCCGTGACGGCCCATATAAAATAGGGAAGATAATAAGCCCAACCACCTACGGTCTGGAGAATATTCAGACTGAGAGAAACATAGGGAAATATCACGTTTCGAACCTCACGCCTTTCGCTGGTCAGGTAGAACCTCCAGTTAGGGAGAAGCGTAAACGGGGTAGGCCACGTAGGTATTTAGACTAGCCAAACTGTGGGGTCACTTAGTTAGGCTAGAGGGGGAGGATGTAACACGAGAATAAATTAAATAAAGTTGTTCCAAAAGCCTTACCACGGCTTAGAAGAGTACGGCTCTCTATCTCGCTCGCTCCTATTGTTTAACCTACTTACGGGATCGCTCGCTAGCTTAGAAAATCGCCTATTGGTCCGTTGATCGGGTGGGGGATGTTGGACATCACGTCGTCAGGCTACAACACCAAAAGGATTGCGCTACTAGGAGTACCTACATTCCTACAGATATAAAAGCACGCCATCGTCGCGGGCAAAAGATTGAAGTTCCGATCACCGACGGGAAAGGACGTACCTATGTCCTACACAGTACAGACATCCTCCGCGACACTCGCGATGTTATATAAGTTTGTCGTGTAATTAGTTTGTTAAGTATAATAAACGCAATTTAATGTTCCCGCATTAAATAAGTAAATAAAATAGATCAAACATTTTTCAGATTATCTAAGGTACATACCTATGTACATCTTTTATGGGGTCGGTAGTGTTAAAGGTTACAAAAAAAAACCTTGTGATACAATGCAATTAAATGAAAGAAAATTTAAAACTCATTAAAAGTACACTTTGTAAACCAGCATATTACAAATTAGGGGAATATTTATGTATGGAGCAGCTGTTTCTTTTTTTTCGCGGTTTCATGGTTGGTCCCATAGGAAAAGTTGTTTATAATGACGAGTAAATGTACTACATCTTTTCAGGTTTTCAGTTATTTCAATTAAACCTTGTATATTACCTCGTCCCCGCCAACGTCTGAAGCAACGTCGCACTCTCACACTTAGGGCCAGTATCTCGAACGAAAATGATCGCAATAATAATGTGAAAATTGTCAAGCGAGCGTAAACAGCTGTGATTGGTTGAATGATTTTATCAACAGCCAATCGCACTAGTTTACGCGTGCTTGACAAAGTGTCACAATAATTTTGCTATCTATCGACAACTTTTGTTAGACAAACTGGCTGTTAGTCGCGTCTATGTATAGATAAAGATTAGGAATGGGTCGAATATTCGTTTTATTTTATTTATTTTCTAGTACCGACCGCACGTCAGTGGTAACCATGAGCTGCGAGGTAATTGCGTGACACACTTGCAGTAGCAATGGCTTTAATTTTGACAGTTCAACAACATTCAATGCGTTTGTTGAGTAGACAAGTTTTTCTAACTTATGAAGCAATGGATTAGCAATATCGTTCAAAATCATTCAGATTGTGATTGATCGTGTGTTACTTCATTACGGTGCTGATTTGTTAACACTGACGTGCGACCTACCGTAGCTATTTATATATACAATACTTAGATACTATACAACACTTCTTGTCAATGAGGTCCTTTCAATTGAATACCTTACGATTTTCTCCATGAGTTCCATACATTGGTACGGCTACGAGATTGTTGAAGACAGTAACCAAAAACTCCATAAGGTATTTCACGATTAGGGAACTTTACGCGAAAAGTCAAGATTAACGTACTTGCATTAAAATTTATCTTCACAACTGACATGGGGCTAACATACTCCACTCTGAGATACGTGAACGGCGGTTCCAAATGTGGATGCGATGGCTGAAAAAAATTGTGAATAAAGTATTTAATATATATTATCAGAACTCAGAAGTCGGAGTACTAGGTAAATAGTTTATAAGTAGTTATTGCGCACACTTTTAGGGGTATACCTACAGAATATAGTAATGTGTTCTGTTTTGGAATACCTACTCCTGACTGACCTTTAACAACGGTAGCTAGAGTCTGGCCACGCTAAGTCTGCATAGGTAAAAAAACGGTGGAATTTGAAAATCTATAGAAGGCAACACCATCATCGTCCTACGAAAAAAGAATTTGAAACCTTGTTTGTCTTTTTGTTTTTGACAGGTTATTGGAACGAAGTTTTGGAACGAAGTTCCTTATCGCACGTTGCGAAAGGGGGCTAGACGAAAAAAAATTAAGACCAAAAGTTGTAACGACGTTTTTTTAAGACCAAAAGTTGTAACGACACTTTTTTTATTTTTTTTTATTTTAAATATCTCAGAAACGGCTGGGAATATCAAAGTTTTGATAAAATTCCCCCCTAGTACCCTCCCTCTCAGCTAGAACCTACATTCATTTAGACCCCATAGACCCCATTTTTGACCCCCTTTTTTTTTGACCCCCAATATCTGTAATTAAGTATATCTTACAACTCTTTTATATATGAAACCTCCCCCCGAACCCCCCTCGATATCCTCTCGCGGCCCTGATCCTGATACACCCCCTGCACACCTCCCCCTTCCCTCCTCTTCTCTCCCCATCCCCCGTGCCCCTTCAGGCTTACCTCACCCCCCCGGGTCTTAACTTTGGAGCCAGAGGTCGTAGACCTATCAAGTTTGGGGTCTCCGAAATCAGAAAAAAAAGACCTCTCTTTTGGCTCCATTAAAATCACGGGAAAACGCCGCATTATTCCCTATTTTGGTATTGTGTGGTGCTGCGGTGTACGCTGTGTGTGTGGCGTATGCACTCACTTACCTACTCATTTTATTACAATTCCTTCACTAATTAATCGAAAGGAACTTCATTCCATCCGGTTGTCCCTTGACACCTCTCAAGTTTTTTGTTTTTATTCTGATTTATTCCTGGTAAAGAATAGTCACTTTAGCACGATGCAGTGTGGATTTGATACAGTTTTGTCATCGTATGGAGGTAGAGCATAGGTACGACATTGTCTGTTACACATAATCTATTAGGCAAAAATCAAAAGGCAAAATATCGAAGTCATTAGATCAGTAGATCTACGTACACGTCAACTTTTCGATATCTTGTAAACATTGTCGTTTTTGGTTAAGGACGACATCGAGCTATTCCTTCACATCTTGGAATCTACATATCATAAATTATATATGTCGGAGACGGGTATGTGACTTTCGTTATTATCAGCGATATTTTAACTACTGTGGGCGTAGTGTGGGTAGTGTTGGTTAATGTGCAATAGAAAAACAGTTTGCAGTTCAGATCACATTATAATTTACTTTCAAATGAATTTCAAATTATACACACACTGGGTGCGACGGCGTTTATTAAAATCATCAATTAACAAAATGATCACAAATTACAACTAACACAATAACTGAGCACCACGAATCGAGAACAGTAGTGCTATTCTGTAACCATCTCACCGTGTTATCTTAGGTGAAGTGAGCGTGGAGAGAACTGTCAGTTGCTAGGGATTGACACTATTGGCAGCTCACTTCACCTAAGTTATCACGGTGAGATTTTTACAGAATAGCACTACAGTTCCGCGACGTCTTGACTCCAATGCGACCAAAGGCCCTCCTCGCCGTGGCCTTAAAACATCACAACTCAGTAGAAGCGCGCCTTTTTTGGTGTCGGTAAATCACTCTTGATGTCGCCAGTAGCGCGCTTGCAATTCGTTTCGTGTCCGTACCAATGAACAGATCCGACATATATAATAACTCCCGCACTCTACTTTTCAAAGTTCAACGTTTTTAGGGTACCGTAGTAAAGGAACCCTTATAGTTTCGTCATGTTCGTCTGTCTGTCTGTTTGTCTGTCCGTCTGTCTGTCTGTCCGCGGTCTAGCTCCGAGACCCTTAGTACTAGAAAGCTGTAATTTGGCATAGGTATACATATTAATTACGCCGATAAAGCGGTAAAACAAAATAATGAAAAACATTTTCTAGGGTACCTACCTCTCCTACACGTAAAGTGGTGATGTTTTTTTTTTAACCCATGGTGTGGGGTATCATTGGAAAGGTCCTTTAAAAACATTGTGAGTTTGTTAACACCATTTTTGGATTCAAGGATCCGTTTGCGAAATATTAAGCTTTAAAGTGCAATTTTTGTTAGAGTCAAGTGTCCCTCCCCCTGCCAGCTTAACGGTTGGTTTTGGATGTATGAAAAAAATCACAGCTGTAGTTTACATAACGAAATTAAAAGAAATTAGAGAATTTCGTTGGTTTTAATCAAGTTGGTCGATTATTATTAATAATCGACCAACTTAACTTTGCAATTGCAAAAACGTGTTTTCCCATACATTCCGTATGGGAGAACATATTTTTCAACTACAAAGTTAAGTTTGTTTTTGAGATAAATTCATCCCAACTACGGAACCCTTCATTGTGCGTGGTCCAACACGCACTTGGCCGGTTTGTTTTCTACTATATTTTGTGAAAACAACATAAAGCAATCTGACATTTGAAGTACCCCGAAACTGAATTATCTGACTGATGTAAAAGTTTACCATATAGGTATAAAACTTTTTGGGGTTGCCCATTTATTCCATTGCAGACTTAGCGTGGCCAGACTCTACCTACATAGGTATAAGGAACACCTTTGTACGTAATTTCCTGTTCCTTTCCTTGAGTACTTAAACGGTTAAATAAACGAATACATCTAAGCGTAATTTGGTATTCGAATAATTTAAATTTATGCCCAGTAATATTCAAATGGGGAAGGTCGGGCAAAGCTAATTGTAGATGGCGTTATCATAGCTAGGTCTCTACGGCTATTGATATTTCGTTCATTCATTTCCATTCGTGTTCATTTAGTACGATTTTATTTCAATAATTCGTTATTTTCGGTGATTTCAATATTTTAAATCAATTATTTGACATGGAAAGTGTCAGAATTACAAACCTTAAACATAATTATCCTTGCAAGTAATCAATTTCTTCAAAATGGTTCCGACATAACCTCAAACTCTGTTTTATTTAAAAAATATATCTATGCCACACGCTTTACGAGCGTTTATACAGAAAGTTGACAACGTTGCAAATAGCTGCAAAATATTTCGCTGTTTTGATTAATTTGGCAATATTAGGTACTGTACGAAAATAAGAAATATCTAGGTATGGCTAACTAGTGAACTAAAATATTGATTATGCAATGTTATTATCGTAACACTGAATATTTCGTTTTAGATGTAAATAAAGTAATTGGAAACTTTCCAAATGCCTTTTTACACCTACAACGGTTACAACATCAAATTCAGTGTTATAATTGCAATTCATTATAATAATTATTCTATTTCTAGTTCACCAGTTAGCCATATTTCTTATTTCTATACAGTAATATTACCAAATTAATCTTTTGAAAAATGGTGGACGGAAATTTCGGAGTATTTAGGACAACGCGTCATTTTCGCAAAAATAAAATAAAACCACCTCACACTTTGTTCCTATAGCTTGTTTTGGGAATTAGCTAGAACAGCGCCATCTGACAGTTACCTTCCCATTATTCGAAATATTTCAAAGTTTTGAATCTAAAAAAAACTCCCAGCACGCGTAGCATGACCACCGTAGAAACAAGTTTTGTCGACGGAAGAATAGACAAAATGACAGATAAACAATCACAATCTGTCATTTTGTTTATTCTTCCATCGACAAAACTCGTTTCTACGGTGGTCATGCTACGCGTGCTGGACGTAAAAGGCGACTTCGACCGGACCATTATGAGATACTGGGAGGGTTGGAATTTATTTATATGGACGCATCGAAATTTTCGTCAACAGGATGTTGGTACAGATGTTTCAACATATTTCCAGAACTCTAGAATTGCCCTTTTATTCCAATGCCCACCAGAGGCTTCAATATTTACAGGCGAATGCATCGATATCCTAGAAGCCTTTAATTTCATTTTAACCCACAATATTTAAAATTCGGGCATTTTTACAGATTCTTGTAGTTGCATTCAAGCCATAAGTCAATGTCAACTAAAATCCGAAATTCACATTAAAATCACTTTCGATGTTCTAAATTTACTATTCACTTGCTACCAAGTCACTCGGGAATAGGTGGCAACGAGTGTGCCGACTCACTGGCTAAATTTGCTTCATCTATCCCGGTGGATCGGAAGCATTAGATGGTACAAAGTTACGACTTACGAACTGACACCAAACGCAGGTTGTAGGTACAACTGGTGGTCAGAAGTGTGGCAGGTAAGTTCCAAACTTAAGGGGGTGTATTACGCCAGTATTCAACCTAATATCCAGCGGAATCCTTGGTTTTTTAACTGTCTAAAAGAACTGTTACATCCTTGTGCAGACTGAGACTTGGTCACTGCTGCAGTCCAATATTCCTGAACAAGATTCGGGTTCGTGAAAGTTCCTTGTGCGAATGCGGTCTTGATGATGGTACTCTGGGCCATATCTTCTTCTCATGTCCTTTGAATTCCCAATCCTATGACTTGTAAGTACCATAAGCTTTCCAAAATTTCCAAGTCCTTTCAACATTTTTAAATGTATGTTCGACCCCAACCCAGGTTCAAATCTGATGGAGGTCGACAGGTCCGCGATACGCGGAGGCAAATCAAATACAATAAACATGGGTAAAAATCAAAGGTTAAATATCACTTACCAACTTCCACTGGCGAGTGCTCTTATCAGGGCCAGTTCGGTTCTGTATGTTTTTTATGTGAGTATAAGGGAATGTGTTATGCATGTAAATGTGTACGAACGGGTCTCCAAGACGCGTGGCAGCTCCCAGCACGTGACACCTCGATCACACCCTTCAGCAATTGTACAAGAATTCCTCTCAAAGTCATGGCAAGGCTTTGATTAAGCCGTCCCAAAACGCCACCAAAATGACTTTTCACAACATACACCGTGTGGTGAGTTCCAAGATAACCTCAAGCAATTATCCGACAAATCGACAAATAACCCGTTTACCAAAACACAAATGGGGATATGACAAAAGTTACGATTGGATAACTCAAAATTATGTCCACAAAATAAGGATTGAACCAGATTAACTCCAAATAATAGTTCACCACGTTTATACGTGCCTACACGAAGCGGAGACAATAAATCAACAACAAAACGTCAAAATCAAAGTGACAACTGCTGTCCACAGACTTCAACTGACAAATAAGGCCGCGTTCAGAAACGCGGGCTTGGGACAGAACAATGTAAATTATATCAAAATGTAGTCTGGATGCGATATACTGAATTGCATTTTTGATGTTTTAACGGAGCGCTAGCGTGCGGCTCGCCAGTTGCTTACATACCACCGTCCTACCACGTTATACGTATATATATGCCTGTAATAATTAGCTTAGTAATTGTGGAACAATATTAAACAATATCCAGTACGATTATTCTTTATATCTTTATTCAAGCTCAACATAATTATAACTTTTTGTGAATAAATATGTCGAATTGCAATGTTTTGAATATATATACTTATTTTATTTATTTTTCTAGATTTACTAACAAAAATTGTCCTGTCGTTTCAGCTACTAACATAACTACCACAAAGTGCAAAGTTCGACGGCTCACCTTGCTTCATTGCCGTCACCACATGACGCTGACAGAATAGTCGACATCGGCTCAGTTGCTGTTTTTTCAAATTTTCACTTCTGTCGGCACTCCCAGAGTGCCACTGTTTATTTTTTATTTAAATTAATTTGGACCTCCTTCAAGTGTTTTCACCTCTTTCCTTGTCAAAGTCTGCGCACTTTCACTTATTTGTTGAAGAAATAGTAGAACTCACCGTTGCATTTACTGTATGATGTGTGATGAGTGATGGAATAACATCTTTTATTTTGAGTGCTATTTCCTCGCCTTCAACATGCTCACCTTCAGAAAAATGTTAAACTATTACTTTAGAATGTGTTTGAGGGATGAGGGTGATCAGCGGGACAATGGCTTTGATTTTGACAGTTTAACAACATTAATTGTGATATTTATGTTGTTGAGCAAATATATTTTTCGAATATGAAGCAATGGATTAGCAATATCATAGTATAAATAAGTAACAGTATTATATCTAGGCAGTGACCTTGAAATAATTAGGTACCTACGGCCCCTCAGTAGATAAACCTTCCGCGTCTGAGCGTAACTGCAGCGCACTCGATACTTTTACGTAAGTACTGAGTACCACGCGCGACTCAAAGAGATGTAAGCAGAACTGACGGGGTCCGCTAGGGCCGATGCATGCCGGGATTGTGAAGAAGTCCAAAAGGGATATCTAGTCCCCGGCAACATGGCAACTGAAGCAACACGGGTGGATTTTAGTCAGAGTCTGCAATGACATGCCCTCCCGCTCCACCCAGAGTGGGAGAAGTTATTTGATCATTTCGCATCACAAAAAAAGGGGTTTGAAGGAAATTTTTAATCCATTGCTTCATCATCATCTGCCTAGCCTTTTCCCAACTATGTTGAGGTCGGCTTCCAGTCTAACCGGATGCAGCTGAATACCAGCATTTTACATGGAGCGACTGTCTATTTGACTTCCACAACCTAGTTACTAGGTTACACTGGTAAGACTGGTTGTCAAACTTTTGGGTTTCTAGCTACCCGTAACGACTGTCAAAGATCAACAAATGATAGCCGAGACCAACGGCTTAACGTGCTTTCTGAGGCGTGGAGGGGTCATGGTATGTAAAGATCACGAAGACCATCCACGGACCAACCGCGGCAAGTGTAGCTTAACCTGATCGATCGAGCCGTGCGGCTATTAGTACTTAGCCACAAGCCTTTCTAAATCATCCATTGCTTCATAAGGTTTGAATTTGTCATCTCAACAACTTACGTAACGCAATGAATATTGTATACCAAAATGAAAGGCATTGTCACTGTAACTGGGTTAAACACGCAAAGAGCCCGCGGAGTAGGGTGACCAGATCTGATTTCCGGTTTTACTGGACAACTGCATTGAAAATACGGGATGCGATGTTGAAATACGGGACAGGCCGTTTTTTATAAAAATGAGCATTTATCTTTTATTACTAAAATTTGGCATAATCAATACAACCTATACAATTGCTAAATTTCTTAATGAAAGACTTTAAAAAACCATATTAAATATTATTGTATTACTATACGCTTGGCACGTCTCGCCGACTGCGCCCGCGGTACGCGCCCCCGCCATCTCCCCTTATCTCTTCGCTTATACGCTATCACTATCACACTCACTCACTCTTACCCACGTCATTCGATCGAATATGCGTTCGCGCGGATCGCGCGGTGTTCACCGCTGTGTGCGAAAAAATAAATATTGTTCAAATAGGTATTTTTATTATTAAATGCCATTGAATCATAAAATTACGGAACAATGTACTGTCCCGTATTGGTTTCGCCAAATTACGGAACAATGAAAAATTCGTGCCTGAAATACGGGACAACCCGTAAAATACGGGACATATGGTCACCCTACCGCGGAGCAGCATCGCCTTAACCCGAGCCGTTCAGAGTTCTTTCTATGAAACTCCATACTGCAACGCACACTATTGGTAACGGCATCGCCTCGCCTAGAGACTAGCTAGTGAAACGTATGCGCTTCGTCTTCGTGGCCACACATAGCAACTGTGCGAGGGACTTCAAAACTCGTCGTGGCTTCCGAATTTTACTGATGATTTTTTTAATATGTAGGTAAAATAAATACGCACCATATTCAAAAAACGATATACTTGAATCAATAGTGTTTTCAGCACTATATCCTCTAAAAATAAACAATCCTACGGTGTAATACAGTAAAATGCCGTACATTGTCTCCTACGAGCACTGGGGTACTAATAAAACTTTCTGTGATTTGAAAATAATTGATTCAGACCATACCAAATTGCAATTTACTATAGTATTTGCAGGTACCTATGCCTGCCTACATTACGGTCAACAAATTTAGTAGCTACGTAACATAATTATATTTTCTATAAACCGTCAGGATTGAGGAGCCACTTTAAACGTCCTGTACATATCTTTTTAAAAGTTTTACTACAAATTCCAGGATTGGGCCTACACAATCGGCTAATTTACTTTTTTATTCTTTTTTTTTTGTACGGCATCTCGTAGTTGACTTCTGAGATCATGACTACTTAACCGGGCTTTCCTGTGGCCTTAAGCTACTTACTAGCTACACTTAAAACCTCCAGCCCGGGGTTATTCAAACTATGCTAATTAAAACTAGGTGAACGTCCGCTAAGGGTACCCCTGTGGGGTACGAGCCTTGGCTTAGGGCGTCAACCGGAGAGAGGACATCAAGGATAGGACAGGCTAGATCAAAGTTTTGATCATGATTATTAGTCGGGGAATTTAAAGCTACGTGCTCAGCTGCAAAACTGCTGGTACCTCGTTATCGAGCAAGGATCGGAGGGGAGTATCATTTACTCGAGGACGCGGTCGCGATCGCAAAGGACCTCGGCAGTGAAGTCGGAATTATTGGAATATGAACATAAACCTAACCTCGTTATTCCTGAACGATTCGCGCCCTCCTATAGTAGTGCGTTTCTCAACGATCACTAAAACTGTCAGTTGTTAACTTTTCCGCAAAGTCACTCTTAGAATTGTTCTCCTGTTGTAATCGTATAAAACTATTTAATACTTTATATCTTTTTGTTTGTTTTTGTACACTGTGCTGGTTTCCCTATTGCTCTCCTGGAGGAGGGTAATGGGGTCGTCAGGGTCGGCAAGCTAATTTACTACTACATATTGGTAGTACCTGCGTTTAAATATGAAACATAGCTCCTCAATCAATAAGGACGCTCTATCTATACATACTAGGTAGATATGAAACTGCGGGATAATTGCGTAACATATAATAACAACATTCATTGCGTTGTTTACGGTGTTAAATGAATTAATTAAATACACCGACCCCAGCGTGGTTTAACCTGACTCGATAAATCAAATGAACCCCGAGATTTGCATTAAAATAATCAATATGTTATAAGAGGTTAGGATTTTGAATTTCAATGAAAACATGTCTAGGGCGACCTCATCTACGTGCGGTCCATGGCCCTTTACGGGGCACCGGTGTGGGCGCGTTCATTGAGGCTGCGGCCAGCCCGCCGGTTGAACGCGTCCCAGAGGGTCATGGCCATCCGGCTGGCCCGAGGATACCGCACGGTCTCCTGCGAGGCGGCGAGCCTCCTTGCCGGATTACCGCCATGGGATCTGGAGGCAAAGGTCCTCGCGCACGTCTGGGAGTGGCGCGAGGAGGCGAAACGCCGGGGCTTAACCCCGATGCCGCAAGAAATTGCGGCACAGCGGACAGAGCTCCGGCGGGATCTCATGGCGTCATGGAGGGTGCGATTGTCGCAACCCCGCGCTGGGCACGCCACAATCGCGGCGATAAGACCCGTCTTTGAGGAGTGGCTGGAGAGACGCCACGGCATTCTCACCTTCCGCCTGACGCAGGTCCTCACCGGACACGGCTGCTTCGGGAGGTTCCTGTTCAGGATAAGGCGGGAGGAAACACCCGGGTGTCACCATTGTGTGGATCGGCCTGAGGACACGGTGGAGCATACGGTGGAGGTCTGCCCGGCTTGGGCGGAGCAACGCCGTGTTCTCGTAGAGGCGATCGGCGGCGGTGATCTCTCGCGTCCGGCCCTGGTTCAGGCCATGGTACGGAGCGAGAGGAAATGGCAGGCCGTCACCTCCTTCTGCGAAGCGGTAATGCTCGCGAAGGAGGAGGCGGAACGCGTGAGGGAGAGGCAAATTTCGCGCCCTCACGCCCCTAACCGCCGCAGGAGGAGACGCCCGGGGCGGGAATCGCGAGCCGATTTCCGGCCACCGTAGGCGCGGGCTTGCGGACGGTGAGCAATGGGTAGCTCGCCGTCCGATAAGGACCAAGCCCGGGTCGACGGCGCGTTGTGTTCCACGCGCGCCTCAAAGAGATGTCAGCAGAATTGACGGGGTCCACTAGGGCCAATGCCTGCCGGGGGTTCGAAGAAAACCGATCGGGAAATCGTGGCCCCCGGCAACAGGGCAACCGAAGGAACACGGGTGGGTTATAGTCAGTAAGAGTCTGACACGCCCTCCCGCTCCGCCCAGAGCGGGAGAAGTTATTTGATAATTTCCCACCCAAAAAAAAAAAAAAAAAAAAAAAAAGGGCGACCTCATCTAGTTACGTGGTAAAACACATTAAGAAATAAAATATACTGTTAACATAATAGAAAAACTTTTTATTTTCTTTAGGAACATAAATCAGACTTTCGTACATAGTTTTATCCATCTACGTGATAAATAAAACAAATACACATAAAATTATACGTGTTTTATTAGACATTGGTCTCTTTGGTAATTAAGTGACAGTCACCTTAAGTCCGTGATACATACTTAATTACGTTGTCACTAAATTACGTCAGACCTAATAATTTTTTTATCACGGAATAAGAAAAAACTGTTTGACAAAAAAATCAACCGACTTCTAAAAAACACTACAAAGTGAAAAATAACTTATATTTCGGAAGTCGGTGTCTGGTTTTGTATATATTCGTTATTTGCCACCGACTTCCGAAATATAAGTTATTTTTCACTTTGTAGGTAGGTAGTGTTTTTTAGAAGTCGGTTGTTTCTTTTCCTATTTTTTAATTTAATTTATTTTTTTATTTCTGTCTGTATTTCCTGTGCGTGTCCCAAATAAAATATTTTTCTTTCTTTCTTTCTTTCTTTTTGTCAAAAAAAGTTTTTATTTCTCGCTTTTTAGTGGGTCAGTACCCTTGAAGTACATCCTTTCCAATAAAAAAAGAATCATCGAAATCGGTTGGCATGATATTGAGTTATTCGTCTATTTGTCGCGCACATACTTAATGCAAATTTAAGACTTATATGGTTTTTCATGGATGCCATTGTCAGAACTGGACCAATTTGAAATGGGACACCAGCTTTCAAATAAAAAAAGAATCACCAAAATCGGTTCACCCAGTCGAAAGTTCTGAGGTAACAAACATAAAAAAATACAGTCGAATTGAGAGCCTCCTCCTTTGTTTGAAGTCGGTTAAAAATAGATCGTATTTCCTTTGCTCACTTAATTCCGTGATAAAATAATTGAAAAGTGGTCTGTAACTGAACTCAAATCACTCATTTGGTTTAAAAAACATTAATCTCTATTATTTTGCTATTAATAATTAAAAACACTTATTAACATAATATTACACGTTTTTTAAAATTACCTTGTTAATTCCGTGGCCATCTTCAATTCAAAACTTGTAAAATCGATAACTTTTCGAGTGAATAAAATAAGCAACTATTTCAAAACTATACGTTATTGGCTAATGATTTATACTGTACCACAAAGATTAAGATTCACTCACTATTATGTGTAAGTTTTGTTGAAATCTGTTGACTTTTTAACCGACTTCCAAAAAGGAGGAGGTTATATGTTCGTCGCGTATGTTTGTTTTTTTTTTTTTTTTATGTATGTCCACCGATTTCTCCGTCAATTGTGGACCGATTTTGAAAATTCTTTTTTTGTTTGAAAGGGTGTGCTCTGGAATTGGTCCCATATAAATTTTATTAACTTTGCTTGGATAGTTTTTGAGTTAGCTACAAAATACGTTTTTTTTCCCACTTAGTATGTAGATGATATGATAAGTTTCTGTCACTGGTAGCAGGTAGTGGTATTCGAATGTGTGTGGGGTAGGTACCACAACTAAAAAGTGAAAAATAAAAACTTTTTACAAAAAAAAACAACCGACCTCCAAAAAAACTCTGTAGACAAACAAACATTGTAGTGACAAAGTGAAAAATTTCGGAAGTCGGTGGCAAAAAACGAAAATACAAAACCCAAGACACCGACTTCCGAAATTAAAGTTATTTTTCACTTTGTAGTGTTTTTTTTTGTAAAAAGTTTTTATTCTATTAAAATTCGATTAAATAAGACGCATCAAAACTTTAATGGCCGCGCGGTAAACAAAACCGCGAATTTTGTGAAAAAAATGCGGATTGTTGCTATCTCACTTGCTCAAGTGAACCAGATTTTTACACACGAATAGAAGACTTACTGCGTCGTCATAAGGTTTATTTTAAAAGTATGAAATCGTCTTATATAATTTAGTATTCGATTCGAAACATGTTGTCACGGAATTAGTTGTATCACTTAATTACCCAAGTTTACCCTAAATATTTAAAAAAATACTTACATATGGAAGGTTATTCAGTCTTTATTTAAGTTTCATGTATTTGAACGCTTTTTACAAGTTATAACAGCACAACCAGGCATTTTCACGGAGCACTGAATGAGAACCACGCATCTCGAAAACAATTAACGATGTGCGTTAGAATCGATTTGATAGTAGTTTTTATGACCGTGCTAGAACATTTGATCTTGTACTTTTACAGAGGGGAAGTGTTCGTAAGGCTTCTCCAGTACTCTAAGCTGTAGCCCCATGAAGCATAAGGGAAACATAGCAAAGAAGTACCAATTTTCAAATCGGGTAGTAAGAGTGATTCCTCAAATTAAAGACCTAAAAGTGCTACCAGCATTGAGTATAATATATGAAAAAATAATGCTAGACCAGATGTCACCAGTTTGGTGTCACGTCAGGTAGGTTGATGACTGACGCAGGAGTAAAACTCATCAGTCACATTTTGGAATCCTGGGAGAAGTCCAAGGATGCAATTGGCATTTTCTGTGACCTCTCAAAATCGTTTGACTGCGTTGAACACAAAACACTGATCTGTAAATTACACCACTACGGAATTCGTGGACAAGCTGCTGATCTTGTTTTTTCTTATCTATCAAACAGGCAGCAAAAAGTAAACGTTAACGGGGCGACGTCCTCGGGGTCTCTAGTTAAGATGGGCGTGCCTCAAGGATCAATTCTTGGCCCTTTTCTATTTCTAGTTTATATTAATGACCTTCCTTACATGATGGCTAATAATATATATCGGATATATAGTATTCACACATGATACTTCTCTTATCTATTATTAAAATAGATAGAAAAAATACAGATGTCTTACATGTCAACGATAGTTTGGCAATTCTTTCGAAATGGTTCGCAGCTAATAATCTTTTACTTAATGCAAACAAAACTAAATGTCTTAAGTTCTCATTACCAAATGTATCTCAACTCAAAAATGGTCTCAATTTAAAACTTGATGGCAAGAAACTAGATGCTACTACGGAAACTGTGTTTATAGGAATTACTCTAGATTCGAGATTGCAACGGGACGCCCACATTAAAGCTCTTTCAAGTAGATTAAGTTCAGCTGCTTATGCAGTAAGAAAAATAAGTCAGTTAACTGATGTAGCAACAGCTTATTTCCACAGTATTATGTCTTATGGCGTTTTTCTGTGGGGATCAGCAGCTGACGTTGATTCAATTTTCATTTTACAAAAGAGGGCAATGCGCGATCTACAAAATGAGTCCTCTTGAGTCCCTTAGAAATAAATTCAAAGAAATTGATATACTGACTCAGCCTTCTCTTTATATCTTAGAAAGTATTTTGTATGTTCGCAAAAACTTAGGACTTTTCAAAATAAGAAGCGATTTCCATAATATAAATACACGTAGTAAGCATGAAATTGTGGTACGTACCTATACAAACTATTGTAAAACATTTTAAAAGAGTAACGGTGGAGTTTCTTGCCCATTCTTCTCCATACGAAAACTATTTTTTGGAAGGGGCGACTAGAATCAATTCTATATTATTTTTGATTCAAGAACATGAGAAACTAGTACCTTAATTGCGTAACTTATTTTTAACCGACTTCTAAAAGGAGGTTATCAATTCGTATGTTTTTTTTTAATGTATGTTCGGGCATAACTCCGTCATTTATAAATGGATTTGCAAAATTCTTTTTTGTTTGAAAGAGTATGTTTCGAAGTAGTCCCATTGTCATCTGGTCAGGATCTGATGATGGGATCCTGGAGAAATCGAGGGAACTCTTCAAATATTATAGGCACAACTATAGCTATTTGGGTATTTTTTATGGTAACTCGTGCAGTTGTTCTCGAAAAGCACTATTTGGTGAAGTGGAACTGATAATGAAGACCACAGATGGCCATCGGGACTATTCAATAATAAGTATTTAACGGGTTGCGATTCGATTACTTTAATATGGTTATTAAGCAAGTTATGCTCGTCACAATGCATATGGATAAGTGAAGCTGATGGTGAAGTACCAGGAGAACTCCTTAACGATTAACGTCCCTGCATCGGGAAAAGCAATATTTTGGAAAAGGTGATGAGCAGTTGGCATTAGGCTAATGTAACATAGATAAATTACAAATTGAAGCAATAAAAAGCGAGAAATAAAATCTTTTTTTACAAAAAAAAACAACCGACTTCCAAAAAACCACTACAAAGTGAAAAATAACTTAAATTTCGGAAGTCGGTGGCAAATAACAAAATCCAAAGACAGCGACTTCCGAAATTTAAGTTATTTTTCACTTTGTAGTGGTTTTTTGGAAGTCGGTTGTTTTATTTGTAAAAAAAGATTTTATCATAAACAATTATGCCACTACAATGTGAAAGTTCTGAGAAAAATATGGCCAGCGGTCGATGTTCTATTTCATGAAATGCAATCATTTCATAAAATGGTCGTTAATTTCATGAAATGATCAATTCTATGATCTGGCCACGACATATACATTACATACCTAATAAGCTAAGAAAGAAACAATGGTAAGTCATTAAAAAGTTAATTTTTTTAATCCAACTAAAAGTCGATCAATTCCATTACAAAGCGGTAACGGTCACGGGCCCAATGCGCAGGCTATGATTGCAGTACTGGTATGTGGTGATGACAGCATTGCCGAGGAAGCGGCCAGTGGGGTCCTGACGTACCACGTGCATGTACTCGTCGCCCAAGGTGAATGGAACTTGAGGAGGTGCTGCCCAGTCACAAACGGTCGTCACGGCTTTGTTCACTGTGGGTGGGTTCACGCAGAAAAGCTGGAAATAACATACAAGCATCACCTTCTGACTTTTCTTTTTAGAGTTCCGTAGCCAAATGGCAAAAAACGGAACCCTCATAACGGATTCGTCATGTCTGGCTAGTTTGTCTGTCCATAGAAAAAAAAACAATTAATTTTGGGGGTTCCCCATACTTAGAATTGAAACTCAATTTTTTTTTTCATCAATCTCATACGTGTGGGGAATCTTTGGATAGGAGGTCTTCAAAAATGATATTGAGGTTTCTAATATAACTTTTTTCTAAGCTGAATAGTTTGCGCGAGAGACACTTTCAAAGTGGTTAAATGTGTGTGTCCCCCCCCTGTAACTTCTAAAATAAGAGAATGATAAAACTAAAAAAATATATGATGTAAACTTCCGCCGAAAATTGGTTTGAACGAGATCTAGTAAGTAGATAATGGTACCCTTCGTGCGCGAGTCCGACTCCGACTCCGACTTGGCCGGTTTTATATCTAATTGAAATTGATATTTTATGTTTTTTAGGTACCTACCTGAGTGAGACAAAAAATCAATTTGAGATACACAAAGAATAAAAGACCTATCAGACCATTATGTATTATCGAAGAAACGTATATCTGAACATTCTGAACACATACGAAAAAAAAAAAACCGGCCAAGTGCATGTCGAACCACGCATAATGAAGGGTTCCGTAGTTGGGATGAATTTATCCCAAAAAAAAACTTAACTTTGTAGTTGATAAACATGTTCTCCCATACGGAATGTACGGGAAAACATGTTTTTTGCAACTGCAAATTTAAGTTGGTCGATTATTACTCGTTAACTTGTAGAGCCTAATTAGTTGTGATAGTTTTCCTTTTAATTCCGAACATGTTTTTCAACTACAAAGTTAAGTTTGGTCTTGGGATAAATTCATCCCAACTACGGAACCCTTCATTGTGCGTGGTCCGTATCGGACCACGCACAAAAGTATCAAAACACTTTATTATTATTCAGGTTTTTAGATAATCAGCTCAGGAAACCACGGCTCAGTAATAACAGCCACACAGGTCGATCGATCAGGTTAAGCTACGCTTGCCGCGGTTGGTCCCTGGATGGGTGACCATCTTTACATACCGAGACTCCTCCGTGCCTCGGAAACCACGTTCAGCCGTTTGGTCCCGGCTGTCATTTGTAATCTTTGACAGTCGTTACGGGTAGTAGGTACTATTCCGTACCCGACCGCGGGAGGCAACTGTAAACTCGCAGGCACGACAGATAACAGACACTATATAGTTCACACGAAAATTAAAACAAAACAACAATAAAGTACTTAGTTCTGAATTCAAATTATTATACACGATAAATCTAATACTTAATTGATGGACATGGAAATTAGCATTCGTTTGTATTCGGAAATGCGATGATTCCCGAGGGACATTAAGAAAATAGAAATACTGTTTTTAAACTTACTTTTTTTGTATCTTATGGCGGGTAAAATAAAGGTACCTAGGGGACCTTCTTAATAGAACAGAAAAACTGATAAATATATTTTTTAGTAATTTAGTAAGTATATTATTTTGTCTTAGCTTCAATGTGTTCAGTATTTACTATAAAATGTTATTTATGTTTTTTGTGTATTCTCCTCCGCTTTTTCACATTCCTCATCTCCAGAGTTTTCGTGTGAATCGTTGTGAATTACCAGCATATCGTAAAAGAGCTCGGCGTGGAACAAAGCTGCTGTTTCAACTTCTATTTCAGCAGCTTCCACTAAAAATATATATAAAAACGTGTTAGATAGGTAGGTACTATCGAAGAAATGCATATCTGTACACTGTAAGGACTATTCTTGTTTGCAGTGCTCGGCCTCTATAATATCGCTTACCAACGAAAAAAAAGGGTCGTGTGTACAGTATTTTGTTTTCAAATTGCTTAGATATGCGTTACCCCGATGGTTCTTACTAGTTAAGCTACGGTTTCCTAGAAAAGCGATGGCCGCCAAGGCCGCCAAGGCGGCCAAATAGTCAAGTCACCGCGTCATTGTGTGTCAAAGGTGTCAAAACGAAACAGAAACGCGACTATCTTTTGTCGCGGTAGAGCGAAGTCTGCGGGCACGAAATTAGCGGCGGCCGAACGATGGCGACAGCGGAGCGGACTCGGCGTGGGGCGGGGCGATCTGGCAGCGGCCTAGGCATGACATCATAGACAGATAAATTAAAAATCTGGAGTCACACGTGTTATGACAAAAATAACTTTAATTTCGGAAGTCGGTGGCAAAAAACGAAAATTCAAAAGCAATGACACAGACTTCCAAAATTAAAGTTATTTTTCACTTTAGTGTTTTTTTGGAAGTCGGTTGTTTTTTTTTTTGTTAAGTAGTTGACTTTTTGTCGTAGTTGGGACTACGACAAAAAAAAGTCAACTATATTTTTATATAACTTTTATTTTTATTTAAATTATTTCGAGGTTGTATACTTTTGTAATGTGCTAATTAACCCCTTTCATTTGATACCCAAAATGGCATTTTTTTTAACCCTAATAACTAAAAAGGAATACAAACACAATAAAACACACTTTTAAATAAAATAAAACATATTTATTATGTACCTACACCTTTTTTTAAACGAAATTATGGTATAGTCAAAATCAAAATAACCAAATTCAATTATTATACATTTTAAATCTTAACATTATAATAATATATAAAATATAAATAAATACTTATAGGTAGGTTTCACACCCTGAACAACCTCAGGATCCGTGATTAGTTGATTCACTTTCAAGAGATGCAGAGTATCTTCGTCCAGTTCTTTAAGATTCTTTTCATATGTTTTGCGAAAACTTGTAATGTCTGATGTACATAATAATGTATGGAAAACATCTTCGTTTGTTGCCGATCTTGAACATTTTCTCGCGTGATGTAATCTAAAGTTTTTGTAGTCTTTATTGCGAGACTCTTGCGCGTCTTCTGAAAGTTGTCCAATTGGTAATACACCAAAGTGATTTATGATACTCTCCATGAATCAATAACTTGTGTACTGATGATGGCATATAATACCTTTAGTAACATATATTCTTGCCGTTTCTAAAGCATAGTCACCAAACTTTTTAGCATCAATCATAATTCCTGATGATAAAGCTTGTAGAATTATGTGTAATCTACGTATCAAGACTTCATTAATACCTGTTATTTCTGCAGAACAACTGGCATTACGGCAAAATCTTCTCGCTGTATTACCATCATTAGAGTTGCCACTAACTTGTCTTGGTTTATCAATTATTAAGCACAGCTCTTCGCGAAACCATTTTTGGACTAAAACTTTTTTTCCTGTTTTAGGCCCGTATTACAGAACGTCACTCAATACTCAAGCATTACTTAAAACTAGTTTCAACCAATCAAATGGCTTGAATCTAGTTTTAAGTAATGCTTGAGTATTGAGTAATGTTCTGTAATACGGGCCTTAGTCTTTTGTTTTCGTCATTGCTCGCTGACCATTTTTCAAATGAATGATTATATGATATAGGTATGTAATATCATCTCCATGTAACGAATCCAAGCATGTAATGTAGATAAACCATACTGGAAAGAATTTTCGATTTCTTGTCTGACAGTGACTTTTTCTAAATCATTCATTAACCGGGGAATAGCACCACATATAGTACATGTGGAACTTGAAGAAGTGTCAGTCAATACTTGAGCTACTTTTCCATCTATCATTGTAAGGAAAAGTGGATGTTTTACCTGTATTCCTTCCCCATGTTTATTGATCAATGATTGGTTTAAACAGCACTTGTTTTGTCGGGAGTTTCTTTTGAATATTCGATTGATTTCGTGTCCGCAGACTGAAGGAGCCTTAAAGGATCCCCGAAACGATCAATTGCAATTTTATTGATCAATATTGCAATTGTAGTACCTACTATTGTCAATAGCTTCAATTGCATTTGTCCATTTTTACGTGATTGATGCATATTCCAAAGGACCGATCCTTTAGATTCGAAGCAAATAGGATGTGACAGACGGACAGACAGACAGACACACGAGTGATTTTGAGTTACAGAACCCTAAAAATCAACGTTTATCCTATCCTATCCTGTACAAATATATTTAGTTGTAGGTTAACTCACGTTCTCGAAAACGGCTCTAACGATTTCGATGAAAGTTGCAATATAGAGGTTTACGGGGGCGAAAAATCGATCTAACCAGGGCTCATATCTGGGAAAATTCGTTTTATCCGTATTTTCATTCGAGCAGAGCTCGGTCGCCCAAAATTTAGAACAAGATACCTACCTACTTAACTATTAATCATTTTATTTCGATAAAAATTAATCCACAAAATTATAAAAATACAGTGAAAAATACAGAGACAATAGGTACATAATGTGTTAGTAATGAATAGCATGAGAATAATAATGACATTAGAATAATGACATGGCAGCATAGAATTAGTAACTACCTCATGGCAGCATGGAATAAGTAGGTAGGTACTAATGTAACTCCTATACTATTAAATGAGCATCTCTACTTTCACCAGAGCAGACCTCGGTCGCCCAGGTACTTTATGTAATAAATAATCTGCACTAAGTACACCTAAATAACGCAACAAATCAGCACACTACATCACACATTATAGGAATATCTACATTTATATTAAAATGATTTCCCAAGAAGCAAAGCATCGTGTTCAAAGAAAGACACGCGTCTCCAGTATCGAAATCTCGTCTCGTCTTCCTACGAGATTAAATGTCGAAAAAAAAAACAAGATTACATTCCCTACCTGTTGTGATGAAGTTTTGGCGTATTCTCTACTGTGTTGAAGTACCTACGTATTTAATATGGAGCGATTGCATAAAATAAGCAACTACTTACATCCTTGAGACTGATAGTTAGGTAACTGGTGGATACAACTAATGAACACGCGTGCAAATGCAAATGTACAACGTGGTGCAAACTTACTGCGTAATTTCATTAAAACTTCAACACTCTTTTTCATTCGGGCCATGTCAGATTCTATTTCATTTTGAACTTTTTCGTAGAACTCTGGGCTGTTAACATCAATATCTTCAATGGTATTTGGTTTTTCATCCATGTCTTGGAATATTTTAATTATTTATTCTGTTAAAAATTATTGGAAACGTTTTTATAACTTTCCCGCCAATTATAGAATTAGATAGACTCCCACAGATAAAACTATCGACCATATCGATTTTTTTTTTATCTATTTTATTAAATAATGTGGAGAAAATAATTATTTCTCTAAATAAATGTGGAGTGTAAAAACTGATGTAGATATAAGTCCCAACATGTATTTTTGTAATAATCGTAGAAAAGATATCTAGCAACATTTAAATTTATGGCTTTGGCTGTATAGCCCATACTTTCTTCAACACTTCCATGGAGTATTAAAAAGTGAAGGTCTTTGAATAGACGACTAAATTAAATTGTCAAGAAATATTATTTCTGTTTCACTCGTCATACGTAAAACTCTATAGTGGTGTCGCATTCTACTAGTGATGGGTAACTCATCATTTTTACATGAGGTTGAGGGAGTACCTCATTTTACCTCGCGAGGTCCTCACGAGGTACCCCTCATTTGAGGCGAGGAGTCGTACGTCGGCGTATTCGCCTCACGAGCCGAGCCCGAGCCGAATTCAGCTGATAGTCCGAGGCAGCGGGGCGGACGGGTGCGTCGACTCATAAGTACTCACGATTCCGATTTTTACGTCTCCCTCATACACATAACTTTCTTTCGCTCATAAATTTTTGATCGTCAAAATAAACGAATCAATGATACTTGATTACCAATCTAATGATGATGTTTTTAGAGTTCATAGTAATAGCTGCTGTAATGTTTACTGTGTTTTCAAAATTTCGAGACCTCACCTCACTCATTCTATAACTCACTCAATCACTCAATACTCTACTCACTCACGAGTACTCGCGTCAATAATATCAATGTCAAAATTTTTAAGTGAGGGAACGAGTGAGGTGGTTCAATGTTGAAATTCGAGTAACTCTTTCAATTTGCGATCACGAGTACCTCAAACGAGGCACCTCATGAGTGAGGGACACATCTCTACATTCTACATAAACGACGCGTTATCGAGTATCGGTTGCATTACCATAGATCTGTCATTGTCACGCCTGTTCAACTAACTGTACTACTCATTTTGGTTTCTTTTGTGCAAAATAAAACTGATAAATATCGCGTGTTTTGGATAATTTTGTACTCGTGCATTTCACTCATGATTGTTTACTAATACTCGTGACCGTGCAGTTGATAAGAACTCATTAAAGATGATGAGTGACGACGATCGCGACATCGATATTGAAAGCGATGTAGGTGTTTTCCCGATTTGACAGTTCCTTGGGTTCGTGCTGCATGTTTATTTAGCTACTGTTAATATTATTGCACAATTCCAGGCTGAAAATGACTCGGACTCTCGTTCACATGCCAGGAATAGTGTTGGTGGCAGCGGATACTACTCGCAGGTAAATTGTGTTCGTATCCATTTCAAAAGTACCTACTTCAAATTTGTCAAATATTTAAGCAAACCAAACCTTGCATGTATTATAAAAAGAAATTTATTCGTACACATCGTTTTTAGCAGAGATGTTGATTGCAATGTGTACATACAACGAAATTGTTGAACCGTGACACTCAGGGAAATCTTTAATGTTACAGGCAGAAAAAAGAGCACACCACAATGCATTGGAGAGAAAGAGAAGAGATCACATAAAGGACAGTTTTACATCACTAAGGGAATCAGTACCAGCTCTCCAGAATGAGAAAGTGGTATGTTCAAAAATTGTAAGCATTCACATTTTACATGTGGTATTGACCTTTATTTTTATAGTTTTTAAGTTTTTCATTACTAAATGGTTGAATGGTGTAGGTGATACATGTTAGTGGACCAAGAGTTGACTGAAATTTCAAGGTTAGCTGTAGGTTATCTAATAGTGGTAACTTTTTTCTTTATCTTCAGCCTATGACAATGTTGCCATACATTTAGACCTGTTGAAACGATGATTAAATTTAGGAGATTAATTCTTTTTCTTTTCAATATTACAAATTACAAGTACCTGCTATTTGCTACTAGCAGCTTAGAGTTATACTGACACCATTCCATCCATGACTGAGATATTGTTGCTCGGCATCCAATACCGCAAATGTGACGTTGTTAACAAAAATAATTTTTAAATGCAGGATCACATATTTGAATGTGTAGAGTGAAATTAAAAAAAAAACAGATTTTCGTTTAAAATGTCACATTTGCGGTATTGGATGCCGAGCAACGATCTGCTTATTTCTTAGTTATTGCACTTATGACGAATTTTGATAATCTTTTTAGTGCTTATCATTAGTTATTATTACGCTTTTATCAAATAGTATTCATAATGAAGGTTGCAGTTATAAAATCAATAAAATAAAGATTATGAAAGTGGACTAACTTTACATAGCTGCATGCTTGCGATATGTATAAAACAATCTTCCTCAGAACTATTTTAAGATAAATAATTCAGAAAGTTATTGATCAAAGTAGTATTCTTTGTTACAGGCAAGTCGAGCACAAATATTAAAAAAGGCCGCTGAGTACATACAATTCATGAGAAGAAAAAACAATTCACACCAACAAGACATTGAGGACTTGAGGAGACAGAATAATATGCTTGAAACACAAAGTAAGTTATGGATTCTTTGCCTCTTTACCCCATCTTATTTATATATTTATAGCGTATCAGAGTTACAATTGTTACAAAAATGTTTTTTTCCAAGTTTTGAGACTCTGTGTGCCCTTTGGCAAAGGCCTCCTCCATCCCCTTCTAATTCTCCCTGTTCCTTGCTTGTCTAGTCAATGTCTTTCCCGCCGTCCTCACCAAGTCATCCTGTCATCTTTTCAAAGGTTTCCCTTTATCTTCACTTCCCTAGGATACCATAGGGTTACTTTTTTTTTCCCCAAAATCCCCATCTTAGATTGGTTGAAATGATCAAAATACTGAAATTGTCTTGAATCTCTATACATTTTTGAAAAAGGATAAGAAAAGATGCATGGATTGTGTGAGGAATGATATGAAAGAGAAGGGAGTGAATGATAGCGTGGCGGTTGATAGGAGAATGGAAGAAGAAAATGTGTTGCACTGACCCCAAGTAACATTGGATAAGGACAGGAAGATGGTAATAAATTTTAAAGAGAGAGAGAGAGAAAAGCAGAGTTTTAAAGCCGCCCATGGGCCTCTGACTTTGCTACACATGCCGTCGAGAATGCCGGTTTCCTCACTTTTTTTAAGCAACCATTTGATTGTGTGATGCACAAGCAATTAGACAAAAAAAAAAAAACACAAAGACCTTCAATCTATTTTATGTTTTACAAATGTCTTTTATAATACTATTTAGTTTCAAAGTGCCCTTGTCTTCAATACAAGGTTAAATTTCAATGACAGGCCAAAATTTTTATGTCTCTCAGTCCAATATTCATTGCGTTATTTACGTTGCTGAGCAGACAAATTTTTCGAACATATGAAGCAATGGATTAGCAAATCCTTCAAAATCATTTGAATTGTTATTGAAGTGTTATGCAGTTTGGGTTATGTTAATAAATCTATTGCAATTTGATCTTTAAGGTGACAGTGCCAACAAGTTTATTGTATACAAGAATGGTTGTCTTATAATGAACCAACTTAAACGTTATGAACAGTATTTAAAGTGTGGACGTGAGCCACACACAACACATTTTTCCTCCCTCGTTTTAAAACAAATGCTTTCTTTGTACAATCGTTTTTTGCAACCCAAAATTTCTTTACAATAACCCAAATCCATAAGATAAGTCTTTATTTGCCTTAAACATGGTATAAAGTTGTTACAGTCAGGTATTAATCTAAAGTCCACATGTTTAGCTATACAGGATATGTATCAATTGCATGCAAAATAGTAATTATTAGTTAATTGTTCGTGATTTGTATTTTAAAACAGAAAACATACATAACACAGGTGACTTGCACATTTAATACAAACCCCATTTCTATGATACTTTTAACATTTATGTTAACCTAATCCGTTTCCCAAAAATGTATATCAATTCACAGATTTTTCCTGCGTTGGCAAAATGTGATTAGTTTTTTTTTTTTGGCATGTTTTGATATCGATACCCCTCACGTCTGCGGAGTTTCACTAGTTTATTTAATTTGACCCTGTACCTACATGTTTAAAAAAAATCGTCTGGTCAAGAACGTAAATAACGCTAAGAATGTTGTTGAAATGTCAAAATGAAAGGCATAGCCATTGTTATGTGGTTACCCCGCAGGTGCGTGTACACATATTTTGCTAATGCAGGAATAATCTGTGAATTGATATGCATTTTTGGGAAGCGGATTAGGTTAACATAAATGTTAAAAGTATCGTAGAAATGAGGTTTTTATTAAATATCTTTTCACCTGTGCCATTATGTTTTTTTTTTGTAATCTAAAGGATACTTAGGCGCGGCGCCCACTATCGGTGGGCATCGGTGCGGCTCGGTACAGCTCGGGCGTTTTACGGCGGCTTCGGGCGCCTGAGGGCTGCTTCGGGTGCCTGAGGGCTGCTTCGGGCGCCTGAGGGCTGCTTGGGGTGGCTTCGGGCGCCTCAGAGCTGCCTCGGCAGTCGTAAGCATACCTAAGGACGCCGAAGCTGGTTTCGGGCAGCTCGGGTGGCATTTTTGTGGCCAGACAAGTCGTAGAACAGTCATAACATTCACCGCGCCCGCCTTCATTAGCTTGGTAACACCCAGAGGAAAATAAAAGGCAACAGCCTCATTAATTACACGTATAGGTTCGTTTTATTTATTTATCGTAAATCATTAAACAAGTTATAAAAAATCATCGAAAGTACATCTTTGCTTAAAGCTTATTCATCCAAAATCTTTTTTGCCTAAAGGCTCCAAGTTTCTCTTCTTCAGCAAGATGAACAATAAGAACTAAGTCCCAATCCACCATTATAAATACACACGCACAACTGTTTTCACGTAACGTTACGAGAGCTCTACAACGTGTCTGCCACTCGAACAATTTTTAGTTTTGCCGAAACCAGCCTAGACGTCCTTAGATATGCTTACGACTGCCAAGGCAGCTCTCAGGCGCCCGAAGCTGCCCGAAGCAGCCCTAAGGCGCCCGAAGCAGCCATAAGGCACCCGAAATAGTCCTAAGGCGCCTGAAGCCGCCGTAAGGCGCCCGAACTGTACCGAGCCGCACCAATGCCCACCGATAGTGGGCGGCGCGCCTTAGGGCCGTCGCCCAGTGGCGGCACGGCATGGCAAGGGATTTTTATGCAACGAATAGAAATAAAATTTATATGTATGACAGTCAAATTGAAATTTAAATGATGATGCCTAAGGACGTCGCGGCGTGCTTAAGGATACCGCGGCATCGTTGCCATAGGAATTTAAATTTTATTGTCATGCTATTAAATTATATTTCTATTCGTCGCATAAAAATCCCTTGCCATGCTGTGCCGCCACTGGGCGCCGGCCCTTATAGTTTAAAAGCTTACCTTTAAATCTTTCAGATTGTGATTGAAAGTGTGTTAAGCAATTAGAGTAGGTACTGAGCACCTATTCAAAAGCAAACATATTTCCTTTACAGTAAGAGCATTGGAAAAAGCTCGACAATCAGGCAACTATTCAGATGCCCACGAATTGGGGCTCGGCATCAAATCGGAAGGCGATTCACATGACACTGACAGTTCAGACGGTGAGGCAACCACGCGCAGGGTCAAAAAACTTAAGATCAACGGAGTCATGTCTAGTAATTAAGCAGGTTGTGAGATGAATTCGTCTTAGCTAATGATGACACAGACTTCACACAAATGTTAAACAATAAGGTTCGAATTATAATCGTCCGCGCGGCCAGGCGGGTTGGCCGGTTTGGTGTGGTTCACAACGAATCATGTGAGCTGCGGTGCCGCAAACAATGTCTTGTGATATCGTGGCACAGAGGCTGGTCCGCCCAGTCTCGCGGCCAGTTTAATTCAAGCCTCACAAACTACTTTGTTCCAACACATAATTATATTTTTGATACAGATGAAATGAAATTAGGTAATTTTAAAGTGTAGTATGTTAGTGTTTTGTCTATATTATAATAGTTATATGTATACACCCACTAGTTTTACCAATAAGAGCTGTACTTTTAAACATAGTTTTGTTATGTGTTGTTTTCTGTAAATAATAATAATAAATTAGAAATTTGGAAATGTATGTGTTTATACCGGATGATAAATTCTAACAATATGTATGTACTCCATTTTTCAATATTTTATTGCATTATGCTAAATGTAATGACATAATAAAATTTAATCATGATGAAATTGTGCAGGTGTTTTTCAGATTCAGTCGGGTAATTTAAAATTCTAAATAGTCTAATGTTAATGTATACAGTACACATTCTTAGGAGTTATTTTTATGTAATTATTAATAATAATTATACAATTATATTGGTTTTTTTTTTCTGTTGTAATATTGGCAATCATTGCTGAGAGTGATTCATCTTTCTAACACTTTGTAAGTACGTTCTTTGATAAATAATATGTGATGTGAACTTTACATTGAATTTTCTTATTGATCTGTTTTGAATTATTTTTTAAGTCAGAAACAATAAATTTGTAATTTTAATTATACCATTGATTGATATTTAAATATTTTTAGCCTCTACGCTAATGTTTTCTATAACAATTTTACCAATGTAAAATCGTTTTCCACTACTAATAATAAATGCCAATTTATGCAATTACCAACTGCTTGTGCTGCAGTTCTATTTTTTGTAACATTATTGTTATGTGTGCATTTTTACATTTTTTAATAGAATTTATGTATCTACTCATTTATAACCCGCATTGAGGCATGGACCACCTTAAGTCGAGGACACTGACAATTTGCTAAATATAATAATTAAATCCGTGTCACATTTTCGTCTTCGCGAGTACCTACAATAAATTAATAAAACAATAATCTTTGTATTCTGTAGAGGTGGCCAATCTGTCTCTATAAAAATTCTCACTTGCAAAACTTTGGTAGCTGTGTGGTCGCACCATTCAGGCCCGTTTACACGAAACAATTTAATTTCCCGGTGAACGTAATAAGAAGAAGCAATATTAAAATTTGTAGCGTCCAAACAATGTTTAGATGGTAGAGTTTACTGGGCAATTAAATGGCTTCGTGTAAATCAGCCTTTCGTTTATGTACTTACCTACTGTCGAAGGAAGCGTTATAAAATAATATACAATTAAATTAAATAACAGCTAGAATAAGAAGTTGATTGATTCCTTTAATGATAAAAAGACAACGACCAAATCACTATGGGATGTGGCGCATTTGGTTTTATACCGCGGCCATCATTGGAACCTTAGTCGGTATTGGAAAAACCTATCACAAAATGATTTTACAAATCCAAACTGATTTATTTGAACTTGAATTTTTGTGTAGCTCGGTAACTCTTACACAGGGTGTTTGGCAGAACGTTGAACATACGAAAATGGTGGATAGGTGGAGTCATCTGTTACTTACTCAGCCCTAATTTATTTGGCCCTGGCGCCTTGGATATTTAAAAAAAAAATGTGCTTTCTTCTAGTTTCACAACTTTCTTAACTTTAAAGTATAATTTACTCATTCTCTCTCCCCCTCTCCTTCTCTGTTCTTTGCATGCCAGTCTTTGTTTAAGTTTACTAACAACTACTTTTCTGTTTTAGCAGCTTAGAATAGCGCACTTTTGGATGGCTTTTGGATGTTGTGGAAAATGTCATAGGTTATACATTTGTAACTTTTGTATATTTATATAACTTAGTATAAGATTTTAATGTATAGCTGTTTATTTTCCCGAACAAATAAAAAAAATTTTTTTATAAAAAAAAATGGATAAAACAGGCATTTTTTTAAAAATCTTTAATATTGGCAGATTCTTATAACAGAAAGATGTAAAAAATACTTAAATCCTAATTTCAACCTGCATTAAAAAAAATATCCAGGGGGCCACGGCCAAATAAATTAGGGCTGAGTAAGTAGCAGATGACCCCACCTATCCACCATTTTCGTATGTTCAACGTTCTGCCAAACACCCTGTATAAATCGGTTCAGACTGATGTTATGTTACCGCATATAAATTTTTGTACATCATATTATTCTGCATCTAATTAAGGACAGGATTGATGGACGCCAAAAACATAAAAATAAAATTGTACCATAATTGATCATTGGCTTTTGATTATGTCCGATGCTAGTAATTACTTTAATAAGTTGATCGTGAATGTACCAATTTAAAAAAAATGTAATCAATGAAATGATCATACATTTTTATATCTTGCTCTTGTAAGTACACTATCCATGATTGTAAGATAATTCAATATGAAGTGGTAGATGTAAGTTTTAGTCTTCTTGAACAATTAATTCGAATATGATCACTGTACAAAAATTATGCACATAACTAACAATGTACGTACATAATAAATCTTGGCCTACGTCGATCGGTACAGTTGATGCATTTCACAAGCGCGTTAATATGTCATTGACCTGAAAAAGGTCAAAAAACGCGCGCTTCGATTTGCAACATATAGGTATTCAGAAATAAAGTGCAATATTTCGTGTATATCTTTTACGATAATATTATTTTTATATTTTGTCATTGCAAGTAAATGTTAGATTATAATATTTTTTAAGTACGTAAGTATAGAAAGTTATTTGTAAAGCTACGAAAATGTGTTTGTTCTTGAAGACTAAATAGTTTTAAAGAAAAAAATATACATAAATACTCTGTTAAAATTTTGCTTTTTAATTTTTTACCCTATACATACATAAACTCACGCCTTCTTCCCATGGGGGTAGGCAGAAACTACAGTTCTATTGCTGATTGTAATGATCATAATTGAGTAAAGCCATAATTATTACGACCGCGAATCATATTTTAATCGACATAAAACCTGACACTGACCTGCAAAACGCAAAAAACGAAGAAGAACGAAGATTTGAATTTCGCGGGCTACCCTGACGCTTCTACCATAAATGAAATGGATCTTATACAGCATAAACTTTTGCTAAATGATGAAAAACAGGTTCACATAATTTTGCCAACGATATTGAGATTGTATAAATTATAATTACTAGCTTTTGTCCGCGGCTTCGCCCGCGTGGAGGTCGGAAATTATCCCACGGGTACGTACTACCGGGATAAAAAGTATCCTATGTCCTAACCCAGGTCATGGTCTATCTGCGTGCCAAATTTTATTGAAATCAGTTCAGCTGTTAAGGCGTGAAAACTTATCAGACATACAAAAGAGTTACTTGTTTGTCGCAGTACGAGGCTTTATTTTTGCTAACATATCGTTGCTGACCGTACCTACGAAGTGCTGTCTGCAACGATGATGCTTGATGGTGGCAAAATACTTTTATAGTGCTTGTTATTATTGATATCAAAGCAATACAGTACAAAGTCAAATTAAATTACTGGTTATTCTGCACAAACTAAACGCACATTACAAAAAATACACATTTAAAATTAGCCAAAAGCCTCATATTCAGTATTCAAAACTAATAAAAGTTTGACGAATTTTGTATATTGTGAGGCTTTGTCCTTACCAAAAGCGATAGTCGCGCGAGTACACGATCGTCGCTCTCTTTTTTATGAATATGACAAGTCGCTCGAAAACGATCGCGTAATCGCGTAGGTACCTATTTGCGCGACACTCAGCCGAAAAATAATAAAAGTAATAAAATAGCCGCGATTTTATTACTTTACGCGATTTTTTTTCGTGCACTTGATTTTCAACGCTCTGCTTAGCGCCTAGAGTTGAAAATTCAACAGTGTGTGTTTTCAACGCGCTGGGACGAGAGTGTGTCTCAGCGCGTTAGATTTTCAACGCTCAGCTTAACACCGAGAGTTGAAAATCCAGTGCGCGATAAAATCCCGCCGCGATTTAATTACGTCCGTGCGAACGTCGGCTCAATGAATCAACTTCGCCTATCGCAGTCCACTGCTGGACATAGGCCTCTCCCAGGCTGCACCACAACACCCTGTCCTCCAGTCTGTCCCAGACACTTTTTTACGTCACACGTCGGTCCATCTAGCTGGGGGACGTCCTACATTACACTTCCGATACGCGGTCTCCACTTCAGGACTCGTCTTCTCCACTGGCTATCAGTACTTCGACAAACATGGTTAGCCCACTGCCACTTCAGCTTGCTTACCTACTCTGCAAGCTATGTTGGTAACTCCGGTTCTTTTACAGATAATTTCATTTCTGATTTATACTTCAAAGACACTCGGAGCAGACCTACCCCACTCTATAACGCGCTGAGTGACAATGGAATTTGTGGACCAGCTCGACTGACAGTGTTCACGTTTCAGCACCGTAAGTCAATGGGCAGGACGCACTGGTTGAAGACCTTAGTCTTCAAACCATAAAACATTACGGGATAGGCGACAAGAAGACTCGACGAAGTTTTCCAAACGCTGCCCAAACCAACTTGATCCTTCTGTCGGCTTCTTTAACAAAGTTGTCTACCAAGCTGAATGACTCGCCGTAGGTAGACACACTCCTTCACAACTTCGAGAAGCGACCCTTCGATGTGAATTGGACTTAACTTTCCTATTGTCCAAATTCATGCGAGGCCAACCTGCCGAGAGTCTCCATTTAAGTTGTGCAGCTTCTGGTGTAACTGTTCCAACGTCTCTGCTATTATGATCAGCAAAGCGAAGCACTATGGTTCGTGTAGAACATGCTAGCTGGATAAAATTCGATATCGAAAATGCCGAAAATTCTTTCCTAGTATCATAGACAATGGTGCCGATTCCCTTGTTCACAAACTAAACTAAATTTAAGTTCAGTGCATCTTTTTCTTTCTATTTCATTAAGAAAAGGACAGAAGACAAATTTTAGTTTAGTCCTGTCAAATTAATCAGCGCCTGTCACTACTCTGAACAAGTTTAGACGTGATTAAAAACTTGCCTACTAAAATTACGTCAATTTACGTCAAGCGCTGATTAATTTGACAGGACTAAACTAAAATTTATCTTCTGTCCTTTTCTTAATGAAATAGAAAGAAAAAGATGCACTGAACTTAAATTTAGTTTGGTTTGTGAACAAGGGAATCGGCACCCATACCCACGAACCTCCAATTCCAAGAATTATAATGCTGCTGGGGTTGCTCTCATTAAGTGTCGCAGGTATGTGTAAAAGAAAAGGGTAAATAAACTGATTATCATTAGGAATTTTGCACTCGACGCGAATGTAATTTTGAATTATACCACTGAAAAAAACCACTTATAAAAGTAATTTTAAAAGTGGTTTTGGTTTAATTTAGTGATGGATATTAAAGTTAAAGGTATGTACTATCTTATTTTACAAAAAAAAGTTAGCAAGCTACAAATATATTTTTTAACATCACATTCTAATTTTACCATTTTTTCCCCATTTTCTTACCTATTTTGGACCCGAAAAGCATTGCCAACGCGTGTCACAGACCTAAAATGGTAACATCAACCATTTTCTTTCAAATAATAATAAATCTAGCCTGTGGACTCCTGTGATTTTTTTGATTTTTTTTTCAAAACCCCTCAATCTCAAGATTAGAACTTTTTGAGAATTGGCTCAAACGGCAAAGAAAACCGGAATAGCGGACTGTTTGGTCTACTATCTTCAAAATACGACTTATCCGGTATCACTGAAGATTCCGAGGGCTCTGAAGAAGTCAATCAGCACATTTAGGGCAAACTTAGAAAAAAAATGGGACCCACATTCACAAAGAGTGCCGCGACGTTTTTTGGCAATAAATTAAGATTGGATATCAAAAGATTTCGAGTTTATGGTGTCCCTTCACCATGCACAGCCATCTCCTTCCGCTCAACCTTCAACTGCTGGACGTCAAAGCAAAGAGTTTGAACAGTCCAGTGATAAGACGAAAAGGAGAAGAGTTGACGATCGAGCTCATAGATTTTTTGGGAATCCTGGGTTTACTGCCAATATTACAGATTATAGATGTGAATCACATCAAAAATTTGGACACCACACTCCGAACCTTAGCTTCCGGTTACGATATTAACATCGAAAAATTTAAATCTTTGCACTAGATACTAGACAGTTGTATATAATAAATCTTTATCCGTGGTATTACATGCCTGCTACTGTACACAAAATTCTTGTACACAGTACAGATGTCATTCAATCTGTTATGCTGCCAATTGGGCAGCTTTCTGAGGAAGCTCAGGAAGCTCGCAATAAAGAGTGCAGAATATATCGAGATTTACTTAATAAGTTGTTGATCACATCTGACCCTTTAATAAACAGACTAAGAGTTTCGAAAAAAAAAAAAAACTGTTAGCCTGCCTTCTGCGTTATTAGATTTAATAATAGATTTACTTTAAATCCTGTTCAAATCCCTAAACCCAATGTTAACATGCAGCAGGACTATACTACTGATGATTCATCAGAAGAGGAAGAAATAAGCGATAATGATAATTAGAGAGTATAATTATATATTAATTTACAACACTAAGTACAAATTAGATTAATTAAAACAATTAGAGAGTTATCGCTAAATTCTACCTGCTAGACCTTTTTTGTCTGTCTGACTAATAGCCGTTAACTGTTATCGTGCAGATTACTCAGGGTTGTTTGTTTTCATGTTTTATTTTAATATATATCTTTTTTTAAGTATGAAAAGGATTTTTTTACATAGTTTATAACCACCAGTACCACCACTGCCTCTTCCCTCAAAATGGGTCCCCTCACACCAAAACGAAATTAGGAAGTCATAACAGGTTAATATAAGAAAGCCCCTGGGAACCAAAAATAGCCGGAAATAGATTTGTCCAGCTAGTATGTTATAGACGAACCATAATGTGAAGGTGTGAAATGTACACACCGTTTACGTTTAAACCCTGTCCAGTTCAGTCCAGAGTCTTAAGGTTGAACTAGTCGCGGGCTCGAACTCATTGGTGGGCTTGGTCAAAAAGCACGCTATCTCACCTGGCATCGTGTCCGACAGAGATAGTATCAGTGATGAGCACTTAGACGCTGGTCTACATGCATAAACTCTAGTTCGCACGCACACAAACACCGTTCAGAACGATTTTAGTAAAACGAGCGCGTAAAAAATTACGAAAAGTCCTTTGGAAGATGGAGTTTTATGAAAAAACTAATGCATAAATCAATTACGAATAAAATTTATTATAATCTTCGACAATTGAGCTTTGTCGGAACGAGCTTTGTTTTGGAGATTTTATACTTCTTTTATCACTTATTTACTCCCAAAGTTGCGTTAAAATTAGCAGGAAAAACGAATCTTTGTTGGCTCATAACTTTTTAATTGCTTTTATTTACTATTCTGCTTCTGTACAGACAAAATTAATAATAAGACAAAACGATTTCATGTTTTACTTTGGATGTACAATGTGTAACAGTGGAGTAAAACCCCCCCGAAATTTGTATGGAAAAGGTATCGGCTAGTTGCGCCTTAAAAGCCCATACTACTTCAGCTCAAATTACTTTATCTCGATCGCACCATACTGCTCGCGGACTGAGTGAGAGTGAGACGGAGTGGGGTGCTGGCGGCTCCAATGCGCCAATAGTTTAGCTTTAGATAATTGCTTTTTACGGCGAAAATAATGGGAATTTATAAAACATACCTAGTCGCTGCTTTATAGGTAGTTAGTTCAGTTATAATGCAAAGTTTCATGATCTAATTTGAAGTATACCTACCATAAGTTTTTTGAATACCAGTGGTTTATATTTAGCTGTTTGGAGGTAACTTTGTTTTTTTTTTCTATCTAGATTTTTTATGGAATCATTTTTTCGTCAAACATAGTACTTAACGTTAATCCTCAACTTTAGCATAGGTATTGTTCTTCCAAAATTAATGCCGCAGTATTTTCGATGAAACGGAGGATCATGTTAAGCAATTTGATGTACCTATACTCCGTTTGAAATAAGATTAGACATTTAAACAAACCTTTTTTACAGTCCGTTCAACCGATTTTGACTTCTATTGCGTAGGCATAAGAATGGCATTAAAAGCAAAATAAGTGGTTACAAACCAACTGTTTACTGCAGCTGCCATTTGTCATGCCACCAACGCAATATAAGTCAAAATCGGTTGAACGGACTGTAAAAAAGGTTTAGTTAAATGTCTAATCTTATTTAAAATGGAGTAGGTATAGTATAGGCTCTTAAAGACGACCTCGCGACAGTCTATAGTACGTTACATTATAACACTACACGACATTTTTAAGTTTCTTCATAATACTTCCATACATTTTATTTCTCCGTGTTATCGTGATGCCGTGGACGTCCACAATTATATCGTCACGTTAGATTCAGATAACTTTATTTGTTCAAACATGTGTGTAAATACGATACAATGCATGCAAGGTGTTATAAGTACATGGAGTTGTGCGAACATGTTTACCATATTGTCATGGTGTGCAAATATTAAAATACAAGTAATAGAATTTAAAAAAAAAATAATAATATTACAACATTCATTAACATTGACAATGCTGACATAAGTAAATAAATTGAATTGATTGATTACATAATTCATTCATATAGAAATAGATAGGAGTTACCTACATACAAAATTGTCAAATATTCAATTATCAAAATAAAAACTTTCTACGTACAATAAAATAAAATAATACATTGTCAACGCAGGTCCAAAATATTCAATACAAAAAATCATTACAAGAAATAATAAAAGCGCACAATAGCAGATAAATGCTTAAATCCCCTGTCCACATAATGCGTTTATGGTGGCCAGATGGTCGGGATTCGTCTGGATTCTCCCAACATTTTAAATGATCTCCAGGCTCTCGACAAAACTCAATATCTTCATACAAACAGCTTCTCGGAAAGTACTATCCAAAATAATAATGATAACTAATTCATTGGTAGGTAATAGAAATAGAACCTTACTAAGGAATTTTTTCGATGGTGAGTAAACCCTTTTTTGCGTCGAAGCTGAACAATTTTTAAAACGAGCTCGAAATATACTTGCAAGAACGCTCTGATTTTTCTGAGAACTTTATATAAAAAACTCGCTGTATTGTCTCTAAAAGGCTCAAATTTATTTACGTGGGAAGAGCTATCCGTATTGCTCGACGTATATAATATTTCAAACGAGATTGACCAAGATGCCTTATATACAGATTACTGTTGTTTTCGAGAAATATTTCAACATCTTCCAAAGACAAGGATATGTTGAATGACAAAATTTGGGCATATTTAAAAAAAAGTGCAACCGTAGTGACCTAAAAAATAAAAAAAATTGTGTTTTCAATATTATATTTAAAAAAAGTGCAACCTTAAAGACCTCAAAAATAAAAAAAAATGTGTTTTCAATTAAGTACTGTAGGTAAGCTTTCCTTACTGTGAAAGGGTTGCTGGTTGTAGTTTGCTAAATAATTTATATACTAAAGAGAGAAATCGTAATCGCCGAGTTAGTAATTAGACTGAACTTTTAAGTAAATTCTTTGAATTTTAAATATTTTTTGAATAGGTACTCTTAAAGGATCCAAATTGGTGGACTCGGTAAAGTATAATGGCAAACACATGTGGTCACCTAAAAAAAAACCGGCCAAGTGTGAGTCGGACTCACACACGAAGAGTTCAGTACCATTTATCAATAAAAACGGCAAAAAAATCATGTCTGTTGTATGGGAGCCCCCTTAAAAATTTATTTTATTCTGTTTTTTAGTATTTTTTGTTATAGCGGCAACAGAAATACATCATCTGTGAAAATTTCAACTGTCTAACTATCACGGTTCATGAGATACAGCCTGGTGACAGACGGACAGACAGACGGACGGAAAGCGAAGTCTTTAGTCTTCCAACCCTAATTAAGTGTAGGTTCTTAAATTACTTAAGTGTCAAAAATGTTAAGTCTTTTTATTAATCATTTATTTTCAGTTTTTTTAGTTAAACTGCTTTTTTTTAGCTTTAATATTTGTTTCTCACGACAACAATCCCAAAATACCGACATTTTCAAATTTTGTCCAGATATTTTGGCCTCCCGATCTGGCAATGTTAGATTCGTAACATGTTGATCACTTTATTGGGAGAGTTGTTGTCGTGATTGTTAGGTACAAGGGGACGCAGCTAAAGCCGAACACTTCGAAACCCTTGCTAAACCTTTCAAACCCTATGAAGGCATAAAATATGAAGACCCAGAAAATAATACCAACAAAGTTGCAATACTTTAAAATCATAAACAGCACTGAGCACTGTATTCTATGTGGGTATTGATTGTGAGCAGATTGGCCCGCCGGCACTGCAAACGCAGCGATTCTTTTGTTCATTTTCGCTTGGTTCTGCCTCTGTTTGGACATCGGACGTTTTCCCTGCTATCACAATATTTTCCTGCCCATTTTGCTGTGTTGTTCGCTCAGTCAGCTGTTTCCGATAGTTCGTTGATTTACTGCCCTAATTAAGCGCGGGATGTTTTTGTTATGTCCAACGATAGGTATCTATTAAATGTCGATGGTCGACCGGAAAGTAATTTGGGATGCGGCAGTAAGGGCAGCCAACTTCATAGAAAACCAGACCAATAGTGCAGTCAGCTAGATTAGCGACAGTCCCGACAATTTTTATTAGGGTTCTGTACCTCAAAAGGTAAAAAACGGATCCCTTATGAGATCACTCTCTTGTCCGTCTGTCTGTCTCGATTTTCTCAAGAACGGGTGGACCTAGCAATTTTAAATTTATACTAGATACTGAGGTCTATAGTCCCTATTAGGTGTATAAAAATCAAGGTCCTAAGTCAACACGATAAAAAGATATGAGCAAATTTAAATTTTCCCGAAAACTTGTAAGTATTTGGGACTTACAAGTTTTCGCGAAAATCTAAATTTGCCCATATCTTTTTACCAATAAAAATGATCCTAATTTTATTATGGTGGTATAACGGGTAGGTACGGAATCCTCGGTGCGCGAGTCCGACTTGCTCTTGAACGGTCTTTTTTACTATGTCAGTCGTAGATTTAAAAACAACCGGCAACCGTACGGGTAAATCAAAGTTACTATACACTTGCATGCCAAGCTTGGTCCATGGATCGGTGATCATCCATTACATATCCAGACTCCTCCGTGTCCCGGAATGTCCGTTAAGCCGGTCCCGGCTGTCATCTATAGATCTTTGACAGTCGTTACGGGTAGTCCAGGGTAGTCTGGAGCCCGAAAGTCTTAACCAGTCTTACCAAAGTTTATGGTGTTGCCCAGTTCTTAATTGGGTTGTGGAGATCAGCAGATAGGCAGTTGCTCCATGTAAGATACTGTACTATACCTACTATTCAGCTGCATCCGGTTAGACTGGAAACTGACCCCAATATAGTTGGGAAAAGGCTAGGCAGATGATGATGGTTACTAAACGGGATAATAATTTGAGATGGGGCAGTAAGGGCAGCTAACTTAACAATTGTAGCTACAGTAACACAGAAGGAGACCAATACTTTTAAAAAAAGTGGTGGCGCTCCGGTAGTGCTGACAGAAGTGAAAGCTTGAACAAGATCACCTTGGTGGAATAAAAATACTTGTATAGAACATTGGTCCGTAACCTTATCTAAATAAAGAGCACAATCGGGTTTACAAAAAACTAATACTTCCGAAACCTTTAAAATAAAAATACTTGCATAGAACATTGATTCGTAACGTAATATAAATAAAGAGCATAATCGCATTTACAAAACCTAAAAGTAAAAATACTTGCATTGATCCGTAACGTTACCATATAAGTAAAGAGCACAATCGCGTTAACAAAACCTTTAAAGTAAAAATACTTGCATAGTACATTGATCCGTAATGTAATATAAATAAAGAGCACAGTCGCGTTTACAAAAACGAGGTGTCGTCATGGTGTCACGAAATCAATGGTTTAGTCCCATCTCAAAAATGCCCAACGCGCCTAAAGAAGTTTTCACTTCAAAAGTCTTTTTTCGTTTTTAGAGGGTTTGATCAGTATGACCCTTTCTCTAAGGTATGACCATATAACTCATAGAGGTATTCTATCTACGCTTAATACCTAGGTATAACTTTTTGGACGTCCTGAACAAGGAGCTATCAAGATATTATTATACATGCCAACATTAGTAGAATTAAAACCGTTTAAACCTCGTTCCGGATACATTCCGCTAAAATATGAGTGATATCATCTATCTTATCACACACAGAACTGTTAGGCGAATCATTATTTCTCATAAAAAAGCGAAGATATTCAACGGACAATAATATGTCCTGAACATAGTCTAAAACTCTGAACGCAGTCTAAAAACTCTGAACGCAGTCACAATCTTACTTAGACCAATTATAGTGCAGTCAGCTAGAAAAACAAGAATCGCATGTTTTATTTAATGTGAATTTCTGTCAGTTGATGTTGTTTCGTAGGTATACGAAGACCTAGGTCATAAGTATTTAGTTATAGTAGGTACGCGGCCGATAATTTGGCACCTCGAGTTTCAGAAAAAATTCAGTTATGGAGAAGGTCGTCTCCATCTGTCACTCATTCATAACTTACCTACCTGTGTGCCCAGTGCCTCTGCCAGGCCTACTGGGTGCGGGCGTGCAGGGCGTACACCGCACAAGGGCGGCACTTTCAAGGGGTTGGCAAACAAAGAAATTTCTTATTGAACACATTGCTCTATATAGAAAATTAACGCAAACGTTTGCAGGTTCAAACCACTTAAAGCCAGTTTTTCAATCGTCAGTTAACTTTTATCCGACGAATAAGTTTATCATTTTGACAGTTTTGGTTTGGACAATCTGTCAAAACGTCACATTTATTCTTCAGGTAAAAGTTATATAATTATTGAAAAATCGACCGTTAGATAGGTAATCTCCAAGAGGGTATTCCCCTGTTATGAATAGAACCCTTCATTGTGCGTGGTCCGACACGCACATGGCCGGTTTTTTTTTATACACTTCTATAACAACTTAACCAACATCAAATTCCTTTCTAAAAGCCTTGTAGGGTAAAGAGGGGGCGGTATTGTTAGTTTTGCGCGCGGGCGGTGAAGCGCCCAGCGGTGGGCCTGGGCCTCTGCCATCTGTTTTCAAATCTGTGCCATTTCAACGCCATAGTAGGAACAGGGAAATGAATTGTTAAGCAAATTGCCACACTCCGTCAATTTACCAATTCAAATGACCGTAGGTACCTTATCAATTTGCTAAACAAATTAATCTCCCTGATTTTATTTGCTGTTTTAATTTTTGATCGAACAATGCAATTCCTAAGCTATGTAGGTAATCTACTTTATCCCATTTCAGCCGAACCGAAGCTTTTCGCAAAAATTAAATTCCTATTCCTGGAACTATTTCTATTGTTTTTATTATTTTTACGCAGTACAAGGTCACAAGAACCATGAAAGGTTGTAAAAATAAATCTTTTAACACCCGCGAGGACTGTTAAAATATAAAGTGCCTAATCCCTTTATCTTTTAATTGTATTGCTGTTTTATTTGCATTTGGGAAGCACTTTATTCTGTAAGTAGGTAGGTACTTCGTAGTTAGTCCAAGCAGAGCTTACTTATTTAAATCTATACTTTATAATAATCTATATATCTATGCTAATAACAAAGCTGAAGAGTTATTTGTTTTATTGTTTGTTAATTTGAACGCCCTAATCTCTGAACCATTCGGATTAAAAAAAAACTTGAGAGGTGTCAAGGGACACCCGGATGGAACGAAGTTTCTTTCGATTAATTAGTGAAGGAATTGTATTTTTTTTTTTAAGTTATAATAATATTTTTTGAGCAGTGGTGGCTCAGTGGTAACGGCCGCGACTTACGAGTTGTAGGTCGTAGGTTCGAACCCAGACAGGCGCTTTACTTTGTGTAAATTATTTCATCACCACTGCTCTCAAAACGGTGAAGGAAAACATCGTGAGGAAACCGGCATGTCCTAGAACCGAAAATTCAAAGACATGTGACATCTACCAACCCGCACTGGGCCCGCGTGGTAGATTACGGCCCACTCCCTCTCACAGAGAGGAGGCCTGTGTCCCAGCAGTGGGAACATTTATAGGCTGATGATGATGATGAATATTTTTTTTTATTATTGTCTGTATAAAATCTCTACTTACCTAACTCCATCAGCAATATCCGGAACTTGTGCAGAAACACGGTCAGGTTTCATTATTTTTTATTATTTATTATGTACAAAAAACCTGTATACACTCAACAAAAATAATTGTCGCGACACTACACTGTCCAATGCGAAATAGAAAGACGAAACGAAAATAACTGGCTTGGTTTCTATGAGAGAGAGAGAGAGAGAGACAGACAGAGAAACACACGCACGCCGCACGGCTTACAACTATAGCAAAAAGTGTCGTTACAACTTTTGGTCTTAATTTTTTCCGTCTAGCCCCCTTTCGCAACGCGCGACAAGGAACTTCGTTCCAAAAATCTTTTTGCATTTGATAGCCAAATTCTTGAGGAAGGCTATAGGCTATTTAACAACACGCTAGGACCTTTAGGAGCCGAGCACAAAGAACAAAAAATCAGAAAGAACGTTAAACACAAACAAAGTAATCCCGAAAATCGACATCTACTCCTACTCCTTCAGTGTACACGCGGTGCGGTCGTGGAATTCACTTCCGCCTGACATTAGGGACCGCCAAACTGTTGCAGTTTTTAAAAGAATAGTGAAAGAACACTATCTTTCCACTTCGTCATAGTTGCATATTATGTATTTATTATTTTATACTCCACTAGCTGACCCCGGCAAACGTTGTTTTGCCAATTATTTGTTTGGGGTGGACAACCCTTATCACTTAGGGGTATGAAAAATAGATAGTAGCCGATTCTCAGATCTACTGAATATGCATATAAAATTTGGTAAAAATCAGTAAAGCCGTTTCGGAGGAGTAAGGTAACCAGACTTGGGCATTATTCGAATAACTTGTTATTTAGATAATTATTCGAATAAAATTTTATTCGCAATATAATTATTCGCGAATAATTCATTCACGAATAAATTAATCGTAAATAAATTTCCTACGAATAAATTATTCGTGATTTTATTCGTTATTTTAAATATTTTTTGAAAATTCATATGTAACACTGGACTCTACGGATGACACCTGTGTTACCAAGGCTGCTCACTTTTTGTCCTATTGTTTATGAAAGATAAAGCGATAAGACGAATTGGTGCCAATCGTATATCGTCAACTGCCTGCCTGATTTCCGGAATTTAATGAATAATAGCGGCACAAGAAAGGGATCATTACAATACGAGAGAGCGAGACTTGTATTTAAGAGTGAGAGAGAGCGCACTTTCTTATCAGTTGTGGTCACAAAAGAATTATTTTGTTTTTGTAAATTGCTACTCAGTGTTGCCGTTTTAGCGACTTTGTTGCTAGATCTAGCGGACTTTGGATATGTTCAGGGACTTCTTATTTCGATCTAGCGACTAGAAAAAAAATTGCGACTTTTAGCGACTTTTGACACTTAGGGTAGGCGACTTTTTCAGGAAAAAAAAAATATTTTATTTAAATGCCATTATTCCTTGTTTTATTTTTATTCATTTATCGACTAACGAATAAAATAATTTATTCGTCATTCGAATAATTTTCCTTTGAATATAAGAAATTATTTATTATTCGTGAATAACGAAATAGCAATTTATTCATTCGTTATTCGTCATTCGAATAAATTTTGCCCAACTCTGAAGGTAACTAACATTGTGACACGAGAATTTTATATATAAGATTATATTTAAGTAAATATATTTTAGTGAAATGTATTTTAGAAGTATGTATGTATATTTATATTTAAGTGAGTGAATAGTTAAGAATTTTATTTTATGTTTTGTTTTCTCTTCTACTTTTACACACGTTGTTTCTTTAACTACTTTCCTATCGCAGGTATGCTGGAAGATATTTCTTTAGAAATAAACATCACCTTTGTACGTATTTTTCTGTTTCTTTCTTTATATGCGTGTGCATAAACTATTAAATAAATAAGGTCGGTCGGGGCCCAGCAATGGGACAATAATGGTTAAAAAAAAGCTTCAGTATTGCCGATTAAATTAAAAATTACAGAAACGTGGATGAACTCGCGGCCAAAAGCTTGTGCTTAATATTCAGTTTAGTTTAAGTTAATTAAAGGAGTCGGGAAAAGTTCGGCCTACGACTTGGCCGAAACGCTATGGGGTGGGTAAGTAGGTAGGTAGGTCTCTAATACTCACTAATAGTCGTTAACTATGCAATCGAATCAGCCAAAAAACTGGCCGAAATCAAAGCTTTTGCAGGTAGAAGTACCTACTCACTATAGGTAGGTAGGTCTAATTGGAATAATAAAAATAAATGTATGTGATATTGCTTGTTAGTTTACTGATAAGAAATAGTTTACATGTCACAAAAATTATAAGTTGTTAAACATTAAAACGTATACAATACAAAATTAATAAAATTGTGCTAAAACTAAGTTCAAGGTTAATAAAATTGTGCTAAAACTAAGTTTAAGGTTAATTTATCAAGAAATTAATTGGAAAGTAAAACAAGTTACTATTGTTTATATAAACCAATAAAATTAATTGTTAATTTTTTGTAACATATTCAGTCTAATTGCATCAAAATGTAATGGTATACCTAAAAATTTAATATACCGTCATTGACAATCACGGAAGTTCTAGTAACATTACAATACATAACAAAAAAGATATTCTATAGTTCGGTACAATAAGAAACAGATTTTACAAAGAAAATTAATTCTAACAAAGAGCAAAATACACAAAATAACAATTTTAGTTCATACAATCACATTTCATTTTATTACACTGGTTTTCCCTGGTCGTCGAGTTTAGGTCTTCATCAACATCTTAATTGCATATGTGAGTCATCAGAGAATTCACTGGTTCCTAAGAGGTTTGCACCAATCCAATCAGAAAAATAATCTTTCTCAGCATTGGCTGAAAAGAAAAGAAAAAGTTTTTAATACTGCAACACAAGTTTCTTATACGGTTTGAAAATCAAATAAGGTACGGGAAGATTACATTATTATAAACAGCTAATAAGGTTCCTACATACTCACTCAGACAAGAGTGGGAAGGCATAGCAGGCTCTCATACAGAAATATGGAACTTTTGCGCAACAGTGGGATATTAAAGATCATACTCACTCAAATAATCCATGGCCGGTGCCTGGTCGTCGTTTTGTTGAAGAAGATTACGTTCGTTCGTCAAGTTGACATCACAGGGAAGCTCAACGTTTTGTGAACTTGTCGGATCCGACTGGGAATGTTCTTGGCTGTCCGGAGGTACTTGCTGGGGTGGTACGATGGATGGCACCACGATCAGCGAACGAGTCAGACGCTCCATACAAGGATGTGATTGCGACTCTGCCGACAAACTTGCTATGAACTCCTTTACCGACTCAACGAAGCTTTCGGGTTCAGAATTATAGATCTGATTGTACAATTCTGTTTGTAGTTCCATATGTGCTTGAGATTCGCCGTGATCCTGTTCTTCAGTTATTTCGACTGGGAGTTGTTGTTCATGCGTCTTTACCAAACACTGCATGTTGTTTGGATCTTGCTCACACACGGCGTTTGGTGTTACGGTGTGAGCTCTCATATCGATGCCTGAGTCCACTGAGCATGTTTCTGATTGGGTTTTTGTTCGTTTTTCTGGTTGGACACTTGCTGAATTTAGCCGCTCGGAATGCTTGCGTTTTTTTCGCTGTAACAAGGTAAAACACGTTTAATTATGAAAACAACTGAAAAGATTAATAAAACAATTTAGGTAGCAGCTGATATAAATGCACATTCAAAGAACGCACCTGTTTTTTCAAGCTGCAATTTTGTGAATTGTTAAAACTTTTAAACTTGATCATGGCCCAGCTGTTTCCGTGTTCTGCATAACAAAAAATATAAAATACGTAAGTAAGATAGAAAGTGTACAAATAAACAACAAAAAGGTTAACATTGAAGGAACTTACAGTGTCTACATGGTCTAAAAGTTCTTATCGGCAGTATCATTGCGTTCCAAGCGAGCTTGCGCTTGTGCAACTGAAAAGATAAACAATAAAAGGTTAAAAGATAGTAATTATTAGGTACTGTGAACAATATTTATTGTTGTGAATACAATAAGTAGTAGAAGATATGTACATACTTTGTGCTTCCAATTTTGAATTGTTGCGTTCCAAATCAGTGATGTCCTCAGAGTTTTTCGTCGCTCTCTGAATTCGATTGATCACCGTGGCCAGAAGTTCGGCGTTCGAGATCTGTAAAATACAAAGTTAGACTGTTTTGTACACCGTAAATAAAGTAATGATAAACAAGAGTAGGTAAGTGAGTACTTACGTTAGGATCACACTTAGCAGCTTCAATTAATTGCGACGTGGCTTCCGCTGTTTCATTGCGGCGTGCTCTTTCGTACTGGGCATTGCGTGCGCGCCGTTCTTCCTGTAAACAACAACAAATATATTCAATAAATATATTCATTTAATGATTATTTTATTCTAGAGTGGAAAATGGAAGGAATGAATACGAACCCGTGAAAAAGGGATGCGATTCTTGCCAGCTGGTCTACCTCGACGCCTTGGAACGTCTGAGTCTTTCAACGTTTGCTTCTGAAATAACAACACATTTAAAAAAAATTAACAAAAAATAAACAAACTGGGAATAAATAGTAATAATTATTTCCATTTTGCAATACATGGGTACCTTTTCGTTCTCCATTTCTTCTACGTTACTATAATTCTTGACGTGAATAAATATTTTATTTTTTATTTTAGCACTACACCAGGCGAACTGCACGTATTAACCACAAACGACGTAATGAGGGCAAAATTTTTTGGGCCTGACTTTATATACTTACCTGCGCGTACGCAGGGATATAACAAGAAGGGGCAGAATCAACGGGGCGGATTCAACAAATTGGTCCGCCGGGGATTATCCATTGTTCTAGGATTTCTATTGTGATTAATTTCTGGTAAAGCGTTAGAGCTAGTTTTGAGAATTTTTTAATGATACAATAAGATTTGAAATAGCACCGAATAAGTTTACAACTTGAAAAGTTAAGTCGTGAGTGCTAGTTATACGAAGTCATAATTTCTGGCAGGTTTTAAAACCTTTGGCGGCTCGTATTATAGATATGTGTTACTATGTAGTTTTGTATCTTCTATTTATTTACTGCACAGTTAGGGAATCATGACATATAATTACCTACAGGTAGATGGCATGAACATCAACACGACCACTGATCACCCGTGTAATTGTAAAACTCATTCTCACGACGCTGAGGCCAACATTTCTTATCGGAATTAACCTATACCTACCCAGCCCACTGCTGCAACTCCATATTTTTTATCCTTTAAAAAGTAAGGCAAGAATAGTCATAATTCAAATTCAAATTAATTTATTTCAGGAATACACCCATATGAAATTCACGACGGATTACAAATCCAATTAATTAATACAATTTATAAAATACAACATTACAACATTATTATAAAACAATCAATATTACAAGAAATTAATAGAAAAGCATTATTTTAGCTGGAATATTAATTGCCTTATACGAAGAAATAATTAACCTCGTATATGGCCCCCAATATAAAAATAATTCACGAATCTTTTAATAAAGATTATAAAACAAATCGTAGCGATTCTGCTACGTTATGCTACGAGAGTCTACGCCGTGCTACGCACAGAGGCTCGCCTACAGACGTAGGGTTGATGTTTAAAAATGTCACTTATTTCTGGCTTCTGACGTAACAGAAATACTATAGAATGCAAATTATAAATAAAACTTGTATAATAACTTTTTACACTCCCCTTGCTCAAAAAGGCCGACATTGTAGAGTACCAGAGCAGGGAAAAAATTGCATTTCTTCCTCTAGGGGAAAAAGTGATTTCTTTTTAATTTTTGTCTGTTCCAACGAGCCTTGAAAAACGAAAAAGTCTTTATTCTTATGTAGAATAATCATGATTATGGACTCGACTTATTACTGGTTCACAAAAAAAAGAAGAACTTTTTTTTTTGAAAATGGAACTGAAAGTGGCTATCTCTTCGGTAGAATGCGTGCATTGCGTTGCGGCTACAGAAGAAATAAAAAAAATAAGTTTAAAAACTAAAACCCGACTAAAAGATATGAAACAAGAAAATATTTCAGACAGAAGTCAAGACATAGGTACAAAAATGATCAAGGTAAAGCCGTGGTCGCATGCTTGTACACCTACAAAATTATAATGGCATCAAGCCCTTTCATTTGATACCCAACATGGCACAATTCAATTATTTTAATTTTTATTTCGTTACTTTATGTCCTCTAGAGGGCGCCATATTGCTTTTAATGTGACGTCACATAGCCTATAACCAGCGGACAATCAATACGCTTCCAATGATACCTCATTTGTCAAATTATGATGGGCAGTTTTGAAGTTATGAGGTAACAGATGAACATACATACATACATACATACCGGTCAAAATCATAACCCTCCTTTTTGTTTCACCGTAGTCGGGTAAAAAAGGCATTGGCGCGAAATCTTTAGAATTTTTCTCTAATTACGAATTGAATTGGTGACCGTAATATAATTTACAACAGTGAAAATGTCATCATCTAGTGAGAACATCTTCACAGAGGACTGAAATTAAGTTGCCTGAAAAAACATCTCGTTAAAAATCCAGAATTGTACATTTAAATAAAATAAACTACCTATTTAATATTGTATTGGATTATTTCATTTTTTCGCAATCGTAGTGAAAAAAAAAAACCCATTATAACTCGGTTTCTATTTACCTCACTAAAGCTCGGCAGTAAAACTACCTCGTTACAATGGGTTTTATTAGCCCCTCGTATAACAATCTACTATAAGTATGTACTACCACGAAAATGATTGCTACGTGACAAATAAACCTAATCCTCTGCCGGCTAATCCCTCTGATCTATTTGGCATACAATAGGACACTAATCTGTATAATGATGTTAGAAAGAACGTCATTATTGCCCTAGTTACAGTAATTAGCAAATATTTGGTTTAACACCCGTTTCACAGCGTCGTAATTAGAACAATGCATGTTATCGGAATTCTTACCTGCGTTTCTCTATAATTTGGTGGATTATTTATTTTTTTAAGGTTGTTGCACTTTCTTGGACTTGGGATCCTTACGACATAAGATTGCTTATTTCAGTTTAGAACTGGTTAAAGGTTCGATTCGAAATATATTGGGTTCCTATTCGGTATGAGAGGAGGTATTTGCCCTGCAGTGGGAAAATAATAGGCTGGTATTATTTGTATACTGCTGCAAACAAATCATTTTTATTCTAATTTGTTCCCAATAGGGATGATGGCTGGGTAAAAAAAAAGAAATTCTATTTAGTCCGTCAGTCAGATAATAAAAAAGTATTAGACACGTATTTTTTGGACACAGGCCTATTTTGTATTTACAAAAAATCTATTGATTGAATATAAATTAAAACACTATTACCACAATAATAAAATTAGTCTTGTGATTTAATATGTTACTTGTAGAATAATCTGACAAAAAATCAGAATGGTTTTTGATCGCTAAAAGATTTTTTTTTTAGATATCTTCGTGATTTTTTTCTATCGTATCAAATTATTTGTATTATGTTTTCAACACACTATCTAACTAGCATAATGATATCCTAAAGAATATCATATATATTGTTCTGTTTTTTTTTTTTTACTGCCGTGAATCACATACTTTTAGGCATTTTAAAACTTGCGTTTCACCTCCTGCTGTCCCCTTAACAGGAGTTTAAAATATAGAAACATAATTTTTACTGCCTCGTTGGTCTAGTGGTCGCAAGCGCTACTGCTGAGCATGAGGTCTTGGGTTCGATTCCCGGGTCGGGCAAAGTGTTATTGGGTTTTTCTATTTGAAATTTCTCAGTAGCAACTCGGAGTCTGGATTTGTGCCCGGTTGAGAGCAATAGGCTCGCCCCCTATTACATGGGACTTAAACATAACTGGCGAAATGTGGGTGTACCTGCTACAGGGACACCTCTACCCAACCCTTCGGGGAAACAAGGCGTGATGTTATGTTATGTGTTATAATAACTTTTACGTAAACTCCACCCAGTTACGTTGTTTATCTAATATTTCGTTGTGTATCGGGTGCAGTCCTCGTGTTTGCTGTATAAATAAGCATCACAGTATCGAGTTACGTCGCCGGAGGCTGTAAGCAGCTTTTTCTTCGATCGTATATCGGTTCGTTAACGGAGGACGCGAGCTCGCGTTGCCGCGTATTATGTGCCGGGTGCAGGTTGTAACATGCTAGCGATTTTAGAATAATGGACTCATTTATAATTCCCACACACACATACACACACACACCCACCCCCACAACACCGTTTATCTGTTTTTATTTTGTTTCTTTGTTCATTTTAATTCTAGTCTTGCACCTAATACAGTTCCTAATTCTCGTGCTTAGTATAAAATAATTTAAACTTAACTTACCTATCATAACTCATCTAGATCATATCAAATTTATTCCTGTAATTAAATTTATACCTTCACTTTTTTTCAGTTCATTACTATTATATGGGTGCTGCAAGGTGTTTTTCTCCATAAGGTAGGCACAATATCATCGCCTATAATGATAACGAGGGTGGGCGCTGATACCTATATTTACAAGATCTAAATTTATCTTACCTTAGGTATTGGCTGCAACTCGAATATACAACCTTACTTACCTACCTTAAGGCCTATTTTCTCTGTAAACCATGTTTTATATTACTTGAAGGTGCAAATAAACTATTTTTTTTATTTTTTTATAATTGACTAGCTGTTGTCTGCGATTTTAATAAAAATACTAACTTCAGCCCGCGACATCGTCCGCGTAAAATTACTAGTTTTAAGACGCCGATATAATATGCCAGTGGCCTTGAGTGGTTAGCTTGCGTGTTCTGTGCTGAGCTCACGCAAAGCGTCGTACGTCCAGCCAGTAATAGGACTCGCCCATCAAAGAGCGGTGTCCCAAATTAAACATATTATTAATTTATAATACAACAAACAAAAAGTATTTTAATAAAATACGTATACTAAAAGATTTATAATTCAATTATCTTTAAAATGGTGACGGTTTCAGAAAAATACGCTTGATAGTTTTCGCGTGATTCTCAGTTTTTTATCCGCATTAGATATAACTTTACAAATTAATTTCACTATGTAATATAAACATATTCTAAAATATTCACATATTAATGCTCTAATTTAACATATATTTTTCAACTGCCCTAACTTCGCCTGGCGTCCTCTGTTTGCCTATAATGAAAAAGATATAATACCTTTTTCATTTTACTTGAATGGCAATCGAAACTTAAGTTCATAAGTCATTTATTCATTTGTTTAACATAGGTGTACAATAGTAATGGTATTTAAAGATAAAGAGTTCGCTATGTTATACCAGATTGTAATGAGTAATTATTGATATGATTTGTAATTGAGTAATTATTGAATTAAATAAGTCTGAACAATAAAAAAACAATTATAAAAACCACACATTTCATAATACAAATTAATTAATAATAAATAGCAATAGAAATCAATGTCAAAATAAAAAATAAAAATACAAATGTCAATACAGTGCATGACAACACACAGACTGAAAACTAATAATAAGGATATGTCATTAAACAATACTAAACATGTTCTCTATGAACATTCAAAGTTTCGATTGCCATACAAGTAAATGTAAAGTTAGGGCATTTTACCGGTACTCGTTTAGACGCGATCTTCAGTATATATCATTAAAAGTAGGTTATCGTCGCCTTAACAAAAAACACAGTAGCTTCGGATAAGTGAAAGAATTTTTGGAATCGGATGAGTAGTTAATAAGTATTTTAAGGATAGGTAAGTACCTACTTACTATAAAATAAAGTCCCTGTACCTACCTGTCTGTATGAACGCGATAATCTCGACAAACGGTTTTCACCAATGGACGGAGTGATATCATGCGGAACGTTTTAGTGTATAATTCAATAAGGTTTTGTGTAAATTGGCTGAAATTATACGATTATTGTTGAAGACGTCGGAAAAAATCATGCCGACTGAGAGCTTTATTGGCGTGCGCCCTGGAAATCGTAAAAGTTACAAAAAAGTATTGTTCATGTTAAAAAGTTCAAAAAAAAGTCCGCGATGGCATATTATGTCTACCTTCCAAGAATTACCCACAATAACCATATTTATCTTTCAGAATTTGATAAATTGTATTGTTATTTCCGAAGCTATTTTGACCGGTATTTTGTCGGTTATCCAATAAACTATGTCTCTTAAATTGAGCATTTCATTTATATTAAAATATGCCTTGACATCATTTCATTAAATGAATGAATAGTAATTAAATGAATGGTTTAAAAGATATCACAGATTCAAAATTACGCGTAACGAAATAATTATGGTTGACGGCAACGCGGGCGCAGCGGTAGGAGTCAATGACCTTTTCCTTGACTATTAGGTGTGTAATCCCGGTATCAGAGTAACGTTCCCGTGGGATATTTTCCGACATCCACGCGGGCGAAGCCGCGGGCAAAAGCTAGTTTATAATATTTGTATATCGGATGATTTTTTTTACCGTCTCGAAATTTTTACAGGGTGTTCTACCCATGAATGTAAACAACTTTCACTATGGGAGCAACTCTGAGATCACGAAAAAAAAATCAGCTGTTTCATACATTTTGGTCAAGTAGGTATCGAACTTTTGTATAAACAGCAGATTTAAAAAAAATCACCCGGTAGATCAAGAATGAAAGGTTGCCTATGTGCTTCTTCTGGTCTCAGGCTACTTATTTGTCGTTTATAACGATAAGTTTATCTTTGACAGTCGTTATGGGTCGTCAGAAGCCCGAAAGTCTGACAACCAGTCTTACCAAGGGGTATCGTATTACCCAGTTACTGGGTTGTGGAGGTCAGATAGGCAGTCGCTCCATGTAAAATACTGGTATTCAGCTGCATCCGGTTAGACTGGAAGCCGACCCCAATATAGTTGGGAAAAGGCTAGGCAGAACGAACGAACGATAAGTTTATTGGTTTAGGCGTGTAAAAGTAACAGACGGTTAAGAGTTACTATCGCATTCATAATATTAGTATGGTAGTATGGATGGATATTAATATGGAGATCGAAGAGTCTTATTCACTAGTATGGTGTTGCTTTGTATGCCTTACGTGTTTATATTAATAAACTTACAAGCAGCTGATGATTCTTAAAATACTATTTTAACTAAAGTAGTGCAGTATAACGCGCTGGTGTCCGCAACTCCACGTCCAAGCACGTATTTTAGGCAATACGGTATTCTTTTTACCTATTGTGGTATAGTAATTTTATTCTAAGTGCACGTCTTCACATAGGTATAATTATATAGTTAATGTATACAAAATATTGTAAAACATTTTATCTACTCTCTTATCGTAATATTCGAATTATAAACTTCACAACGAGTTTATATTGACATACTTTGTAAACACAATATCGAAATTTAAAAATAGAATCATATTATAACACTTTTTCTCAAAAAAAATAATGCTATAAAACAATTTTTTTTCTATTACAATACAGGACTAATTCAAGAAGTTAATATCACCAAGGAGTTTCCATCAACTTTTGTGATGGAACGTTTAAGCGGGGGACAGCAGCACCCGCTGTAGCGCATGTGTGGTGTTGTGCTGGTGCAGGCGACATTCATTTATTTGCAAAACAAATTAATGGCGTTACTTGACCGTTCAGTGATGGTGGTGAAGAATTCTCAGTAATTACAATAACTAATTAGATTAAGCAAATACTACTGGTAGTGGTTACTTAATGACTCATTACCGCTTTTGTTATATTGCAACAAAAGCGTTCATAGGTCATTAAAGTACTCACAAATGCACCTGTTATTTAAGGAACTACTTAGTGATGATTAATTCTCAGTAGTAAGTATACTTAATGTACCTCCATTCCATCAGTAATACAATAACAAAGATAGTTACTATAGGCAAAATATCTCGCAAGGGGCACTCTGCACGTGTCCTTGAAGAAAATGTGGCATAAAATGAGTAAATAACAGTAGTGAAAACGGCAAATCGAAACAAGGAGGGAATCATGAGATACAGACATTTTTGTGTTCGTTTCCATACAAACATAACAGTTTTCATCGAATCGCTTCTAAAGTGCTGATCAAATAAAAAAGCGTGGTAACAATTTTTGTTGTTCTTTAATAGAGGAATGCAACTGTATATATATTTTAAAAAAATTAAATACTTTTCAATTTTTGATTCTATGTCCAATCTCTTGTATGAGAGCGATCCACTGTGCGGCGGCTAGACGCGAAGCGGGCCGCGGCCTTCCATTCAACCACCGCGGTTGAAATTTTGTGGCGGTTAAGAGCGTATATACGTTTTTTTTTAACGTGTACTACAATGCTTTGTTTTTGAGTAAATAAATATTTATTATTATACATAAGCGGTTCATATTAAAATGAAAAAGCGATTAGCCGCGCGCCTTACGGACCCTGACGATCATTACCCTCCTCCAGGAGAGCAGTAGGGAAACCAGCACAGTGTACAAAAATAGACGCCTCCCATCATTCCGACCTCGCCGCCGAGGACCTTTGCGATCGCGACCGCGTCCCCGAGTAAATGATACTACCCTCCGACCCTTGCTTGATAACGAGGTGCCAGCAGTTGTTGCAGCTGAGCACGTAGCTTTAAATTCCCCGACTAGTAATCATGATCAAAACTTTGATCCAGCCCGTCCCATCCTTGATGTCCTCCCTCCGGTTGACGCCCTAAGCCGAGGTTCGTACCCCACAGGGGGTGCTCTTAGCTAGCGTTCACCTAGTTTTAATTAGCTTAGTTGAATAACCCCTGGCTGGACCAGGTTTTAAGTGTAGTAGCTTAAGGCACCCACAGGAAATCCCGGTTAAGTAGTCATGAGCTCAGAGGTCAGCTATTAAATGCACTACAGAAAAAAAAAAGCGGCTAGTCGCGCGGTTAGCCGCTCCCGCGGTTAACCGCTAGTGCATATGAGCGCTAAGTATGAGACTCAGCGTGTACAAATCGCTGTCGCTCATGCCTTAATTACGTTTCAGGTGAGCGGGTATCAGTAGGTACGTATTGCTTTGTCGTTACGGCGCGCACTGCAGTTGTCGTATCGCTAACAAGCGTTCCTACGAGGGCTCTTGTTCCAGTAAATACATTTATGTTGCGTACATTATATACAATGTATACTGTACTTTCTAAAACTAACGTACATTTCTGTAGTCTTTCATGGTCTGATAGAAATGAGGACGGATTTGGTGTATTTTAGAAGTATTTTCCTTTGTAACTTTTCTGTACTTGGATTTAACTGCATTTGAAATCAGAGGTTAAGGGCGAATTTTACCAATTAATCTGTACGCGATCAGCACATCTAAACCGGGTTCAAGAGTCGAGTCAACTGTCATTATTGTTATGGAATAGTGATACTGACAGCTCTCGAACGCGGTTTAGATGTGCTAATCGCGTTCAGTTTCTTTGGTGAAATTTGTCCTTTAAATTTCATAGAAGAACTAGCCTTTCAACTGTCATTAACGAGACACAATAGAATTTTAATTGTTATCCACCTCAATGAGGCATCGTGACAGATAATGAGTTATAGTTGTTGATGTTATTATGTGGTGAGACGTCAGTGTGACAAATTGTGACTGAGTTTCATAAACTATGCGTGGTTTTTAACAGTTTCTTTCCTAAAAGAAATAAATTAAGCAGATTTCCGAAAACCCGTAAGGCCGCGTCCTAACCGAAAGCGTTTGGATAAATTATTACATACAGATTGATCGCGCGACTACGTCATATTCGTATAAAAGAGCGCGAGTTTCGCGTTGCGGTTAAGACGCGGGGTAAAGGTGTCATGGCATTACGGGTCTCCGAGAACAAGACACTTGCTCGATAACGAGGTGTCAGCAGTTGTTGCAACTGAGCACGTAGCTTTAAATTCCCCGACTAATAATCATGATCAAAACTTTGATCCAGCCTGTCCCATCCTTAATGTCCTCCCTCCGGTTGACGCCCTAAGCCGAGGTTCGTACCACACACCACACAGGGGGTTCCCTCAGCGAGTGTTCACCTAGTTTTAATTAGCTTAGTTGAATAACCCCTGGCTGGAGGTTTTAAGTGTAGTAGTAGCTTAAGGCATCCACAGGAAAGCCCGGTTAAGTAGTCATGATCTCAGAGGTTAACTACGAGACGCCCAATCCAAAAAAAATAAAAACCGGCCAAGTGCGAGTCGTACTCGCCCATAAAGGGTTCCGTAGCAGCAAGTAACATTGAATGAAAGGTAAATTGCGGTTTACGATTTATGACGTATTAAAAAAAAACTAGTTGTTAGATCTCGTTCAAACCAATTTTCGGTGGAAGTTTACATGGTAATGTACATCATATATTTTTTTTAGTTTTATCATTCTCTTATTTTAGAAGTTACAGGGGGGGGGACACACATTTTACCACTTTGGAAGTGTCTCTCGCGCAAACTATTCAGTTTAGAAAAAAATGATATTAGAAACCTCAATATCATTTTTGAAGACCTATCCATAGATACCCCACACGTATGGGATTGATGAAAAAATTTTTTTTGAGTTTCAGTTCTAAGTATGGGGAACTCCAAAATTATTTGTTTTTTTTCTATTTTTATGTAAAAATCTTAATGCGGTTCACAGAATACATCTACTTACCAAGTTTCAACAGCGTAGCTCTTATAGTTTCGGAAAAAAGTGGCTGTGACATACGGACGGACAGACAGACAGACAGACAGACAGACAGACAGACAGACAGATAGACAGACAGACAGACAGACAGACAGACAGACAGACATGACGAATCTATAAGGGTTCCGTTTTTTGCCATTTGGCAACGGAACCCTAAAAACGACAACACAAAATCTGTAAAAGGATAAATTATTGGCAGACGACGTCAAACATTTTTGGGCATCCGTCATTCCACACAAGAAGTCAGTAGGTAAATCCTTTGCCTTAAGATCGAATTTCGGCAATGAAACTGAATGCGATCAGCACATCTAAACTGCGTTCAAGAGCTGTCAGTTCCATCATTATTTTGGAATATTGACACCGACAGCTCTTGAACGTGGGTTTGATATTTGGTGAAATTTGCCCTTAATCTTTTAAAAAGAATGTTCGTGTTTCCCTTCACAAGTTTCTTAGTTTATCGTTAAGCTGTTAAAAGGATCAAGGGAACGGTTTCCTCAGTATTAAGGGCCTATACTACCTCAAATGGCTTAGCATGATCCTCCGTTACATCGAAAATACTGCAGCATTAATTTTGAAATAAATATATGTTAAAGTTAAGGATTAATGTTAAGTACTATGTTAGACGAAAACACGATTCCATAAAATTTTCTCGATAGAAAAAATTTCCAAAGTTACCTCCAAACCGAACAATAAACCGCTGGTATTCAAAAAGTACTTCAAATTAGATCATGAAATTTTGCATAATAACTGAACTAACTATAAAGCAGCGACTATGTTTTTTATTTTTTTTAAATTACCTTTATTTTCGCCGTAAAAAGCAATTACCTAAATTATTGGTGCCTCGGAGCCGCTAGCACCCCACTCCGTCTCGCTCTCACTCAGTCCGCGCGCAGTATGGTGCGAGCGAGATAAAAAGTGAATTTGAGCTGAGATTGTATAGGCTCTTAAAGGAGTGCACTGTACGGCTTCTGTACTTATTTTACTTTACAACAACAAATTGAGAAGGCAAGAGAAACTTTAAGAGGAAGTAAATTGTAAAAATAAACTCCTGTATTCCCCGAAGGGTTGGGCAGTTAAAATCTACATGATATTTTTATTATAAGAGAGGCACTTAGACTTAAGTTCGCAATATACAAATTGTAAAGTAATAGTGTACTCATTGTTGAAGAGCCTAATAATAAATAAATATACTGACTGATATGACTGCTTCGTTGGTCTAGTGGTCGCAAGCGCTACTGCTGAGCATGAGGTCCTGGGTTCGATTCCCGGGTCGGGCAAAGTGTTATTGGGTTTTTCTATCTGAAATTTCTCAGTAGCAGCTCGGAGTCTGGATTTGTGCCCGGTTGATGGTAATAGGCTCGCCCCCTATTACATGGGACTTAAATAGAACTGGCGAAATGTGGGTGTACCTGCTACAGGGACACCTCTGCCCAACCCTTCGGGGAAACAAGGCGTGATGTTATGTTATGTGAATAAATAAAGAGAAAAGACTTTTATTTTTGTATGTTTGTATTTTGTTTGTTTGTAATGAATGTAATCAAAAACTACTGGACCGATTTATAAAATGATCGATTGAGTAGTTAAGACGTGAAAGCGTAACAAAGAAACTCACTTTCGTATTTATAATAGTAAAAGAAAGAAACAAAGAAAAAAAGAAAGAAAGAAAATATTTTATTTTATTTCAAATACAAACAGTAACAACAACTAAAAAGGAGCATAAAAAACTAACAAAAATTTACGAGTTAACGAAACGAAAAATAAAATAATAAACGGCCTGTTCGAGGCCAAAAAGGCGCACATCTCAGCATAGGCTGCGATATTTAAAAAATAAATATCGCAGCGCTGGTAGATAAGATATTTTGTTTAGTTTACAAAATAAAAAAGCACGCTTCTACTATTGCAATTTATTCACTCTCAAGATATGCACTACACTAACTTAGGAGTATCAATACCAGCACTTTGCAGCCAGTATATAAACTCGTTGTACTGATCATAGTTACTCTCAATACAACGTTCTTCAATGTCTCCTAAGGCGTTAAGCAGAGATGTAGTGAACTTTGAGAGGGCTTCTGCTTGGTCAGCGTTCTGAAACAAATTATATCATAAGTTAATTAATAATAAGGGAGTGCCTCCGCTGCCAGCGCCGGCTACAGAATTGGCTGCCGGCGCTGGTTACTGAATTGGCTGCCAGCGCTGAGTTTAGAAAAAAAAAGCGGAAAACGGGGTTAGTAATTTGGCATATTGAAGTAGATAGGCGGGGTAGGCATAATTTAAAAAACATGTATTATAGCATAATTTTTTCCAGTATTATATTTCCATAATCAACTATTTTCTTATTCCAGTAATCAAGTACTAAGTACCCGGAATCGAACTAGTTAGACAAGATTAAATATTTTTATTCGCAAAAAAGTTAGGTTAGGTTAGGAAAACGCCAAAAACGACTAGAATATTTATTTAAAAAAACTTTAGTTAGGTTTAGTTCGAGTTCTGAATACTGGAAGGGTTTACATAATTATGGGAACCGGCGGTGCCGGCCATAGAGTAGGTATGTAATGTGCCGGCAGCCGATGTTTTTAATCTCGGTTGCCGGCAGTAATTATTTTTATTTGCCGACGTTATTTTTGGGAGCCGGCGCCGGCAACGGAGGCACTCCCTAATAATAATGATGGAAAACTGGCGAAGAAGGGAGGAAGGCTGAGGCTATATGGTATGGTATTTTTATGGTGTACATAATAAAGAATATTCTATCTATCTACTATTGTCATTATACGTTCCTGATTACTAATAATGATATAATTAATTCAATAAACTTATATTTCTTCCATAATCTACTTAATAAAAATCAGAAATTTACTGATAGACAACGAACAGTCTCAACTACTGGATCTAGAAGCATGAAATTTGCACAAGAGTTCTTTAGTATTGACAGTGAGCATTAAAGATTTTTTTTAAATTCATCCCCTAAAGGTATTCTATAGAAGATTAAAATTTATATGGAAGTTCATCATTTTCGACAACAGGAAATCGAAGCAGGCACGACTTGTTATTCTATAACTTCCTAAACTACTGAACTTTTGTAATGACTAAAAATAGTCAAGAGGTTATTGATGTTATCATTGTAAAAATAGACCAAAACTCCATAAAAAAACCATTTATAACTACAACGGTCTCGTAGCAGATCTTATCGTCTACGACTGCGTAGCTAGCGTAGCGGTGACGTCAGCTACGGCGTAGCAACTGCGCAATATTTTTTCTTCACAACGAGTGTTGTGAAAGGATCGCTAAAGTAAATATCAGTTTTTTCCACTACTTGGCTTGTGTAAATAAATAAAGCGCCATTCGTTTTGAGTAAATACAGATTGAGAGAATATTCAGCCATACTTAACTGCTCGCTTTTGGTTTTCGTAACTTATCTAAGTATTAATTGTTATGAGTATATCAGCAACTCAGGCTATCGCAGTTCACTGCTGACACCTAAGCTTCTTCCAAGATGAGCCACAACACCCAGTTCTTCGCCATTTTCTTACTATCTCATCATCTTTTGCGATCTCTACTCAAGGACTCGTTTGCTCGAGCAGCCATCGATACCTCAGCAGCCAACTACCTACCATTTTAACTGACTCTGCCAGCTATATAGGTGATTTTGGTTCGGTTCCGTTTTTAGGGTTCCGTAGTAAACAAGGAACCCTTATAGTTTCGTCATGTTCGTCTGTCTGTCTGTCTGTTTGTCTGTCCGTGGCTTAGCTCCGAGACCCTTAGTACTAGAAAGCTGTAATTTGGCATAGGTATACATATTAATTACGTCGAGAAAGTGGTAAAACAAAATTATGAAAAACGTTTTTTTTTAGAGTACCTCCCCTACACGTAACGTGGTGATGTTTATTTTTTATTTTTTTATCCCATGGTGTGGGGTATCATTGGAAAGGTCCTTTAAAAACATTGTGAGTTTGTGAAAATCACTTTTGGATTCAGGGATCCGTTTGCGAAATATTAAGCTTTAAAGTGCTAATTTTTGTTAGAGTCAAGTGTCCCCCCCTCTGCCAGCTAAATGGTTGGTTTTGGGTGTGTGAAAAAAATCACAGCAGTAGTTTATATAACGAAATTAAAAGGAAAACTATCATAATTAAGTAGGCTCTACAAGTTAACGAGTAATAATCGACCAACTTAACTTTGCAGTTGCAAAAATATGTTTTCCCGTACATTCCGTATGGGAGAACATGTTTATCAACTACAAAGTTAAGTTTGTTTTTGGGATAAATTCATCCCAACTACGGCACCCTTCATTTTGCGTGGTCCGACACGCACTTGGCCGGCTTTTTTTTTCTAATCTGAGCTATTCAGTCATCTATATTGGGAGGCACGAAATTCGAAAGGCAAATATGTTATCATACTAACAGTATAAGTAACAATAGCAGATGCTGACAATCGGCGCAACATCATGAGCTCGCAGCGCCGCACATGCGCCCGCGCATCCTCAAGCAGCGCCTCCAACGTGCGCGCCTCACCCGGCGCCACCGGCACCATAGATGTGGCACCGATAGAACAGGCGCCTAACGAGTCACATACTTCTACCCACACGAAAGTACCGCCTTCTGTAAAGTAATAAAAACAATTTTATTACTCTATCTCCCTGGTTCCCAAAGTGGGCGATAACGCCCCCTTGTGGGTGCTGGACGCCTAAAGGGGGGCAGTAAGAGACCCAGAAAAAAAATGAGGGCTTTGTGTAAAGGCTTGGGGGGCGATTTGTATAAGTACGTAGGTGAAAAAATGGGGGCGCTAAAAAAGAATTTATTCTCAAAGTGGGCAGTAGACAAAATAAGTTTGGGAACCCCTGCGTCTATCTCTTTGTGTATTGGTTTTGCCGCTTTAAGATTATTTGAATCCATTTGAATATACTCTTTGATCTTCAAATATTTTAAAACATCATTAGCGAAACTTTGAATTCGCATGATTTTAAAAAGCTTAATCGGCATAAACACAAGTCGCATCCATTTAACTTATAATACATTTTATCTACAAAGCAATTTTTAAGTGCTTCTTGCAGACGCTGGTACACATGGTTACACATCAAGCTATACATCAAGTTTATGCTGATCTCGCATTGTATAGGATTTCCGAACAATGCGAGGTCAGCTTATACTGGAATTGTATATGTGTATGTGTATGTGGAGCAGTGGTGGCCCAGTGGTAACGGCCGCGACTTACGAGTTGTAGGTCGTAGGTTCGAACCCAGACAGGCGCTTTACTTTGTGTAAATTATTTCATCACCACTGCTCTCAAAACGGTGAAGGAAAACATCGTGAGGAAACCGGCATGTCCTAGAACCGAAAATTCGTTGACATGTGACATCTACCAACCCGCACTGGGCCCGCGTGGTGGATTACGGCCCACTCCGTCTCACAGAGAGGAGGCCTGTGTCCCAGCAGTGGGAACAATTTATAGGCTGATGATGATGATGATGTGTGCGTTTGCGTGTGTGTGTGTGTGTTGGGGTGTGTGTATGAGTGTGTGTTGTCTTGATGTGTAGCAGTGTGTACTACAACAACATTTTTACGGAACGAGTCGTATATGAATTATTAACAATTACTTAATTATAGAAATCCCAACCCAGCTAGATGTTCTTGGTGGCAACAACCTCCTCATACTTACCAATATAAGGCAACAGAGTCTCAATCGCCATGTGTTCGAGATACGACCCCAGCAGTAGGGTGTCATTATTGGTCAGATCAACGAAGAAGGAGTACCTCAGAGGTCTGCTAGTGTCCACTACAGCAAGTGTACTGAGGCGAAATACTGTTTCCATAGCTGTACCAATTTCTGGCATTACCTTGAAAATAAGAAATTATTGTTAAAGGAGTCAGTCAGGGGTATATATAAGTGCAGTCACGAGTAAAAATATGCATACATTTAGCAAATCAACATTATTTTCTCGGGAAATAACGATTGCAACTTGACATAAGCCATAAGTAGTGTGGCACTGTGGTTCCAAAATACTATATTCCTAATAACATAGGTACAATTACAATTAATACAGTTATAGGAGAAATGTACCTTTGCTTTCAGATAGTTCTTTGTGATTTAAAAACAAAGTCGTTTGCAGGAACACTAGAAGTCGATAGCTTATCGTTTACACAAGTCATAAATAGATAGAAAAGTTGTATGCTTTTTGTGGATCAGGAAATCATAAGTGTCTTGACTCAACAGCAATCCATTACCAGGTTAGATGGCCAGGAATTTGGTTCAAAAACTTCTATCGGAACTTCCAATATAAGTACATTTATTGTAACATACAAAGTTTGTTGACAAATCTTAAATATAATATACTGTCTTCCGCCAGCGGCTTCGCCCGCGTGATGTCTTTATAAATTATAGCCTCTCAGTAATAATATAGCATTCGACTGGTGAAAGAATTTTTTAAATCGGTCCAGTAGTATTTAAGTTTATTCATTACAAACAAACATACAAAATATCAAATCTTTTCTCTTTATTTGTAATATTAGTTTAGCCAATCTAACACTAAAATAAATATATTATGTACAAGTATATGTAATGAAAAAAAAGGGAAGTCCTAATTGAGCATAAAAAAATCGTCCTGATCGCTGTTAGTAGAAAAGTGCCCAAAATGCTGGCAGCGTTGCCACGTCGTTGTTATTTTATATTTCTTTTGCAATTTAATTTGAAATTATTATCACTTAATTATAAAAACTCACCAGAACATACCCAGCATTAGGCTTATCATTGAGTTGAAAAATAACATCGGCATAAACTTCTCCATCATCGGTACAGTTGTCCTCTTTGACACAGTGGCACTCCGCCACCACCCTCACTCGTCCCGCTCTGGCGTCCATATTGGCAGACACCGACTTCCAACTGGTCTCATTGGTGTAATCTGTCAGCTCACTCAGAAAGTTCTCTTCAAGGGAATAAAAGTTTATCGGCTCCGATATACGTGTGCCGTGCTGTTGAGAGTTACAATCGATCAGTTCGGAAAAATATACAATATTTACTTTTATTAGAGTAGTAAATAAATAATATTTACTTTTAGTAAAGTCACGGAAATTTATTGTTAAGAGCGTTTATTCTGAAAGTCGGCAATGTCGCAAATAGATGTCAAATATTTCACTGTTTTGATTAATTTGGCAATATTACTGTATGAAAATATGAAATGTGGCTAACTAGCGACCTAGAATATTAATAACGAATTGGAATTATAACACTGAATTTGATGTTGTAACTGTTTTAGGTGTAAAAATGCATTTAGAAAGTTTCGTTGTAACGATATTAATAATTGCATTTCATAATCAATATTCTAGTTTGTTAGCCACATTTCTTATTTCCATACATTAATATTGCCAAATTAATCAAAACAGCGAAATATATGACATCTATTTGCGACATTGCCCACTTTCAGAATAAACGCTCTTATGGAAAATGACTACCAACCTAAATTGTCTGTTTATTCAAATCACAACTGAAATTATTTGACAGTTATATGAAATGGCTATAATACGGAAAATTGACGTATGTCAATTTGCATAGTAATTCATTTCTCTGACTGTACATTTATGTACGCTGTTTCTTCAGACCTCATGGGAGTTCTTGGGAAAAAACAAGAACATTAAATATAAACTCAGCCTTGGTTTAAATATATGATAACGTTTAGTCCCATTTCCCAAAAGAAAGCTCGTGAAGGCTTATACTTTTATATGATAAACCTAATATTATTTCACGTCTGTCAGAAACAATTTTGTTTACAGCTAGCCCACGTTCACACGGACGTAAAAATATCGCTGCGGGATTTTATTGGGTACTGGATTTTCAACACTCGGTGTTGAGCCGAACATTGAGAATTCAACAGAATGCATCACAGCGCGTCAAAAAACAAACGCACTGCTTAGCGCCGAGAGTTGAAAATGCAGTGCGCGAAACATAATCACCTCGGGTAAAAATCGCACGTGCTAACCTGAGCTAACACAATTAAGGGGGATGCGCTGAGGTAGTCCGCTAAATTCAAGCTTTTTGTAGTTTGCAGGTCAGTGCCAGGTTGTATGTTTATCAAAATATGTATTTACCGTAAAAAATATGTATTTACAGAATTATAATCATTGGAATCATCAATACTCTCTAAGTTAGAATTGGCCTCAAATGTCATGATTTCATGAAATTGTCATTCAATCAACATGAAAAATCATCAATACAACTCTCAAAGTTCAAATTACCCAATTTGAACTTAGAAAGTTGTATTGATGATTTTCATGATACTGTAAACACGTACTCATATTAAGCGAATCATATTTTGTTATGCATACAACCTTATAACTGACCTGCAAATTGCAAAAAACGTAAGAAAATTTGAATTTCGCGGGCTGTCGTGACGCTTTCGCCTTAAATCTTTGTTTCAATACACAATGGTGCCGATTCCCTTGTTCACAAACAAAACTAAATTTAAGTTCAGTGCATCTTTTTCTTTCTATTTCATTAAGAAAAGGACAGAAGATGAATTTTAGTTTAGTCCTGTCAAATTAATCAGCGCCTGTCACTACTCCATACAAGTTTAGACGTGATTAAAAACTTGCCTACTAAAATTACGTCAATTTACGTCAAGAGCTGATTAATTTGACAGGACTAAACTAAAATTTATCTTCTGTCCTTTTCTTAATGAAATAGAAAGAAAAAGATGCACTGAACTTAAATTTAGTTTAGTTTGTCCACAAGAGAATCGGCACCAATCTCAAAAATAATCTTGTCATTATGATGTAACTTTATAAACCAAATCTAGTTCTATTGTTTCACGACTGGAAACTTATATAAGTACATTCTACAGCAATAAAAATGTAAATGAACGTAAATGAAATATAGTAGCACTTTTCACCTCTGACCGCTTTCCATAAAGCCGTCATTTCGGTACGTAAATGAAATAAACATGAAAAATGCTGACCGCTACGTACTTATGACACGCGATGTAGCACCTACTTAACACGCGGCCCACGCCTCGCTAATAAACACAATACTCACCTAATTCCAGTAATATCTAGATTGGTTTTATAATACTTGCGATGTTTTTAATGTACCTTAGTGTGACCCGTAAGGCTGCCCTATCGATTGTGGGATTAGGCGGGTCTATGGTTACCATCTATGGGTGAGGGAGGATGCCTGCCTAGGATTATCAAAATGTCTGATTTTTCAGAAAAATGCTTGTCTTTTGTAAAGAAACTGTATCTAGTTAAGTCACAAAATAAATAATACGCAACAGATAGTTTTAAAGGCTGAAATTTATTCAAAATGGAAATTATGAACAATTTACGACCACTAAACTAATTTAGAAAAAACGAACTTCCTATAGTGCGATTCAATTTAATGGCGGCTCGGAAGTGCGCTGCTCGCTACTCAGTACCCCACAGTGGCGAAAGCACCATATAACACGATTCCTACCGGCTTCCCTTCGGAGGTTCGCATCAGCAAATCTACCGCTATTGAAAAATGGCAAAGTCAATAGTGTCTACTGTTGCCAGAAAATACAGTTACACTACGGGTAATTTAATTCACCATAACATTCAAACAACAAAAACGCTTATTACCAGCTTTGAATGACACCAACAAAAAAAATGTCCTAAAATAACCCGGCGCCCAAACGTCATAATCAGGAACTAAAAATTCATACAATAGCGATCCCGTCATGACGTCACTTTAGGTCACGTGGCACCGCTTGATAAAGGACGAGAGCAAGCCGGTCTACAACGGGTTAAGACAGAGACAGATATAGTAAAAATGCGTCAGCGAGAATGAGTTGGAGGAATGTTGCACATTTTATTTAGTTTTCACCTGTTCAAGTGTATTTTATTCGATTCTATAAATTCCTATAATAATTTTAGAATGATAGTAAGTAACTAATATGGTTGAGTTTATTTCTGTAAAAAATTGAAAGTAATGTTAATTTTTAGTTTTGCTATTTGGCGATAGATGGTGTTAAATTCAGTTAAGGAAAGACTTATTTTTAAGTTAATTAATAATATTTTTACTTTATTCATAAGTAAAAGTAAGATCGGCTCTGCTTCGGCTTCCCTTTCACAAAAATTGACTCCTCGCCGCTGCTTGGGTTACCCTACTTAACGCTTTTACCGACTCTATTGTCAGGCGATTCCTTTCTTTACTCAACTGGGGGCCTACCACAAGCTCTTATAGTAGTATTATTATAATCTTACTTGGACTTTTCGTACCATGACGTCCATAAAATAAGCTTATTGTAATGTTGAAACAATCGTATTTTCTTAGCGATTTTGGTGACGTCACCTCTATAAGTTCATTCAATTCGTACCACGACGTGACTTTTGACAACTAGCAGGATTGTTTTAATGTCAAATTTAGCAATCTTAAAAAAGTTCCTCGAACTCGACGGAAATATTATTGTTTTGCAATTTATAATAAGAAAAAACATTTTCGTGTCATGTAAAGTTAGTAAAATGTATTCATTTACGTAAACTTGCCGAATGAATTGTGTATCTATAGATTTTAGTACATGTGTAATTAATTTCTTGTTTGATGGCGAATGCATACGAAACGTTTGAGTTTTTGGAAGCGGATAACACAGAAAAATAAAAAAAATCAGAGTACCTCTAGCTGCCGCCCGGAAACCCGACTGCAAAATTAATAACAAAACACTAATCACTGAGTCTGACTACAATAGATTGTTTCGAACTATCTTCGTTAAAACATTACACATTTCTTTGTTTTAAAACTTATTCACTGAGTAACCTTAACCTTCCCTTGTTTCCATGTCGACTTTGTAGCCAGTTAGATCATAAATTCATTAGCAAATGTGTTAAAATAAGTTCAACCTCGTAGTAGTTAGCCATTATACACTTGTAAACAAAAATATCACTACGTCGAGGCTGCGTTCAGAGTTACGCTGTAATCGATTAGAGCGTGCTAACACCCATACCGAATTAGTGTCAGCGCGATAACAACGTGCTGTGAATCGTCATAGATGACGTCGTAGCATGCGCTGTCTTGCGATAGCACTGACCATGCCCTAAATTAATATCACCGTGAGCGCTGTCAAAATGACAGTTGTGCTGTTTTGTTTTGAGTTACAAGGTGCACCATATCTTTAAACTAACGTGGCATTTTCGAAATTGTGCTTTTGGCTACAGTCGCCATCTAAACAAAGAAGAAGAAATTTGTTGTGTATACTCAAAGAAATACTGTAATCCAACCATCTTGTGCAAGCATATCTAAATCGGTACGCAAAATATTGATGTGAGCGATTAAGGCGTAACTCGGAATGCGGTCCGAGTTTCAAATTTCGTTCTGTTCCGATTCACATCAATATCAACATAAGACCTAAACACACTGAACAAACATATGAACTTAAAAATAGAACATTATACCTGGATATGTTATCGGGTTATGGTATTCTCTCTGGTCACACCTTAGTTACAAGGGAAACCAATTATCTTGATCACTTTATGTTAAAAATAAACAGGAAACGGCATTCTGCATTTATTGCCATTCTACGCACTACTGTTACAGACCACCGTACCACCTTCTTAGCGTTATCTAAAACAAAACATTACCAACCTACACCAGCAATTATTACCAAAATTGACTTTGAAAGTGCCTTGCAATATTTAAAAGAAAAAAATCTATCGACTTTACTTTTTTGTGATAACCCTAATTACATAACAGAATGTTTAACACAATGTCTTATTTACTCACTAAAAATAAATACTACTACTCGCAAGATCCCTAAATGTAAACGAATAATTAAGCCCTGGATCACTGAAGGCATACTGAGATGTATAAAAAATCGTAATAAGCTCCAAAAACAATCCCGAGAAGATCCCCATAACGAAATAAATAAAATCACATATGCTCGTTACAGAAATCATTGCAACAACCTTATAAAAAAAACTAAAAAGAAAATATGAAAGAAACCTTATTAATAAATCTTTAAGCAACAACAAACTTCTCTGGAAAAACCTAAAATCTATCACATATACAAATAAATCTACTAGAACTAATACTGAATTAACTAATCTAAAAGCATCCCCTAAAGAATCAGCAAACTTCATTAATAAATATTTCGTAAATATTGGTAACCAACTGGCAAATGACGTCCAACAAACCATAACCCAGAATGAACTAAATCAATACCTACGTTCCTTACCTAGTCTCTCTAAATCTTTCGTTCTGCTTGATACAGATATCAACGAAGTAAATAGTATAATAAACACTCTAAAATCAGATAGTGCCCCAGGATGGGATAATATCTCCACTAGTTACCTTAAACATGTAAAACATGAAATAACTCCAATTATAACTCATTTAGCTAACATTTGTTTTAAACAAGGCACCTTTCCTAACTTTTTAAAGAAATCAATAATAACCCCCATACACAAAGGTGGGCAGGAGGACGACGTTAATAACTATAGGCCAATTTCTGTTATTCCTGTTATAGCTAAAATATTAGAAAAACTTCTAAATTCCAGATTATTAAGCTATCTTCAAACCAACAACATCTTATCTCCATCTCAATTTGGCTTTAGACGCGGTATTTCTACGGAAGACGCTATCACGTCATTAACGACAGTACTAACAAAAGAACTCGATAAAGGAACTAAGTGTTTATCAGTTTTTATAGACCTAAAAAAGGCATTCGACACGGTCTCTATTCCCATCCTGGTCCAAAAATTAAAAAAAATTGGTATTAGAGATGCACAACTATCTATATACACCGATTACTTGACAAATAGAAAACAGAAGGTTGAGCTCGATAATTTTGTCAGCGAGGACATTGATGTAATATGCGGTGTACCCCAGGGAAGCGTTCTGTGGCCTACCTTATTTCTAATATATATAAACGACCTATGTAATATGTCAATCAATAATGCAAAATTATTTTCGTATGCTGACGACACTGCAATCGTCTTCACTGGCTCAACCTGGGCCGAAACAAAAACCAACACCGAAATAGGTATGTTACAAGTGGCTTCATGGCTAAAAACAAATCTCCTTACGTTAAACACAAGCAAAACAAATTTTATTTGCTTTTCAATATATAAAAATGTCCAACCAGAACCTAATTTCAACATTAAAATACATGAGTGTGGGCAGCCGGTTCATTATGACTGCAATTGTCCAACCATCAGTAAAGTTAACTACGTCAAGTACTTAGGTATAATGTTGGACCAAAGCTTGTCCTGGTATCCTCAAATCGAACAAATTACTGCGAGAATACGAAAATTAATTTGGATTTTTAAAACATTGAGACACATAGTCCCCAAGAGTGGCTTGGCAAAAAATCTTCTAAATGAAGTGTATATCTCACTAGTTCAATCAGTAATAATATATTGTATCTCCATTTGGGGGGGCGCGCGTAAACACGTTTTCTTGATGTTGAAAGAGCGCAACGGACATTAATAAAAGTAATGTACTTCAAAAAAAGAACATTTCACACCCATGAGCTATATCAAACAAGTAATCTATTATCAGTACGAAAATTATATATTATACACATAGTATTAAAAAAACATAAAACCCTACCCTTAGATCCTAATATATTAGCTAGAAGAAGGAAACATAACATTGCTTCCAGCCCTTTTGTAAGAACAGAATTTGCAAATATTCAGTACGACAAACGCTCGTCTTTCATATACAATAAAATAAATAAACAAATAGATATACATACTAAACCATATAAAGAATGCAAATCGTTGCTGATTAAGTGGATAAATAAGTTAAGCTACGATGAAGTAGAGAATATTCTACTAAATATAAGGTAAAACCCTTTCCGTAAAAAACAACCACACACACACACATACTTACATACACATACACATAAACACATACACTTAAACTCATACACATAAACACATACACTTAAACTCATACACATAAACACATACACATAATCACACACGCACCCACACATATACAGACACACTACTAAAAGACTAAATAAAAATAATAAATTCATTAACTTGTAACTTTTATTTAATAACTTTTGTTTTAATAACATGTTACACTAATAGCAAGATATAAAGGAGCGGTGCCTCCTGGCACAGGCATCTATATGCTTAAAAGGGGACGCCACCAACTGTATAACGTATGTAAAACGTGTAATATTGAAATAAACATTTTTGTATTTTTGTATATCATGTAACAGCTTAGCCGTAGCTTATTTTTAATTTTTTCAATTGTTTTTCTTATTTTTCAAAGCCAAATCTTTTAATATTTGTGTCAATTTCATGGAAATTACTCATAAAAATTAGATTCTAATGCAAAGTAATATTTTAAGTAAAAGAAAATAATACATTGCTTCAAGACCAATATTTCGTAGTAGATTTCGACCAACGTGTGAAAGGGACAGCGCTATACAGTTCATATAGCTTTGTTTCTTTTCTACTATAGCAGGCAATAGACAAATCTTACAAATAGTTCGTTCTTTCCCAGCACTAAGCACGAATAAAACATTCTTGAACGATGAAGATCGTGGTACGAATATGAGTTATGTTATTGTAAGCTTGAAACAAAACTCTCCTGAAATAAGATAGATAGATAGATAGAATATTCTTTATTATGTACACCATAAAAATTACAGACATTAATTTAGAAATTTTACATTGGGTGACACAATGGGCGGTCTTATCGCTAAAAGCGATCTTTTACAGACAACCTTTGGATGGATTTATAAGATTGTTTCGTAAAAGATTGTGGTCGGCCCCCTGTGCATTAATTGGGGAAATTAAAAAATGCCTATCTCAGCTAAGCGCTGGCCGCACGCCTGTTTTAACCGTAAAATGCTTGTCAAATGCGGCAAATCTCTGTCAGATGGTAACCCTAGGCGGGTCACACTTATAAGATGCATCAAGACAGATGGGCCAGGATCGTCACACACTGGGTGCCTGAAGACGGGGGTCGTCACCGCGGTAGGTCTAAGAAACACTTGCCTCACCGATTGGCCGGAGAAGGCACAACACAAAGAAAACTGGAAAATTATGGGAGAGACCTTTGCCCAGCAGTGGGACACCCATAGGTTAAATAAAAAATGGAGATCACAAGTACTATGCGACCGTAGCTATTAATATTTTCGGATCTAAATTTTTGCGATTTTTAAATTTATTGCGTTAAAGGTCTTACAATAAATTATAAAAATGCCCCCGCAAAGATTTAATGCAATAAAAACCAAATCGCAAAAATGTAGATCTAACAATATTAATTGCTACGGTCGTATTATCTAGTAGAATAATCTATTAAATTCTTAGCAGGAGAATATATTTGGGTCTGTGAATGATACCTACTTATTATTATTTTGTCTGTTCAAGTAGTTTTAAAATGTGGTTAAAAAAATCGGGGTTTCTAGATCATCTATCTTTTAGAGTTTATTAACTAAGAATAGAGTAAGTATCTTTATTCCAAATACACTTTAACATTGCTTTTTCTTTATACGTTATCGGCTTATTTTGTTAAATATGCCGATAACGAAATCAACAACCAAACCAACCATTGTTAAACTCGAGTTTAACAATTGTTAATTTATACTAAACATCTTTAAACAAGACGTTTATGTCGTTGAGACAGGGTTTCAGCTAATATATTTTAAAGCACACTTAATTTTTTATGAATAAGTACCTATGCTAGATAATAAAACAATAATAGATTCAGGAAGCTTACCTCGTTATCATCGCAGATGTCAGTGGCAGTTGAGAACTCTGACACTAAACAGTGTTGACTCCTAAAGTACCAAGTGATGGAGCACCCTGGTACCACGTTGCTTATGTTAGCTTTGATAGTTACGACACTACCCTCGTTCAGAATTCGGGGCATTTGTAGCATCTGTAGAATATTTTCAATTGATCAGAAATGTTCGCAGGAAATTAACTTGATATCTAATTTAAAGTACGAAGTTACAGTACAAGTTTAAAGTACAAATTATATGATGCAGCAGAAAAAGTTTCTGCGAATCAGTTTGCTAGGAAAAAACATTTATTTTTTATTTACAATATGACTATAAAGGCTTGAAACCGTGTATCATGTGATTATTGCCTGTGGCATACCAGCTGTCGCATTAGGCGCGGCGCCCACTATCGTTCGGCATCGGTACGGCTCGGCAGAGCTCGGGTGCTTTACAGCGGCTTCGGGCGCTTTATGGCGGCTTCGGGTGCCTTAGGGCTGCTTGGGATGGCTTCGAGCGCCTCAGAGCTGCCTCGGCAGTCGTAAGCATACCTAAGGACGCCTAGGTAGCACGGGTGGCATTTTCGTGGCCAGGCAAGTCGCAGAACAGTCATAACGTTTACCGCGTGCGCCTTCATTAGCTTGGCAACACCCAGAGGAAAATAAAAGGCAACAGCCTCATTAATTACACGTATAGGTTCGTTTTATTTATTTATCGTAAATCATTTAACAAGTTGTGAAATTCATCGAAAGCACATCTCTGCTTCCAAAGCTTATTCACCCACAATTTTTTTTTTGCCTTAAGGCTCCAAGTTTCTCTTCTTCTTCAGCAAGATGAACAATAAGAACTAAGTCCCAATCCACCATTATAAATACACACGTACAACTGTTTTCACGTAACGTTACGACTGCTCTACGACGTGTCTGCCACCCGAACTCTTCTTAGTTTTGCCGAAACCTGCCTCGGCGTCCTTAAGTATGCTTACGACTGCCGAGGTAGCTCTGAGGCGCCCGAAGCCGCCCCAAGCAGTCCTAAGGCGCCCGAAGCCGCCATAAAGCGCCCGAGCTCTGCCGAGCCGTACCGATGCCGACCGATAGTGCGCACCGCGCCTTAGGGTGAACCCTGTAACGATAGTTTAAGCTGTTATAAATAAATAAGTTAAAACAAAAATAAAACATAAACCGTCTTAATAGCGTTTAGACGATAAAAATCATTTATTGCTTGAATCTTATTACATGCCCCAGGCAAGAAATTCGCCTCGTGTAAATAGGGCTTAAAATTTAACGGCACTGATTTAAAGCGGCAGTTGTAAATAGTAGTTTAGGTAAGTTCACAATTACAAAATGCATATTTATTAACAAGTTCGGCAGTTAAAACTTAGCAGTAAAGTAAACAAAAATGAGTCGTAAAAAATAATAAAATGGATCATTTAATAAATACTGATCAGTGAAATAACTAAATGGGCAGTTACGAGTGGGCAATTGACAAATCGGAATTAGTCAGTAAGAAATCTTATTTTAAGCAGTTCTATAAACAACGTTCTAACCTAATCCAAGTGATTCACAAACAATAGAGTCACCAAGAATTTAGAGATTAGATCATTTCAATCGGTTCGAGTTCGGGTATCTCCGCTCTCTGTGAACTGCCGAATTATTTATCTAACTGCCCATTCCATAATTTTGACTGGCCATTTATTATTGACCCGTAACACAGGTATTTTATGCCTTTTTCGGGCACCAGTCTCTCACAAATGTTAACCCAATTTTTAGATTAAGCATTTCCTGTACAAATCTGCATTTGTGATGAGAAAAATAAATAAATAAATTATAAATTATAAATTATTATTATTATTAGTCTGCTTACGTATTTTTAGTACCGACATTGTAAGACGAAATAACCGGCCTATTGTTTTTTATTACTGTCTATGTTTTACTGTCGCACAAATGTACCAATCGCTAGAAAAAAAATAACTGCCCATTATTTTTTCAACTGATCATAATAACCTTTCGAATAACATTTCCAAAAATTTGTTCCCAAACCAAACCTATTAAAGGTTCACTGTCTTTATAGTTAAAACAATGGGCCTGTGTCCAATTTTTTTTATTTTTAGTCCGTCTTTCAGAAAATAAAAAACCAGCCAAGTGCGTGTCGGACTACGCACAATGAAGGGTTCCATAGTTGAGATGAATTTATTTATCCCAAGAACAAACTTAACATTTATTCCAACTGCAAATCGTCGCTCGGCATCCAATACCGCGAATGTGTTATTTTTTACGTTTTTTTTTTAATTGCTGGATCACTTATTTGAACGTGTAAAAAAAATAAAAATCTGACACCTTTAAACGAGCAATTCTTGTATATATTATATAACCTGAATCTCTGAAACGGCTATAAGAATTTTTATGAAATTTAGTATGCAGGGGGTTTCGGGAGCAATAAATCGATCTAGCTAGGTTTCATTTTTAGAAAACGTCGTTCAAAAAAAAAATTGTCATCCATATATTTTTCTTTACTCAAGTAACAAGGACTCATTGTGTTAGTAAACTTATGAACTTTAGCTTATTTTACCAGGTCCCTCAGAAAGTTTTGCGACTAACAGTTTTTGTCTATGGGATACTGGCTGGCGCTCAGAAGCACCATATCGTCTGCAAAGCTAATATTATTTACACAAATACCATCTATACAGTGTGAATCTTCATAATGTGCACATATCGAAATGAGGGAGTCTATGCTTAATTTTACCGACGGAAAAATGGTCAAAAATTTTATTTTTTGTTTTTTTTTATTCTCTTGGGCTTCTCTTTCTATTCATAAATTTTACAATTATTGTGAAAATTGATGAAAAAAATACAGATTTTACTAAAAAAACATGTTTATTTTCAATTGAGGGTAGTTTTTTTCTCAATTTTAATTTTATGTGGACGCCTACTTACTTCCATTCATTATGGAGTTTGTCTCATCACGATAGCTGATTCAGTTTAAAAGTTACACAGTTTTGTTACAATTTTTTTTTTTAATTCCATAAAAGTATAAAAAATATTTAGATTTTTAAAATATTTTTTCTGTCGTTAAAATTAAGCATAGATGGGATTTCGATATGTGCACATTATGAAGAATCACACTGTATAGCAGCCCACTCTGGTGCTGCTGAGCTCGCCAAACCTGCCTCACCCCGCATTCCAACCTGTATGGCCTGGAAAAAGTTCCAGCCCATCGTACACTATTGATCTGGTTACCATAGGTACCAATATTTAAAAATGTTATTAAGCTCCATTGGCAACCTATCTTTCTCCACAATACGTCATAAGCAACCAGATCAAGTCTTGAATAAGTCGAGGAAGCTAGCAAAAATCGGCGTCCCACGCTGTGTATAAGTATAGTATGTGACAGTATGCTTAAGACACAACACTGCACTTTCTGTTGAGAAACCACGCCGAAACCCGAATTACTTGTCATGAACATTTACAGTTTTATTTATTTGTGTATTAAGCAGACTGTCAAACACTTTTGATATTGATATTATAGTAGCTAGAGAGATGGGCCTATTGGATGCCGAGCGATGAAATGTAAGTTTGTACGCACAATATTGAGAGATTTACCGTGTTATTTTAAGACCATAGACTTCTTATAGGTTTTCCTGTAATCTATGAGTAAAGAGCCATACAATGTATTTTTTTGAAAATTTTTGGTCCAGTAGTTTCGGAGATAAGGGGGGGGGGGAATGGTCAATTTTCATTGAATTTCTTAAATATCTTTAAAAATGTTTATTTTAAAATTATATAAAAAATATAAGATCCTCGCAATCAGTTTTTTCATTTGATATGTCACACGGTACTGTTAGCATAACTTTTTTTTTTAATTTTCTTGTTTGCCCCCCAAAAGTGACCCCTATATTCAATTTTTTTTTATTTACGTTACACATTCGTATTTGGGTCACAAAAATACATATGTGTACCAAATTTCAACTTAATCGGTCCATTAGATTCGGAGTAAATTGGCTGTGATAGACGGACAGACAGACAGACACACGAGTGATCCTATAAGGGTTCCGTTTTTTCCTTTTGAGGTACGGAACCCTAAAAAGATTGGACACGTATTTTTTATTTTTTGACATAATCAAAAGATTACGGCGATACATTGAGTTAAAATGTGGCATGACGTCACGCCTTGCTAGATTTTATACGACGTTGTGACGTAACGAGCCCCCACTCCCCAAATTTAATGCGTGTTTTCTAAGTTATTTTTGATTAATATGATAAAGCAAAAAATACGTGTCTAATATTTTTTTATTATCTGAAAGACGGACTAAATAGAATTTTATTTTTTTACCTAGGAAACTACCCTATTGAACAGACCACATATGGTGCATTGGACTGTGAACCGGTTAACTATAGATATTATACTACTTTGTTGAAGATTATTAAGCTTTGACAGAAGTATAGGTACAGTTTCAATCTACCTGTATGACGGGTAGTCTGGGTTCCTCAGCGGTCACTTGGGCTATGGCCTGATCGGCCACAGACTGGCCCAGCACTGTCACCGTCAAAGATATTAAGTACCTGAGCAATAATAAAGATTTATTGTACAAAGTCCAAACATTAATTTCGGAGAATATCACGGAAAGCACAAATCTGAAAAACATCAATGCGAATAGCACCACTTAAGGTTAAACCAGTCGCGGACTCGAACTCATTGGTGGGCTTGGTCAAAAAGCACGCTATCTCACCTGGCATCGTGTCCGACAGAGATAGTATCAGTGATGAGCACTTAGACGCTGGTCTACATGCATAAACTCTAGTTCGCACGCACACAAACACCGTTCAGAACGATTTTAGTAAAACGAGCGCGTAAAAAATTACGAAAAGTCCTCAATCAACTTTGAACCTTATACATCAGCGATAAAGCTGAAAATCTATTAAATAAATTTGACAGATTGTAGTAGCTTGAAGCAGGGATGTAACGGATATCCGTATCCGCATCCGCAACTGCGGAGCATCCGCATACATTTTGATATCCGCAAAACATCCGCATCCTCAACTTTTGATTTTAAAAGCTCCGCATCCTCATAATTTCTATGGGGATGTGACCCTACGTTGTTCGCATAGTGATTTTTTTAAAACTCGCGTCGAGCTAAATGGGCGGGCCGATAAGTGAGTTACACGTTCCTATTGGCTGAATTCGCAATGTCCTTGTCCTATGACAGACGATCGACTGCACGTGGCAGTGGTGGCACGACTGTGTTGTCACATGTCACAATTTGAGCTACTGGTACTGGGTGGCGGGTGGCGTGTTATTGTTTTCTTTTTGTTTGCTCATAGAAGTGAAGTTTTATAGGCGAATTACGCTACGATAACCTACCAAATGATTATATTACCTACAACGTACCTACCTATAATAAAAATATAAATACTATAAAAAATAAGGGGTATTTTTGTACGACATCCGCACCCTCATCCGCATCCTCAATAAGGAATTTTCCAATATCCGTATCCTCATCCGCATCCGCAAACTCGATTATCTCGATATCCTCATCCGCATCCTCATCCGTTAAATGACATCCGTTACAACCCTAGCTTGAAGTGCTGGCGTCGACAAGGGGACGCAGCTAAAGCCAAACACTTCGAAATCCTTGCTAAACCTTTCAAACCCTATGAAGGCATAAAATATGAAGACCCAGAAAATAATACCAACAAAGTTGCAATACTTTAAAATCATAAACAGCACTGAGCACTGTATTCTATGTGGGTATTGATTGTGAGCAGAGGCACTGCAAACGCTGCGATTCTTTTGTTCATTTTCGCTTGGTTCTGCCTCTGTTTGGACATCGGACATTTTCCCTGCTATCACAATATTTTCCTGCCCCATTTTGCTGTGTTGTTCGCTCAGTCAGCTGTTTCCGATAGTTCGTTGATTTACTGCCCTAATTAAGCGCGGGATGTTTTTGTTATGTCCAACGATAGGTATCTATTAAATGTTGATGGTCGACCGGAAAGTAATTTGGGATACGGCAGTAAGGGCAGCCAACTTCATAGAAAACCAGACCAATAGTGCAGTCAGCTAGATTAGCTACAATCACGACATTTTTTATTAGGGTTCTGTACCTCAAAATGTAAAAAACGGATCCCTTATAAGATCACTCTCTTGTCCGTCTGTCTGTCCGTGTGTCATCACCGATTTTCTCAAGAACGGGTGGACCTAGCAATTTTAATTAAATTTATACCAGATACTGAGGTCTATAGTCCCTATTAGGTGTATAAAAATCAAGGTCCTGAGTCAACACGATAAAAAGATATGAGCAAATTTAGATTTTCGCGAAAACTTGTAAGTATTTGGTACTTACAAGTTTTTGCGAAAATCTAAATTTACCCATATCTTTTTACCAATAAAAATGATACCAATTTTATTATGGCGGTATAATGGGTAGGTACGGAATCCTCGGTGCGCGAGTCCGACTTGCTCTTGAACGGTCTTTTTTATAATGTCAGTCGTAGATTTAAAAACAACCGTACGGGTAAATCGAAGTTTAAGTTATACACTTGCATGCCAAGCTTGGTCCATGGATCGGTGATCATCCATTACATATCCAGACTCCTCCGTGTCCCGGAATGTACGTTAAGCCGGTCCCGGCTGTCATTTGTAGATCTTTGACAGCCGTTACGGGTAGTCCAGGGTAGTCTGGAGCCTGAAAGTCTTAACCAGTCTTACCAAAGGTTATGGTGTTGCCCAGTTCTTAATTGGGTTGTGGAGATCAGCAGATAGGCAGTTGCTCCATGTAAGATACTGTACTATACTATTCAGCTGCATCTGGTTAGACTGGTAACTGACCCCAATATAGTTGGGAAAAGGCTAGGCAGATGATGGTGGTTACTAAACGGGATAATAATTTGAGATGGGGCAGTAAGGGCAGCTAACTTAACAATTGTAGCTACAGGAATACAGAAGGAGACCAATATGTAAAAAAAAAAAGTGGTGGCGCTCCGGTAGTGCTGACAGAAGTGAAAGCTTGAACAAGATCGCCTTGGTGGAATAAAAATACTTGTATAGAACATTGGTCCGTAACCTTATCTAAATAAAGAGCACAATCGGGTTTACAAAAAACTATACTTCCGAAACCTTTAAAGTAAAAATACTTGCATAGAACATTGATTCGTAACGTAATATAAATAAAGAGCATAATCGCATTTACAAAACCTAAAAATAAAAGTACTTGCATTGATCCGTAACGTTACCATATAAGTAAAGAGCACAATCGCGTTTACAAAACCTTTAAAGTAAAAATACTTGCATAGAACATTGATCCGTAACGTAATATGAATAAAGAGCACAATCGCGTTTACAAAAACGAGGTATCGTAATGGTGTCACGAAATCAATGGTTTAGTCCCATCTCAAAAATGCCCAACGCGCCTAAAGAAGTTTTCACTTCAAAAATCTTTTTTCGTTTTCAGAGGGTTTGATCAGTATGACCCTTTCTCTAAGGCAGTCTAAGGTATGACCATATCACTCATAGAGGCATTCTATCTACGCTTAATACTTAGGTATAACTTTTTGGACGTCCTGAACAAGGAGCTGTCAAGATATTATTATACATGCCAACATTAGTAGAATTAAAACCGTTTAAACCTCGTTCCGGATACATTCCGCTAAAATATGAGTGATATCATCTATCTTATCACACTCAGAACTGTTAGGCGAATCATTATTTCTCATAAAAAAGCGAAGATATTCAACGGACAATAATATGTCCTGAACATAGTCTAAAACTCTGAACGCAGTCACAATCTTACTTAGACCAATTATAGTGCAGTCAGCTAGAAAAACAAGAATCGCATGTTTTATTTAATGTGAATTTCTGTCAGTTGATGTTGTTTCGTAGGTATACGAAGACCTAGGTCATAAGTATTTAGTTATAGTAGGTACGCGGCCGATAATTTGGCACCTCGAGTTTCAGAAAAAAATCAGTTATGGAGAAGGTCGTGTCCATCTGTCACTCATTAATAACTTACCTACCTGTGTGCCCAGTGCCTCTGCCAGGCCTACTGGGTGCGGGCGTGCAGGGCGTGCACAGAGCGGCACTTTCAAGGGGGCGGCAAACAAAGAAATTTTCTTATTGAACACATTGCTCTATATAGAAAATTAACGCAAACGTTTGCAGGTTCAAACCACTTAAAGCCGGTTTTTCAATCGCCAGTTAACTTTTATCCGACGAATAAGTTTATCATTTTGACAGATTTGGTTTGGACAATCTGTCAAAACGTCACATTTATTCTTCAGGTAAAAGTTATCTAATTATTGAAAAATCGACCGTTAGATAGGTAATCTCCTGTTATGAATAGAACCCTTCATTGTGCGTGGTCCGACACGCACATGGCCGGTTTTTTTTTATACACTTCTATAACAACTTAACCAACATCAAATTCCTTTCTAAAAGCCTTGTAGGTTAAAGAGGGGGCGGTATTGTTAGTTTTGCGCGCGGGCGGTGAAGCGCCCAGCGGTGGGCCTGGGCCTCTGCCATCTGTTGTCAAATCTGTGCCATTTCAACGCCATAGTAGGAACAGGGAAATGAATTGTTAAGCAAATTGCCACACTCCGTCAATTTACCAATTCAAATGACCGTAGGTACCTTATCAATTTGCTAAACAAATTAATCTCCCTGATTTTATTTGCTGTTTTATTGTTGATCGAACAATGCAATTCCTAAGCTATGTAGGTAATCTACTTTATCCCATTTCAGCCGAACCGAAGCTTTTCGCAAAAATTAAATTCCTATTCCTGGAACTGTTTCTATTGTTTTTATTATTTTTACGCAGTACAAGGTCACAAGAACCATGAAAGGTTGTAAAAATAAATCTTTTAACACCCGCGAGGACTGTAAAAATATAAAGTGCCTAATCCCTTTATCTTTTAATTGTATTGCTGTTTTATTTGCATTTGGGAAGCACTTTATTCTGTAAGTAGGTAGGTACTTCGTAGTTAGTCCAAGCAGAGCTTACTTATTTAAATCTATACTTTATAATAATCTATATATCTATGCTAATAACAAAGCTGAAGAGTTATTTGTTTTATTGTTTGTTAATTTGAACGCCCTAATCTCTGAACCATTCGGATTAAAAAAAAACTTGAGAGGTGTCAAGGGACACCCGGATGGAACGAAGTTTCTTTCGATTAATTAGTGAAGGAATTGTATTTTTTTTTTAAGTTATAATAATATTTTTTGAGCAGTGGTGGCTCAGTGGTAACGGCCGCGACTTACGAGTTGTAGGTCGTAGGTTCGAACCCAGACAGGCGCTTTACTTTGTGTAAATTATTTCATCACCACTGCTCTCAAAACGGTGAAGGAAAACATCGTGAGGAAACCGGCATGTCCTAGAACCGAAAATTCAAAGAAATGTGACATCTACCAACCCGCACTGGGCCCGCGTGGTAGATTACGGCCCACTCTCTCTCACAGAGAGGAGGCCTGTGTCCCAGCAGTGGGAACATTTATAGACTGATGATGATGATGAATATTTTTTTTATTATTGTCTGTATAAAATCTCTACTTACCTAACTCCATCAGCAATATCCGGAACTTGTGCAGAAACACGGTCAGGTTTCATTATTGTTATTATTTTTTATTATTTATTATGTACAAAAAACCTGTATACACTCAACAAAAATAATCGTCGCGACACTACACTGTCCAATGCGAAATAGAAAGACGAAACGAAAATAACTGGCTTGGTTTCTATGAGAGAGAGAGAGAGAGAGACAGACAGAGAAACACACGCACGCCGCACGGCTTACAACTATAGCAAAAAGTGTCGTTACAACTTTTGGTCTTAAATTTTTCCGTCTAGCCCCCTTTCGCAACGCGCGATAAGGAACTTCGTTCCAAAAATCTTTTTGCATTTGATAGCCAAATTCTTGAGGAAGGCTATAGGCTATTTAACAACACGCTAGGACCTTTAGGAGCCGAGCACAAAGAACAAAAAATGAGAAAGAACGTTAAACACAAACAAAGTAATCCCGAAAATCGACATCTACTCCTACTCCTTCAGTGTACACGCGGTGCGGTCGTGGAATTCACTTCCGCCTGACATTAGGGACTGCCAAACTTTTGCAGTTTTTAAAAGAATAGTGAAAGAACACTATCTTTCCACTTCGTCATAGTTGTATATTATGTATTTATTATTTTATACTACACTAGCTGACCCCGGCAAACGTTGTTTTGCCAATTATTTGTTTGGGGTGGACAACCCTTATCATTTAGGGGTATGAAAAATAGATAGTAGCCGATTCTCAGACCTACTGAATATGCATATAAAATTTGGTAAAAATCAGTAAAGCCGTTTCGGAGGAGTAAGGTTACCAGACTTGGGCATTATTCGAATAACTTGTTATCTAGATAATTATTCGAATAAAATTTTATTCGCAATATAATTATTCGCGAATAATTCATTCACGAATAAATTAATCGTAAATAAATTTCCTACGAATAAATTATTCGTGATTTTTTTCGTTATTTCAAATATTTTTTGAAAATTCATATGTAACACTGGACTCTACGGATGACACCTGTGTTACCAAGGCTGCTCACTTTTTGTCCTATTGTTTATGAAAGATAAAGCGATAAGACGAATTGGTGCCAATCGTATATCGTCAACTGCCTGCCTGATTTCCGGAATTTAATGAATAATAGCGGCACAAGAAAGGGATCATTACAATACGAGAGAGCGAGACTTGTATTTAAGAGTAAGAGAGAGCGCACTTTCTTATCAGTTGTGGTCACAAAAGAATTATTTTGTTTTTGTAAATTGCTAATCAGTGTTGCCGTTTTAGCGACTTCGTCGCTAGATCTAGCGACGAATTGCGACTTTTAGCGACTTTTTGACACTTAGGTTAGGCGACATTTTCAGGATTTTTTTTATTTTTATTTAAATGCCATTATTCCTTGTTTTATTTTTATTCATTTATCGACTAACGAATAAAATAATTTATTCGTCATTCGAATAATTTTCCTTTGAATAAAAGAAATTATTTATTATTCGTGAATAACGAAATAGCAATTTATTCATTCGTTTCGTGGTCCACTAGGGCCAATGCCTGCCGGGGGTTCGAAGAAAACCGATCGGGAAATCGTGGCCCCCGGCAACAGGGCAACCGAAGGAACACGGGTGGGTTTTAGTCAGTAAGAGTCTGACACGCCCTCCCGCTCCGCCCAGAGCGGGAGAAGTTATTTGATAATTTCCCACCCAAAAAAAAAAAAAAAAAAGGTATGCTGGAAGATATTTCTTTAGAAATAAACATCACCTTTGTACGTATTTTTCTGTTCCTTTCTTTATATGCGTGTGCATAAACTATTAAATAAATAAGGTCGGTCGGGGCCCAGCAGTGGGACAATAATGGTTAAAAAAAAGCTTCAGTATTGCCGATTAAATTAAAAATTACAGTAACGTGGATGAACTCGCGGGCAATAATGCTTAATATTCAGATTAGTTTAAGTTAATTAAAGGAGTCGGGAAAAGTTCGGCCTACGACTTGGCCGAAACGCTATGGGGTGGGTAAGTAGGTAGGTAGGTCTGTAATACTCGCTAATAGTCGTTAACTAAGCAATCGAATCAGCCAAAAAACTGGCCGAAATCAAAGCTTTTGAAGGTAGAAGTACCTACTCACTATAGGTAGGTAGGTCTAATTGGAATGAATAAAAAGAAATGTATGTGATACGAGTATTAATTGTTAGTTTACTGATAAGAAATAGTTTACATGCCACAAAAATTATAAGTTGTTAAACATTAAAACGTATACAATACAAAATTAATAAAATTGTGCTAAAACTAAGTTTAAGGTTAATTTATCAAGAAATTAATTGGAAAGTAAAACAAGTTACTATTGTTTATGAAAACCAATAAAATTAATTGTTAATTTTTTGTAACATATTCAGTCTAATTGCATCAAAATGTAAATGGTATACCTAAAAATTTAATATACCGTCATTGACAATCACGGAATTTCTAGTTACATTACAATACATGACGATAAAGATATTCTATAGTTCGGTACAATAAGAAACAGATTTTACAAAGAAAATTAATACTAACAAAGAGCGAAATTCACAAAAAAAAAAAAAAAAACAATTTTAGTTCATACAATCAAAAAACAAACAATTTTATTACACTGGTTTTCCCTGGTCGTCGAGTTTAGGTCTTCATCAACATCTTACTTGCATATTTGAGTCATCAGAGAATTCACTGGTTCCTAAGAAGTTTGCACCAATCCAATCAGAAAAAAAATCTTTCTCAGCATTGGCTGAAAAGAAAAGAAAAAGTTTTTAATACTGCAACACAAGTTTCTTATACGGTTTGAAAATCAAATAAGGTACGGGAAGATTACATTATTATAAACAGCTAATAAGGTTCCTACATACTCACTCAGACAAGAGTGGGAAGGCAAAAGGAAGGCTCTCATACAGAAATAATATGGAACTTTTGCGCAACAGTGGGATATTAAAGATCATACTCACTCAAATAATCCATGGTCGGTGCTTGGTCGTCGTTTTGTTGAAGAAGATTACGTTCGTTCGTCAAGTTGACATCACAGGGAAGCTCAACGTTTTGTGAACTTGTCGGATCCGACTGGGAATGTTCTTGGCTGTCCGGAGGTATTTGCTGGGGCGGTACGATGGATGGCACCACGATCAGCGAACGAGTCAGACGCTCCATACAAGGATGTGATTGCGACTCTGCCGACAAACTTGCTACGAACTCCTTTACCGACTCAACGAAGCTTTCGGGTTCAGAATTATAGATCTGATTGTACAATTCTGTTTGTAGTTCCATATGTGCTTGAGATTCGCCGTGATCCTGTTCTTCAGTTATTTCGACTGGGAGTTGTTGTTCTTGCGTCTTTACCAAACACTGCATGTTGTTTGGATCTTGCTCACATACGGCGTTTGGTGTTACGGTGTGAGCTCTCATATCGATGCCTGAGTCCACTGAGCATGTTTCTGATTGGGTTTTTGTCCGTTTTTCTGGTTGGACACTTGCTGAATTTAGCCGCTCGGAATGCTTGCGTTTTTTTTCGCTGTAACAAGGTAAAACATGTTTAATTATGAAAACAACTGAAAAGATTAATAAAACAATTTAGGTAGCAGCTGATATAAATGCACATTCAAAGAACGCACCTGTTTTTTCAAGCTGCAATTTTTTGAATTGTTAAAACTTTTAGAACTTGTACATGGCCCAGCTGTTTCCGTGTTCTGCATAACAAAAAATATAAAATACGTAAGTAAGATAGAAAGTGTACAAATAAACAACAAAAAGGTTAACATTGAAGGAACTTACAGTGTCTACATGGTCTAAAAGTTCTTATCGGCAGTATCATTGCGTTCCAAGCGAGCTTGCGCTTGTGCAACTGAAAAGATAAACAATAAAAGGTTAAAAGATAGTAATTATTAGGTACTGTGAACAATATTTATTGTTGTGAATACAATAAGTAGTAGAAGATATGTACATACTTTGTGCTTCCAATTTTGAATTGTTGCGTTCCAAATCAGTGATGTCCTCAGAGTTTTTCGTCGCTCTCTGAATTCGATTGATCACCGTGGCCAGAAGTTCGGCGTTCGAGATCTGTAAAATACAAAGTTAGACTGTTTTGTACACCGTAAATAAAGTAATGATAAACAAGAGTAGGTAAGTGAGTACTTACGTTAGGATCACACTTAGCAGCTTCAATTAATTGCGACGTGGCTTCCGCTGTTTCATTGCGGCGTGCTCTTTCGTACTGGGCATTGCGTGCGCGCCGTTCTTCCTGTAAACAACAACAAATATATTCAATAAATATATTCATTTAATGATTATTTTATTCTAGAGTGGAAAATGGAAGGAATGAATACGAACCCGTGAAAAAGGGATGCGATTCTTGCCAGCTGGTCTACCTCGACGCCTTGGAACGTCTGAGTCTTTCAACGTTTGCTTCTGAAATAACAACACATTTAAAAAAAATTAACAAAAAATAAACAAACTGGGAATAAATATTAATAATTATTTCCATTTTGCAATACATAGGTACCTTTTCGTTCTCCATTTCTTCTACGTTACTATAATTCTTGACGTGAATAAATATTTTATTTTTTATTTTAGCACTACACCAGGCGAACTGCACGTATTAACCACAAACGACGTAATGAGGGCAAAATTTTTTGGGCCTGACTTTATATACTTACCTGCGCGTACGCAGGGATATAACAAGAAGGGGCAGAATCAACGGGGCGGATTCAACAAATTGGTCCGCCGGGGATTATCCATTGTTCTAGGATTTCTATTGTGATTAATTTCTGGTAAAGCGTTAAGCTAGTTTTGAGAATTTTTTAATGATACAATAAGATTTGAAATAGCACCGAATAAGTTTACAACTTGAAAAGTTAAGTCGTGAGTGCTAGTTATACGAAGTCATAATTTCTGGCAGGTTTTAAAACCTTTGGCGGCTCGTATTATAGATATGTGTTACTATGTAGTTTTGTATCTTCTATTTATTTACTGCACAGTTAGGGAATCATGACATATAATTACCTACAGGTAGATGGCATGAACATCAACACGACCACTGATCACCCGTGTAATTGTAAAACTCATTCTCACGACGCTGAGGCCAACATTTCTTATCGGAATTAACCTATACCTACCCAGCCCACTGCTGCAACTCCATATTTTTATCCTTTAAAAAGTAAGGCAAGAATAGTCATAATTCAAATTCAAATTAATTTATTTCAGGAATACACCCATATGAAATTCACGACAGATTACAAATCCAATTAATTAATACAATTTATAAAATAATTACAACATTATTATAAAACAATCAATATTACAAGAAATTAATAGAAAAGCATTATTTTAGCTGGAATATTAATTGCCTTATACGAAGAAATAATTAACCTCGTATATGGCCCCCAATATAAAAATAATTCACGAATCTTTTAATAAAGATTATAAAACAAATCGTAGCGATTCTGCTACGTTGCGCTACGAGAGTCTACGCCGTGCTACGCACAGAGGCTCGCCTACAGACGTAGGGTTGATGTTTAAAAATGTCACTTATTTCTGGCTTCTGACGTAACAGAAATACTATAGAATGCAAATTATAAATAAAACTTGTATAATAACTTTTTACACTCCCCTTGCTCAAAAAGGCCGACATTGTAGAGTACCAGAGCAGGGAAAAAATTGCATTTCTTCCTCTAGGGGAAAAAGTGATTTCTTTTTAATTTTTGTCTGTTCCAACGAGCCTTGAAAAACGAAAAAGTCTTTATTCTTATGTAGAATAATCGTGATTATGGACTCGACTTATTACTGGTTCACAAAAAAAAGAAGAACATTTTTTTTGAAAATGGAACTGAAAGTGGCTATCTCTTCGGTAGAATGCGTGCATTGCGTTGCGGCTACAGAAGAAATAAAAAAAGTAAGTTTAAAAACTAAAACCCGACTAAAAGACTAAAAGATATGAAACAAGAAAATATTTCAGACAGAAGTCAAGACATAGGTACAAAAATGATCAAGGTAAAGCCGTGGTCGCATGCTTGTACACCTACAAAATTATAATGGTATGCGACCACGGCTTTACCTTGATCATTTTTGTACCTATGTCTGGACTTCTGTCTGAAATATTTTCTTGTTTCATATCTTTTAGTTGGGTTTTAGTTTTTAAACTTACTTTTTATTTAAATTATTTTGGGGTTATAGTTTCGTGATAAAGTATTTGCAGAGTAGCTTAATTATTTTTTTTGGTTTATATGGTATAATAATACCAGCCTATTATTGTCCCTCTGATAGGAAAAGGCCTCTTCTCATACAGAGAAGGCACGAGCATTGATCACCACGCGCGCTCAAGACGGGTTGGCGATTTCAAACTTATATATGTATATTAACTATAACTCCAGTACCTACCCTAATTGCATTTTTTTTTTCGCAATTAGGGTATAGGTTTCCTCACGATGTTTTTCCTTCACTGATGTTAGTAATGTCCAAGATAAACTCAGACAGCACATTTGAATTGAAAAAGTCACTTTGGTACCTGCCCGGATTTGAATCCACAACCTCGTGCATGAGATGCGAGGCCTTAACCACTGGACCATCACGGCATTCATGGTAAAATAGGTATTAATTTTACAGCCGCGCCGTACGTAGCACAGTTCACTTTTACTTGTTTGTAACAATTTAAACATATTTATTTACTTGGAAAATATGATATATATACATATTTGTAATGTGCTCATCAAGCCCTTTCATTTGATACCCAATATGGCACAATTCAATTATTTTAATTTTTATTTCGTTACTTTATGTCCTCTAGAGGGCGCCATATTGCTTTTAATGTGACGTCACATAGCCTATAATCAGCGGACAATCAATACGCTTCCAATGATACCTCATTTGTCAAATTATGATGGGCAGTTTTGAAGTTATGAGGTAACAGATGAACATACATACATACCGGTCAAAATCATAACCCTCCTTTTTGTTTCACCGTAGTCAGGTAAAAAAGGCATTGGCGCGAAATCTTTAGAATTTTTCTCTAATTACGAATTGAATTGGTGACCGTAATATAATTTACAACAGTGAAAATGTCATCATCTAGTGAGAACATCTTCACAGAGGACTGAAATTAAGTTGCCTGAAAAAACATCTCGTTAAATATCCAGAATTGTACATTTAAATAAAATAAACTACCTATTTAATATTGTATTGGATTATTTAATTTTTTCGCAATCGTAGTGAAAAGTAAAGTGTAACACACGGCGCTAAAACCCATTATAACTCGGTTTCTATTTACCTCACTAAAGCTCGGCAGTAAAACTACCTCGTTACAATGGGTTTTATTAGCCCCTCGTATAACAATCTACTATAAGTACGTACTACCACGAAAATGATTGCTACGTGACAAATAAACTTAATCCTCTGCCGACTAATCCCTCTGATCTATTTGGCATACAATAGGACACTAATCTGTATAATGATGTTAGAAAGAACATCATTATTGCCCTAGTTACAGTAATTAGCAAATATTTGGTTTAACACCCGTTTCACAGCGTCGTAATTAGAACAATGCATGTTATCGGAATTCTTACCTGCGTTTCTCTATAATTTGGTGGATTATTTAATTTTTTAAGGTTGTTGCACTTTCTTGGACTTGGGATCCTTACGACATAAGATTGCTTATTTCAGTTTAGAACTGGTTAAAGGTTCGATTCGAAATATATTGGGTTCCTATTCGGTATGAGAGGAGGTATTTGCCCTGCAGTGGGAAAATAATAGGCTGGTATTATTTGTATACTGCTGCAAACAAATCATTTTTATTCTAATTTGTTCCCAATAGGGATGATGGCTGGGTAAAAAAAAAGAAATTCTATTTAGTCCGTCAGTCAGATAATAAAAAAGTATTAGACACGTATTTTTTGGACACAGGCCTATTTTGTATTTACAAAAAATCTATTGATTGAATATAAATTAAAACACTATTACCACAATAATATAATTAGTCTTGTGATATTACGTTAATATGTTGCTTGTAGAACAATCTGACAAAAAATCAGAATGGTTTTTGATCGCTAAAAGATTTTTTTTTTAGATATCTTCGTGATTTTTTTCTATCGTATCAAATTATTTGTATTATGTTTTCAACACACTATCTAACTAGCATAATGATATCCTGAAGAATATCATATATATTGTTCTGTTTTTTTTTTACTGCCGTGAATCATATACTTTTAGGCATTTTAAAACTTGCGTTTCACCTCCTGCTGTCCCCTTAACAGGAGTTTAAAATATAGAAACATAATTTTTACTGCCTCGTTGGTCTAGTGGTCGCAAGCGCTACTGCTGAGCATGAGGTCTTGGGTTCGATTCCCGGGTCGGGCAAAGTGTTATTGGGTTTTTCTATTTGAAATTTCTCAGTAGCAGCTCGGAGCCTGGATTTGTGCCCGGTTGAGAGCAATAGGCTCGCCCCCCATTACATGGGACTTAAACACAACTGGCAAAATGTGGGTGTACCTGCTACAGGGACACCTCTACCCAACCCTTCGGGGAAACAAGGCGTGATGTTATGTTATGTGTTATAACTTTTACGTAATCTCCACCCAGTTACGTTGTTTATCTAATATTTCGTTGTGTATCGGGTGCAGTCCTCGTGTTTGCTGTATAAATAAGCATCACAGTATCGAGTTACGTCGCCGGAGGCTGTAAGCAGCTTTTTCTTCGATCGTATATCGGTTCGTTAACGGAGGACGCGAGCTCGCGTTGCCGCGTATTATGTGCCGGGTGCAGGTTGTAACATGCTAGCGATTTTAGAATAATGAACTCATTTATAATTCCCACACACACATACACACACACACTCACCCCCGCAACACCGTTTATCTGTTTTTATTTTGTTTCTTTGTTCATTTTAATTCTAGTCTTATACCTAATACAGTTCCTAATTCTCGTGCTTAGTATAAAATAATTTAAAACTTAACTTACCTATTATAACTCATCTAGATCATATCAAATTTATTCCTGTAATTAAATTTATACCTTCACTTTTTTTCAGTTCATTACTATTATATGGGTGCTGCAAGGTGTTTTTCTCCATAAGGTAGGCACAATATCATCGCCTATAATGATAACGAGGGTGGGCGCTGATACCTATATTTACAAGATCTTAATTTATCTTACCTTAGGTATTGGCTGCAACTCGAATATACAACCTTACTTACCTACCTTAAGGCCTATTTTCTCTGTAAACCATGTTTTATATTACTTGAAGGTGCAAATAAACTATTTTTTTATTTTTTATAATTGACTAGCTGTTGTCTGCGATTTTAATAAAAATACTAACTTCAGCCCGCGACATCGTCCGCGTAAAATTACTAGTTTTGAGATGCCGATATAATATGCCAGTGGCCTTGCATGTTCTGTGCTGAGCTCACGCAAAGCGTCGTACGTCCAGCCAGTAATAGGACTCGCCCATCAAGGAGCGGTGTCCCAAATTAAACATATTATTAATTTATATTACAACAAACAAAAAGTATTTTAACAAAATACGTATACTAAAAGATTAATAATTAAATTATCTTTAAAATGGTGAAGGTTTCAGAAAAATACGTTTGTGATAGTTTTTGCGTGATTCTCAGTTTTTTATCCGCATTAGATATAACTTTACAAATTAATTTCACTATGTAATATAAACATATTCTAAAATATTCACAGATTAATGCTCTAATTTAACATATATTTTTCAACTGCCCTAACTTCGCCTGGCGTCCTCTGTTTGCCTATAATGAAAAAGATATAATACCTTTTTCATTTTACTTGAATGGCAATCGAAACTTTAGTTCATAAGTCATTTATTCATTTGTTTAACATAGGTGTACAATAGTAATGGTATTTAAAGATAAAGAGTTCGCTATGTTATACCAGAGGGCGTACAAATGTTTGTAATTGAGTAATTATTGAATTAAATAAGTCTGAACAATAAAAAAACAATTATAAAAAACCACACATTTCATAATACAAATTAATTAATAATAAATAGCAATAGAAATCAATGTCAAAATAAAAAATACAAATGTCAATACAGTGCATGACAACACACAGACTGAAAACAAATAATAAGGATATGTCATTAAACAATACTAAACATGTTCTCTATGAACATTCAAAGTTTCGATTGCCATACAAGTAAATGTAAAGTTAGGGCATTTTACCGGTACTCGTTTAGACGTGATCTTCAGTATATATCATTAAAAGTAGGTTATCGTCGCCTTAACAAAAAACACAGTAGCTTCGGATAAGTGAAAGAATTTTTGGAATCGGATGAGTAGTTAATAAGTATTTTAAGGATAGGTAAGTACCTACTTACTATAAAATAAAGTCCCCCGCCGCATCTATCTACCTGTCTGTCTGAACGCGATAATCTCTACAAACGGTTTTCACCAATGGACGGAGTGATTCATGCGGAAGGTTTTAGTGTATAATTCAATAAGGTTTTGTGTAAACTGGCTGAAATTATACGGTTATTATTGAAGAGGTCGGAAAAAATCATGCCGACTGGGAGCTTTATTGGCGTGCGCCCTGGAAATCGTAAAAGTTACAAAAAAATTATGTTCTAAAGTATTGTTCATGTTAAAAAGTTCAAAAAAAAGTCCGCGATGGCATATTATGTCTATCTTCCAAGAATGACCCCACAATAACCATATTTATCTTTCAGAATTTGATAAATTGTATTGTTATTTCCGAAGCTATTTTGACCGGTATTTTGTCGGTTATCCAATAAACTATGTCTCTTAAATTGAGCATTTCATTTATATTAAAATATGCCTTGACATCATTTCATTAAATGAATGAATAGTAATTAAATGAATGGTTTAAAAGATATCACAGATTCAAAATTACGCGTAACGAAATAATTATGGTTGACGGCAACGCGGGCGCAGCGGTAGGAGTCAATGACCTTTTCCTTGACTATTAGGTGTGTAATCCCGGTATCAGAGTAACGTTCCCGTGGGATATTTTCCGACATCCACGCGGGCGAAGCCGCGGGCAAAAGCTAGTTTATAATATTTGTATATCGGATGATTTTTTTTACCGTCTCGAAATTTTTACAGGCTGTTCTATCCATGAATATAAACAACTTTCACTATGGGAGCAACTCTGAAATCACGAAAAAAAAAATCTGCTGTTTATACAAAAGTTCGATACCTATTTGACCAAAATGTATGAAACAGCTGATTTTTTTTTCGTGATCTCAGAGTTGCTCCCATAGTGAAAGTTGTTTACATTCATGGGTAGAACACCCTGTAAAAATTTCGAGACGGTAAAAAAAATCATCCGGTAGATCAAGAATGAAAGGTTGCCTATGTGCTTCTTCTGGTCTCAGGCTACTTATTTGTCGTTTATAACGATAAGTTTATCTTTGACAGTCGTTATGGGTCGTCAGAAGCCCGAAAGTCTGACAACCAGTCTTACCAAGGGGTATCGTATTACCCAGTTACTGGGTTGTGGAGGTCAGATAGGCAGTCGCTCCATGTAAAATACTGGTATTCAGCTGCATCCGGTTAGACTGGAAGCCGACCCCAATATAGTTGGGAAAAGGCTAGGCAGAACGAACGAACGATAAGTTTATTGGTTTAGGCGTGTAAAAGTAACAGACGGTTAAGAGTTACTATCGCATTCATAATATTAGTATGGAAGTATGGATGGATATTAATATGGAGATCGAAGAGTCTTATTCACTAGTATGGTGTTGCTTTGTATGCCTTACGTGTTTATATTAATAAACTTACAAGCAGCTGATGATTCTTAAAATACTATTTTAACTAAAGTAGTGCAGTATAACGCGCTGGTGTCCGCAACTCCACGTCCAAGCACGTATTTTAGGCAATACGGTATTCTTTTTACCTATTGTGGTATAGTAATTTTATTCTAGGTGCACGTCTTCACATAGGTATAATTATATAGTTAATGTATACAAAATATTGTAAAACATTTTATCTACTCTCTTATCGTAATATTCGAATTATAAACTTCACAACGAGTTTATATTGACATACTTTGTAAACACAATATCGAAATTTAAAAATAGAATCATATTATAACACTTTTTCTCTAACAAAATAATGCTATAAAACAATTTTTTTCTATTACGATACAGGACTAATTCAAGAAGTTAATATCACCGAGGAGTTTCCATCAACTTTTGTGATGGAACGTTTAAGCGGGGGACAGCAGCACCCGCTGTAGCGCATGTGTGGTGTTGTGCTGGTGCAGGCGACATTCATTTGTTTGCAAAACAAATTAATGGCGTTACTTGACCGTTCAGTGATGGTGGTGAAGAATTCTCAGTAATTACAATAACTAATTAGATTAAGCAAATACTACTGGTAGTGGTTACTTAACGACTCATTAACGCTTTTGTTATATTGCAACAAAAGCGTTCATAGGTCATTAAAGTACTCACAAATGCACCTGTTATTTAAGGAACTACTTAGTGATGATTAATTCTCAGTAGTAAGTATACTTAATGTACCTCCATTCCATCAGTAATACAATAACAAAGATAGTTACTAGGCAAAATATCTCGCAAGGGGCACTCTGCACGTGTCCTTGAAGAAAATGTGGCATAAAATGAGTAAATAACAGTAGTGAAAACGGCAAATCGAAACAAGGAGGGAATCATGAGATACAGACATTTTTGTGTTCGTTTCCATACAAACATAACAGTTTTCATCGAATCGCTTCTAAAGTGCTGATCAAATAAAAAAGCGTGGTAACAATTTTTGTTGTTCTTTAATAGAGGAATGCAACTGTATATATATTTAAAAAAAATTAAATACTATTCAATTTTTGATTCTATGTCCAATCTCTTGTATGAGAGCGATCCACTGTGCGGCGGCTAGACGCGAAGCGGGCCGCGGCCTTCCATTCAACCGCCGCGGTTGAAATTTTGTGGCGGTTAAGAGCGTATATACGTTTTTTTTTAACGTGTACTACAATGCTTTGTTTTTGAGTAAATAAATATTTATTATTATACATAAGCGGTTCATATTAAAATGAAAAAGCGATTAGCCGCGCGCCTTACGGACCCTGACGATCATTACCCTCCTCCAGGAGAGCAGTAGGGAAACCAGCACAGTGTACAAAAATAGACGCCTCCCGTCATTCCGACCTCGCCGCCGAGGACCTTTGCGATCGCGACCGCGTCCCCGAGTAAATGATACTACCCTCCGACCTTTGCTTGATAACGAGGTGCCAGCAGTTGTTGCAGCTGAGCACGTAGCTTTAAATTCCCCGACTAGTAATCATGATCAAAACTTTGATCCAGCCCGTCCCATCCTTGATGTCCTCCCTCCGGTTGACGCCCTAAGCCAAGGTTCGTACCCCACAGGGGGTGCTCTTAGCGAGCGTTCACCTAGTTTTAATTAGCTTAGTTGATTAACCCCTGGCTGGACCAGGTTTTAAGTGTAGTAGCTTAAGGCACCCACAGGAAATCCCGGTTAAGTAGTCATGAGCTCAGAGGTCAGCTATTAAATGCACTACAGAAAAAAAAAGCGGCTAGTCGCGCGGTTAGCCGCTCCCGCGGTTAACCGCTAGTGCATATGAGCGTTAAGTATGAGACTTAGCGTGTACAAATCGCTGTCGCTCATGCCTTAATTACGTTTCAGGTGAGCGGGTATCAGTAGGTACGTATTGCTTTGTCGTTACGGCGCGCACTGCAGTTGTCGTATCGCTAACAAGCGTTCCTACGAGGGCTCTTGTTCCAGTAAATACATTTATGTTGCGTACATTATTTACAATGTATACTGTACTTTCTAAAACTAACGTACATTTCTGTAGTCTTTCATGGTCTGATAGAAATGAGGACGGATTTGGTGTATTTTAGAAGTATTTTCCTTTGTAACTTTTCTGTAGGGTACTTGGATTTAACTGCATTTGGAATCAGAAATTAAGGGCGAATTTCACCAATTAATCTGTACGCGATCAGCACATCTAAACCGGGTTCAAGAGTCGAGTCAACTGTCATTATTGTTATGGAATAGTGATACTGACAGCTCTCGAACGCGGTTTAGATGTGCTAATCGCGTTCAGTTTCTTTGGTGAAATTGGTCCTTAAAATTTCATAGAAGAACTAATAGAGTTGTTGATGTTATTATGTGGTGAGACGTCAGTGTGACAGATTGTGACTGAGTTTCATAAACTATGCGTGGTTTTTAACAGTTTCTTTCCTAAAAGAAATAAATTAAGCAGATTTCCGAAAACCCGTAAGGCCGCGTCCTAACCGAAAGCGTTTGGATAAATTATGACGAACAAACGCGACTTGATTGATCGCGCGACTACGTCATATTCGTATAAAAGAGCGCGAGTTTCGCGTTGCGGTTAATACGCGGGGTAAAGGTGTCATGGCATTACGGGTTTCCGAGAACAAGACACTTGCTCGATAACGAGGTGTCAGCAGTTGTTGCAGCTGAGCACGTAGCTTTAAATTCCCCGACTAATAATCATGATCAAAACTTTGATCCAGCCCGTCCCATCCTTGATGTCCTCCCTCCGGTTGACGCCCTAAGCCGAGGTTCGTACCACACACCACACAGGGGGTGCCCTCAGCGAGTGTTCTTTAGTTTTAATTAGCTTAGTTGAATAACCCCTGGCTGGAGGTTTTAAGTGTAGCAGTAGCTTAAGGCACCCACAGGAAAGCCCGGTTAAGTAGTCATGATCTCAGAGGTCAACTACGAGACGACCTACCTAAAAAAAAAACCGACAACACAAAATCTATAAAAGGATAAATTATTAGCAGACGACCTCAAACATTTTTGGGCATCCGCCATTCCACACAAGAAGTCAGTAGGTAAATCCTTTGCTTTAAGATCGAATTTCGGCAATGAAACTGAATGCGATCAGCACATCTAAACTGCGTTCAAGAGCTGTCAGTTCCATCATTATTTTGGAATATTGACACCGACAGCTCTTGAACGTGGGTTTGATATTTGGTGAAATTTGCCCTTAATCTTTTAAAAAGAATGCTCGTGTTTCCCTTCACAAGCTTCTTAGTTTATCGTTAAGCTGTTAAAAGGATCAAGGGAACGGTTTCCTCAGTATTAAAGGAGTGCACTGTACGGCTTCTGTACTTATTTTATTTTACAACAACAAATTGAGAAGGCAAGATAAACTTTAAGAGGAAGTAAATTGTAAAAATAAACTCCTGTATTCCCCGAAGGGTTGGGCAGTTAAAATCTACATGACATTTTAATTATAAGAGAGGCGCTTAGACTTAAGTCTGCAATATACAAATTGTAAAGTAATAGTGTACTCATTGTTGAAGAGCCTAATAATAAATAAATAAACTGACTGATATGACGGCCTCGTTGGTCTAGTGGTCGCAAGCGCTACTGATGAGCATGAGGTCCTGGGTTCGATTCCCGGGTCGGGCAAAGTGTTATTGGGTTTTTCTATCTGAAATTTCTCAGTAGCAGCTCGGAGTCTGGATTTGTGCCCGGTTGATGGTAATAGGCTCGCCCCCTATTACATGGGACTTAAATATAACTGGCGAAATGTGGGTGTACCTGCTACAGGGACACCTCTGCCCAACCCTTCGGGGAAACAAGGTGTGATGTTATGTTATGTGAATAAATAAAGAGAAAAGACTTTTATTTTTGTATGTTTGTATTTTGTTTGTTTGTAATAAATATAATCAAAAACTACTGGACCGATTTATAAAATGATCGGTTGAGTAGTTAAAACGTGAAAGCGTAACAAAGAAATAAACTCACTTTTGTATTTATAATAGTAAAAGAAAGAAAAAAAGAAAGAAAGAAAATATTTTATTTTATTTCAAATACAAACAGTAACAACAACTAAAAAGGAGCATCTAAAACTAACAAAAATTTACGAGTTAACGAAACGAAAAATAAAATAATAAACGGCCTGTTCGAAGCCAAAAAGGCGCACATCTCAGCATAGGCTGCGATATTTAAAAAATAAATATGGCAGCGCTGGTAGATAAGATATTTTGTTTAGTTTTCAAAATAAAAAAGCACGCTTCTACTATTGCAATTTATTCATTCTCAAGATATATTATGTACTACACTAACTTAGGAGTATCAATACCAGCACTTTGCAGCCAGTATATAAACTCGTTGTACTGATCATAGTTACTCTCAATACAACGTTCTTCAATGTCTCCTAAAGCGTTAAGCAGAGATGTAGTGAACTTTGAGAGGGCTTCTGCTTGGTCAGCGTTCTGAAACAATAGTACATTGTTATACGAGGGGCAAAATAAACCCATTCTATCGAGGTAGTTTTACTCCCGGGCTAGCGAGGGAGTAAAAAGAAACTGAGTTATAATGGATTTTAGCGCCGTGTGTTACACTCTACTTTTCACTACGATTGCGAGAAAATTAAATAATCCAATACAAATTTTAAATAGTTTATTTTATTCAAAAAAATATACAATTTGTTCAATCTGAATTTTTTAGGAAACTTTTTATCCCGGTATGCGGTAGTAAAAAGCTAATTTTACATAAGAATAAAGACTTTTTCATTTTTGTAGGCTCGTCGCTCTAGCAAGATATGCTATTTTTTCTCCGCTCTGGTACGCTAAAATGACGGACTTTTTGAGCAAGAAGGGTGAAATGTATTATAAGTTAATAATAATAATTTTGGATAACTGGCGAAGATCGAAGGAAGGCTGAGGCTATATGTTATTGTCATTAACACGTTTCTAATAACTTATAATGTTATAACTAATTAATTAAGAAAACTTATATTTCTTCCATAATCTACTTAATAAAAATCTAAAATTCACTGATAGACAACGAACAGTCTCAACCACTAGATCTAGAAGCATGAAATTTGCACAAGAGTTCTTTAGTATTGACAGTGAGCATTAAAGATTTTTTTTTTAATTCATCCCCTAAAGGTATTCTATAGGAGATTAAAATTTGTATGGAAGTTCATCATTTTTAACAAACGGAAATCGAAGCAGGCACATGACTTGTTATTCTATAACTTCCTAAACTACTGAACTTTTGTAATGACTAAAAATAGTCAAGAGGTTATTGATGTTATCATTGTAAAAATAGACCAAAACTCCATAAAAAAACCATTTATAACTACAACGGTCTCGTAGCAGATCTTATCGTCTACGACTGCGTAGCTAGCGTAGCGGTGACGTCAGCTACGGCGTAGCAACTGCGCAATATTTTTTTCTTCACAACGAGTGTTGTGAAAGGATCGCTAAAGTAAATATCAGTTTTTTCCACTACTTGGCTTGTGTAAATAAATAAAGCGCCATTCGTTTTGAGTAAATACAGATTGAGAGAATATTCAGCCATACTTAACTGCTGGCTTTTGGTTTTCGTAACTTATCTAAGTATTAATTGTTATGAGTATATCAGCAACTCAGGCTATCGCAGTTCACTACTGACACCTAGGCTTCTTCCAAGATGAGCCACAACACCCAGTTCTTCGCCATTTTCTTACTATCTCATCATCTTTTGCGATCTCTACTCAAGGACTCGTTTGCTCGAGCAGCCATCGATACCTCAGCAGCCAACTACCTACTATTTTAACTGACTCTGCCAGCTATATAGGTGATTTTGGTTCTGTTCCGTTTTTAGGGTTCCGTAGTAAACAAAGAACCCTTATAGTTTCGTCATATCCGTCTGCCTGTCTGTCCGTCTGTCTGTCTCTCTGTCCGCGGTCTAGCTCCGAGACCCTTAGTACTAGAAAGCTGTAATTTGGCATAGGTATACATATTAATTACGTCGACAAAGTGGTAAAACAAAATTATGAAAAACGTTTTTTTTAGAGTAACTCCCCTACACGTAAAGTGGTGATGTTTATTTTTTATTTTTTTATCCCATGGTGTGGGGTATCACTGGAAAGGTCCTTTAAAAACATTGTGAGTTTGTGAAAATTATTTTTGGATTCAGGGATCCGTTTGCGAAATATTAAGCTTTAAAGTGCTAATTTTTGTTAGAGTCAAGTGTTGCCCCCCCCTGCCAGCTAAATGGTTGGTTTTGGGTGTGTGAAAAAAATCACAGGAGTAGTTTATATAACGAAATTAAAAGAAAAACTATCACAATTAAGTAGGCTCTACAAGTTAACGAGTAATAATCGACCAACTTAACTTTGCAGTTGCAAAAATATGTTTTCCCGTACATTCCGTATGAGAGAACATGTTTATCAACAACAAAGTTAAGTTTGTTTTGGGATAAATTCATCCCAACTACGGAACCTGTACGAGCTACGCTGTACATTGACCTTTCTGGTAGTTTGTACGTCATACTCAATAATGCACATCGATATTGTTTAGCTGTGCATTTCTCTAACATAGCATTTAAGTGGAACAAATGTCTAATTATATTTAGTAGCAATAAATCCATCAAGGGAATCATTCGTCTACTCATTTACATAACATACCATACCTAACAGGTTTACATAACAAGTACATAACATTTACACTGTTGGGCATTACAACCCCAACAGAACCCTTCATTATGCGTGGTCCGACACGCACTTGGCCGGTTTTTTTTTCTAATCTGAGCTATTCAGTCATCTATGATCGGAGGCACGGAATTCGAAAGGCAAATATATTTTCATACTAACAGTATAAGTAACAATAGCAGATGCTGACAATCGGCGCAATATCATGAGCTCGCAGCGCCGCACATGCGCCCGCGCATCCTCAAGCAGCGCCTCCAACGTGCGCGCCTCACCCGGCGCCACCGGCACCATAGATGTGGCACCGATAGAACAAGCGCCTAACGAGTCACATACTTCCACCCACACGAAAGTACCGCCTTCTGTAAAGTAATAAAAACAAATTTATTACTCTATCTCCCTGGTTCCCAAAGTGGGCGATAACGCCCCCTTGTGGGTGCTGGACGCCTAAAGGGGGGCAGTAAGAGACCCAGAAAAAAATGGGGGCGTTGTGTAAAGGCTTGGGGGGCGATTTGTATAAGTAGGTAAAAAAATGGGGGCGCTAAAAAAGAATTTATTCTCAAAGTGGGCAGTAGACAAAATAAGTTTGGGAACCCCTGCGTCTATCTCTTTGTGTATTGGTTTTGCCGCTTTAAGATTATTTTAATCCATTTGAATTATATATACTCTTTGATCTTCAAATATTTTAAAACATCATTAGCGAAACTTTGAATTCGTATGTGTATGAGTGTGTGTTGTCTTGATGTGTAGCAGTGTGTACTACAACAACATTTTTTACGGAACGAGTCGTATATGAATTATTAACAATTACTTAATTATAGAAATCCCAACCCAGCTAGATGTTCTTGGTGGCAACAACCTCCTCATACTTACCAATATAAGGCAACAGAGTCTCAATCGCCATGTGTTCGAGATACGACCCCAGCAGTAGGGTGTCATTATTGGTCAGATCAACGAAGAAGGAGTACCTCAGAGGTCTCCTAGTGTCCACTACAGCAAGTGTACTGAGGCGAAATACTGTTTCCATAGCTGTACCAATTTCTGGCATTACCTTGAAAATAAGAAATTATTGTTAAAGGAGTAAGTCAGGGGTATTTATAAGTGCAGTCACGAGTAAAAATATGCATACATTTAGCAAATCAACATTATTTTCTCGGGAAATAACGATTGCAACTTGACATAAGCCATAAGTGGTGTGGCACTGTGGTTCCAAAATACTATATTCCTAACAACATAGGTACAATTACAATTAATACAGTAGGAGAAATGTACCTTTGCTATCAGATAGTTAGTCGTTTCATAAATAGATTGAAAAGTTGTATGCTTTTTGTGGATCAGGAAACCATGAGTGTCTTGACTCAACAGCAATCCATTACCAGGTTAGATGGCCAGGAATTTGGTTCAAAAACTTCTATCGGAACTTCCAATATAAGTACATTTATTGTAACATACAAAGTTTGTTGACAAATCTTAAATAAAATATACTATCTACCGCCAGCGGCTTCGCCCGCGTGATGTCTTTATAAATTATAGCCTCTCAGTAATAATATAGCATTCGACTGGTGAAAGAATTTTTTAAATCGGTCCAGTAGTATTTAAGTTTATTCATTACAAAAAACATACAAAAAATCTAATCTTTTCTCTTTATTTGTAATATTAGTTTAGCCAATCTAACACTAAAATAAATATATTATGTACAAGTATATGTAATGGAAAAAAAAGGGAAGTCCTAATTGAGCATAAAAAAATCGGCCTGATCGCTGTCAGTGGAAAAGTGCCCAAAATGCTGACAGCGTTGCCACGTTGTTGTTATTTAATATTTCTTTTGCAATTTAATTTGAAATTATTATCACTTAATTATAAAAACTCACCAGAACATACCCAGCATTAGGCTTATCATTGAGTTGAAAAATAACATCGGCATAAACTTCTCCATCATCGGTACAGTTGTCCTCTTTGACACAGTGGCACTCCGCCACCACCCTCACTCGTCCCGCTCTGGCGTCCATATTGGCAGACACCGACTTCCAATTGGTCTCATTGGTGTAATCTGTCAGCTCACTCAGAAAGTTTTCTTCAAGGGAATAAAAGTTTATCGGCTCCGATATACGTGTGCCGTGCTGTTGAGAGTTACAATCGATCAGTTCGAAAAAATATACAATATTTACTTTTATTAGAGTAGTAAATAAATAATATTTACTTTTAGTAGGTAGGTAAAGTCACGGAAATTTATTGTTATGAGCGTTTATTCTGAAAGTGGGCAATGTCGCAAATAGATGTCAAATATTTCACTGTTTTGATTAATTTGGCAATATTACTGTATGGAAATATGAAATGTGGCTAACTAGCGACCTAGAATATTAATAACGAATTGGAATTATAACACTGAATTTGATGTTGTAACTGTTTTAGGTGTAAAAATGCATTTAGAAAGTTTCGTTGTAACGATATTAATAATTGCATTTCATAATCAATATTCTAGTTTGTTAGCCACATTTCTTATTTCCATACATTAATATTGCCAAATTAATCATAACAGCGAAATATATGACATCTATTTGCGACATTGCCCACTTTCAGAATAAACGCTCTTATAGAAAATGACTACCAACCTAAATTGTCTGTTTATTCAAATCACAACTGAAATTATTTGACAGTTGTATGAAATGGCTATAATACGGAAAATTGACGTATGTCAATTTGCATAGTAATTAATTTCTCTGACTGTACATTTATGTACGCTGTTTCTTCAGACCCCATGGGAGTTCTTGGGAAAAAACAAGAACATTAAATATAAACTCAGCCTTGGTTTAAATATATGATAACGTTTAGTCCCATTTCCCAAAAGAAAGCTCGTGAAGGCTTATACTTTTATATGATAAACCTAATATTATTTCACGTCTGTCAGAAACAATTTTGTTTACAGCTAGCCCACGTTCACGCGGACGTAAAAATATCGCTGCGGGATTTTATTGGGTACTGGATTTTCAACACTCGGTGTTGAGCCGAACATTGAGAATTCAACAGAATGCATTACAGCGCGTCAAAAACAAACCGTTCGATTTTCAACTCTCGGCGCTAAGCAGTGCGTTGAAAATCCAGTGCGCGAAACATAATCACCTCGGGTAAAAATCGCACGTGCTAACCTGAGCTAACACAATTAAGGGGGATGCGCTGAGGTAGTCCGCTAAATTCAAGCTTTTTGTAGTTTGCAGGACAGTGCCAGGTTGTATGTTTATCAAAATATGTATGTATTTACCGTAAAAAATATGTATTTACAGAATTATAATCATTGGAATCATCAATACTCTCTAAGTTAGAATTGGCCTCAAATGTCATGATTTCATGAAATTGTCATTCAATCAACATGAAAAATCATCAATACAACTCTCAACGTTCAAATTACCCAATTTGAACTTAGAAAGTTGTATTGATGATTTTCATGATACTGTAAACACATATGGATAGTGCAATCCACGAAGACGCGCCCAACTCCGTTCAGCTTACAGTACAGTAATCGCGGAGCGGGGCGCGTCTTCGTGGATTGCACTATCTATACTTATATTAACCGAATCATATTTTGTTATATATATACAACTTAATAACTGACCTGAAAATTGCAAAAAAAGTAAGAATATTTGAATTTCGCGGGCTATCGTGACGCTTTCGCCTTAAATCTTTGTTTCAATACACAATCTCAAAAATAATCTTGTCATTATGATGTAACTTTATAAACCAAATCTAGTTCTATTGTTTCACGACTGGAAACTTATATAAGTACATTCTACAGCAATAAAAATGTAAATTAACGTAAATGAAATATAGTAGCACTTTTCACCTCTGACCGTTTTCAAATAAAGCCGTCATTTCGGTACGTAAATGAAATAAACATGAAAAATGCTGACCGCTACGTACTTATGACACGCGATGTAGCACCTACTTAACACGCGGCCCACGCCTCGCTAATAAAAACAATACTCACCTAATTCCAGTAATATCTAGATTGGTTTTATAATACTTGCGATGTTTTTAATGTACCTTAGTGTGACCCTTAAGGCTGCCCTATCGATTGTGGGATTAGGCGGGTTTATGGTTACCATCTATGGGTGAGGGAGGATGCCTGCCTAGGATTATCAAAATGTCTGATTTTTCTGGAAAATGCTTGTCTTTTGTAAAGAAACTGTACCTACTTAAGTCACAAAATAAATAATACGCAACAGATAGTTTTAAAGGCTGAAATTTATTCAAAATGGAAATTATGAACAATTTACGACCACTAAACTAATTTAGAAAAAACGAACTTCCTATAGTGCGATTCAATTTAATGGCGGCTCGGAAGTGCGCTGCTCGCTACTCAGTACCCCACAGTGGCGAAAGCACCATATAACACGATTCCTACCGGCTTCCCTTCGGAGGTTCGCATCAGCAAATCTACCGCTATTGAAAAATGGCAAAGTCAATAGTGTCTACTGTTGCCAAAAAATACAGTTACACTACGGGTAATTTAATTCACCATAACATTCAAACAACAAAAACGCTTATTACCAGCTTTGAATGACACCAACAAAAAAAATGTCCTAAAATAACCCGGCGCCCAAACGTCATAATCAGGAACTAAAAATTCATACAATAGCGATCCCGTCATGACGTCACTTTAGGTCACGTGGCACCGCTTGATAAAGGACGAGAGCAAGCCGGTCTACAACGGGTTAAGACAGAGACAGATATAGTAAAAATGTGACAGCGAGAATGAGATGGAGGAATGTTGCACATTTTATTTAGTTTTCACCTGTTCAAGTGTATTTTATTCGATTCTATAAATTCCTATAATAATTTTAGAATGATAGTAAGTAACTAATATGGTTGAGTTTATTTCTGTAAAAAATTGAAAGTAATGTTAATTTTTAGTTTTGCTATTTGGCGATAGATGGTGTTAAATTCAGTTAAGGAAAGACTTATTTTTAAGTTAATTAATAATATTTTTACTTTATTCATAAGTAAAAGTAAGATCGGCTCTGCTTCGGCTTCCCTTTCACAAAAATTGACTCCTCGCCGCTGCTTGGGTTACCCTACTTAACGCTTTTACCGACTCTATTGTCAGGCGATTCCTTTCTTTACTCAACTGGGGGCCTACCACAAGGTCTTATAGCAGTATTATTATAATCTTACTTGGACTTTTCGTACCATGACGTCCATAAAATAAGCTTATTGTAATGTTGAAACATTCGTATTTTCTTAGCGATTTTAACATGCGCCATTTCGTAACATGCGCCATCTTGCGATAGCGCTGACCATGCCCTAAATTAATATCACCGTGAGCGCTGTCAAAATGACAGTTGTGCTGTTTTGTTTTGAGTTACAAGGTGCACCATATCTTTAAACTAACGTGGCATTTTCGAAATTGTGCTTTTGGCTACAGTCGCCATCTAAACAAAGAAGAAGAAATTTGTTGTGTATACTCAAAGAAATACTGTAATCCAACCATCTTGTGCAAGCATATCTAAATCGGTACGCAAAATATTGATGTGAGCGATTAAGGCGTAACTCGGAATGCGGTCCGAGTTTCAAATTTCGTTCTGTTCCGATTCATATCATGTAACAGCTTAGCCGTAGCTTATTTTTAATTTTTTCAATTATTTTTCTTATTTTTCAAAGCCAAATCTTTTAATATTTGTGTCAATTTCATGGAAATTACTCATAAAAATTAGATTCTAATGCAAAGTAATATTTTAAGTAAAAGAAAATAATACATTGCTTCAAGACCAATATTTCGTAGTAGCGATTCGGAACAACGTGTGAAAGGGACAGCGCTATACAGTTCATATAGCTTTGTTTCTTTTCTACTATAGCGGGCAATAGACAAATCTTACAAATAGTTCGTTCTTTCCCAGCACTAAGCAAGAATAAAACATTCTTGAACGATGAAGATCGTGGTACGAATATGAGTTATGTTATTGTAAGCTTGAAACAAAACTCTCCTGAAATAAGATTGTTTCGTAAAAGATTGTGGTCGGCCCCCTGTGCATTAATTGGGGAAATTAAAAAATGCCTATCTCAGCTAAGCGCCAGCCGCACGCCTGTTTTAACCGTAAAATGCTTGTCAAATGCGGCAAATCTCTGTCAGATGGTAACCCTAGGCGGGTCACACTTACAAGATGCATCAAGACAGATGGGCCAGGATCGTCGCACACTGGGTGCCTGAAGACGGGGGTCGTAACCGAGGTAGGTCTAAGAAACGCTGGCCTCACCGATTGGCCGGAGAAGGCACAACACAAAGAAAACTGGAAAATTATGGGAGAGACCTTTGCCCAGCAGTGGGACACCATAGGTTAAATAAAAAAGGGGCATCACAAGTACTATTCGACCGGATCTACATTTTTGCGATTTTTAAATTTATTGCGTGAAAGGTCTTAGAATAAATTATAAAAATGCCCCCGCAAAGATTGAATGCAATAAAAAAATCGCAAAAATTTAGATCCAACAATGTTAAATTGCTACGGTCGTATTATCTAGTTACTAGACAATACGACCGAGTTACTAGATAATACGAGAATTTAATATAATAGATTATTCTACTAGATTATAGTACAATAGTCTATTATATTAAATTCTTAGCAGTGAGAGTTTATTTGGGTCTGTGAATGATACTTATTATTCTTTTGTCTTTTCAAGTAGTTTTAAAATGTGGTTAAAAAAATCGGGTTTTTCTAGACATCTTCTTTCTTTTAGTTTATTAAAGGGCTTTCTACACGGCAGCCAACAGCGTCCCCGACAGAGGTGACCTTGGTTGGCGACAGGCACAGCTGTTTGAAATTTGGTCGTAAGCCACCAACTCCATGGTTGTAAACCACCAAGATCACCTCTGTTCGGACGTGGTTGGCTGCCGTGTAGCAAGCCCTTTACTAAGAATAGAGTAAGTATCTTTATTCCAAATACACTTTAACATTGTTTTTTCTTTATACGTTATCGGCTTATTTTGTTAAATATGCTTTTGCTTTTGTTAAATAACGAAATCAACAACCAAACCAACTATTGTTAAACTCGAGTTTAACAATTGTTGATTTATACTAAACATGTTTAAACAAGACGTTTATGTCGCTGAGACAGGGTTACAGCTAATATATTTTAAAACACATTTAAATTTTTATGAATAAGGTATGCTAGATGATAAAACAATAATAGATTCAGGAAGCTTACCTCGTTATCATCGCAGATGTCAGTGGCAGTTGAGAACTCTGACACTAAACAGTGTTGGCTCCTAAAGTACCAAGTGATGGAGCACCCTGGTACCACGTTGCTTATGTTAGCTTTGATAGTTACGACACTACCCTCGTTCAGAATTCGGGGCATTTGTAGCATCTGTAGAATATTTTCAATTGATCACAAATGTTCGCAGGAAATTAACTTGATATCCAATTTAAAGTACGAAGTTACAGTACAAGTTTAAAGTACAAATTATATGATGCAGCAGAAAAAGTTTCTGCGAATCAGTTTGCTAGGAAAAAACATTTATTTTTTATTTACAATATGACTATAAAGGCTTGAAACCGTGTACCATGTGATTATTGCCTGTGGCATACCAGCTGTCGCATTAGGCGCGGCGCCCTCTATCGGTCGGCATCGGTACGGCTCGGCAGAGCTCGGGTGCCTTACAGCGGTTTCGGGCGCTTTACGGCGGCTTCGGGTGCTTTAAGGCTGCTTGGGACGGCTTCGAGCGCCTCAGAGCTGCCTCGGCAGTCGTAAGCATACCTAAGGACGCCTAGGCAGCTCGGGTGGCATTTTCGTGGCCAGACAAGTCGCAGAACAGTCATAACGTTCACCGCGCGCCTCCATTAGCTTGGCAACACCCAGTGGAAAATAAAAGGCAACAGCCTCATTAATTACACGTATAGGTTCGTTTTATTTATTTATCGTAAATCATTTAAGAAGTTATGAAATTCATCGAAAGCACATCTCTGCTTCCAAAGCTTATTCACCCACAATTTTTTTTTTGCCTTATGGCTCCAAGTTTCTCTTCTTCTTCAACAAGATGAACAATGAGAACTAAGTCCCAATCCACCATTATAAATACACACGTACAACTGTTTTCACGTAACGTTACGACTGCTCTACGACGTGTCTGCCACCCGAACTCTTCTTAGTTTTGCCGAAACCCGCCTCGGCGTCCTTAAGTATGCTTACGACTGCCGAGGCAGCTCAGAGGCGCCCGAAGCCGTCCCAAGCAGTCCTAAGGCGCCCGAAGCCGCCATAAAGCGCCCGAGCTCTGCCGACCCGTACCGATGCCGACCGATAGTGGGCACCGCGCCTTAGGGTGAACCCTGTAACGATAGTTTAAGCTGTTATAAATAAATAAGTTAAAACAAAAATAAAACATAAACCGTCTAAATAGCGTTTAGACGATACAAGTAATTTGTTGCTTGAATCTTATTACATACCCCAGGCAAGAAATATGCCTCGTATAAATAGGGCCTAAATTTAACGGCAGCGGTAGATTTATATAGTAGTTTTGAAAATTACAAAATACATATTTATTAACAATTTCGGCAATTAAAACTTAGTAGTAAAGTAAACAAAAGTGAAACGTAAAAACTAATAAAATGGATCATTTAATAAATACTGATCAGTGAAATAACTAAATGGGCAGTTACGAGTGGGCAATTGACAAATCGGAATTAGTCAGTAAGAAATCTCATTTTAAGCAGTTCTATAAACAACGTTCTAACATAATCCAAGTGATTCACAAACAATAGAGTCACCAAGAATTTAGAGATAATAGATAATTTCAATCGGTTCGAGTTCGGGTATCTCCGCTCTCTGTGAACTGCCGAACTATTTATCTAACTGCCCATTCCATAATTTTTACTGGCCATTTATTTATTAGTCTGCTTACGTATTTTTAGTACTGACATTGTAAGACGAAATAACCGGCCTATTGTTTTTTATTACTGTCTATGTTTTACTGTCGCACAAATGTACCAATCGCTAGAAAAAAAATAACTGCCCATTATTTTTTCAACTGATCATAATAACCTTTCGAATGTTTAAATAACATTTCCAAAAATTTGTTCCCAAACCAAACCTATTAAAGGTTCACAGTCTTTATAGTTAAAACAATGGGCCTGTGTCCAATTTTTTTATTTTTAGTCCGTCTTTCAGAAAAAAAAAAAACCGGCCAAGTGCGTGTCGGACTACGCACAATGAAGGGTTCCGTAGTTGAGATGAATTTATTTATCCCAAGAACAAACTTAACATTTATTCCAACTGCAAATCGTCGCTCGGCATCCAATACCTACCGCGAATGTGTTATTTTTTACTTTTTTTTTTTTAATTGCTGGATCACTTATTTGAACGTGTAGAAAAAATAAAAATCTAACCCCTTTAAACGAGCAATTCTTGTATATATTATATAACCTGAATCTCTGAAACGGCTCCAAGAATTTTTATGAAATTTAGTATGCAGGGGGTTTCGGGAGTGATAAATCGATCTAGCTAGGTTTCATTTTTAGAAAACGTCGTTCAAAAAAAAAATTGTCATCCATATATTTTTCTTTACTCAAGTAACAAGGACTCATTGTGTTAGTAAACTTATGAACTTTAGCTTATTTTACCAGGTCCCTCAGAAAGTTTTGCGACTAACAGTTTTTGTCTATGGGATACTGGCTGGCGCTCAGAAGCACCATATCATCTGCAAAGCTAATATTATTTACACAAATACCATCTATACAGTGTGAGTATTCATAATGTGCACATGGGTCGTTCTTCTTTTTAACCTACAAAAAGGTGTCTCCACCAGTCAGTGAAAAATAAAACAAGGAAATTACCATTATTTTTTCTTAATTGTATTTCAACATGCACTGTACTATACACACAATGGTTGTGCACGATTAAATAACATACGTATTGAATAATTTCATCGTAAAAAGTACGTTACAGAGTTGTAAATCCGCGTGACAGAAGTGTATTTCATAGAAATCACAGTGTCTCCCGCTACCTCGGCTTGCGTATAATCCATAATATTACGAAAAAATTACACTATGACACAAAACGTAAAAATATCTTATAACTCCTAAATATATTACCTATCATGTAATAGCAACAATTATTTTTTATCACTTTTAATAAAATATTCAAAAAATCTCCAAAACTTGTCTCCTACTACCTGATGTTTTATTTTGTAAATTCTGTCACGTGGGTTGTACTTCGAAATACGCGTTTGTGCAGCTCGTCTTTGTAGCCTGCGATTGGGGGTTTAGACCCCCTTCCCCCCTTGGTACGATTTCCCCTCTGAGATTAAGAGACAGCGCGTCAGTCACCCGAAAGCTGTGATAGGAGGTGCGTGTGTTTTTTCGGCTACTGCTTCGTCACGTAAGTAATTGATTCTAAATATAATTAATATTGTTTTTTTCGCTGTCTACTCTTACGTTATAAGAAATATTTTATTGCCAACGTTTAAATTATATATTCTATGTTAACTGTTAAATATTATCGACTTTGCAACAAATTTTTACCCCTCCGTCACATGACAATTTCGTCACATCGAATCAAAAAGCGAATATGGCAAGAAGGAAATTAAAAAGAAGGAAGAAGAAAAAGATGTTTGAAGAGGTACTTTTAAACACGCCGGCTCCATCACCAATACCAGAAACCCCACGAATAACTCCATCTGCAACACCGACTCCCTCTGAAGTTTCTACTCCTAGTTCAAGGGGAAGAAAGAAAATGAAAAGAGATAGAACAAAGTTATACAGAGATAATATTGAGTTTCAAGAAAAAATTTACCAGTTAGAGAAGAAAGTTCGAAAATATAAGAAGAGATTGCACAGAAAATCAATAAAAGACAGCAGCAGCAACAAAGATGAAGGCAATAGTCAGAATACAAAGAAGTACAGCGTTCTTTCCAATGCCATTCAAGTCCACCAAATATTCACGGAAACTCGAGTAATCTTAAACCATAGGGTATTAAGTTATTTTTGAGAACAATTTTGTTCTTGCCACGTTCCCAAAACTTATCGGCCTCTACCTGAAACCCAACAACAACAAAATACTGTGGAAGAGTTCTTATCTAACGAAAAAGAAGACGATATAATTCATGATGTGGAGGATTCTACGCTCGCTGATGTTACGAACACAATTGGGATGCTCCGAAAAAGTTTTTACGATACTGTGTATAGCCCAGATGAATCATCCGATGAAGATCAGCCTTTGACCACGCTTAAAACGAAAGATCCAACTGATCAAACTGCTGTCTGCGGTACTTCTTACCAAACACTCCAGCCTGAAGACATTCATCCAATGAATATAAAGGACGGAGTACACGTATTGGTTAAAAGTACGAAGCGAGAGGAAAATCCAATACACTTACGCTGGAGTAGCAAAAAGTACCGTCGATGAAGAAGGCAATGATGTCTTTGTAATGTTCCTAAAAACAGTCGATGGTAGTGGAAGACTGTTAAGTTGGTGGAGAATGACGTATCGGATGTTCCTTTTGATGATTTGATTAAAGTCTTACCGGCTCCGAATGTTATTAAAGAGGGAAAGAGACAATATTTCCAGTTCGAAGAGCCGCTGTCAGTATTCGAAATAAGACTTTCTATCAGTGGCTTTGAAATTGTTCGATCTCATGTTATTTTATATGACAATGTTGAAGACTGATAAAGATTTATAACAAAATAAATGATTCTAGAAAAATAAACCTGTTTTATTCGAAAACGCAGCCTAGTATCCCTTGAATAACAACTCTGTCACATAAGTTACTACTCTGTCACGATGTTGTCTCCTGGTAGGAAAATTGTTTTGGTCGTTTATATATTTTCTTATGACTAGTGCAACATTGGAAAATTTCTATTTATAATAGTTGATGATATTGCCGTCTGTGATATTCGTATTTATTTGTAAATGATAGTAAAAATTGATTTAAAGCAAAAACATACTTTAAATTAGCAGAAAATGTGACAGAGTGGTATAAGATCATGAATAAAACATATTTGATAAATACAAATGTATTAGTTTAATACGTTTTCTAAAAGTTCCTTTAGTTAATTAATGTATTACAAAAGTACAAGTTATTTGACGAAGAGTATTCGATAGAATAAAATAAATGATTTCGTGACGGAGGTGTACATTTTTTCGTCGAATCCATCTTTCAGGTCTTAAAAATCGTACAAAAGTCTGTAAACATCTCGGCCAACAACTTTTTCCGATAGAATAGAAATTCTGCTATCAGAATATATATATATACTGACGAGGAAGCTTTATATTTTTTTTTTCGAAATTGACCTAATGTTTTATCAAATTGTAGGTTAAAAAGAAGAACGACCCACATATCGAAATGAGGGAGTCTATGCTTAATTTTACCGACGGAAAAATGGTCAAAAATTTTATTTTTTGTTTTTTTTATTCTCTTGGTCTTCTCTTTCTATTCATAAATTTTACAATTATTGTAAAAATTGATGAAAAAAATACCGATTTTACTAAAAAACATGTTTATTTTCAATTGAGAGTAGTTTTTTTCTCAATTTTAATTTTATGTGGACGCCTACTTACTTCCAATCATTATGGAGTTTGTCTCATCACGATAGCTGATTTAGTTTAAAAGTTACACAGTTTTGTTACAATTTTTTTTTTAATTGCATAAAAGTATAAAAAAATATTTAGATTTTTAAAATAATTTTTTTGTCGTTAAAATTAAGCATAGATTCCCTCATTTCGATATGTGCACATTATGAAGAATTACACTGTATAGCAACCCACTCTGGTGCTGCTGAGCTCGCCAATCCTGCCTCACCCCGCATTCCAACCTGTATGGCCTGGAAAAAGTTCCAGCCCATCGTACACTATTCATCTGGTTACCATAGGTACCAATATTTAAAAATGTTATTAAGCTCCATTGGCAACCTATCCTTCTCCATCTTTCTCCACAATACGTCATAAGCAACCAGATCAAGTCTTGAATAAGTCGAGGAAGCTAGCAAAAATCGGCGTCCCACGCTGTGTATAAGTATAGTATGTGACAGTATGCTTAAGACACAACACTGCACTTTCTGTTGAGAAACCACGCCGAAACCCGAATTAGTTGTCATGAACATTTACAGTTTTATTTATTTGTGTATTAAGCAGACTGTCAAACACTTTTGATATTGATATTATAGTAGCTAGAGAGATACTGGGTACTGGGTTGTGGAGGTCAGATAGGCAGTCGCTCCATGTAAAATACTGGTATTCAGCTGCGTCCGGTTAGACTGGAAGCCGACCCCAACATAGTTGGGAAAAGGCTAGGCAGATGATGAGTAGCTAGAGAGATGGGTGGGCCTATTGGATGCCGAGCGACGAAATGTAAGTTTGTACGCACAATATTGAGAGATTTACCGTGTTATTTTAAGACCATAGACTTCTTATAGGTTTTCCTGTAATTTATGAGTAAAGAGCCATACTATGTATTTTTTTGAAATTTTTTGGTCCAGTAGTTTCGGAGATAAGGGGGGAATGGTCAATTTTCATTGAATTTCTTAAATATCTTTAAAAATTATTATTTTAAAATTATATAAAAAATATATTTAAGATCCACGCAATAAGTCTTTTCATTTGATATGTCACACGGTACTGTTGGCATAACTTTTTTTTTTAATTTTCTTGTTTGCCCCCCAAAAGTGACCCCTATATTAATTTTTTTTTTATTTACCTTACATATTCGTGTTCGGGTCACAAAAATACATATTTGTACCAAATTTCAACTTAATCGGTCCATTAGATTCGGAGTAAATTGGCTGTGACAGACGGACAGACAGACAGACAGACAGACACACGAGTGATCTTATAAGGGTTCCGTTTTTTCCTTTTGAGGTACAGAACCCAAAAAGATTGGACACGAATTTTTTATTTTTTGACATAATCAAAAGATTACGGCGATACATTGAGTTAAAATGTGGCATGATGTCACGCCTTGCTAGATTTTATACGACGTTGTGACGTAACGAGCCCCCACTCCCCAACTTTAATGCGTGTTTTCGAAGTTATTTTTGATTAATATGATAAAGCAAAAAATACGTGTCTAATATTTTTTTATTATCTGAAAGACGGACTAAATAGATTTTTTTTTTTTTACCTAGGAAACTACCCTATTGAACAGACCACATATGGTGCATTGGACTGTGAACCGGTTAACTATAGATATTATACTACTTTGTTGAAGATTATTAAGCTTTGACAGAAGTATAGGTACAGTTTCAATCTACCTGTATGACGGGTAGTCTGGGTTCCTCAGCGGTCACTTGGGCTATGGCCTGATCTGCCACAGACTGGCCCAGCACTCAGTCATAAGGATGTCGCGACGCCCCCGCAAGTGGGCGTGGCGAGCAGGGTCAGGGCTTCGCCCTTCGCCCGCGGAGGCCATACATTGGCCCATAAAAATGGGCCCCTCGTTCAGGTTGCCTAGGACGGCTAAAGAAATGACGCACTTTTGTGAGGCAAAAGTGCGTCTATGTAAATGGTTGCTATGAATATTTCTGTAGGCGCGCCGCGACGCCCTTAGTGGCGTCGCTTTCTTCACGACATCCCGGCGGTCTGTCCCCGCCAGGTGAGACCCCCGGTTACCCGGGGGAGGCCCAGCGAGAACGACCAGCGACGGAGATGCCGACTCGACGCCCTACAGGTCTAATATGTAGCTTCCCACTCTCCCCGCTTACAGATCGAGCCGTTTACGGATTGAGGGGTAGGCAGTCTCGTATGTGTGAGCGGCTAGTACTGTAGTGTAACACCGCTCAGTGAGTACGTGCGTCGCGACCCGCATCGCGCCCGCACGTGTTGAGTATAGATGCATGTATAGTAGCGGTTGTCTGTATTTAAGTTATGCGCAGGGCCGCGCCGCCCATATGTGCGAAGTGTGCGGCGCACACAGGCGCCAGGGCACTAGGGGCGCCGGAGGCGACCCTAAGACTTGATTAAATGACAGCGCCAATTACTGTTTTTTTTTACACAAATCATGAGGCTTTGGCTTAGATTATGAGTACTAATAACATAACATTCATCATAGTTGAGTATCGATGAGTAAGCACAAATCTCCAAGACAAAATTTGAAACAAAAAAAATACGCGGCGAAACAGGACGTCAAAAAAGAGGCGCTTCATAGGTTTCGCACACAGGCGCTGCCGAGGGTCGGCGCGGCCCTGGTTATGCGACGTGCCTATATTAACTTAGAACACGCCACACAACTAATGTATGTATACATATGTGGAGTCTTATTATTTCGAGTAAGCTGCGTGTAACCTGGGTGCAGCTTACCCGAGGCGTCAATCCGGTGCGATGGGGTCAGGGTCCGCTACCAGGTCGCGGGGCAGGGCTTTCGCGTCAGGCGGCCGCGCGTGCAATGGCGCTATCTGCCTGACATGGGGCCAGGCAGAAGCGTCGGCCCGCGCGAACATAGCCTTCGCGAGTCGCCCCACAAACTCATCCAGGCTCTCAATCTTGAGGTCCCGCTGGATTACGTCATTCCTCACGAAACGAGGGGCGTCTACTATGGTCCGCAACGCAATGTTTTGCTGCGTGCGGAGCAGCTGCGTGCGGAGCAGCTTTCTGCTCGGCTCGCTCGTGAGGGCGTACCAAGCGGGAGCGGCGTACGTCAAGACTGAGCGCACGTACATTTTGTACACGCTCAGCTTGACGCGCACCGGGATTCGAGACGAGAGCACAGGCCGGAGGAGGTTGCGGGCGACCATGCCCTGTGCGGCGACCTTGCGGACGTGGGGCCCCATCGTGAGGCGGCGGTCGATGGTCACACCCAGGTATTTGACCCGGGGCGACCAATCGACGTCGACGTCCTGCAGCTTCAAGGGTGGTGGGAGTGGCGCGTTTCCGGTGATCATCGCCTGCGTCTTACCCACGTTAACAGAGAGCCGCCATTTAGACAGCCACTCCGGGAGAGCGTCTAATGCACGCTGCATTTTCGACGCCGCGTACTTCGCATTGAGCGATTTAGTAATGTACGCGGCGTCGTCCGCGTACAGTGCGAGCATCGCGTCTTCGGTGGTGGGGATGTCGTCGGTGTAACGCGAGTAACACGCAGGCGATATGCAGCTACCCTGCGGCACGCCGGCGAACACCGGGCGGGCGCTAGAGAGCGCCCCGTCGACCACCACCCTGATGGTCCTGTGGGAGAGAAAGCTAGACACCACCCTTACGACGCGACGGGGCGCGTCTGAGGTGGCGAGTTTGTAGAGCAGGCCCTCGTGCCACACGCGGTCGAAGGCCTTCTCCATGTCGAGGAATACTGCCACCGAGTACTCCTTCTTGTTCCTAGCGGTCGCGAGGTGGTGCAGTACCCTCGACAGCTGGAGTGTCGTGCTATGTTCCGGCCGGAACCCGAACTGCTCCGATCTGGGCTCTATGTGTTTTTGAAGATGTCGCAGCAGGAGTGCTTCGAACACCTTGGAGATTGTCGGCAGTAGTGTGATAGGCCGATAGCTCTCCGGCTTCTGCGTATTTTTTCCCGCCTTGGGCAGCATTATGACGCGCCCCTCCTTCCAGGATTCGGGAAAGGTCCCCGTGCGCAGTATCGCTGTGAACAGGCGCGCCAGTGCCGCTACCATTCGGTACGCCAGGTGGCGCAGCACTGTGTTCGCGATACCGTCGGCACCGGGGGCCTTCCTGGGCTTGGTCCTCAGTATGGCGCGTCTAACTGCGCCCGGCGAGAAGAAAATCGGCATCTCTTCGGGAGCTATCGGCGGTGCGAAGTAGTTCTCCAAGTGTTTCTCGACTGCTGCGACATGCTCGTGGTCGCTGGTCGGGTTCGGCTGAAACTGACGCTCCAGGTGCTCGGCGAGGACCTCCGCGCGGTCTTCTGCTTTGTATCTGAGCGCCCCGTCGCTGTTGAGTAGAGGGCGTACCGGGGCTGGGGTATTCGTCAGCTGTCGGCATAAGGTGTGTAGTGACGGCCAGCTGTCCGTCGTGGCGTCGATCCTTTCTTCCCAGCCCGCGGCGGTGTGGGCCTATAGCTCGGCCTTGACCTTCTCCGCGAGACGGTTTAACTCGGTTTTCAGTGACGGGCATCTAAGCTGTTGCCACTGCTTGCGAAGGCGCCTCTTCTTGGCGATCAACTCGGTTAAACGTGCCGGCAGGGGCGGCAAAAGCCCTCTCCCCCCCGGCAGTGACGTCGTAGTCGCCACTTGCAAGGCGCTCTGGATGCAAGCAGTGACGTCACCCGCCATCTGATCCACGTCCGCGGAGGTGACGATGGGCCGAGTGGGCGTGGTGGTGTCTAGCGTCTCTCCGAAGGTAGTCCAATCCGTGCGTCGGCGTGGCGCTATAGGTTTCAATCGGGTCGGCACACCCGATAGGACGACGAGCACCGGTTGGTGGTCCGACTGTAGCTCGTCGTCGATCACTTGTTGCGTGATCTGGCAGTGTAGCCCTCGGTGGACTACGACGTCCAGCACGTCAGGCATCTGTAAATTTGACCCCGGGTGGGCGTCTCCGGGCCGGACACCGAGTACCCGAAGGCTTCCGCGTCCGCGAAGAGCCGCCTCCCCCCGTTGTTGGTGTTCATCGAATTCCACGCTGGGTGCTTGCAATTCAGATCGCCGGCAAGGAGGACAGCGTTGCCGTCCGGCGCGCTAAGCAGCGCCCGCAGCTCGACCACATCCAGGGGAGCCGCGGGCGGTTTATAGCACGCATGGACGTTGACGTCCTCGCCGGCAACATGCAGTTGCACACCCAGCGCGTAAAAGCTGTTGAGCGTTGGTACGGGGAGCTCTTGATGGACGACTCTTCGCCTCACCAATACCGCCAGACCACGGTAGCGGGAGTGTAGTGCCGACCTTTCATCCTTCCTGTAGACATGGTAACCTGGGAACCTGACCCTATCTTCGGCCCCCAGGTGTGTCTCGCTGATTAGCGCCACGTCGACGTTCTGGTCCCGAAGGAGATGGCGGAGGGGAGCGACCTTATCCTTAAGGCCACGAGCGTTCCAGTGGACGATCCTCAATGGTCTAGCCATCACACAGAGAGAGTAATGTGGCCAGACCATCGAAGATCACAGTCTCAATCTCTCGGCCCTGTCTAATAGCCCTGATCAAATCCATCAGGAGCTTTATAGCGCAGGTTGTAAATTCTCTTGTATTTTTGGCCGATCTGTTTGCCGATAAAATCGGCAATTGTGCGACGACAGGGTCGCCACTCGTCAGTGCAGGGAACTTTCCCTGCGTTTCTATTGGCCGCTGTGTTTTTGCAACTCTGACCGCGGCAGTGGTGGCGCCGTGCGGCTTCTGGGCGAACCTTTGTGGTTCCACCTCTTTCCGCGGCGCCTGATTGGCGCCACCAGTAGGTTCGCCCTTTTCTTGTTTTTTTGATGTTTTTGGTATTCCTTGTGAGTCCCTCGTTGCAACCTGCGCTACGTAGACAGGGGCGGCCGTAAGGGGGTCTTCTTGTGTGCTGGTGGGGGGATTCTTCCTCTTCCTTTTCCCCCCGCGTCTTTTCTTCCTCCGCCCTGAGGAGGGGACTTGCGTCCGGCTCGTGGGCTCGTTGGCCGCCGCCATCAACGTCGTGCCATGTGCCTCTACTGAGGGCGCAATCAGTGCTTGTGCCCGGCTTTTGGCCGTGACGGCGACGGTCCCCGCTCGCTTGTTTCGTATCTCTTTCTCAAATACGGGGCACTTCATATTGTTCGCGGGATGCGGGCCACCATAGTTGGCACAGGTGGCCGGCTCTTCCCGCGGACGTGGGCAGTCCCTGGCCGCGTGCTCGTCCCCGCAGCGCACACATGCGAGCGGGCGGTGGCACTGGTGCGAACTATGCCTAAATCGTTGGCACCGGTGGCACTGCGCGGGCCCACGCTTTCCACGCCAAGCCTCGATCTTGACCCCACACATGTTCATGAACACGGTGGAGCCGTAGATGTTCCTGACGTCCGGGGTCCTCTTTAGTATTGCGTGGAACACGCAGCCGGGTCGTCCTAGTGCGCCCTTGATATGGCGCACGTACTCCGGCTGGTATCCCAACGCCCGGAGTTCCTCCTCTATCTCCTCGGGGTTCGTGTCCGCCGGCAGGCCCCTGATGGCGATCTTCACGTTCTTCTCCGCTGGCAGCGAATACGCGAACCAGCTCACACCGCTGTCCTTCTCCAGGCCAGTTAGGTAGCGTTGGACCAGCCGATACTCGTCCTCGGTGTCCGGGGTGAAACTCACCCCGGTCCCGTACGGACGGGCGTTCGGCGGCCGGCCCAACTTATCCCGTATGGCCCGGAAATGAGCGGCCCAGTTGGGTAACGTCTCCACCACCAGCGGTGGGAAACGCAACTTCTTCTTCCCCGGCTTCTGTTTTGAAGAGGTGGGCGCCGTCGCAGCGCCGGGGGGGCCATCAGGGGGGGGGGGGGGGGGGGGGCGGTAGATGCAATAGGGGCAGGGGATATAAGATTGATACTTACCCCTGCCGATGGTGGTGTTGGCGACCGCGGTGGGGTACGCCGGTGGACCGCGTCCGCGAAGGTAGGCGATGCCGGTAGTGCCCGACCGCGCGGCGCGCTTTCGCGCTGTGGCCGCGGCGGGTCAAGACAGTACCGCTTCGCCTCTTCCACCGCGGTATCGTCCGAGCTGCGCCTGCGTCGCTGGGCTCTGGTTTCAAGTTGGTACTCGAAATCGAGCCCCAGCGACAGTGTAGGTGACGTCATAGTTGGGTGATTCGGTTGACTCAACCCGGCAGCTCCTCCCACGGTGGACCGCTGTCCGGATCGCGGTGTCATGTCCGGGGACATGTCCTCGCGACCGGAGGCGGCCGAGCCCGCGGATGCCAGCGACATGCTCGACCCCGCACGCGAGGAGCATGTCGACAGCACAGCGGGTGAGTCGTAGGCTGAGGTCCGGGGGGGCGCCGGCGAATCGGGCGCCAACCGGGTGAGTTGCACGGGCCGGGTAGACGGCCCGGCGCTGGTGGGTCGCTCCCGCTCAGCCAGCATCGGCTCCGCCAAAGAAGGGCGGGCGCCGGAGGGGGCGGTGCGGGGAGCGGGCATGCTTGATGTCGTCTGCTTCGGTGGTTGCCTATCGCTAGGCGGCGAAACGAACCGCGGCGGCGGAGCAGCGGTCCGTGTTGGTGGCGCGCGAGTCCGCACCGCCGGCATCGGGGCTCGCGGGGCGGGTAGCGCGGGGTATTCTGCGCGAGGCGCGCCGGGGCGCGCAGCGGGCGCGTTGGGTCGACGGGGCGCGGGCGCGCGCGCGGGCGGTATGGGTGCGCGCGCATGCATTGCGCGGCTCGTGTTCGCGGCTGGCCCCGGGGCCTGTATCGGCACCGGGCGGAACGCGGCGGGGCGGACCGGAACGGCGTGCACACGGCTCGACGACGGCGTGGGCGCAACGCGCGCAGGCGCCAACGACGTCGGTGGGCCGGCAGCGATCGCAGCACACGACTCCCCCCCCTCTTGGTTGTAGAAGAAGTGGCGGCAGCTGGAGCTTCCTTCCTCTTCTTCTCCTCCTTCTCCTTCCTCTTCTTGTGACCGGCCGGGGGCGCACCGGACGACGCGTCGCCAATATTTGGCAGCGACATCGCCCGGTCCAACACCGGACGGTCCTCCTGGGTCCCGGCATCGCGGCCTAACGAGCCGCGCTTGCCGGGATTTGACATCTTCACTGGTGTTTCAGGCCTCCGCGACCGCAACGGCGTAAACGCCGGGCGTCCGGGGCGCTTCTCCCTGTGCCTGCACAGGTACCAAGGTATTCTGTGCACTCACAGAGAGAAACGAATTTAAAATAGAGCGATCCGCGCGGAAAGAATTGACGAACAGCAATCACTTGAGTCAGCCAGTCCTATCGACCGAGTAGCCAATCCAGGCCCAGCACTGTCACCGTCAAAGATATTAAGTACCTGAGCAATAATAAAGATTTATTGTACAAAGTCCAAACATTAATTTCGGAGAATATCACGGAAAGCACAAATTAGGTTAAACTAGTCGCGGGCTCGAACTCATTGGTGGGCTTGGTCAAAAAGCACGCTATCTCACCTGGCATCGTGTCCGACAGAGATAGTATCAGTGATGAGCACTTAGACACTGGTCTACATGCATAAACTCTAGTTCGCACGCACACAAACACCGTTCAGAACGATTTTAGTAAAACGAGCGCGTAAAAAATTACGAAAAGTCCTTTGGAAGTTGGAGTTTTATGAAAAAACTACTGCATAAATCAATTACGAATAAAATTTATTATAATCTTCGACAATTGAGCTTTGTCGGAACGAGCTTTGTTTTGGAGATTTTATACTTCTTTTATCACTTATTTACTCCCAAAGTTGCGTTAAAATTAGCAGGAAAAACGAATCTTTGTTGGCTCATAACTTTTTAATTGCTTTTTTTTACTATTCTGCTTCTGTACAGACAAAATTAATAATAAGACAAAACGATTTCATGTTTTACTTTGGATGTACAATGTGTAACAGTGGAGTAAAACCCCCCCGAAATTTCTATGGAAAAAGTATCGGCTAGTTGCGCCTTAAAAGCCCATACTACTTCAGCTTAAATTACTTTATCTCGCTCGCACCATACTGCTCGCGGACTGAGTGAGAGTAAGACGGAGTGGGGTGCTGGCGGCTCCAATGCGCCAATAGTTTAGCTTTAGATAATTGCTTTTTACGGCGAAAATAATGGTAATTTATAAAACACTAGCTTCTGCCCGCGACTTCGTCCGCGTGGAGTAGCTACTTTGGGCTAACGCTATCTTTAATCCGCGACTCCGTTTAAATAAAGGTGTTTTTTATTTTTAATAATGCGTACCTATGTTATCTATTTTAGGTACAATCGACCAATCTTCCGCAAGCTCACCTTTAAGGCTATAATCGCATAGCACGGCTTACGACTCGATCGCCCGATGCATGCGTTTCAACCAATAGGATGCACAAAGCGTATTTTAATCGTGTTCGTATTAATATAATGATGTCTATAAGTGTGATCAACTCACACAAACAAATGCATATTGTCTCTAAATTGGCTAAACCAGGGAAGAGTGTGTTTTGTCACTAGCTGCGCTGCCGCGGAAATATTTTCTTAACTGAGCATGCTTAATTTTTGTCGACTGCTACATCACGCTTTAATCATTAAGCCGACGTTCGCACGGACGTAATAAAATCGCAGCGGGATTTTATCGCGCACTGTATTTTCAACTCTCGGTGTTAAGCCGAGCGTTGAGAATCCAACGCGCTGGAACGCACTCTCGTCTCAGCTCGTTGAAAAAACACACTATTGGATTTTCAACTCTCGGCGCTAAACAGAGCGCTGAAAATCAAGAGCACGAAAAATAGAACCAGATCTCGATAGGGCAACATATAGTTTCCCGTGCGAAAAACACTCTAGGCGTAAATCTATTCCTACGTGCTTAAATGTTTGCCCCTGGGCCTTATTAATTGTTACCCCAAACGATACCTTCACTGGAAATCGCGCACAGTACTTGATCATTATTTTGCTGCGATGTTATTTTAAAACTGCGATATCTCCTAAGATATTTATTGAAATCGAATGATGTAAACGGCAATTTTGTTTTAAATTAAATACTTGTGATGAATAATGTATTTATTTGGATAAGGATTAATGTCATGTTTATAAAAACACCTTCGTAAATAACGCGTTACTTTTGAACAAATTTGGTTAGCATAAAAAAGGTTAGAGTGAGCCAACCTTAAAAGATAGACATATGCTGTCCCGGACTTTTTTTTAGAACTTTTAAAGGGGAACAATTCTGTCAAACATGATTTTTGCGAAACTTTAACTGTTTACGCAGCGCACGCAGCGGAAGCTCTCAAAAGGAAAAAAATTATCCCGATTTTGAAACATTCTTCATTGGTGCTCCGCTCCTATTGGTCTTAGCGTGATGATATAGCCTTCCTCGATAAATGGGCTATCTAACACTGAAAGAATTTTTCAAATCGGATCTGTAGTTTCTGAGATTAGCGCGTTCAAGCAAACAAACAAACAAACAAACTCTTCAGCTTTATATATTAGTATAGAAGTATAGATACCTAGTCGCTGCTTTATAGTTAGTTCAGTTATAATGCAAAGTTTCATGATCTAATTTGAAGTATACCATAAGTTTTTTGAATAGGTACCAGCGGTTTATATTTAGCTGTTTGGAGGTAACTTTGTTTTTTTTTCTATCTAGATTTTTTATGGAATCATTTTTTCGTCAAACATAGTACTTAACGTTAATCCTCAACTTTAGCATAGGTATTGTTCTTCCAAAATTAATGCCGCAGTATTTTCGATAAAACGGAGGGTCATGTTAAGCAATTTGATGTACCTATACTCCGTTTGAAATAAGATTAGACATTTAAACAAACCTTTTTTACAGTCCGTTCAACCGATTTTGACTTCTATTGCGTAGGCATAAGAATGGCATTAAAAGCAAAAAAAGTGGTTACAAACCAACTGTTTACTGCAGCTGCCATTTGTCATGCCACCAACGCAATATAAGTCAAAATCGGTTGAACGGACTGTAAAAAAGGTTTAGTTAAATGTCTAATCTTATTTCAAATGGAGTAGGTATAGTATAGGCTCTTAAAGACGACCTCGCGACAGTCCATAGTACGTTACATTATAACATTATCGTCGACGGACATTTTTAAGTTTCTTCATAATACTTCTATACATTTTATTTCTCCGTGTTATCGTGATGCCGTGGACGTCCACGATTATATCGTCACATTAGATTCAGATTCTGATAACTTTATTTGTTCAAACATGTGTGTAAATACGATACAATGCATGCAAGGTGTTATAAGTACCTACATGGAGTTGCGCGAACATGTTTACCATATTGTCATGGTGTGCAAATATTAAAATATAAGTATAGAATTTAAAAAACAAAAATAATATTACAACATTCATTAACATTGACAGCTGACATAAGTAAATAAATTGAATTGATTGATTACATAATTCATTCATATAGAAATAGATAGGAGTTACCTACATACAAAATTGTCAAATATTCAATTATCAAAATAAAAACTTTCTACGTACAATAAAATAAAATAATACATTGTCAACGCAGGTCCAAAATATTCAATACAAAAAATCATTACAAGAAATAATAAAAGCGCACAATAGCAGATAAATGCTTAAATCCCCCTGTCCACATAATGCGTTTATGGTGGCCAGATGGTCGGGATTCGTCTGGATTCTCCCAACATTTTAAATGATCTCCAGGCTCTCGACAAAACTCAATATCTTCATACAAACAGCTTCTCGGAAAGTACTATCCAAAATAATAATGATAACTAATTCATTGGTAGGTAATAGAAATAGAACCTTACTAAGGAATTTTTTCGATGGTGAGAAAACCCTTTTTTGCGTCGAAGCTGAACAATTTTTAAAACGAGCTATTATATACTTGCAAGAACGCTCTGATTTTTCTGAGAACTTTTATATAAAAAACTCGCTGTATTGTCTCTAAAAGGCTCAAATTTATTTACGTGGGAAGAGCTATCCGTATTGCTCGACGTATATAATATTTCAAACGAGATTGACCAAGATGCCTTATATACAGATTACTGTTGTTTTCGAGAAATATTTCAACATCTTCCAAAGACAAGGATATGTTGAATGACAAAATTTGGGCATATTTAAAAAAAAGTGCAACCGTAGAGACCTAAAAAATAAAAAAAATTGTGTTTTCAATATTATATTTAAAAAAAGTGCAACCTTAAAGACCTCAAAAATAAAAAATTAATGTGTTTTCAATTAAGTACTGTAGGTAAGCTTTCCTTACTGTGAAAGGGTTGCTGGTTGTAGTTTGCTAAATAATTTATATACTAAAGAGAGAAATCGTAATCGCTGAGTTAGTAATTAGACTGAACTTTTAAGTAAATTCTTTGAATTGCAATATTTTTTGAATAGGTACTCTGAAAGGATCCAAATTGGTGGACTCGGTAAAGTATAATGGCAAACACATGTGGTAACCTAAAAAAAAACCGGCCAAGTGTGAGTCGGACTCGCACACGAAGAGTTCAGTACCATTTATCAATAAAAACGGCAAAAAAATCATGTCTGTTGTATGGGAGCCCCCTTAAATATTTATTTTATTCTGTTTTTTAGTATTTGTTGTTATAGCGGCAACAGAAATACATCATCTGTGAAAATTTCAACTGTCTAACTATCACGGTTCATGATATACAGCCTGTTGACAGACGGACAGACAGACAGACGGACGGAAAGCGGAGTCTTTAGTCTTCCAACCCTAATTAAGTGTAGGTACTTAAATTAGTTAAGTGTCAACAATGTTAAGTCTTTTTATTAATCATTTATTTTCAGTTTTTTTAGCTAAAATGCTTTTTTTTAACTTTAATCTTTGTTTCTCCCGACAACAATCCCAAAATACCGATATTTTCAAATGTTGTCCAGATATTTTGGCCTTCCGATCTGGCAATGTTAGATTCGTAACATGTTGATCACTTTATTGGGAGAGTTGTTGTCGTGATTGTTAGGTACAAGGCGACGCAGCTAAAGCCAAACACTTCGAAATCCTTGCTAAACCTTTCAAACCTTATGAAGACATAAAATATGAAGACCCAGAAAATAATACCAACAAAGTTTCAATACTTTAAAATCATAAACAGCACTGAGCACTGTATTCTATGTGGGTATTGATTGTGAGCAGATTGGCCCGCCGGCACTGCAAACGCTGCGATTCTTTTGTTCATTTTCGCTTGGTTCTGCCTCTGTTTGGACATCGGACGTTTGCCCTGCTATCACAATATTTTCCTGCCCATTTTGCTGTGTTGTTCGCTCAGTCAGCTGTTTCCGATAGTTCGTTGATTTACTGCTCTAATTAAGCGCGGGATGTTTTTGTTATATCCAACGATAGGTATCTATTAAATGTCGATGGTCGACCGGAAAGTAATTTGGGATGCGGCAGTAAGGGCAGCCAACTTCACAGAAAACCAGACCAATAGTGCAGTCAGCTAGATTAGCGACAGTCACGACAATTTTTATTAGGGTTCTGTACCTCAAAAGGTAAAAAACGGATCCCTTATAAGATCACTCTCTTGTCCGTCTGTCTGTCCGTGTGTCACCACCGATTTTCTCAAGAATGGGTGGACTTAGCAATTTTATAGCCCCTAGTCCCTATATAGTCCCTATTAGGTGTATAACAATCAAGGTCCTGAGTCAACACGATAAAAAGATATGAGCAAATTAAGATAATCACGAAAACTTGTAAGTATTTGGTACTCACAAGTTTTCGCGAAAATCTAAATTTGCCCATATCTTTTTAACCGACTTCCAAAAGGAGGAGGTTCTCAATTCGACTGCATGTTTTTTTTTGTATGTTTGTTACGCGATTACTCCGCCAATTATGAATTGATTTTGATGATTCTTTTTTTGTTTGGTAGATGATACTTCAGAGGTGGTCCCATTTAAATTTTATTAATTTTGTTTGGGTAGTTTTTGAGTTAGCTTCAATAATACGTATTTTTTCCCACATAGTATGTGGATGATATTATGATAACTTCCTGTCACTGTTATTTACATAGCAGGTAGTGGTATTCAAATTTGTGTGGGGTAGGTACCACAACTAAAAAGTGAAAAATAAAAACTTTTTACAAAAAAAAAAAACAACCGCCTTCAAAAAAAAAAAACACTACAATTAAAGTTATTTTACGGAAGTCGGTGTCTTTGGTTTTCAATTTTCGTTCTTTGTCACCGACTTCCGAAATTAAAGTTATTTTTCACTTTGTAGTGATTTTTTTTTGAAGTCGGTTGTTTTTTTTTTGTAAAAAACTTTTACCAATAAAAATTATACCAATTTTATTATGGCAGTATAATGGGTAGGTACGGAATCCTCGATGCGCGAGTCCGACTTGCTCTTGAACGGTCTTTTTTATAATGTCAGTCGTAGATTTAAAAACAACCGTACGGGTAAATCGAAGTTTAAGTTATACACTTGCATGCCAAGCTTGGTCCATGGATCGGTGATCATCCATTACATATCCAGACTCCTCCGTGTCCCAGAATGTACGTTAAGCCGGTCCCGGCTGTCATCTGTAGATCTTTGACAGTCGTTACGGGTAGTCCAGGGTAGTCTGAAGTCCGAAAATCTTAACCAGTCTTACCAAAGGTTATGGTGTTGCCCAGTTCTTAATTGGGTTGTGGAGATCAGCAGATAGGCAGTTGCTCCATGTAAGATACTGTACTATACTATTCAGCTGCATCCGGTTAGACTGGAAACTGACCCCAATATAGTTGGGAAAAGGCTAGGCAGATGATGATGTTTACTAAACGGGATAATAATTTGAGATGGGGCAGTAAGGGCAGCTAACTTAACAATTGTAGCTACAGGAATACAGAAGGAGACCAATATTTAAAAAAAAAAAGTGGTAGCGCTCCGGTAGTGCTGACAGAAGTGAAAGCTTGAACAAGATCACCTTGGTGGAATAAAAATACTTGTATAGAACATTGGTCCGTAACCTTATCTAAATAAAGAGCACAATCGGGTTTACAAAAAACAATACTTCCGAAACCTTTAAAGTACTTAAAAATACTTGCATAGAGCATTGATTCGTAACGTAATATAAATAAAGAGCATAATCGCATTTACAAAACCTAAAAGTAAAAATTCTTGCATTGATCCGTAACGTTACCATATAAGTAAAGAGCACAATCGCGTTTACAAAACCTTTAAAGTAAAAATACTTGCATAGTACATTGATCCGTAACGTAATATAAATAAAGAGCACAATCGCATTTACAAAAACGAGGTGTCGTCATGGTGTCACGAAATCAATGGTTTAGTCCCATCTCAAAAATGCCCAACGCGCCTAAAGAAGTTTTCACTTCAAAAATCTTTTTTCGTTTTTAGAGGGTTTGATCAGTATGACCCTTTCTCTAAGGTATGACCATATAACTCATAGAGGCATTCTATCTACGCTTAATATCTAGGTATAACTTTTTGGACGTCCTGAACAAGGCTGTCAAGATATTATTATACATGCCAACATTAGTAGAATTAAAACCGTTTAAACCTCGTTCCGGATACATTCCGCTAAAATATGAGTGATATCATCTATCTTATCACACACAGAACTGTTAGGCGAATCATTATTTCTCATAAAAAAGCGAAGATATTCAACGGACAATAATATGTCCTGAACATAGTCTAAAACTCTGAACGTAGTCTAAAACTCTGAACGCAGTCTAAAAACTCTGAACGCAGTCACAATCTTACTTAGACCAATTATAGTGCAGTCAGCTAGAAAAACAAGAATCGCATGTTTTATTTAATGTGAATTTCTGACAGTTGATGTTGTTTCGTAGGTATACGAAGACCTAGGTCATAAGTATTTAGTTATAGTAGGTACGCGGCCGATAATTTGGAACCTCGAGTTTCAGAAAAATTTCAGTTATGGAGAAGGTCGTCTCCGTCAATCACTCATTCATAACTTACCTGTGTGCCCAGTGCCTCTGCCAGGCCTATTAGATGCGGGCGTGCAGGGCGTGCACCGCACAAGGGCGGCACTTTCAAGGGGGCGGCAAACAAAGAAATTTCTTATTGAACACATTGCTCTATATAGAAAATTAACGCAAACGTTTGCAGGTTCAAACCACTTAAAGCCGGTTTTTCAATCGTCAGTTAACTTTTATCCGACGAATAAGTTTATCATTTTGACAGTTTTGGTTTGGACAATCTGTCAAAACGTCACATTTATTCTTCAGGCAAAAGTTATCTAATTATTGAAAAATCGACCGTTAGATAGGTAATCTCCAAGAGGGTATTCCCCTGTTATGAATAGAACCCTTCATTGTGCGTGGTCCGACACGCACATGGCCGGTTTTTTTTATACACTTTTATAACAATTTAACCAACATCAAATTCCTTTCTAAAAGCCTTGTAGGGTAAAAGAGGGGGCGGTATTGTTAGTTTTGCGCGCGGGCGGTGAAGCGTCTGTGGCCTGGGCCTCTGCCATCTGTTTTCAAATCTGTGCCATTTCAACGCCATAGTAGGATCAGGGAAATGAATTGTTAAGCAAATTGCCACACTCCGTCAATTTACCAATTCAAATGACCGTAGGTACCTTATCAATTTGCTAAACAAATTAATCTCCCTGATTTTATTTGCTGTTTTAATTGTTGATCGAACAATGCAATTCCTAAGCTATGTAGGTAATCTACTTTATCCCATTTCAGCCGAACCGAAGCTTTTCGCAAAAATTAAATTCCTATTCCTGGAACTGTTTCTATTGTTTTTATTATTTTTACGCAGTAAAAGGTCACAAGAACCATGAAAGGTTGTAAAAATAAATCTTTTAACACCCGCGAGGACTGTAAAAATATAAAGTGCCTAATCCCTTTATCTTTTAATTGTATTGCTGTTTTATTTGCATTTGGGAAGCACTTTATTCTGTAAGTAGGTAGGTACTTCGTAGTTAGTCCAAGCAGAGCTTACTTATTTAAATCTATACTTTATAATAATCTATATATCTATGCTAATAACAAAGCTGAAGAGTTATTTGTTTTATTGTTTGTTAATTTGAACGCCCTAATCTCTGAACCATTCGGATTAAAAAAAAACTTGAGAGGTGTCAAGGGACACCCGGATGGAACGAAGTTTCTTTCGATTAATTAGTGAAGGAACTGTATTTTTTTTTTAAGTTATAATAATATTTTTTGAGCAGTGGTGGCTCAGTGGTCACGGCCGCGACTTACGAGTTGTAGGTCGTAGGTTCGAACCCAGACAGGCGCTTTACTTTGTGTAAATTATTTCATCACCACTGCTCTCAAAACGGTGAAGGAAAACATCGTGAGGAAACCGGCATGTCCTAGAACCGAAAATTCAAAGACATGTGACATCTACCAACCCGCACTGGGCCCGCGTGGTAGATTACGGCCCACTCCCTCTCACAGAGAGGAGGCCTGTGTCCCAGCAGTGGGAACATTTATAGGCTGATGATGATGATGAATATTTTTTTTTATTATTGTCTGTATAAAATCTCTACTTACCTAACTCCATCAGCAATATCCGGAACTTGTGCAGAAACACGGTCAGGTTTCATTATTGTTATTATTTTTTATTATTTATTATGTACAAAAAACCTGTATACACTCAACAAAAATAATCGTTGCGACACTACACTGTCCAATGCGAAATAGAAAGACGAAACGAAAATAACTGGCTTGGTTTCTATGAGAGAGAGAGAGAGAGACAGACAGAGAAACACACGCACGCTGCACGACTTACAACTATAGCAAAAAGTGTCGTTACAACTTTTGGTCTTAATTTTTTCCGTCTAGCCCCCTTTCGCAACGCGCGATAAGGAATTTCGTTCCAAAAATCTTTTTGCATTTGATAGCCAAATTCTTGAGGAAGGCTATAGGCTATTTAACAACACGCTAGGACCTTTAGGAGCCGAGCACAAAGAACAAAACATCAGAAAGAACGTTAAACACAAACAAAGTAATCCCGAAAATCGACATCTACTCCTACTCCTTCAGTGTACACGCGGTGCGGTCGTGGAATTTACTTCCGCCTGACGTTAGGGACTGCCAAACTGTTGCAGTTTTTAAAAGAATAGTGAAAGAACACTATCTTTCCACTTCGTCATAGTTGCATATTATGTATTTATTATTTTATACTACACTAGCTGACCCCGGCAAACGTTGTTTTGCCAATTATTTGTTTGGGGTGGACAACCCTTATCACTTAGGGGTATGGAAAATAGATAGTAGCCGATTCTCAGACCTACTGAATATGCATATAAAATTTGGTAAAAATCAGTAAAGCCGTTTCGGAGGAGTAAGGTAACCAGACTTGGGCATTATTCGAATAACTTGTTATCTAGATAATTATTCGAATAAAATTTTATTCGCAATATAATTATTCGCGAATAATTCATTCACGAATAAATTATTCGTAAATAAATTTCCTACGAATAAATTATTCGTGATTTTATTCGTTATTTTAAATATTTTTTGAAAATTCATATGTAACACTGGACTCTACGGATGACACCTGTGTTACCAAGGCTGCTCACTTTTTGTCCTATTGTTTATGAAAGATAATGCGATAAGACGAATTGGTGCCAATCGTATATCGTCAACTGCCTGCCTGATTTCCGGAATTTAATGAATAATAGCGGCACAAGAAAGGGATCATTACAATACGAGAGAGCGAGTCTTGTATTTAAGAGTGAGAGAGAGCGCACTTTCTTATCAGTTGTGGTCACAAAAGAATTATTTTGTTTTTGTATATTGCTAACCAGTGTTGCCGTTTTAGCGACTTCGTTGCTAGATCTAGCGGATTTTGGATGTGTTCAGGGACTTCTTATTTCGATCTAGCGACTAGAAAAAAAATTGCGACATTTAGCGACTTTTTGAAACTTAGGTTAGGCGACTTTTTCAGGAAAAAAACTTTTTTTTATTTAAATGCCATTATTCCTTGTTTTATTTTTATTCATTTATCGACTAACGAATAAAATAATTTATTCGTCATTCGAATAATTTTCCTTTGAATAAAAGAAATTATTTATTATTCGTGAATAACGAAATAGCAATTTATTCATTCGTTATTCGTCATTCGAATAAATTTTGGCCAACTCTGAAGGTAACTAACATTGTGACACGAGAATTTTATATATAAGATTATAATTAAGTAAATATATTTTAGTGAAATGTATTTTAGAAGTATGTAAGTATATTTATATTTAAATGAGTGAATAAGTAGTTAAAAAAATTATTTTATGTTTTGTTTTCTCTTCTACTCTTACACACGTTGTTTCTTTAACTACTTTCCTATCGCAGGTATGCTGGAAGATATTTCTTTAGAAATAAACATCACCTTTGTACGTATTTTTCTGTTCCTTTCTTTATATGCGTGTGCATAAACTGTTAAATAAATAAGGTCGGTCGGGGCCCAGCAGTGGGACAATAATGGTTAAAAAAAACGCTTCAGTATTGCCGATTAAATTAAAAATTACAGTAACGTGGATGAACTCGCGGGCAAAAGCTAGTGCTTAATATTCAGATTAGTTTAAGTTAATTAAAGGAGTCGGGAAAAGTTCGGCCTACGACTTGGCCGAAACGCTATGGGGTGGGTAAGTAGGTAGGTAGGTCTCTAATACTCGCTAATAGTCGTTAACTAAGCAATCGAATCAGCCAAAAAACTGGCCGAAATCAAAGCTTTTGAAGGTAGAAGTACCTACTCACTATAGGTAGGTAGGTCTAATTGGAATGAATAAAAAGAAATGTATGTGATTTTGCTTGTTAGTTTACTGATAAGAAATAGTTTACATGTCACAAAAATTATAACTTGTTAAACATTAAAACGTATACAATACAAAATTAATAAAATTGTGCTAAAACTAAGTTTAAGGTTAATAAAATTGTGCTAAAACTAAGTTTAAGGTTAATTTATCAAGAAATTAATTGGAAAGTAAAACAAGTTACTATTGTTTATATAAACCAATAAAATTAATTGTTAATTTTTTGTAACATATTCAGTCTAATTGCATCAAAATGTAAATGGTATACCTAAACATTTTATATACCGTCAATGACAATCACGGAAGTTCTAGTAACATTACAATACATTACAATAAAGATATTCTATAGTTCGGTACAATAAGAAACAGATTTTACAAAGAAAATTAATTCTAACAAAGAGCAAAATACACAAAATAACAATTTTAATTCATACAATCACATTTCATTTTATTACACTGGTTTTCCCTGGTCGTCGAGTTTAGGTCTTCATCAACATCTTACTTGCATATGTGAGTCATCAGAGAATTCACTGGTTCCTAAGAGGTTTGCACCAATCCAATCAGAAAAAAAATCTTTCTCAGCATTGGCTGAAAAGAAAAGAAAAAGTTTTTAATACTGCAACACAAGTTTCTTATACGGTTTGAAAATCAAATAAGGTACGGGAAGATTACATTATTATAAACAGCTAATAAGGTTCCTACATACTCACTCAGACAAGAGTGGGAAGGCAAAAGGCAGGCTCTCATACAGAAATATGGAACTTTTGCACAACAGTGGGATATTAAAGATCATACTCACTCAAATAATCCATGGCCGGTGCTTGGTCGTCGTTTTGTTGAAGAAGATTACGTTCGTTCGTCAAGTTGACATCACAGGGAAGCTCAACGTTTTGTGAACTTGTCGGATCCGACTGGGAATGTTCTTGGCTGTCCGGAGGTACTTGCTGGGGTGGTACGATGGATGGCACCACGATCAGCGAACGAGTCAGACGCTCCATACAAGGATGTGATTGCGACTCTGCCGACAAACTTGCTACGAACTCCTTTACCGACTCAACGAAGCTTTCGGGTTCAGAATTGTAGATCTGATTGTACAATTCTGTTTGTAGTTCCATATGTGCTTGAGATTCGCCGTGATCCTGTTCTTCAGTTATTTCGACTGGGAGTTGTTGTTCTTGCGTCTTTACCAAACACTGCATGTTGTTTGGATCTTGCTCACACACGGCGTTTGGTGTTACGGTGTGAGCTCTCATATCGATGCCTGAGTCCACTGAGCATGTTTCTGATTGGGTTTTTGTTCGTTGTTCTGGTTGGACACTTGCTGAATTTAGCCGCTCGGAATGCTTGCGTTTTTTTCGCTGTAACAAGGTAAAACATGTTTAATTATGAAAACAACTGAAAAGATTAATAAAACAATTTAGGTAGCAGCTGATATAAATGCACATTCAAAGAACGCACCTGTTTTTTCAAGCTGCAATTTTTTGAATTGTTAAAGCTTTTAGAACTTCAACATGGCCCAGCTGTTTCAGTGTTCTGCATAACAAAAAATATAAAATACGTAAGTAAGATAGAAAGTGTACAAATAAACAACAAAAAGGTTAACATTGAAGGAACTTACAGTGTCTACTTGGTCTAAAAGTTCTTATCGGCAGTATCATTGAGTTCCAAGCGAGCTTGCGCTTGTGCAACTGAAAAGATAAACAATAAAAGGTTAAAAGATAGTAATTATTAGGTACTGTGAACAATATTTATTGTTGTGAATACAATAAGTAGTAGAAGATATGTACATACTTTGTGCTTCCAATTTTGAATTGATGCGTTCCAAATCACTGATGTCCTCAGAGTTTTTCGTCGCTCTCTGAATTCGATTGATAACCGTGGCCAGAAGTTCGGCGTTCGAGATCTGTAAAATACAAAGTTAGACTGTTTTGTACACCGTAAATAAAGTAATGATAAACAAGAGTAGGTAAGTGAGTACTTACGTTAGGATCACACTTAGCAGCTTCAATTAATTGCGACGTGGCTTCCGCTGTTTCATTGCGGCGTGCTCTTTCGTACTGGGCATTGCGTGCGCGCCGTTCTTCCTGTAAACAACAACAAATATATTCAATAAATATATTCATTTAATGATTATTTTATTCTAGAGTGGAAAATGGAAGGAATGAATACGAACCCGTGAAAAAGGGATGCGATTCTTGCCAGCTGGTCTACCTCGACGCCTTGGAACGTCTGAGTCTTTCAACGTTTGCTCCTGAAATAACAACACATTTAAAAAAAAATAACAAAAAATAAACAAACTGGGAATAAATAGCAATAATTATTTCCATTTTGCAATACATAGGTACCTTTTCGTTCTCCATTTCTTCTACGTTACTATAATTCTTGACGTGAATAAATATTTTATTTTTTATTTTAGCACTACACCAGGCGAACTGCACGTATTAACCACAAACGACGTAATGAGGGCAAAATTTTTTGGGCCTGACTTTATATACTTACCTGCGCGTACGCAGGGATATAACAAGAAGGGGCAGAATCAACGGGGCGGATTCAACAAATTGGTCCGCCGGGGATTATCCATTGTTCTAGGATTTCTATTGTGATTAATTTCTGGTAAAGCGTTAGAGCTAGTTTTGAGAATTTTTTAATGATACAATAAGATTTGAAATAGCACCGAATAAGTTTACAACTTGAAAAGTTAAGTCGTGAGTGCTAGTTATACGAAGTCATAATTTCTGGCAGGTTTTAAAACCTTTGGCGGCTCGTATTATAGATATGTGTTACTATGTAGTTTTGTATCTTCTATTTATTTACTGCACAGTTAGGGAATCATGACATATAATTACCTACAGGTAGATGGCATGAACATCAACACGACCACTGATCACCCGTGTAATTGTAAAACTCATTCTCACGACGCTGAGGCCAACATTTCTTATCGGAATTAACCTATACCTACCCAGCCCACTGCTGCAACTCCATATTTTTTATCCTTTAAAAAGTAAGGCAAGAATAGTCATAATTCAAATTCAAATTAATTTATTTCAGGAATACACCCATATGAAATTCACGACGGATTACAAATCCAATTAATTAATACAATTTATAAAATACAACATTACAACATTATTATAAAACAATCAATATTACAAGAAATTAATAGAAAAGCATTATTTTAGCTGGAATATTAATTGCCTTATACGAAGAAATAATTAACCTCGTATATGGCCCCCAATATAAAAATAATTCACGAATCTTTTAATAAAGATTATAAAACAAATCGTAGCGATTCTGCTACGTTGCGCTACGAGAGTCTACGCCGTGCTACGCACAGAGGCTCGCCTACAGACGTAGGGTTGATGTTTAAAAATGTCACTTATTTCTGGCTTCTGACGTAACAGAAATACTATAGAATGCAAATTATAAATAAAACTTGTATAATAACTTTTTACACTCCCCTTGCTCAAAAAGGCCGACATTGTAGAGTACCAGAGCAGGGAAAAAATTGCATTTCTTCCTCTAGGGGAAAAAGTGATTTATTTTTAATTTTTGTCTGTTCCAACGAGCCTTGAAAAACGAAAAAGTCTTTATTCTTATGTAGAATAATCGTGATTATGGACTCGACTTATTACTGGTTCACAAAAAAAAGAAGAACATTTTTTTTGAAAATGGAACTGAAAGTGGCTATCTCTTCGGTAGAATGCGTGCATTGCGTTGCGGCTACAGAAGAAATAAAAAAAGTAAGTTTAAAAACTAAAACCCGACTAAAAGATATGAAACAAGAAAATATTTCAGACAGAAGTCAAGACATAGGTACAAAAATGATCAAGGTAAAGCCGTGGTCGCATGCTTGTACACCTACAAAATTATAATGGTATGCGACCACGGCTTTACCTTGATCATTTTTGTACCTATGTCTGGACTTCTGTCTGAAATATTTTCTTGTTTCATATCTTTTAGTTGGGTTTTAGTTTTTAAACTTACTTTTTATTTAAATTATTTTGGGGTTATAGTTTCGTGATAAAGTATTTGCAGAGTAGCTTAATTATTTTTTTTGGTTTATATGGTATAATAATACCAGCCTATTATTGTCCCTCTGATAGGAAAAGGCCTCTTCTCATACAGAGAAGGCACGAGCATTGATCACCACGCGCGCTCAAGACGGGTTGGCGATTTCAAACTTATATATGTATATTAACTATAACTCCAGTACCTACCCTAATTGCATTTTTTTTTTCGCAATTAGGGTATAGGTTTCCTCACGATGTTTTTCCTTCACTGATGTTAGTAATGTCCAAGATAAACTCAGACAGCACATTTGAATTGAAAAAGTCACTTTGGTACCTGCCCGGATTTGAATCCACAACCTCGTGCATGAGATGCGAGGCCTTAACCACTGGACCATCACGGCATTCATGGTAAAATAGGTATTAATTTTACAGCCGCGCCGTACGTAGCACAGTTCACTTTTACTTGTTTGTAACAATTTAAACATATTTATTTACTTGGAAAATATGATATATATACATATTTGTAATGTGCTCATCAAGCCCTTTCATTTGATACCCAACATGGCACAATTCAATTATTTTAATTTTTATTTCGTTACTTTATGTCCTCTAGAGGGCGCCATATTGCTTTTAATGTGACGTCACATAGCCTATAATCAGCGGACAATCAATACGCTTCCAATGATACCTCAATTGTCAAATTATGATGGGCAGTTTTGAAGTTATGAGGTAACAGATGAACATACATACATACATACATACCGGTCAAAATCATAACCCTCCTTTTTGTTTCACCGTAGTCGGGTAAAAAAGGCATTGGCGCGAAATCTTTAGAATTTTTCTCTAATTACGAATTGAATTGGTGACCGTAATATAATTTACAACAGTGAAAATGTCATCATCTAGTGAGAACATCTTCACAGAGGACTGAAATTAAGTTGCCTGAAAAAACATCTCGTTAAATATCCAGAATTGTACATTTAAATAAAATAAACTACCTATTTAATATTGTATTGGATTATTTAATTTTTTCGCAATCGTAGTGAAAAGTAAAGTGTAACACACGGCGCTAAAACCCATTATAACTCGGTTTCTATTTACCTCACTAAAGCTCGGGAGTAAAACTACCTCGTTACAATGGGTTTTATTAGCCCCTCGTATAACAATCTACTATAAGTATGTACTACCACGAAAATGATTGCTACGTGACAAATAAACCTAATCCTCTGCCGGCTAATCCCTCTGATCTATTTGGCATACAATAGGACACTAATCTGTATAATGATGTTAGAAAGAACGTCATTATTGCCCTAGTTACAGTGATTAGCAAATATTTGGTTTAACACCCGTTTCACAGCGTCGTAATTAGAACAATGCATGTTATCGGAATTCTTACCTGCGTTTCTCTATAATTTGGTGGATTATTTAATTTTTTAAGGTTGTTGCACTTTCTTGGACTTGGGATCCTTACGACATAAGATTGCTTATTTCAGTTTAGAACTGGTTAAAGGTTCGATTCGAAATATATTGGGTTCCTATTCGGTATGAGAGGAGGTATTTGCCCAGCAGTGGGAAAATAATAGGCTGGTATTATTTGTATACTGCTGCAAACAAATCATTTTTATTCTAATTTGTTCCCAATAGGGATGATGGCTGGGTAAAAAAAAAGAAATTCTATTTAGTCCGTCAGTCAGATAATAAAAAAGTATTAGACACGTATTTTTTGGACACAGGCCTATTTTGTATTTACAAAAAATCTATTGATTGAATATAAATTAAAACACTATTACCACAATAATATAATTAGTCTTGTGATATTACGTTAATATGTTGCTTGTAGAACAATCTGACAAAAAATCAGAATGGTTTTTGATCGCTAAAAGATTTTTTTTTTAGATATCTTCGTGATTTTTTTCTATCGTATCAAATTATTTGTATTATGTTTTCAACACACTATCTAACTAGCATAATGATATCCTGAAGAATATCATATATATTGTTCTGTTTTTTTTTACTGCCGTGAATCATATACTTTTAGGCATTTTAAAACTTGCGTTTCACCTCCTGCTGTCCCCTTAACAGGAGTTTAAAATATAGAAACATATTTTTTACTGCCTCGTTGGTCTAGTGGTCGCAAGCGCTACTGCTGAGCATGAGGTCTTGGGTTCGATTCCCGGGTCGGGCAAAGTGTTATTGGGTTTTTCTATTTGAAATTTCTCAGTAGCAACTCGGAGTCTGGATTTGTGCCCGGTTGAGAGCAATAGGCTCGCCCCCTATTACATGGGACTTAAACATAACTGGCGAAATGTGGGTGTACCTGCTACAGGGACACCTCTACCCAACCCTTCGGGGAAACAAGGCGTGATGTTATGTTATGTGTTATAATAACTTTTACGTAAACTCCACCCAGTTACGTTGTTTATCTAATATTTCGTTGTGTATCGGGTGCAGTCCTCGTGTTTGCTGTATAAATAAGCATCACAGTATCGAGTTACGTCGCCGGAGGCTGTAAGCAGCTTTTTCTTCGATCGTATATCGGTTCGTTAACGGAGGACGCGAGCTCGCGTTGCCGCGTATTATGTGCCGGGTGCAGGTTGTAACATGCTAGCGATTTTAGAATAATGAACTCATTTATAATTCCCACACACACATACACACACACACTCACCCCCGCAACACCGTTTATTTGTTTTTATTTTGTTTCTTTGTTCATTTTAATTCTAGTCTTGCACCTAATACAGTTCCTAATTCTCGTGCTTAGTATAAAATAATTTAAAACTTAACTTACCTATCATAACTCATCTAGATCATATCAAATTTATTCCTGTAATTAAATTTATACCTTCACTTTTTTTCAGTTCATTACTTTTATATGGGTGCTGCAAGGTGTTTTTCTCCATAAGGTAGGCACAATATCATCGCCTATAATGATAACGAGGGTGGGCGCTGATACCTATATTTACAAGATCTTAATTTATCTTACCTTAGGTATTGGCTGCAACTCGAATATACAACCTTACTTACCTACCTTAAGGCCTATTTTCTCTGTAAACCATGTTTTATATTACTTGAAGGTGCAAATAAACTATTTTTTTTTATTTTTTTATAATTGACTAGCTGTTGTCTGCGATTTTAATAAAAATACTAACTTCAGCCCGCGACATCGTCCGCGTAAAATTACTAGTTTTGAGATGCCAGTGGCCTTGAGTGGTTAGCTTGCGTGTTCTGTGCTGAGCTCACGCAAAGCGTCGTACGTCCGGCCAGTAATAGGACTCGCCCATCAAGGAGCGGTGTCCCAAATTAAACATATTTATAATACAACAAACAAAAAGTATTTTAATAAAATACGTATACTAAAAGATTTATAATGAAATTATCTTTAAAATGGTGAAGGTTTCAGAAAAATACGCTTGATAGTTTTCGCGTGATTCTCAGTTTTTTATCCGCATTAGATATAACTTTACAAATTAATTTCACTATGTAATATAAACATATTCTAAAATATTCGCAGATTAATGCTCTAATTTAACATATATTTTTCAACTGCCCTAACTTCGCCTGGCGTCCTCTGTTTGCCTATAATGAAAAAGATATAATACCTTTTTCATTTTACTTGTATGGCAATCGAAACTTAAGTTCATAAGTCATAAGTCATTTATTCATTTGTTTAACATAGGTGTACAATAGTAATGGTATTTAAAGATAAAGAGTTCGCTATGTTATACCAGAGGGCGTACAAATGTTTGTAATTGAGGAATTATTGAATTAAATAAGTCTGAACAATAAAAAAACAATTATAAAAAACCATACATTTAATAATACAAATTAATTAATAATAAATAGCAATAGAAATCAATGTCAAAATAAAAAATAAAAATACAAATGTCAATACAGTGCATGACAACACACAGACTGAAAACAAATAATAAGGATATGTCATTAAACAATACTAAACATGTTCTCTATGAACATTTAAAGTTTCGATTGCCATACAAGTAAATGTAAAGTTAGGGCATTTTACCGGTACTCGTTTAGACGTGATCTTCAGTATATATCATTAAAAGTAGGTTATCGTCGCCTTAACAAAAAACACAGTAGCTTCGGATAAGTGAAAGAATTTTTGGAATCGGATGAGTAGTTAATAAGTATTTTAAGGATAGGTAAGTACCTACTTACTATAAAATAAAGTCCCCCGCCGCATCTATCTACCTGTCTGTCTGAACGCGATAATCTCTACAAACGGTTTTTACCAATGGACGGAGTGATTCATGCGGAAGGTTTGAGTGTATAATTAAATAAGGTTTTGTGTAAATTGGCTGAAATTATACGGTTATTATTGAAGAGGTCGGAAAAAATAATGCCGACTGAGAGCTTTATTGGTGTGCGCCCTGGAAATCGTAAAAGTTACAAAAAAGTATTTTTCATGTTAAAAAGTTAAAAAAAAAAGTCCGCGATGGCATATTATGTCTATCTTCCAAGGATGACCCACAATAACCATATTTATCTTTCAGAATTTGATAAATTGTATTGTTATTTCCGAAGCTATTTTGACCGGTATTTTGTCGGTTATCCAATAAAATATGTCTCTTAAATTGAGCATTTCATTTATATTAAAATATGCCTTGACATCATTTCATTAAATGAATGAATAGTAATTAAATGAATGGTTTAAAAGATATCACAGATTCAAAATTACGCGTAACAAAATAATTATGGTTGACGGCAACGCGGGCCCAGCGGTAGGAGTCAATGACCTTTTCCTTGACTATTAGGTGTGTAATCAAACATCTCGGAAGGGGCACTCTGGGGGCACCATGAGTCCTTGAAAAAATGTGGCATAAAATAGGTAAATAACAGTAGTGAAATCCGTAAATCAAAACAAGGAGGGAATCATGAGATACAGACATTTTGTGTTCGTTTCCATAGAAAAATAACAGTTTTTATCGAATCGCTCCTAAAGTGCTGATCAAATAAAAAAGCGCGGTAACAATTTTTGTTGTTCTTTAATAGAGGAATGCAACTATTTTTTTTTTTAATTAAATACTTTTCACTTTTCAATCTCTTGTATGAGAGCGATCCACTGCGCGGCGTCTAGATGCGAAGCGGGCCGCGGCCTTCCATTCAACCGCCGCGGTTGAAATTTTGTGGCGGTTAAGTGTGTATATACGTTTTTTTTTAACGTGTACTACAATGCTTTGTTTTTGAGTAAATAAATATTTATTATTATACATAAGCGGTTCATATTAAAATGAAAAAGCAATTAGCCGCGCACCTTACGGACCCTTACGATCATTACCCTCCTCCAGGAGAGCAGTAGGGAAACCAGCACAGTGTACAAAAATAGACGCCTCCCGTCATTCCGACCTCGCCGCCGAGGACCTTTGCGATCGCGACCGCGTCCCCGAGTAAATGATACTACCCTCCGACCTTTGCTTGCTAACGAGGTGCCAGCAGTTGTTGCAGCTGAGCACGTAGCTTTAAATTCCCCGACTAGTAATCATGATCAAAACTTTGATCCAGCCCGTCCCATCCTTGATGTCCTCCCTCCGGTTGACGCCCTAAGCCGAGGTTCGTACCCCACAGGGGGTGCTCTTAGCGAGCGTTCACCTAGTTTTAATTAGCTTAGTTGAATAACCCCTGGCTGGACCAGGTTTTAAGTGTAGTAGCTTAAGGCACCCACAGGAAATCCCGGTTAAGTAGTCATGAGCTCAGAGGTCAGCTATTAAATGCACTACCGGAAAAAAAAGCGGCTAGTCGCGCGGTTAGCCGCTCCCGCGGTTAACCGCTAGTGCATATGAGCGTTAAGTATGAGACTTAGCGTGTACAAATCGCTGTCGCTCATGCCTTAATTACGTTTCAGGTGAGCGGGTATCAGTAGGTACGTATTGCTTTGTCGTTACGGCGCGCACTGCAGTTGTCGTATCGCTAACAAGCGTTCCTACGAGGGCTCTTGTTCCAGTAAATACATTTATGTTGCGTACATTATTTACAATGTATACTGTACTTTCTAAAACTAACGTACATTTCTGTAGTCTTTCACGGTCTGATAGAAATGAGGACGGATTTGGTGTATTTTAGAAGTATTTTCATTTGTAACTTTTCTGTAGGGTACTTGGATTTAACTGCATTTGGAATCAGAAACTAAGGGCGAATTTCACCAATTAATCTGTACGCGATCAGCACATCTAAACCGGGTTCAAGAGTTGAGTCAACTGTCATTATTGTTATGGAATAGTGATACTGACAGCTCTCGAACGCGGTTTAGATGTGCTAATCGCGTTCGGTTTCTTTGGTGAAATTTGTCCTTTAAATTTCATAGAAGAACTAGCCTTTCAACTGTCATTAACGAGACACAATAGAATTAATTTGTTATCCACCTCAATGAGGCATCGTGACAGATAATGAGTTATAGTTGTTGATGTTATTATGTGGTGAGACGTCAGTGTGACAAATTGTGACTGAGTTTCATAAACTATGCGTGGTTTTTAAGTTTCTTTCCTAAAAGAAATAAATTAAGCAGATTTCCGAAAACCCGTAAGGCCGCGTCCTAACCGAAAGCGTTTGGATAAATTATGACGAACAAACGCGACTTGATTGATCGCGCGACTACGTCATATTCGTATAAAAGAGCGCGAGTTTCGCGTTGCGGTTAAGACGCGGGGTAAAGGTGTCATGGCATTACGGGTTTCCGAGAACAAGACACTTGCTCGATAACGAGGTGCCAGCAGTTGTTGCAGCTGAGCACGTAGCTTTAAATTCCCCGACTAATAATCATGATCAAAACTTTGATCTAGCCCGTCCCATCCTTGATGCTTGTACCCCACAGGGAGTGCCCTTAGCGAGTGTTCACCTAGTTTTAATTAGCATAGTTTAAATAACCCCTGGCTGGAGGTTTTAAGTGTAGTAGTAGCTTAAGGCACCCACAGGAAAGCCCGGTTAAGTAGTCATGATCTCAGAGGTCAACTAAGAAAAAAAAACGACAACACAAAATCTGTAAAAGGATAAATTATTAGCAGACGACGTCAAACATTTTTGGGCATCCGTCATTCCACACAATAAGTCAGTAGGTAAATCCTTTGCTTTAAGATCGAATTTCGGCAATGAAACTGAATGCGATCAGCACATCTAAACTGCGTTTAAGAGCTGTCAGTTCCATCATTATTTTGGAATATTGACACCGACAGCTCTTGAACGTGGGTTTGATATTTGGTGAAATTTGCCCTTAATCTTTTAAAAAGAATGTTCGTGTTTCCCTTCACAAGTTTCTTAGTTTATCGTTAAGCTGTTAAAAGGATCAAGGGAACGGTTTCCTCAGTATTAAAGGAGTGCACTGTACGGCTTCTGTACTTATTTTATTTTACAACAACAAATTGAGAAGGCAAGAGAAACTTTAAGAGGAAGTAAATTGTAAAAATAAACTCCTGTATTCCCCGAAGGGTTGGGCAGTTAAAATCTACATGACATTTTAATTATAAGAGAGGCGCTTAGACTTAAGTTCGCAATATACAAATTGTAAAGTAATAGTGTACTCATTGTTGAAGAGCCTAATAATAAATAAATAAACTGACTGATATGACTGCCTCGTTGGTCTAGTGGTCGCAAGCGCTACTGCTGAGCATGAGGTCCTGGGTTTAGATTCCCGGGTCGGGCAAAGTGTTATTGGGTTTTTCTATCTGAAATTTCTCAGTAGCAGCTCGGAGTCTGGATTTGTGCCCGGTTGATGGCAATAGGCTCGCCACCAATTACATGGGACTTAAATAAATATAACTGGCGAAATGTGGGTGTACCTGCTACAGGGACACCTCTGCCCAACCCTTCGGGGAAACAAGGCGTGATGTTATGTTATGTTATGTAAATAAATAAAGAAAAAAGACTTTTATTTTTGTATGTTTGTATTTTGTTTGTTAGTAATAAATATAATCAAAAATTACTGGACCGATTTATAAAATGATCGGTTGAGTAGTTAAGACGTGAAAGCGTAACAAAGAAACTCACTTTCGTATTTATAATAGTAAAAGAAAGAAACAAAGAAAAAAAAAGCATCTAAAACTAACAAAAATTTACGAGTTAACGAAACGAAAAATAAAATAATAAACGGCCTGTTCGAGGCCAAAAAGGCGCACATCTCAGCATAAAAAAATAAATATCGCAGCGCTGGTAGATAAGATATTTTGTTTAGTTTTCAAAATAAAAAAGCACGCTTCTACTATTGCAATTTACTCACTCTCAAGATATGTACTACACTAACTTAGGAGTATCAATACCAGCACTTTGCAGCCAGTATATAAACTCGTTGTACTGATCATAGTTACTCTCAATACAACGTTCTTCAATGTCTCCTAAGGCGTTAAGCAGAGATGTAGTGAACTTTGAGACGGCTTCTGCTTGATCAGCGTTCTGAAACAAATTATATCATAAGTTAATTAATAATAAGGGAGTGCCTCCGCTGCCAGCGCCGGCTACCGAATTAACTGCCGGCGCTGGTTACTGAATTGGCTGCCAGCGCTGAGTTTAGAAAAAAAAAAGCGGAAAACGGGGTTAGCAATTTGGCATATTGAAGTAGATAGGCGGGGTAGGCATAATTTAAAAAACATGTATTATAGCATAATTTTTTCCAGTATTATATTTCCATAATCAACGATTTTCTTATTCCAGTAATCAAGTACTAAGTACCCGGAATCAAACTAGTTAGACAAGATGAAATATTTTTATTCGCAAAAAAGTTAGGTTAGGTTAGGAAAACGCCAAAAACGACTAGAATATATATTTAAAAAAACTTTAGTTAGGTTTAGTTCGAGTTCTGAATCCTGGAAGGGTTTACATAATTATGGGAACCGGCGGTGCCGGCCATAGAGTAGGTATGTAATGTGCCGGCAGCCGATGTTTTTAATCTCTGTTGCCAGCAGTCATGTCATGTTAGTTCCCAATGACGTTATTTTTGGGTGCCGGCGCCGGCAACGGAGGCACTCCCTAATAATAATTATGGAAAACTGGCGAAGAAGGGGTCCTCCCTTCTTCGCCAGTTTCAGCCTCAGCCTTCCTAGGGTGAGGCTATATGGTATGGTATTTTTATGGTATACATAATAAAGAATATTCTATCTAACTACTATTGTCATTATACGTTCCTGATTAATTCAATAAACTTATATTTCTTCTATAAACTACTTAATAAAAATCTAAAATTCACTGATAGACAACGAACAGTCTCAACCACTAGATCTAGAAGCATGAAATTTGCACACGAGTTCTTTAGTATTGACAGTGAGCATTAAAGATTTTTTTTAATTCATCCCCTAAAGGTATTCTATAGGAGATTAAAATTTGTATGGAAGTTCATCATTTAAAACAAAAGGAAATCGAAGCAGGCACATGGCTTGTTATTCTATAACTTCCTAAACTACTGAACTTTTGTAATGACTAAAAATAGTCAAGAGGTTATTGATGTTATCATTGTAAAAATAGACCAAATCACCATAAAAAAACCATTTAAAACTAAAACGGTCTCGTAGCAGATTTTATCGTCTACGACTGCGTAGCTAGCGTAGCGGTGATGTCAGCTACGGCGTAGCAACTGCGCAATATTTTTTCTTCACAACGAGTGTTGTGAAAGGATCGCTAAAGTAAATATCAGTTTTTTCCACTACTTGGCTTGTGTAAATAAATAAAGCGCCATTCGTTTTGAGTAAATACAGATTGAGAGAATCTTCAGCCATACTTAACTGCTCGCTTTTGGTTTTCGTAACTTATCTAAGTATTAATTGTTATGAGTATATCAGCAACTCAGGCTATCGCAGTTCACTGCTGACACCTAGGCTTCTTCCAAGATGAGCCACAACACCCAGTTCTTCGCCATTTTCTTACTATCTCATCATCTTTTGCGATCTCTACTCAAGGACTCGTTTGTTCGAGCAGCCATCGATACCTCAGCAGCCAACTACCTACCATTTTAACTGACTCTGCCAGCTATATAGGTGATTTTGGTTCCGTTCCGTTTTTAGGGTTCCGTAGTAAACAAGGAACCCTTATAGTTTCGTCATGTCCGTCTGTCTGTCCGCGGTCTAGCTCCGAGACCCTTAGTACTAGAAAGCTGTAATTTGGCATTAATTACGTCGACAAAGTGGTAAAACAAAATTATGAAAAACGTTTTTTTTTAGAGTACCTCCCCTACACATGAAGTGGTGATGTTTTTTTTTTATCCCATGGTGTGGGGTATCATTGGAAAGGTCCTTTTAAAATATTGTGAGTTTGTCCAAACCATTTTTGGATTCGGGGATCCGTTTGCGAAATATTAAGCTTTAAATTGCAAATTTTTGTTAGAGTTTTGGGATAAATTCATTCCAACTACGGAACCCTTCATTATGCGTGGTCCGACACGCACTTGGCCGGCTTTTTTTTTTCTAATCTGAGCTATTCAGTCATCTACATATGTTCGGAGGCACGGAATTCGAAAGGCAAATATATTTTCATACTAACAGTATAAGTAACAATAGCAGATGCTGACAATCGGCGCAACATCATGAGCTCGCAGCGCCGCACATGCGCCCGCGCATCCTCAAGCAGCGCCTCCAACGTACGCGCCTCACCCGGCGCCACCGGCACCATAGATGTGGCGCCGATAGAACAAGCGCCTAACGAGTCACATACTTCTACCCACACGAAAGTACCGCCTTCTGTAAAGTAATAAAAACAAATTTATTACTCTATCTCCCTGGTTCCCAAAGTGGGCGATAACGCCCCCTTGTGGGTGCTGGACGCCTAAAGGGGGGCAGTAAGAGACCCAGAAACAAAATGGGGGCGTTGTGTAAAGGCTTGGGGGGCGATTTGTATAAGTAGGTGAAAAAATGGGGGCGCTAAAAAAAATAATTTATTCTCAAAGTGGGCAGTAGACAAAATAAGTTTGGGAACCCCTGCGTCTATCTCTTTGTGCATTGGTTTTGCCGCTTTAAGATTATTTTAATCCATTTGAATTTTATACTCTTTGATCTTCAAATATTTTAAAATATCATTAGCGAAACTTTGAATTCGCATGATTTTAAAAAGCTTAATCGGCATAAACACAAGTCGCATCCATTTAACTTATAATAAATTTTATCTACAAAGCAATTTTTAAGTTCTTCTTGCAGACGCTGGTACATACGGTTACACATCAAGCTATACATTTTCAGTTTATGCTGATCTCGCATTGTATAGGATTTCCGAACAATACGAGGTCAGCTTATACTGGAAATTATATATGTATGTGTGTGTGGAACAGTGGTGGCTCAGTGGTAACGGCCGCGACTTACGAGTTGTAGGTCGTAGGTTCGAACCCAGATAGGCGCTTTACTTTGTGTAAATTATTTCATCACCACTGCTCTCAAAACAGTGAAGGAAAACATCGTGAGAAAACCGGCATGTCCTAGAACCGAAAATTCGTTGACATGTGACATCTACCAACCCGCACTGGGCCCGCGTGGTGGATTACGGCCCACTCCGTCTCACAGAGAGGAGGCCTGTGTCCCAGCAGTGGGAACAATTTATAGGCTGATGATAATGATGTGTGCGTTTGCGTGTGTGTGTGTGTGTGTGTGTGTTGGGGTGTGTGCATGAGTATATTGTCTTGATGTGTAGCAGTGTGTACTACAACAACATTTTTTACGGAACGAGTCGTATATGAATTATTAACAATTACTTAATTATAGAAATCCCAACCCAGCTAGATGTTCTTGGTGGCAGCAACGTCCTCATACTTACCAATATAAGGCAACAGAGTCTCAATCGCCATGTGTTCGAGATACGACCCCAGCAGTAGGGTGTCATTATTGGTCAGATCAACGAAGAAGGAGTACCTCAGAGGTCTGCTAGTGTCCACTACAGCAAGTGTACTGAGGCGAAATACTGTTTCCATAGCTGTACCAATTTCTGGCATTACCTTGAAAATAAGAAATTATTGTTAAAGGAGTAAGTCAGGGGTATTTATAAGTACAGTCACGAGTAAAAATATGCATACATTTAGCAAATCAAAATTATTTTCTCGTGAAATAACGATTGCAACTTGACATAAGCCATAAGTGGTGTGGCACTGTGGTTCCAAAATACTATATTCCTAACAACATAGGTACAATTACAATTAATACAGTAGGAGAAATGTACCTTTGCTATCAGATAGTTAGTCGTTTCATAAATAGATTGAAAAGTTGTATGATTTTTGTGGATCAGGAAACCATAAGTGTCTTGACTCAACAGCAATCCATTACCAGGTTTGATGGCCAGGAATTTGGTTCAAAAACTTCTATCGGAACTTCCAATATAAGTACATTTATTGTAACATACAAAGTTTGTTGACAAATCTTAAATATAAATATATTATCTTCCGCCAGCGGCTTCGCCCGCGTGATGTCTTTATAAATTATAGCCTCTCAGTAATAATATAGCATTCGACTGGTGAAAGAATTTTTTAAATCGGTCCAGTAGTATTTAAGTTTATTCATTACAAAAAACATACAAAAAATCAAATCTTTTCTTTTTATTTGTAATATTAGTTTAGCCAATCTAACACTAAAATAAATATATTATGTACAAGTATATGTAATGGAAAAAAAAGGGAAGTCCTAATTGAGCATAAAAAAATCGGCCTGATCGCTGTCAGTGGAAAAGTGCCCAAAATGCTGGCAGCGTTGCCACGTTGTTGTTATTTTATATTTCTTTTGCAATTTAATTTGAAATTATTATCACTTAATTATAAAAACTCACCAGAACATACCCAGCATTAGGCTTATCATTGAGTTGAAAAATAACATCGGCATAAACTTCTCCATCATCGGTACAGTTGTCCTCTTTGACACAGTGGCACTCCGCCACCACCCTCACTCGTCCCGCTCTGGCGTCCATATTGGCAGACACCGACTTCCAACTGGTCTCATTGGTGTAATCTGTCAGCTCACTCAGAAAGTTCTCTTCAAGGGAATAAAAGTTTATCGGCTCCGATATACGTGTGCCGTGCTGTTGAGAGTTACAATTGATCAGTTCGGAAAAATAAACAATATTTACTTTTATTAGAGTAGTAAATAAATAATATTTACTTTTAGTAAAGTCACGGAAATTTATTGTTAAGAGCGTTTATTCTGAAAGTGGGCAATGTCGCAAATAGATGTCAAATATTTCACTGTTTTGATTAATTTGGCAATATTACTGTATGGAAATATGACATGTGGCTAACTAGCGACCTAGAATATTAATAACGAATTGGAATTATAACACTGAATTTGATGTTGTAATTGTTTTAGGTGTAAAAATGCATTTAGAAAGTTTCGTTGTAACGATATTAATAATCGCATTTCATAATCAATATTCTAGTTCGTTAGCCACATTTCTTATTTCCATAGATTAATATTGCCAAATTAATCAAAACGAAATATATGACATCTATTTGCGACATTGCCCACTTTCAGAATAAACGCTCTTATGGAAAATGACTACCAACCTAAATTGTCTGTTTATTCAAATCACAACTGAAATTATTTGACAGTTGTATGTTGTATGAAATTGACGTATGTCAATTTGCATAGTAATTAATTTCTCTGACTGTACATTTATGTACGCTGTTTCTTCAGACCCCATGGGAGTTCTTGGGAAAAAACAAGAACATTAAATATAAACTCAGCCTTGGTTTAAATATATGATAACGTTTAGTCCCATTTCCCAAAAGAAAGCTCGTGAAGGCTTATACTTTTATATGATAAACCTAATATTATTTCACGTCTGTCAGAAACAATTTTGTTTACAGCTAGCCCACGTTCACACGGACGTAAAAATATCGCTGCGGGATTTTATTGGGTACTGGATTTTCAACACTCGGTGTTGAGCCGAACATTGAGAATTCAACAGAATGCATCACAGCGCGTCAAAAAACAAACGCACTGCTTAGCGCCGAGAGTTGAAAATCCAGTGCGCGAAACATAATCACCTCGGGTAAAAATCGCACGTGCTAACCTGAGCTAACACAATTAAGGGGGATGCGCTGAGGTAGTCCGCTAAATTCAAGCTTTTTGTAGTTTGCAGGTCAGTGCCAGGTTGTATGTTTATCAAAATATGTATGTATTTACCGTAAAAAATATGTATTTACAGAATTATAATCATTGGAATCATCAATATTCTCTAAGTTAGAATTGGCCTCAAATGTCATGATTTCATGAAATTGTCATTCAATCAACATGAAAAATCATCAATACAACTCTCAAAGTTCAAATTACCCAATTTGAACTTAGAAAGTTGTATTGATGATTTTCATGATACTGTAAACACGTACTCATATTAAGCGAATCATATTTTGTTATGCATACAACCTTATAACTGACCTGCAAATTGCAAAAAACGTAAGAAAATTTGAATTTCGCGGGCTATCGTGACGCTTTCGCCTTAAATCTTTGTTTCAATACACAATGGTGCCGATTCCCTTGTTCACAAACAAAACTAAATTTAAGTTCAGTGCATCTTTTTCTTTCTATTTCATTAAGAAAAGGACAGAAGATGAATTTTAGTTTAGTCCTGTCAAATTAATCAGCGCCTGTCACTACTCCATACAAGTTTAGACGTGATTAAAAACTTGCCTACTAAAATTACGTCAATTTACGTCAAGAGCTGATTAATTTGACAGGACTAAACTAAAATTTATCTTCTGTCCTTTTCTTAATGAAATAGAAAGAAAAAGATGCACTGAACTTAAATTTAGTTTAGTTTGTCCACAAGAGAATCGGCACCAATCTCAAAAATAATCTTGTCATTATGATGTAACTTTATAAACCAAATCTAGTTCTATTGTTTCACGACTGGAAACTTATATAAGTACATTCTACAGCAATAAAAATGTAAATGAACGTAAATGAAATATAGTAGCACTTTTCACCTCTGACCGCTTTCCATAAAGTCGTCATTTCGGTACGTAAATGAAATAAACATGAAAAATGCTGACCGCTACGTACTTATGACACGCGATGTAGCACCTACTTAACACGCGGCCCACGCCTCGCTAATAAAAACAATACTCACCTAATTCCAGTAATATCTAGATTGGTTTTATAATACTTGCGATGTTTTTAATGTACCTTAGTGTGACCCTTAAGGCTGCCCTATCGATTGTGGGATTAGGCGGGTTTATGGTTACCATCTATGGGTGAGGGAGGATGCCTGCCTAGGATTATCAAAATGTCTGATTTTTCAGAAAAATGCTTGTTTTTTGTAAAGAAACTTTATCTAGTTAAGTCACAAAATAAATAATACGCAACAGATAGTTTTAAAGGCTGAAATTTATTCAAAATGGAAATTATGAACAATTTACGACCACTAAACTAATTTAGAAAAAACGAACTTCCTATAGTGCGATTCAATTTAATGACGGCTCGGAAGTGCGCTGCTCGCTACTCAGTACCCCACAGTGGCGAAAGCACCATATAACACGATTCCTACCGGCTTCCCTTCGGAGGTTCGCATCAGCAAATCTACCGCTATTGAAAAATGGCAAAGTCAATAGTGTCTACTGTTGCCAGAAAATACAGTTACACTACGGGTAATTTAATTCACCATAACATTCAAACAACAAAAACGCTTATTACCAGCTTTGAATGACACCAACAAAAAAAATGTCCTAAAATAACCCGGCGCCCAAACGTCATAATCAGGAACTAAAAATTCATACAATAGCGATCCCGTCATGACGTCACTTTAGGTCACGTGGCACCGCTTGATAAAGGACGAGAGCAAGCCGGTCTACAATGGGTTAAGACAGAGACAGATATAGTAAAAATGCGTCAGCGAGAATGAGTTGGAGGAATGTTGCACATTTTATTTAGTTTTCACCTGTTCAAGTGTATTTTATTCGATTCTATAAATTCCTATAATAATTTTAGAATGATAGTAAGTAACTAATATGGTTGAGTTTATTTCTGTAAAAAATTGAAAGTAATGTTAATTTTTAGTTTTGCTATTTGGCGATAGATGGTGTTCAAATTCAGTTAAGGAAAGACTTATTTTTAAGTTAATTAATAATATTTTTACTTTATTCATAAGTAAAAGTAAGATCGGCTCTGCTTCGGCTTCCCTTTCACAAAAATTGACTCCTCGCCGCTGCTTGGGTTACCCTACTTAACGCTTTTACCGACTCTATTGTCAGGCGATTCCTTTCTTTACTCAACTGGGGGCCTACCACAAGCTCTTATAGTAGTATTATTATAATCTTACTTGGACTTTTCGTACCATGACGTCCATAAAATAAGCTTATTGTAATGTTGAAACAATCGTATTTTCTTAGCGATTTTGGTGACGTCACCTCTAAAAGTTCATTCAATTCGTACCACGACGTGACTTTTGACAACTAGCAGGATTGTTTTAATGTCAAATTTAGCAATCTTAAAAAAGTTCCTCGAACTCGACGGAAATATTATTGTTTTGCAATTTATAATAAGAAAAAACATTTTCGTGTCATGTAAAGTTAGTAAAATGTATTCATTTACGTAAACTTGCCGAATGAATTGTGTATCTATAGATTTTGGTACATGTGTAATTAATTTCTTGTTTGATGGCGAATGCATACGAAACGTTTGAGTTTTTGGAAGCGGATAACACAGAAAAATAAAAAAATTCAGAGTACCTCTAGCTGCCGCCCGGAAACCCGACTGCAAAATTAATAACAAAACACTAATCACTGAGTCTGACTACAACAGATTGTTTCGAACTATCTTCGTTAAAACATTACACATTTCTTTGTTTTAAAACTTATTCACTGAGTAACCTTAACCTTCCCTTGTTTCCATGTCGACTTTGTAGCCAGTTAGATCATAAATTCATTAGCAAATGTGTTAAAATAAGTTCAACCTCGTAGTAGTTAGCCATTATACACTTGTAAACAAAAATATCACTACGTCGAGGCTGCGTTCAGAGTTACGCAGTAATCGATTAGAGCGTGCTAACACCCATACCGAATTAGTGTCAGCGCGATAACAACGTGCTGTGAATCGTCATAGATGACGTCGTAGCATGCGCCGTCTTGCGATAGCACTGACCATGCCCTAAATTAATATCACCGTGAGCGCTGTCAAAATGACAGTTGTGCTGTTTTGTTTTGAGTTACAAGGTGCACCATATCTTTAAACTAACGTGGCATTTTCGAAATTGTGCTTTTGGCTACAGTCGCCATCTAAACAAAGAAGAAGAAATTTGTTGTGTATACTCAAAGAAATACTGTAATCCAACCATCTTGTGCAAGCATATCTAAATCGGTACGCAAAATATTGATGTGAGCGATTAAGGCGTAACTCGGAATGCGGTCCGAGTTTCAAATTTCGTTCTGTTCCGATTCACATCAATATCAACATAAGACCTAAACACACTGAACAAACATATGAACTTAAAAATAGAACATTATACCTGGATATGTTATCGGGTTATGGTATTCTCTCTGGTCACACCTTAGTTACAAGGGAAACCAATTATCTTGATCACTTTATGTTAAAAATAAACAGGAAACGGCATTCTGCATTTATTGCCATTCTACGCACTACTGTTACAGACCACCGTACCACCTTCTTAGCGTTATCTAAAACAAAACATTACCAACCTACACCAGCAATTATTACCAAAATTGACTTTGAAAGTGCCTTGCAATATTTAAAAGAAAAAAATCTATCGACTTTACTTTTTTGTGATAACCCTAATTACATAACAGAATGTTTAACACAATATCTTATTGACTCACTAAAAATAAATACTACTACTCGCAAGATCCCTAAATGTAAACGAATAATTAAGCCCTGGATCACTGAAGGCATACTGAGATGTATAAAAAATCGTAATAAGCTCCAAAAACAATCCCGAGAAGATCCCCATAACGAAATAAATAAAATCACATATGCTCGTTACAGAAATCATTGCAACAACCTTATAAAAAAAACTAAAAAGAAAATATGAAAGAAACCTTATTAATAAATCTTTAAGCAACAACAAACTTCTCTGGAAAAACCTAAAATCTATCACATATACAAATAAATCTACTAGAACTAATACTGAATTAACTAATCTAAAAGCATCCCCTAAAGAATCAGCAAACTTCATTAATAAATATTTCGTAAATATTGGTAACCAACTGGCAAATGACGTCCAACAAACCATAACCCAGAATGAACTAAATCAATACCTACGTTCCTTACCTAGTCTCTCTAAATCTTTCGTTCTGCTTGATACAGATATCAACGAAGTAAATAGTATAATAAACACTCTAAAATCAGATAGTGCCCCAGGATGGGATAATATCTCCACTAGTTACCTTAAACATGTAAAACATGAAATAACTCCAATTATAACTCATTTAGCTAACATTTGTTTTAAACAAGGCACCTTTCCTAACTTTTTAAAGAAATCAATAATAACCCCCATACACAAAGGTGGGCAGGAGGACGACGTTAATAACTATAGGCCAATTGCTGTTATTCCTGTTATAGCTAAAATATTAGAAAAACTTCTAAATTCCAGATTATTAAGCTATCTTCAAACCAACAACATCTTATCTCCATCTCAATTTGGCTTTAGACGCGGTATTTCTACGGAAGACGCTATCACGTCATTAACGACAGTACTAACAAAAGAACTCGATAAAGGAACTAAGTGTTTATCAGTTTTTATAGACCTAAAAAAGGCATTCGACACGGTCTCTATTCCTGGTCCAAAAATTAGAAAAAATTGGTATTAGAGATGCACAACTATCTATATACACCGATTACTTGACAAATAGAAAACAGAAGGTTGAGCTCGATAATTTTGTCAGCGAGGACATTGATGTAACATGCGGTGTACCCCAGGGAAGCGTTCTGGGGCCTACCTTATTTCTAATATATATAAACGACCTATGTAATATGTCAATCAATAATGCAAAATTATTTTCGTATGCTGACGACACTGCAATCGTCTTCACTGGCTCAACCTGGGCCGAAACAAAAACCAACACCGAAATAGATATGTTACAAGTGGCTTCATGGCTAAAAACAAATCTCCTTACGTTAAACACAAGCAAAACAAATTTTATTTGCTTTTCAATATATAAAAATGTTCAACCAGAACCTAATTTCAACATTAAAATACATGAGTGTGGGCAGCCGGTTCATTATGACTGCAATTGTCCAACCATCAGTAAAGTTAACTACGTCAAGTACTTAGGTATAATGTTGGACCAAAGCTTGTCCTGGTATCCTCAAATCGAACAAATTACTGCGAGAATACGAAAATTAATTTGGATTTTTAAAACATTGAGACACATAGTCCCCAAGAGTGGCTTGGCAAAAAATCTTCTAAATGAAGTGTATATCTCACTAGTTCAATCAGTAATAATATATTGTATCTCCATTTGGGGGGGCGCGCGTAAACACGTTTTCTTGATGTTGAAAGAGCGCAACGGACATTAATAAAAGTAATGTACTTCAAAAAAAGAACATTTCACACCCATGAGCTATATCAAACAAGTAATCTATTATCAGTACGAAAATTATATATTATACACATAGTATTAAAAAAACATAAAACCCTACCCTTAGATCCTAATATATTAGCTAGAAGAAGGAAACATAACATTGCTTCCAGCCCTTTTGTAAGAACAGAATTTGCAAATATTCAGTACGACAAACGCTCGTCTTTCATATACAATAAAATAAATAAACAAATAGATATACATACTAAACCATATAAAGAATGCAAATCGTTGCTGATTAAGTGGATAAATAAGTTAAGCTACGATGAAGTAGAGAATATTCTACTAAATATAAGGTAAAACCCTTTCCGTAAAAAACAACCACACACACACACATACTTACATACACATACACATAAACACATACACTTAAACTCATACACATAAACACATACACTTAAACTCATACACATAAACACATACACATAATCACACACGCACCCACACATATACACACACACTACTAAAAGACTAAATAAAAATAATAAATTCATTAACTTGTAACTTTTATTTAATAACTTTTGTTTTAATAACATGTTACACTAATAGCAAGATATAAAGGAGCGGCGCCTCCTGGCACAGGCATCTATATGCTTAAAAGGGGACGCCACCAACTGTATAACGTATGTAAAACGTGTAATATTGAAATAAACATTTTTGTATTTTTGTATATCATGTAACAGCTTAGCCGTAGCTTATTTTTAATTTTTTCAATTGTTTTTCTTATTTTTCAAAGCCAAATCTTTTAATATTTGTGTCAATTTCATGGAAATTACTCATAAAAATTAGATTCTAATGCAAAGTAATATTTTAAGTAAAAGAAAATAATACATTGCTTCAAGACCAATATTTCGTAGTAGATTTCGACCAACGTGTGAAAGGGACAGCGCTATACAGTTCATACAGCTTTGTTTCTTTTCTACTATAGCAGGCAATAGACAAATCTTACAAATAGTTCGTTCTTTCCCAGCACTAAGCACGAATAAAACATTCTTGAACGATGAAGATCGTGGTACGAATATGAGTTATGTTATTGTAAGCTTGAAACAAAACTCTCCTGAAATAAGATAGATAGATAGATAGAATATTCTTTATTATGTACACCATAAAAATTACAGACATTAATTTAGAAATTTTACATTGGGTGACACAATGGGCGGTCTTATCGCTAAAAGCGATCTTTTACAGACAACCTTTGGATGGATTTATAAGATTGTTTCGTAAAAGATTGTGGTCGGCCCCCTGTGCATTAATTGGGGAAATTAAAAAATGCCTATCTCAGCTAAGCGCCGGCCGCACGCCTGTTTTAACCGTAAAATGCTTGTCAAATGCGGCAAATCTCTGTCAGATGGTAACCCTAGGCGGGTCACACTTATAAGATGCATCAAGACAGATGGGCCAGGATCGTCACACACTGGGTGCCTGAAGACGGGGGTCGTCACCGCGGTAGGTCTAAGAAACACTTGCCTCACCGATTGGCCGGAGAAGGCACAACACAAAGACAACTGGAAAATTATGGGAGAGACCTTTGCCCAGCAGTGGGACACCCATAGGTTAAATAAAAAATGGAGATCACAAGTACTATGCGACCGTAGCTATTAATATTTTCGGATCTAAATTTTTGCGATTTTTAAATTTATTGCGTTAAAGGTCTTACAATAAATTATAAAAATGCCCCCGCAAAGATTTAATGCAATAAAAAACAAATCGCAAAAATGTAGATCTAACAATATTAATTGCTACGGTCGTATTATCTAGTAGAATAATCTATTAAATTCTTAGCAGGAGAGCATATTTGGGTCTGTGAATGATACCTACTTATTATTATTTTGTCTGTTCAAGTAGTTTTAAAATGTGGTTAAAAAAATCGGGTTTTTCTAGATCATCTTCTTTCTTTTAGAGTTTATTAACTAAGAATATAGTAAGTATCTTTATTCCAAATACACTTTAACATTGTTTTTTTCTTTATACGTTATCGGCTTATTTAGTTAAATATGCCGATAACGAAATCAACAACCAAACCAACCATTGTTAAACTCGAGTTTAACAATTGTTGATTTATACTAAACATCTTTAAACAAAACGTTTATGTCGTTGAGACAGGGTTTCAGCTAATATATTTTAAAACACATTTAAATTTTTATGAATAAGGTATGCTAGATGATAAAACAATAATAGATTCAGGAAGCTTACCTCGTTATCATCGCAGACGTCAGTGGCAGTTGAGAACTCTGACACTAAACAGTGTTGGCTCCTAAAGTACCAAGTGATGGAGCACCCTGGTACCACGTTGCTTATGTTAGCTTTGATAGTTACGACACTACCCTCGTTCAGAATTCGGGGCATTTGTAGCATCTGTAGAATATTTTCAATTGATCAGAAATGTTCGCAGGAAATTAACTTGATATCTAATTTAAAGTACGAAGTTACAGTACAAGTTTAAAGTACAAATTATATGATGCAGCAGAAAAAGTTTCTGCGAATCAGTTTGCTAGGAAAAAACATTTATTTTTTATTTACAATATGACTATAAAGGCTTGAAACCGTGTACCATGTGATTATTGCCTGTGGCATACCAGCTGTCGCATTAGTCGCGGCGCCCTCTATCGGTCGGCATCGGTACGGCTCGGCAGAGCTCGGGTGCTTTACAGCGGCTTCGAGGTCCTGAGTCAACACGATAAAAAGATATGAGCAAATTTAGATTTTCGCGAAAACTTGTAAGTATTTGGTACTTACAAGTTTTCGCGAAAATCTAAATTTGCCCATATCTTTTTACCAATAAAAATTATACCAATTTTATTATGGCGGTATAACGGGTAGGTACGGAATCCTCGGTGCGCGAGTCCGACTTGCTCTTGAACGGTCTTTTTTATAATTTCAGTCGTAGATTTAAAAACAACCGTACGGGTAAATCGAAGTTTAAGCTATACACTTGCATGCCAAGCTTAGTCCATGGATCAGTGATCATCCATTACATATCCAGACTCCTCCGTGACCCGGAATGTACGTTAAGCCGGTCCCGGCTGTCATTTGTAGATCTTTGACAGTCGTTACGGGTAGTCCAGGGTAGTCTGGAGCCTGAAAGTCTTAACCAGTCTTACCAAAGGTTATGGTGTTGCCCAGTTCTTAATTGGGTTGTGGAAATCAGCAGATAGACAGTTGCTCCATGTAAGATACTGTACTATACTATTCAGCTGCATCCGGTTAAACTGGAAACTGACCCCAATATAGTTGGGAAAAGGCTAGGCAGATGATGATGGTTTCTATACGGGATAATAATTTGTGATGGGGCAGTAAGGGCAGTTAACTTAACAATTGTAGCTAGAGGAACACAGAAGGAGACCAATATTTAAAAAAAAAAAGTGGTGACGCTCCGGTAGTGCTGACAGAAGTTAAAGCTTCGAAGTGAAAGATCGCCTTGGTGGAATAAAAATACTTGTATAGAACATTGGTCCGTAACCTTATCTAAATAAAGAGCACAATCGGGTTTACAAAAAACAATACTTCCAAAACCTTTAAAGTAAAAATACTTGCATAGAACATTGATTCGTAACGTAATATAAATAAAGAGCATAATCGCATTTATAAATCCTAAAAGTAAAAATACTTGCATTGATCCGTAACGTTACCATATAAGTAAAGAGCACAATCGCGTTTACAAAAACGAGGTGTCGTCATGGTGTCACGAAATCAATGGTTTAGTCCCATCTCAAAAATGCCCAACGCGCCTAAAGAAGTTTTCACTTCAAAAATCTTTTTTCGTTTTTAAAGGGCAGCCCCTTTCTCAAAGGCAGTCTAAGGTATGACCATATCACTCATAGAGGCATTCTATCTACGCTTAATACCTAGGTATAACTTTTTGGACGTCCTGAACAAGGAGCTGTCAAGATATTATTATACATGCCAACATTAGTAGAATTAAAACCGTTTAAACCTCGTTCCGGATACATTCCGCTAAAATATGAGTGATATCATCTATCTTATCACACTCAGAACTGTTAGGCGAATCATTATTTCTCATAAAAAAGCGAAGATATTCAACGGACAATAATATGTCCTGAACATAGTCTAAAACTCTGAACGCAGTCACAATCTTACTTAGACCAATTATAGTGCAGTCAGCTAGAAAAACAAGAATCGCATGTTTTATTTAATGTGAATTTCTGTCAGTTGATGTTGTTTCGTAGGTATACGAAGACCTAGGTCATAAGTATTTAGTTATAGTAGGTACGCGGCCGATAATTTGGCACCTCGAGTTTCAGAAAAAAATCAGTTATGGAGAAGGTCGTCTCCATCTGTCACTCATTAATAACTTACCTACCTGTGTGCCCAGTGCCTCTGCCAGGCCTACTGGGTGCGGGCGTGCAGGGCGTGCACAGAGCGGCACTTTCAAGGGGGCGGCAAACAAAGAAATTTTCTTATTGAACACATTGCTCTATATAGAAAATTAACGCAAACGTTTGCAGGTTCAAACCACTTAAAGCCGGTTTTTCAATCGCCAGTTAACTTTTATCCGACGAATAAGTTTATCATTTTGACAGATTTGGTTTGGACAATCTGTCAAAACGTCACATTTATTCTTCAGGTAAAAGTTATCTAATTATTGAAAAATCGACCGTTAGATAGGTAATCTCCAAGAGGGTATTCTCCTGTTATGAATAGAACCCTTCATTGTGCGTGGTCCGACACGCACATGGCCGGTTTTTTTTTATACACTTCTATAACAACTTAACCAACATCAAATTCCTTTCTAAAAGCCTTGTAGGTTAAAGAGGGGGCGGTATTGTTCGTTTTGCGCGCGGGCGGTGAAGCGCCCAGCGGTGGGCCTGGGCCTCTGCCATCTGTTGTCAAATCTGTGCCATTTCAACGCCATAGTAGGAACAGGGAAATGAATTGTTAAGCAAATTGCCACACTCCGTCAATTTACCAATTCAAATGACCGTAGGTACCTTATCAATTTGCTAAACAAATTAATCTCCCTGATTTTATTTGCTGTTTTATTGTTGATCGAACAATGCAATTCCTAAGCTATGTAGGTAATCTACTTTATCCCATTTCAGCCGAACCGAAGCTTTTCGCAACAATTAAATTCCTATTCCTGGAACTGTTTCTATTGTTTTAATTATTTTTACGCAGTACAAGGTCACAAGAACCATGAAAGGTTGTAAAAATAAATCTTTCAACACCCGCGAGGACTGTTAAAATATAAAGTGCCTAATCCCTTTATCTTTTAATTGTATTGCTGTTTTATTTGCATTTGGGAAGCACTTTATTCTGTAAGTAGGTAGGTACTTCGTAGTTAGTCCAAGCAGAGCTTACTTATTTAAATCTATACTTTATAATAATCTATATATCTATGCTAATAACAAAGCTGAAGAGTTATTTATTTTATTGTTTGTTAATTTGAACGCCCTAATCTCTGAACCATTCGGATTAAAAAAAAACTTGAGAGGTGTCAAGGGACACCCGGATGGAACGAAGTTTCTTTCGATTAATTAGTGAAGGAATTGTATTTTTTTTTTAAGTTATAATAATATTTTTTGAGCAGTGGTGGCTCAGTGGTAACGGCCGCGACTTACGAGTTGTAGGTCGTAGGTTCGAACCCAGACAGGCGCTTTACTTTGTGTAAATTATTTCATCACCACTGCTCTCAAAACGGTGAAGGAAAACATCGTGAGGAAACCGGCATGTCCTAGAACCGAAAATTCAAAGACATGTGACATCTACCAACCCGCACTGGGCCCGCGTGGTAGATTACGGCCCACTCCCTCTCACAGAGAGGAGGCCTGTGTCCCAGCAGTGGGAACATTTATAGGCTGATGATGATGATGAATATTTTTTTTATTACTGTCTGTATAAAATCTCTACTTACCTAACTCCATCAGCAATATCCGGAACTTGTGCAGAAACACGGTCAGGTTTCATTATTGTTATTATTTTTTATTATTTATTATGTACAAAAAACCTGTATACACTCAACAAAAATAATCGTCGCGACACTACACTGTCCAATGCGAAATAGAAAGACAAAACGAAAATAACTGGCTTGGTTTCTATGAGAGAGAGAGAGAGAGACAGACAGAGAAACACACGCACGCTGCACGGCTTACAACTATAGCAAAAAGTGTCGTTACAACTTTTGGTCTTAATTTTTTCCGTCTAGCCCCCTTTCGCAACGCGCGACAAGGAACTTCGTTCCAAAAATCTTTTTGCATTTGATAGCCAAATTCTTGAGGAAGGCTATAGGCTATTTAACAACACGCTAGGACCTTTAGGAGCCGAGCACAAAGAACAAAAAGTCAGAAAGAACGTTAAACACAAACAAAATAATCCCGAAAATCGACATCTACTCCTACTCCTTCAGTGTACACGCGGTGCGGTCGTGGAATTCACTTCCGCCTGACATTAGGGACCGCCAAACTGTTGCAGTTTTTAAAAGAATAGTGAAAGAACACTATCTTTCCACTTCGTCATAGTTGCATATTATGTATTTATTATTTTATACTACACTAGCTGACCCCGGCAAACGTTGTTTTGCCAATTATTTGTTTGGGGTGGACAACCCTTATCACTTAGGGGTATGAAAAATAGATAGTAGCCGATTCTCAGATCTACTGAATATGCATATAAAATTTGGTAAAAATCAGTAAAGCCGTTTCGGAGGAGTAAGGTAACCAGACTTGGACATTATTCGAATAACTTGTTATCTAGATAATTATTCGCATAACATTTTATTCGCAATATAATTACTCGCGAATAATTCATTCACGAATAAATTATTTGTAAATAAATTTCCTACGAATAAATTATTCGTGATTTTATTCGTTATTTTAAATATTTTTTGAAAATTCATATGTAACACTGGACTCTACGGATGACACCTGTGTTACCAAGGCTGCTCACTTTTTGTCCCATTGTTTATGAAAGATAAAGCGATAAGACGAATTGGTGCCAATCGTATATCGTCAACTGCCTGCCTGATTTCCGGAATTTAATGAATAATAGCGGCACAAGAAAGGGATCATTACAATACGAGAGAGCGAGACTTGTATTTAAGAGTTAGAGAGAGCGCACTTTCTTATCAGTTGTGGTCACAAAAAAATTATTTTGTTTTTGTAAATTGCTAATCAGTGTTGCCGTTTTAGCGACTTCGTCGCTAGATCTAGCGGATTTTGGATGTGTTCAGGGACTGCTTATTTCGATCTAGCGACTAGAAAAAAAATTGCGACTTTTAGCGACTTTTTGACACTTAGGTTAGGCGACTTTTTCAGGAAAAAAATAATATTTTATTTAAATGCCATTATTCCTTGTTTTATTTTTATTCATTTATCGACTAACGAATAAAATAATTTATTCGTCATTCGAATAATTTTCCTTTGAATATAAGAAATTATTTATTATTCGTGAATAACGCATATTCGCTCACGCTCTGTCGTACGTATCGGTTTGGTGTCAACGTTTTACTTACTTGTGCGGTAACTACCCCCTACTCTCAAAATGACCAAATGTGATAATTGCAATAAAGGAATAACCAGCAAATCGCCAGGACTGGAATGCAGGTCATGTGCTAAGACTGTTCATGCTAATAAAGCCTGCTCTGGTCTTACTTCGAAACAACTATCTGCACTTCGTAATGCGGATGGCCTGGACTGGATATGTGTGGAATGCAACCAAAGCTCGCCTAACAGAAAATCATCCTTCTTTATTCCGGACGAGGAAGATGAAGAAGAAGAAGTCGCGACCTCCAGCAGAAATCTAGGTAACTGCAACATAGATAGTGACAAATTTCTGAAGGATATCACAGCCGAACTGAAAAACGTTTTAAAGAAGGAATTAAAACCTATTGAAGTATCAGTAAGCCTATGCAGTAAAAAAGTGGACGAACTGACAAAAACTGTTGAAGCCCAAAGTAAGCACATACAGGAATTGGAGAAGAAGTACACCCACCTTAGCAACGATAAAACTCATCTTGAGCTAGAAATCAGCTCACTTAAACAATATGTGCGTAATGTAGAGCAACAGCGTCTAGATAACGTGCTAGAAGTGATAGGCGTCCCTAAAGCACAAAATGAAGACCTTGATGCGATATCTGTCAAGCTGGCTGAAACTCTCAACTTAGATAGATCACAGATTTTAAATATTAAACGTGTGGAAGCTCGAAATGATCGTGAAGGAAACATCCAGGTGGAGTTGAAACAGGCAGAACAGGCACAGTCATGGGTACGTGCATCCAGAAAGGAAGAAGTTTTGCTAGAACAAATAGTTTCGGATGCCCCCGTTAAAGCGTCCAAGTCAAAAGTGTTCCTGCGTCGCGCCCTAACTCAATCGAATAAATCGCTACTGTGGCTGGCCCAACAAAAATTACGTCCAGCATATAAATATGTCTGGTTCCAGGATGGAAAGGTGCTGCTACGTAAAGAAGACAAAGACAAGCCTACAGTCGTTAGGAGCGAAATGGACATCGATCGGCTCTCGACCACAACGCAGGCGGGACGGCAAAATCTGTATCGGTAATAGTTTTAAAATAAGTTATCCCGGATCTCTCGCCCGATCACCAAGAAATATTAGACTGTGCAAACATTAATGATTTTAGTAAGCTTATACCTTCCATTTGTAAAATTAATCTGAATATTGTTCACACAAATATTAGATCCATAATTAAAAATTTTAGTAGTGTAACACAATTAATCAGCTCATCCAACGTAACTATAGATGTCTTAATTTTAACAGAAGTTAATATAAATGAAAACACTGTTCATATGTATAACATCGATGGCTATGAAATGCACAGTAAGTTGCGTAAAAACAGAAAAGGCGGTGGAATAATAATTTATGCCAGAGATGGCTACGTATTCACACCAATGAATCACACGTTAATACACTGTGAATGTATTTTTGGTCAAATCACTACACCTCACAACTACCACGCATATATCTGTGCAATTTATAGACCACCGAGCGAGAGTAAACATCTATTCGTAAAGGAAATAAGCAGTATCTTATCCAATTCTTCTATTAAATCATACGACACTTATTTGGTAGGAGACGTAAACATAGACCTAAAGACATACGACAATATTCGAGAATACTACGTAAGTAGCATGTCCGAGTCAGTGGCGTGCACACAGTTTTAAGACAGGGTAGGCAGAAAATTTTACTCACCAAAAATACTGCACGTTGGTTTTGGTTCGTCGCGTCGTCTTGTCGATTGATGATTAAACGCGTCTCTATACGATTTTTTCCAAAGGTGTGATATTTAAGGGAAGCTTCTAAGTGTTTTTCAGATTGTTCATGTTTTCTCGCGGCGGTAGGAAAATTATGAATATCAGCGTAACCGGTGTCGTTCCAGACGGTTTTATTATTTGAAAATAGTAGACAAACGAAACAAAATAACCGATTAGGTACTGTGTATGCAACCTGTCAGCCAATGATATGAATCATATTGTTTTTTATTGAATTTACGATTGACTTTACCTTTAATTTGTATTAATTGCAAATCCGGTGTACCACGACCTATCTCGATAACTTGTTTTTTTTTCACCGAAATATAGTTTTGAAAACGCATCATGTTTTATTTTCTCAATACACACACCATCTGAACAACTTTCACAGACAATATTATCCATTTTACACTAATAACAACAATCAAATTCTAATTACCTGATAGCGTATTCACAAACACAACGCACGTCAAACAATATGGCAACTATAGTAAAACGGGCAATAAAGGGTAAAAAAGGTTATACGACAAAAAATTATGGTCATCTAAATGTATAAAATTCAATGAAACAACGTTATTTCCTAAAATATTTGCATTGCATAGCTAACTTTCCTTCGGTAATGTTCGGTACGAGTCGTAATTTTTCGTCTTAGCTGTATAGAATAACTACAAATAGACACTGGCTTTTCTTGCAGTTGTGTGCGTGATTTTTGTCATTGTGTGTCAGCAAAGCCCGCGTAGCTATAGGAACGCACACACATTAAATACGACTTACCACGAGAGCACACATAAAAACATTCAGAGACGAATAGTTTGTGTCTTTACCGTGGCAGAGGCGAGGCGGCGCTAGTGCAGCGCGAATCGAGATGATGCGAAATTCGAATGATGATACCACCGGCACTCGATAGGTGGAGCTGATTTATGATTTGTTTTGTTTATTGATAAAATAATATTAGATCTATTATCAGAACTAGGGTAGGCAGTGTCTTTCTGTCTTTATGAAACGCACGCCACTGGTCCGAGTGTGGTCTAACGAGCGCGATATCTGACTACACAAGAATTGAAACACGCGGAAATAACACTACACGTAGCTGTATAGATCACATTTTTATAAGAACGCGCTCGTTAGATCTGTACTCGGCCGCACTCGGTACTGTAATGGCTGATCATCGCATGCTAATACTGTCGTGCGTAGGCCTTGACCCAACGCGAATACAGGTTGATACAAAAACAATACAACAAATTGATAATATTAAAATTAAATCTTTACTTAACAACATAAAATGGAGCGAAATAGATGATATAGAGTGTCCAAACACAATTTACGATTACATAAAAAATCAATTTCATAAATGTTACGAGGAATCAAAATATATCCGAAAAATTAATAATAACAGTAAAAGAAATAAACAACCATGGATAAATAATAAAATTAATAACATGTGCAAAAAAAAGGACCTATTATTTATAAAATGGAAAAATGATTCAACGAATAAAATACTGCGATTAGAATATAATAAAATAAGAAACAGAACTCATAAAATCATCGAAAAATCTAGAAATAAACATTATTTGGAAGAAATAAATAATAATAAAATGAATCCGAGAAAGCTATGGCAAATACTAAATAAGTTGTCTGGTCGCAGCAAAAAGTCGGTTGATGAAGCCATCTTGAGAGCCTTCAAAAAAAATAATAATGTAGAAATAAAAACAATAGCTGACAACTTTGCCACAGAATTCAGAAATAGTGTTAAGAAGATCTTGCCCAAATGTAACCGTCGTCTATTGAACGAATCAGAATATATGTTTCCCCATAACACATCAATGTACTTCAGGAAAGCTACAAATGACAGTGTTAGTAAACTAATTAGAAACCTTAATACAAATAAAGCTCCAGGAGTAGATAACATTAGGTGTATTGACATAAAATCTATTTGTAACAAGATGACAGGCGTTATTGTTAAGTTGATCAATTCTAGTGTCAAGCAAGGAAATTACCCGGAAGTACTAAAAACTGGTGTAGTACGCCCAATACATAAAAAAGGCAGTTTTGCGGACTATGGAAATTACAGACCGATCACTATTCTACCTGTTATCGACAAAATAGTAGAAAAATATGTTTGTAATCAGATACAAGACTTTTATGTAAAAAATGACGTGTTGTCTAGCACACAATATGGTTTTCAACCCAATAAGTCCACCTCGCAACTGTTATCTAAGTTCACGGATGAGGTCAACGAATCTCTTAATGATAAAAATAATGTAATCTTATTATTTATTGACTTCAGCAAGGCGTTCGATACGCTTAGACACGACACATTGCTGACAAAATTAGATAACTCTGGAGTTCGAGGACCAATACTCAAATGGTGTGAGGACTACCTTAATAACCGTAAATACAATGTAAAGATCTGTAATGAAACCAGTGATGCCATTGAAGTCACTGAAGGAACAGCCCAAGGATCAGTACTTGGACCCTTACACTATCTGACATATGTCAACGACATGGAACATGTGGTTAATCACTGTTCCGTCTGTAAGCAATTACAATATAAATCAAGATATTTCAATGTGATTTTAAGATTTTATTAGTACGCAACTTGACTAGTAACAGTAATTTGGTTCGATAAAAGATATTAAATGATAATGTGTTTAAATATTATGTTATGATTAAATACGTATAAATTAACTTGAGTTCAAATACAAAATATTAATGAATAATATAATAAATAGTTACCATTTTATTAAGTTTAACGTCCATCTATTGACTAAAAAATTCACGCACTTGGTGAACACGAGGTGTCAAGTAAATCGAATAGTTTTCTGCATCATTATATTTTAGACTGTTGAGCTATACAGTACAGACACGCTAAGTGTCAAAGTGTAATTATTGTATACCTAAATGTTATTAATTAAAAGGATTTATCACAGTATAAGTGTCTTTTCTTTCAGTTCAGAAGTGGGATATTTCACGTGAGTGTTAGTGTCTTATATTCTATTATTACTTTTCAAATAATATAGTGTGAATCTCATCTTTGTTGTGCCTAATTGAATGTTAGATTTCATAAACCATTTTTGTTAATGTTGCATCACGAATCTAAAATGTTAATTTTATTGGAACAACTGTGATCACGAATAAAAGCCACTTGCTAACCTAGAAGTTGGAATCATACTAGGTATTTCATACTTTCACGATCATTCGTCGTAAATAGGTCTAGCATATTTCGATTTTTTGTGCTTTTATGATGTCACCGGTAGGTGTGGTTTGAAATAGAATCATAACCATGATGAATTAAATACGCCATTACCAATTTTATACTCGGTGATCGAAGCAATAAATATAGAATTACCTTCACGATCTGTAGTGGAATAGGATAGATCATTCATGTTTTGTTGTAATCTTTATTTAAAGTATGTAAATAGCCATTCAAATGGTTTAAAAGAATAGCTGTGTCCGTGTATTATTTTTACTGACCAGGTCTACAAATGGATGACGATCGTGATGGAAGTTTGGCTCAACCGCCGCGAACCCCATCACAGGCAGAGCCGCAGGTGGAGCCAGGAGCCGAGCCGCAAGCGGAGCCGGAAGCAGAGCCGCAGCCAGCGCAGCAGGCAGAGCCGCAGCCACAGTGTATGGAGCCCTGGTCACCGAGTTCGACGGCTTGAGACGCCACCGGGAAAGATTGCGACACATCGGAGTCGCAGCCCAACAACTGATACGTATTTAAAATTTACCGACTTTCTTGATAAAATTTCGAGTAGGAGTAGTGAGCGAATAAGTAATTTTAATGTAGTTCCCGAGTTCGACTCTTCTTCTAAAAATCAGAACATAAATAATTGGATACACAAAGTAAATGAAATAGCATGCATGTATAGTTAGACAGACCGACAAATCATCCATAATACGATACCTAAACTTACTGGCAATGCAAAGCGGTGGTATGAGGGTCTTACAACCGTCAATTATAGCTGGGTTAAGAGGCAAGAAAAGCTCAAAGCAGCTTTTCCGTCCGATCAAAATAACGGCAAAATTCTTTCGGATATGTTAGACAAAAGAGCAAAGTTTGGGGAATCTTTAGAGGATTTAGGATTTCTTACGACAAAATGGCATTACTCAATAGGTGTGAAATTATGGGTAAAAGAGCAGTAGAATGCGTGATCTTTAGCATAGACGATAGGGCCATTAAGATAGGAGCAGAAGCAGCTCAATTTGATAACTTGACAGACTTTTGGCGTACTTACGAAATGCAAAAGCATAGGCAAAAGAAATGATAACATTCAGAGAACTTCGAATAAAACATTTCCAACTAAAGATAAACTACCTGTTAATAATAAATCAAATACTATCAGATGCTTTAATTGCAAGGAGGAAGGTCATATTATGAGTAAGTGTACTAAACGCAAAATAGGTCTTAGCAATTTCAATTACCAAACCTAAAACAAATAATAAATGTGTACAATCTGTTTTGATCAAAATGGTCACAAAAAGTAGGTTATTTAGATTCAGCTAGCAAATATACGCTCATTAGAAACTGCGATGCTGTAGAAGTATTTGGTAAATGGGATAGAACTTATTCAGTAGCAATGACGGTTTTGGTGGAGCGGTAGTTCATGCGTTAAGTCGGTGTCTAGTATTTTTGGAAATTCAAGGCGTTATTGTTCAGTTAGATGTTATTGTAGAATCTGATCATTGCTTGGTCAGTCATTTACCGAAGCATTTGGGGTTAAAATCTTAAAAACGGATTACCATGTATCCATATGTGTATATTTGCCAATAATAAAGCCAAAGTCAAATCATTTATTTCAAATAGGCCCTTGTATGGCACTTTTGAATGTCAAAATTTACAAAATAATAGAATTGATTCTAGTCGCCCTTTTCAAAAGGTAGTTTTCGTATGAAGAAGAATGGGCTAGAAATACCACCGTTACTCTTTTAAAATGTTTTACATTATTTTGCATAGGTACCATACCTACATTAGTTAAATAATTCTAAGTGAAGTTGATGCACCTGGAACAAAATTACTATACCACAATAGGTAAAAAGAAATTAAAAATGAAGTAACGACATATAATTTAAATATGTTAAAGTAGATAATTTTCCTAAAATTTTCTAATTAATAAGTCAGTGTGTGAGGAAAATAGTGCTTTACATTTCCTTATTGTACACATTAATAGCTAAGTTTACATTCTTTAATTAAATAAGTCGCAAAGGAAGTACTTTGCTCATGAACTCCACACTAGGACGAGCTTGTCTCGTGGACTCCTTGAGTGGTATTGCTATGTGAAAATGCGTATTATATAATTAATTATTGTTACAATCAAGAAGCACATGAAAAAGTGTTATTATTTTATAGTTATTAGATTATGAATTATTAATCTCCCGTGAATTTCCAAAAACTATTGGCGTGGTTAAACTATTTTCAAAAGAATGTTGTACAATTCTACCCAGATTTAGAGGTTGACTCGTCTCCGAACATAACAGGTTCCATATTGGTATACGGTAGTTATAGATCCATCCCTAATATAGAAGAGGCTGTTTACTCAATTGAAAATGGCAAAGGTGTACTTATTAGTCGATAATAGTTCCTCAAACGTTATAACTTTTAATAAAGACCAGCTGATAGCTATAAGGCAATTTTTACAGATAATAAAACGATAAATTGTCCTACGATAAATAAGATTGATGTTGCAAGTCCTTTAAAACCTTTTCATTTAAATGACTTATCTCTGGACGATAGCTTAAACCGGGATCAGAAATTGCAACTATTAGATGTTGTGAATCGTTACCGAACTTGTTTTGCTACTAGATTAACCGTGTTAAGCTGTACTAATGTAAAGACAATGAACATTGATTTAATGGATCCCCAACCTGTGGTTTATAGGATTTATAGGTTATCTCTTAAAGAAAAACATGAGGTTAGGGGTATGACGGATTAATTACTACAATGTGGTATCATAATTTATAAACCAGGGACTTCTATGATGCACGTAGATGCATTAAGTAGGAACCCTTTGCAAGAGAATACTTCCAGTACCGATCCCGTTGATTTACAAGTTTTCCATATCACTGTAGATGGGTTAGCCACGGTCCAAATGAATGACGATGAGACGCAAAGGATTAAACGGGTTTTAGATGATAAAGATTCAAACACAGTTAATTATACAAAACAAAATTTTATTTTATAACGTGGAGTAGGTAGTTTACAAGATAACGCACGATGGACTTAGATGGTACTTATGTGCCAAAACGTGTCAGATGGCATGTGTTACGTTCTTGTCATGATAACATAGGTCATTTTTCTTATGAGAAGAACTTAGTAGACAAAATGAGAACAATTTACTGGTTCCCAAAAATAAACTAAATTATTAAAAAGTATTGTCACGAGTGTATTCAATGCGCTTACGGAAAGGTACTGGCTTAAAGAGGTCCGGGTTTTTACATCCAATACCGAGGGTATCTGAACCTTTCCACACTGTATATGCGAACCACCTAGGTCCTTTCAATGATAGTGAAAGAAAGAATAAGTACATTTATTATAAGCCATTATATATAGAATAAGCCATTATTGACGCGTTCACAAAATTTATTAACAGGCGTATGCCTGTTAAAAATACGAAAACTCACACAACTATTTCAGTTTTTAAAGAATATTTTAGTTTGTTTGGAGCACCTTCTCGAATAATAACGGATAAAGGCACTACTTTCACGAGCTCAAAGTTTAGAGAGTTTTTGTCAGAAAAAGATGTGAAACATATTTGAAATGCGGTCGCTACTCCTCACGCAAACGGGCAGGTAGAACGTTATTATAGGATGGTACTAGATTCATTAACGGCTATGACCTCCGGAAAAAACGAAAGACTATGGGATGAGTCTTTGCTACAAGTAAAATGGGGTTTAAATAGTACCACCAATAAAGCAGTAGGTAAAACTCCAGCTCAATTGTTATTTTGGTAGCGACTAAAAGGGTTTATCGAGAGTGGACTGGCTTTACCAGTTCAGGAAAATGATGATATTATCAGTAACATAAAATTTATTAGAAACAAAGCACTATACAAAATAGTACGTACTTAGAAAAAGCAAAGGCGAATCTGTGATAAGGCTAGAATTTTCCCACGTCAGTTTGATGTAGGACAACTGGTTAGGTTAGAAAGAGAAGTAGGCAGAAAGGGAAGAGTAAAAATTAGTTCCAAAATGTCTAGGCCCATAAGACAATTACCAAAGTAATACAAAATGACAGATACATAGAGATAGAAGATATGCCAGTTACCAAAAAAAAAAAGAAAAAAAAAATGTTTTTTTAAGGTTTTTGGTTTGGGTATCAGTTAGTGGACAAGTGTAATGAATACCATGATAGTAATAATTCGGAAATGGATACAGACCACTAAATTGTGGAAGTATTACAGTAAAGTTATGTTGAACACTAAACTTTTGAATTTAAGTGAGTTTCTTATAGAAGGCCAGTTTTGTTATTAGTAGTTCCGAACAGTATAGCTTCATTAATCAGATAGTAGAGGTAAAGACATATAACAGGCTAGAAACTGCTTAATGGCTAGTAATAGTAGAATGGTAGTATGGTTGTAAAGGTAAAGGCCTACAAAAGGCTAGAATCTGTTTAATGGCTAGTATGGTAGAATGGTAGTAAAGGTAAAGGCCTATAACAGGCTAGAATCTGTTTAATGGCTAGTATGGTAGTATGGTAGTAAAGTTAAAGGCCTACAAAAGGCTAGAATCTGTTTAATGGCTAGTATGGTAGAATGGTAGTAAAGGTAAAGGCTTATAACAGGCTAGAATCTGCTTTTATGGCTAGTATGGTAGGATGGTGAAACACAAATAATTGGATCAGATTGGATTGGATTGATTACTATCATGTCAGCATGGTAGTATTATAGTATGGTAGGGTGACAGTATTGTGATATAGAAATATGGTTCCAGTAGTGTAATGGGACAAGTGTAAATTGTAAATTGTATTGGAAAAGGATTTAATTTGGTTCTATTTTTTAGAAAACATTATTTATTTATTATTTATTGTTAATGTACTTAGTTGATTGTTATTGATATACTAGTTATAAATGAATTTTTGATGATAATATTCATTATTATCAATTTGTTGATAGTAACATTACTTATACTTACATCTAATATTTCATCTAATTCAGATAAACCATAATAATAAAAATAAAAATAAAATAAATAAAATAAAAAATAAAAATCATTTATTTCAGACAAAAAAGTCCATAGGCAAGGCAATTTGAGGTTGTTAGTGACAATAATTTCGCTTATGACTAATGTTAGTAACTAAAATAAAAGAAGAAGAAACTAGACACACCGTCTACCCCTGCACAGTAGGCTCATCGGTCTCGCATAATGGTTTTATTTTTTTTGTTTATTTACTACTCATTTCGTATTAAAGAAATGTATGATATTATTTAAGACAAATTGTTGTATTTTGTGAATACAAAGATGTTTGTATATTTCTTTTTAATATATTTCGCGAGGACGCGACTCATAGGTCAGGATGGACGAATGTAAGCAATTACAATATAAATCAAGATATTTCAATGTGATTTTAAGATTTTATTAGTACGCAACTTGACTAGTAACAGTAATTTGGTTCGATAAAAGATATTAAATGATAATGTGTTTAAATATTATGTTATGATTAAATACGTATAAATTAACTTGAGTTCAAATACAAAATATTAATGAATAATATAATAAATAGTTACCATTTTATTAAGTTTAACGTCCATCTATTGACTAAAAAATTCACGCACTTGGTGAACACGAGGTGTCAAGTAAATCGAATAGTTTTCTGCATCATTATATTTTAGACTGTTGAGCTATACAGTACAGACACGCTAAGTGTCAAAGTGTAATTATTGTATACCTAAATGTTATTAATTAAAAGGATTTATCACAGTATAAGTGTCTTTTCTTTCACGTCTATCAATATGCAGATGACACATGCCTCGTAGCTACCCACAGAGACGTAAAAGTAGCAGCTCAATGGTTACAGGAAGATTTTACTCAAATTTCCAAATGGGCACACGATGCTGGACTGGTTCTTAACGCAAGTAAGACCAAAATCATTCATGTCCACTCTAGCCATCTAAGACAAACTACTTCTTTTAATATAATCGCACACAGCCACAGTTGTCTTCACTCCACTATATCGGGTACATGTCGGTGTGAGGCAATTGATCAAGTAACACACCACACTTACCTAGGATTAGTCGTAGACAATCGTTTTAGCTGGACTTTTCACGTGGACTCAGTCTGTGACAGGCTGCGGGCTGTACTGGCAAAGTTTTACATTTTGAAACCTAAAGTTCCGTTCAAAATCTTGCTCAACATGTACATAGCTTTGGCGGAATCAATTATAGCATACGGAATCACAAGTTATGGGCGAACATTTAAATCATATACTGAAAGGATTTCCAAACTACAAGTTAGACTTTTAAAACTTATTGTACCCAGAAAAATTAAACACCAATATAAAGATAACGTCATTGAACTATTTAAATATTGTAAAATTTTGCCATTTCAGACTAGACTTAACATGGCCCTCTTGATTGAGCAATTTAATAACAAAAGCATTCAAATACCTATATCACATAAAATAATCACCAGAAGTATCACCAGAAACAAGCTAATAGTACCTCAGGTTAGAAATTATTATGGCAGGCGAACGGTAAAATTTTTAATACCCACAATACACAATGAAATACCAAAATCTATTAAAAACGAAATAAACCCTAAAAACTATAAGCAAAAATACAAAAAATACTATTATAACTACTTATTTAACCTAGTTTAATAAAATAGTTTTCAAATTTAATTAAAACAATAACTAAAATATGTAAATAAAAGCGAAGCAACATGTATAAGAATTTCTTTGCGTTGACTAGAACCGGTCTTCTAATGAGCGGCCCAATAGCAAGCAGCTAAGATTCAAAACATTACATGTGTGTGATTCACGTATTTGCTGATGGATGTTTACGGGTTAAAAAGTTACGTGCAAATTATTGTTCATGTACCTACATTGTTTTGCTTATTTATATAATAGAAGCAAATAATGTGGGTGCATGGATAATATACATGAATAACATAGAATAAGTGAATACAAGTTATATTTAAGTAATTAAGGAGTGTTCTTATAGCGAATGTGAGTACCAATACAAACCATTTCTGGTTTAATGGTACAAAACAAACATGAACCTGTATCAAGACTGTATGTATAAATAAATAAAAAAAAAAAAAAAAAAAAAAACGAAATAGCAATTTATTCATTCGTTATTCGTCATTCGAATAAATTTTGGCCAACTCTGAAGGTAACTAACATCGTGACACGAGAATTTTATATATAAGATTATAATTAAGTAAATATATTTTAGTGAAATGTATTTTAGAAGTATGTATGTATATTTATATTTAAGTGAGTGAATAGTTAAGAATTTTATTTTATGTTTTGTTTTCTCTTCTACTCTTACACACGTTGTTTCTTAACTATTTTCCTATCGCAGGTATGCTGGAAGATATTTCTTTAGAAATAAACATCACCTTTGTACGTATTTTTCTGTTCCTTTCTTTATATGCGTGTGCATAAACTGTTAAATAAATAAGGTCGGTCGGGGCCCAGCAGTGGGACAATAATGGTTAAAAAAACGCTTCAGTATTGCCGACTAAATTAAAAATTACAGAAACGTGGATGAACTCGCGGGCAAAAGCTATTGCTTAATATTCAGATTAGTTTAAGTTAATTAAAGGAGTCGGGAAAAGTTCGGCCTACGACTTGGCCGAAACGCTATGGGGTGGGTAAGTAGGTAGGTAGGTCTCTAATACTCGCTAATAGTCGTTAACTAAGCAATCGAATCAGCCAAAAAACTGGTCGAAATCAAAGCTTTTGCAGGTAGAAGTACCTACTCACTGTAGGTAGGTAGGTCTAATTGGAATGAATAAAAAGAAATGTATGTGATATTAATTGTTAGTTTACTGATAAGAAATAGTTTACATGCCACAAAAATTATAAGTTGTTAAACATTAAAACGTATACAATACAAAATTAATAAAATGGTGCTAAAACTAAGTTTAAGCTTTAAGGTTAATTTATCAAGAAATTAATTGGAAAGTAAAACAAGTTACTATTGTTTATATAAACCAATAAAATTAATTGTTAATTTTTTGTAACATATTCAGTCAAATTGCATCAAAATGTAAATGGTATACCTAAAAATTTAATATACCGTCATTGACAATCACGGAATTTCTAGTTACATTACAATACATAACGATAAAGATATTCTATAGTTCGGTACAATAAGAAACAGATTTTACAAAGAAAATTAATACTAACAAAGAGAGAAATTCACAAAAAAAAAAAAACAATTTTAGTTTATACAATCAAAAAACAAACAATTTTATTACAAAACATTTAATTTTATTACACTGGTTTTCCCTGGTCGTCGAGTTTAGGTCTTCATCAACATCTTACTTGCATATTTGAGTCATCAGAGAATTCACTGGTTCCTAAGAAGTTTGCAACAATCCAATCAGAAAAAAAATCTTTCTCAGTATTGGCTGAAAAGAAAAGAAAAAGTTTTTAATACTGCAACACAAGTTTCTTATACGGTTTGAAAATCAAATAAGGTACGGGAAAATTACATTATTATAAACAGCTAATAAGGTTCCTACATACTCACTCAGACAAGAGTGGGAAGGCAAAAGGCAGGCTCTCATACAGAAATATGGAACTTTTGCGCAACAGTGGGATATTAAAGATCATACTCACTCAAATAATCCATGGCCGGTGCTTGGTCGTCGTTTTGTTGAAGAAAATTACGTTCGTTCGTCAAGTTGACATCACAGGGAAGCTCAACGTTTTGTGAACTTGTCGGATCCGACTGGGAATGTTCTTGGCTGTCCGGAGGTATTTGCTGGGGCGGTACGATGGATGGCACCACGATCAGCGAACGAGTCAGACGCTCCATACAAGGATGTGATTGCGACTCTGCCGACAAACTTGCTACGAACTCCTTTACCGACTCAACGAAGCTTTCGGGTTCAGAATTATAGATCTGATTGTACAATTCTGTTTGTAGTTCCGTATGTGATTGAGATTCGCCGTGATCCTGTTCTTCAGGTATTTCCACTGAGAGTTGTTGTTCTAGCGTCTTTACCAAACACTGCATGTTGTTTGGATCTTGCTCACATACGGCGTTTGGTGTTACGGTGTGAGCTCTCATATCGATGCCTGCGTCCACTGAGCATGTTTCTGATTGGGTTTTTGTTCGTTGTTCTGGTTGGACACTTGCTGAATTTAGCCGCTCGGAATGCTTGCGTTTTTTTCGCTGTAACAAGGTAAAACATGTTTAATTATGAAAACAACTGAAAAGATTAATAAAACAATTTAGGTAGCAGCTGATATAAATGCACATTCAAAGAACGCACCTGTTTTTTCAAGCTGCAATTTTTTGAATTGTTAAAGCTTTTAGAACTTCAACATGGCCCAGCTGTTTCCGTGTTCTGCATAACAAAAAATATAAAATACGTAAGTAAGATAGAAAGTGTACAAATAAACAACAAAAAGGTTAACATTGAAGGAACTTACAGTGTCTACTTGGTCTAAAAGTTCTAGTATCGGCAGTATCATTGAGTTCCAAGCGAGCTTGCGCTTGTGCAACTGAAAAGATAAACAATAAAAGGTTAAAAGATAGTAATTATTAGGTACTGTGAACAATATTTATTGTTGTGAATACAATAAGTAGTAGAAGATATGTACATACTTTGTGCTTCCAATTTTGAATTGATGCGTTCCAAATCAGTGATGTCCTCAGAGTTTTTCGTCGCTCTCTGAATTCGATTGATCACCGTGGCCAGAAGTTCGGCGTTCGAGATCTGTAAAATACAAAGTTAGACTGTTTTGTACACCGTAAATAAAGTAATGATAAACAAGAGTAGGTAAGTGAGTACTTACGTTAGGATCACACTTAGCAGCTTCAATTAATTGCGACGTGGCTTCCGCTGTTTCACTGCGGCGTGCTCTTTCGTACTGGGCATTGCGTGCGCGCCGTTCTTCCTGTAAACAACAACAAATATATTCAATAAATATATTCATTTAATGATTATTTTATTCTAGAGTGGAAAATGGAAGGAATGAATACGAACCCGTGAAAAAGGGATGCGATTCTTGCCAGCTGGTCTACCTCGACGCCTTGGAACGTCTGAGTCTTTCAACGTTTGCTTCTGAAATAACAACACATTAAAAAAAAAAATAACAAAAAATAAACAAACTGGGAATAAATATTAATAATTATTTCCATTTTGCAATACATAGGTACCTTTTCGTTCTCCATTTCTTCTACGTTACTATAATTCTTGACGTGAATAAATATTTTATTTTTTATTTTAGCACTACACCAGGCGAACTGCACTTATTAACCACAAACGACGTAATGAGGGCAAAATTTTTTGGGCCCGACTTTATATACTTACCTGCGCGTACGCAGGGATATAACAAGAAGGGGCAGAATCAACGGGGCGGATTCAACAAATTGGTCCGCCGGGGATTATCCATTGTTCTAGGATTTCTATTGTGATTCATTTCTGGTAAAGCGTAGAGCTAGTTTTGAGAATTTTTTAATGATACAATAAGATTTAAAATAGCACCGAATAAGTTTACAACTTGAAAAGTTAAGTCGTGAGTGCTAGTTATACGAAGTCATAATTTCTGGCAGGTTTTAAAACCTTTGGCGGCTCGTATTATAGATATGTGTTACTATGTAGTTTTGTATCTTCTATTTATTTACTGCACAGTTAGGGAATCATGACATATAATTACCTACAGGTAGATGGCATGAACATCAACACGACCACTGATCACCCGTGTAACTGTAAAACTCATTCTCACGACGCTGAGGCCAACATTTCTTATCGGAATTAACCTATACCTACCCAGCCCACTGCTGCAACTCCATATTTTTTATCCTTTAAAAAGTAAGGCAAGAATAGTCATAATTCAAATTCAAATTAATTTATTTCAGGAATACACCCATATGAAATTCACGACAGATTACAAATCCAATTAATTAATACAATTTATAAAATAATTACAACAGTATTATAAAACAATCGATATTACAAGAAATTAATAGAAAAGCATTATTTTAGCTGGAATATTAATTGCCTTATACGAAGAAATAATTAACCTCGTATATGGCCCCCAATATAAAAATAATTCACGAATCTTTTAATAAAGATTATAAAAGAAATCGTAGCGATTCTGCTACGTTACGCTACGAGAGTCTACGCCGTGCTACGCACAGAGGCTCGCCTACAGACGCAGGGTTGATGTTTAAAAATGTCACTTATTTCTGGCTTCTGACGTAACAGAAATACTATAGAATGCAAATTATAAATAAAACTTGTATAATAACTTTTTACACTCCCCTTGCTCAAAAAGGCCGACATTGTAGAGTACCAGAGCAGGGAAAAAATTGCATTTCTTCCTCTAGGGGAAAAAGTGATTTCTTTTTAATTTTTGTCTGTTCCAACGAGCCTTGAAAAACGAAAAAGTCTTTATTCTTATGTAGAATAATCATGATTATGGACTCGACTTATTACTGGTTCACAAAAAAAAGAAGAACATTTTTTTTGAAAATGGAACTGAAAGTGGCTATCTCTTCGGTAGAATGCGTGCATTACGTTGCGGCTACAGAAGAACAAAAAAACAAATAAACAACAAAAAGGTTAACATTGAAGGAACTTACAGTGTCTACATGGTCTAAAAGTTCTAAGTCAGTATCGGCAGTATCATTGAGTTCCAAGCGAGCTTGCGCTTGTGCAACTGAAAAGATAAACAATAAAAGGTTAAAAGATAGTAATTATTAGGTACTGTGAACAATATGTATTGTTGTGAATACAATAAGTAGTAGAAGATATGTACATACTTTGTGCTTCCAATTTTGAATTGATGTGTTCCAAATCAGTGATGTCCTCAGAGTTTTTCGTCGCTCTCTGAATTCGATTGATCACCGTGGCCAGAAGTTCGGCGTTCGAGATCTGTAAAATACAAAGTTAGACTGTTTTGTACATCATCGTAAATCATCATCATCTGCCTAGCCTTTTCCCAACTATGTTGGGGTCGGCTTCCAGTCTAACCGGACGCAGCTGAATACCGGCGCCGGCCCTTATAGTTTAAAAGCTTACCTTTAAATCTTTCAGATTGTGATTGAAAGTGTGTTAAGCAATTAGAGTAGGTACTGAGCACCTATTCAAAAGCAAACATATTTCCTTTACAGTAAGAGCATTGGAAAAAGCTCGACAATCAGGCAACTATTCAGATGCCCACGAATTGGGGCTCGGCATCAAATCGGAAGGCGATTCACATGACACCGACAGTTCAGACGGTGAGGCAACCACGCGCAGGGTCAAAAAACTTAAGATCAACGGAGTCATGTCTAGTAATTAAGCAGGTTGTGAGATGAATTCGTCTTAGCTAATGATGACACAGACTTCACACAAATGTTAAACAATAAGGTTCGAATTATAATCGTCCGCGCGGCCAGGCGGGTTGGCCGGTTTGGTGTGGTTCACAACGAATAATGTGAGCTGCGGTGCCGCAAACAATGTCTTGTGATATCGTGGCACAGAGGCTGGTCCGCCCAGTCTCGCGGCCAGTTTAATTCAAGCCTCACAAACTACTTTGTTCCAACACATAATTATATTTTTGATACAGATGAAATGAAATTAGGTAATTTTAAAGTGTAGTATGTTAGTGTTTTGTCTATATTATAATAGTTATATGTATACACCCACTAGTTTTACCAATAAGAGCTGTACTTTTAAACATAGTTTTGTTATGTGTTGTTTTCTGTAAATAATAATAATAAATTAGAAATTTGGAAATGTATGTGTTTATACCGGATGATAAATTCTAACAATATGTATGTACTCCATTTTTCAATATTTTATTGCATTATGCTAAATGTAATGACATAATAAAATTTAATCATGATGAAATTGTGCAGATGTTTTTCAGATTCAGTCGGGTAATTTAAAATTCTAAATAGTCTAATGTTAATGTATCCAGTACACATTCTTAGGAGTTATTTTTATGTAATTATTAATAATAATTATACAATTATATTGGTTTTTTTTTTCTGTTGTAATATTGGCAATCATTGCTGAGAGTGATTCATCTTTCTAACACTTTGTAAGTACGTTCTTTGATAAATAATATGTGATGTGAACTTTACATTGAATTTTCTTATTGATCTGTTTTGAATTATTTTTAAGTCAGAAACAATAAATTTGTAATTTTAATTATACCATTGATTGATATTTAAATATTTTTAGCCTCTAAGCTAATGTTTTCTATAACAATTTTACCAATGTAAAATCGTTTTCCACTACTAATAATAAATGCCAATTTATGCAATTACCAACTGCTTGTGCTGCAGTTCTATTTTTCGTAACATTATTGTTATGTGTGTATTTTTACATTTTTTAATAGAATTTATGTATCTACTCATTTATAACCCGCATTGAGGCATGGACCACCATAAGTTGAGGACACTGACAATTTGCTAAATATAATAATTAAATCCGTGTCACATTTTCGTCTTCGCGAGTACCTACAATAAATTAATAAAACAATAATCTTTGTATTCTATAGAGATGGCCAATCTGTCTCTATAAAAATTCTCACTTGCAAAACTTTGGTAGCTGTGTGGTCGCACCATTCAGGCCCGTTTACACGAAACAATTTAATTTCCCCGGTGAACATAATAAGAAGAAGCAATAATAAAATTTGTAGCGTCCAAACAATGTTTAGATGGTAGAGTTTACTGGGCAGTTAAATGGCTTCGTGTAAATCAGCCTTTTGTTTATGTACTTACCTACTGTCGAAGGACGCTTATAAAATAATATACAATTAAATTAAAAAAACAGCTAGAATAAGAAGTTGATTGATTCCTTTAATGATAAAAAGACAATGACCAAATCACTATGGGATGTGGCGCATTTGGTTTTATAGCGCGGCCATCATTGGAACCTTAGTCGGTATTGGAAAAACCTATCACAAAATGATTTTACAAAATCCAAACTGATTTATTTGAACTTGAATTTTTGTGTAGCTCGGTAACTCTTTACACAGGGTGTTTGGCAGAACGTTGAACATACGAAAATGTTGGATAGGTGGGGTCATCTGCTACTTACTCAGCCTTAATTTATTTGGCCCTGGCGCCTTGGATATTAAAAAAAAAAAATTGTGCTTTCTTCTAGTTTCACAACTTTCTTAACTTTAAAGTATAATTTACTCATTCTCTCTCCCACTCTCCTTCTCTGTTCTTTACATGCCTGTCTTTGTTTAAGTTTACTATCAACTACTTTTCTGTTTTAGCAGCTTAGAATAGCGCACTTTTAGATATAGCTTTTATATATGTATATGTTATGGAAAATGTCATAGGTTATACATTTGTAACTTTTGTATATTTATATAACTTAGTATAAGATTTTAATGTATAGCTGTTTATTTTCCCGAACAAAAAAAAAAAAAATTATTAAAAAAATGGATAAAACAGGCATTTTTTAAAAAATCTTTAATATTGGCAGATTCTTATAACAGAAAGATGTAAAAAATACTTAAATCCTAATTTCAACCTGCACTAAAAAAAAAATATCCAGGGGGCCAGGGCCAAATAAATTATAATAATAGCCAGCAAGCCGAAGCTACGACGAGCAGCTCGCGTGGGATCGCCGGAGCCCCACAGCGCCGGAGCCGTGACAGAAACCATGCCTGCTGCATGTTGCATGCTGCATGCTTGCTTGCATGCTTGCATGCTGCATGCCTGCTGCATGCATGGTCATGATCATTATGCGTAAACAAATTTATGCTTTAGAATTTGATTAAGTTATGCGTACATATAATTAGGATAAACAAAATTATGCCATGTAATATTATGTCTAAAGTTTTTATGCAAATGGATAGGGAACCGTTTTGTAATCACAAGAAATAGTTTAAAAACAAACCTTTTCCTTTAAAGCATCTGGTTCATGATTATGTTCTTGGTGCGGACCTTCCAGCAATTTATACTTATTGACTTCCTTATCGAAAGTAGTGATTAATCTCGCCTTACACTTATACTTTTTGTTGCTTCTTAATTCACACGCCCAATATTGTTTATCCACTGTTATTCGGTTTTTTTCATATATAAATCCATGTACGTCTAATTTTAATCCTCCGCGACTGGTTTTAAATGATTTTAAATAATTTTCCTCCATATTAATAAAGCATTAACACAAACATGCACGTAATAATGATAATACACCGACATGAACTTAGCAATAGACACAACACAGTACGTTATGTAAAGCATACCCCCAAATAATAAATAATCAAACCCTCAAATTAAAACTATAAATATCATCTTCTACCCACATATATTTTTTATAACACTTGGTAAATGTTTCTTTCTGAGTATGAGTGAAAATATTATGGTAATTATGTTTAGGCATAAAAGCGTTATGATAAAAAACAGTAGGAGTTTAAATATATTTACATTAATGATATTATTAATTACAATTTTCGGAAACATGAGTGTTATGAACATCGCCGGTAGCACTACAAATAGTATGAATGAAAACTTTAGGATGAAAAATTTTAGGAAGAGTGATCATTCGGAATACAAATCGTTAGGAAGAACAATTTCGGGTAAAGAACTTTAGTTGAGCCAATATGGACCCAAATCTTGGCCTACGTCGATCGGTACAGTTGATGCATTTCACAAGCGCGTTAATATGTCATTGACCTGAAAAAGGTCAAAAAACGCGCGCTTCGATTTGCAACATATAGGTATTCAGAAATAAAGTGCAATATTTCGTGTAGATCTTTTACGATATTAAAAAGTAAAAGTTATTTGTAAAGCTACGAAAATGTGTTTGTTCTTGAAGACTAAATAGTTTTAAAGAAAAAAATATACATAAATACTCTGTTAAAATTTTGCTTTTTAATTTTTTACCCTATACATACATAAACTCACGCCTTCTTCCCATGGGGGTAGGTAGAAACTACAGTTGTATTGCTGATTGTAATGATCATAATTGAGTAAAGCCATAATTGTTACGACCGCGAATCATATTTTAATCAACATAAAACCTGACACTGACCTGCAAAATGCAAAAAACGTAAGAAAATGTGAATTTCGCGGGCTACCCTGACGCTTCTCCCTTAAATGAAATGGATCTTATATAGCGTAAACTTTTGCTAAATGATGAAAAACAGGTTCACATAATTTTGCCAACGATATTGAGATTGTATAAATTATAATTACTAGCTTTTGTCCGCGGCTTCGCCCGCGTGGAGGTCGGAAATTATCCCACGGGTACGTACTACCGGGATAAAAAGTATCCTATGTCCTAACCCAGGTCATGGTCTATCTGTGTGCCAAATTTTATGGAAATCAGTTCAGCCGTTAAGGCGTGAAAAGTTATCAGACAAACAAAAGAGTTACTTTGTTTGTCGCAGTACGAGGCTTTATTTTTGCTAACATATCGTTGCTGACCGTACCTACGAAGTGCTGTCTGCAACGATGATGCTTGATGGAGGCAAAATACTTTAATAGTGCTTGTTATTATTGATATCAAAGCAATACAGTACAAAGTCAAATTAAATTACTGGTTATTCTGCACAAACTAAACGCACATTACAAAAAATACACATTTAAAATTAGCCAAAAGCCTCATATTCAGTATTCAAAACTAATAAAAGTTTGACAAATTTTGTGTATTGTGAGGCTGCGTCCTTACCAGAAGCGATAGTCGCGCGAGTACACGATCGTCGCTCTCTTTTTTATGAATATGACAAGTCGCTCGAAAACGATCGCGTAATCGCGTAGGTACCTATTTGCGCGACACTCAGCCGAAAAATAATAAAAGTAATAAAATAGCCGCGATTTTATTACTTTACGCGATTTTTTTTCGTGCACTTGATTTTCAACGCTCTGCTTAGCGCCTAGAGTTGAAAATTCAACAGTGTGTGTTTTCAACGCGCTGGGACGAGAGTGTGTCTCAGCGCGTTAGATTTTCAACGCTCAGCTTAACACCGAGAGTTGAAAATCCAGTGCGCGATAAAATCCCGCCGCGATTTAATTACGTCCGTGCGAACGTCGGCTCAATGAATCAACTTCGCCTATCGCAGTCCACTGCTGGACATAGGCCTCTCCCAGGCTGCACCACAACACCCTGTCCTCCAGTCTGTCCCAGACACTTTTTTACGTCACACGTCGGTCCATCTAGCTGGGGGACGTCCTACATTACACTTCCGATACGCGGTCTCCACTTCAGGACTCGTCTTCTCCACTGGCTATCAGTACTTCGACAAACATGGTTAGCCCACTGCCACTTCAGCTTGCTTACCTACTCTGCAAGCTATGTTGGTAACTCCGGTTCTTTTACAGATAATTTCATTTCTGATTTATACTTCAAAGACACTCGGAGCAGACCTACCCCACTCTATAACGCGCTGAGTGACAATGGAATTTGTGGACCAGCTCGACTGACAGTGTTCACGTTTCAGCACCGTAAGTCAATGGGCAGGACGCACTGGTTGAAGACCTTAGTCTTCAAACCATAAAACATTACGGGATAGGCGACAAGAAGACTCGACGAAGTTTTCCAAACGCTGCCCAAACCAACTTGATCCTTCTGTCGGCTTCTTTAACAAAGTTGTCTACCAAGCTGAATGACTCGCCGTAGGTAGACACACTCCTTCACAACTTCGAGAAGCGACCCTTCGATTTGAATTGGACTTAACTTTCCTATTGTCCAAATTCATGCGAGGCCAACCTGCCGAGAGTCTCCATTTAAGTTGTGCAGCTTCTGGTGTAACTGTTCCAACGTCTCTGCTATTATGATCAGCAAAGCGAAGCACTATGGTTCGTGTAGAACATGCTAGCTGGATAAAATTCGATATCGAAAATGCCGAAAATTCTTTCCTAGTATCATAGACAATGGTGCCGATTCCCTTGTTCACAAACTAAACTAAATTTAAGTTCAGTGCATCTTTTTCTTTCTATTTCATTAAGAAAAGGACAGAAGACAAATTTTAGTTTAGTCCTGTCAAATTAATCAGCGCCTGTCACTACTCTGAACAAGTTTAGACGTGATTAAAAACTTGCCTACTAAAATTACGTCAATTTACGTCAAGCGCTGATTAATTTGACAGGACTAAACTAAAATTTATCTTCTGTCCTTTTCTTAATGAAATAGAAAGAAAAAGATGCACTGAACTTAAATTTAGTTTGGTTTGTGAACAAGGGAATCGGCACCCATACCCACGAACCTCCAATTCCAAGAATTATAATGCTGCTGGGGTTGCTCTCATTAAGTGTCGCAGGTATGTGTAAAAGAAAAGGGTAAATAAACGGATTATCATTAGGAATTTTGCACTCGACGCGAATGTAATTTTGAATTATACCACTGAAAAAAACCACTTATAAAAGTAATTTTAAAAGTGGTTTTGGTTTAATTTAGTGATGGATATTAAAGTTAAAGGTATAATAATAATAATAATAATTTTATTTCGAGCAACAAGACTCATAGTGTTAGTAACAATATACTTACAAACTATGTTAGTAATACACGTATGAAGACAAAAATAAAACCAAAAACAGAAAAGAGATTGTGACGTCACTGCTGCAAGGTGACAGGCCCAGCCGAAACCTTGCAGCAGTGGTTCACAAACGCACAATCAAGCCTGCTCGCTATCATAGAGAGGATGCTGTTGGCGCTGCCCCGCACCCCACGGACCAAGGATGCGCACCGCTTCCGCATCACCGTGTAGAAACAGTCTACATGAGCTTCAGCGAACATCCCTGATGCGCTGCAGTATCGGGGCAACCCCATCAACATCCTGTAGGCATTGTTGAATTGGACTCGTAGGGCGCTCTACTGTCTTTGAGTATAGTTAGCCCACAGGGCGCTCGAATAAAAACAGGTGCAATATGCTCTGAAAAGAGTCTTTTTTACTTCCTTCGAGCATCGTGCAAACCTGCGAGCTATCATGTTCGCTCTAACAGACAACGTACGTACGTACGGTACGGTACGGTATGTACTATCTTATTTTACAAAAAAAAGTTAGCAAGCTACAAATATATTTTTTAACATCACATTCTAATTTTACCATTTTTTCCCCATTTTCTTACCTATTTTGGACCCGAAAAGCATTGCCAACGCGTGTCACAGACCTAAAATGGTAACATCAACCATTTTCTTTCAAATAATAATAAATCTAGCCTGTGGACTCCTGTGATTTTTTTGTTTTTTTTTTCAAAACCCCTCAATCTCAAGATTAGAACTTTTTGAGAATTGGCTCAAACGGCAAAGAAAACCGGAATAGCGGACTGTTTGGTCTACTATCTTCAAAATACGACTTATCCGGTATCACTGAAGATTCCGAGGGCTCTGAAGAAGTCAATCAGCACATTTAGGGCAAACTTAGAAAAAAAATGGGACCCACATTCACAAAGAGTGCCGCGACGTTTTTTGGCAATAAATTAAGATTGGATATCAAAAGATTTCGAGTTTATGGTGTCCCTTCACCATGCACAGCCATCTCCTTCCGCTCAACCTTCAACTGCTGGACGTCAAAGCAAAGAGTTTGAACAGTCCAGTGATAAGACCAAAAGGAGAAGAGTTGACGATCGAGCTCATAGATTTTTTGGGAATCCTGAGCTTACTGCCAATATTACAGATTATAGATGTGAATCACATCAAAAATTTGGACACCACACTCCGAACCTTAGCTTCCGGTTACGATATTAACATCGAAAAATTTAAATCTTTGCACTAGATACTAGACAGTTGTATATAATAAATCTTTATCCGTGGTATTACATGCCTGCTACTGTACACAAAATTCTTGTACACAGTACAGATGTCATTCAATCTGTTATGCTGCCAATTGGGCAGCTTTCTGAGGAAGCTCAGGAAGCTCGCAATAAAGAGTGCAGAATATATCGAGATTTACTTAATAAGTTGTTGATCACATCTGACCCTTTAATAAACAGACTAAGAGTTTCGAAAAAAAAAAAAAAAAAACTGTTAGCCTGCCTTCTGCGTTATTAGATTTAATAATAGATTTACTTTAAATCCTGTTCAAATCCCTAGACCCAATGTTAACATGCAGCAGGACTATACTACTGATGATTCATCAGAAGAGGAAGAAATAAGCGATAATGATAATTAGAGAGTATAATTATATATTAATTTACAACACTAAGTACAAATTAGATTAATTAAAACAATTAGAGAGTTATCGCTAAATTCTACCTGCTAGACCTTTTTTGTGACTACCGGCTATGTGCCTGACTAATAGCCGTTAACTGTTATCGTGCAGATTACTCAGGGTTGTTTGTTTTCATGTTTTATTTTAATATATATTTTTTTTTTAAGTATGAAAAGGATTTTTTTACATAGTTTATAACCACCAGTACCACCACTGCCTCTCCCCTCAAAATGGGTCCCCTCACACCAAAACGAAATTAGGAAGTCATATCAGGTTATATATAAGAAAGCCCCTTTTTTTTTTTTTTTTTTTGGGTGGGAAATTATCAAATAACTTCTCCCGCTCTGGGCGGAGCGGGAGGGCGTGTCAGACTCTTACTGACTAAAACCCACCCGTGTTCCTTCAGTTGCCGTGTTGCCAGGGGGCCACGATTTCCCTATCGGTTTTCTTCGAACCCCCGGCAGGCATTGGCCCTAGCGGACCCCGTCAATTCTGCTGACATCTCTTTGAGGCGCGCGTGGAACACAACGCGCCGTCGACCCGGGCTTGGTCCTTATCGGACGGCGAGCTACCCATTGCTCACCGTCCGCAAGCCCGCGCCTACGGTGGCCGGAAATCCTCTCGTGACTCCCGACGCCCAGGGCGTCTCCTGCTGCGGCGGTTAGGGGCGCGAGGGCGCGAAATTTGCCTTTCCCTCACGCGCTCCGTCTCCTCCTTCGCGAGCATTACTGCTTCGCAGAACGAGGTGACGGCCTGCCATTTCCTCTCGCTCCGTAGCATGGCCCGAATCAGGGCCGGACGCGAGAGATCACCGCCGCCGATCGCTTCCACGAGGACACGGCGATGCTCTGCCCAAGCCGGGCAGACCTCCACCGTATGCTCCACCGTGTCCTCCGGGCGATCCACACAGTGATGACACCCGGGCGTTTCCTCCCGCTTTATCCTGAACAGGTACCTCCCGAAACAGCCGTGTCCGGTGAGCACCTGTGTCAGGCGGAAGGTGAGGACGCCGTGGCGCCTCTCTAGCCACTCCTCAAAGAGGGGTCTTATCGCCGCAATTGCGGCGTGCCCAGCGCTGGGTTGCGACAATCGCACTCTCCATTCCGCCATGAGATCCCGCCGGAGCTCTGTCCGCTGTGCCGCAACTTCTTGCGGCATCGGAGTTAAGCCCCGGCGTTTCGCCTCCTCGCGCCACTCCCAAATGTGCGCGAGGACCTTTGCCTCCAGATCCCATGGCGATAAGAAAGCCCCTGGGAACCAAAAATAGCAGGAAATAGATTTGTCCAGCTAGCATGTTCTAGACGAACCATAGTGTGAAGTTGTGAAATGTACACACCGTTCACGTTTAAACCCTGTCCAGTTCAGTCCAGACTCTTAAGAACCCATACTACTTCAGCTCAAATTACTTTATCTCGCTCGCACCATACTGCTCGCGGACTGAGTGAGAGTGAGACGGAGTGGGGTGCTGGCGGCTCCAATGCGCCAATAGTTTAGCTTTAGATAATTGCTTTTTACGGCGAAAATAATGGTAATTTATAAAACATACCTAGTCGCCGCTTTATAGGTAGTTAGTTCAGTTATAATGCAAAGTTTCATGATCTAATTTGAAGTATACCATAAGTTTTTTGAATACCAGTGGTTTATATTTAGCTGTTTGGAGGTAACTTTGTTTTTTTTTTTCTATCTAGATTTTTTATGGAATCGTTTTTTCGTCAAACATAGTACTTAACGTTAATCCTCAACTTTAGCATATTGTTCTTCCAAAATTAATGCCGCAGTATTTTCGATAAAACGGAGGAGCAATTTGAGGTACCTAGTATAGGCTCTTAAAGACGACCTCGCGACAGTCTATAGTACGTTACATTATAACATTATCGTCGACGGAAATTTAAGTTTCTTCATAATACTTCCATACATTTTATTTCTCCGTGTTATCGTGATGCCGTGGACGTCCACGATTATATCGTCACGTTAGATTCAGATTCAGATAACTTTATTTGTTCAAACATGTGTGTAAATACGATACAATACATGCAAGGTGTTATAAGTACATGGAGTTGTGCGAACATGTTTACCATATTGTCATGGTGTGCAAATATTAAAATTAGTGATGCAACTAATACTACTTTTACGAATACGAATACGAATATCAAACCTACTATTCGGCGAATACGAATATCTCGCCATGGTAATAAAAGACTAATAGTCTAGTACTACATAGACGCAGCTATTACTAACGTTCGTCTAAGTTACTTAGGACTTACTATCCTACCTTTTGTTCATACAAAAGAAATACAGACCATATAACTACTTATTTGGTAATTTATCGAAGTGTTTCCATATGTCACTTTGATCTCGTTTACGAGAAGACATTTTCTATTCAACTTCAACTCCTTTCACTTCGCAGCAACCTCAGAAAATAAATAAAACAATACTCTCTTGCTTGACTTGTGCTTTCGACTGACAAATGAAATGAAAGGAATGATTGAATCAATCAGTCCATGGTTCGTAATGATAGGAAAACTCCCGGGCCGCGACACTGTATAAACTATGGCCGGGGAGTCCCCCGTCGCGTCGTCGTTGCGGTTAAGGCCCTTGCACACGTTGTATTTTTACGTGCCGACGACGCGCGTTTTCCAAGTCTGCCAGTAATTAGATTTGCGTACAAACATATTAATTTTTAAATATTCGTATTAGTATTCGTATTAGTATTCGCCGAATACGAATATTCGGTAAATGTCTACTATTCGGCGAATACGAATATTCGTATTCGTATTCGTTGCATCACTAATTAAAATATAAGTATAGAATTAAAAAAAAAAAAAAAATTACAATATTCATTAACATTGACAGCTGACATAAGTAAATAAATTGAATTGATTGATCACATAATTCATTCATATAGAAATAGATAGGAGTTACCTACATACAAAATTGTCAAATATTCAATTATCAAAATAAAAACTTTCTACGTACAATAAAATAAAATAATACATTGTCAACGCAGGTCCAAAATATTCAATACAAAAAATCATTACAAGAAATAATAAAAGCGCACAATAGCAGATAAATGCTTAAATCCCCCTGTCCACATAATGCGTTTATGGTGGCCAGATGGTCGGGATTCGTCTGGATTCTCCCAACATTTTAAATGATCTCCAGGCTCTCGACAAAACTCAATATCTTCATACAAACAGCTTCTCGGAAAGTACTATCCAAAATAATAATGATAACTAATTCATTGGTAGGTAATAGAAATAGAACCTTACTAAGGAATTTTTTCGATGGTGAGAAAACCCTTTTTTGCGTCGAAGCTGAACAATTTTTAAAACGAGCTATTATATACTTGCAAGAACGCTCTGATTTTTCTGAGAACTTTTATATAAAAAACTCGCTGTATTGTCTCTAAAAGGCTCAAAGGAGACGTTTCATTTTTGTATGGGACTCCGGCCATAACATGTACACTTTAGAAAACCTGGGAAACAAACCCCTAAATACAACAAAGACTGTTTTTTTCCATAATATCTAATACTTTTTGGGCACAAAATAAAAATCGAAAATGTTTGACATTTGTCAAGAGAAATACGACCATCGACAGCTAGCCATTTTCGTCCAGAAGTACCTACAAATATACAATCCACAAAAGCAGTTTTTTATTTTTATGATGAATCACACTTTCTAATTAATCAAAAAAGTTGTAAAAGATAGCTATCTTAATATAGTACAGAAATACATGCCTTTCATATTTATCTAAATGACGTCTACGTGATATTATTATGTTAAAATGTAACATGATTTCTGGACGAAAGCAGTATGCAAGTAAAACGACGCCATGATGAATAGAATATGGCAATAATTTGTTAAACTATTATTTTTTGTGCCGAAGTAATCAGGGGAATATACAGGAAAGAATATTTTTCCTCAATTCGTGGATTTTTTTCCTTTTTTTACATTAACGTACACTTTATGGCCGAAAATGAAACATCTCCTTTATTTACGTGGGAAGAGCTATCCGTATTGCTCGACGTATATAATATTTCAAACGAGATTGACCAAGATGCCTTATATACAGATTACTGTTGTTTTCGAGAAATATTTCAACATCTTCCAAAGACAAGGATATGTTGAATGACAAAATTTGGGCATATTTAAAAAAAAGTGCAACCGTAGTGACCTAAAAAATAAAAAAAAATTGTGTTTTCAATATTATATTTAAAAAAAGTGCAACCTTAAAGACCTCAAAAATAAAAAAAATGTGTTTTCAATTAAGTACTGTAGGTAAGCTTTCCTTACTGTGAAAGGGTTGCTGGTTGTAGTTTGCTAAATAATTTATATACTAAAGAGAGAAATCGTAATCGCTGAGTTAGTAATTAGACTGAACTTTTAAGTAAATTCTTTGAATTTGAAATATTTTTTGAATAGGTACTCTTAAAGTATCCAAATTGGTGGACTCTACCAAGTATAATGGCAAACACATGTGGTAACCTAAAAAAAAACCGGCCAAGTGTGAGTCGGACTCGCACACGAAGAGTTCAGTACCATTTATCAATAACCCTTTACCGCATCGTGGTTCATAAATGAGCCAAACCATATTATCTTAAATATTTTTAAGTTTCAAGCAGATTTTCTTGATTTAATGCATACTGTGTTAAATTCGACACATACGAGCTTCATTTTATGTATAAAATCGCTATCTATGAGCAAGTTGTGTGAACTACATCCTTCACCAAAGTCAGATAACAGGTACAAACTGGTGCGGAGCGAGTTTTTGATTTTCGAAATTTTGTAATAAAAACAAATCTCAGTGTTAGTGCTTGCAAATAAATACTCCAGGAAAGAAAGTAATCTAAATATTGGTACTAAGGTAAGCTTTTATTGTTTTATCAAGAAATAATTACTTAGAAGTGGTTCTAACTGAATGGAACAAATTTGGCACAACATGCAGAAATATTGTTTTTCCTATGTACCTTATTTGTGCCAACATGCACAAATAGCATACTTTATAATGTTAAGTTGTTTAGTTTATTTTGTGATGTACCCTCTTATTTTGTTGTTAACGTGGTTTTATGCTTATTTAATCGAACATCTATTTACAAGAAACTTGCGACATCGATCCACGTCAATTTTACGGAGGTATTTCATTCAATTATCCAGGATTTTCCTGAATGTAGCAGTGACAAAGACCTATCCGAAGATGAACATTTACCCCCTCGATATATTTATTCCAGGATCTGACAAATCAGACTCAGAATCAGACGAAATAGAAGCGCAAGAGCTGAAAAACCTCGATGAAGGGACGGATTTCTGGAAAATACAATGGCCCATAGCAATAATGCCATCTCAAGACGTTCGTTTAGATAAGATAGATCATTTGCTTGTCTGGTTCATTAGACAACGTTGTTAGGTCCCTAAATGCAATGGTAGCTCTCATGTGGAGTGCCGAAAATACAAAGTTAACCTTTGCCTCAACGATAAAAGAAATTAACACACTACATAATTTTTCTTCATATTACGTTATTTTTTTTTTGTGTTCATTTTCTGCTCAATGTACCAAATGTGATCCAAAGAGAAATAGTGTAATAGTTCGTTTTCTGCTCATTGTACCAAATATAATCCAAAGTGGAAAAGTGTAAAATTTTCTAAAACCATTCAATAAAAAGAAAAATCCTGAAACACGTGTCCATTTATTTAGTGTTTTCTACCACATATATTTTTTCCTAACATAAATAAAAAATCATGCAGTAAAGGGATAAAAACGGCAAAAAAATCATGTCTGTTGTATGGGAGCCCCCTTAAATATTTATTTTATTGTGTTTTTTAGTATTTGTTGTTATAGCGGCAACAGAAATACATCATCTGTGAAAATTTCAACTGTCTAACTATCACGGTTCATGAGATACAGCCTGGTGACAGACGGACAGACAGACGGACGGAAAGCGAAGTCTTTAGTCTTCCAACCCTAATTAAGTGTAGGTTCTTAAATTAGTTAAGTGTCAAAAATGTTAAGTCTTTTTATTAATCATTTATATTCAGTCTTTTTAGCTAAACTGCTTTTTTTTAGCTTTAATATTTGTTTCTCCCGACAACAATCCCAAAACACCGACATTTTCAAATTTTGTCCAGATATTTTAGCCTTCCGATCTGGCCACGGAACAGAAAAAACAGTGGAAGTGCAATGCAGCAAAATTACTATGAGAACCGTTGTCGCCAAACCCTCACAAATAAACTGATAATCATATAATGCACTACAAATAAGCCGATCGTTTGATATGTCGTATAAATAGTCAAAACTAGCATAAGTCACAGATTCTACATTTGGAAAGAAACCTTAACTTTCTTGTAATAGGATTTATTTTGCGTTCGTGCAGAAAGTATCAACGACGTTTTGTAATCTAAAGTTAAACTAGATTCGATCGCCAAGTAAATTCTGCTACCCAACCATAGATGGCGGTATTCTCAGTTGTCGCAATTATAAACTTAATTACGTTAGTCGTAAGGTTGACATTCGCGTCATAGGTCGTGTCTTCTGCTACTCGATCAAGGCAGCAACACATTGAATTTTCAATAACATTATCGATATCGATAGATACCCGATTTCATAATTCGAGAAAAAAAGACTTGTTTGGAGTTGAGTAAAACTGTAAGATGAATGACGTAGTATTATTTAAAAATAGAATCTTACATAATATATAAGATTTTAGTTTTAAATAATATTTTCTATATAATAAAAATCAATTGCTATTCGTTGTTCTCGCTAAAGCTCAAAAACGGCTTGACCGATTTATTTATTTATTAGGGACAAAAAAACAGTTACATGTTAAGGTTAAAAATTATGAGTCGTAACACAAATAGGTAAACATATAACCCACACCATTGTCCACGAGTTAATAGATGAATAAATCAGGAACGGAAATGTACTTACAATATTATCTTATTATGTTTAACTGAATTTAAAAATTATTGATAGGTTAAGATTGTGGTGAAAAAGTATTTATAGTTATATGATTGTGGTGAAAGAGTGTTTTAAATTTTTTATTTGAAAGAGAGAAGACATCTATGTCCATGAAGTGCGTGTTATAGGTTTCAACAAGTTGACGAAGAGGCAAAGTCTTATTTTTAATTTTAACAAATGGTGTACGCGAACATTTATATATTTTTCGACTATTGCCTTTATCAAATCAGTGACGTGATTGGACGCAGGAAATTCGCCTATTTGATGGGAGGCAATATCATTAAATAAAACAGTTCCTATAAACTTTCGCATAATTAGAGTTATCGCCACTTCCTTTCGAAAAACCCCTATGTCAACGTTTTTTAAAAATGTTTCCGCCGTCTGACATATTTTGACAACATCTGGCGAAGGATACAACAATCCACCCTGATCTCTCGCAATTATTTACTATCTATTACTATAACTTTTTATAAATAAAAAAATTGAAATGATGTACTAATTTAATTATGTATTATCCTTGAGGCGGGCGCCGGTAACCCGGTGTGGAAGCTTAATTCACTGATCTTACACACCGAAATGACTTGAAATTACCGGCTGAACAATGCAACGCGTCTCAAACATTATGTAAAAGTTTGATTACAATTTCGCTATATAGCATCTATGCAACCTTATATTTCGTGTATGAATGTTAGGCGACATTATATCTGTATTGTAATGTTATACAACAAATATTAAATTAGGTACTTATTTTCTTTTATCGATAACTATCTATAACATCAATACCCCGACCTGACTACATCCCTAATTGAGTAGCGAAGAACTTTCGAGAACGAAATAGTGAATACATTCAATCCAATATAAACTTTATTTTAATCGAGTAAAGTTGATTTTAACTAAACGTTCTATTAAATTATTAGTAAATTGACAAAAACTAAGATTTTATTAGAAAATAAATATAATCATATTTACTGATGGTACGAAACACCTCCATTTTTAAGATTATTTCTCCTACTATCATTTTTGCACTCCAAAACAGAACAATACGGCATATTTACGGAAAAATAAATTTGTCTCGAGACTAGCAACTCGACGCGTTGTTAGAACACGACTGAAGTAAAGTTGCGTAACAGCGCTTAATTGTGACACGCGTGCCACGCCTACTTTGCACTTCCACTGTTTTTTCTGTTCCGTGGATCTGGCAATGTTAGATTCGTAACATGTTGATCACTTTATTGGGAGAGTTGTTGTCGTGATTGTTAGGCACAAGGGGACTCAGCCAAAGCCAAACACTTCGAAATCCTTGCTAAACCTTTCAAACCCTATGAAGGCATAAAATATGAAGACCCAGAAAATAATACCAACAAAGTTTCAATACTTTAAAATCATAAACAGCACTGAGCACTGTATTCTATGTGGGTATTGATTGTGAGCAGATTGGCCCGCCGCCGGCACTGCAAACGCTGCGATTCTTTTGTTCATTTTCGCTTGGTTCTGCCTCTGTTTGGACATCGGACGTTTTCCCTGCTATCACAATATTTTCCTGCCCATTTTGCTGTGTTGTTCGCTCAGTCAGCTGTTTCCGATAGTTCGTTGATTTACTGCCCTAATTAAGCGCGGGATGTTTTTGTTATGTCCAACGATAGGTATCTATTCAATGTCGATGGTCGACCGGAAAGTAATTTGGGATGCGGCAGTAAGGGCAGCCAACTTCATAGAAAACCAAACCAAGTGCAGTCAGCTAGATTAGCTACAATCACAACAATTTTTATTAGGGTTCTGTACCTCAAAATGTAAAAAACGGATCCCTTATAAGATCACTCTCTTGTCCGTCTGTCTGTCCGTGTGTCATCACCGATTTTCTCAAGAACGGGTGGACCTAGCAATTTTAAATTTATACCAGATACTGAGGTCTATAGTCCCTATTAGGTGTATAAAAATCAAGGTCCTGAGTCAACACGATAAAAAGATATGAGCAAATTTAGATTTTCGCGAAAACTTGTAAGTATTTGGTACTTACAAGTTTTCGCGAAAATCTAAATTTGCCCATATCTTTTTACCAATAAAAATTATACCAATTTTATTATGGCGGTATAACGGGTAGGTACGGAATCCTCGGTGCGCGAGTCCGACTTGCTCTTGAACGGTCTTTTTTATAATTTCAGTCGTAGATTTAAAAACAACCGTACGGGTAAATCGAAGTTTAAGCTATACACTTGCATGCCAAGCTTAGTCCATGGATCAGTGATCATCCATTACATATCCAGACTCCTCCGTGACCCGGAATGTACGTTAAGCCGGTCCCGGCTGTCATTTGTAGATCTTTGACAGTCGTTACGGGTAGTCCAGGGTAGTCTGGAGCCTGAAAGTCTTAACCAGTCTTACCAAAGGTTATGGTGTTGCCCAGTTCTTAATTGGGTTGTGGAAATCAGCAGATAGACAGTTGCTCCATGTAAGATACTGTACTATACTATTCAGCTGCATCCGGTTAGACTGGAAACTGACCCCAATATAGTTGGGAAAAGGCTAGGCAGATGATGATGGTTACTATACGGGATAATAATTTGAGATGGGGCAGTAAGGGCAGCTAACTTAACAATTGTAGCTAGAGGAACACAGAAGGAGACCAATATTTAAAAAAAAAAAGTGGTGACGCTCCGGTAGTGCTGACAGAAGTGAAAGCTTGAACAAGATCGCCTTGGTGGAATAAAAATACTTGTATAGAACATTGGTCCGTAACCTTATCTAAATAAAGAACACAATCGGGTTTACAAAAAACAATACTTCCAAAACCTTTAAAGTAAAAATACTTGCATAGAACATTGATTCGTAACGTAATATAAATAAAGAGCATAATCGCATTTATAAATCCTAAAAGTAAAAATACTTGCATTGATCCGTAACGTTACCATATAAGTAAAGAGCACAATCGCGTTTACAAAAACGAAGTGTCGTCATGGTGTCACGAAATCAATGGTTTAGTCCCATCTCAAAAATGCCCAACGCGCCTAAAGAAGTTTTCACTTCAAAAATCTTTTTTCGTTTTTAAAGGGTTTGATCAGTATGACCCTTTCTCAAAGGCAGTCTAAGGTATGACCATATTACTCATAGAGGCATTCTATCTACGCTTAATACCTAGGTATAACTTTTTGGTCGTCCTGAACAAGGAGCTGTCAAGATATTATTATACATGCCAACATTAGTAGAATTAAAACCGTTTAAACCTCGTTCCGGATACATTCCGCTAAAATATGAGTGATATCATCTATCTTATCACACTCAGAACTGTTAGGCGAATCATTATTTCTCATAAAAAAGCGAAGATATTCAACGGACAATAATATGTCCTGAACATAGTCTAAAACTCTGAACGCAGTCACAATCTTACTTAGACCAATTATAGTGCAGTCAGCTAGAAAAACAAGAATCGCATGTTTTATTTAATGTGAATTTCTGTCAGTTGATGTTGTTTCGTAGGTATACGAAGACCTAGGTCATAAGTATTTAGTTATAGTAGGTACGCGGCCGATAATTTGGCACCTCGAGTTTCAGAAAAAATTCAGTTATGGAGAAGGTCGTCTCCGTCTGTCACTCATTCATAACTTACCTACCTGTGTGCCCAGTGCCTCTGCCAGGCCTACTGGGTGCGGGCGTGCAGGGCGTGCACCGCACAAGGGCGGCACTTTCAAGGGGGCGGCAAACAAAGAAATTTCTTATTGAACACATTGCTCTATATAGAAAATTAACGCAAACGTTTGCAGGTTCAAACCACTTAAAGCCGGTTTTTCAATCGTCAGTTAACTTTTATCCGACGAATAAGTTTATCATTTTGACAGTTTTGGTTTGGACAATCTATCAAAACGTCACATTTATTCTTCAAGTAAAAGTTATCTAATTATTGAAAAATCGACCGTTAGATAGGTAATCTCCAAGAGGGTATTCCCCTGTTATGAATAGAACCCTTCATTGTGCGTGGTCCGACACGCACGTGGCCGGTTTTTTTTTATACACTTCTATAACAACATAACCAACATCAAATTCCTTTCTAAAAGCCTTGTAGGGTAAAGAGGGGGCGGTATTGTTAGTTTTGCGCGCGGGCGGTGAAGCGCCCAGCGGTGGGCCTGGGCCTCTGCCATCTGTTTTCAAATCTGTGCCATTTCAACGCCATAGTAGGAACAGGGAAATGAATTGTTAAGCAAATTGCCACACTCCGTCAATTTACCAATTCAAATGACCGTAGGTACCCTATCAATTTGCTAAACAAATTAATCTCCCTGATTTTATTTGCTGTTTTAATTTTTGATCGAACAATGCAATTCCTAAGCTATGTAGGTAATCTACTTTATCCCATTTCAGCCGAACCGAAGCTTTTCGCAAAAATTAAATTCCTATTCCTGGAACTGTTTCTATTGTTTTTATTATTTTTACGCAGTACAAGGTCACAAGAACCATGAAAGGTTGTAAAAATAAATCTTTTAACACCCGCGAGGACTGTAAAAATATAAAGTGCCTAATCCCTTTATCTTTTAATTGTATTGCTGTTTTATTTGCATTTGGGAAGCACTTTATTCTGTAAGTAGGTAGGTACTTCGTAGTTAGTCCAAGCAGAGCTTACTTATTTAAATCTATACTTTATAATAATCTATATATCTATGCTAATAACACAGGTGAAAAGTTTGTTTTATTGTTTGTTTATTTGAACGCTCTAATCTCAGAACCATTCGGATTAAAAAAAATCTTTTTGCATTTGATAGCCAAATTCTTGAGGAAGGCTATAGGCTATTTAACAACACGCTAGGACCTTTAGGAGCCGAGCACAAAGAACAAAACATCAGAAAGAACGTTAAACACAAACAAAGTAATCCCGAAAATCGACATCTACTCCTACTCCTTCAGTGTACACGCGGTGCGGTCGTGGAATTCACTTCCGCCTGACATTAGGGACTGCCAAACTGTTGCAGTTTTTAAAAGAATAGTGAAAGAACACTATCTTTCCACTTCGTCATAGTTGTATATTATGTATTTATTATTTTATACTACACTAGCTGACCCCGGCAAACGTTGTTTTGCCAATTATTTGTTTGGGGTGGACAACCCTTATCACTTAGGGGTATGAAAAATAGATAGTAGCCGATTCTCAGACCTACTGAATATGCATATAAAATTTGGTAAAAATCAGTAAAGCCGTTTCGGAGGAGTAAGGTAACTAACATTGTGACACGAGAATTTTATATATAAGATTATAATTAAGTAAATATATTTTAGAAGTATGTATGTATATTTATATTTAAGTGAGTGAATAGTTAAGAATTTTATTTTATGTTTTGTTTTCTCTTCTACTCTTACACACGCTGTCTCTTAAACTACTTTCCTATCGCAGGTATGCTGGAAGATATTTCTTTAGAAATAAACATCACCTTTGTACGTATTTTTCTGTTCCTTTCTTTATATGCGTGTGCATAAACTGTTAAATAAATAAGGTCGGTCAGGGCCCAGCAGTGGGACAATAATGGTTAAAAAAAACGCTTTAGTATTGCCGACTAAATTAAAAATTACAGAAACGTGGATGAACTCGCGGGCAAAAGCTAGTGCTTAATATTCAGATTAGTTTAAGTTAATTAAAGGAGTCGGGAAAAGTTCGGCCTACGACTTGGCCGAAACGCTATGGGGTGGGTAAGTAGGTAGGTAGGTCTCTAATACTCGCTAATAGTCGTTAACTAAGCAATTTTGCAGGTAGAAGTACCTACTCATTATAGGTAGGTAGGTCTAATTGGAATAAATTAAAAGAAATGTATGTGATATTGCTTGTTAGTTTACTGATAAGAAAAAGTTTACATGTCACAAAAATTATAAGTTGTTAAACATTAAAACGTATACAATTAAAAATTAATAAAATTGTGCTAAAACTAAGTTTAAGGTTAATTTATCAAGAAATTCATTGGAAAGTAAAACAAGTTACTATTGTTTATATAAACCAATAAAATTAATTGTTAATTTTTTGTAACATATTCAGTCTAATTGCTTCAAATGTAATGGTATACCTAAAAATTTAATATACCGTCAATGACAATCACGGAAGTTCTAGATACATTACAATACATAACAATAAAGATATTCCATAGTTCGGTACAATAAGAAACAGATTTTACAAAGAAAATTAATTCTAACAAAGAGCAAAATACACAAAATAACAATTTTAGTTCATACAATCACATTTCATTTTATTACACTGGTTTTCCCTGGTCGTCGAGTTTAGGTCTTCATCAACATCTTACTTGCATATGTGAGTCATCAGAGAATTCACTGGTTCCTAAGAAGTTTGCACCAATCCAATCGGAAAAAAATCTTTCTCAGCTTTGGCTGAAAAGAAAAGAAAAAGTTTTTAATACTGCAACACAAGTTTCTTATACAGTTTGAAAATCAAATAAGGTACGGGAAGATTACATTTTTATAAACAGCTAATAAGGTTCCTACATACTCACTCAGACAAGAGTGGGAAGGCAAAAGGCAGGCTCTCATACAGAAATATGGAACTTTTGCGCAACAGTGGGATATTAAAGATCATACTCACTCAAATAATCCATGGTCGGTGCCTGGTCGTCGTTTTATTGAAGAAAATTACGTTCGTTCGTCAAGTTGACATCACAGGGAAGCTCAACGTTTTGTGAACTTGTCGGATCCGACTGGGAATGTTCTTGGCTGTCCGGAGGTACTGGCTGGGGTGGTACGATGGATGGCACCACGATCAGCGAACGAGTCAGACGCTCCATACAAGGATGTGATTGCGACTCTGCCAACAAACTTGCTACGAACTCCTTTACCGACTCAACGAAGCTTTCGGGTTCAGAATTATAGATCTGATTGTACAATTCTGTTTGTAGTTCCATATGTGCTTGAGATTCGCCGTGATCCTGTTCTTCAGTTATTTCGACTGGGAGTTGTTGTTCTTGCGTCTTTACCAAACACTGCATGTTGTTTGGATCTTGCTCACATACGGCGTTTGGTGTTACGGTGTGAGCTCTCATATTGATGCCTGAGTCCACTGAGCATGTTTCTGATTGGGTTTTTGTTCGTTTTTCTGGTTGGACACTTGCTGAATTTAGCCGCTCGGAATGCTTGCGTTTTTTTCGCTGTAACAAGGTAAAACATGTTTAATTATGAAAACAACTGAAAAGATTAATAAAACAATTTAGATAGCAGCTGATATAAATGCACATTCAAAGAACGCACCTGTTTTTTCAAGCTGAAATTTTTTGAATTGTTAAAACTTTTAGAACTTGAACATGGCCCAGCTGTTTCCGTGTTCTGCATAACAAAAAATATAAAATACGTAAGTAAGATAGAAAGTGTACAAATAAACATCAAAAAGGTTAACATTGAAGGAACTTACAGTGTCTACATGGTCTAAAAGTTCTAAGTCAGTATCGGCAGTATCATTGAGTTCCAAGCGAGCTTGCGCTTGTGCAACTGAAAAGATAAACAATAAAAGGTTAAAAGATAGTAATTATTAGGTACTGTGAACAATATTTATTGTTGTGAATACAATGAGTAGTAGAAGATATGTACATACTTTGTGCTTCCAATTTTGAATTGATGTGTTCCAAATCAGTGATGTCCTCAGAGTTTTTCGTCGCTCTCTGAATTCGATTGATCACCGTGGCCAGAAGTTCGGCGTTCGAGATCTGTAAAATACAAAGTTAGACTGTTTTGTACATCATCGTAAATCATCATCATCTGCCTAGCCTTTTCCCAACTATGTTGGGGTCGGCTTCCAGTCTAACCGGACGCAGCTGAATACCGGCGCCGGCCCTTATAGTTTAAAAGCTTACCTTTAAATCTTTCAGATTGTGATTGAAAGTGTGTTAAGCAATTAGAGTAGGTACTGAGCACCTATTCAAAAGCAAACATATTTCCTTTACAGTAAGAGCATTGGAAAAAGCTCGACAATCAGGCAACTATTCAGATGCCCACGAATTGGGGCTCGGCATCAAATCGGAAGGCGATTCACATGACACCGACAGTTCAGACGGTGAGGCAACCACGCGCAGGGTCAAAAAACTTAAGATCAACGGAGTCATGTCTAGTAATTAAGCAGGTTGTGAGATGAATTCGTCTTAGCTAATGATGACACAGACTTCACACAAATGTTAAACAATAAGGTTCGAATTATAATCGTCCGCGCGGCCAGGCGGGTTGGCCGGTTTGGTGTGGTTCACAACGAATCATGTGAGCTGCGGTGCCGCAAACAATGTCTTGTGATATCGTGGCACAGAGGCTGGTCCGCCCAGTCTCGCGGCCAGTTTAATTCAAGCCTCACAAACTACTTTGTTCCAACACATAATTATATTTTTGATACAGATGAAATGAAATTAGGTAATTTTAAAGTGTAGTATGTTAGTGTTTTGTCTATATTATAATAGTTATATGTATACACCCACTAGTTTTACCAATAAGAGCTGTACTTTTAAACATAGTTTTGTTATGTGTTGTTTTCTGTAAATAATAATAATAAATTAGAAATTTGGAAATGTATGTGTTTATACCGGATGATAAATTCTAACAATATGTATGTACTCCATTTTTAACCGACTTTCAAAAAGGAGGAGGTTATATGTTCGTCGCGTATGTTTGTTTTTTTTTTTTATGTATGTCCACCGATTTCTCCGTCAATTGTGGACCGATTTTGAAAATTCTTTTTTTGTTTGAAAGGGTGTGCTCTCGAATTGGTCCCATATAAATTTTATTAACTCTGCTTGGATAGTTTTTGAGTTAGCTACAAAATACGTATTTTCTTCCCACTTAGTATGTAGATGATATGATAAGTTTCTGTCACTGGTAGCAGGTAGTGGTATTCGAATGTGTGTGGGGTAGGTACCACAACTAAAAAGTGAAAAATAAAAACTTTTTACCAAAAAAAAACAACCGACCTCCAAAAAAAACCACTACAAAGTGAAAAATAACTTTAATTTCGGAAGTCGGTGGCAAAAAACGAAAATACAAAACCCAAGACACCGACTTCCGAAATTAAAGTTATTTTTCACTTTGTAGTGGTTTTTTTTGGAAGTCGGTTGTTTTTTTTTGTAAAAAGTTTTTTTCAATATTTTATTGCATTATGATAAATGTAATGACATAATAAAATTTAATCATGATGAAATTGTGCAGATGTTTTTCAGATTCAGTCGGGTAATTTAAAATTCTAAATAGTCTAATGTTAATGTATACAGTACACATTCTTAGGAGTTATTTTTATGTAATTATTAATAATAATTATACAATTATATTGTTTTTTTTTTTTCTGTTGTAATATTGGCAATCATTGCTGAGAGTGATTCATCTCTCTAACACTTTGTAAGTACGTTCTTTGATAAATAATATGTGATGTGAACATTACATTGAATTTTCTTATTGATCTGTTTTGAATTATTTTTAAGTCAGAAACAATAAATTTGTAATTTTAATTATACCATTGATTGATATTTAAATATTTTTAGCCTCTACGCTAATGTTTTCTATAACAATTTTACCAATGTAAAATCGTTTTCCACTACTAATAATAAATGCCAATTTATGCAATTACCAACTGCTTGTGCTGCAGTTCTATTTTTCGTAACATTATTGTTATGTGTGTATTTTTACATTTTTTAATAGAATTTATGTATCTACTCATTTATAACCCGCATTGAGGCATGGACCACCATAAGTTGAGGACAATTTGCTAAATATAATAATTAAATCCGTGTCACATTTTCGTCTTCGCGAGTACCTACAATAAATTAATAAAACAATAATCTTTGTATTCTATAGAGATGGCCAATCTGTCTCTATAAAAATTCTCACTTGCAAAACTTTGGTAGCTGTGTGGTCGCACCATTCAGGCCCGTTTACACGAAACAGTTTAATTTCCCCGGTGAACATAATAAGAAGAAGCAATAATAAAATTTGTAGCGTCCAAACAATGTTTAGATGGTAGAGTTTACTTACTGGGCAGTTAAATGGCTTCGTGTAAATCAGCCTTTTGTTTATGTACTTACCTACTGTCGAAGGACGCTTATAAAATAATATACAATTAAATTAAAAAAACAGCTAGAATAAGAAGTTGATTGATTCCTTTAATGATAAAAAGACAATGACCAAATCACTATGGGATGTGGCGCATTTGGTTTAATACCGCGGCCATCATTGGAACCTTAGTCGGTATTGGAAAAACCTATCACAAAATGATTTTACAAATCCTAGCTCGGTAACTCTTTACACAGGGTGTTTGGCAGAACGTTGAACATACGAAAATGTTGGATAGGTGGGGTCATCTGCTACTTACTCAGCCCTAATTTATTTGGCCCTGGCGCCTTGGACATTAAAAAAAAAAAATTGTGCTTTCTTCTAGTTTCACAACTTTCTTAACTTTAAAGTATAATTTACTCATTCTCTCTCCCCCTCTCCTTCTCTGTTCTTTGCATGCCTGTCTTTGTTTAAGTTTACTACCAACTACTTTTCTGTTTTAGCAGCTTAGAATAGCGCACTTTTAGATATAGCTTTTAATATGTTGTGGTAAATGTCATAGGTTATACATTTGTAACTTTTGTATATTTATATAACTTAGTATAAGATTTTAATGTATAGCTGTTTATTTTCCCGAACAAAAAAAAAAAAAAAAAATTATTAAAAAAATGGATAAAACAGGCATTTTTTAAAAAATCTTTAATGTTGGCAGATTCTTATAACAGAAAGATGTAAAAAATACTTAAATCCTAATTTCAACCTGCATTAAAAAAAAAATATCCAGGGGGCCAGGGCCAAATAAATTATAATAATAGCCAGCAAGCCGAAACTACGGTGGTGAGCGTTAAACACATCTGCGACGAGCAGCTCGCGTGGGATCGCCGGAGCCCCACAGCGCCGGAGCCGTGACAGAAACCATGCCTGCTGCATGTTGCATGCTGCATGCTTGCTTGCATGCTTGCATGCTGCATGCCTGCTGCATGCATGGTCATGATCATTATGCGTAAACAAATTTATGCTTTAGAATTTGATTAAGTTATGCGTACATATAATTAGGATAAATAAAATTATGCCATGTTATATTATGTCTAAAGTTTTTATGCAAATGGATAGGGAACCGTTTTGTAATCACAAGAAATAGTTTAAAAACAAACCTTTTCCTTTAAAGCATCTGGTTCATGATTATGTTCTTGGTGCGGACCTTCCAGCAATTTATACTTATTGACTTCCTTATCGAAAGTAGTGATTAATCTCGCCTTACACTTATACTTTTTGTTGCTTCTTAATTCACACGCCCAATATTGTTTATCCACTGTTATTCGGTTTTTTTCATATATAAATCCATGTACGTCTAATTTTAATCCTCCGCGACTGGTTTTAAATGATTTTAAATAATTTTCCTCCATATTAATAAAGCATTAACACAAACATGCACGTAATAATGATAATACACCGACATGAACTTAGCAATAGACACAACACAGTACGTTATGTAAAGCATACCCCCAAATAATAAATAATCAAACCCTCAAATTAAAACTATAAATATCATCTTCTACCCACATATATTTTTTATAACACTTGGTAAATGTTTCTTTCTGAGTATGAGTGAAAATATTATGGTAATTATGTTTAGGGATAAAAGCGTTATGATAAAAAACAGTAGGAGTTTAAATATATTTACATTAATGATATTATTAATTACAATTTTCGGAAACATGAGTGTTATGAACATCGCCGGTAGCACTACAAATAGTATGAATGAAAACTTTAGGATGAAAAATTTTAGGAAGAGTGATCATTCGGATTACAAATCGTTAGGAAGAACAATTTCGGGTAAAGAACTTTAGTTGAGCCAATATGGACCCAAATCTTGGCCTACGTCGATCGGTACAGTTGATGCATTTCACAAGCGCGTTAATATGTCATTGACCTGAAAAACGTCAAAAAACGCGCGCTTCGATTTGCAAAATATAGGTATTCAGAAATAAAGTGCAATATTTCGTGTAGATCTTTTACGATAATATTATTTTTATATTTTGTCATTGCAAGTAAATGTTAGATAATAATATTTTTTAAGTACGTAAGTATAGAAAGTTATTTGTAAAGCTACGAAAATGTGTTTGTTCTTGAAGACTAAATAGTTTTAAAGAAAAAAATATACATAAATACTCTGTTAAAATTTTGCTTTTTAATTTTTTACCCTATACATACCTACATAAACTCACGCCTTCTTCCCATGGGGGTAGGTAGAAACTACAGTTGTATTGCTGATTGTAATGATCATAATTGAGTAAAGCCATAATTGTTACGACCGCGAATCATATTTTAATCAGCATAAAACCTGACACTGACCTGCAAAATGCAAAAAACGTAAGAAAATGTGAATTTCGCGGGTTACCCTAACGCTTCTCCCTTAAATGAAATGGATCTTATATAGCGTAAACTTTTGCTAAATGATGATAAACAGGTTCACATAATTTTGCCAACGATATTGAGATTGTATAAATTATAATTACTAGCTTTTGTCCGCGACTTCGCCCGCGTGGAGGTCGGAAATTATCCCACGGGTACGTACTACCGGGATAAAAAGTATCCTATGTCCTAACCCAGGTCATGGTCTATCTGTGTGCCAAATTTTATGGAAATCAGTTCAGCCGTTAAGGCGTGAAAAGTTATCAGACATACAAAAGAGTTAGGTACCTACTTTGTTTGTCGCAGTACGAGGCTTTATTTTTGCTAACATATCGTTGCTGACCGTACCTACGAAGTGCTGTCTGCAACGATGATGCTTGATGGAGGCAAAATACTTTTATAGTGCTTGTTATTATTGATATCAAAGCAATACAGTACAAAGTCAAATTAAATTACTGGTTATTCTGCACAAACTAAACGCACATTACATAAAATACACATTTAAAATTAGCCAAAAGCCTCATATTCAGTATTCAAAACTAATAAAAGTTTGACGAATTTTGTATATTGTGAGGCTGCGTCCTTACCAAAAGCGATAGTCGCGCGAGTACACAATCGTCGCTCTCTTTTTTTATGAATATGACATAGTCGCGCGAAAACGATCGCGTAATCTCGTACCTACCTATTTGCGCGACACTCAGCCGAAAAATAATAAAAGTAATAAAATCGCCGCGATTTTATTACTTTAAGCGATTTTTTTTTCGTGCACTTGATTTTCAACGCTCTGCTTAGCGCCTAGAGTTGAAAATTCAACAGTGTGTTTTTTCAACGCGCTGGGATGAGAGTGTCTCAGCGCGATAGATTTTCAACGCTCAGCTTAACACCGAGAGTTGAAAATCCAGTGCGCGATAAAATCCCGCCGCGATATTATTACGTCCGTGCGAACGTCGGCTCAATGAATCAACTTCGCCTATCGTAGACCACTACTGGACATAAGCCTCTCCCAGGCTGCACCACAGTACCCTGTCCTCCTCCAGTCTGTCCCAGACACCTTTTTACGTCACACGTCGGTCCATCTAGCTGGGGGACGTCCTACATTACACTTCCGATACGCGGTCTCTACTTCAGGACTCGTCTTCTCCACTGGCTATCAGTCCTTCGACAAACATGGCCAGCTCACTGCCACTTCAGCTTGCTTACCTACTCTGCAAGCTATGTCGGTAACCCCGGTTCTTTTCCAGATAATTTCATTTCTGATTTATCCTTCACAGAGACTCGGAGTATACCTAGCCCGCTCCTTAACGCGGTGAGTGACAAGGGAATTTGTGGACCAGCCCTACTGTCAGTGTCCGCGTTTCAGCACCGTATGTCATAACGGGCAGCACGCTCTGGTTGAAGACCTTAGTCTTCAAACCATAAAACATTACGGGATAGGCGACAAGAAGACTTGACGAAGTTTTCCAAACGCTGCCCAACCCAACTTGATCCTTCTGTTGGCTTCTTTATCAAAGTTGTCTACCAAGCTGAATGACTCGCCGTAGGTAGACACACTCCTTCACAACTTGGAGAAGCGACCCTTCGATGTGAATTGGACTTTACTTTCCTATTGTCCAAATTCATGCGAGGCCAACCTGCCGAGAGGCTCCATTTAGGTTGTGCAGCATCTGGTCTAACTGTTCCAACGTCTGCCATTATCATCGGCAAAGCGAAGCACTATGGTTCGTCTAGAACATGCTAGCTGGACAAAATTCGATATCGAATATGCCGAAAATTCTTTCCTAGTATCATAGACAATGGTGCCGATTCCCTTGTTCACAAACTAAACAAAATTTAAGTTCAGTGCATCTTTTTCTTTCTATTTCATTAAGAAAAGGACAGAAGATAAATTTTAGTTTAGTCCTGTCAAATTAATCAGCGCCTGTCACTATACAAGTTTAGACGTGATTTAAAAACTTGCCTACTAAAATTACGTCAATTTACGTCAAGCGCTGATTAATTAGACAGGACTAAACTAAAATTTATCTTCTGTCCTTTTCTTAATGAAATAGAAAGAAAAAGATGCACCGAACTTAAATTTTGTTTAGTTTGTGAACAAGGGAATCGGCACCCATAAAGTTACATGCTCTGTGGGCACCCATACCCACGAACCTCCAATTCCAAGAATTACAATGCTGCTGGGGTTGCTCTCATTAAGGGTCGCAGGTATGTGTAAAAGGAAAGGGTAAATAAACGGATTATCATTAGGAATTTTGCATTCGACCCGAATGTAATTTTGAATTATACCACTGAAAAAAACCACTTATAAAAGTAATTTTAAATGTGGTTTTGGTTTAATTTAGTGATGGATGTTAAAGTTAAAGGTACGTACTATCTTATTTTACAAAAAAAGTTCAAGTTACAAATATTTTTTTTTATTTTTTAACGTCACATTCCAATTTTACCATTTTTTCCCCATTTTCTTACCTATTTTGGACCCGGAAAGCATTGCCAACGCGTGTCACAGACCTAAAATGGTAGCATCAACCATTTTCTTTCAAATAATAATAAATCTAGCCTGTGGACTGCTGTGGTTTTTTTTTTGTTTTTTTTTTTTTCAAAACATCTCTTCTCAATCTCAAGATTAGAACTTTTTGAGGATTGGCTCAAACGGCAAAGAAAACCGGAATAGCGGACTGTTTGGTCTACTATTTTCAAAATACGACCTACCCGGTATCACTGAAGATTCCGAGGGCTCTGAAGAAGTCAATCAGCACATTTAGGGCAAACTTAGAAAAGAAATGGTACATTCACAAAGAGTTATTTTAGAAAAAAAATAAGAATAGATGTCAAAAGATTTCGAGTTTATGGTGTCCCTTCACCATGCACAGCCATCTCCTTCCGCTGCACCTTCAACTGCTGGACGTCAAAGCAAAGAGTTTGAACAGTCCAGTGATAAGACGAAAAGGAGAAGAGTTGACGATCGAGCTCATAGATTTTTTGGGAATCCTGAGCTTACTGCCAATATTACAGATTATAGATGTGAATCACATCAAAAATTTGGACACCACACTCCGAACCTTAGCTTCCGGTTACGATATTAACATCGAAAAATTTAAATCTTTGGCACTAGATACTAGACAGTTGTATATAATAAATCTTTATCCGTGGTATTACATGCCTGCTACTGTACACAAAATTCTTGTGCACAGGGGCCCAAGTCTGCTATTTTTATAAATTCGTCATTCCAACACGATCCCATTGTCATTTTCCTAAAAGTTCGTAATCTGCTAAATTCACAATGGTCGATCACTGGTCGGTCAATGGTCTCGTAATAGAATTGTGTTATAATGGTATTGTCGTAGGTACAATACGATACTGTACTGTAAGCTGAACTCTAATACAGCGCGGAGCGGAGTGAGGCACGTCTTCGTGGATTGCACTGACTAGGGGACGGACGGGCAAGAAGGATATGCTAACTTTGGATAAAAAGAAAAACTAGTGTAACATAATTTATATTTATCAGTTACTTATTATTATAATCTTTGGACATTTAGCTTTGTTATTTGAGATCAAACATAAGAAAAAAATAAGCCTTCTCCAACTCAGATCATTTTAAAAAAAAACTGTCATAATCCGTTTTGCCCGACCAGGGCGGGCAAAATGGTTACATATTTACCTATTATATATTTACTTATTATAGGTATAATTAGAAAAGATGACGCAACCAACAAAAGGAAAGTACGGCATTGACACGTCTAATATTAACAGACTTTAGTGAAAATATCGTAATTTAGACATCCAAGAATGTAATAAAACAAACGCGATGTTCTCACAGCTGTTTTTTACAAATTTTTTCTTCGAAATTGTAATTTATCGCACAGAATTTAAAGTTACACTTCCAAGTGGTCGGCGGACCACTGTCGGTTAGCGCGTCTGTGGGACGCGTTGAGCAGTACTAGCGCTGTCTCTTTTTATCGATCAAGCAGCGATTTGATGGCTTTATTCTTCTTGCCCGACATCTCCTTCTTGCCCGTCCGTCCCCTATACCACCTAAGTCTGACTGACTTCATTTGTCATTATGTACGAGATTACTAATAAGTGCCATTTCTTTCAATGGAGTGTCAGTGGCTGACCATTGGAAAGTCATAATGACGCCATTATAATAGTAGATTACCAAACTTGTCAAAATCAACAATTATGAAATCAATGATAGACCATTCTGACACTATTCTAATAGCAGACTTGAGGCCCTGTACAGATGTCATTCAATCTGTTCTGCTGCCAATTGGGCAGCTTTCTGAGGAAGCTCAGGAAGCTCGCAATAAAGATTGCAGAATATTTCGAGATTTACTTAATAAGTTGTTGATCACATCTGTCCCTTTAATAAACAGATTAAGAAATCCTGTTCAAATCCCTAAACCCAATGTTAACATGCAGCAGGACTATACTACTGATGATTCATCAGAAGAGGAAGATATAAGCGATAATGATAATTAGAGAGTATAATTATATATTAATTTACAACACTAAAAAAAAAAAAAAAAAAAAAAAAAAAAAAAAAAAAAAAAAAAAAAAAAAATTGTTTATTTGCACCTTCAAGTAACATAAAACATGGTTTACAGTGAAAATAGGCCTTAAGGTAAGTAAGGTTGTAAGTTCGAGTTGCAGCCAATACCTAAGCTAAGATAACTTAATATCTTGTAAATATAGGTATCAGCGCCCACCCTCGTTATCATTATAGGCGATGCTATTGTGCCTACCTTCTGAAATAATTTAAAACAAATGCAGCACCCGGAATAGTGATGAACTGAACAAAAGTGAAGGTTTTAATTAATTATATTATTTTAATTACAGGTATAAATTTGATATGATCTAGATGAGTTATAATAGGTAAGTTAAGTTTTAAATTATTTTATACTAAGCACAAGAATAACACTAAGTTCAAATTAGATTAATTAAAACAAAAAGAGAGTTATCGCTAAATTCTACCTGCTAGACCTTTTTTGTGACTACCGGCTATGTGCCTGACTAATAGCCGTTAACTGTTATCGTGCAGATTACTCAGGGTTGTTTGTTTTCATGTTTTATTTTAATATTTTTTTTTTTTTAAGTATGAAAAGGATTTTTTTACATAGTTTATAACCACCAGTACCACCACTGCCTCTCCCCTCAAAATGGGTCCCCTCACACCAAAACGAAATTAGGAAGTCATAACAGGTTAATATAAGAAAGCCCCTGGGAACCAAAAATAGCAGGAAATAGATTTGTCCAGCTAGTATGTTATAGACGAACCATAATGTGAAGGTGTGAAATGTACACACCGTTCACGTTTAAGCCCTGTCCAGTTCAGTCCAGAGTCTTAAGGTTGAACTAGTCGCGGGCTCGAACTCATTGGTGGGCTTGGTCAAAAAGCACGCTATCTCACCTGGCATCGTGTCCGACAGAGATAGTATCAGTGATGAGCACTTAGACGCTGGTCTACATGCATAAACTCTAGTTCGCACGCACACAAACACCGTTCAGAACGATTTTAGTAAAACGAGCGCGTAAAAAATTACGAAAAGTCCTTTGGAAGATGGAGTTTTATGAAAAAACTACTGCATAAATCAATTACGAATAAAATTTATTATAATCTTCGACAATTGAGCTTTGTCGGAACGAGCTTTGTTTTGGAGATTTTATACTTCTTTTATCACTTATTTACTCCCAAAGTTGCGTTAAAATTAGCAGGAAAAACGAATTTTTGTTGGCTCATAACTTTTTAATTGCTTTTATTTACTATTCTGCTTCTGTACAGACAAAATTAATAATAAGACAAAACGATTTCATGTTTTACTTTGGATGTACAATGTGTTACAGTGGAGTAAAACCCCCCCGAAATTTGTATGGAAAAGGTATCGGCTAGTTGCGCCTTAAGAGCCCATACTACTTCAGCTTAAATTATCTCGCTCGCACCATACTGCTCACGGACTGAGTGAGAGTGAGACGGAGTGGGGTGCTGGCGGCTCCAATGCGCCAATAGTTTAGATAATTGCTTTTTACGGCGAAAATAATGGTAATTTATAAAACATACCTAGTCGCTGCTTTATAGGTAGTTAGTTCAGTTATAATGTAAAGTTTCATGATCTAATTTGAAGTATACCATAAGTTTTTTGAATACCAGCGGTTTATATTTAGCTGTTTGGAGGTAACATTGTTTTTTTTTTCTATCTAGATTTTTTTACGGAATCGTTTTTTCGTCAAACATAGTACTTAGCGTTAATCCTCAACTTAGCATAGGTATTGTTCTTCCAAAATTAATGCCGCAGTATTTTCGATAAAACGGAGGATCATGTTAAGCAATTTGATGTACCTATACTCCGTTTGAAATAACATTAGACATTTAAACAAACCTTTTTTACAGTCCGTTCAACCGATTTTGACTTCTATTGCGTAGGCATAAGGATGGCATTAAAAGCAAAACAAGTGGTTACAAACCAACTGTTTACTGCAGCTGCCATTTGTCATGCCACCAACGCAATAGAAGTCAAAATCGGTTGAATGGACTGTAAAAAAGGTTTAGTTAAATGTCTAATCTTATTTCAAATGGAGTACAGTATAGGCTCTTAAAGACGACCTCGCGACAGTCTATAGTACGTTACATAATAACATTATCGTCGACGGAAATTTAAGTTTCTTCATAATATTTCCATACATTTTACTTCTCCGTGTTATCGTGATGCCGTGGACGTCCACGATTATATCGTCACGTTAGATTCAGATTCAGATAACTTTATTTGTTCAAACATGTGTGTAAATACGATACAATGCATGCAAGGTGTTATAAGTACATGGAGTTGTGCGAACATGTTTACCATATTGTCATGGTGTGCAAATATTAAAATATAAGTATAGAATTTAAAAAACAAAAAAATTATATTACAACATTCATTAACATTGACAGCTGACATAAGTAAATAAATTGAATTGATTGATTACATAATTCATTCATATAGAAATAGATAGGAGTTACCTACATACAAAATTGTCAAATATTCAATTATCAAAATAAAAACTTTCTACGTACAATAAAATAAAATAATACATTGTCAACGCAGGTCCAAAATATTCAATACAAAAAATCATTACAAGAAATAATAAAAGCGCACAATAGCAGATAAATGCTTAAATCCCCCTGTCCACATAATGCGTTTATGGTGGCCAGATGGTCGGGATTCGTCTGGATTCTCCAAACATTTTAAATTAAAAATTAAAATTAAAAAAAAATAATTAAAATTCATTTATTTCAGGTACCACATAACCCATATTGAAACCTTCTTTACATTTGCGTCTCCAAGCTCACACTACACTACTAAATGATCAAATGATCTCCAGGCTCTCGACAAAACTCAATATCTTCATACAAACAGCTTCTCGGAAAGTACTATCCAAAATAATAATGATAACTAATTCATTGGTAGGTAATAGAAATAGAACCTTACTAAGGAATTTTTTCGATGGTGAGAAAACCCTTTTTTGCGTCGAAGCTGAACAGTTTTTAAAACGAGCTATTATATACTTGCAAGAACGCTCTGATTTTTCTGAGAAATTTTATATAAAAAACTCGCTGTATTGTCTCTAAAAGGCGCAAATTTATTTACGTGGGAAGAGCTATCCGTATTGCTCGACGTATATAATATTTCAAACGAGATTGACCAAGATGCCTTATAAACAGATTACTGTTGTTTTCGAGAAATATTTCAACATCTTCCAAAAGACAAGGATATGTTGAATGACAAAATTTGGGCATAGGTATTTAAAAAAAGTGCAACCGTAAACACCTAAAAAATAAAAATATTTGTGTTTTCAATATTATATTTAAAAAAAAGTGCAACCCTAAAGACCTCAAAAAAAAAAAAACGTGTTTTCAATGAAGTACTGTAGGTAAGCTTTCCTTACTGTGAAAGGGTTGCTGTTTGTAGTTTGCTAAATAATTTATATACTAAAGAGAAATCGTGTGGCCTTCGATTTAAAAGCTGAGTTAGTAATTAGACTTTGAATTTTAAATATTTTTTGAATAGGTACTCTTAAAGGATCCAAATTGGTTGATTCGGTAAAGCCCAATGCCAAATATATGTGGCAACCTAAAAAAAAACCGGCCAAGTGCGAGTGGGACTCGCGCACGAAGGGTTCAGTACCATTATCAATAAAACCGGCCAAGTGCATGTCGGACCACGCACAATGAAGGGTTCCGTAGTTGGGATGAATTTATCCCAAAAACAAAATTAACTTTGTAGTTGAAAAATATGTTCTCCCATACGGAATGTATGGGAAAACAGGTTTTTCCAACTGCAAAGTTAAGTTGGTCGATTATTACTCGTTAACCTGTAGAGCCTACTTAGCTGTGATAGTTTTTCTTTTAATTTCGTTATATCAGCTACTGTTGTGATTTTTTTCACACACCCAAAACCAACCATTTAGCCGGCAGGGGGGGGGACACTTGACTCTAACAAAAATTGGCACTTTAAAGCTTAATATTTCGCAAACGAGTCCCTGAATCCAAAAATGGTTTTCACAAACTCACAATGTTTTTGAAGGACCTTTCCAATGATACCCCTCACCATGGGGTAAAAAAATAAACATTACCACTTTACGTGTATGAGAGGTATCCTAAAAAAAATGTTTTTCATAATTTTGTTTTACCACTTTATCGGCGTAATTAATATGTATACCTATGCCAAATTACAACTTTTTAGAACTAAGGGTCTCGGAGCTAGACCGCGGACAGACAGACAGACAGACAGACAGACAGACAGACGGACATGACGAAACTATAAGGGTTCCTTGTTTACTACGGAACCCTAAAAACGGCAAAAAAGTCATGTCTGTTGTATGGGAGCCCCCTTAAATATTTATTTTATTCAGTTTTTTTGTATTTGTTGTTATAGCGGCAACAGAAATACATCATCTGTAAAAATTTCAACTGTCTAACTATCACGGTTCATGAGATACAGCCTGGTGACAGACAGACAGACAAACAGACGGACGGAAAGCGGAGTCTTTAGTCTTCCAACCCTAATTAAGTGTAGGTACTTAAATTAGTTAAGTGTCAACAATGTTAAGTTTTTTTTTATCATTTATTTTCAGTTTTTTTAGCTAAACTGCTTTTTTTAGGTTTAATATTTGTTTCTCCCGACAACAATCCCAAAATACCGACATTTTCAAATTTTGTCCAGATATTTTGGCCTTCCGATCTGGCAAGGTTAAATTCGTAACATGTTGATCACTTTATTGGGAGAGTTGTTGTCGTGATTGTTAGATACAGACGCCAGCACACCTAGCTACCCGAAACTGTCAAATTTTCCCAATCAACTTTGAACCTTATACATCAGCGATAAAGCTGAAAATCTATTAAATAAATTTGACAGATTGTAGTAGCTTGAAGTGCTGGCGTCGACAAGGGGACGCAGCTAAAGCCAAACACTTCGAAATCCTTGCTAAACCTTACAAACCCTATGAAGGCATAAAATATGAAGACCCAGAAAATAATACCAACAAAGTTGCAATACTTTAAAATCATAAACAGCACTGAGCACTGTATTCTATGTGGGTATTGATTGTGAGCAGATTGGCCCGCCGGCACTGCAAACGCTGCGATTCTTTTGTTCATTTTCGCTTGGTTCTGCCTCTGTTTGGACATCGGACGTTTTTCCTGCTATCACAATATTTTCCTGCCCATTTTGCTGTGTTGTTCGCTCAGTCAGCTGTTTCCGATAGTTCGTTGATTTACTGCCCTAATTAAGCGCGGGATGTTTTTGTTATGTCCAACGATAGGTATCTATTAAATGTCGATGGTCGACCGGAAAGTAATTTGGGATGCGGCAGTAAGGGCAGCCAACTTCATAGAAAACCAGACCAAGTGCAGTCAGCTAGATTAGCGACAGTCACGACAATTTTTATTAGGGTTCTGTACCTCAAAAGGTAAAAAACGGATCCCTTATAAGATCACTCTATTGTCCGTCTGTCTGTCCGTGTGTCATCACCGATTTTCTCAAGAACGGGTGGACCTAGCAATTTTAAATTTATACCAGATACTGAGGTCTATAGTCCCTATTAGGTGTATAAAAATCAAGGTCCTGAGTCAACACGATAAAAAGATATGAGCAAATTTAGATTTTCGCGAAAACTTGTATTTGGTACTTACAAGTTTTCGCGAAAATCTAAATTTGCCTATATCTTTTTACCAATAAAAATGATACCAATTTTATTATGGCGGTATAATGGGTAGGTACGGAATCCTCGGTGCGCCAGTCCGACTTGCTCTTGAACGGTCTTTTTTATAATTTCAGTCGTAGATTTAAAAACAACCGTACGGGTAAATCGAAGTTTAAGTTATACACTTGCATGCCAAGCATAGTCCATGGATCGGTGATCATCCATTACATATCCAGACTCCTCCGTGTCCAGGAATGTACCTACGTTAAGCCGGTCCCGGCTGTCATTTGTAGATCTTTGACAGTCGTTACGGGTCGTCCAGGGTAGTCTGAAGCCCGAAAGTCTTAACCAGGCTTACCAAAGGTTATGGTGTTGCCCAGTTCTTAATTGGGTTGTGGAGATCAGCAGATAGGCAGTTGCTCCATGTAAGATACTGTACTATACTATTCGGCTGCATCTGGTTAGACTGGAAACTGACCCCAATATAGTTGGGAAAAGGCTAGGCAGATGATGATGGTTACTATACGGGATAATAATTTGAGATGGGGCAGTAAGGGCGGCTAACTTAACAATTGTAGCTACAAGAACACAGAAGGAGACCAATATTAAAAAAAAAAAAAGTGGTGACGCTCCGTTAGTGCTGACAGAAGTGAAAGCTTGAACAAGATCGCCTTGGTGGAATAAAAATACTTGTATAGAACATTGGTCCGTAACGTTATCTAAATAAAGAGCACAATCGGGTTTACAAAAAACAATACTTCCGAAACTTTTAAAGTACCTAAAAATACTTGCATAGAACATTGATTCGTAACGTAATATAAATTAAGAGCATAATCGCATTTACAAAACCTAAAAGTAAAAATACTTGCATTGATCCGTAACGTTACCATATAAGTAAAGAGCACAATCGCGTTTACAAAATCTTTAAAGTAAAAATACTTGCATAGAACATTGATCCGTAACGTAATATAAATAAAGAGCACAGTCGCGTTTACAAAAACGAGGTGTCGTCATGGTGTCACGAAATCAATGGTTTAGTCCCATCTCAAAAATGCCCAACGCGCCTAAAGAAGTTTTCACTTCAAAAGTCTTTTTTCGTTTTTAGAGGGTTTGATCAGTATGACCCTTTCTCTAAGCAGTGGCGTGCACACAGTTTTAAGACAGGGTAGGCAGAAAATTTTACTCACCAAAAATACTGCACGTTGGTTTTGGTTCGTCGCGTCGTCTTGTCGATTGATGATTAAACGCGTCTCTATACGATTTTTTCCAAAGGTGTGATATTTAAGGGAAGCTTCTAAGTGTTTTTCAGATTGTTCATGTTTTCTCGCGGCGGTAGGAAAATTATGAATATCAGCGTAACCGGTGTCGTTCCAGACGGTTTTATTATTTGAAAATAGTAGACAAACGAAACAAAATAACCGATTAGGTACTGTGTATGCAACCTGTCAGCCAATGATATGAATCATATTGTTTTTTATTGAATTTACGATTGACTTTACCTTTAATTTGTATTAATTGCAAATCCGGTGTACCACGACCTATCTCGATAACTTGTTTTTTTTTCACCGAAATATAGTTTTGAAAACGCATCATGTTTTATTTTCTCAATACACACACCATCTGAACAACTTTCACAGACAATATTATCCATTTTACACTAATAACAACAATCAAATTCTAATTACCTGATAGCGTATTCACAAACACAACGCACGTCAAACAATATGGCAACTATAGTAAAACGGGCAATAAAGGGTAAAAAAGGTTATACGACAAAAAATTATGGTCATCTAAATGTATAAAATTCAATGAAACAACGTTATTTCCTAAAATATTTGCATTGCATAGCTAACTTTCCTTCGGTAATGTTCGGTACGAGTCGTAATTTTTCGTCTTAGCTGTATAGAATAACTACAAATAGACACTGGCTTTTCTTGCAGTTGTGTGCGTGATTTTTGTCATTGTGTGTCAGCAAAGCCCGCGTAGCTATAGGAACGCACACACATTAAATACGACTTACCACGAGAGCACACATAAAAACATTCAGAGACGAATAGTTTGTGTCTTTACCGTGGCAGAGGCGAGGCGGCGCTAGTGCAGCGCGAATCGAGATGATGCGAAATTCGAATGATGATACCACCGGCACTCGATAGGTGGAGCTGATTTATGATTTGTTTTGTTTATTGATAAAATAATATTAGATCTATTATCAGAACTAGGGTAGGCAGTGTCTTTCTGTCTTTATGAAACGCACGCCACTGTCTCTAAGGTATGACCATATAACTCATAGAGGCATTCTATCTACGCTTAATACCTAGGTATAACTTTTTGGACGTCCTGAACAAGGAGCTGTCAAGATATTATTATACATGCCAACATTAGTAGAATTAAAACCGTTTAAACCTCGTTCCGGATACATTCCGCTAAAATATGAGTGATATCATCTATCTTATCACACACAGAACTGTTAGGCGAATCATTATTTCTCATAAAAAAGCGAAGATATTCAACGGACAATAATATGTCCTGAACATAGTCTAAAACTCTGAACGTAGTCTAAAACTCTGAACGCAGTCTAAAAACTCTGAACGCAGTCACAATCTTACTTAGACCAATTATAGTGCAGTCAGCTAGAAAAACAAGAATCGCATGTTTTATATAATGTGAATTTCTGTCAGTTGATGTTGTTTCGTAGGTATACGAAGACCTAGGTCATATGTATTTAGTTATAGTAGGTACGCGGCCGATAATTTGGCACCTCGAGTTTCAGAAAAATTTCAGTTATGGAGAAGGTCGTCTCCGTCTGTCACTCATTCATAACTTACCTACCTGTGTGCCCAGTGCCTCTGCCAGGCCTACTGGGTGCGGGCGTGCAGGGCGTGCACCGCACAAGGGCGGCACTTTCAAGGGGGCGGCAAACAAAGAAATTTCTTATTGAACACATTGCTCTATATAGAAAATTAACGCAAACGTTTGCAGGTTCAAACCACTTCAAGCCGGTTTTTCAATCGTCAGTTAACTTTTATCCGACGAATAAGTTTATCATTTTGACAGTTTTGGTTTGGACAATCTGTCAAAACGTCACATTTATTCTTCAGGTAAAAGTTATCTAATTATTGAAAAATCGACCGTTAGATAGGTAATCTCCAAGAAGGTATTCCCCTGTTATGAATAGAACCCTTCATTGTGCGTGGTCCGACACGCACATGGCCGGTTTTTTTTTATACACTTCTATAACAACTTAACCAGCATCAAATTCCTTTCTAAAAGCCTTGTAGGGTAAAGAGGGGGCGGTATTGTTAGTTTTGCGCGCGGGCGGTGAAGCGCCCAGCGGTGGGCCTGGGCCTCTGCCATCTGTTGTCAAATCTGTGCCATTTCAACGCCATAGTAGGAACAGGGAAATGAATTGTTAAGCAAATTGCCACACTCCGTCAATTTACCAATTCAAATGACCGTAGGTACCTTATCAATTTGCTAAATAAATTAATCTCCCTGATTTTATTTGCTGTTTTAATTGTTGATCGAACAATGCAATTCCTAAGCTATGTAGGTAATCTACTTTATCCCATTTCAGCCGAACCGAAGCTTTTTGCAAAAATTAAATTCCTATTCCTGGAACTGTTTCTATTGTTTTTATTATTTTTACGCAGTACAAGGTCACAAGAACCATGAAAGGTTGTAAAAATAAATCTTTTAACACCCGCGAGGACTGTAAAAATATAAAGTGCCTAATCCCTTTATCTTTTAATTGTATTGCTGTTTTATTTGCATTTGGGAAGCACTTTATTCTGTAAGTAGGTAGGTACTTCGTAGTTAGTCCAAGCAGAGCTTACTTATTTAAATCTATACTTTATAATAATCTATATATCTATGCTAATAACAAAGCTGAAGAGTTATTTGTTTTATTGTTTGTTAATTTGAACGCCCTAATCTCTGAACCATTCGGATTAAAAAAAAACTTGAGAGGTGTCAAGGGACACCCGGATGGAACGAAGTTTCTTTCGATTAATTAGTGAAGGAACTGTATTTTTTTTTTAAGTTATAATAATATTTTTTGAGCAGTGGTGGCTCAGTGGTAACGGCCGCGACTTACGAGTTGTAGGTCGTAGGTTCGAACCCAGACAGGCGCTTTACTTTGTGTAAATTATTTCATCACCACTGCTCTCAAAACGGTGAAGGAAAACATCGTGAGGAAACCGGCATGTCCTAGAACCGAAAATTCAAAGAAATGTGACATCTACCAACCCGCACTGGGCCCGCGTGGTAGATTACGGCCCACTCTCTCTCACAGAGAGGAGGCCTGTGTCCCAGCAGTGGGAACATTTATAGACTGATGATGATGATGAATATTTTTTTTATTATTGTCTGTATAAAATCTCTACTTACCTAACTCCATCAGCAATATCCGGAACTTGTGCAGAAACACGGTCAGGTTTCATTATTGTTATTATTTTTTATTATTTATTATGTACAAAAAACCTGTATACACTCAACAAAAATAATCGTCGCGACACTACACTGTCCAATGCGAAATAGAAAGACGAAACGAAAATAACTGGCTTGGTTTCTATGAGAGAGAGAGAGAGAGAGACAGACAGAGAAACACACGCACGCCGCACGGCTTACAACTATAGCAAAAAGTGTCGTTACAACTTTTGGTCTTAAATTTTTCCGTCTAGCCCCCTTTCGCAACGCGCGATAAGGAACTTCGTTCCAAAAATCTTTTTGCATTTGATAGCCAAATTCTTGAGGAAGGCTATAGGCTATTTAACAACACGCTAGGACCTTTAGGAGCCGAGCACAAAGAACAAAAAATGAGAAAGAACGTTAAACACAAACAAAGTAATCCCGAAAATCGACATCTACTCCTACTCCTTCAGTGTACACGCGGTGCGGTCGTGGAATTCACTTCCGCCTGACATTAGGGACTGCCAAACTGTTGCAGTTTTTAAAAGAATAGTGAAAGAACACTATCTTTCCACTTCGTCATAGTTGTATATTATGTATTTATTATTTTATACTACACTAGCTGACCCCGGCAAACGTTGTTTTGCCAATTATTTGTTTGGGGTGGACAACCCTTATCACTTAGGGGTATGAAAAATAGATAGTAGCCGATTCTCAGACCTACTGAATATGCATATAAAATTTGGTAAAAATCAGTAAAGCCGTTTCGGAGGAGTAAGGTTACCAGACTTGGGCATTATTCGAATAACTTGTTATCTAGATAATTATTCGAATAAAATTTTATTCGCAATATAATTATTCGCGAATAATTCATTCACGAATAAATTAATCGTAAATAAATTTCCTACGAATAAATTATTCGTGATTTTTTTCGTTATTTCAAATATTTTTTGAAAATTCATATGTAACACTGGACTCTACGGATGACACCTGTGTTACCAAGGCTGCTCACTTTTTGTCCTATTGTTTATGAAAGATAAAGCGATAAGACGAATTGGTGCCAATCGTATATCGTCAACTGCCTGCCTGATTTCCGGAATTTAATGAATAATAGCGGCACAAGAAAGGGATCATTACAATACGAGAGAGCGAGACTTGTATTTAAGAGTAAGAGAGAGCGCACTTTCTTATCAGTTGTGGTCACAAAAGAATTATTTTGTTTTTGTAAATTGCTAATCAGTGTTGCCGTTTTAGCGACTTCGTCGCTAGATCTAGCGACGAGTTGCGACTTTTAGCGACTTTTTGACACTTAGGTTAGGCGACATTTTCAGGATTTTTTTTATTTTTATTTAAATGCCATTATTCCTTGTTTTATTTTTATTCATTTATCGACTAACGAATAAAATAATTTATTCGTCATTCGAATAATTTTCCTTTGAATAAAAGAAATTATTTATTATTCGTGAATAACGAAATAGCAATTTATTCATTCGTTTCGTGGTCCACTAGGGCCAATGCCTGCCGGGGGTTCGAAGAAAACCGATCGGGAAATCGTGGCCCCCGGCAACAGGGCAACCGAAGGAACACGGGTGGGTTTTAGTCAGTAAGAGTCTGACACGCCCTCCCGCTCCGCCCAGAGCGGGAGAAGTTATTTGATAATTTCCCAACCAAAAAAAAAAAAAAAAAAGGTATGCTGGAAGATATTTCTTTAGAAATAAACATCACCTTTGTACGTATTTTTCTGTTCCTTTCTTTATATGCGTGTGCATAAACTATTAAATAAATAAGGTCGGTCGGGGCCCAGCAGTGGGACAATAATGGTTAAAAAAAAGCTTCAGTATTGCCGATTAAATTAAAAATTACAGTAACGTGGATGAACTCGCGGGCAATAATGCTTAATATTCAGATTAGTTTAAGTTAATTAAAGGAGTCGGGAAAAGTTCGGCCTACGACTTGGCCGAAACGCTATGGGGTGGGTAAGTAGGTAGGTAGGTCTGTAATACTCGCTAATAGTCGTTAACTAAGCAATCGAATCAGCCAAAAAACTGGCCGAAATCAAAGCTTTTGAAGGTAGAAGTACCTACTCACTATAGGTAGGTAGGTCTAATTGGAATGAATAAAAAGAAATGTATGTGATACGAGTATTAATTGTTAGTTTACTGATAAGAAATAGTTTACATGCCACAAAAATTATAAGTTGTTAAACATTAAAACGTATACAATACAAAATTAATAAAATTGTGCTAAAACTAAGTTTAAGGTTAATTTATCAAGAAATTAATTGGAAAGTAAAACAAGTTACTATTGTTTATGAAAACCAATAAAATTAATTGTTAATTTTTTGTAACATATTCAGTCTAATTGCATCAAAATGTAAATGGTATACCTAAAAATTTAATATACCGTCATTGACAATCACGGAATTTCTAGTTACATTACAATACATGACGATAAAGATATTCTATAGTTCGGTACAATAAGAAACAGATTTTACAAAGAAAATTAATACTAACAAAGAGCGAAATTCACAAAAAAAAAAAAAAAACAATTTTAGTTCATACAATCAAAAAACAAACAATTTTATTACAAAACATTTAATTTTATTACACTGGTTTTCCCTGGTCGTCGAGTTTAGGTCTTCATCAACATCTTACTTGCATATTTGAGTCATCAGAGAATTCACTGGTTCCTAAGAAGTTTGCACCAATCCAATCAGAAAAAAAATCTTTCTCAGCATTGGCTGAAAAGAAAAGAAAAAGTTTTTAATACTGCAACACAAGTTTCTTATACGGTTTGAAAATCAAATAAGGTACGGGAAGATTACATTATTATAAACAGCTAATAAGGTTCCTACATACTCACTCAGACAAGAGTGGGAAGGCAAAAGGAAGGCTCTCATACAGAAATAATATGGAACTTTTGCGCAACAGTGGGATATTAAAGATCATACTCACTCAAATAATCCATGGTCGGTGCTTGGTCGTCGTTTTGTTGAAGAAGATTACGTTCGTTCGTCAAGTTGACATCACAGGGAAGCTCAACGTTTTGTGAACTTGTCGGATCCGACTGGGAATGTTCTTGGCTGTCCGGAGGTATTTGCTGGGGCGGTACGATGGATGGCACCACGATCAGCGAACGAGTCAGACGCTCCATACAAGGATGTGATTGCGACTCTGCCGACAAACTTGCTACGAACTCCTTTACCGACTCAACGAAGCTTTCGGGTTCAGAATTATAGATCTGATTGTACAATTCTGTTTGTAGTTCCATATGTGCTTGAGATTCGCCGTGATCCTGTTCTTCAGTTATTTCGACTGGGAGTTGTTGTTCTTGCGTCTTTACCAAACACTGCATGTTGTTTGGATCTTGCTCACACACGGCGTTTGGTGTTACGGTGTGAGCTCTCATATCGATGCCTGAGTCCACTGAGCATGTTTCTGATTGGGTTTTTGTTCGTTTTTCTGGTTGGACACTTGCTGAATTTAGCCGCTCGGAATGCTTGCGTTTTTTTCGCTGTAACAAGGTAAAACACGTTTAATTATGAAAACAACTGAAAAGATTAATAAAACAATTTAGGTAGCAGCTGATATAAATGCACATTCAAAGAACGCACCTGTTTTTTCAAGCTGCAATTTTGTGAATTGTTAAAACTTTTAAACTTGATCATGGCCCAGCTGTTTCCGTGTTCTGCATAACAAAAAATATAAAATACGTAAGTAAGATAGAAAGTGTACAAATAAACAACAAAAAGGTTAACATTGAAGGAACTTACAGTGTCTACATGGTCTAAAAGTTCTTATCGGCAGTATCATTGCGTTCCAAGCGAGCTTGCGCTTGTGCAACTGAAAAGATAAACAATAAAAGGTTAAAAGATAGTAATTATTAGGTACTGTGAACAATATTTATTGTTGTGAATTCAATAAGTAGTAGAAGATATGTACATACTTTGTGCTTCCAATTTTGAATTGATGCGTTCCAAATCAGTGATGTCCTCAGAGTTTTTCGTCGCTCTCTGAATTCGATTGATCACCGTGGCCAGAAGTTCGGCGTTCGAGATCTGTAAAATACAAAGTTAGACTGTTTTGTACACCGTAAATAAAGTAATGATAAACAAGAGTAGGTAAGTGAGTACTTACGTTAGGATCACACTTAGCAGCTTCAATTAATTGCGACGTGGCTTCCGCTGTTTCATTGCGGCGTGCTCTTTCGTACTGGGCATTGCGTGCGCGCCGTTCTTCCTGTAAACAACAACAAATATATTCAATAAATATATTCATTTAATGATTATTTTATTCTAGAGTGGAAAATGGAAGGAATGAATACGAACCCGTGAAAAAGGGATGCGATTCTTGCCAGCTGGTCTACCTCGACGCCTTGGAACGTCTGAGTCTTTCAACGTTTGCTTCTGAAATAACAACACATTAAAAAAAAATTAACAAAAAATAAACAAACTGGGAATAAATAGTAATAATTATTTCCATTTTGCAATACATAGGTACCTTTTCGTTCTCCATTTCTTCTACGTTACTATAATTCTTGACGTGAATAAATATTTTATTTTTTATTTTAGCACTACACCAGGCGAACTGCACGTATTAACCACAAACGACGTAATGAGGGCAAAATTTTTTGGGCCTGACTTTATATACTTACCTGCGCGTACGCAGGGATATAACAAGAAGGGGCAGAATCAACGGGGCGGATTCAACAAATTGGTCCGCCGGGGATTATCCATTGTTCTAGGATTTCTATTGTGATTAATTTCTGGTAAAGCGTTAAGCTAGTTTTGAGAATTTTTTAATGATACAATAAGATTTGAAATAGCACCGAATAAGTTTACAACTTGAAAAGTTAAGTCGTGAGTGCTAGTTATACGAAGTCATAATTTCTGGCAGGTTTTAAAACCTTTGGCGGCTCGTATTATAGATATGTGTTACTATGTAGTTTTGTATCTTCTATTTATTTACTGCACAGTTAGGGAATCATGACATATAATTACCTACAGGTAGATGGCATGAACATCAACACGACCACTGATCACCCGTGTAATTGTAAAACTCATTCTCACGACGCTGAGGCCAACATTTCTTATCGGAATTAACCTATACCTACCCAGCCCACTGCTGCAACTCCATATTTTTATCCTTTAAAAAGTAAGGCAAGAATAGTCATAATTCAAATTCAAATTAATTTATTTCAGGAATACACCCATATGAAATTCACGACAGATTACAAATCCAATTAATTAATACAATTTATAAAATAATTACAACATTATTATAAAACAATCAATATTACAAGAAATTAATAGAAAAGCATTATTTTAGCTGGAATATTAATTGCCTTATACGAAGAAATAATTAACCTCGTATATGGCCCCCAATATAAAAATAATTCACGAATCTTTTAATAAAGATTATAAAACAAATCGTAGCGATTCTGCTACGTTGCGCTACGAGAGTCTACGCCGTGCTACGCACAGAGGCTCGCCTACAGACGTAGGGTTGATGTTTAAAAATGTCACTTATTTCTGGCTTCTGACGTAACAGAAATACTATAGAATGCAAATTATAAATAAAACTTGTATAATAACTTTTTACACTCCCCTTGCTCAAAAAGGCCGACATTGTAGAGTACCAGAGCAGGGAAAAAATTGCATTTCTTCCTCTAGGGGAAAAAGTGATTTCTTTTTAATTTTTGTCTGTTCCAACGAGCCTTGAAAAACGAAAAAGTCTTCATTCTTATGTAGAATAATCGTGATTATGGACTCGACTTATTACTGGTTCACAAAAAAAAGAAGAACATTTTTTTTGAAAATGGAACTGAAAGTGGCTATCTCTTCGGTAGAATGCGTGCATTGCGTTGCGGCTACAGAAGAAATAAAAAAAGTAAGTTTAAAAACTAAAACCCGACTAAAAGACTAAAAGATATGAAACAAGAAAATATTTCAGACAGAAGTCAAGACATAGGTACAAAAATGATCAAGGTAAAGCCGTGGTCGCATGCTTGTACACCTACAAAATTATAATGGTATGCGACCACGGCTTTACCTTGATCATTTTTGTACCTATGTCTGGACTTCTGTCTGAAATATTTTCTTGTTTCATATCTTTTAGTTGGGTTTTAGTTTTTAAACTTACTTTTTATTTAAATTATTTTGGGGTTATAGTTTCGTGATAAAGTATTTGCAGAGTAGCTTAATTATTTTTTTTGGTTTATATGGTATAATAATACCAGCCTATTATTGTCCCTCTGATAGGAAAAGGCCTCTTCTCATACAGAGAAGGCACGAGCATTGATCACCACGCGCGCTCAAGACGGGTTGGCGATTTCAAACTTATATATGTATATTAACTATAACTCCAGTACCTACCCTAATTGCATTTTTTTTTTCGCAATTAGGGTATAGGTTTCCTCACGATGTTTTTCCTTCACTGATGTTAGTAATGTCCAAGATAAACTCAGACAGCACATTTGAATTGAAAAAGTCACTTTGGTACCTGCCCGGATTTGAATCCACAACCTCGTGCATGAGATGCGAGGCCTTAACCACTGGACCATCACGGCATTCATGGTAAAATAGGTATTAATTTTACAGCCGCGCCGTACGTAGCACAGTTCACTTTTACTTGTTTGTAACAATTTAAACATATTTATTTACTTGGAAAATATGATATATATACATATTTGTAATGTGCTCATCAAGCCCTTTCATTTGATACCCAATATGGCACAATTCAATTATTTTAATTTTTATTTCGTTACTTTATGTCCTCTAGAGGGCGCCATATTGCTTTTAATGTGACGTCACATAGCCTATAATCAGCGGACAATCAATACGCTTCCAATGATACCTCATTTGTCAAATTATGATGGGCAGTTTTGAAGTTATGAGGTAACAGATGAACATACATACATACCGGTCAAAATCATAACCCTCCTTTTTGTTTCACCGTAGTCAGGTAAAAAAGGCATTGGCGCGAAATCTTTAGAATTTTTCTCTAATTACGAATTGAATTGGTGACCGTAATATAATTTACAACAGTGAAAATGTCATCATCTAGTGAGAACATCTTCACAGAGGACTGAAATTAAGTTGCCTGAAAAAACATCTCGTTAAATATCCAGAATTGTACATTTAAATAAAATAAACTACCTATTTAATATTGTATTGGATTATTTAATTTTTTCGCAATCGTAGTGAAAAGTAAAGTGTAACACACGGCGCTAAAACCCATTATAACTCGGTTTCTATTTACCTCACTAAAGCTCGGCAGTAAAACTACCTCGTTACAATGGGTTTTATTAGCCCCTCGTATAACAATCTACTATAAGTACGTACTACCACGAAAATGATTGCTACGTGACAAATAAACTTAATCCTCTGCCGACTAATCCCTCTGATCTATTTGGCATACAATAGGACACTAATCTGTATAATGATGTTAGAAAGAACATCATTATTGCCCTAGTTACAGTAATTAGCAAATATTTGGTTTAACACCCGTTTCACAGCGTCGTAATTAGAACAATGCATGTTATCGGAATTCTTACCTGCGTTTCTCTATAATTTGGTGGATTATTTAATTTTTTAAGGTTGTTGCACTTTCTTGGACTTGGGATCCTTACGACATAAGATTGCTTATTTCAGTTTAGAACTGGTTAAAGGTTCGATTCGAAATATATTGGGTTCCTATTCGGTATGAGAGGAGGTATTTGCCCTGCAGTGGGAAAATAATAGGCTGGTATTATTTGTATACTGCTGCAAACAAATCATTTTTATTCTAATTTGTTCCCAATAGGGATGATGGCTGGGTAAAAAAAAAGAAATTCTATTTAGTCCGTCAGTCAGATAATAAAAAAGTATTAGACACGTATTTTTTGGACACAGGCCTATTTTGTATTTACAAAAAATCTATTGATTGAATATAAATTAAAACACTATTACCACAATAATATAATTAGTCTTGTGATATTACGTTAATATGTTGCTTGTAGAACAATCTGACAAAAAATCAGAATGGTTTTTGATCGCTAAAAGATTTTTTTTTTAGATATCTTCGTGATTTTTTTCTATCGTATCAAATTATTTGTATTATGTTTTCAACACACTATCTAACTAGCATAATGATATCCTGAAGAATATCATATATATTGTTCTGTTTTTTTTTTACTGCCGTGAATCATATACTTTTAGGCATTTTAAAACTTGCGTTTCACCTCCTGCTGTCCCCTTAACAGGAGTTTAAAATATAGAAACATAATTTTTACTGCCTCGTTGGTCTAGTGGTCGCAAGCGCTACTGCTGAGCATGAGGTCTTGGGTTCGATTCCCGGGTCGGGCAAAGTGTTATTGGGTTTTTCTATTTGAAATTTCTCAGTAGCAGCTCGGAGCCTGGATTTGTGCCCGGTTGAGAGCAATAGGCTCGCCCCCCATTACATGGGACTTAAACACAACTGGCAAAATGTGGGTGTACCTGCTACAGGGACACCTCTACCCAACCCTTCGGGGAAACAAGGCGTGATGTTATGTTATGTGTTATAACTTTTACGTAATCTCCACCCAGTTACGTTGTTTATCTAATATTTCGTTGTGTATCGGGTGCAGTCCTCGTGTTTGCTGTATAAATAAGCATCACAGTATCGAGTTACGTCGCCGGAGGCTGTAAGCAGCTTTTTCTTCGATCGTATATCGGTTCGTTAACGGAGGACGCGAGCTCGCGTTGCCGCGTATTATGTGCCGGGTGCAGGTTGTAACATGCTAGCGATTTTAGAATAATGAACTCATTTATAATTCCCACACACACATACACACACACACTCACCCCCGCAACACCGTTTATCTGTTTTTATTTTGTTTCTTTGTTCATTTTAATTCTAGTCTTATACCTAATACAGTTCCTAATTCTCGTGCTTAGTATAAAATAATTTAAAACTTAACTTACCTATTATAACTCATCTAGATCATATCAAATTTATTCCTGTAATTAAATTTATACCTTCACTTTTTTTCAGTTCATTACTATTATATGGGTGCTGCAAGGTGTTTTTCTCCATAAGGTAGGCACAATATCATCGCCTATAATGATAACGAGGGTGGGCGCTGATACCTATATTTACAAGATCTTAATTTATCTTACCTTAGGTATTGGCTGCAACTCGAATATACAACCTTACTTACCTACCTTAAGGCCTATTTTCTCTGTAAACCATGTTTTATATTACTTGAAGGTGCAAATAAACTATTTTTTTATTTTTTATAATTGACTAGCTGTTGTCTGCGATTTTAATAAAAATACTAACTTCAGCCCGCGACATCGTCCGCGTAAAATTACTAGTTTTGAGATGCCGATATAATATGCCAGTGGCCTTGCATGTTCTGTGCTGAGCTCACGCAAAGCGTCGTACGTCCAGCCAGTAATAGGACTCGCCCATCAAGGAGCGGTGTCCCAAATTAAACATATTATTAATTTATAATACAACAAACAAAAAGTATTTTAACAAAATACGTATACTAAAAGATTAATAATTAAATTATCTTTAAAATGGTGAAGGTTTCAGAAAAATACGTTTGTGATAGTTTTTGCGTGATTCTCAGTTTTTTATCCGCATTAGATATAACTTTACAAATTAATTTCACTATGTAATATAAACATATTCTAAAATATTCACATATTAATGCTCTAATTTAACATATATTTTTCAACTGCCCTAACTTCGCCTGGCGTCCTCTGTTTGCCTATAATGAAAAAGATATAATACCTTTTTCATTTTACTTGAATGGCAATCGAAACTTTAGTTCATAAGTCATTTATTCATTTGTTTAACATAGGTGTACAATAGTAATGGTATTTAAAGATAAAGAGTTCGCTATGTTATACCAGAGGGCGTACAAATGTTTGTAATTGAGTAATTATTGAATTAAATAAGTCTGAACAATAAAAAAACAATTATAAAAAACCACACATTTCATAATACAAATTAATTAATAATAAATAGCAATAGAAATCAATGTCAAAATAAAAAATACAAATGTCAATACAGTGCATGACAACACACAGACTGAAAACAAATAATAAGGATATGTCATTAAACAATACTAAACATGTTCTCTATGAACATTCAAAGTTTCGATTGCCATACAAGTAAATGTAAAGTTAGGGCATTTTACCGGTACTCGTTTAGACGTGATCTTCAGTATATATCATTAAAAGTAGGTTATCGTCGCCTTAACAAAAAACACAGTAGCTTCGGATAAGTGAAAGAATTTTTGGAATCGGATGAGTAGTTAATAAGTATTTTAAGGATAGGTAAGTACCTACTTACTATAAAATAAAGTCCCCCGCCGCATCTATCTACCTGTCTGTCTGAACGCGATAATCTCTACAAACGGTTTTCACCAATGGACGGAGTGATTCATGCGGAAGGTTTTAGTGTATAATTCAATAAGGTTTTGTGTAAACTGGCTGAAATTATACGGTTATTAATGAAGAGGTCGGAAAAAATCATGCCGACTGGGAGCTTTATTGGCGTGCGCCCTGGAAATCGTAAAAGTTACAAAAAAATTATGTTCTAAAGTATTGTTCATGTTAAAAAGTTCAAAAAAAAGTCCGCGATGGCATATTATGTCTATCTTCCAAGAATGACCCCACAATAACCATATTTATCTTTCAGAATTTGATAAATTGTATTGTTATTTCCGAAGCTATTTTGACCGGTATTTTGTCGGTTATCCAATAAACTATGTCTCTTAAATTGAGCATTTCATTTATATTAAAATATGCCTTGACATCATTTCATTAAATGAATGAATAGTAATTAAATGAATGGTTTAAAAGATATCACAGATTCAAAATTACGCGTAACGAAATAATTATGGTTGACGGCAACGCGGGCGCAGCGGTAGGAGTCAATGACCTTTTCCTTGACTATTAGGTGTGTAATCCCGGTATCAGAGTAACGTTCCCGTGGGATATTTTCCGACATCCACGCGGGCGAAGCCGCGGGCAAAAGCTAGTTTATAATATTTGTATATCGGATGATTTTTTTTACCGTCTCGAAATTTTTACAGGCTGTTCTATCCATGAATATAAACAACTTTCACTATGGGAGCAACTCTGAAATCACGAAAAAAAAAATCTGCTGTTTATACAAAAGTTCGATACCTACTTGACCAAAATGTATGAAACAGCTGATTTTTTTTTCGTGATCTCAGAGTTGCTCCCATAGTGAAAGTTGTTTACATTCATGGGTAGAACACCCTGTAAAAATTTCGAGACGGTAAAAAAAATCATCCGGTAGATCAAGAATGAAAGGTTGCCTATGTGCTTCTTCTGGTCTCAGGCTACTTATTTGTCGTTTATAACGATAAGTTTATCTTTGACAGTCGTTATGGGTCGTCAGAAGCCCGAAAGTCTGACAACCAGTCTTACCAAGGGGTATCGTATTACCCAGTTACTGGGTTGTGGAGGTCAGATAGGCAGTCGCTCCATGTAAAATACTGGTATTCAGCTGCATCCGGTTAGACTGGAAGCCGACCCCAATATAGTTGGGAAAAGGCTAGGCAGAACGAACGAACGATAAGTTTATTGGTTTAGGCGTGTAAAAGTAACAGACGGTTAAGAGTTACTATCGCATTCATAATATTAGTATGGAAGTATGGATGGATATTAATATGGAGATCGAAGAGTCTTATTCACTAGTATGGTGTTGCTTTGTATGCCTTACGTGTTTATATTAATAAACTTACAAGCAGCTGATGATTCTTAAAATACTATTTTAACTAAAGTAGTGCAGTATAACGCGCTGGTGTCCGCAACTCCACGTCCAAGCACGTATTTTAGGCAATACGGTATTCTTTTTACCTATTGTGGTATAGTAATTTTATTCTAGGTGCACGTCTTCACATAGGTATAATTATATAGTTAATGTATACAAAATATTGTAAAACATTTTATCTACTCTCTTATCGTAATATTCGAATTATAAACTTCACAACGAGTTTATATTGACATACTTTGTAAACACAATATCGAAATTTAAAAATAGAATCATATTATAACACTTTTTCTCTAACAAAATAATGCTATAAAACAATTTTTTTCTATTACGATACAGGACTAATTCAAGAAGTTAATATCACCGAGGAGTTTCCATCAACTTTTGTGATGGAACGTTTAAGCGGGGGACAGCAGCACCCGCTGTAGCGCATGTGTGGTGTTGTGCTGGTGCAGGCGACATTCATTTGTTTGCAAAACAAATTAATGGCGTTACTTGACCGTTCAGTGATGGTGGTGAAGAATTCTCAGTAATTACAATAACTAATTAGATTAAGCAAATACAACTGGGAGTGGTTACTTAATGACTCATTACCGCTTTTGTTATATTGCAACAAAAGCGTTCATAGGTCATTAAAGTACTCACAAATGCACCTGTTATTTAAGGAACTACTTAGTGATGATTAATTCTCAGTAGTAAGTATACTTAATGTACCTCCATTCCATCAGTAATACAATAACAAAGATAGTTACTATAGGCAAAATATCTCGCAAGGGGCACTCTGCACGTGTCCTTGAAGAAAATGTGGCATAAAATGAGTAAATAACAGTAGTGAAAACGGCAAATCGAAACAAGGAGGGAATCATGAGATACAGACATTTTTGTGTTCGTTTCCATACAAACATAACAGTTTTCATCGAATCGCTTCTAAAGTGCTGATCAAATAAAAAAGCGTGGTAACAATTTTTGTTGTTCTTTAATAGAGGAATGCAACTGTATATATATTTAAAAAAAATTAAATACTATTCAATTTTTGATTCTATGTCCAATCTCTTGTATGAGAGCGATCCACTGTGCGGCGGCTAGACGCGAAGCGGGCCGCGGCCTTCCATTCAACCGCCGCGGTTGAAATTTTGTGGCGGTTAAGAGCGTATATACGTTTTTTTTTAACGTGTACTACAATGCTTTGTTTTTGAGTAAATAAATATTTATTATTATACATAAGCGGTTCATATTAAAATGAAAAAGCGATTAGCCGCGCGCCTTACGGACCCTGACGATCATTACCCTCCTCCAGGAGAGCAGTAGGGAAACCAGCACAGTGTACAAAAATAGACGCCTCCCGTCATTCCGACCTCGCCGCCGAGGACCTTTGCGATCGCGACCGCGTCCCCGAGTAAATGATACTACCCTCCGACCTTTGCTTGATAACGAGGTGCCAGCAGTTGTTGCAGCTGAGCACGTAGCTTTAAATTCCCCGACTAGTAATCATGATCAAAACTTTGATCCAGCCCGTCCCATCCTTGATGTCCTCCCTCCGGTTGACGCCCTAAGCCAAGGTTCGTACCCCACGGGGGGTGCTCTTAGCGAGCGTTCACCTAGTTTTAATTAGCTTAGTTGATTAACCCCTGGCTGGACCAGGTTTTAAGTGTAGTAGCTTAAGGCACCCACAGGAAATCCCGGTTAAGTAGTCATGAGCTCAGAGGTCAGCTATTAAATGCACTACAGAAAAAAAAAGCGGCTAGTCGCGCGGTTAGCCGCTCCCGCGGTTAACCGCTAGTGCATATGAGCGTTAAGTATGAGACTTAGCGTGTACAAATCGCTGTCGCTCATGCCTTAATTACGTTTCAGGTGAGCGGGTATCAGTAGGTACGTATTGCTTTGTCGTTACGGCGCGCACTGCAGTTGTCGTATCGCTAACAAGCGTTCCTACGAGGGCTCTTGTTCCAGTAAATACATTTATGTTGCGTACATTATTTACAATGTATACTGTACTTTCTAAAACTAACGTACATTTCTGTAGTCTTTCATATTCTGATAGAAATGAGGATGGGTTTGGTGTATTTTAGAAGTATTTTCCTTTGTAACTTTTCTGTAGGGTACCTGTACTTGGATTTAACTGCATTTGAAATCAGAGATTAAGGGCGAATTTCACCAATTAATCTGTACGCGATCAGCACATCTAAACCGGGTTCAAGAGTCGAGTCAACTGTCATTATTGTTATGGAATAGTGATACTGACAGCTCTCGAACGCGGTTTAGATGTGCTAATCGCGTTCAGTTTCATTGGTGAAATTGGTCCTTAAAATTTTATAGAAGAACTAATAGAGTTGTTGATATTATTATGTGGTAAGACGTCAGTGTGACAAATTGTGACTGAGTTTCATAAACTATACGAGGTTTTTAACAGTTTCTTTCCTAAAAGAAATAAATTAAGCAGATTTCCGAAAACCCGTAAGGCCGCGTCCTAACCGAAAGCGTTTAGATAAATTATGACGAACAAACGCGACTTGATTGATCGCGCGACTACGTCATATTCGAATAAAAGAGCGCGAGTTTCGCGTTGCGGTTAAGACGCGGGGTAAAGGTGTCATGGCATTACGGGTTTCCGAGAACAAGACACTTGCTCGATAACGAGGTGCCAGCAGTTGTTGCAGCTGAGCACGTAGCTTTAAATTCCCCGACTAATAATCATGATCAAAACTTTGATCCAGCCCGTCCCATCCTTGATGCTCGTACTCCACAGAGGGTGCCCTTAGCGAGCGTTCACCTAGTTTTAATTAGCATAGTTGAATAACCCCTGGCTGGAGGTTTTAAGTGTAGTATTAGCTTAAGGCATCCACAGGAAAGCCCGGTTAAGTAGTCATGATCTCAGAGGTCAACTACAAGAGGCCCTATCTAAGAAAAAAAAAAGACAACACAAAATCTGTAAAAGGATAAATTATTAGCAGACGACGTCAAACATTTTTGGGCATCCGTCATTCCACACAAGAAGTCAGTAGGTAAATCCTTTGCCTTAAGATCGAATTTCGGCAATGAAACTGAATGCGATCAGCACATCTAAACTGCGTTCAAGAGCTGTCAGTTCCATCATTATTTTGGAATATTGACACCGACAGCTCTTGAACGTGGGTTTGATATTTGGTGAAATTTGCCCTTAATCTTTTAAAAAGAATGTTCGTGTTTCCCTTCACAAGTTTCTTAGTTTATCGTTAAGCTGTTAAAAGGATCAAGGGAACGGTTTCCTCAGTATTAAAGGAGTGCACTGTACGGCTTCTGTACTTATTTTACTTTACAACATTGAGAAGGCAAGAGGAAGTAAATTGTAAAAATAAACTCCTGTATTCCCCGAAGGGTTGGGCAGTTAAAATCTACATGATATTTTTATTATAAGAGAGGCACTTAGACTTAAGTTCGCAATATACAAATTGTAAAGTAATAGTGTACTCATTGTTGAAGAGCCTAATAATAAATAAATATACTGACTGATATGACTGCTTCGTTGGTCTAGTGCTCGCAAGCGCTACTGCTGAGCATGAGGTCCTGGGTTCGATTCCCGGGTCGGGCAAAGTGTTATTGGGTTTTTCTATCTGAAATTTCTCAGTAGCAGCTCGGAGTCTGGATTTGTGCCCGGTTGATGGTAATAGGCTCGCCCCCTATTACATGGGACTTAAATAGAACTGGCGAAATGTGGGTGTACCTGCTACAGGGACACCTCTGCCCAACCCTTCGGGGAAACAAGGCGTGATGTTATGTTATGTGAATAAATAAAGAGAAAAGACTTTTATTTTTGTATGTTTGTATTTTGTTTGTTTGTAATGAATGTAATCAAAAACTACTGGACCGATTTATAAAATGATCGATTGAGTAGTTAAGACGTGAAAGCGTAACAAAGAAACTCACTTTCGTATTTATAATAGTAAAAGAAAGAAACAAAGAAAAAAAGAAAGAAAGAAAATATTTTATTTTATTTCAAATACAAACAGTAACAACAACTAAAAAGGAGCATCTAAAACTAACAAAAATTTACGAGTTAACGAAACGAAAAATAAAATAATAAACGGCCTGTTCGAGGCCAAAAAGGCGCACATCTCAGCATAGGCTGCGATATTTAAAAAATAAATATCGCAGCGCTGGTAGATAAGATATTTTGTTTAGTTTTCAAAATAAAAAAGCACGCTTCTACTATTGCAATTTATTCACTCTCAAGATATGCACTACACTAACTTAGGAGTATCAATACCAGCACTTTGCAGCCAGTATATAAACTCGTTGTACTGATCATAGTTACTCTCAATACAACGTTCTTCAATGTCTCCTAAGGCGTTAAGCAGAGATGTAGTGAACTTTGAGAGGGCTTCTGCTTGGTCAGCGTTCTGAAACAAATTATATCATAAGTTAATTAATAATAAGGGAGTGCCTCCGCTGCCAGCGCCGGCTACAGAATTGGCTGCCGGCGCTGGTTACTGAATTGGCTGCCAGCGCTGAGTTTAGAAAAAAAAAGCGGAAAACGGGGTTAGTAATTTGGCATATTGAAGTAGATAGGCGGGGTAGGCATAATTTAAAAAACATGTATTATAGCATAATTTTTTCCAGTATTATATTTCCATAATCAACTATTTTCTTATTCCAGTAATCAAGTACTAAGTACCCGGAATCGAACTAGTTAGACAAGATTAAATATTTTTATTCGCAAAAAAGTTAGGTTAGGAAAACGCCAAAAACGACTAGAATATTTATTTAAAAAAACTTTAGTTAGGTTTAGTTCGAGTTCTGAATACTGGAAGGGTTTACATAATTATGGGAACCGGCGGTGCCGGCCATAGAGTAGGTATGTAATGTGCCGGCAGCCGATGTTTTTAATCTCGGTTGCCGGCAGTAATTATTTTTATTTGCCGACGTTATTTTTGGGAGCCGGCGCTGGCAACGGAGGCACTCCCTAATAATAATTATGGAAAACTGGCGAAGAAGGGAGGAAGGCTGAGGCTATATGGTATGGTATTTTTATGGTGTACATAATAAAGAATATTCTATCTATCTACTATTGTCATTATACGTTCCTGATTACTAATAATGATATAATTAATTCAATAAACTTATATTTCTTCCATAATCTACTTAATAAAAATCAGAAATTTACTGATAGACAACGAACAGTCTCAACCACTGGATCTAGAAGCATGAAATTTGCACAAGAGTTCTTTAGTATTGACAGTGAGCATTAAAGATTTTTTTTAAATTCATCCCCTAAAGGTATTCTATAGAAGATTAAAATTTATATGGAAGTTCATCATTTTCGACAAAAGGAAATCGAAGCAGGCACGACTTGTTATTCTATAACTTCCTAAACTACTGAACTTTTGTAATGACTAAAAATAGTCAAGAGGTTATTGATGTTATCATTGTAAAAATAGACCAAAACTCTATTAAAAAAGAAACAGTTGAAACTAAAACGGTCTCGTAGCAGATCTTATCGTCTACGACTGCGTAGCTAGCGTAGCGGTGACGTCAGCTACGGCGTAGCAACTGCGCAATATTTTTTCTTCACAACGAGTGTTGTGAAAGGATCGCTAAAGTAAATATCAGTTTTTTCCACTACTTGGCGTGTGTAAATAAATAAAGCGCCATTCGTTTTGAGTAAATACAGATTGAGAGAATCTTCAGCCATACTTAACTGCTCGCTTTTGGTTTTCGTAACTTATCTAAGTATTAATTGTTATGAGTATATCAGCAACTCAGGCTATCGCAGTTCACTGCTGACACCTAGGCTTCTTCCAAGATGAGCCACAACACCCAGTTCTTCGCCATTTTCTTACTATCTCATCATCTTTTGCGATCTCTACTCAAGGACTCGTTTGTTCGAGCAGCCATCGATACCTCAGCAGCCAACTACCTACCATTTTAACTGACTCTGCCAGCTATATAGGTGATTTTGGTTCCGTTCCGTTTTTAGGGTTCCGTAGTAAACAAGGAACCCTTATAGTTTCGTCATGTCCGTCTGTCTGTCCGCGGTCTAGCTCCGAGACCCTTAGTACTAGAAAGCTGTAATTTGGCATTAATTACGTCGACAAAGTGGTAAAACAAAATTATGAAAAACGTTTTTTTTTAGAGTACCTCCCCTACACATGAAGTGGTGATGTTTTTTTTTTATCCCATGGTGTGGGGTATCATTGGAAAGGTCCTTTTAAAATATTGTGAGTTTGTCCAAACCATTTTTGGATTCGGGGATCCGTTTGCGAAATATTAAGCTTTAAATTGCAAATTTTTGTTAGAGTTTTGGGATAAATTCATCCCAACTACGGAACCCTTCATTATGCGTGGTCCGACACGCACTTGGCCGGCTTTTTTTTTTTTCTAATCTGAGCTATTCAGTCATCTACATATGTTCGGAGGCACGGAATTCGAAAGGCAAATATATTTTCATACTAACAGTATAAGTAACAATAGCAGATGCTGACAATCGGCGCAACATCATGAGCTCGCAGCGCCGCACATGCGCCCGCGCATCCTCAAGCAGCGCCTCCAACGTACGCGCCTCACCCGGCGCCACCGGCACCATAGATGTGGCGCCGATAGAACAAGCGCCTAACGAGTCACATACTTCTACCCACACGAAAGTACCGCCTTCTGTAAAGTGATAAAAAAAAAATATTACTCTATCTCCCTGGTTCCCAAAGTGGGCGATAACGCCCCCTTGTGGGCGCTGCAGGCCTAAAGGGGGGCAGTAAGAGACCCAGAAAAAAATGGGGGCGTTGTGTAAAGGCTTGGGGGGCGATTTGTATTAGTAGGTGAAAAAATGGGGGCGCTAAAAAATAATTTATTCTCAAAGTGGGCAGTAGACAAAATAAGTTTGGGAACCCCTGCGTCTATCTCTTTTGTGTATTGGTTTTGCCGCTTTAAGATTATTTTAATCCATTTGAATTATACTCTTTGATCTTCAAATATTTTAAAACATCATTAGCGAAACTTTGAATTCGTATGATTTTAAAAAGCTTAATCGGCATAAACACAAGTCGCATCCATTTAACTTATAATACATTTTATCTACAAAGCAATTTTTAAGTTCTTCTTGCAGACGCTGGTACACACGGTTACACATCAAGCTATACATTTCCAGTTTATGCTGATCTCGCATTGTATAGGATTTCCGAACAACGCGAGGTCAGCTTATACTGGAAATGTATATGTGTATGTGTGTGTGGAGCAGTTGTGGCCCAGTGGTAACGGCCGCGATTTACGAGTTGTAGGTCGTAGGTTCGAACCCAGACAGGCGCTTTACTTTGTGTAAATTATTTCATCACCACTGCTCTCAAAACAGTGAAGGAAAACATCGTGAGGAAACCGGCATGTCCTAGAACCGAAAATTCGTTGACATGTGACATCTACCAACCCGCACTGGGCCCGCGTGGTGGATTACGGCCCACTCCGTCTCACAGAGAGGAGGCCTGTGTCCCAGCAGTGGGAACAATTTATAGGCTGATGATGATGTGTGCGTTTGCGTGTGTGTGTGTGTGTTGGGGTGTGTATGAGTGTGTATTGTCTTGATGTGTAGCAGTGTGTACTACAACAACATTTTTTACGGAACGAGTCGCATATGAATTATTAACAATTACTTAATTATAGAAATCCCAACCCAGCTAGATGTTCTTGGTGGCAGCAACGTCCTCATACTTACCAATATAAGGCAACAGAGTCTCAATCGCCATGTGTTCGAGATACGACCCCAGCAGTAGGGTGTCATTATTGGTCAGATCAACGAAGAAGGAGTACCTCAGAGGTCTGCTAGTGTCCACTACAGCAAGTGTACTGAGGCGAAATACTGTTTCCATAGCTGTACCAATTTCTGGCATTACCTTGAAAATAAGAAATTATTGTTAAAGGAGTAAGTCAGGGGTATTTGTAAGTACAGTCACGAGTAAAAATATGCATACATTTAGCAAATCAACATTATTTTCTCGTGAAATAACGATTGCAACTTGACGTAAGCCATAAGTAGTGTGGCACTGTGGTTCCAAAATACTATATTCCTAATAACATAGGTACAATTACAATTAATACAGTTATAGGAGAAATGTACCTTTGTTATCAGATAGTTCTTTGTGATTTAAAAACAAAGTCGTTTGCAGGAACACTAGAAGTCGATAGCTTATCGTTTGCACAAGTCATAAATAGATAGAAAAGTTGTATGCTTTTTGTGGATCAGGAAACCATGAGTGTCTTGACTCAACAGCAATCCATTACCAGGTTAGATGGCCAGGAATTTGGTTCAAAAACTTCTATCGGAACTTCCAATATAAGTACATTTATTGTAACATACAAAGTTTGTTGACAAATCTTAAATATAATATACTATCTTCCGCCAGCGGCTTCGCCCGCGTGATGTCTTTATAAATTATAGCCTCTCAGTAATATTATAGCATTCGACTGGTGAAAGAATTTTTTAAATCGGTCCAGTAGTATTTAAGTTTATTCATTACAAAAAACATACAAAAAATCAAATCTTTTCTCTTTATTTGTAATATTAGTTTAGCCAATCTAACACTAAAATAAATATATTATGTACAAGTATATGTAATGGAAAAAAAAGGGAAGTCCTAATTGAGCATAAAAAATCGTCCTGAACGCTGTCAGTGGAAAAGTGCCCAAAATGCTGGCAGCGTTGCCACGTTGTTGTTATTTTATATTTCTTTTGCAGTTTAATTTGAAATTATTATCACTTAATTATAAAAACTCACCAGAACATACCCAGCATTAGGCTTATCATTGAGTTGAAAAATAACATCGGCATAAACTTCTCCATCATCGGTACAGTTGTCCTCTTTGACACAGTGGCACTCCGCCACTACCCTCACTCGTCCCGCTCTGGCGTCCATATTGGCAGACACCGACTTCCAACTGGTCTCATTGGTGTAATCTGTCAGCTCACTCAGAAAGTTCTCTTCAAGGGAATAAAAGTTTATCGGCTCCGATATACGTGTGCCGTGCTGTTGAGAGTTACAATCGATCAGTTCGGAAAAATATACAATATTTACTTTTATTAGAGTAGTAAATAAATAATATTTACTTTTAGTAGGTAGGTGAAGTCACGGAAATTTATTGTTAAGAGCGTTTATTCTGAAAGTAGGCAATGTCGCAAATAGATGTCAAATATTTCACTGTTTTGATTAATTTGGCAATATTACTGTATGGAAATATGAAATGTGGCTAACTAACGACCCAGAATATTAATAACGAATTGGAATTATAACACTGAATTTGATGTTGTAGTTTTAGGTGAAAAAATGCATTTAGAAAGTTTCGTTGTAACGATATTAATAATCGCATTTCATAATCAATATTCTAGTTCGTTAGCCACATTTCTTATTTCCATAGATTAATATTGCCAAATTAATCAAAACAGCGAAATATATGACATCTATTTGCGACATTGCCCACTTTCAGAATAAACGCTCTTATGGAAAATGACTACCAACCTAAATTGTCTGTTTATTCAAATCACAACTGAAATTATTTGACAGTTGTATGAAATGGCTATAATACGGAAAATTGACGTAATTCGAGCCTGTTATGGAAGAACATCGTAAGCGACTTTTATGAAATTTTACAGGAGAGGTATTTTATTGATTATTTTTTATTCGTTATTTATAGATCTCCGGTTTTTGTATATATTGCAAAACACATTAGGCTCTACGTAAAATAAATTAAATTATTGCAGAAAGAGTTAAATAATGAGTACTTTTGTCGCTTAAGATAAAAATAAAGGTCATGATTTCTTTTTGTTTTCAAAAATCGTCATTTACGCTATTACTTTTCTCTATAAATAAGGCTAACTAATGTATGCACTGTGTTTTTTCTCCAAATATTACGGCCGTCAGGGCCGTCGTAAGGTCCAAAAATACTTGCTCGCTACCCCACATCTTAAAAATCACATGACATAGGGCCTAATTTATTTATTAACTAGAAAAATTGTTAATTTATTCAGGCGTGACCTTGCGGAAATCCATTATAAAATACAATAGGATATATTTAGTAACCTGTTCCGCTTAGCTATTTCTAAAGAGCCATAAAAAATTCCTGAAATAAATCGACACGTGTTTCATCTCTCAACGAGGCATCCTCAGGATGACGATGGACTTGTTGAGAACTCGAACACGGCGTGTTGCCACACCGAGCGCTGAGTGCTGTCAGTCATTTCAGGAGTTTTTTATGGCTCTTTAGAAATAGCTAAGCGGAACAGGTTACTAAATATATCCACGTCTATTGTATTTTAGAAAAAATTGCTTGCTACCCAGATCATGAAAATCACAAGACATAGGGTCTAATTTATTATTAAAAAGAATAAAATTAGGTCTTATAAGTTTGAACTAGAACAGTTCTAAAAAGTTGCGTTTAGTTGTTACTCAGAAACAAAAATTACAATAGTCAAATTTAAAATTAATTTTAGTGTTTAAAGTTAATAACATTTCAAAATTATAAAAATGCCAAATTGAATATTACTTCATTCAAATAAATAGGCAATCAAACAATCAGAATACAGTATTTTCTACAAATAAACAATATACTTCTATGTTCTATGTTATGGGGTTTTGGTTTCCGCACTTAGTCCGTGGACCAAGGTGCGTGAGCCATGGCGCTCCCTCCAGAAGTTAAGGGGACGATAACTGACTTTTAATGATTTTATACTGAAGATGACGTCTAAAGGAGTAGTGTTAGTGATTTGAAAAAAAAAAATATGTTAAATAAGAGCATTTTTTTAATATTTTAATATAGGCATATTTTTGATTATGTTTATATTAAATACTAAAATTAATTTGTAAAGTTATGTAACTAACGCGGATAAAAAACTGAGAATGACGCAAAATCTATCAAGCGTATTTTTCTGAAAACTTCACCATTTTAAAGATAATTAAATTATCAATCTTTTAGTATACGTGTTTTATTAAAATACCTTTTGTTTTACATGTAATAAATTAACAATGCGTCCAATTTGGGACAACGGTCGTTGATGGGCGAGTCCTATTACTGGCTGGACGTACGACGCGTTGCGTGAGCTCAGTACAGAACACGCAAGCTAACCTTTCAAGGTCACTGTCATATATCTGCGTCTTAATTAAAACTCCTGGTCTGTTCATCTGGGTAACCAGAGAGTTTTTGGTCTAATCTGGGTGACGACTGTGCATTCAAAGAGCACGTGCGCGACGGTTTAATTAGCCTCCATGCACGCCCTGCACAGAGGACTGTCCGTTATGCTTATTGTGTGGAAGTGTTTGTTTAGCGAGCAGTGTCCCGTGATGGTCCCCGTCACCAGGCGCAGCCCGTTTATTTCTTTATATATTTAACCATTTATGCACACACATATAAACAAACAAGAAGAAAAGAACAGAAAAATACGTACAAAGGCAAGGCCGTTCCTGTCCAGGCGTAATAAACGCCTGGTTAGCCTGTTATCTAAGGATAGCATAGCTTCCTTGGACTGCCTTCAGCTCGGTGTCGAAGTCCACCAGTACTCCGCTTGTGTGTGGGTGTACTCTTGTAGCCACCTGCGTATATATTTGGTTGTAGGGGATTGGTACGATAGGCTCGGGTCCATAGACTGCCATGCTAGATCCTCTTCTAGCAAGTACGTTAGCTGCGTCGTTACCCAGCGATCCGCTGTGTCCTTTTATCCATTGCAGTGTCACCTTGTTGCGGCTAGATACCGTTACCTGTTCTAGTGTATTGTGACATTCTAGTGTTAACTTCGAAGTAATATATTTTTTCCGTAAGGATTGGAGAACTGAAGCGCTGTCGGAGAGTATACGAACGTAGGTGTCCGTAACTCTCCTGGCTTCTATGGCGTGGACCGCTTGTATGATGCCCACACATTCCTCCTGATAGACGGTGTTGAACATTCCCAGCGGGCGGGGATATATTTATGTTGAGGTCGTGTGAGAAGACTCCGACTCCGGTACCGGAGTCGATCTTCGATCCAATAAACAAAATAAATATACAATACTAGCGGACCCGACAGACGTTGTCCTGTCAAAACATTGTCCAGCGGACAAAATTGTGAATCTAAACCATTCCTAGATCCCCTTGAACACACACAAAAAATTTCATCAAAATCGGTCCAGTCGTTTGAGAGAAGTTCAGTGACATACACACTCACAGAAGAATTATATATATAAAGATAACTAAAGATAACTAAACGCAACACAGATCTTGGGTAGTTCATAAAACTATGTTTCATCGTAAGTGACAAACTTTACTTACGATGTTAGTTACGATAATTCTAATTGTTCATAAATATCAAACTTTTACTTTTGTCGTTTGCGATACTATCTAATGCCAGTTATAATTTCGACGTTAATGCAAATATGGGTTTAAGTGTTTTTGTATTACGTTCTAAATTATTTTAGTTGTACGTTACAATAAAAAAGTGAAATACCTACATTCTGTCGGTTACGATGTTTTTCCATAACAGGGTCGGTATGTCAATTTGCATAGTAATTAATTTCTCTGACTGTACATTTATGTACGCTGTTTCTTCAGACACCATGGGAGTTCTTGGGAAAAAACAAGAACATTAAATATAAACTCAGCCTTGGTTTAAATATATGATAACGTTTAGTCCCATTTCCCAAAAGAAAGCTCGTGAAGGCTTATACTTTTATATGATAAACCTAATATTATTTCACGTCTGTCAGAAACAATTTTGTTTACAGCTAGCCCTCGTTCACACGGACGTAAAAACATCGCTGCGGGATTTTATTGGGTACTGGATTTTCAACTCTCGGTGTTGAGCCGAACATTGAGAATTCAACAGAATGCATCACAGCGCGTCAAAAAACAAACCGTTCGATTTTCAACTCTCGGCGCTAAGCAGTGCGTTGAAAATCCAGTGCGCGAACATAATCACCTCGGGTAAAAATCGCACGTGCTAACCTGAGCTAACACAATTAAGGCGGATGCGCTGAGGTAGTCCGCGAAATTCAAGCTTTTTGGAATTTGCAGGTCAGTGCCAGATTGTATGTTTATATATGTATTTACAGAATTATAATCATTGGAATCATCAATACTCTCTAAGTTAGAATTGGCCTCAAATGTCATGATTTCATGAAATTGTCATTCAATCAACATGAAAAATCATCAATACAACTCTCAAAGTTCAAATTACCCAATTTGAACTTGAAACTGAAAGTTGTATTGATGATTTTCATGATACTGTAAACACGTACTCATATTAAGCGAATCATATTTTGTTATGCATACAACCTTATAACTGACCTGCAAATTGCAAAAAACGTAAGAAAATTTGAATTTCGCGGGCTATCATGACGCTTTCGCCTTAAATCTTTGTTTCAATACACAATCTCAAAAATAATCTTGTCATTATGATGTAACTTTATAAACCAAATCTAGTTCTATTGTTTCACGACTGGAAACTTATGTAAGTACATTCTACAGCAATAAAAATGTAAATGAACGTAAATGAAATATAGTAGCACTTTTCACCTCTGACCGCTTTCCATAAAGCCGTCATTTCGGTACGTAAATGAAATAAACATGAAAAATGCTGACCGCTACGTACTTATGACACGCGATGTAGCACCTACTTAACACGCGGCCCACGCCTCGCTAATAAACACAATACTCACCTAATTCCAGTAATATCTAGATTGGTTTTATAATACTTGCGATGTTTTTAATGTACCTTAGTGTGACCCTTAAGGCTGCCCTATCGACTGTGGGATTAGGCGGGTTTATGGTTACCATCTATGGGTGAGGGAGGATGCCTGCCTAGGATTATCAAAATGTCTGATTTTTCTGAAAAATGCTTGTCTTTTGTAAAGAAACTGTACCTACTTAAGTCACAAAATAAATAATACGCAACAGATAGTTTTAAAGGCTGAAATTTATTCAAAATGGAAATTATGAACAATTTACGACCACTAAACTAATTTAGAAAAAACGAACTTCCTATAGTGCGATTCAATCTTAATAGCGGCTCGGAAGTGCGCTGCTCGCTACTCAGTACCCCACAGTGGCGAAAGCACCATATAACACGATTCCTACCGGCTTCCCTTCGGAGGTTCGCATCAGCAAATCTACCGCTATTGAAAAATGGCAAAGTCAATAGTGTCTACTGTTGCCACAAAATACAGTTACACTACGGGTAATTTAATTCACCATAACATTCAAACAACAAAAACGCTTATTACCAGCTTTGAATGACACCAACAAAAAAAATGTCCTAAAATAACCCGGCGCCCAAACGTCATAATCAGGAACTAAAAATTCATACAATAGCGATCCCGTCATGACGTCACTTTAGGTCACGTGGCACCGCTTGATAAAGGACTAGAGCAAGCCGGTCTACAACGGGTTAAGACAGAGACAGATATAGTAAAAATGTGTCAGCGAGAATGAGATGGAGGAATGTTGCACATTTTATTTAGTTTTCACCTGTTCAAGTGTATTTTATTCGATTCTATAAATTCCTATAATAATTTTAGAATGATAGTAAGTAACTAATATGGTTGAGTTTATTTCTGTAAAAAATTGAAAGTAATGTTAATTTTGCTATTTGGCGATAGATGGTGTTAAATTCAGTTAAGGAAAGACTTATTTTTAAGTTAATTAATAATATTTTTACTTTATTCATAAGTAAAAGTAAGATCGGCTCTGCTTCGGCTTCCCTTTCACAAAAATTGTCTCCTCGCCGCTGCTTGGGTTACCCTACTTAACGCTTTTACCGACTCTATTGTCAGGCGATTCCTTTCTTTACTCAACTGGGGGCCTACCACAAGCTCTTATAACAGTATTACTATAATCTTACTTGGACTTTTCGTACCATGACGTCCATAAAATAAGCTTATTGTAATGTTGAAACAATCGTATTTTCTTAGCGATTTTGGTGACGTCACCTCTAAAAGTTCATTCAATTCGTACCACGACGTGACTTTTGACAACTAGCAGGATTGTTTTAATGTCAAATTTAGCAATCTTAAAAAAGTTCCTCGAACTCGACGGAATTATTATTGTTTTGCAATTTATAATAAGAAAAAACATTTTCGTGTCATGTAAAGTTAGTAAAATGTATTCATTTACGTAAACTTGCCGAATGAATTGTGTATCTATAGATTTTAGTACATGTGTAATTAATTTCTTGTTTGATGGCGAATGCATACGAAACATTTGAGTTTTTGGAAGCGGATAACACAGAAAAATAAAAAAATTCAGAGTACCTCTAGCTGCCGCCCGGAAACCCGACTGCAAAATTAATAACAAAACACTAATCACTGAGTCTGACCACAATAGATTGTTTCGAACTATCTTCGTTAAAACATTACACATTTCTTTGTTTTAAAACTTATTCACTGAGTAACCTTAACCTTCCCTTGATTCCATGTCGACTTTGTAGCCAGTTAGATCATAAATTCATTAGCAAATATGTTAAAAAAAAAAAACCAAATGCATTAGATTTAAATTACCTAATGTTAAAAGTAGCGAATGTTACATCACATTGAATGGAGAAAAACTGGAATTTATTAATCAAACGGTTTTCCTGGGAATCACGCTAGACGAGAAATTACAATGGGGACCTCATATAACATCTCTTGCGGGGCGGTTAAGCTCGGCCGCTTATGCTGTTAGAAAGATAAGACAGTTAACAGATGTAGAAACCGCGCGTTTGGTCTATTTTAGCTACTTCCACAGCATTATGCCATATGGCATTTTACTGTGGGGTCGGGCTGCTGACATTGAATCCATCGTTATTTTGCAAAAGAGAGCTGTCAGAGCCATTTATAATCTACGTCGCCGCGAATCTCTCAGGGAACTTTTTAAAAGGATTAATATTATGACGGTACCTTGCCAATTCATTTATGAAAATATTATGTATGTTAGGAAAAATCCACATCTCTTTAATAAAATAAGTGATAGATATCATTTTAATACTAGAAATAAAGATAAACTAGATCAACCATTTTTCAGGTTATCTAAAGTACATACATCTTTTATGGGGTACTGTGTTAAATGTTACAACAAAATACCTTGTGACATATTGCAATTAAATGAAAGAAAATTTAAAACTCATATAAAAAGTACACTTTGTAAACAAGCATATTACAAATTAGAGGATTATATCCAAGATAAGAGTGCTTGGAAACATGCTGGTCCTGCTCCATAGGACAATTTAGAATCAAGACAAAATCAAACTGGTTGCTAATTTAATTGTAAAATTTATTACTTTGTGTTTTAAGTATGACATTGATTTTACATTCTGTGATTACTTCCTTACACACTGACTTATTAATTGTAACATTTTAGGAAAATCGTCTACTTTTACAATGTTTGTAAATATGTGAGAACCATGTATCTGTCACAAATTAAATTATCTATCGTTGCTTCATTTTTAATTTTTTTACCTATTGTGGTATAGTAATTTTATTCTAGGTGCATCGTCTTCACATATAATAATTATTTAACAAATGTACGTACATATACAAACAATATTGTAAAACATTTTAAAAGAGTAACGGTGGAGTTTCTTGCCCATTCTTCTCCATACGAAAACTACCTTTTGGAAGGGGCGACTAGAATCAATTTTATTATTTTGTAATTTTTGACGTTCAAAAGTGCCATACATGTGCCTATTTGAAATAAATGATTTGACTTTGACTTTGACTTTGACAGGCACAGCTGTTTGAAATTTGGTCGTAAGCCACCAACTCCATGGTTGTAAACCACCAAGATCACCTCTGTTCGGATGTGGTTGGCTGCCGTGTAGCAAGCCCTTTACTAAGAATAGAGTAAGTATCTTTATTCCAAATACACTTTAACATTGTTTTTTCTTTATACATTATCGGCTTATTTTGTTAAATATGCTTTTGCTTTTGTTAAATAACGAAATCAACAACCAAACCAACTATTGTTAAACTCGAGTTTAACAATTGTTGATTTATACTAAACATGTTTAAACAAGACGTTTATGTCGCTGAGACAGGGTTACAGCTAATATATTTTAAAACACATTTAAATTTTTATGAATAAGGTATGCTAGATGATAAAACAATAATAGATTCAGGAAGCTTACCTCGTTATCATCGCAGATGTCAGTGGCAGTTGAGAACTCTGACACTAAACAGTGTTGGCTCCTAAAGTACCAAGTGATGGAGCACCCTGGTACCACGTTGCTTATGTTAGCTTTGATAGTTACGACACTACCCTCGTTCAGAATTCGGGGCATTTGTAGCATCTGTAGAATATTTTCAATTGATCAGAAATGTTCGCAGGAAATTAACTTGATATCTAATTTAAAGTACGAAGTTACAGTACAAGTTTAAAGTACAAATTATATGATGCAGCAGAAAAAGTTTCTGCGAATCAGTTTGCTAGGAAAAAACATTTATTTTTTATTTACAATATGACTATTAAGGCTTGAAACCGTGTACCATGTGATTATTGCCTGTGGCATACCAGCTGTCGCATTAGGCGCGGCGCCCTCTATCGGTCGGCATCGGTACGGCTCGGCAGAGTTCGGGTGCTTTACAGCGGCTTCGGGAGCTTTACGGCGGCTTCGGGTGCCTTAGGGCTGCTTGGGTCGGCTTCGAGCGCCTCAGAGCTGCCTCGGCAGTCGTAAGCATACCTAAGGACGCCTAGGCAGCTCGGGTGGCATTTTCGTGGCCAGGCAAGTCGCAGAACAGTCATAACGTTTACCGCGCGCGCCTTCATTAGCTTGGCAACACCCAGAGGAAAATAAAAGGCAACAGCCTCATTAATTACACGTATAGGTTCGTTTTATTTATTTATCGTAAATCATTAAACAAGTTATGAAATTCATCGAAAGCACATCTCTTCTTCCAAAGCTTATTCACCCACAATTTTTTTTTTTTGCCTTAACGCTCCAAGTTTCTCTTCTTCTTCAGCAAGATGAACAATGAGAACTAAGTCCCAATCCACCATTATAAATACACACGTACAAATGTTTTCACGTAACGTTACGACTGCTCTACGACGTGTCTGCCACCCGAACTCTTCTTAGTTTTGCCGAAACCTGCCTCGGCGTCCTTAAGTATGCTTACGACTGCCGAGGCAGCCCGAAGCCACCCCAAGCAGTTTTAAGGCGCCCGAAGGCGCCGTAAAGCGCCCGAAGCCGCCGTAAAGCGCCCGAAGCCGCTGTAAAGCGCCCGAGCTCTGCCGAGCCGTACCGATGCCGACCGATAATGGGCGCCGCGCCATAGGGTGAACCCTGTAACGATAGTTTAAGCTGTTATAAATAAATAAGTTAAAACAAAAATAAAACATAAACCGTCTAAATAGCGTTTAGACGATACAAGTAATTTGTTGCTTGAATCTTATTACATGCCCCAGGCAAGAAACATGCCTCGTATAAATAGGGCCCAAATTTAACGGCAGCGGTAGATTTATATAGTAGTTTTGAAAATTACAAAATACATATTTATTAACAATTTCGGCAATTAAAACTTAGCAGTAAAGTAAACAAAAGTGAAACGTAAAAACTAATAAAATGGATCATTTAATAAATACTGATCAGTGAAATAACTAAATGGGCAGTTACGAGTGGGCAATTGACAAATCGGAATTAGTCAGTAAGAAATCTCATTTTAAACAGTTCTATAAACAACGTTCTAACCTAATCCAAGTGATTCACAAACAATAGAGTCACCAAGAATTTAGAGATAATAGATAATTTCAATCGGTTCGAGTTCGGGTATCTCCGCTCTCTGTGAACTGCCGAACTATTTATCTAACTGCCCATTCCATCATTTTTACTGGCCATTTATTTATTAGTCTGCTTACGTATTTTTAGTACTGACATTGTAAGACGAAATAACCGGCCTATTGTTTTTTATTACTGTCTATGTTTTACTGTCGTACAAATGTACCAATCGCTAGAAAAAAAATAACTGCCCATTATTTTTTCAACTGATCATAATAACCTTTCGAATATTTAAATAACATTTCCAAAAATTTGTTCCCAAACCAAACCTATTAAAGGTTCACTGTCTTTATAGTTAAAACAATGGGCCTGTGTCTAATTTTTTTATTTTTAGTCCGTCTTTCAGAAAATAAAAAAACCGGCCAAGTGCGTGTCGGACTACGCACAATGAAGGGTTCCGTAGTTGAGATGAATTTATTTATCCCAAGAACAAACTTAACATTTATTCCAACTGCAAATCGTCGCTCGGCATCCAATACCGCGAATGTGTTATTTTTGACGTTTTTTTTTTTTAAATTGCAGGATCACTTATTTGAACGTGTAGAAAAAATAAAAATCTAACACCTTTAAACGAGCAATTCTTGTATATATTATATAACCTGAATCTCTGAAACGGCTCCAAGAATTTTTATGAAATTTAGTATTCAGAGGGTTTCGGGAGCGATAAATCGATCTAGCTAGGTTTCATTTTTAGAAAACGTCGTTCAAAAAAAAGTAGTCATCCATATATTTTTCTTTACTCAAGTAACAAGGACTCATTGTGTTAGTAAACTTATGAACTTTAGCTTATTTTACCAGGTCCCTCAGAAAGTTTTGCGACTAACAGTTTTTGTCTATGGGATACTGGCTGGCGCTCAGAAGCACCATATCGTCTGCAAAGCTAATATTATTTACACAAATACCATCTATACAGTGTGAGTCTTCATAATGTGCACATATCGAAATGAGGGAGTCTATGCTTAATTTTACCGACGGAAAAAGGGTGAAAAATTTTATTTTTTGTTTTTTTTATTCTCTTGGGCATTCATAAATTTTACAATTATTGTAAAAATTGATGAAAACACACAGTGTGTATAATTACTACTACAGTGCCTTCCTTTATCATGTCTCCATCAGGTTTATTCCATTTTAAGCGGGATTGTAAACTACATATGAAGATACTCGCTTCGCCATCGTTTCCAGTACGACTGGACTAATTTATCCATAAGAGAGTGTCTTTGAAGCAGGTTATCAGACAGTAAACCTGCTTCCGCGGCGGGCAATGAGTTAAGCGGAACGGTATGTAAAAAATGAGAAGGGGTAAGAGCTTTAGGCTCTCCCGGATCAGCGCTAAGAACAGTGAGAGGTCTGGAGTTCAACAGGCACTCTATTTGAGAAAGAATTGTAACTAATTCTTCATAAGAGAGGAGTTGTTGACCTATTGTCTTGAAAAGGTGAGTCTTCACGGCCTTCACCATGGACTCCCAACATCCACCAAAGTGCGGTGACGCGGGCGGAATAAATTGCCAATTAATGCGATGCTCAGCGAGCTCCTCTTCAAAGCGCGGGCGGTATTCTTTATTTATGAAAGTGTATAAGTCGCGTAAAAACGAATTAGCTCCTCGAAAATTGGTCGCGTTATCCGTATACAGACATTGTACCGGTCCGCGGCGGGACAAAAAACGTTTCAACGCGGCTATGAACGAAACAGTTGTAAGATCTGTAGCTGATTCGATGTGAACAGCGCGAGTGGTCATACAGGTGAAGATACATAAGTAACCCTTGCGACTCTTAGTACCTCGAGCGCGTATGGGCACGTACTGTATAGGGCCAGCGTAATCACACCCTGTATGAGAAAAAGCTTTGGTAGCAACATTTACTCTAGATTTAGGGAGATCATCCAACAAACAAAATGGTTTCAGCGAACTCAAGGTCGCTAGCGGTAACAGCGTCAGTTCGACGCGGGAGTTTTTTCATAAAGCGGAATATGAAAACAATAATACGCCGCAACTTGCTCCACGACGACGTACGTTCTGCGAGTGCGAGTAGAAGCGAATTGTCCGAACTTGAATCCGCGACTACGGGGTGCGCGTGGACCCTTTCTTCCGGAATGGGTTCCGAATTCAAGTCAGTGACCTTATGAATGGGCCATTCGGAAGGGTCGCGCTTAGCCCAAGCGGGTCCATGCAACCATAATGGGTGCTCAATGAATTTGTCAGGTGTTAAACCACGTGACAAACAGTCCGCCGGGTTTTCAGTACCAGCTACGTGGTAGAAATGCTCCGCTGGGACGTTGTCTACGATGCGAACGACACGATTGGCCACAAACGTGTGCAAACGATGCGTAGCGGAATTTATCCAGCAAAGAGTCACCTTTGAATCGGTGAATGCGTAAATATTGGTAACATTATGACGCGGATTATAAATATCGTGCACACGTCGAAGAAGTTTAGCGAGGAGCTCGGCACCGCAGAGCTCCAGTCGAGCGATAGTCAATGGTTTAACCGGCGATACTTTCGACTTTGCACAAACCAGCTGAACGACCACGTCGTCATCGCGAGTGATATGCGCATAGATGACAGCGCCGTAGGCGCCTTCGCTGGCGTCGGAAAATCCAATTAGGCGAAGAATACAATTTTCAAAAATACCTAAATGGCGCGGAATTTTAAAATCATTTAAAAGCGGCAGGGCAGACCGAAAAGTTTGCCAACTATTTATGATGTGACGCGGGGGAGTGTCATCCCAATCGAGCTTCAGTAACCACAACTCTTTGATAAGTAGTTTAGCATAGAGAACTACAGGCGCAACAAGACCCATGATGTCCCACAGCCTAGCTACGGCCGACAGTATAGCGCGTTTAGTACACGTATCTGGCGGTGCGGAAATAAGAAATTCAAAACAATCATTCGACCTACACCAGCGCAAGCCGAGGACCTTTTGCTCCACCGACTTGTCGAATTCTAGTTGTTCGGTCAACCTATGCGACGCAGGAATACTGTTTAGAACAGTTTGAGAGTTACTAGTCCACTTGACCAACTCGAACTGACCTCCTCTAAAGAGTTTAATCAGTTCGTTCGAAAGCTGGACTGCACGCGATTCGGAACTTACGCTACAGACTACGTCATCCATATACAGCGAGTCTGCGATGATAGCGCTAGCAAGCGGGAAATGATGACCATCGTCTTGAACCAACTGTTGTACTGTGCGGATCGCATGGTAAGGACTTGAGACCAAAACAGACGCGGTTAAACTGATATAGAACCAGAGGATCGTTTATACTGAAACGATATAAGATGCGTTGAAAGCGACGATCGCTTTCTCTTACTTCTATCTGTAAGAACATTTGTCGACAATCAGCCGACAGTGCGAATGCGAACAAGTGGAAATTCAAAATTATAGTAAATAAGTCGCCCTGTAAATTTGGACCAATGTGTAAAATATCGTTGAGAGATACTCCAGTACTCGTTTTAGCACTAGCGTCTAACACGGAGCGTAATTTTGTTGTTGTCTTATCTAAACGTACAACTGCGTGATGCGGAATTACATAGTCAGGACAACTACTGTCTGAACTATCGAGAGGAGCAGGCGATAAATATCCTTTAGCAATATATTCGCGGATGACGTCATCATACGCAGTACGTAACTCGGGTGCGGATTCCAGTTTCTTTTCTAGGCAGTAAAAACGTTTTTTCGCGACATCGAGTGAGTTCCCCAACGAGAACACATCGCTGCGAAATGGTAGGGCTACAGAGTATCTACCTGTGCCCTCATCGCGTTCTGTGGTCGAATTATAAAAGTACTCGCACTCAAGTTCGTCGAGCGATTTGCTCGTCTAAAGAGCGACGGGCGCTTCATCGACCTGCCAGAATTTTTTCAACGCCGATTCTAACGAGTCTTTGTCAGATGGGTGCGAAACATATGAACAACAAGACAGTGAAGTCTTATTTCGACATACAGGCAAAACGGGCACAGTGCCCATGATGACATAACCGAGTACCGTCTGCATGGCGGGCGGCGCGGAGGAGTTGCTGCTAACTACGCGGGGCAGCATAAGATGCGGATAAAGTGAAGCCCCGATCAGCACATCGATGCGACCGGGTGTGCCGAACGATTCGTCGGCGAGCGGTAAACCTTTTAAGTAAGGCAAGGCGGAGGTATCTACGAGAGCGGTAGGTAGGTTGTCGGTGATTGCATCGACAACTAGCGAATTAACGTTAAAAGTAACGTTTGGATTAAAGCAGGAAGAGAAAGCGAATTGTACGGAACCCTTAACGGATTTTTCCGTACCACCGATACCCTTAACGGAAGGCGTATCAGATTAATGCCTAGACAAACTTAATCGTTTGCAGCATTCTGCGGTAATAAAATTAATTTGTGAGCCAATGGTGCCGATTCTCTTGTCACAAATGCCTCTAAACTAAACTAAAAATCATTAAAATTTAGTTTATTCCTGTCAAACGACGATTTCCCATTCTGAAATAGACTAAAGTGACACAACTTAACTATATTTTAGTTTGACAGCACTAAGATGGCACTGAGATATTAGTTTAGTGAAAATGGCAATTTTGTTATTCTGAATTTGACGTTTTTAACCTAAAATTTAGATTTTCTAACTAAATATGACTATTTTTAATCGCGACTAAAAACATGTGGAATAAAATTGGTTGTCATGAACTAAAATTCACACCAACACCTCGACTTCAGATGAAAAAACAGTACTGAATATTTTTTTTTTCTTTTGCTTATATCTCGAAAACGGTGTGTCCAATCGCAAAAATAATGAAAATTTCGACACCCTTTATAGAGGACCCTTAAACCCCTGACACTCTACATGTAGGTAATATTTTTTCTTATTTTCCATACAAAAAGTGAAAAATCCATATTAAAACACGTCGAGGCTGCCCCCCCTGCGCGCCTCCGGCTCTAAAAAGATTCACGTGGTTATGTATCACGTGATCACGCGATTGTCAAATTCGATTTAGATGTGTCAAAATTATTTTTAAATTTAGAGAATTTATTTTGCAGAATAGCTTTGAGATTCTCATAGTCAAAAGTAAGGAATTTTAGTGATAGTTTCGTTAGTTTAGTTCGGTGTACAAGAGAATCGGCACCACTATCTAATAGACAACGAATAAAATGTTCTTTATTAAATGCATCTCGAACTATTACAGTAGCGGTTGACAACAAAATAGTAGTATTTGTATTACATTGCGGCTCTGATGCGCGGGAGTTCGAGTCATAAAAGATCGACGCAGCAATGGACGCGTTACATTGCGGGGCGCCCTGAACGGCGGCGGCGGCATTAGTACGTTGCTCGCTCGGAGCCTGTGCGTGCGACAAGGACAGCTGCGCGGTTGCAGCCGTGCTATCATCACACGCGCGAGCCGTGGCGGCTGAATCCGATTGTATACGTGCGGTATTATCAACACTATTCGATAATATAGACGCGTGCGATTCGCGATTAAAGTGTAAAAGCGTGTGATGTTTATTGTTACAAGCTTTACACCTAGATTCAGATTGACAGACTTTGGCCTTGTGTTTAATACTTAAGCAATTAATGCATGCATTCCTTTGCTTCGCCGATTTGAAACGATCACTTGGTCTCATTTTAGAAAAGGCAGGACATTTATATAAATGTTCATGGACAAAGCTATCACACAAACATTTTGCGGATTTATCAATTATAGTGTAAGATTGCGGTTGCTGAGTTTTGGATGCCCTTTTATTTATAGGATTGTTATTAGACTGAGCGGAACTCGAGCTATTTAAAGTTTTAATATTTTGTAAAATGCGAGAATGATTTTTAATGAACTGTACTAAATTGTCGAATTTAGGAATTTCGGCTTTTGAGTTCATTACGAAAAGTCGAGCGGTTTCAGAATCGACCTTTTTTATGGCGACATGAAAAAAAAATCATATCTGATAAATCATTTATTTTAAGGTTTTTTAATGCGTTTGCGGCGGAAACAAAATTATCAGAAAAGGATTCGAAATTTTGAATAGATGCGGTATTAAAAGATTTATGTTCAAACATCCGATTAAGGTAACTAGAAGCCAACATACGTTTGTCTTCGTACCTGTTTATGAGTGAATTAAAAATTAATTGGTAATTGTCACCATTAGGTCAAACTCCTGAGAACGCGGTTTGCGCCTTATCTGTCAATTTCCCCATCAAGTAATATAACTTTTCCGAATCAGTCAATGTATTATTTTCGTGTACCGTGCTTTTAAAATTAGCAAAGAACAGGGGCCAGTTACGAATGTCGCCATCGAATGACATAATTTCAATGGGAGGCAAGCGAACTGATTGTTTATTGACACCACTAGAAGTAGGTGCCGATGTGTCTGCTGATTTTGAGTAATTCGAATGATTATATTTAATTCGGCAATATAATTCCTCAAAACTAATCCACGACTGTTCATCAACTGTATTATTAGGGTTTTGTTTCAGAAGAAGCGAGTTATATTTATTAAATGCCTCGAGGAACTCGGTGCGCATCGCATCGATATTGACACACGCACACATGAACTTCTCTAGCGGTTCCATACAGGACTTCATCTTTTCCATTAAATCATAAATGATCTGCACGCGGGCAAAGATCATATTACGACATGATAGTGCTATTTGAATGGCAGATTCTATCTGATCATCCGAAACAATGGTTACCTTCTTAGACATTTTCAGTATTTTGTAGGTTTATAAAGTAGGTAAGTCTAAAATAAATCGCGAACTTCAACGATCTGCGCGCGGTGCGGAATTAGTGGGTACCTACGAATATTGTACCGAACGATGACGAAGCGAGCGAGCGGTAGGTAAAATATATTTTTCTACCTACCTACTTAAATTAAATATTATTTTGAGCGGGATGCGAAATACCTGTGAATGTACGCAATGACAACGTAGGTATTCTAATAAATGAATGCGGTTTATTTTATGAGTTTAGGGAACGAAGATTGAAATGAAACGTAGTTGCGGGATGATGATATACGGATTAGTATAATGATATTCGTTAAAGAAAAATAGGTATCCGTGATCGTAGGACCAAAAAATGATGCGGCGGCGTAAGCCTTAGGGTGAAATCGAAATTTCTTTAGTGGACTGTATCAGGGGCGGTTTTGTGACACAAGTAGGTGGTTTGGCGATATGGGAAATACTGAAATGGTACCTGCTTGGTTAGCTATGGCGGAGACACGGTGAGAAGTTTCCTTAGCCACGTGGCGGGCGCCCGTCCAGGATATCACGTACGGATGAGGATCTGCACTTCCCACAACACACAGACACACACTTGCACAGTTTAATCACAATCTTCGTTCTTCGCGGTGAAATATGAGTCCTTTTCGACTTTGGGTTGATTTTGACCCACAAGCGGCGATGTCGATTGAGAAACTGCGGTTTCTTTATATTGGCGGCGTATGCGCCATGACGAACCTTCCGTTTCGCTCTCGCTCAGGTACCACAAGGGTTGCGGAAAGGAGAGAGAGGAATCGGAACAAAGAATGAAGCGGAAGGAATCTTGTGTAGCACAGATACCAATTAGAGTTGCCAGTAATTAGGCATGAAATATAAAAATGAGTAAGTTATGGCGTTAACAGGCCTATTGGATGCCGAGCGACGAAATGTAAGTTTGTACGCACAGTATTGAGAGATTTACCGTGTTATTTTAAGACCATAGACTTCTTATAGGTTTTCCTGTAATCTATGAGTAAAGAGCCATACTATGTATTTTTTTGAAAATTTTTGGTCTAGTAGTTTCGGAGATAAGGGGGGGGGGGAATGGTCAATTTTCATTGAATTTCTTAAATATCTTTAAAAATGTTTATTTTAAAATTATATAAAAAATATATTTAAGATCCTCGCAATAAGTTTTTTCATTTGATATGTCACACGGTACTGTTAGCATAACTTTTTTTTTAAATTTTCTTGTTTGCCCCCTAAAAGTGACCCCTATATTCAATTTTTTTTAATTTACGTTATACATTCGTGTTTGGGTCACAAAAATACATATGTGTACCAAATTTCAACTTAATCGGTCCATTAGATTCGGAGTAAATTGGCTGTGACAGACGGACAGACAGACAGATAGACACACGAGTGATCCTATAAGGGTTCCGTTTTTTCCTTTTGAGGTACGGAACCCTAAAAAGATTGGACACGTATTTTTTATTTTTTGACATAATCAAAAGATTACGGCGATACATTGAGTTAAAATGTGGCATGACGTCACGCCTTGCTAGATTTTATACGACGTTGTGACGTAACGAGCCCCCACTCCCCAACTTTAATGCGTGTTTTCTAAGTTATTTTTGATTAATACGATAAACAAAAAATACGTGTCTAATATTTTTTTATTATCTGAAAGACAGACTAAATAGAATTTAAATTTTTTTACCTAGGAAACTACCCTATTGAACAGACCACATATGGTGCATTGGACTGTGAACCGGTTAACTATAGATATAATACTACTTTGTTGAAGATTATTAAGCTTTGACAGAAGTATAGGTACAGTTTCAATCTACCTGTATGACGGGTAGTCTGGGTTCCTCAGCGGTCACTTGGGCTATGGCCTGATCTGCCACAGACTGGCCCAGCACTGTCACCGTCAAAGATATTAAGTACCTGAGCAATAATAAAGATTTATTGTACAATATCCAAACATTAATTTCGGAGAATATCACGGAAAGCACAAATCTGAAAAACATCAATGCGAATAGCACCACTTAAGGTTGAACTAGTCGCGGGCTCGAACTCATTGGTGGGCTTGGTCAAAAAGCACGCTATCTCACCTGGCATCGTGTCCGACAGAGATAGTATCAGTGATGAGCAGTTAGACGCTGGTCTACATGCACAAACTCTAGTTCGCACGCACACAAACACCGTTCAGAACGATTTTAGTAAAACGAGCGCGTAAAAAATTACGAAAAGCCCTTTGGAAGGTGAAGTTTTATGAAAAAACTACTGCATAAATCAATTACAAATAAAGTTTATTATAATCTTCGACAATTGAGCTTTGTCGGAATGAGCTTTTGTTTTGGAGATTTAATACTTCTTTTATTACTTATTCACTCCCAAAGTTGCGTTAAAATTAGCAGAAAAAACAAATCTTTGTTGGCTCATAACTTTTTAATTGCTTTTTTTTTTACTATTCTGCTTCTGTACAGACAAAATTAATAATAAAATAAAACAAAACGATTTTATCTTTTACTTTAGATGTACAATGTGTAACAGTGGAGTAAAACCCCCCCGAAATTTGTATGGAAAAAGTATCGGCTAGTTGCGCCTTAATAACAACAAACGGTGAAGAATCAGTAGACCTAGAAGCAAAAATTTCCTGACCCGTACTAGCCCACGGTCTCTCGCTGAGTCAAAACAGTAGGAATATCAGCACCAATTTTTAACCGACTTCCAAAAAGGAAGAGGCTATGTTCGTATTTTTTTTTAATGTTTGTTCGCGCCGATTTCTCCGTCATTTGTGGACCGATTTTAAAATTCTTGTTTTGTTTGAAAGGGTATGCTCTCGAAGTGGTCCCATATAAATTTTATTAACTTTGCATGGATAGTTTTTGAGTTAGCTTCAATAATACGTATTTTTTCCTACTTAGTATGTGGATGATATGATAAGTTCCTGACACTGGTAGCAGGTGTAGTGCAGTGGTATTCGAATTTGTGTGGGGTAGGTACCACTACTAAAAAGTCAAAAATAAAAACTTATTACAAAAAAAAACAACCAACTTCCAAATAAAACACTACAAAGTGAAAAACAACTTCAATTTCGGAAGTCGGTGTCTTTGGTTTTGTATTTTCGTTTTTTTGCCACCGACTTCCCATTATCAACTATTTTTTTTGGAAGTCGGTTTTTTTTTTAAGTTTTTATATTTACATCATCCATTTTTTACCTACTAAACGAAAGATCGACTGTCGAGTCGAAAATACCTAGAGGAGCTACTGGTCCATGAGGGGCGACCATCCTATTTCACTAAAGCGCATGTATATCCTGCCTATTATAACCTATTATGCTCAGACTTGGTCTTTGACTGACTCAGAAACTCGAGGTTTTACAAAGAGCCATAAAGCGTAATATCTTAAAATAAAATCATCTTGGACGCAAATGGAACAGCATAAAGAAAATTTTAAAAATATGGGAGAGTTTTAAGGTACCATTCTGTACCCGACCGCCAGAGCCAACTGCAGGCGACGTGTCACGGCGTCATGTCGCGGCAACACGTCGCGGCGTCATATCACTGCAGTCATGATTCCGAACCCCACCGCAGGCGGCAACTGCCCGTATTCCAGTCGGTAGATAGAAGATAGAAAAACGTGACTAATCGCTCGAGAGTTGGCAGCACTACTGGTCTGCAGTCGGAATGCACGTATCGCCTGTCACTTGCCCGTAGCTGCCAACAACGTGTCGCTAGCTACGGAAGGTATTTCATAGAAATACATAGAAACCAGTCGCCTGCAGTTGCCTCCTGCGGTCGGGTACGGAATGGTATCTCTAGAGACCTTTGCCCAGTAGTGGGACAACATAGGTTCGTGTTGACTAATTTGATAGGTGCAAATGTTAAACTCCAAATTGAAAAAACAAACAACAATCACTTGAAATGTCAAATTAGTCTCTGAGATTAAAAAGCGAACTTTAACTGAAATAATAGATTGTTTGCCTAGGGAGCAATCAACTATTTTAAAGGCGAGAGTGTTTCTTTGAATCCTGAGCGCAGCGAGGGATTCCATGTACGTCACACGAGCTTAAAATAGTGTTGTTCCCGAGGTGGATACCCTACATTTTATCACACTCTATGAGAAATAAGTAAGTGCCACTTATGAAACAAAATAGTACCTACGTTTATTTTTTTCATTCTCACTACTTGAGGAAGATACACTAATTTTTTATAAAACGTAAATCCAAATTTGAGTAAATAATTACGAACGAAGGCGGAATGCAGTTCGCGCGTTTTTAATTTTTTCACACTTTTTTTTATAATTAGCTCGCGTGCGTTTTACTTTATCATTCAGCCTGTTACTTGTTCATACAATGTTCATGATTGATCTCTTTGGTGATTGGAAGTTTTAATAACAATATCCACATTCTAAATTCAAATCACTTTTGGTCCCTAGGGGGTAAAGAGCTAGTTTGGTCCCTGTTTACGAAGAATAAAGAATAATAGAAACGAAGTACCTTTCGCTGTATTTTAACCCCTTTATTCATAAATGTTGCTTAAAGTTAAGTAATGATTAGCGACTATTTAACCATTGTTTAACCATACATTTTTGACGGTTAAACGTCTCTTAACTTTAACCATCGCTTATGAATAAACCCCTAAGTATTAATACAGAGCCATCTACTTAGTCTTAAGTATCAAAAGTTTGAAATTGACGTTTGACGACCTAAAGAATGATACTGATGCCGCAATCAACGTGGCCACCTACTGGGCTCATCTAATATTTTTACATTACATAGCCGTTATTGTCCCACTGCTGGGCAAAGGCCTCTCTACTCTCTTTCCACCTCATCTAATATAATATAAAATAATATAATTACTTATAAAGAAGAGAAGAAGGATACGAAAAGAAGAAGAAGACGTTTGATAATTTGAGACACTTGAAACTGACGTTTTCAGGCATAACGTTTTTTCGTTACTTGACGATTTCTACCAGTTTACTCCTATCGCAAGCCGCGTTAAAGAATTTTGTTCCAAAAACTAATGTTTTCAAAACAAAAATATTATTAGAGTGTGACTGTAGCGGTCATTAGGTTTCTAGGTCGCGTACCTATAATTTTGGACTCTAAGCGAATAGTCTAGCCAGGTTCTGACTAGTCTATTAATGAATTTAAAAAAACAATTAGTTAATTATAGGTAATAACTTACTCGCCGACGTTATACAGTCCCGATGGGAAAGACAATGTGCCCTCGTCATCGGTTTCGTAAAATGTATCGACCGGCTCACCACCGAATGTACATTCCCAGGCTATCTACAAAAAAATATTTATTTTGCTTAGTTTAGTGTTCAGACGTAATAAAATCGCGGCGATTTTTTTCGTGTACTGGATATTCAACGCACTGCTTAGCGCCGAGAGTTGAAAATCCGACAGTGTGTTTTTTCAACGCGCTGGGACGAGAGTGTGTCCCAGCGCGTTGGATTCTCAACGCTCGGCTTAACACTGAGAGTTGAAAATCCAGTGCGCGATAAAATCCCGCCGCGATTTTATGACGTCCGTGCTTACGTCGGTTAAGTGCCTACATGTACGCTGCGTAGATGCATACGCAGTGTACCTATGCCAGTGATGCGTAGACGTACGTATATCGAAAAATACGTTTCTGAGTAGCGTTTACGCTGCGTATACGTTCTAAGCCATCGCATACGCCTACCTTCAGTGTTTTATAAATACAAAGACAAGAGAAATTTCATTTTTAAAGTTTATCAACAAACTAACCAAACTTAAGCCGGATTTATATTACTGTGTTGTGTCGTGTCGTGACGTCTTCTGGCGCAGTGTTAGCCAATCAGAACTCGTTGTGATTTGACGTAGTCCTGAACAGATTCGTTTGATTGGTGTATCCCGCGTCACGACACAACACGACACAGTAATGTGACGGTGGCTTTACTTAATTGTTAACTTATGAGCTTTGAGCTTTACTTTTTAGGCAGATTTCATAAATGCACAAGGACTAATTAAATTACCATAAAAATATAGTCAAAGTACACTCACTGTCATACCCGCATGCAAATAGTCCAGTTTGTTGATATCAGTGTACAGTTTGAAAGGAGTCTCAATAGATATGACCAACAGGTCGACGTTGAAGTTTACACTCAGACTTCGATGTAGCACGCGGAACGGCAGACTATTCTGAAATGGGCACTCACTAGTATTTTCACAACGTCTTACTTTACAGCTAAATTTTACAACGATTGTACAGTCCTTTTATAGTTATTTTACCTCCGTTTTGCAGCACTGCCAAAATCACAGTGACCCTTAAACTCGGTAGAATAAGGTTGCTATTGGGAAGCTGCTGCCAGAGGAACAATAACTGTAAAATTCCTGTAGGACTTACTCGTTACTCGACCATTAAATTCAGCTTAAAAGTACCAAGAATCCAATAAAAAGAAAATGTTATATTTTGAATCTACCTACTTGGTTTCAAGAGTATTCAGAAGTTTCAGAACCTAAGAATAGGATTAAAGCCAGCTAGTATTAAATTGAAATTTCATATTATTTTCGACAAGCAACCACCTTACCTGTGTAATGAAGTCCCCGTTAGAGTACTTATACACCTGACAGAGTACATCATAAGACTGTCCTGGAGTCAGGGTGTTAGCCTGGATGACTAGCCGGGAGCCTTTCACGTCCGACATGGCTACATTGTCTTCAGCACTGCTCACAGTCCACACAAACTGTAGGATGAAGTCAGGAAGTAAATTTAGTTTTAAGAAAAAATAAACCTGCCTATTAATGTCCCAATGCAGGGCAACGGCTTCTTCTCATACTGAGAAGGCACGAGAGGCTTGGCAAAACGGGTTGGCGATTTTAGACTTCAAGATAAACTCATAAAGATGAATAATTGTAGAAAAGCTACTTCTTGTTGAAGTCTTTAGAAATATGAAGTAACATGACTTTTAGGACTGCATTGATTTAGACATTATTTAAATTAAATTTAATATTAAGCTAAATTAGTCTACGGCTAACTTCGCACTGTTTAAAAAGTTTCATTGGCAACAAGTAATTTAAAACAGTTTGATATTTCAAGTTTTCTGTAGCAGCTGCATATACTTTTGCAAACTGGTTCAATTTAGCGTAACAACTAAATTTAATTTAATTAACACAGGACTTCATAACCGCCTCTGGGTTAACTGGCTACAAAAGCAAAGCTTTGAAAATCTCATTTGAGTAAATTAATTTTAATAGAAATTAAAACAAAATTTTAGATTTATTAACGTTGGTTAGATGTAAAACTTCTTTTGGTGCGTTTGGCATTTTTGAGATGGGAAAAACAATTGAACTCACGACACTGTTACCGTTACCGACACCTCATTAAAAGTATTTCCTGCACAGTAAAATTGTTCAAGTTTTCACTTCTTTTTTGCAGTAATGGGAAATGGATGGAGCTTATTTATATTATTTTATTAGGTACATCCAGTGAAACCATAGGATGGACTACGCCGTAAAAGGGAGGTACTTGAGAGGTTTCAGTTAAAACCGTGGCGTCAGTCACCCGTTACGGTGCACCTACCTACTGCCTCACCGTCACAGGGACTAATCCGTGCTTATGGGTTGGTAATGACAAAACGTAGGTACTCGTACAGCGCGGGATATACACAATTGGAGAGCGGCGCGGGTGTGGCGACGGTGTATCGCGGGCGTTGCGCCGCTCATTTAATTTTTTATACAAAATGTATAGGAGCGATGAGGCGCGGGACATACACAGACGGCTAGGCGCGGGCGTGGCGCAGGCAAAATAATTATGAAGGAGCGGCAACGCCCACGCCACACCGTCGCCACGCCAGAGCCACTCGCAACTTGTGTATGTCCTGCGTCTAATAGCCTAGACAAGTTTGTTTACGAATCTTTGGGGTTTCTTATCACTTTATCTATCTGTTACTGCCATGCTGTGTGCTTTACCAGAGGTAGATTTGAAACTCAAAAAATCTAATTTTGATAAAACGCCATGTTAATAATTAAGTAATCTAATGTGAAGGCCATCTGAAAATCAGAAGACCTGATGTTGGGTCATTTAAAACTCCTGGTGGGGACCACTCTAACTCCTACTGCTGTAACGATAAGGAAATGCAACTAAAACATTTTTTAAATAAATAAAACAACCACGGAACAATACTTACATAATAATCATGCGTCCTGTAACACTCTGTGACTTGGGCCTCCAGTATAAAGTCTATATCAGCATAGGCCAGCTGCCCACCAATCAGAACGATGGAGAACATGTCTGATTGGCCTTCAATGAGGAGCTCCGGGTCTCCGTCGATGTTATCGATTTGGAACACCTGCTCCGTGCCAACGTCATCGTTGTAGGTGGTGGCTGTGACGTTGAAGATGTAGTTCACTCCCGTTATCAGCTGAAAGGAAAATAATGTTATGCCTTGGAATCTTGAAGAGAAGAGAATTTGAACTAAAAGAGTTTCCAAGAGCGTAATCATTCAGCGTCGTTAGGGTGCTTTTTGTATTGGCCAATAATAGTTGGCCAGACAGCAAGCTTCGACCAACCAGCTAGTCATGAGCTTAGATACAACAGTAGCTCATTTTGTGGTGCAAGTACCTCAACAGAAACTCTTGTTTGTTGCTATTGGTCTGATGTGAGAGATATTTTCTCGACGACGTGAAGTCAAGTCAGAGGCCCATAGGCGGCATAAAACCTCTGACACCAGATTAGTCACAACGAAAAAAGAGATATAAAGCAAGCTTTCCTGTTTGATGCAAAATGTTAATTCTGGGAGGCTGCTATTCATCATATTTTACCTATTAAAATTTCCGTAAATTGATTGATTCATATCATCCAAGATATACTGTGAATATTTAGAGCTGGCAGGCATTTTAAGCACTTATGACAAAATTTCAAGTACAAGAAAGAGTTTATACTTCAGTATTATTAATAATGAAGACGTTAGATTCCAGCTGGGGCCCATTGAGCTTCAGTTCGAGCTCTCGCACGGTGTGCCAGAGGAGGAGGGTGAAGCGCTGCGATGGCGCAACCAGCGGGTACCAGCGCACGATCCAGTGGAACTCCACGGGAATACCAGCCTCGGTCTGCAAACTGTAGGGGCAGAACATTTGATTTATTAGACTAGTCTGGGAAGAAAGCAGTAGAACGTGCTGCGGTGTGCATTCTGAGATCTTTAATATCTGCAAATGAATCAATAAATTATCTGAGTTGCACACAAGAGGAACGCAAGTTATATGATTGTATAAAGACATATTGTGTCCTACTGTTTGAACGTGCCGAGTTTAAAAAAATTGTTCAGCATTGCCATTTAGCGTGGCAAAATTCTATAGATTAAGATGCTTGTTTTTTTTTATTTTCAGTTATGTGTTTTTGCACTCCGTTTTTCATTTTTTTAAATATTTTTTTGTATTTACAGATGCAATATATAAATATTATATAACCTATGTCACTCCCACAATCAAGACGAATCTAACGATACCTCATATGTTAAAATCCATCAAGCCGTTTATGCTACAGAGCGTGCCATAGAAATAGACAAACATACATACATATGTAGCGGTTACACCGCCACATACGAACTACGCATCATAGACATGACGTCACACAAATCCTGCATCGCGCAGTTAGAGTTTACCGAGCGATCGACATACATACAAGATTTCAACTTCAAACCGATGGGCAGTTGCCCGCCAGACACAACACCCGTCTGGTCGGAGGATCCTCCCTTTTCTATGGTGGATGAGTGAACTTTACACCATGTTCCTCATACCACTAAACATACTTTCGAAAAACATTACCCTTCTGCTGAGGCAGTCGGGTAAAAAGGGACCTTTAAATTTTATAGCGTGCGCGTACAATAGGTAGCTTCAGTTTCCACTTAGGGCGGATTTCGAACGCGATATTTAAACGACGTTCAAGAGCTGTCAGTCTCATCATTGTAATAGAATATTGACACTAACAGCTCTTGAACGCAGTTTTGATATGCTGATCGCGTTCAGCTTCATTGGTGAAATTGGCGCTAATACTTTTATTTGTAAAGAAGAGTACCAAACACAATTAGGTAAACTCAAAGCATTTATTTCAAATAAACCAATTACAGGCACTTTTGATCAAGGGGTCGGTCAGTCAGAAAGATGAAGCTAGTTGCCCATTCCAAAGCGAAGTAGGTACCTATGGAGAAAAACGAGCAACAGACTCCACGGACAATCTTTTAAATCAAAATATGTTTACAAAATATTGGTTACATCATTCATGTTAAAGTTATGTTGTGAACGATGCAGAACGTTAAAAGCGTCCATAATAAAAAATAATACATTTCAAAAATTAAATTAAAATAAGCCGTGGCAGCTAAGAGATGACCAGTCAACAAAGACAAAACATTAACAAAGACTATTCCAATCACAGAAACTAATAAGAAGAGCTTATTATATCCTTTGTTTGCCAGATTACTTGCTAATAACGCGCTGTCACGCAACCCGTCCAAGATATTAGTTAGCGAAAGATTACTGTTATTATTAGTAAGACTCACTGTTAAACGTGACTTCGTTTGCTTATAAACTTTAAAACCCCGTGGCTTCAACGCTCAAGGGTCCAGGTGCAAAGAATCCTACTCAAGAACCTTCAAATTACATTATGTTTCGATCTGCAGTAGTTTAATAGGTATCTGCGTTGTCTCTCAGTCTTGAAACTGTTCTCATCATAATCAGCTTATAATGTTCCCACTGCTGGGACACAGGTCTCACAGGAAGTGGGCTGTAATCCACCACGCGGGCCCAATGCGGGTTGCTAGATGTCACATGTCTTCGAATTTTTGGTTCTAGGACATGCCGGTTTCCTCACGATGTTTTCCTTCGCCGTTTTGAGAGCAGTGGTGATGAAATTATTTACACAAAGTTAAGCGTTCGAACCCACAACGTACAACTTGTAAGTCAGGGCCGTTACCACTGGGCCACCACTGCTCACTGAAGCTGCTTTCGAACTTGGAACTGTTATAATATTAGATGCTTTTAAGTTACCTAACGTTATAGTACAATAGTATTGAAGTTAGCCGAATGTAAATAAATAAATGAACATAGGTGCAACCTAGTAAAAAAAAAATATTTTATAAATAAATGAAAGGCAGTTGTCCCACCGGCGGCGAGGAAGCGACTAACTATTTGCTATTTTCTCGCTCAAGAAACGTACAATGGATATACATTCCGTGTAAACAAAAGAGATGCATATATTAATAGTTGATCGCTGACTGTTCACACCGCCGGCGAAGACTCGCTCCATTAGTTTATAGCTGAGCAACAAGAGCTATCAAAGATAATACTCGCTCAGCGATACTTGCTCAGCGATGTTCGCTTGGCGGTCAGAACTCACGCCGAGAGATCAAATAGCGGTAATTTTGCCGCGAGCGAGTGGTGCGAGTAATCGCCCGTCGCACTCGGACACTCGCTGATAGCCCAGCAACAAAACTATCGGAACTACACACTCGCTGCTCGCCAACTCGTTTTCAGTTGCTAGCTCTACTCGCTACTCGTTAATCGTAGTTGTCCCACCACCGGCGATTCATTCGGCATCTCTTTTAACTGACTTCAAATAAAGGAATAGGTTCTCAGTTCGTTGCGATATTTTTTTTTCCCCGATTACTCGAAGACGGCTGAACCGATTTGAAAAATTCTTCTTTTGTTTGAAAGGGTATAATTCAAATTGGTCCCATTGTAATTTGGTCACGATCTGATGATGGGATCTTGGAGATACTGAGGGAACTTTTCAAATATTATAGGCACATCTATAGTGATTTGGGTATTTTTGATGAGCAGTTGACATTAGGCTATTGTAACTTAGATGAATTACAAATCAACCTACTAAAAAGTGAAAAAAAACTTTTTTACAGAAAATACAACCGACTTCCAAACTACAAAGTGAAAAATAACTTTAATTTCGGAAGTCGGTGTCAAAAAACTAAAATACTGATCCAAAGACATCGACTTCCGAAATTAAAGTTATTTTTCACTTTGTAGTTTGGAATTCGGTTGTATTTTTTGTAAAAAAGTTTTTTGTTTACACAGAATGTATATCTTTTGTACGTTTCTTGAACGAGAAAATAGCCGATAGTTATTCGCTTCCTCGCCGCCGGTGGAACAACTGCCTTAAGTCCATAACTAATGGAAAGACAGATAGAGAGATATTGCAATTTATTATATTTACGGAAGTAAGAAAGTACTCACGTGATGACAGTATTATCCGGTTTGTCTATGACAGCGTCTTTGTCTTTGGGGCAGACGAAGGGAGGCGCTAAAATACGGAATTTTGGTGGATCTCCTACCTGTGCATAAGAAAATATATATCAAACAAAAGGTTCTTACAGCTTTTATAGGTCTGGAGGTATTGTCTGTGAAATAAGTACACACGGCTACTAGTCCAGCTATCCATTTCCAGTATAAGCTGATCTCGCACTGTAAGGAAATCCTTTACAATGCGAGATCAGCTTATACTGGAAATGTATAGCTTGATATGTAGCCGTGCGTACACAAGCTGCATTAGTATATTTGTAGCTGGTAACCGGAGCCCGTGTACTGACCAGCCCTATTTAAAACCGATCGAGGTGACAAGCGATAATTTGTCAATTTTACAAATTCAAATTAATTTATTAATTTTGTGAACATAGGGTAAAAAATTATACAGATGTTACAAATAAATATCGGTCCATACTACGTCCCGCCAGAAGGCATACAAAATTGTTTAGGTAAATATATCTATTTACCTAAACAATTTACATTACATTTGATTATTATAAAATGTATCATTAACAGAATGAAAATAAAAATATAAAGTCAAGGTACATGTCACAATTTCATGCCAAACACTAATACTTACTAATAATAATAAAATGTCAATAAATTAAGACGGCACATATACAAATAGGTATTTATACTCCGTTTGAAATAAGATTAGACATTTAACTAAACCTTTTTTACAGTCCGTTCAACCGATTTTGACTTCTATTGCGATGGCGGCATGACAAATGACAGCTGCAGTAAACAGTTGGTTTGTAACCACTTTTTTTGCTTTTAATGCCATCCTTATGCCTACGGTATAGAAGTCAAAATCGATTGAACGGACTGTAAAAACGGTTTGTTTAAATGTCTAATCTTATTTCAAACGGAGTATAGTCACATTCTCGTCTAAAACGATAATTTTTTTTTTTTTTAAATGTCAATGTAAAATAATTATTAGAATATTACCGAATTGGAGTAACATTTTAGCAAAATAAAAAAATCTGATAAAAACTCAGTCAGTCACAAGTATCTTTCATAAATGTTTCGAGAAAAGTGTAAATTGTTTTCTCAAATGTGTCGCATTTATATTAAACTAGCTTCTGCCCGCGACTTCGTTCGCATGGAAATCGTAAGACATCACAATATACTACAATAACAGCCACATTTTTATAAAACTTCCCTGTATACTACGTTTGTAGTTTTATTCTCAGCAGCCAAAATATACAGAGAGTCAGGAATGGTGACTCGGGAGCAAGCGACGTAACAGTTGTCCGTGTGAGAAGCAGCTTATCCTGAGGTCGACACCCGCAGCCTTCAGCCTTCAGTGTCGGCCCCTGTGACTTGTTGATCGCAAAGCATACACTCCCAGAGAACTGCACGCGCTTTAACTGGTAATGGTGGGGAATTTGTACTTTATACGCGCCATAAACACTGTCTCACCATCGCTACAACCTGTTAGAATTTCCACCTCGATGACGTTTCTCTGCAAAGACATGAGTTTGAGCTGGTTTCCGTTACACAGATATACAACCGGAAGTCCACTTGCCATTTAATGCTGAAATGAACCTTTTTGGCGCAGCCGTGAGGCACACACTATTGTTTTAAAAACACTATTTTTTATTTCCACTGTAATTTGTGTTTTGTGTTTCGCGAACTGTGTCCAAATAAATGTTTTTTCTTTCTTTCTTTCTTTCTTTTCTTTCTATTTGTGAATTGAGAAATTCTACGGGGTGATATTTGGCATCCTCTTCCTCCACATCAGTATTAATGGAGGTGTATATCACTTCACTCCCTTCAATTTGTGAGAGAAAACTGTGGTTGATCGCTGTAGCTTGATCATCTTCGGAGTTAAAACGGAAACACACCTAAGAATTCTCTTGGTACGGTATTTGACTGATATCCCCGTATATCAGACGAATAAGATCTTCTAAAGTGGGATCTACTCTACCAAGAGTCTCTGGTAGAGTGCTTTCACCAACTTTTAGAAGAACATCGGAGAATTCTTGAGCATTTGAATTACCGCCAAGCCGAGCTCGTATGATGATGGTCAAGCGCAATTTATGAACTCTCGACCATAGAGTCGACCTTTTCAACGAAGTTTTCACTTTTTTTTGTCAAAACTGTGACAACACCCATCATATCTTGGTTTCTGCGGATGTCCTGCAGGGTTCTGTTTACAGTTTCCACTGCTTTCCTTTTTGCCATAACGCATTCATCCCATACAACGAAGCGCAATCCCCTAAGCACACATCCCTTGTTACTGTTGCGTGACACCCCACAAACAGGCGTTTCGTTGCTCTCTAAATCGATGGGAATCTTAAACATGACGTGCGCTGTTTTGCCACCAGGAAGCAGTGTGGCAGCGATTCCAGAAGATCCACATACATATTATAAAATCGCTAGGACAAATCTGCTGTCAAAATCTGTAAAAAAACATTTATTCCTACAGTCTTTTGCTCTAAAATGATCAGAATACAACCTTGAATGTTTTGTGACTGTAAAGTACTTGTAACTTGTAGTTTCCCATAGCTTACGAAGTTTTCCATTTTTTGTGAATTAATACATTCTATGAACTATTACATACACAATCCAAAAAAAAAAATCGTTTTACAAAAAGAGTTTAAAAAAAACAGATGTAAATCGAACTTACTACCCCGGGCGGCCTACCACCAACTCATAAAGCAGTATTATTTTAATGTTACTTCAGTGGGAGAAAGAGATGGAGCTATACATCCTGTAGAGCTTCATCTCTTTCCCACACTGAAGTAAACTAAAGTAATATTAAAATAATACTGCTTTTGAGCTGGTGGTAGGCCCTCAGGACTTCAAATCATTCGTCCAACCGCTTACTTATTCGCTTTGTTGAAAGTTAGCTAAAATAGCCGTTCCTATATAAAAGGTAGCGTGATGATAATCATTTAAAAAGTTAAATCGGTAACTACCTATCTACAATATCCCAACCTTTTGGCGCGTCCTTTTACAATTTGCAGAGAAAAATACGAACATGATGTAATATTGCTCATCCCCCATAGCAAATAGAGTGATAGTTTATGCCCTACGGTTGGTACAGACAAACATTCTAAAAACTTTATTTTCCGCATAAGAATCGATCCCAGACCTCTTAGCAATAACTTTCTTTAAATAAAATTAACTTCGTTACGATTTTATTATATCTATAGATTATAGGTAATCAAAAAAAAAATATAATCGTATAACAAAATGTGAAAAAAAAGAAAAAAAAACCGTAGGTGGGAATCGAACTTACAACCCCATGTTTACAAAGCAACCGCCCAACCGCTGAGCTAATTGCTTTGTTGAAACTTGTCTAAAATAGCCGTTCCTATATATTTTTTGATTGACTGCTTAGTTCCATAAAGGTATAGCGTGATGATAATCATTTAAAAAGTTAAATCGATAACCATCTACAATATCCTAAAATTTTGGCGCGTTTTTTTCCAAAAATACGAACATAATATAATATTGCTCGTCCCCCATAGTAAATAGCGTGATAGTTTATACCCTATAGTTTGACCAGACTTATAGGGAACACCTATGCAAAATTTTAACAGAATCTATCCGGTAGAATTTGCGTCATGCTAGAACATAAAAATACAACATAATGTAATATTGCTCGTCCCCCATAGTAAATAGCGTGATAGTTTATACCCTATAGTTTGACCAGACACACAGGGAATATCTATGCAAAATTTTAACAGAATCTGTCCGGTAGAATTTGCGCGATGCTGGAACATACATACAGACAAACAGACAAACAGACAAAAATTCTAAAAAAAATATTTTCGGCATTAGAATCGATCCTAGACCTCGTAGCAATTACTTTTTTTCAAAAATATTCAATGTACAGTGTTGCAGTACAATATCTCTGTGCTGTATCTGCAATCTACATCGCGATCTTATGTTCTTTATCGCACGTTCAATATCTATTAAGTGTTTCTACTGTCTGTTATCGGACGTAGTCGTTGGTATATAAGATGCACCTTTGGATAATTATAACTAGACATCCTTTTTTTCTACATCCTTTGTCTCATTTATACCTAATCATATACTGCCAAGAAGTTTGGCAAATACAGTTTTGACTTCGCTACGATTTTATTATATGTATAGATATAGATAGGGCCCATGTTATTAACGCGACATATTTGCCATAGCTATAGTTCTACTTACCCTCTTGGGAAAATGGCATGAATATATATTTACTATGTAACAAGTCAGGCGTAAATTCCCCGAAGGCCGACTTGCATCGCATTGTATTTAATCACAGTAACCCCGAACGCATACATAATACTAGTAACAAAAGTATAGCAGTGGTAAAAGTCCATTGTTATTACGTAAAATTACTACAGACTTCTTAGAACTTACTAGTTCTATGGCTACTGGTCACGCAAACCTTATGACCGTGGGTATAGTAAACGTAGGTAAGTACTTTCTGCTACGCCGCGCGGTTGTATGGAATCATGTAGAACGTCGTAGCCAACTGCTACGAGCGTAGCAAAGGTCGTAGACGGCTACGGGTAGTTATTCATTTGTAAACTGTTTTTGTACTAAAATTGTTAACATAATATCACGCATACTATATTTCACAGACGGGGTATGCAGATGTGTATTCCAAGCCCTCATTTTGCCATTTATATTTTTTTAATCCCATATATTAGAAGGCGAGCCTATTGCCATCAATCGAGTACAAATACAGACCTGGCAGTTACTGAGAAATTATAAAAAAAAAACTTTGTCCGAACTGGGATGCGAAACCAGGATCCTTTACTCAGCAGTCCTTTATGATCACTATACCATCGCGGCAGTCAAAATTCTATGGTCTAGTAGGTACTAATAATAGTTATTATAAATACCTACTTCTTCTTCTTCTCGTGTGGTTTAGTGACTAAGTTGGTGTCAGAGTTTTAATGCCGCCCATAGGCTGCTGACTTGGCTTCACATGCCGTCAAGAAATATCTCTCAGGCATGTTTCCTCACGATGTTTTCCTTCACCGTTTTTGAAGCATGTGATAATTGTACGATACGCACATGAATCCGAAAAGTCAGAGGTGCCTTGGGTTCGAACTCGAGACCTATTACTTGGCAGTCTGACGGTCACACCACTAGGCTATCACTGCCAAATGCCTACTAGAATTAGGACCATACAACTTTACAGCACTTTCCGTTCGCTCTCGACGCTGTAAACTCGCCATACATTTAATTATTAAAACAGAAATCGATTATGCTGTTATAAACATGAACGCTTAAAGGAGATTCTAATGAAATACAACAATAACAAATACTAATGAATTGAAATGGTACATTACCGTAATTATTATTAAAAAATATCCTATATCTACTATACATTTTAACGCCCCATTGGTCTAGTGGTCGACTACCGAGCATGAGATCCTGGGTTCGAGCAAAGTATCATCAGGTTTTTCATTGGAAAATTCTCAGTATCACCATAGTATGGATTTGTACCCAGATAATAGCAATACTAATGCCCGTTTTCAACGACAACTAAGTGAAACTTAAACGGATCCCTAAATAAAAGTGCATTGTTGAATTTTCAACTCTCAGCGCTGAGCCTAGCGTTGAAAATCCAACAGTGAACTTTTATTTAGGGATTCATTTAAGTGTCACTTATTGAAGGTGATAACGGGTATTCGATTTATAAATAATTAGAAAAATATGACTAGCTAAACACTATGGCAACCTCTTTGGTACAAGTGTGATGGTTAGTACACACGGCTACACATCAAGCTATATTTTCCAATATAAGCTGACCTCGCATTGTACGGAAATCCTATATAGTGCGAGATCAGCATAAACTGGAAATTATATAGCCGTGTGTACCTAATTATGTGAAATACTCAGTATTATTACCAATAAATTGAACTGTAGGCTTCACTTACATCAGCAAACAAGGTGTTAGCTAATAATTACCGATAATATCCCTCTAGGGACCACCACAGTGATAATGTGAATGTATTGAGCTAATCACACAGACACACACACAACTGTAGTGTGTATTAATACTACAGGGGTGTGTGTGTGTGTGTCTGAGTGTGCAATATTAGGTTCAAAGCTAGATTCGTGGAAAACGTTGATGAAATATATATTGTAATTGAATTAATTATGTTTTGTCATACAGGCATTAATTAAATTATAAGGACTGTATTGTACGTAAACTTATGATTCATATACTATACTATCGTTCATTATGCTTGTAAGTATAAGAAACGAATGCATGCTTAGTTGTTACAAATTATTCGAATTCACAAAGTAGTACACTAGCTTTCTGAATACTTAAATATACCTATTATTCTAAAACAATATAAACATTTAAACTTCCAAATTACAAAACAAAACCAGTATTCCAACGTACCACTTAAACTCAGTTTTAAAACCGCATAACAATGCAAATTCAATTAAACTCGCCAACTTTTGAGCTAACAACAAAACTATGCAAATACAAAAAAACTCACCACATTTTGAACTGAAAACATTGACACACAAACCAGCACTATGTTAATCAAAATCATGGTTTAAGTTTACAAATAATTACTGCATTCCCTTTGACACTACCGGCTTTTGCACCCCCTGAAGTGCAATGGTCGGCACGGCTTGCTGCGGCGTGAATTACAGCTCGCGGGTCAAAGCGATCGATACACAATAAGATAATTGAATGGACTGTTCTACCGGTAATTACGAGCTATTTTGATGTTAGATACAAATTTAATGAAAGCTTAAGTGTGATATTTTTGTTACTTTGATAATATACAAAATATTTATGAAAATAGATGTGGGTGTACTTAGGTACACCTCTTTCTAACCCTTCGCTTGTTACAGACGTGATTTTATGTTATGTTATAGACCAGGAATCGTGTTACCCAGTAACTGGGTTGTAGAGGTCAGATAGACAGTTGCTTCTTGTAAAATACTGATATTCAGCTGCAATAATTCGGGTAGAATGGAAGCCGACCCCAACAAACTTGGGAAAATGTTAGGTGGATAATGATATCAACATTAATAGAACAAAGCAATTTGAAATAAACTATAATAGCTCAATGGTGCACTATGGTGCTGAATGCTATTGTTGTGTAATTCGACCTGGAAATATACTGTTTCAGCTATGTAATTTCCAAGACAGTTTATGACGAATTGTCGCTCGTTTGTTACGTTTTATAAAGCCGAGTATACTGTTTATCGTTTACTGATTATGATTTTAAACGGCAGGTAGATTCAACAAGCTACTCAATTAATAGGTATTTGAATTGTTTTATGAATAAATAAATGAAATGATATCAAAATAAATACGTACAGAATGACAAAAAAAAATATGTAAAAACAACGAAAATCCAACCAGTCGTTTTTATGTACCAAAATTATTCTGTTTATTTTTTATAGTGCAATACAATAGTAAAATACACATTAGCCAATACCCAAAAGTAGTTGACATGATTCGATAAAACAAAAAAATATATAATTAAACGATAAAATCGACCTTAAATTATAGAGTACAAGGCATTGACTCAATGGTAAAACAGGTGTACACAAACAATTCCAAACTTTCAAGGTCGGGGTCACCGCTGAGAGTCCCCTCATTACATTACATAAAAGCTACAACAGTAGCTAGTGACTGGTCATTTGTTATATTTAATTAAGTAATTTTGTTGGTGTTTTACAAAATGTTATGTTAGTCACGATATTACACATGGGTAAATAATTCATTTATATTGTACCTAGTGTTGTTTTAAGTACGGAATTCGTTTATTCTAATTTTGTAACTTATATTAATTGAATGCCCAATAGCCTAGAGGTCGGGCTACAAATGAATATGTCAAAGACCAAGTTGATGACGAACAGCGCGTATCGCAAGATCACCGTGGCGGGTGGGGAGGTTGAATATGTCGATGAGTATCTCTATCTCGGTCAAATAGTCTCTTTCCAGGCAAGACAAAACAAAGAAGTTGCAAGACGCACCGAAAATGCCTGGAAGAGCTATTGGGCCATGAAAGATCTAATGAAGATCTTCCTCTATCCCTCAAAAGAAGACTCATCGACGTGTGTATTCTTCCCATCCTTACGTATGGTTCTCAAACATGGTCTTTGACAATTCAGCAGAGGTCCACGCTCGAGGCTTGCCAGAGAGCTATGGAACGGAGTATTCTTGGTATTAAAGTTGTGGACCGTTAAGAATACAACAATCCGTTTCATCACTAAAATATCTGATGTCACTCGGAAAGCTGCCACGCTTAAATGGAATTGGGCTGGACACATCTGCCACATGTCAAACGATCAATGGGCCAAACTTACGACCCAGTGGGTCCCGCTTAATGGCAAACGACATCGCGGCAGGCCCAGACGGAGATGGCGGGATGAGCTGGACTCCTTTAAGAAAGATTGGTTCTTGGAAGCTCTAGACAGAGAGAGGTGGAAAGAGGGTAGGGAGGCCTTTGCCCAGCAGTGGGACAATAACGGCTAAGAAAAAATAAATATTAATTGAGTTTATGACTCACAAACATGGTTGGCTTCCACTCTAACCCCTATGAACCTTACTCAGTAGTGTACTGTAGTATAACCCTATTTTTATAACTGTGCGTCTGTCAATGTCAAAATAGTACAATGTATTTGATATAAATAGTATTAATAACACCTTAACGAATATTAAGACAGAACTGTAGAGACGAGTTGTGTAGACCGTATTAAGAGGCGTCGGGGCACTGAGGAGGTACCTAACCAGGCGGGTGAATTCAATACTAACAACTTACGACTTTGACAGCTCCAAGCGCCCATCAGATACAAAAATCGAGTTATAGTAGTTGTTAGTATCGTTGTTGTGTCAATTACGCTGCAGCTTTCAAAAACAATCTAAATGACACAACAACCTTCTTACAATGCATTTCACAATTCCTGTCGTCGATACTCCGATAGTCATTAACAGGATGTACTACAGCGCAATTAAGCTCATAAATTGCTTTAAAACCTAATAAACTGGGCGTAAAGTATACGGGAGTGCTGCCGGCTCGCCTGTAAAGGATTTTCGTTGTTATTAGCAATTTAACGGGACATTAGCCCCATCTAACGTATGATTATCTTGTTTTATGCTACCGCGCGCATCATTTACACAATTAAATTGGATATCATATGTTTTGGAGTGTTATGTTTGTTGTAATGTGATGATAAGTGTTATCTATGTGGCTATTAAAAAGGATTTATCGCTGGATTAGTTTAAAGGTGCTAAAAGCACCTTTAAACTAATCCAAATAAAACTAAAAACTAATAAAACTAATTTCGTGTAAAACCAGTTCAAGCAGTAATTCCGCTATCAGCTTTGCTAATTCTGTCTTCTTACTACGATATGAGTAATTCATATTTAGCTCGCCGACACAAAAGAAGAATTATTTAAATAGAATAGAAATATTTTATCTGGCTAGTCACCCCAACTGTTTTTTTTAATATTTAAATAGCATCTGCCCGCGACTTCGTCCGCATACAAACTTATAAACAAACAAATACCTCTTTATAATATTATTAGTATATTAGTATTAGTATAGATAGACTACTTGAGCTTGACCATCTTACCTAATGCACAGATAATATAATGCCTAATGGTAGGTAAGTAATGATGCAGTCGATGATGGTGACGCTTGTCTGAAAGTACAATCAAACGCACATCAGTGGTAGGTAACAATTTGTGCACTAGCACTATGAAAATTTACCTCTCACTAACCCACAATTACTTAACAAAAATTACCCCCACTGCTAGCTGTAGCAGTGAGGGTGATTTTCGTTATGCTAGTGTTACAACTGATGTGCTGTGTTGGCTGTACATATACTTGGTTATTCCGTTTATCCACCTCAAAAAATCCACCCGAAGGTGGATACTCGGAAACGTATGTCCGAGAATCAACCCTAATCATATAAATTCAAAAAAAAAACAAAGTTCAAAATATTTTATTTCACACACACGGGCACTTATGAAACGTCAGAAGCTAGGTGCACGGTTCCAATTAGTCGTTTCCTATGGAGAAGAGCCGGCAATTCCGTATATCTAACTAGGTCTAGGGTGGATTCTCGGACATACGTTTCCGAGTATCCACCTTAGGGTGAATTTTTTGGGGTGGATAAACGGAATAACCCCATACATCAATTTTTCAGTGGTCTCCGATTCCCAATTTTTATAACTCACAAGAAGAATTAGGTATTTTATTATACAACGTCTACGGAAAAAACAGTCAAAAAACCCCTAATAGGGAGATCAAACATTTTATTTCCACATCTTCCTTACAATAATAAGTCGAATACCTGCGCTGAATAAAAGAAAACGCTAAGAAAATATTTGCAGGAGACGAAATAAATTGTGGGGTCGATTGATACTGTACGTGAGCCGCCTCCGAGACTCCGAGCCTTCGTACACTAACGAACTCATTCACACTCACACAGATTTTGTGTTTACTGTAGCATTTGTACTAAACAAAGGCGTTATTAGATTTCCATTGGGTGTATTGAATGAGCTCAGAAAACACCTTCTGTTGTGGTATAAGTTTGTACTGTGTGTGTTTCTTTTTTGTATTTTTTTTTAATACACGAGAACTACAGTTAGATAGTACAACCATTAGTTAAATAATTATATGTTCACATATAATTATTTAACTAATGTACGTACCTATACAAACAATTGTAAAACATTTTAAAAGAGTAACGGTGGAGTTTCTTGCCCATTCTTCTCCATACGAAAACTACCTTTTGGAAGGGGCGACTAGAATCTATTATATTATTTTGTAAATTTTGACGTTCAAAGTGCCATACATGGCCGAATTTGAAATAAATGATTTGACTTTGACACAGTTTAGAGGAGGCTACCTAAATTGTATGTTAATTTGCATTAATATTCTGTTACAGTCACGCATACAATCAAAATGGAACTTTAGTATATGATTTATTGGATCTTTTTCTTTCCATGTACAACGTAATTGTAACATTTTCGCTCGATTCATATTTTATTCTAAAACCATTTTTAAAGATTATTTAAATAAAATGAAGATTACTCGGCTTTTATGTCTAAAATAAGTATTCACAGTAAGAAAATATAGTTTATTATCCAGCCACAAGATATTTTTTCTCTAGGGCAATTATTACTTTAGATAAAAACGAAATACGATTTGAGACTTACGCCATTTAGTTCCACGATCAAAGAGCGCACGCGATATTCAACTTTAATACTGATATGTTACCGTTTACCACATAGTATAGTAGCGGGGTGCACGGGGGTGGAGTTTGCGTGAAAATAGTATTTAGAGTGCCTGGTCTTAACACAGAGCCAATTACAGGTTCTAAAGGGTAAAAACATATAAAGTAATGGAAATCTTAGGATCAATAAGCACTATGCACTATGATTATGCAATAGTTGAGTATTCTTTGGATCAAGGGTGGACGATTGGAAGTTATATAAAAACTGAGTATTATTCGCATTAAGGGTGAATAATGATTAATATACCGACTTAAGGCAAATTTCACCAATAAAACAGAACGCGATCAGCACGTAAACTACGTTTAAGAGCTGTCAGTGTCATTCTTTTCTTTGGATTATTGACACTCACAGCTCTTGAACTCGGTTTAAATGACGGTGAAATTCGCACATAGTGCCGATTTCACCAATGAAACTGAACGCGATCAACACTTACAATACTTACAATATTCCCCAACAATGATGACATTGACAGCTCTTGAACGCGGTTTAGATGTGCTGATCGCGTTTAGTTTTATTAGTAAAATTAACCCTTAGTGCTTTAAAAATACACAATGCCACATATACAATGCCACATGCGAACCAGGCATCACACTGACGTCATGCAAAATCGTGCATCGCGCATGCAGAGTTTACCGCGGACGAGTATATTATACAGGGTATCGACGCGAAAACTGTTACCATGGATTTAGTTAATTTCAACGCATTGGGGTTCAGAATCATGTACTGAATCCATGGTAACAGTTTTCGCGACGATGTCCCCTGCCATCCTGTATACAACGCCGCGACATCAATCGTCGGGCAGTTGCCCACCAGACACGACACCCGTCTGGTCGGAGGATCCTCTCTTTTCTATAGAGGATGAGTGAACTTTACACCCTGTTCCTCATACCTCTATATCATCAAACAGTTTTCATAAGAAGGTTGAAAAGTGGGTTTGAAAGTGTAGGTATTAAAATGACATTAAATTGTTACTTAAAACAATATTGCGAGTTGAAAACAATCTTGTGAAGCCTGAAAAGTGTTCGTATCAAGTTACTTCAACAACCCTTTTGTAGTAGGTAAGTACTTGCATTACACATAGCCCCTATTGTGGACAGTAGGTCAATGATCCCCCCACCTCGGTGACACGGCTTATTATAGTCTACGGGGAATTTATAACTAACACAAAGGTACATCTATAACGATGAAATTTAATCATTTCCATAGTTATCATGCACTTTGTGTATTAAATATTAACACGCCTTGTTTATGAAGTTGTTTTAATTTTATTAATGTTACGTGGATCGATTGCAGTTTGTTTGACAACTCTGTTGGAGCTCTCGTACAGAATAATTTATTACAAAAAACTTTTTACAAAAACAAACAACCGACCTCCAAAAAAAACACTACAAAGTGAAAAATAACTTTAATTTCGGAAGTCGGTGTCTTGGGTTTTGTATTTTCGTTTTTTGCCATCGACTTCCGAAATTAAAGTTATTTTTCACTTTGTAGTGTTTTTTTTGGAGGTCGGTTTTTTTTTTTTTTAAAGTTTATATTTTTCACTTTTTAGTTGTGGTACCTACCCCACACACATTCGAATACCACTATCTGCTACCAATAACAGAAACTTAACATATCATCTACATACTAAGTGCGAAAAAAATACGTATTTTGTAGCTAACTCAAAAACTATCCAAGCAAAGTTAATAAAATTTATATGGGACCAATTCGAGAGCAAAAAAAGAATTTTCAAAATCGGTCCACAATTGACGGAGAAATCGGTGGACATACATAAAAAAAATAAAAAAAAACAAACATACGCGACGAACATAATAACCTCCTTCTTTTTGGAAGTCGGTTAAAAAGAAACAAAAATAAAGGCGCTCATCTTTTATCGAAATTTATTCATTATTACCCGCCGTTCTAGGGTAGCTTTTGAACGGAAAACTTTAAATTATTCAAGAGCACCTTGACGACATGATGCATCGCCGTTGACCTTAAAATACTGTAATAGAAGGGGTTTTAGCGACTAATTTTCGTTCACTAAATATCATATCTTTTACAAAAGGAATAATTGAATTTGCACGACAACACATGGAGTATAATTGTCGTGCAATTTTATTTATTTATTTATTCGTGTACACATCGTGTTCGTGTTTACATCTCATGTCTCGTCTCATGTCATAAAAGAACAATTTGTATTAACAAAACAAGCCATTAATATCGAGTGTCGAGTGCTATATACGTACACAGATAACAGCTATACATAATGTATTCTTTTGTGTAAATACATGGCCCGCACGAATGTCAGCTGACTCGTTATCTCAGAGAGCGTTTGTCACGAGAGCACCGGCCTTTGAGAGATGAGTCGTGAACTTTCGTTGCTTTTATCTTTTGTTTTTGTGTATGTTTTTGGGTAACTGTGTTGTGGATTGAGTATATAATTTATCTTCATGAAAACCAAGCAGCTGTAACTGGCCATAGGTCATTTGATAAACACCTCTTTGGCATAAGAGTCACAGACAGTCCGCTGTGCAGAGCCTGCATGGAGGACGACGAGACAGCAGCTCATGTGCTGCTAAACTGCCCGGTGGTCGCCACATACAGGGCAAAGTACTTCGGTAACCCAGGTACCCTACGTGAGATTGTCAGTGACACTAAGGCGTAGCTGGCCTTCTTTGAGGAGCTGGGGTGGATCGAATAACCGATTTTCCCACCCGTACGCAAAATACGCGCTTTGACGTAGAGTTGCGGATACCAACCAGCCCGTATTACCTATTACATGAAAACCACAATCGAGATTAATTTTCTATACCTATCTATTAAAAAAAAATACATTTAATTCGGATAACAATAGATCCATACATTTTACCAAAATTAAAAATTAAAATTAATATAATAAATACATTTCAATAAAAAATTAAAATTAACATAATACAATTCCATTTCATTCAAATAACTCTCATTATAAAGGATCTCCATAACGGAGAAGAGATCCTATCTGCTACAGTTTTCAGAATACCGTTGCAGCTGCCACGCATTCTGCAGATCAGGGATGCAGTTTTCTTGCGGATGACTTGATTCTATACAATAGCATGCAAAATAATTTACATTACGCATTATTACAAAAGTTTACTCCTCTCAAATAAAAAGGTTGTCTGCGAGATTCACGAACACGTAGTGAACAAGCGTGGGTATAGCCTGTCCCATTTTTGTCCTGCAGTGTGACAACCAACATGTTTATTATCCTTACCTCTTATATTAGACTAAATTTCTACTTCTTTCTTTTCTAAAATAATTTCTACTGGGATGCGTTGGATGGTTGAGCTGAATGGTGCTAATCCATGCGTCATGTTCGTGAACGAGCGCCGTCAGCTGGGACTGGTCATCTTTTAGTTGCCAAGGCTTGTTTTTAATTTATTTTAATTTTTGAATTGTTCTTTGTTTTATCTTTTTATTACGGACGCTTCTAACATGCACGTCTTTCTACATTGTTCTCACATGTATAATATCAACATGAATGATGTAACCAATATTTTGTAACAATTTTTTATTTAAAAGATTGTCCGTGGAGTTTCTTGCCTGTTCTTCTCCATCGGTACCTGCCGACTACGCTTTGGAATGGGCAACTAGCTTCATATTTCTGACCAACCGATTCCTTGACAATTCAAAAATGCCTGTAAATGGTTTAATTGAAATAAATGCTTTGAGTTTGAGTACATAACACACTAGAGGCAAGGCGAGCACGAGATCAGCTGTCCATAACCTACAAGACACTCCGTGGCACTATTAACACGCCTGATCTGCAGCTGTGCCAGCTTGCTTCTTTGTCCCAGACATCTATCTGCCTAGCCTTTTCCCAAATACGTTGGAGTCGGCTTCTAGTCCAACCGAATGCGGCTGAATACCAGTATTTTACATGGAGCGACTGCCTATCTGACCTCCACAACTCAGTAACTGGGTAATACGATAGCCCTTGGTACGACTGGGCTTTACGAGCCGTAACGACTGTCAAAGATCCACGGATGACAGCGGGACCAACGGTTTCTGAGACTCGGAAGAGTCTCGGTATTTAAAGATGGTTACACATCCACGGACCTACCCCGGCAAGCGTAGCTTAACCTGTTGGATCGACCCGTGCGGCCGTTATTACTTCTTTGTCCCAGACAACTACTGTCCAAAACCTAAGCTAATTATTTCAGGTAACTACAGCTGACCACGAGCTTAGTTTTAGCTAGTTAATTTAATTTTTTACCCTGTAGTAGGTATTGCCGAATAGATAATGCTCACATATCTAAAAAAATTGCCAATAATCTTTTAGTACCTGATCGATCGAGCTCTGCTCGGGTGAAAATAGTTAAACATATCGTCCAGGTATACCAACGTTGCCCTGGGCGTCGGGAATCATAGGCAGATTTCCGGCCACCGTAGGCGCGGGATTGCGGACGGTGAGCAATGGGCAGTTCGCCGTCCGATGGGGACCGGGCCCGGGTCGGCGGCGCGTTGTGTTCCACGCGCGCCTCAAGGAGATGTCAGCGGAATTGGCGGGGTCCGCTGGGGCCGATGCCTGCCGGGGGTTCGAAGAAAACCGATAGGGACATCGTGGCCTCCCGGTAACATGGCGACTGAAGGAGCACGGGTGGGTTTTGGTCAGTGGGAGTCTGACGCGCCCTCCCGCTCCGCCCAGAGCGGGAGAAGTTGTTTGATAATTTCCCACCCAAAAAAAAAAAGGTATACCAACGTTGTATCACATTCCCGAGGCTGTGAAAATAGAGAAAACTAATTTTCCCAGATATGAGACCTAGCTAGACCGATTTTTCACCCCAGTAAACCCCAGTAAATATTGCAACTTTCGTCGAAATCGTTAGAGCTGTTTTCGAGAACGTGATTACAAATATATATTATATCGCTCATTTAATAGTATAGGATAAATAAAGCTTTAGTAAGCTTTGTTTATAAAGACAAGGACCTACGTAAGATAACGTTAAATCGAGCGCTTGCTCTATTTTCTTTTCCGAGAAAATAACAATGGATTGGAACAATTTCCCAAAGTAATCAGTTATAGTCTGCCGATGGCTATCGGCAAGACAGGTAATCGATACTGTTATGACTTACTTCAATACCTATAGGAATCTTACAGCATAGGTATTGAAGCCAAAGGTCATACCTACTATATGTGAGCTTACCGCAATACCTACATAGAGCTTTGAAAATAAGTTTAAAAAAAACACGCTATTACAACAATAGGCCATGGTATCTTTTTGAAATAATTATTTAAAAAAATAAGAGACGACCATCTTATCTGTTTTTATTATCATTATTTAGAGTGTTGTTCTCACACACTATTATCTACATTTCTTTTTCATTTCTCCTTTCGCAGGTTTGCTGGAAGAAATTTCTTAAGAAATACTACCTAAATAATAGTACTTTAATTATTATTATGTTGTATCTATATGTATTTTTCTGTGTGTACATAAATAATAACAAAAAGTGCGGGATTCCGGGAGTGCCGACAGAAGTGAAAACTTGAACAAGATCGCCTTAGTGGAAGAAAAATACTTGTATAGAACAATGGTCCGTAACTATATCTAAATAAAGAACACAATCGCGTTTACAAAAATAATACTTCCGAAACCTTTAAAGTAAAAATACTTGCATAGAAAATTGATCCGTAACGTTTTATAAATAAAGAGCATAATCGCGTTTACAAAACCTTTAAAGTAAAAATACTTGCATAGAACATTGATCCGTAACGTTATATAAATAAAGAGCATAATCGCGTTTAAAAAAATGAGTCGTCGTCATGGTGTCGCGAAATCAATGATTAGTCTCATCTCAAAAATGTCCATAGCGCCTAAAGAAGTTTTCACTTCAAAAAACTCTTTGGGTAATATTTGTTGACGAAGCAAAGAGAAAAAAGTCACAACTATCCAATTTTAATTTAGTGGGAAAATTCAAACTACAGTTTAGTTTGTTCAGATGTTCCTATTTTATACCTACTTACACCTACATAATATGGCTACATAAACACGTTATAACTTTATGCTGGCTAGGTAAATAGACTCAAAGCCTATTCATAATTTTACTTTGACCCGTATTCAGCTATGTCAAGGTCTCCAAATAATAATATCGTCCACTAGTAAACAGGTTACCATCCATTCGGGGTAATGACGAAATTCCCAACTGACAGTAAATAGAAAATTTTGCACTTGAATTAATTAAGTTACACGAGCCTCTATTTAAATGATCGATTGTCATAGATGTACAAGTAGATAGACAAACTAATATACATAAAATAGCTAAAGGAAAAATTCGATATGCCTACTACGCATGTGCGGCGCGCCTTAACCGGAGTGAAGTGAGCCGCAGTCGAACGAGCAGGTAGACGCGAAGGCCGGCGGAAACAGCCGAGTAGTACCGAATCAACCTCGCGCTGGAACTCACGCTCGCCCGGTCAACGCATTATTGACCATTTCCTGCGATAATTCCAACAAAATAACATAGTCTGTTCACAATACTGCCAGATAGTTTAAGATTTTAATATATATAGTGGTTATGCTGTGACTCAGTGACAAAATAAACGTTTCATTGATGTAAGACGGACATTGTGTTATTAGTATGCACGTAATAAGCACAGGATCGTTAACAGTGACTAATGGAAAGCGTTAATTAAGAGAAGTAAAGAAGACCTGACACCTACATTGACACCGGCAGGACGTCGATACGTAACAAGTAAACAAAGAGATTCAAGTTGATGAAAGTACCGTTCGATTTTAACAAGAAGATGCCTACACACGTACACGAGAACATAGCCCTACTCAATATGATGTCTTCAGACAATTTCGAAGACGAGCTAAAAAGCGTTCAATTACATTTCCCATCAAACAGAAGATTACACAACGACGGCGCATGCGTGGAGGAGAGGGTGAGGACTTCCCGCGGGGACCTGCTGGTCGCCGTCCGCGGGGACCGCAACAAGCGCGCCATAATCACCTACCACGACCTTGGACTCAACTATGCCGCCAACTTTCAGGCGTTCTTCAACTTCATCGACATGAGAGCGATATTGGATCAGTTCTGTATCTATCATGTAACCGCGCCGGGACAGGAGGAGGGCGCCCCCACTCTACCGGAAGATTACACTTATCCTAGCATGGATGCATTGGCTTCCCAAATAGATTTTATTTTGGGACATTTCGGGATACGATCTTTCATTGGAGTTGGAGTAGGTGCCGGAGCAAACATTTTAGCGCGCTATGCTGTTGTTAGTCCTCAAAAAGTAGACGCTCTGCTCCTGATCAATTGTACATCCACTCAAGCCGGGTGGACTGAATGGCTATACCAGAAAATAAACACAAGACAGTTGAGATCGAGTGGCATGACACAGGGAGCGCTGGATTACCTAATGTGGCATCACTTCGGGCGCAGTACTGACGACCGCAACCATGACTTAGCGCAGGTTTACAAAGAGAGTTTCTCGCACGTCAATCCTATCAATTTAGCGATGTTCATTGACTCATACTTGCGCAGGACAGACCTGAGCATTTCAAGGGACACACATTCTATTAAGGTGCCTGTTCTGAACGTGACAGGTGGTTTGTCTCCGCATGTTGACGACACGGTGACGTTCAATGGTCGCCTGGACCCCTCCAAGACGTCGTGGCTGAGTATCTCCGACTGCGGCATGGTTCTGGAGGAGCAGCCGTGTAAGATAGCAGAAGCGTTCAGGTTATTCCTGCAGGGCGAGGGCTACTGCAGGTAGTCGCGTCACCGATGCCACTCCGATCCAACGCTGCGCTGCTAACTTAGAATGCACTCGATGCTTTCACGCGAGCTTTAAACACTGTTGTAGACACGTTGACAATGTAGACGAAAAAAATGTTGTTCCTTGTTTTTAGATGTTTATGGAAATAAATTTATTTTGTGGCTTAATCAGGCTTTTTCTACACCTTTGTAAATAATGTGGCAATATTTTCACGAGAACCAGTAGTAGGTAGTACTTTACTTTGAATATCACAAGCACAAAAGTTTGATGAAGTCTTGTTTAACAATATTGGCACTCACATGATTTATATTTTTACAATACAATTAAAGCAAATGATTGTAATTTGAATGATTGTTTCAATTGTGTAATCTGCATAAACTTCTTGAAGTTCTGCAATCAGATTTTCATTTATTCCCAAATTAAATTAGATTTTAAAGACAGCCTTATAATCCAAATTAAAATAAGAGAGCGTAAAATTATGAGACGTTTTCAATTAGTGACAATTTGGGGGTTTATAAAATGTCTTCTCTCCCCCTTTAGATCGTAATCTTAACAGTTTAAGAGGAATGGGGACTTACAAACCGTAATTTTCCCTGGTATTATGAAATCTAAGGAAGCTTACGTTAGCTGGTTTATTTTTATGAAGTTTAGGCAGTGCAAGTTTTATTTTTTTGATAATAAAAGAAGTTAATCACACAGTATTTTTATTATGAAAGTAATGTAAAATATTAGATTCCAAGGAAAACAACTTAGGTACCACTTAGTAACAATGACATCCATTTTGAGGTCTTTCATTCAAAGTGGTTCCTTCCATCGTTACAGCTGCAGCATACAAAATATAAGTATGTATGGGTTGATCAGTAGATTACTGCCAATGTTTTGAGGGGCGACAGTAGTATATAGGAACCTCAAGGCAAGAAATAGATCACTAAACTGTCAAAGGTAAAATAAAAATAAATAAAAAACAAACTATGGTGCTACTAACACTACCCGATCCGGGCATCGAACCCAAGACTTACCTACTTACAAACGCCACCACCACCACTAAACCAACGAGGCAGTCAATATGAATAATTTTCCAGTAATTAAAGCTAAAGCATTTAAACTAAGACAAAATTATCGGTAGGAGGTTTTACGTTCTTTTTCTACAAAAAATCCTTTTATGTATAATATTTGCATGGAATTAGTAAGTACTATTATAAGTTTGGCCAGAGCAGTGGTGGCCCAGTGGTAACGGCCGCGACTTATGAGTTGTCATAGGTTCGAACCTAGACAGGCTTTACTTTGTGTAAATTATTTCATCACCACTGCTCTCAAAACGGTGAAGGAAAACATCGTGAGGAAACCGGCATGTCCTAGAACCGAAAATTCGAGAACATGTGACATCTACCAACCCGCACTGGGCCCGCGTGGTGGATTACGGCTCTCACAGAGAGGAGGCCTGTGTCCCAGCAGTGGGAACATTTATAGGCTGATGATGATGATGATTATAAGTATGGAAATACCTAAATCTATTCTTTAGGACCGTTCAAATTGTTTCTTGAGTTAGGTACACATTTAGAGTAAACAGCAATCATCGCAAATCTGCCTAATGGAAACGAAAAATATTTTCGAAATGAGGACAAAAATAGAGAAGGTTTAAAATAATGGTAGCAAAGGAGCTCGCTCATGAATATCCAATAGAATAACAATGAGATTCCAACTTAATATGATATGAATTCCATTATTATAAAATGAAAGTTTGTGGTACACCGAAGTCGTTACTTATGCAAAGCTTATAAGTTTGAGGACATAGATATGGTCTTTGTCTTTCAGACAACGTCTTGTGATAATTACGTCCTTCCGGGAAAGTTTGACAAAGGTGTGCAGTGCCTGTTAGGAATAGGAAAATATTTTTAACTACTTAATTTACGTACCTAATAATGTCATCATCATCTGCTCAGGCTTTCCTCAACTATGTATATTGGGGTCGGCTTCCATTCTAACCGGATGCAGCTGAATACCAGTATTTTACATAGAGCGACAGCCTATCTGACCTCCACAACCCAGTAACTGCGTAATACTGGTTGGTAAGACTGGTTGTTAGACTTTCGGGCTTCTGACGACCCGTAACGACTGTCAAAGATCCACAGATGACAACTGGGACCAACCGAGGCACGGAGGAGTCTCGGTATTTAAAGATAGTCACCCATCCACGGACCAACCCCGGCAAGCGTAGCTTAACCTGATGAATCGACCCGTGCGGCTGTTATCACTTCTTTGTCCCAGACAATTACTGTCAAAAACCTAAACTAATTATTTCAGGTAACTACTGATTACGAGCTTAGGTTTAGATAGTAAATTTAATTTTTTACCCTGTACTAGTAGGTATTGCCGAATGGATAATGCTCATACATCTAAAAAAATATGTATATCGGGGTTGGCTTCCAGTCTAACCGGATGCAGCTGAATACCAGTACTTTACATGGAGCGACTGCCTATCTGACCGATCTGTTATATTCTTCGCAGCAAAACCTTATAGTAACCAGTCTATAAGTTGACCTTTTCACTATTTTGCAGGTTGGTTGGTTGCACGAACTTTTCACTTGGTAAAAAGTTCTGCCTGGCGGCAATAGGTAGCGCTGGCTACCGGTATTTGTAAGTTATTGGGAATTCACACAAACTTTCTGTTTGGACCAAACTTTAGTTCTAGAACAAATGTTTTGATATCATTGGTTGGTCTACATTCAATGGAAATAGGTAAATAAATAAAAGAAAAAAAAAATTGCCCAACATTTACGTAAAGTCGAAGAATTAACATAACATCAGGAGTATTCCACAAAGAGATATGAAGGTGTACAAAAATATCCACATTTCGCCTGTTATGTTTAAGATCCTAGTAATAGGGGGAGAGCCTATTACCACGAACATTTTGCCAGACCCGGAGAGCCAACCCAGGAGGACCCCAAAGCAGGGCCGCGCCGACTCTCGGCAGCGCCTATGTGCGAAACCTATGAAGCGCCTCTTTTTTGACGTCCTGTTTCGCCGCGTATTTTTTTGTTTTGTTTCAAATTTTGTCTTGGATATTTGTGCTTACTCATCGATACTCAACTATGATGAATGTTATGTTATTAATACTCATAATCTAAGCCAAAGCCTCATGATTTGTGTAAAAAAAACAGTAATTGGCGCTGACATTTAATTAAGTCTTAAGGTCGCCTCCGGCGCCCCTAGTGCCCTGGCTTCGCACATGCGGGCGGCGCGGCCCTGCCCCAAAGTTCCTGCAGCCGTTGCGCTGGTGACCACTAGACCCTCGAGTTAGTCGAGTCGTAGATAAATTCAAATTCAAATCATTTATTTCGAGTAACAATAGACTCATATTATTATAAGAATAGGCATACACATTTACAAATAGAGTTGAAATACAATCAATAAAATTAATTAAGTAATCAATAAAATGTTATATTAATACCTAATATTGAAAACGACACTCGTTGTTAACAGTGATAGGCTTGATTATTGACCCGACAAGGTTATTTGAAATGAAATGAATTTTTTATTCTGTAAATAGGATATCGGAACCACTTTTGCACGAATTAAAAAAATAAGTTAGATGAGTTCGGTGTTTCCTATCTCACTACTCTGAAAAGAAAGGCCGAAACAAACTCCGAGGTCGCAGTCTCTTTTAAAGTCCAGACATAATCTTGGTCAGGCCATATGAGGACCATGTAGATGAGTGTCTGAAATGGTCTTTTGAGGAAAGAACCACACAGATTTGAGTGGACCTGTACAGTCAGTGCAAACATTTGTCAGTAATCGTGGACCTCAACGCAGAATTTTTGACGGCTTTAACTTTTGACAGCACGGTTGGCGCAGTGGTTAAGCGATTGACTGCTGCGCTGCGTGTCGCGGGTTCGATTCCCGCACGGAACAAATACTTGTATGACCTACAAGTAGTTGTTCCGGGTCTGGCTGTTTGTGTATGTGAGTTTAAATGTTTGTAAACGCACCCACATACAGGAGAAATTCCTAGCGTGGGGCAACGTTTCTTTAAAAATAAATAAAAAATTAACTTATTTGACAAGTTCGCTCGACTTTTTTATTGAAATACTAGCTGCACCCCGCGGTTTCACCCGCATAAGTCTCGATCCCGTGGGAAAAAAAAAGTATCCTATGTTCTTTTCCAGGGCATCATCTATATATGTGCCAAATTTAATCCAAATCCGTTCAGCCGTTTTAACGTGAAGGCGTAACAAACAAACTTATTTTCGCATTTATAATATTACTAGCTGCGCCCCGCGGTTTCACCCGCATAAGTCTCGATCCTGAGGGAAAAAAAAAGTATCCTATGTTCTTTTCCAGGGCATCATCTATATATGTGCCAAATTTCATCCAAATCCGTTCAGCCGTTTTAGCGTGAAGGCGTAACAAACAAACTTACTTTCGCATTAATAATATAGACTAGCTGCGCCCCGCGGTTTCACCCGCATAAGTCTCGATCCCGTGGGAAAAAAAAAAAGTATCCTATGTTCTTTTCCAGGGCATCATCTATATATGTGCCAAATTTCATCCAAATCCATTCAGCCGTTTTAGCGTGAAGGCGTAACAAACAAACTTACTTTCGCATTTATAATATAGACTAGCTGCGCCCCGCGGTTTCACTCGCATAAGTCTCGCTCCCGTGGGAAAAAAAAAAGTATCCTATGTTCTTTTCCAGGGCATCATCTATATATGTGCCAAATTTCATCCAAATCCGTTCAGCCGTTTTAGCGTGAAGGCGTAACAAACAAACTTACTTTCGCATTTATAATATTAAGGAAGGATTAGCGAATGTGCCGTTTCAGTTTAAAATAATAGCTCTTTAATTGTGGTACCTTAGTTATATTACCTTAGTAAAAAAAATTGTTTTACAAAAAAACTTTTTACAAAAAAAAAAAACATCCGACTTCAAAGAAAACACTACAAAGTGAAAAATAACTTTAATTTCGGAAGTCGGTGTCTTTGGTTTTGAATTTTCGTTCTTTGTCACCGACTTCCGAAATTAAAGTAATTTTTCACTTTGTAGTGTTTTCTTTGAAGTCGGTTGTTTTTTTTTTGTAAAAAGTTTTTATTTTTCACTTTTTAGTTGTAATACCTAGGTACCCCACACAAATTCGAATACCACTACCTGCTATGTAAATAACAGTGACAGGAAGTTATCATAATATCATCCACATACTAAGTGAGGTAAAAATACGTATTGTTGAAGCTAACTCAAAAACTACCGTCGAATTGATAACCTCCTCCTTTTGGAAGTCGGTTAAAAATATAATGTCGCTTGCTACGCATTGTTCTACATCTTTGACGAAAGACTAGTTTAATCTAATAAGTAACTACAATGTAAATCTTTGACTGAAAAGGCTTTTCTTGGCCCGGGACAGAACGTTGAACCCCACAATAGACTTCCGCGATCGTAAGTATTCCTTGCAGTGATACGATGAGGCTGTAATTAATTAATTCGTGAAGAGCAACACTTTCAGTAGTAGGTAATAAACACGACATCAAAGAGAAGTGTAAATATTTTCAACTGTTAATGTTCAAAGTGGCTTTCAAAGACTTCATATCCAAAGCTTTGTTAACGGAACCGATACAAAAAACAGTCCGTAGCTGTAATTAATTTTCGATTCGCGCTGAACGTTCCATTCGTGTTTTTGTTTGAGAGCATTTTTCCGTTTTTTCCTGAACAAACGTGGACGTTGCCTACCCTGGGGGGGTGAAAAGTGGGAGGTAGGGGGAGGTGGGGGCTCGGCTAGTTAAATGGACTCGCGTCGAGAGAGAGTGGGGGATTCCCCATTTCCCCCCTTTCACTGACCACTGGATGAACGGATTATGAAATATTTCATCGGAAAATAAAACTGAAAAAATATTACCGCCGGCGTCTGAGAGCGTATTCTTCAGGGAAGCTAGTTATAACTTGAAATTATCTACTCTGTGGATATCTTGATTAATAACCAGAGCGAACAATGTACATTTTATACTTCTCCTGTGCATACTTTGAAACTATTCGAGTAACAAAAGTCGTTATTCTGCGTAATTATAAACAATGTCTAGAGATAACAAAGAATATTGTAGTTTTATCTTAGGAACCTATACTTCATTTGAAATAAGATTAGACATTTAACTAAACCTTTTTTACAGTTCGTTCAACCGATTTTGACTTCTATTGCGTTGGTGGCATGACAAATGGCAGCTGCAGTAAACATTGGTATTGTAACCACTTTTTTTGCTTTTAATGCCATCCTTATGCCTACGGTATAGAAGTCAAAATCGGTTGAACGGACTGTAAAAAAGATTTGTTTAAATGTCTAATCTTATTTCAAATGGCGTATAGTTTGTCATAAAGTGCAATTTTCTTTAAAAACAACTAGTTTTTAACCTACCCTCGGGGTGAACATTATTTCAAGAGTTATCGCTGCTGGCTGGCCGCTAAACTAACACGCCGTGCCTAAAATGTTAGTTGTCCGATTATGAGTACTTCTTATACCTATTTACAGGAGTAGTGGTTGTAGGGGGAAACTCTGAGTTTGTTTCGGCCTTTCTTCTCAGAGCAGTCAGATGGGAAACGCCGAACTCATCTAGCTTATTTTTAATACATAATCAGCCTACAATGTTCCCACTGCTGGGACATAGGCCGCCTCTCTTCGAGAGGGAGTGGGCTGTATAATCTACCACGCGGGCCCAGTGCGAGTTGGTAGATGTCACATGTCTACGAATTGTTGGTTCTAGAACATGCCGGTTTCCTCACGATGTATTCCTTCCCCGTTTTGGGAGCAGTGGTGATGAAATTATTTACATAAAGTAAAGCGCCTGCCTGGGTTCGAACGCATGACCTTACAACTCGTAAGTCGTGGCCGTAACCACTGGGCCACCATTCCGATATCCTGTTTACAGAATAAACAATTTCATTTCGTTTCAACCATTTGACATCCAACACACCCATTATTCACAGAAATGAGAATTACTGTATTCTCATTTCTGCGCGATTTACTACTGAACCACTAGTCTACGAGACTCTACGAGTAAGCCACACTGTAGCTCAATAAGAAATGAGGCACATAAAATAAAATAAAACACTACAACTTCACATTTATACCCAATACTAGCACAAGCGTTTTGGTTTGGGTTATTTGGGACAGGAATACTGATCATATGCAACCTACATTGCTAGACATTTAAAAGCCTTGGCCCAAAGGTACAGTAGGATTTGTCTGACTCTGTTTCTCGTATTTTCAGCTCTATTTTGTTCACACCAATCAATTATCAATTTATTTCCATTATGGAATGGCATTAAATACCAAATTGTTTTTGAATTCAATATTGAATACAAAAACAATTCGGTATTTAATGCGCACATTGAAACGATAAGCTGCTTATCAACCCTGAACAGATTTTAAAACGTAAATTCAATGAGGTGAACTTTAAAATCGATGAGCTGTGGAGAAGAGATAGGTTGGTGTTTCACAACTGCAGTGCTATTCTTTAATGTTGGGGCCACATTGTCGTGATAAGGCGAATTACACTTCGCGCCGTCTCTCTCGCACACCGCTCGACGTAAAAACAGAAAGTTTGATGGACGGTCGGAAAAAGTAGGTTCTGATGCAACCACCTATACTATTAAATGTCTATTTCTATGTATGTCTATTTCTTTTTTACCATTGCCACTCGAAAAAGGGCATTTTATTCATCGATAACAGTAAATAAAACTCTCTTTTACTCACTGAGTGAATAAAAACATTTTGAATTAGGAACAAGTACGAATTGTACGAATTATGTACAAACGATGAATAAAACGTGCTGAAAGTACATACTGGCTGGCTAAATGGAACTATAGAGCTATACATTTTTTTTTTAAACCTGCCAATTTTAGTTAGGTTCAGATAGAACTGTTATCGTGTCAACTTAGTCCCTCGAATTAAATTCCCTTTTTTTTCACTCGTTATATAATATACTATTTTATATCTGTTTAGTATATTGTATCACATTTTAATTATAATAAATATTTTTTCTTTAAGTACGCTGTACTGGTACAGCGTCTTAATATTTGTTTGCTGCACCGGTCGACGTCATTGCGTCAGCGCCGGCTGTCGCTGAAAACCAGCGCTGGGTCTCTGTCTTGCATAGGGTCGTAGCATAATGCTGAGCGATAGCCGATTTGCGTGGATGTGACGCATGCTTCCCCAACCTTTTCTAATTTTTGTATATTAAGCTCTTTTTTGCGTTATGTTTACCACAAATAAACGTTTTTTCTTTCTTTACCTATCTTCAACTAGCGCTGAGCGCTCACAGCGGCTCGCTAGCCAAACTGTGAGAACATCGCAGGCCCGTGCTCGGGAATCTAGCGCAAAACGTGCGCAGCGTCTCAGTGATTTAAGGCAGTATGTCTCTGCAACAAGAGATAGGGAGTCTAGCGCTGAGCGCTCGCAGAAGCTCGCTAGCCAAAGCGCGAGAACATCGCAGGCCCGTGCTCGGGAATCTAGCGCTGAACGTGCGCAGCGTCTTTCTGATTTATATGCAATAAAAACAAAACCCTCCTTTTGGCAGTCAGGAAATAAATCACAGCACTCAGTACTAACCGAACCACACTCATAATTTTATCACAAGTTAAAATGTTTACCGCCCAACGAAGTGGGCACGGGTCAGCTAGTCTTCAATATTTTCACAAGTCTGAAGCTTCAATTTCATTTAAGTTTCATAAAGCGTTACGTAGTTTGGTTTTACATTTTCTCTTCGTGTTGTTCTTCATATAACGAGGTCAGATTACCTCCAACGGATATTCTTTGATGTATTTAATCCTATTATATGTGAACTTGTCAAAGGAATCTTCCCACATTATCAAGTACACCGTATCTTGTAAGTCGGGAGGTAATATTGAAAGAGGACCGGGATTCCGGGTCGGGACCGCGTTCCCGGAATGTCTCATATTGGAATCTGTCCGGGACTCCGATGCTACAATGTAGCGTTTTTCCTCAGAGCGCCTTTATCTAATAATATTAAAGTCTTGCTCAAATAACTCTGTTAAACTCATTCGCAATTAATGTGAGGAATTTAATAAATAACTGCTTCTGATTGGGCATTATTGTATCATGTAACGTTTCATTATAAAGCGAGGGAGAGATTGGAAAAACACAATAATTGTACAGTTTAATTAAATTAATCACTGCACTTATTGAGTAATAAAACACCGAGGCAATCGTAGTTATTTCTGTAATTGGTTTTCAATAAAACAATTGAACACGTTAAATAGATTTATTTTACAATTAAACAGATTTTCACATAGATACTTAAATATTTCGTTATTTACACAATACAATTATATTGTCATAAAAACATTTAATAAAAATTGACTAGAGTTCGTAATTTATCTACAAAATGTATTTACAAATGTAAGCTCCGAATTAACGTAGATATTACAGATCAGTCTGACTATAATTAAGTATTTACAGGTATTATGAGCTAATGTCTTCCACATAGTTGGCTAGCTACTGTTAACAGCTATAACGAGTCGTGTATTCATTAGGGTCCTGTGGTCGTAATTAGGCAATAATCGGAACAGGCCAAAACATTGTTGTGGTCGCGAAGATTGTGTTTGCATTTCGACGAATTGTGTTTTGTGTCGCGTTGTGGGAATTATGGGCTATTTACATAACTTCACGACTTTTTCCCCGAAAGGTTGGGCAGTACCACACACGTTTCGCCAGTTATAATAGGGAAGAGCCTATTGCCATCAATCGGGCACAAATCCATACTTCAGATAAAAAACCCAATAACACTTTGCCCGACCTCGGAGTCGAACCCAGGACCTCATGCTTACCGATAGGGACATAGTGGCCCCCGGCAACAGGGCAACCGAAGGAACACGGGTGGGTTTTAGTCAGTAAGAGTCTGACACGCCCTCCCGCTCCGCGCAGAGCGGGAAAAGTTATTTGATAATTTACCGCCCAAAAAAAAAAAGGACTTCATGCTTAGCAGTAGCTCTTGCGACTACTTAGACTAACAAGGCAGTCGGTTTTTTCAAAGATAAAATGTTGGTGGCAATTTCTTTCGTCTGAAATTAGTGACACGGTGCCTTGGTTTTCCTAATGAGTGTCCGACCGATTTGCTCAGTGAAACGGTAGAAATGAGTTGTGAAGAAACTTATCTTAATTTACAAACGAGTCTCTAATGAATAGACGACTCCTCCCGACGAACCTTATCGATTGAAAACGACGAAATATTAACCATTAGTATACATATGTAATATGAACTGAATATTAATAAGGTTAACAAACATTTGATATTATGCTTATTAGTATATGTAAAATTATTCCAGTATTATATTAATGTGTAGGTAAACGAAGATCGGCAATGTATGAGCCGTACTGTCGTACTTAATCTTATTTAGAACCATGGTATTGGAATCATAATATAATCAATCATAAGCAAGACATACGAAGCCAATATTGAAATATAAACATTGAGAAACTTTCGTACGCCGTAAATAAAAAGTTATAATTCCGAACAGGCCAATTCCGAGTTATATTGCGTGTACTGTGTACGCTAAGTAGGTGTTATAAATCCCAAACCTTTTATGTAAACGTGTGAAAGTTTGGAAACAACGTTTTCATTTGCACCGTAAATAATAATGCTAATTTCACCCTGTTAATAAGTTTTAAATTAAATCAATAAGATAGCCACTCTGAATATTACAATATGTTGAGCAGATTAACAATTCTGTAAAAAATCTGATACATTTTTGGTATGACATGACATTTTTCCGAGCCCTTGTGATTGTGAACCATGAAATAGGATGACACAAAATATTCAATCAATAGAGACAACACTTTCAATATTATATTGTATACGCAGTTACAAAAACATCATACAAAATCATTCGTTGTAAAACTAGGCTTCCATATCGATGATATTAGTTCAGGTAGTGTTTTTTATTGCAGTTTGGCACATACTTGGCTCGTGAGCGTGACTAGTACATAATATGTTTATACATAATTATGATTGATTGGGGATTATCTTTTTTTATTAGAGGTTTCTCTTTTGTTCCAACACAGAGTGATAAGGTATGTTTCAGATTGAACAAATGTACAGTTATTTGTTTAAAAAATTCATCGAAGCCAATAAAAAAACAGGGGGGTAATCTAAAGTTCTTAAGAGAACTCACGTTTCAGATGACGTTTACGATACACATGTGGAGTGGGCTTACAGTATACCTATGTATCGGTGAGACGAACGATATGGTTGGTGTCGCCGAGCTCGGCAGCCTTACGAGCGGTGCGCTAGCTGTGCTCGTGGTGAGTCCGCGGTGACAGCGAGCCGGGGCCCGACTCTGCGCTGGAGTCGCCCGCGTACACCTCGGACAGCCCGCCGCCGCTACCGCACCCGCCCCCGCTCACGCTGCCGCCCCCGCTGCCGCCTGCGCCGAGCATGCTTGCTGAGAGCGCGGCTTTAGCTAGGAATGAAATATCTACAGTCACGATAGGTATTAGAGCATTATGCAGTGTTTGAGGCTTGAAATGTCATCTATGCCTAAAGCACTAACTATTGAAGCTACGGAGGTTTAGCAAGAAACCGTTTTGCAGAGATTAGTAAATTTATTTGTTTTCGTCTTGCAACTTTACCTCTATTAATATTATCTTAGATATATTTGAAACAAAATAAGTACTTTCTGATTCATTTATAGTTTTATGGTGTAATCTTTATGACTGTTATGTACCGTTAATGAGGCTTATTGTTGTGATCTTCTCGTAGCGGCTCAACTGTGTGAGTGTGTGTGCTACAAGTACCGTGATGTGCTAGCGACAAGCAGTAGAACGTAGGCGCGCAGTGTCGCGGCCGCACCTTCTCGTAGTAGCTCAGCTGTGTGAGTGTGTGTGTGAGTGCGTGTGCTACTAGTACCGTGATGTACGACCAGCACGCAATAGGACGTGGGCTCACTGTGTCGCGGCCGCACCTCCTCCTAGCAGCTCAGCTGTGTGAGTGTGTAGTGTGAGTGCGTGTGCTACAAGTACCGTGATGTGCTAGCGGCACGCAGTAGGACGTGGGCGCGCAGTGTCGCGGCCGCACCTTCTCGTAGCGGCTCAGCTGTTGCAGCTCGCACTCCGAGTGGTGCTTCTCCACTGTTACACATACCATACTATTCAACAAACAATATTTAAACATTGTCATTTTATTGTCATCTACATCATACTAATGAAAAGACACACACACTGATGAAGCTGAAGCGTGATGGTGATCTGGAAAAGGTATATTATGATGGCATGATTATAATTTTAAACATTCTAAAATTTCAAAAGTTCTGTGTCTTCCTTTAAAAATATACATACAAACGAGTTTAAGAGATGATACTTTGAGGCTGAAACCGAGACACTTTTCCGTATTCGCATTGTTTCAGTTCTGACCTTCAAGTCCCATCTCAAATATTCGCCCTGTAAGTATATTTAATGGAGAAAAAATATTAAAAAGTACCAGTGTATTTACTCAAAGGTTTTGTGAGTGTTTTATGTGCCACAGGCTTTTAGAAATTCTTTCGTTTGTAGATACAAATATTTTATTTGTTGAGAGAAAGCCCCAAACCCGTATTAAAATTTTGACACATCACACTGAAGTAACTTTGCATGCTTTTTATTTTATTGACTGGGAAACTAGCAAGCGCCTCGCCGAATGGTTACTGAACACCACTGCCCTAAGTGACCTCTAGTTATTGTCAAGGACTAGAAACCGGTCGGTTCTAACACCGAAATCTCGATTAAAATTCATGTGGTGAGGAATCCACAATACCAGATTCCATTCCAGAGACAAAGCTGATTTGCCCCTGTAATGAGGGTTTGCTGAAATTACGTTCACTAGGTGGCAGCACTGAGACGTCAGGTCCGGGCACCTGTCAAAAGTGTCAAAGCACCTATATTTTCTTTAGTCGTGACTGAATGATGAACATCATCATATATTTTATAGACTAACTATGTTCTTAATGTCCCTCGGCAAACCTCGTGTTCCGTCAGTCGTCGGATTTCTATCAGTTGCCCTTTGCACTTAGTGCAGACCGGACGCTTTCAATCGACTTGGAAGTATATAGAGTTGTTAATACTCTTTTAACTTAATGTAATTTATTTAAAAAACCGCAGGAAAGCTGCTAAAGTCGCAGGCATGACAAATAGGAATATAGTTCACACGAAAATCAAAACAAAACAACAATAAAGTACTTAGTTCTGAATTCAAATTATTATACAAGATAAATCTAATAATTGATGGACATGGAAATTAGCATCCGATTGTATTCGGAAATGCGATGATTCCCGAGTGACATTAAGAAAATAGAAATACTTTGTATTCATTTTCAAAATGGAAGACGTCTTGTCAAAGTGTCGCCAAATGGTGGCGTGAATTTTCATGAAAACCTACATTATATCGGCACCCTTCAAACCTTAAGACAGCAACGCTGCTTCAGGCTGCTTGGTAGGTATGAGCGTTATTTGACGTCACTAGTTACGATAACTGGCTACGAAGCATGTAGCCGAATAGCTAGTTTCGAGTCAAACTGTAAACACGTTATTTTGTAAGTAGTTTCATTTTCGATGCAGACAGTCCTAAGCCTGAATAAAATATGAAAGGAAGTTTATTTGTGTCATTATTACATTATTGATGTAACTGCATATGTAGCTACAAAAACTTATTCGTTCCAAAAACGTAAAGCTCGTGATATGTAACGTATTACGTATGTAATCAGATATATTTTCGTTTCGCAAATAATATATATACTCGTAGAATCAGCATGTTGAACAATTTGAAAAAATAACTAGTTACTAAAATCACGTGTTTTCAAAACAGGTGACGCTTTCGAAGTCACTAGTTACGTTACGTTTCGCGAAAATCACGTAACTACCTACCTCTACTGATTGGCGACAAAAATTGCTATGGTATAAGTAAGTACTTCTAAGGACGAACTCCTTCACAAAGAGTTTTACTACTACTAAAACTCTACTAAGACTCTAGCCCTCCTTCTACTGATGATATGAAGGTAATCTTTAAGTCTCACCCTCAGCCCTCTCCCGGTGTCGTTGCGGGTGCTTTCTGCAGGGTCGGTGCGGCGGTGCGTCGTTGTCTCGATGACCGAATGTTCGGAACTGTAGCGTATGGTCCAGTGTCGCAGCAGTAGCCGCCTCGCCGCCAACGGCGAATGTCGCGTACGGACTTATCTCGTACACGTCTTAAAAATAATCATAATCATTATCACAAAAAGCGGTAAAATACAATAGACGTGGAAATATTTAGTAACCTGTTCCGCTCAGCCGCTACACACGCACGCAGTCTGCGTTCAGCGCTCGGTGTGGCAACACGCCGTGTTTGGGGTTCACGACAAGTCAATCGTCATCCTGAGGATGCCTTGTTGAGAGGTAAAACACGTGTCGATTTCTTTCAGGAGTTTTTTATGGCTGTTTTGAAATAGCTAAACGGAATAAGTTACTAAATATATCCACGTCTATTGTATTTTATAATGTATTTCCGCAAGGTCACGCCTGAATCAATTAATTACAATAAGCGGTCTTTCCTGGAGTGGTTGGTTGCAAGACATCGAAGATAATAATTTCGCCGCGAGCGAGTGGTGCGAGTAATCGCCTGTCGCACTCGGACACTCGCTGATAGCCCAGCTACAAAACTATCGGAACTACACACTCGCTGCTCGTCAGCCAGTTGCTAGCTCTACTCGCTACTCGACGAATCGCCAGCGGTAGAAAAACTGCCTTGGTTTCATAGAAAAAGTTGTTCATTCGTTTTATTCTACACGACTCCACCCCTGCCAATCCCGTTAAGGCATTCACGTTGCTTGATATAAAATTAGCTAACCGACATTAAATACATGAGATTAGTTTCTTAATTATTGTGGCGAAACCCTTCAAGCGCAAGTAAAAAGGCTCTGACTCAATGAGACGGAAGAAGTCTGTTGGAGCTAGAGAAACTTGTACTTAGGAATTGAACAAGCTTCAGTCAATCAAGACAAACTTAGAGGGCATCTATCTGTTCTATATGACAAAAATACGTTACTGAGTTGACTAATCGAGACGCTAGTGCTGCCTAGCGGCGTTCGACAGAGTCTACAACATAACCTGCTGGTCAGACCAACTGGAGCCAGTAGATATGGGTACCTAGCACCCTCTTTTTAAATGAAGATCGTGCAAGGCACCTATTTTACCAAGTGTGCTAGCACACTGTGCTACCACGAATGAGGCGAGGCTGCGGTGGCCTGTGAGCACATAGGTGCTGTGAGTGTCAGTGAGGCGCATGACTCGCCCGACTTGCCGCACGAGTTGCGAGTGTGGTGTGTAGCTACGACAACACGACACGGTACACATACGCAACAGAATTGGCACACGTGGTGACTAATCGATTAAGCGCGTCAAATTAAACTTAGACCATAACTCCTTTGCTTAGAATCGTAAATAGACTTGCAATTGAGCGAGTGACTCGTTTCGTTCAAAACTCACAATATGAGTACAATATGTTCTGTGTAGCTAATCTGTGCCTGTGGTGTGTGGTAGCACATCAAATTTAAAAGAGTGAGTGACTCTTTTGATCCAAGTGAGTAGCTACAACTGTGCTAGCACATGTGCTGAGTTACCCAACACTAGAGCACAGTTCATGGATAGCGGTCAAGCAGTGAAGACGTTTAGAAACTGTCTCGCATGTACATACAATGTGTGAATAATGTGATTGTAAATTGAAATTTGATCTGAACTGCAAACGGTTTTCTATTGCGCAATAACCAACACTACCCACAGTAGTTTAACATATTGCTGATAATAACGAAAGAAACACATACCCTTCTCCGTCACATATTATAAATATAAACAAAATGCTGTTCGTTGGTAGGTAAGGGCATTACTTGAGAAAGGCTGGACCGATATAGCAGTTTTTGTTTTAAACTGTTCGCAATAATGTAGTCCGAATTAGGTTTTAATGGAAAAAATATTGGAAAAATTTCTTAAAAAATAATCGGGAAATCCTTTTTTTATGGGAGTTTTGTATGAATAATTGAAATTTATACAGGATAACGTCTATCAGGTCAGCTAGTTAGGAATAAAACCTAATCTATCTTGTACCACTTGTACCTAGTTGGTCAATGAAAAATATCATAATTTGTGCTGAAACGTTTTAAAAATAAGGTAACTGAACAAACTAGATAAAACTCCAAACCTGTGAGCTGTAAGATCTAAAAAATAACTAACGAAACATGCGTACGTACATAAATGTTTAATTTACGAGAAGGGAATAATGATAATTAATATAATGTAATGTAAAATGTATAACTGGAATATTGAGTATGTTTATGTTTTTTATTAAATTTTTATATCCATTTAATTGCAATGCCTTAACAGGTAACTATTTTCTAAGAACCTACCTATTGTTAACATCTTCAAAATGTTGTACACTTAGTTCGCAATAAAGAATTTGAATTTGGAAGGTTCCGGCCTGTTCATCTCCTATGATTAAATTGGTATCTTACTTGGCAGATATTTCATAACTGTACTAATTTTTTATTTATTCAATAAGTAGTGGCTATTCTGACATCGTGAAACAGGCCCTTAATCTGCTGAGCCAATTATTGTATTTGTAATATTTACTCACAAAGCATCAAATAGCTGATTGATTACTCTCTGTAATTCATGTTCTCTACATTAATAATTTAATGCGCGTAAAGCCATTTATGATTAAAATTACTCTACCGAAATGCTGCTGTCAAAAATAATTTTACGTTTAATATTGCTCGGAGTATTACCTACTGAGTGTTACTTTGATCGCAAATATCAATTCGAAATACAGACAACATAGGAATGCAAAACAAAGAGAGGAAAGCTAAGGAAATGGTAGATTAATTATTCTAACGGCTCTTTATATTTCAGTTCTTAAGTAAATATAAAGGTTGAATGGTTAAATAGAGCAAAAGAAACTGATTAAAACTTTTACTCAAAAATGCATGTAATGTGGTCATTATTTTGACAACCTTGTTTGAGCAAAGTCGACCTTGCCGTTCTGTTTCAAGGAGCGGCCGGCAAAGTTTTGCTGGTCGCTCTAACAGGCCGGCAAAACATTGCCGGCCGCTATTTTAACGTTTCAACGTTTTAAAAAATCAAATGCAAAAAGTTTTTATTTAAAACACAGCTGTTTGTATTTATAGAGATAGGTACAAAAAGATTTTATTCCATATTTGGCTGTATAGTTCCAACTACCATTGTTAAAAAAAAAACAAAGAAGTAACAAAAGCGCGGTTCAGCGAAAATTTTATTTTATTTAGTGACTTTTTGCTAAAAATGAGCTCTCAAAGCGAAAATTCTTCCGATTCAATGTGTTTAACACCGCCAGACATTAAAAATGAAGCTAAATTAGTGGTTGAAAATTAAATACCGCGAAACTCAAAGGAAAAATATAAACTTGCATATGAAAAATTTGTGCAGTGGAAAATCAGTAGGAAATCTAAATCTTTACTTGCTGGTTTTATTTAGATTAGGTACTTGCATTTTTGAGTAAAGCACTATACAAGCCTTGGCCCACTATAACTGCTTCGCTGGTCACGCTATGATTGCCTCGAGCTAGCCTAGCTACGCTCTAGACCTTCCAGCTTGGCCATCATTGCAGCCCTTGCTGTCCTCGCTGTAAAGGCCTCTCGACCTACGGCCTCGGCCTTTATCTCAGCTCGTCCATCAAGTGCTGCACGCTGACCGCGCTGTGTCGGCCTGGAGCTGCGCTACGCTGCGCTGTCGGCCATCGTCAGCGCGACCAGCAAAGTAGTCATTATAGACCGCGGCAGTAATGTACTATCATTAGTCTCAATTATTATATTCTATCAAACGGCAAGAATTGTTACAAATGCCGAGGTATAAAATGCAAAGAACATTACAACTACAGGTCTAAGTAAATCAGAATCTAAGTGAACCTTATACTTCACAGCTGATGTACCATCGGGGGTTACATATCTAACCAGTTTGTAACAAACTTCCGTGCATACGACTCTTTTTTTTCTTAGGTAAGCGATACAATAGCGGCCGAGCGCTGCAAGCAAGAATAGTCCTTACAGTGTACAGATATGCGTTTCTTCGATAGTACACACGACTACACATCAAGTTATAAATTTCCAGTGTAAGCTGACCTCGTATTGTACGGAAATCCTATACAATGCGAGATCAGCATAAACTGATAATTGATGTGTAGCCGTGTGTACGTATAAGCACAATTGCCTTACCACTGAACTTATGCGATTATAGGACATCAAAATTCCATTCTTGATGTTTTGTGAAAGAGGCACCATAATTATGCCACGGTTCCGATTTTGATACACCATCAAACGTTGGAAAGGAACCAAGTTTTAATACACTCACCAGCAGTAAATTGCATACGTCAATTTTAAACCAACCTAATGTGCAATTATATTCACTTACAAACAACTAGAGAACCTACTTGGCAGCTGTTCACATTTAAAAATCATTAAGAATAGGTTTAGTTTGTTCACAAATTCGCGTTTAGAACTTGGGCCACATTTACTGCCTATAAGTGTATCTAAGGAAGGTAAATGTGTCACTTACCAGATGCAGGTGACAGTTTATCGTGCTTGTAGTCATGTTGACAGTTTCTGATGTTCTGCTGTTCGGGACAGACGGATTTATCAGTGCTGGCCACAGAATGGCTGCAGCGACGTGTCTCTTCTTCTGCGGCACCGCCGCATGGCCATAGCGTGCTAGGAAGATAACTGTTAATTATCCACACCACCAATAAACGTATTACAAGTACATGCCTGAGTGAAATATTTAATTTAAGGAAAATATTCATATCTGTATAGATTTTTTTTCTTGTATTCCAAAGCTGGACCTTAAACTGTCGAAGTAGCAGTCTAACATATTATATTACCTCAGTTAGTTACTCTGTTAGCATTGCATTAAAAGTGAAGGTTGTGTCATTGAGGGCAAATAGCTGGCTCTCAATAGACAAAAATGAAAGAAGCAGCTCTTCAGTAGGAGAAGAAAGTCTGCATCTCTTTATTGTTGCTTCTACTATCGCAATTGCAAGAAGCAAATTTGGATGAAGCTAACTTTTGAATATCAATTTAACAATAAACTCAATTTTTAACCGACTTCCAAAAGGAGGAGGTTCTCAATTCGACTGTATGTTGTTTTTTTTTTTGTATGTTTGTTACGCGATTACTCCGTCAATTACGAATTGATTTTGATGATTCTTTTTTTGTTTGGTAGATCATACTTCAGAGGTAGTCCCATATAAATTTTATTAACTTTACTTGGGTAGTTTTTGAGTTAGCTTCAATAATACGTATTTTTACCTCACTTAGTATGTGGATGATATTATGATAACTTCCTGTCACTGTTATTTACATAGCAGGTAGTGGTATTCGAATTTGTGTGGGGTAGGTATCACAACTAAAAAGTAAAAAATGAAGTCGGTTGTTTTTTTTTTTGTAAAATGTTTTTATTAGCCTACACTGTCCTACTGTTGAGCAAAGGCCTCCCCCAAATCCTTCCATGCATCTTTTTCCAGGGCCACCTCCATCCAACCCTTGCGGTACGTGTCTAGGTAATTCCTAAACTACGATGCTCAGACCTGGTCGCTCACCGAGTCGCAAAAGTTCCCCCTTGGGGTTTGCCAAAGAGCAATGGAGCGCAGCATTCTGGGTGTAAAACGAAATGACAAAATACGAAACACCACGCTACGCTCCAAAACGGGGATCTTACACGTAGGCAAAAAGCTGCCAAGCTAAAATGGGATTGGGTGGGTCATGCCAGCCGCATGCATCGTGACCGTTGGGCAACAGTCTCCACACGGTGGGTGCCTGAGCAGCCCCGGATCTAGGGGGGGCAAGCTGGGGCCAGTGCCCCGGGCGCCAACTTCAGGGGGCGACAAATTCAAGCGTAGCAGACAAGTGCACCACCCAGCACACCGAAACTTTGCAATAAATGAGACACATTTATAATTTTTCATGGTTTGCTGCTGCTGCGGCTGCAGAAAACCTCAAGCGGCGTAAGTATAATAACCTCATTGGTAACTATACTTTCGAGCCGTTTGGGGTTGAAACCCTCGGGCCGTGGGGTCCGAGTGCCCATGGCCTCTTCCGTGACATCTCAAAACGGCTATTTGACACTTCCCGTGACCCAAGGGCTGGTTGTTACCTTGGCCAGAGGCTAAACATTGCCATACAACGTGGCAATGCGGCCAGTCTCTTGGGTACATTACCAGTCGACAGCGATGCGGATGAATTTTTCGACGCTATATTTTAGTTTGTAAATAGTTCTAGTTAAGTTAGTATATAATATCTATTTTTATTTTGTAAATAATTAATTAACTTTAATATAATAATTTTTCATTTTTTTTTTTTTTGTTGAATTGGCGCATTATCGATCGATACTGTTTGCTTAATATGTTGCTGCCAAAATTTTCATTTAGAAAAATTTTTATTTCGCGGGGGCTAACTTTAGCGCATCCCCGTAAAAGATTGGCGGGGGACGGCAGACGGAAGTTTTAGCCCCGCCTCAAAAAAAATCTAGATCCGGGGCTGTTCCTGAGAATGTACGGTGGCACTGAGGCCGGCCCAGGAAGAGGTGGCGAGACGATTATTCCATTGATCCTACAAAAATGTTATATAGTAAGATACTTATTTAATATCCTATAAAGGATCAGGAGAAAGAAGCCCAAATCCAAGCAATGAATTACGATAGGATGAGCTATATCGCAAAAAGGTACCTAGGTACGCATTAAAATGTAAGCAGGTTATTCCCAAGAAATACCAAAATTATTTCAACAGTCCGTGCCTGTAGTGCCCAAACCGCCTTGAATTGTAAGTAGGTCGCGCTGAGTGATTTACACAAGCATCGTGCTTCAATACGTCTACATTTATCTTATTTATTATTATGTATTTATACAGTCTTCCTTGAGAAATGGGGATTCCAATACAGGCGTTACTCACAATATTGTAAATAGGTATCGAGTATTTTCAATTATTTTGACGAAACAAAGGGAAACCGAATCCGTTTTTAACAATGATGGAATTTTTTTGTCGGCTTTTTATTGAAAAGAAAGGTGTTTGTGATAAAGGTGTTCACGGTTACTTTTAGAAAAATACTTAAACATTTCGAAAAATAAACTGTAATTGAAACCTGAAGAAGTTCACTATTGTCATCTATGATCATGATCGTTATCAGCCAAACATACGAGTACATGGACAGACCAAACTGAACTGATCAGCAGTGAGTATCAGTTTGACCTGATCGGTTCAGTCTCATCAGTTTGAACGATTTTTGATGCACAGACCGCCTGTGCATTAACATTGGATTGACATTGCACACGTAGTACAAATTTTTGATAGGTGAGGAACAACGGAACACCGTAGGCGCGGGCTTGCGGACGGTGAGCAATGGGTAGCTTGCCGTCCGATAAGGACCAAGCCCGGGGCGCGTTGTGTTCCACGCGCGCCTCAAAGAGATGTCAGCAGAATTGACGGGGTCCGCTAGGGCCAATGCCTGCCGGGGGTTCGAAGAAAACCGATAGGGAAATCGTGGCCCCCGGCAACAGGGCAACTGAAGGAACACCGGTGGGTTTTAGTCAGTAAGAGTCTGACACGCCCTCCCGCTCCGCCCAGAGCGGGAGAAGTTATTTGATAATTTCCCACCCAAAAAAAAAAAGGAGCAACGGAAGAATATGTAGCGATAATGTAGGTATGTCGGTCTTCAAAAGTCCAAAGTAGTTTATGAAACAAACATCTAACGTCGTACTTCCTATTTCCTATCCTATCCTACTAATATTATAAATGTGAAAGTTTGTGAGGATGGATGGATGTTTGTTACTCTTTCACGCAAAACTACTAAACGGATTTGGACGATTTTTCAACCTAACCTAACCTAACCTGGATTAACACATAAGATACTTTTTATTCTGATATTTCCATGGGATCGAGACTTATGTGGGTGAAACCACGGGGCGCTACTAGTACATCAGAATATGCAGCCCGGAGTCTGGATTTATGCCCGGTTGATAGCAATAGACCCCCCTAGTACCTACATGGGACTTAAACATAACTGTAACTGGCGAAATATGGCCTACACCTCTGCCTAACCTTTCGAGGAAAACAGGTGTGAAGTTATGTTATTTATAAAAGACATGAAATCACGGTAATATAATATTTTCACCGCCGCAGGTAGAACGCAATTCGTGAAAATCTCGCGTCAGAAATTGGATCCAAAAGGTCAAGGGGGCTGAGGGGACTCACATATTGGCATGTCAAATATATTGACGTCATGACCATTACGTTTCAAATAAAACCTTTACGGTATTCCTCACATGTCTGTTTTCGCAGGTTTTATCCAGATATGAATTTATTCATGGATAAAGAAAATGTATCTAGAAATAATTCTATTTCTTTTGATAACTTTGATGTATCAAAATAAGGCGAAGTCAAAGTCAAAAATATTTCAATAGGAATTATAGGTTCTTATTGATATTCGATATCAATATTTAATGTTTGTAATCGACATTACCAATGAGCAGAATCTAATTTAATTTTATAACATGAAAATCACCATATTTGTTAGCATTTCCAAATGATTTAACTAATTAACCAATGCACATTGGTACAAGCATAAATATTATTGATACACTTATTTTACAGGTACAGGCTGTGTACGTTTCCGGACAATCTCTAGACACATTCTGATCTTTCTTTTAATGAGATAGTACCTATCCGCACACTGTAAAACAAGCCCTATACTTAAGGCCGCGCGCACTTTGGACGCGTTTTCGTACGAATTTTACTCTTGCGTACACATACGAACACGCATGAACAATCCTAACCTGCCAAGTTCAAAGAGAGTACGCAGTTAGTCGTACGTATACGTACGTATAGTTCCTACGTCCGACAGCAATCCGAACTTGTTGGGATTTTTCGTGTACTCAATGCGATATCATCGGAACACTACCAATTTGACGGAGAAAAACGTAAGTATTCAGTGTGTGCACTATATTCGTATGACCACGGTCGTACGTTTACGTAAGATAAGATTCCAAAGTGCGCGCGGCCTAATATCTGGAAAAAAAACACAATCATGATTGTCGGGTACATAACCATTTTTAACCGACTTCCAAAAAGGAGGAGGTTATATGTTCGTAGCGTATGTTTTTTTATTTTTCTTTTTATTTATGTATGTCCGTCGATTTCTCCGTTACTTGTGGACCGATTTTGAAAATTCTTTTTCGTTTGAAAGGGTATGCTCTCAAGTTGGTCCCATATAAATTTTATTAACTTTGCTTGGGCAGTTTTTAAGTTACCTACAATAATAATACATATTTTTTTCTCACTTAGTATGTAGATGATATGATAAGTTCCTGTCACTGGTAGCAGGTAGTGGTATTCGAATATGTGTGGGGTAGGTACCACAACTAACAAGTGAAAAATAAAAACTCTTTGACAAAAAAAACAACCGACTTCCTAAAAAAAACACCACAAAGTGAAAAATAGCTTTAATTTCGGAAGTCGGTGGCAAAAAACGAAAATACAAAACCAAAGACACCGACTTCCGAAATTAAAGTTATTTTTCACTTTGTAGTGTTTTTTTAGGAAGTCGGTTGTTTTTTTTTGTAATTTACTAATTTAACCTGTCTGGGATGACCTGATTTAACAATAAAATCGCTTTTTTTAACGGTGGTTTTCTTTTTCAGGACAAAAATAGTAATTAATGAAAATAAATTAAGCTACCTACCTTCGCTTAGCCAGCAACACAAGCAGCAGGGCAGTGACTGCGAGCGCGGCGAGGGCAGCGAATGCCAGAGACACAGCGCCGAGCACTCGCTCCGTGTCAGCGTTACCACTCGACGTTGTTATTTGACCACCCTCGGAATGGAAGGCTACTGGACGACGCAGACGCTCTGTTTGGATATGGAAAAAAATCGAATCATCCATAGTGAAGAGCCCTTAACAAACTTACAAAATGGTAAAAGCAAGAACTTATGAAGTTTTAGGCCGCGCGCACTTTGGATGCGTTTTCGTACGAATTTCACTCGTGCGTACACGTACAACCATGGTCGTACGGGTACGCACGAGTGAAATTCGTACGAAAACGCATTCAAAGTGCGCGCGACCATAGGCGTCAGACGAGCGAATGAAAGGTTAGTTACCTTTTATTCACCCGTCTGACTCTCTGGTTTTAATTCTAATACAGCACGCGTAGCAAGACCACCGTAGAAACGAGTTTTGTCGACGGAAGAATAGACAAAATGACAGATAAACAATCACAATCTGTCATTTTGACTATTCTTCCGTCGACAAAACTCGTTTCTATGGTGGTCATGCTACGCGTGCAGGTACATGATGCAGTAGAAATCCACGAAAGTGTGATCCCGCTCTTTTCACAAACATATTCAACGTAGTAGTGCTTGGAAATAGACATTATAAAACATTTCTAATATCAGGGTGGAAGAGACATCGACGCAAAAACTGTTACCATGGATTCAGTATATGATTCTGAACCGTACACTTTTCTATGAAACAGCAGATTTTTTTTATGTATTGTATTCATGGTAACAGTTTTCGCGTCGATGTTTCAGCTGCCCTGTATTTTTCATAATGTGAATAAGAAATGGATACCTCCAACAAAAATCCTATTGGAATTGCTCAGTATTTTTTCACCCGACACGGTCCTATACGAACGTTAAAGCCATATTAATAAAAACTTGTTTTCTAAGGATTCGTAAATAAAATACCTACAAATAGAACCACCCGCACGGATACTCACATTTGATGAAAGTTTCAATAGCAATTCTAAGGCAGTTTGTTTCCTCGGCGGCCATAACTTACGAGGGTAATAACATAAAAGATCGCTAATAGTAAACAAGTCGTGATAGATGGGGGGGCCTTTGAGAAACCTGTGTGGCTTCCCAAGTTGAAAGATACAAATGAAAATCATGTCCAAAGAAATGTTTTTCTAGGAAATGTGTGGCAAGAAAGATAAAAAACTGTTTATAGTCTGTAGTGGATACAGATATACTTATGATTTGTCTCGAGCGCATACGTCACAAGGTGCGGGCTGAGTGGGATTCATTCTATGTCCAACCCCAATCATTTTAATATTGTGTAGCTATACTAGCTACTACATAGTCAATTAAATTATGGCTATAAAAAGCCTTTTAACTATTAGATTGAAATAAAAGATTTGAAAGCTTTGATTCTTTTATCAGCACGCTAAAGAAAAGATTTTAATGGTTGAGTGTTGTATTGGTATTGACTTTACAGCCAATCTTTTACATAATACTAAAAAAACCTTATTCCTTGCATTTTGCTTGATCTACAAGAACCCCAGGGTGGGTGAAGGCTCCTCCAAAGATCTCCTCTGTCCTGTACTTCTTGTCTCCAAAGTGGACCGGCAGTTCTTTTAATTTCGTCTTCCCAGCGTGTTAAGGGTCTCCCTTTATTTCTTTTGCCTTGTGAGCCGCGCCACTCAGTCGTTCTCACGGTCCATCTCTGGTCTCCAAGTCTCGCCTGCCCATTTCCACAGACTGACAGCTGCATAACTCGAAGCATTTGTTGTTTTAGGTTATTTTCCTTATTTTGGTGTGTCGTATTTTATCTAGTCCACTACGTAAATTTCCATGTCTGGCAACCATATATCTAGCACGGTAATAGACTTGAGTTCATTATTTTTGTTTTTATAGCTATTGGCTAATTATATTTCTTTCATACTTCAGTTTTATTCCATGGTTTTTGTATTCTTCTTTATATTTCTAATTCGTTGATTTTTCTATCAAAACTAATTTTCTTCCCTAGATAGATGTAGTTTTCGGCGTACTCCAGTAGTTTATTATTAACTCTTATTGGTATTTTGAAGCTATACATTGGCTTGGTCTTAGTGAGATTCATTTCCAGGCACACTTTTACACCAGCTGCATTTATTATGGCTTCGATCATGAGCTGCAGTTGGTAGCTTGTCTCTGATAGGAGCACCAGGTCGTCTGCAAATCTCAGATGGCTTAAGTACGCGCCTTGTATGTTTAGTCCAGATTTGCTGAAATCTAGTTTGCTAATGATGGATTCAAGGATGGCTATAAATATTTTTAGAGATAGCGTGCTTACTCCTTTTCTATGGGAAAACTTGAACTTAGGGTTTCTAGTTTGACTCTACCCATATTATTATGGTTTTTACTTTTGATGACTTCTATGTATGTATTTTTCTTCTACTCCTTGTTCTTGTAGGCTTTCTCAAATACTTGTGTGTGATACCGTATCAAATGCTTTTTGGTAGTCTATGAAAGCTATATACAAAAGTCTCTGTTGCTTTTGATTATTTTCTATAATCAGTTCTAGGGTGTGGATATGGTCGATTGTCTCGATTGTACAAAACTCTTTCCTTTTACCTAATAAAATCTTAAATTCATACGTTCACTGACAAACGATGTGCAAACCAAACCGCTGGGTTTTGAAGCAAGAAAAGCATAAGAGCTTCTTATATAACGAAAGTGAGTAAAAAAGGAAGGGTTTTTGAAAATTCAAATCCTAAAGGTGTTTCTCTAAAGGTTTAGTCCCTTTAGAGAATTTTTGCCAGTGATAAATTCCATCGGGAAAATGGCTTGTTGCTATAGAAAAATTACAACAAAATGATCGATGAAACTGAAACTTGACCAACATTTTCCCGAAATCACTTTTAGAGTATTTATGAATCCGCAGACTCATCAATCACTTTTAATCATGCTAGATTTTGCTGTCAATTTTAACTGAATGTAACCAAAGGCCAGTAAAAATTATGCAATTCAATATACTTTGTTGCCATATCCTGCAACACATTGCAAAAAAACATTTGAAAATAAAATAGTTGATACGCTACGCGATGGTCTGGCTATTATTTTTAGTCACGTTTAAAAAATTTCCACTGAACAAATGACTGCAAACTTTTTCAGTGATAAATGGACATTGGAATGAATGTATTTTTAGATGGAAACAGTTTTTACGGTAATACGACACACACGAATGCAAGGTTTTTTTTGTATTTCTGCTTTAATAAGCGATTTGTAAAGTTTTCTTTGTCGCAGTTTATGTATGTCCAAGTTTAGGTACCTAAATACCTACATTTCCGGCCAAATCGAGGTGTTTCAGTAAAGCTATGTAAATATTAACTAGGTATCTATAGAAAAGAAGCGATTGATGATTTAATTTAAGCATTTGCACATTTTGATGATCCAAATGTTTCCATCCTTTTTTGTAATTCAAAGATATCTGCCATAAATATGTTGTGTTGTGTTGTCTCCTAAAAACATAATATATTGCAAGTACATACAGAAAAATTCATTGTTTATCAAATTGACACACCACGTCAGTTTGCCATGTTAAAGCCGTTACATACAGCCAGAATAATAGTTGTGATTTGAATATACGGATCATTTAAGTTGGTAGACAATTTGCTTTACAATTAATTTCCCAGACTTTATAATGGGTGCGTATAAATGTAGTGTTACCTCCAGAATGCGTGGTGGTAGCAGCATAAATAACGGCTTGGTGTCGCGCGGATTCCGTCGCAGTCCACAAGCGTAGAGCATACCATGCGCCAGTCGACAGCCCACCAATCACGACCTATGTGCAGGAATACATGCTTTACAATAATACAAAGAATTAAATAAAAGCCACACTTTAAAATTCTCTAAATAAGGGGTCGTCCCTTGTGTGATGACCCCCCTTCCCCCCTGGTGATACGTGGTAAGGTTTTAGACTAACCCCTCCTCCCCTACCCAAAAACATGTGTATTTTTTGGTGCAAAAAAAATTACAGAATATTTTATCTTTAACTAGAAAGAAAGAAAAATATTTTATTTGGGCGTTAACCCCCTTCACTCCCCTTTGTGATATTTCGTGGTTTTTTTTCGAGACCCCTCCCCACCCTTTGGAACCTCACGTGATTTATGGATGAGGTTGGCGGTACCATTGCGACTGCGGTGTGCAACATACCAACTTTTCAGGGAGCATCATTAGTGACCATCCTAAGGCTTAGGTACTTTATAAAAGAAATCAGACGCACGAACAGTTGATATCTAAAAATAATTAAAAAAAACAATACAAAAATAAAATAACATGGCCGGTTGTCTCATGTTAAGACACTTTGGAACAGTAATATAAACCATTATCGCCAAATTAATATAAATTCCGATCTACCAATATTTTACGATCCGATATTTATTTTTATTCGAAAAATACGAGTTCAGTATTTCATTAAGCGTTAGGTATTTTTAATATTCATGGAAATTTTCTAAGTAGGTACAGTATTGTTAAAAAATATCTTTAAAAAACATTCTATAAAGGCTATATTCATGATAAGATTTTCACTTCACAGCAGCAAGGCTTTAACCTAAGCAACTGCTGAAGGAAAAGAAAATTTAAAAAGCAGCAGCTTCATTAAACTTTCACAAGTGGCTACGTAAAGTGATGTCAGGGTTATTTTCCAAGTTTTATTAATAACGGACACGTTTACATAAATAAAGTGCGCTCAGACTCCTTTCATCCAATCTCTCTAGCTGTTATCATCCTTTAATCTTGGTACACCCATTTTCTAAACTTATTCTCGCACAAATGCGAGTGAATAGCTCGTAATTCCGCGCCTGTTTCCCTCACTCCTTAATCAACGCGCAGCTACCTGAAGGAAAATTTCCTCGTACGTACAATAAAGTTGTTGATATTTGCACAAAAAAGGTATTTTATCCGTCCCGGCGGATCATAATCTACGAATTTGTATGGCGCCCGAGTCTCAATTTGCTGGGTTTCAATTGGCTCTTGTTTCCGTAAAACACAAAAAGGCGTAAATTGAGGGATCTATGATCTTTAGCGAGGGTTATTTCGTTCAAACTCGTTTTCAATTATTAATTAAACCAAAAAGGTTTACAAATTCGTTTTTCTGTGCACGTAACATCAATGTTATGGTCTGTCAATATATGAACAACCCAAATCAATTAGTTTGCTTGGCAACACGCGAGCATGTTATTTCTAATTTCATATATAATCGAACATTTTGATTCCTTAATTGAATTAGCAGTGTAGTAGCTCTACTTCAAAGTAAACATTTCATTGGGATTATAACAATTCCAAGAGAAACTAATATTGTTAAGGAAATCTAAATTCAATATCAAACCTAGTAGAATGCGGTTTTGAACCAGCGATATTTCTAGGAATAGTTTGCGATATTCGAGGTATTTCACACGAACACGTTTAACCCTCATTGTTAAACAAACAACTTCACTGTAAGTTGTACGCAAAACTAACAGAGAAAAGGTTTTCGCGCATCTATTCTATTTGAGTATTTAACTCTTGTTATGATTTTCCAAATACTCTTTATGTTTGAGCAAGGTAGCAAAATAGAAAATCTTGGGTATTGGGTATTTGATAATTTTCCACCCAAAAAACAAAAGGGTTATTTTGTATCGCAATTTGAGACAGGCTTTTCCATGGAATCTTATTTAAAAATTATAAATGAAAGTCGCTTTTCGATTTTGTCTATGTGACCGCATTGTTCTTCTAAACTACGCAACGGATTTTGATGCGGTTTATACCATCATTTAGAAAATCTATTCCGAAAGTACCCTATGTGTAGGTATTTATATGAAACTTAATACATATATTAAAATCTCGATGTCAAACACAAACCGTGCGAAGTAGGGGTGGGTCATTAGTAAATGTTGATAGAAATAAAGGCACTCACCTCACGATGATGATGCAGTGAGGTAAGGTCAGCGTCTCTCCAGGCAGCAGCCCCAGCAGCATCCGCCCTTCGCCACTGCAGTCGCACGAGCCTGGCTCCGCAGCGCACAGCCCTTCTTGCGTCTAACGCAAGAGCGCTGCTGTTGCTCCATACTGCCGCCTCGGCCCCCTCTTCTAGTCTATCTTCCCCTCCACCTTCCCATACCAGTACTGGTGGAGAAGTAAATATTATTAAGACAGGAATCAGACTACAATGAGTCTGATTCCTAGTCTCGTTGGTCCAGAAATAGCAACCACTACTGCTGAGCTTGGGATACCTACTGAGTTCAATTCCGGGAGCAAAGTGGCATTTAAATTCTTCCTAGAAGCAACCCGAACTCGGGATGTGTGCACGGATAATGGGTAAATATAGGCTCGCCCCAAATGTACGTGCGACTAATAACATAAGTGGTAAAATGTGGGTGCACTGTACAAATCTGCCTACTTATTCGCGAAATATAGGCGTTTTAGGGGCATGAGGAACAGGGTGTAAAGTTCACTCATCCACCACAGAAAAGGGAGGATCCTCTGACCAAACGGGTGTTGTGTCTGGCGGGCAACTGCCCATCGGTTTGAAGTTGAAATCATGTATGTATGTCGATCGCTCGGTAAACTGTTACTGCGCGATGCAGGATTTGTGTGATGTCATGTCTATGATGCGTAGTTCGTATGTAGCGGTGTAACCGCTACAGCGTAATGTAATGAGACGAATCAAACAGGTAGTTATAACATAAACAAAAAGTTGGTTCCGTAGGTTCACGACACAAGTCAGCAGCCACAAATGATATTTTCAGGTTACCATAGGACAATGAACATCTTGCCATACTATAATAATAATAATGTGGAAACAGCAGTAATTGTGCCGATCAACACCTGAGGAGGCGCTCGTTAGGCATCTGGATCAAGGGCTTGATCCAGAAAGCGGTACTTCTGGACGCGCGGCGCGTATCCTTAGGAGGTTCCTCTCTCTAGAGCTCTGACCACCGGTAGCTTGGACCCTGTTCCCGATACCGGTGAGCTACAATATTTTTTTTCTTTTATAAAAATATTTAAAAATGTAAATGATTCAAATTCAAATTATTTTATTTCACATAAACCTACAAGGGCATTTATGAAACGTCAGAAGCTAGGTGCACCGTTCCAATTGGTCGTTTCCTATGTAGAAGAGCCGACAAAAAACTCTACAGTTACTCTTTTAAAAATAAATAGTTTTAACAATGTTTTCAAATTACAGTGTTAATAAGTATGAGAGGAAAGTGTAGGTCTATCAACGAGTACCAGGTACTTAGCGAAATAGAAAATTGTCCACAAGTCTACAGCCTACAACGTTCTCAGATTCACGAAATGTAAAAGAAAAGAATCTATATAAAAGGACCTATTTAAATCAAATGACATGAACCACTACAGCTGTAACAAATCTAATTTGATTAAAAATATAGAAAATGATATGTATATAGATAAAATAAAGGAAATAATATGAACAAATACTAATGGTCGATGTTACGTATTACCAACACTGATTGGTTACTTATACGGATATCAATTAACGATCGAAGCGTAACCTTCATAACTTTAACCTTTTGATCCTTTAGCAGTGTTTACAGCTGAAAAATTGCTTTAAGGGTACTTTAAAAGCATCAGTTAGACTAAAGCAGATGACCTTACTTACTTGGTATCCGGTGATGTAATAGGATAATAGGCAAAACAATCTGTTTTTGGATCGGTAACCGGAAATTAAACAATGAAATGCAAACATTCAGTTGATTTGCAAACATTTTAATCTTCGTCATAATCCTACCTTTACACTCTTATACAAATTGTGCTACTTGTTTTCAAAAGGTCTTGTAAAAGACTTGTCAAAAACATGTATCATTCATGTAATGACGTTGTTTTAGACATGTTTTGTTAACTACACTGACGAGCAATTTAAAAAAGCTACTTGTAAAGTGCCAAAAAAATCTAAATATCTTCTAAACGACTCAAGTTAGTTACATGAAGTAAAAAAAAAAACTTGAAAACTGTTTTATATGTGTTTTTTATGCGGTATCAAAATACACTTGAATGTTGCTTTTTAATCCAAGAAGCTATCTTGCGTAGTTTCAGAAATATTTCATGACAAGTTAGTGGGGTTTTTTATATTGCTCGTCAGTGTATTTAATTGTCATTTTTTATAAATTTTCTAGAATACAACTCTTTACAACTTGTTTTAGGTGTAAACGACCAACGAAAACAGTAGACAACATGTAGAATACATGTTTAATATCTTGATGTAAACGCGGAGTTACTATACTCATCGTGGCACATCTAAACCATACCTTTATACAGTTGTATGACTTTTAAATGAACCTGCATGGTTTAGCGAATGATCCGGCTTTTCAACTTTTTACATTTCCTGACGTTTCGGACTCAATTTCCAGAGTTATTCACGAGGGATCGTCACAACTAGTTTCATTCCAATGTAAAACATTTCCGCGTAAATGAGAAAACCTTGTTTTTACAAAACATAAAATGGTGAATGTGACAGGAGGAAATTAGAACCCCCAATGTATAGTCGTACAAAACATCGTTACATGTAGGTAGAGTCTGTAATACCAACACACATTCGTGCAAAAATTTTGTCTAACTACCTTCGTTAAAAGTTTAAAAAGTGTGCCAGTTAACTTTAAATTTTTCCAGAAACTGCTATAAACTTTGAGCACCTGCTTTAAGATTTTACTTTAATCCATGAGCGCAAAACTTTTGGTTTACAACTACAAAATGGTGTTACGCCAATCAGAGGCACTTTAACTCGACCCACGAAACCTTACATTTACAACTTTGTTGGAACTTTTACTGTGATATTTATTCCCACGGTATATTAATTTCCAGTATTTTATCCTCAACTTTGCATTCTACAACTGTTCCAAGAACAAAAGAATTTATTGTGGTTTTTCTACTTCAAAAGATTCAATTAGACTGTGAGTGTTTTTCAATATTCTCAATTATGCAAATTGAAGTAACCCAGTTATTTCAATCTGCATAAAATAAATGGTTCGAGTGGTGCACTAACTCTGCAAACACGAACTTTGCCCTTTCAAATATTATTAAGAAAATGTTTGTGAAGATAGAATCTCATACTTAATGCAGAGGTATTTATTTTAATGTTCAATATTAATTATTACTACTTCTTTTCTTTTATACTTGATATTTTAGCCTTGTTAAGACAAAAGAAAGAACGACTTGAACAAACGTGGAAACGTGACTAAGAAGCATCAGATTGAGGCGACGATTTAAGTAATCAATAAACCAAATACAAAAACATTCGTTTTCACGACACTCGAAACTCACCGAGTTTAATTTATAAATTGTGCTTCGAACACGTCGACACTTCAAAGACACACACATACACAACAACAACACAAACACTGTTTTAAAAATAAAACGCACGTACAGTATCACATACGCATACAACTACAGTTACACAAAGAACTGCAAATTAGATTATAAGTCATTTACTGTTATCTTTTCTTCCTAATTTTAATTATAGTCACCTTTTGTAAACAATCGTCTCAATATTGTTAATAATTAAGGGAAAGAGCGAGATAGCCCCAACACAAGTATTATCAATTACTAAGTGGGGATGTCTTATATAATATATATTCCACGTAACTGTTTTGGGACAAATAAACATTTTTCATTTTCATTTTCACGACAAAAATTTTGTGACGTGTTGAAAACTCAGCGTGTCAAAAGATTATAAACTAAGCAACAGTTAAAAAAAAATACAAACAGCTAAGAATGAAATACATCTCAATAATCCTTACCTGGTGGTTTCGTCTTCACCATGAGCGGCACGGAAGGAGGCGATGACCCCGCTCTTGAATGCGCCACAACTCTCACAGAATACGTGGCTCCACACGACAGAGCTCTCAGCACCACACTAGCTGCCTCTCCTCCCGTTTCTATCCTTCGTTCCTCCTCAGTTCGAGTACTGATTGAGTCCAAACCATCGCCCGTATCATCACGGACTCGAACCCACCAGATAGTAAAACCTGTTTAAAGAAACACTTAGGTATAGTACCGGGGCGTTACTGTATTATGATTCATCAGGATTTCAGTAAGACAAATAATAGAGCTGTCCAGGTTACCACACATTAAGGTCTATCCAGACATCAGGGCTGTGCCTGGATGTGCCAGGGCCATGACACACCGATATTTTTTTAAGCCCCGCAGCACTGTCCCACCACGTCCCTGGCACGGGCCTGATATGTGTGAATAGAAAGGACAAGTTCTAAGTTGAGCTCCACGATTACTGACAAATGCTTGCACTGACTGGACAGGTCCACTCAAATCTGTGTGGTTCTTTCCTCAAAAGACTTTTTCAGACACTAATCTACATGGTCCTCATATGGCCTGACCAAGATTATGTCTGGACTTTAAAAGAGACTGCGACCTCTGAGTTTGTTTCGGCCTTTCTTCTCAGAGTAGTCAGATAGGAAACGCCGAACTCATCTAGCTTATTTTTAATATTTTTTTTATATGACGTGTAAAAGTGATTCCGATAACCTATTTACAGAATAAACAATTTCATTTCATTTCATTTCAATTACCAAATCACTATGGGAAGTGGCGTATTTGGTTTCATACCGCGGCCATCGTTGAAACCTTAGTCGGTATTGGAAAAACCTATCACAAAAATGAATTGATAAACGATTTTTCTACAAATGCAGTACCAGATGATCTATTTAAACTTGAACGACCACGACGTCCACGGCCCTGATGTGTGCATATATGTTCCCTTTATATTACTATAGTCTATATAAGTGTGGATAGAACTTTGATCGGCCAATGAGTCATGACAGAAGAAGAATATGACACGTCGAGCTTTAGAAAGAGAAGCTGTCATATAGGTAACGCTCTACAAAGCCAAACTTCTTTTAAAACTCGCTGTGCCAAATATTTACGGCCGGATCTGCTAATATTATAAATGCGAAAGTAAGTTTGTTTGTTTATTGTTGAACAGGGTGTAAAGTTCACTCATACTCTAGAGAAAAGGGAGGATCCTCCGACTAGATAAGTGTCGTGTCTGGCGGGCAACTGCTCAACAATTGATGTCGAGGAATTTATATATATAGTGTGCGCGCGATAAACTTTAATTGCGCGATGCAGGATTTGTCTGACGTCAGGTCTTTGATGCGTAGTTCGAATGTCGCGATGTAGATGTTACGCTTTCACGCTAAAACGGCTAAAAGAATTTGGATGAAATTTTGTACATGTGTAGAAAATGACCTGGGTTAGGACAGAGGATACTTTTTATCCCGGCAGTATGTTCCTGTGATATAATTTCTGACTTCCACACGGGCGAAACCGCGGGCAAAAGCTGGTACTGTAATCCTTAATATTACAAATGCGAAAGTAAGTTTGTTTGTTACGCCTTCACGCTAAAACGGCTGAACGGATTTGGATGAAATTTGGCACATATATAGATGATGCCCTGGAAAAGAACATAGGATACTTTTTTTTTCCCACGGGATCGAGACTTATGCGGGTGAAACCGCGGGGCGCAGCTAGTAATTGAATATCTGGATGACCGAGCTTTGCTCGTTATTATTATTTTTTTTGTAGTTTTCTAAAAATGAAACCTAGCTAGATCGATTTATCGCCCCCGAAATACTAAACCCTGCATACAAAATTTCATGAAAATCGTTATAGTCGTTTCTGGGGTTCAGATTATATATAAATATATCTATACAAGAATTGCTCGTTTAAAGGTATTAGATATTGGATTTTAGATTGGTTTATACTCAAGTTAAGCGAATACTGGTTAGGGAAAAGTTTCGCCGTGGTAATCTCTAACGTTATGTTTATAAAGACGAAAAGACTCATATTTATAATAACTTTGTTCTTCAAGAGAAAAAAGTCAAACCGTTTATTCAAGTCAGAATTTTTCGATCTCTATCAAATTGACATCGTTAAATTTGAAATACGTAGTGAAGTTGAATTAATATCAAAATAATGATGGATTTTTGACTACGTACACATAATAAATAGTATGAAAAATTACTAGAAAGTTAGTAACCTTTTGTAACAATTTTGTTTTCCGCCAGAGTACTCTGTTAAATTGTTTTCGGTATCACAAAGTTACAAATTTTGGAGGTTGTTTTCCTATGTTCACAAATCGAAATCATGTAGAGAATATAAATATTTTTTGTCATTGTTTTGATAAGTTATTTCATTTTAGTTACTATTTTTGCAATAAACAGGCAGTCTTGATTACTCTTAAACACCTATTATTTTTACCAAATGAATATTACAATCAGTACAATTTGAATAATCAAACTTTTGTTTAAGGAAGACTATTGTCTTCTGATTTCAATAAAGATCTAAATTATTCACGTCCTGTACGGCCCCGGTACAAATGTAACGTGATTTGGGCAAGGAAGTCCGTCCCTTAGCAAACCTATTGCAAATCAAATAAGATTATCGGTGTAAGCAGTACGGTTCAGGAAAACGATGTGTCAGTAGTGATCGAAATACTAAATTCGACAGGTTTAAAAATGAATGAGTTCAGTTAGAGTGAGAACTTTCCAGCTAGCTCAGCCGCTTGTTTGGGCCTGTTTAGAGCTGGGAACTATTCCGAATGAGTTTTAAAACTGGAAGGTTGAGCAGATAATGAAAAAAAAAAAAAAAAAACAGCCGACTTGCAAAAAAAAATATATTTCTCACTTTGTAGTGTTTTTCTTGGAAGTGGTTGTTTTTTTTGGAAGAAGATTTTAATTTTTCACTTTTTAGTTGTAGTACCTACCCCATACAAATTCGAAAACCACTACCTGCTATGTAAATAACAGAAGCAGGAACTTATCATGTCATCCATTTACTAAGTGGGAAAAATACGTAGGTATTATTAAAGCTAACTCAAAAACTACCCACGCAAAGTTAGTAAAATCTATATGGGACCACTTCTGAAGTATGACCTACCAAACGAAAAAGAATCATCAAAATCAATTCATAATTGGCGGAGTAATCGCGTAACAAAAAAAATACAAACAGTCGAATTGAGAACCTCCTCCTTTTGGAAGTCGGTAAAAAAGGGGAATACAGAACGCTAAAGAAATGTGGCTAATCAATGATATTAGCTAAATAATTAGTTAAATTCTTAACAATTTTTGTCATTTCTCTTACCATGTGGTGGAGCAGCCGGGTGATGCGTAGTCCGCCACGTCAGTCTGGCTTCAGTGTGCGCGGCGTGCTCCACGCTGAGCGTGGGCGCGGCGGGTGGCGCTGCGCATTCCACGCGATACGTCACTTCTTCTGAGCCGAAGGTATTGCGCGCTGAACATGTGTAGTTGCCGCTTGTTGATGCGTCCACTTCTGTTTATAAGAGGTTTAGGAACTTAATTTGTTTATTCTACATGAAATGAGTTTTTGAAGTGAAAACTTCTTTAGGCGCGTTGGGCATTTTTGATATGGGAAAAAACAATTGAACTCGCGACACCGTTACCGACACGTCATTTTGTAAACACGATTGTGCTCTTTATTTATATTACGTTACGGATCAATGTTCTATGCAAGTATTTTTACTTTAAAGGTTTTGGAAGTTTTTTTTTGTACATCCGATTGTGCTCTTTATTTAGATAAGGTTACTGACCAATGTTCTATACAAGTATTTTTCTTCCACCAAGGCGATCTTGTTCAAGTTTTCACTTCTGTCGGCACTCCCGGAGTGCCACTTTTTTTTTTGCGACGGCTCATATTTTGACGGGTATATAAAATTATTAACTCTATTTTTTTGCGCTATCTTACTTTCTACTCAATTAATTTTACAATCAACTTATTTTTGTATTATTCCTTCAAATCTAGCGCAAGACAACCAGGGCCCTTAAAAAATTACAATTAATTACAAAAAACCACAATTAAATTTGCTTAAAAAGTTTTGTGGTATATTGTAGTTAGCCCTGTTAGATTGTAGCAATATTCATCTCGGTTACAAAATGAGTACCAATACTGGAGAAAATAAAAAAATTAATAATAAATAAATAAAAATAAACACAACTGCTCTGCCAAAAAACGAAGTAAAAAGTAATAAACAAGTTGTATTAGTTAAATAAATAAATAAATAAATAAATTTCCTTTTATTCAAAAAGCCAAATACAATTTCTCCATCCCAAACAAAACATACAAACGCACTATATTAATACATCGTTAAGCATTATGTGAGACAGAGTGAACGTCTGTGTCTGTGCTAGTATAAACTGTGTTACAGACACAGGCGCCTTCCTCTTACAATTCATTAACAATTTGCTGAACTATTGTAAGCATAAACTTAGTTTATCTTAAGTACTAATCACTGATCATTTATATTTTTTAATTTTAATTTTAATTTTATTTGAGCAAGGAATGGTTGTGTGTGGTGTGGGTGTATGTGTTGATGTGTGTGGTGTGGGTGTATGTGTATGTATGTGCAGTGTGGGTGTATGTGCGTGCGGTGTGGGTGTGTGTGGTGTGGGTGTATGTGTGTGTGGTGTGCGTGTGTGTGATGTGGGTGTATGTATGTGCGGTGTGGGTGTATGTGTGTGCGGTGTGGGTGTGTGTGTGGATTCGTGCGTGGGTTTAGTTGTGTGTGTCGTAAGTATGCGTCACAGTATAAAAACGGATAATAAAGGAGCAATTTAGATATGTTCTTAAGCGGGTTAGTAAGATTTTTTTACAAAGAGTTGTTCAGTCTCATCGTACGTTAACTTTTGAAGAAAACCACCAACAACAGTTTTACATTTAAATTTAGGTAGAGGGTATACGTTGCAGGTTTCGTTTATAGCGTTATAAAGTTGGCTGCTAAGATACGGGTAGCTTCGCTTCGCCAGCGCAGTTTTGGTGGTGACAGGTGGGCATACGGGATCTTTACGACGCTTATTTTGCTCTAGCAGCCTTGGGTCATAGGTCAATGATGAGTGTACACGTAAGGTGATAATAAGCGCACAGAGCTGCCGGACAGTGAGTACAGATATGTCTTTATAAATCTGGGTAGTCGGGTACCGGTAAGGTTTGTGAAGCATGACTTTCAAGACTGCTCTTTGTGCCCTCTCAAGACGAAGTAAATACGTTTCAAATGTACCAACCCAGACAGATATGCAGTAGGTAAGAAGTGACTGAACTAGGGCAAAATAGACAGTTTTTAACAATCGGTCGGCAACAACTCTTCTTAGTTTTTTCATAGGAAACATTAGTTTACGAACACGCGAGACTGTCACACTGATATGCTTTTGCCAACTTAATGTGTTATCAATGTGCACGCCCAAGTATTTAACACAAGAGCTTCTATGTATAGTAGGGCAGCTACAAGGGGTCAGTGTAGGTTGACAACTATGGGCTTTAACGTCTGGCATACTAGGCTGTGTAGCAGTGTTCGCTGAGAAAGGAACATAGTGAGTTTTAGAGACATTTAGCGTCAGCAGATTCAATGAAAGCCAATCCATGACTATGCCAAGAGCATTTTCAGCTGCGCGGTGAGCAGATTCCCATGTCTCTCCACTTATGATAAGCGCAGTGTCGTCTGCATATACAAGTATCTTGCAGTGTGGGATTGACAGCTGACACAATCTGTTTACAAATAGAAGAAAAAGAGTGGGCCCTAGCACGCTGCCCTGTGGCACGCCAACGGTTAGATTCACATCGTCACTGACGTAGTTGCCTACCTTAACTCGTTGGTTACGGTTTGTAAGATAGTCACGGAAGAGATTTAGAGCGATATCTCTGATTCCTATGCTTTCTAAACCACGGAGAAGGATGGGGGTAGAGACCGTGTCGAAAGCTTTGGCTAAATCAAGAAATATACCTAGAGTTTTAGTCTTAGAATCAAGTTTTTTAACAATTTGGCTTGTAAGTTCAAGAACAGCATCCTCTGTTGATACGCCTCTCCTAAAACCGTATTGGTTTGGCGCAATTATGTTGTAGCATTCAAGATAGCTAAGCAATTTTTTGATCAGAACCTTCTCCATAATTTTGGACAGTGTGGTGAGTACAGATATAGGTCTATAGTTCTCGACACGGTCACCATCCCCACCCTTAAATACTGGTGTGACTAATGCTTTCTTAAAAGTGTCGGGAAAAGTACCTTTTAAGATACATAAATTACAGATATGCGTTATTGCGGGAACAAGTATATGTCTGGCTGCCTTGATAACTGAGGCTGGTATGCCATCGTGACCCACTGCACAATTATGTTTTAGTTCTATAATTATATTTTCTATTTCTGAAAAATTTGTTTCAAGTAATGGGAATGAGTTGCCTTGAGGATTTATTAAGCTGTCAAATTCAAAATTTGGGTGAGTTACAGTTTGACTCTGCGCAACTTGCCTAGCAAGATCCACTCCAACGTTTGCAAAATACTTGTTTATAGCATTGACAGAGGACTTTGGATCGCTGCACATATTAAGAAGTTCTCCTGACTTATTTATGGGTGAGGTGTTTTTGTAACTGATAGTTTTTATAAGGTCCCAAGTTGCTTTGGGGTTACCATTGGCCTTCAGGAGTTCTTTTTGGTCAAAGTTGCGTTTAATAGTCTTTAGTAAATTGTTACAGTAATTTCGGTATCGAACATATATTAGATTAGCAGTAAGGTCTTTAGGATTTTGCGTTGCTTTTATATGGAGTTGGTCCCGATTTCGCACGCACCTCAAGAGGCCAGTGGTCATCCATGGTTTAATGGTCTGTTTCCTGTTAGGGACTTTTTTTAGCGTACTGTGTTGATTTATTGAGTCAGATATAATGGAGATGAGTCGTTCCGCGCCTTGATTGGGGTCTGTGCTACTTAAAACACTCGAGAAATCGGAGTTTTCTAGGCAGCTGATAATTCCTGGAAGGTTTAGATGCCGTATCATACTTTTAGGTTTTGTAACATGAAGAGGGTTCCGATCAGTGCAAAACAGGAGAGGTGCATGGTCAGTAAAATATGAGTCCTGAACCAATGTTGTGGAGGGTCTATCCGTTTTTAAAAAGACATGAGTTAATCTATAAATACGAAACAAAAGGGGACCTCTTAGATTAAAAAGTGTTCCACACAACGACACAACGGTCCCCCGACCGCAATGACAATTTTATTTATGTGTTTAGTCAGCGAGTAAAAGTTATGGTGCCACAAATAAACTCACATACATACATACACGAACCCTGAAAACATTACACTCCTTTTTGGGCAGCCGTGTAAAAATTAGGGTGAGGTCAATACGTACGTCACGTTCTAAGTTACCGCAGTTGTTACAGGTATTATAACAGTTATTACGGCTTTTGTTTCCCACTAAGAAGATTTTTGTGAATGTTACCATGTATAGCAAGATGTCCATGTGACGTGAGGTGCGTCCGCGGGTCGTGTGTGACGGGCCGGTCGCCGCGCAGCCAGCGCGCGCGCGGCGCCGGCTCGCCCCGCCACGCGCACGCGAGCCGCAGCGAGTGGCCGCATTGTACGCGTGCCCATACGCCGAATGATAGGAGACGAGCTCGAGCTAATGTGAAAGGTTACATAGTAGTAATAGTAATTTATTTCTCTCAAAAAAGGTACAAATTTGATACATGGTATTTAGGTTACAGGCAGATTCAAACCTTTGTGAGAGCTGGAGTTTATACTGGGTTCGGGACCTGTATAACAAATCTCCAGGCTCATACCCTTAAAATTACAACATTAAATTACACTTACGTACTACATACAACATTTTAAAAGCTCTTGGAGCTTTTAAAATATTGCTACTGAGATGAAGGGAAATTAATTTACAAAACAAAAGGAGATGTGCTATGTGTGTCTTTGGAGAGTGTTGTGTGTTCGTGAGTGCAATATAAGTCCTCGCGCCCAGCACCCACGAAGGGCACTGTACGCGAGCACCTACTTGCCCGAGAGTGTGTGTGTGTGTGTGTGTGTGGTTAACAAGGTGAAACGCGATTAAAGATTAATTTGAGTAGGTGCATATTCCCGGTAAACGAAATTATTTTAAAGTATAGTGTGTGTAGTAGTGAAAACTCTTTGCAAAGATGAGTATAATCGAATATTTTTTTTACAAAGTTCTCGTTTTGTATCGGCTAAATTCACATTTTTATTTCCAAATAAGCAGAAAAGTATAGTGAAGCCAAAATATTGATTAAAATAATCTGATTATTAATATTAAAAAAAAAAACGATTATGGTCAATAAAAATTCACCTTCTGCTAAAATAAAAAGTCACCGATCTTTGACCAGAATTTGATATAGTCCACCTTTATAATTGACTCATTTAAAAAAAAAGTTCTACATACCCCTTGACGTAGTTGTGGCAGGTTGTGGTGGTGAAGGTTCTCCTTCACCGGCCACCGAATGCGCAGCAACCCAGGCTTCATAAGTAGCTCCTTCAGACAATGACCTCAACTCTGTAGATCCTCCGAGACCAACGAATGGGTCCCCTTCCTCCACTTGCACGGTTGTAGTTATTGGTGGCCTGTCCCTAATAAAATACCAGAAATCAATACCAAAGCAGTTGCAGAATAAATTAGAATTTTTGGTGTTGTTTTACTGACCTGCCAAGTTCCCGATAAAATACGGTGTAGTATAGAAGTGGGCCGTTAGGTCGACTTGGTGGCAACCAGCTGACAGCTAGTGATGTTACTGAGGTTGCCACTACCTTCACTGCCGCTGGAGATCCTGGCACTATGTACAAAAACATAAACTTGTGAAAATGTTTGGTTGCTACATATTTTCACGTAGTGTTTTGCGTAGCGCAGCAGACGTAGCGGTTTGCTACGTCTGCTACGCTTTCGTAGCAAATGCGTAAATAGTTCGCTAGGCTCTATTCTTGATTCATCTTTGAAATAATTTATGGTATTATTTTGTATCAAATCGAAACAAAATACCTGCATAATAGAATCTAACTAAAGTCCCCGTCACGAGAAGCTATAAATTTTGTAAACACACATTCAGGGGTTTGCAATCTTTGGGTACTTAAAATAAAATAAAAACAGTTTTGTACTATTTTTTTACAGGGATATAATTATATTAACACACACATCTAATTACAAACAAACAATATAACCTAATCCGCGAAAACACCACAAACAAACAGACGCATTCGAAACTCGAAAGACAGCACAGACAACGTCAGCGTGAACTTACTTCAAAATCGTGGCTCAAATGTTTACGTTCCATGAATCAGATGCGTTCCAGTACCACAAAACCTTAGACGACAGCGCTTTATATCGCTAAAATATAACCCGATCAAGTGAAATTGCTCATTAGTTTCGTATAACACGTACGTTACTTTGACTTCATTGAATTTGGGATTATTCGTTGTTGATTAAATTGTCGCTACGTAACTTGGTAGAAGTTCTTTATTTACAAAAATTATAGCTTCTCGTGACGGGGACTTTAGTTTACATTTTTGTCAGTATGTGAAACTCACCATCTTGCTGTGTGGTACAATATATAGGATGAGCGGGCACTCCATCGCCAGCAGCGGTATACGCCAACGCCTGAACAGTGTAATTGGTATGAGGCGTCAACGCAAGCAGAAGCGTTTCAACCCCCGCTACCCGCTTCACCTCCGCGCCCGCTCCCACATTGGACCCTCCGTTCCCTCGCACCTCCCACTCCAACCACTCAGTCGCTGCCGACAAACAACTGCCATCACTCAGCTTGGATTTAAAATAAAATCTGATTATTGGGCGTTACAGCGTTGTAATTGAATTGAACATTGTCAATATTTACTCACTATGTTCCGGACGGTAAAGCAATTTGTAACCAAGTAAAGCGCCGTGATGAGCGTGCGCGGGGGGCGGGGACCATTCGACCTTTATACTCTGTGGAGATACGGCGCGACATCTGACGGCGCGGGGACCTTCTGATGGCACTGTTAGAGATGATTACGGTTAATATACTGTTTTTTTTTTCGTAATTCAATGCAGGGCAAAGACATCGGAAATATACTTGCCACTTTCTTGTGTCAAAGTGTTAACAGGAGCGGTAGCTAGTCCTGCGCCCGCGCTGTTGAAGGCTCTAACGCTTACAGAATATCTGCAAATGAAGTCTGATTAATACTCAAATCCCAAAAACCTAATCCTTCCCTAATTGCATCATTTTCTCACCGTGTATAATGTTCCAGACCTTCAATAATGTACTTTGTAATTTGTCCCCTCACGGTCGCGAACTCCATGCCTACGTTTGCTCCTCCTGCCAATGTTCCATCAGCTGACGGCCACCACCAGACTGTGTAACCTAACAGTTCTCCATTCCAGGATGACGACGGAGGTGCCTAGAGAAATACATTATTTGTTTTATTTCTATTAATTGATATTATATACAGTTAACGAACTTGATTGTTAAGCAGATTAATACACTTCGAAAATTTTCCACTTCATACACATTACAAAGGACTGACAAAGAATTACAGTTTTGATTTGAATTTTAAGACAATTTAAGTTGATAGACCATGACTTGCTTATCAATAAAACCTGGCTATACAAAAATCTGATTTGGTTGTATTTCTTTATACCTGCCAAGCCAGTTCAATAGTCGAAGACCTCGGAGCCGATGCTCTTAAGCTGATTGGAGCCCTCGAAGGTGGCTCGTGCAAGGTTAGCGCTAGCAAAGCCCTCGTGTGAGCTGACGCAAATTGGGCCGTCACCGTCCGAGCTCGCACTAAATACGCTGTAGCTGGCTCTAATCCTGTTATTGTCGCAGTCTCTGTCCTGTTTCGGAAAGAAAAGTACTTTGAAATCTTAGTTTTTAAGGCATTTTAATTTTGGCTACGAATTTCCTTCTTAATGCACTCCTTAAATGAGTTTATGAGACTAAGGACATTCTTGCCTCCTTATTTTAACGATTTAAGGTAGCCCTTCTCAGTCGCCTAAAACATTTTGATGGCTTTTGGAAACAAAATCCCCAAGAAATTAAAGTAGAGAAATATGGTTAGGATAATAGACAATATCTAACACTTTTGAGATTCGTGGATATCCTAGTTCTTATTTTTGAAAGAACCTGCTGAAGTAAATATAACGGTCCTTTCTATTATTTTAAAGCGGTCCTAGACGATCATGCGGAATGACATGCAATTCTTTGAACTACGTGAATTATCATGCTGCATGAAATAATTGCATGTAATGCATTTTTGGTAACACAGAATCTGTATAGTTTGCATGACATTGCCGATCTGATTATGCGTCATGCATTTTTCATTGCATGATGAAAGTTTGTCAATCAACTGCCAGCACGTAGTTTGCATGTCATTCACATCATGCAATACAGCTAAACGGTCATGCATGCATGACAGCACGTAACGCATGTCATGCCGAATGATTGTCTACAGACCGCATTACATATTACTCTCTCAGCCGACAAAATAAAAAACGAAACTTCATCATCTTCTTGCTCTTGTCCTAAGTTACGTGGGGTTGGCGTACCACGTTTTCTCTTTCCATTCTCCACTGTCAACCTTCACGCTATCTTTCACTCCTTTCTCTTTCATAATATAATTCCTCACACAATCCATCCATCTTTTCTTTGGCCTTCTCTCTCCATCCATCAACATTTATATTCATCCAAACTAAAAAAAAGAAAATATAGAAATTTTAAATAAAATTAAAAATATTAAAGGACTTACTCAGAATACGAGTCTGGGGCATGCGCAGACACCGACACATTATGTGTATCAGCGTCCCGCCAAGAATCCGAATTAGTGGAGTCGTGTTTACGATATTGCACCACATAGCCCAGGACTGGGGAGTTGCCATCATACGGTCTTCGCCATTGGAGACGAACTGATCGCGACGTGGTCTCCAAGACTCTGAAGTTTGCTGGTGGTTCTGGAGGCTCTAAAAAAGAAAGGAAAAGAGAGATGGCATATTTTTTTACCAGCCTGTAGAGAAATAAAGGGTCTTATGGTATAATGGTCGTACCTTGAACAGCCAAATGCACGAAATGGTCAGATCTTCCATAAGGATTAGAAGCTTGACAACGGTAAACTCCCGAGTCTCTTCTGTCAGCTCTTTCTATTACTAACTCACTTCTCAATCCTTCTGCACTTCTTGTTTCTGATATGCTCATTCTGAAACAAAATTACATTAAGATATTCGGCCGAAGAAGTTGATTACCCATGAATTCATAATTTTAGAGAAAACAGTGAAATTAAAAGGAGGGATTGCTAGTAATTAGTAACCATAAAATAAATGTCGGTTTGACCTACCTGTAGTCAGAATTAGGAAGCGCGCGTCCCGAGTGACTCCAAGCGGTAGCGAGCGGCGAGTCGCCGCGAGCGACACAAGCCAATCTCACGGTATCTCCCAGCTTAGCAGTCACGTTCGCTGATTGCGTCTCAAATCGTGCTGGCTCTAAAGAAATACAATTTTATTTAAAAAGTACATTTCTTCCTCTCACAGAAAATTCTACAATATATTTAAATGAACGTACCGTTGATATGTATGGTAAGTGTCGTAGATAAAGGTGGTGATACGCCGTTGTCGGCTCTGCATCGGTATTTTCCAGAATGTTCTGCGCGCGCTGATTCAAGTCTTAATGAACCATTTGAAAGTACTACCGGGTCTGATACTCCACCTAAAGTTGTTTCTGTGCTGCCTTTAAAATGAAGCATCATTAGTGTAATAAACACAAGATTTAAACAGTAATTTTTAAGACGATGGCTAGTAGATGGCTAGGAAAAAAACGAACATTGAGATGACGACTGTCAGAAATGTATGGCGGAAAAATACGAACTGCGCCAGCTCCAAATAAATTGGGATAGCGGCCAGATGATGATTAAGTATCCTTACCAGAAAACTTGGTCCAGTATATTGAAGGTGGAGGATGACCTCGAGCTTCACAACTAACTGTGAGTGATCCATTAAGAAGTACTGCCGTATCTGAAGGCTCGATTTGCCAATAAGGTGGAACTGTAACAAAACAGTTAATTATCGTCTCTTCACTAAGGCTAAGTACAAACAAAGGCCAATGAAACCTTTCAAACGCTTTGTAGACTTCTGTAAAGTTAGCCACCCACAAGGCCAGCACAGAATAATCAAAAGTACAAAGCCATTCATAAGCGTTCATTGGTCCGGCCCATAGAGGATGAAGTCACGTCGACGGCTGCTGCAGCACGGCGATTCCGTGCTCTGTGGTCAGGTCTATACTCAACAAAAAAAAAACAAAAATTTACAAAGTAGAAAGAGTATTTATTTACCTTTAATAGCCAGTTCAGCAGACATATTCGCCTTACCAGCAGTATTGGTGACAACACAAGTATAAATACCACTGTGTGCTGCAGTCAGACTTTTGAATAGGAGCATGCTGTAAAACTCTGCTCCTCTTTCATCCACCTGCAATTTCAAAAATCTTTAACCGTCGGAGATCTCAATGGGAAGAACATCGTTATCAAACTGGTTGATAATTAAATTGTATAATTTATTATTTTTATAAAATTGATTTTATATTCTGTGATTACTGAAACACACTGACTTATTAGTATTCCTTTAAAAAAGTAAGGAATATCGTATACTTTTACAATGTTTGTAAATATGTGAGCACCATGTATCCATCACATATTTATCTGTCACAGATTCATTTTAATTCTTTTTACCAATTGTGGTATAGTAATCTTATTCCAGGTGCATCGTCTTCACATATGCATAATAAATGAATACAAAACATTTAAAAATAGTAACACTGGAGTTTCATGCCCATTTTTCTCCATACGAAAAGACCCTTTGGAAGGGGCGACTAGAATCAATTACATTTATTGTAAATTTTGACGTTCAAAAGTACCTTTTATGTGCCTTATTGAAATAAATTATTTGACTTTGAAAAAAGGTCATTTGAAATCGCCATCAGGAAACAGACAAGTGATGGTGATCGTGGTCTTTTCTTTAGTAGAAAAGTAATTTTCCAGCAGTGAGTCAATAACAGGCTAGTATTAAAATATATTCCAGAAAAAATTAGACATACTTGTAGTGCACTTGAAATAGGCATCTGGTCCTTGAGCCATGCAAAGTAAACTGGCATATCTCCTGATGTGACAGTGCATGTCAGTTGTGAGCGGTCCCCAGCTCTCAATCCAGGTGGGAACACGATTGGTGACAGAACTGGTGGTGATACCACTGTCATTTGTACCTGCGATAAAAGGTCTTCATAAAACACATAACATCACGCCTTTTTTCCACGAAGGGTTGGGCAGAGGTGTCCTTGTAGCAGGTACTCTCACATTTCGCCAGTTATGTTTAAGTCCCATGTAATAGGGGACGAGCCTATTGCCATTAACCGGGCACAAATCCAGACTACTGAGAAATTTCAGATAGAAAAACCCAATAACACTTTGCCCGACCCGGGAATCGAATCCAGGAACTCATGCTCAGCAGTAGCGCTTGCGACCAACGAGGCAGTCAAGTATAAAAGGTCAAGTTTATAGAAAATGTCGTTAAGTGGCTATGGACATTTTCGTACAAAGGTGGATTGAAAAAATTAAGTAGTTTCCAAATATAAGTATTCCTTTCTCTCATAGCAAGCATATACCATCTTTTGGAACGAAGATTCATCGCACGTTATTCTCTGCACAATTGACGAATAGATCGAAAATGTGTTTCATTTAAGTTACTCTCAAATGTTTTTAATTTATTTCATTGGGCCTGTTATTTAATACATAAATATATGTAAAGTGAAAGGAACTTCGTTCCAAACAGGTACCCACGACACTCTCAACTTCGGCGTGATTCAACTGTGTAGAAAAATTGTTCAAATACGGTCATAGGCGAAATTTTATTTCAACAACTTTTGTTGTTCAACAAAAAATATTTTGAATTCAATTTGATTAAAAGTCTGTTCAGACGGTTCAAAGCGCATTCGACTTATTGATCGACTAAAATCTGACCGTGTGAACTCGGTATAACCGGCAACTGAGCTAATTTGTGATCCTTGTCACCTCTGATAGTTACGTAGCAATAGGCCCCCCTAATACAGTTTAAAAAAATTGCAAGATATCAAAATAAATGTACTAAAAAAATGATGCTTGAAACGCAGTCCTTACAATGTTCATATTACATTAAGTAAGCTCGCTGTCAGAAATAAAACAAGTGAAGCGTAAAATGAGGTGTAGTTCGTTCATCCCCCTATCTACTACATAAGTGGGTCGTGTCTTAAACAAAGTAACAGGAAGTGATTGAGAGTGAAAAATGAATATTTTATGATACAGCATTAAAGTATGCTGTATCATAAAATATTCATTTTTTAGTAGTTTTAAAAGCAATATAAAATACGCTAGTACTATGTTAGCAGGGGATAGTGGAACATATATTTTTATAGCCGCTCTCTTTGCATCTTTTATAGTTTTATGCTCACAATGTGAAAGATGTATTAAAACTCAATGCAAAACTTCCCAGGACGAAAAACTATTATTAACCGACTTCCAAAAGGAGGAGGTTCTCAATTCGACTGTATGTTGTTTTTTTTTTGTATATTTGTTACGCGCTTACTCCGTCAATTATGAATTGATTTTGATGATTCTTTTTTTGTTTGGTAGATCATACTTCAGAGGTGGTCCCATATAAATTTTATTGTCTTTACTTGGGTAGTTTTTGAGTTAGCTTCAATAATACATATTTTTACCTCACTTAGTATGTGGATGATATTATGATAACTTCCTGTCACTGTTATTTACATAGCAGGTAGTGGTATTCGAATTTGTGTGGGGTAGATATCACAACTAAAAAGTGAAAAATAAAAACTTTTTACAAAAACAAAAACAACCGACTTCAAAGAAAACACTACAAAGTGAAAAATAACTTTAATTTCGGAAGTCGGTGACAAAGAACGAAAATTCAAAACCAAAGACACCGACTTCCGAAATTAAAGTTATTTTTCACTTTGTAGTGTTTTCTTTGAAGTCGGTTGTTTTAGTTTAATCAAATTGGTATTGAATGACTATTTCAAGTAATTATGAAATTTATGAGCCAATGATGATTCTTATAATTATAATTCTGTAAATATTTGTTACTGTCACAAACCATATTTTGACAACCTGACACTGACCCGCAAATTGCAAAAAACGTACGAATATTTGAATTTCGCGGGTTACCTTAGTACTTCCCTCTTATGTAAGTGGCGACATCTACATCGCCACATACGAACCACCCATCACATTGACATCACGCAAAATCCTGCATCGCGCAAGCAATGTTTACCGCGCGACGAGTATCATCGAACAGTTGCCTACCACACACGACACCCGTTTGGTCGGAGGATCCTCCCTTTACTATGGAGGATGAGTGAACTTTACACTCTGTTCATACCTCTATACTGGTGACCCCGACGTGATCCTCCGATCAGACGGGTGTTGTCTCTGGTGGGCAACTACACTAAGTTTTTTTTTTTTTTCAGTTTTGACCACTAAGGTCTTTGCTGCTTAACCGAACTTTCCTGTGGGTGCCTTAAGCTGCTACACTTAAAGCCTCCAGCCAGGGGCAAAAACTATTCTAAATTAAAATGTCAAACCTCGGCTTAGGGCATCGCTGGAGGGAGGACAGCAAGAAAGGACAGGCTGTATCAAAGTTACATTTTCATCATGATTATTATGCGGGGTATTTAAAGCTACGTGCTCAGCTGCAATAACTGCTGGCACCTCGTTTTCGAGCAAGGGTCGGAGGGGCAACTACCCTACGATTCGGACGTTGTATAATATACTCGTCGTGATGTCAGTGTAAGGGCTCGTGTAGACTAGCGCGACTTGCCGCCGCGCGACGCAACGCCGGTAATTGTTATACCGTGAAGTTTTCTTAGAAATTGTTTTGTTAGGGTCGCGTCCCGCTGTAGAGTCGCACCAGTCTGCACGAGGCTTGATGCGCAGTTCATATGTGGTGTTGTAGATATAATAATAGTTGCAGGTATAATAATGTCTTGACTTACCTCTCTCCTGGCGAGCTCTCCACCCGGTGTGAGAACTGAACAAGTCCAGCCTCCTTTGTCCCTATTACGATCGACATTCGTGATGGTGAGCTGGCCATCCATCTGGTGGTATCGAGGATCCGTGCCAGCACCTCCCTCCCATTTCACTGAACTGATGAAAAAAAAATTTAAGAACCATTGTAACATTAAAGTCGATTTTTTTATTTTTTGTCAAGAAAGAGTGAGTAATTAATCACCCTTTATTTACTTTAGCATTTAAAAAAACTTTAAAGGCTTCCGCAGACAGGCAAGACGCGACTCCGATGAATTTTCATGGAAATTGATCCACCAGAGTCGTGTCGCGCCGTCCCGTCGCGCCTTTATGCTAGGAGCCTTAAAACTGTTTCCTATTCACTACAGTACCTACATATGTGGAAGACTGAAATGCCGCGTTGGTTAAGCCCATTCTGCTTTAAAATCGTGAGTGGTTAAGAAGTTTTTAAATTAAATAATGCTTGTATTTGAACATAGCCAATCTATGAACTAAAGTAATTCCAGTGAACTGTAGCTTGATCGTATGATCGTAGCACAATTGACCTATTTAAACGTTAGAAAATCGAAAACCTCTAAGCGGAATCAATGATGTCTGAGTTATAGTTGGTTAAGAATAATACTTAATTGCCCAACTTATCCATATTTGTCCTCTATCCGTATTTTATGCCTAAGGCCGTCTGTCCACCGCATCGTGAACGGGAGGTCATCGTCAACGAGAACGAGTTGGCGACGCCGAAGTAGCAACGAATGTCGTTATAGATAATACATACTATGATTAATTTACGTGATGTTATTTTAGAAGATTTTTTTACATTCCTTTTGGTGTGTTAGGACTAAATTATAAAAAGCATAGTGTAAGCAAACAGTTTTTATTTTGAGACTATTGTGATAAAATTCACATTTATTTTGAGAAGTGCACATTTCGCGAAGTGCGTATTTTGCGAAGTGCACATTTTGCGTCAAGTGCACGTTTTGCGAAGTGCACATTCTGCGTCAAATCCGTTCCTCGTTGACGTCCCGTTCACGGTGCGGTGGACAAACAGTGTAAGGGTTCTTTTTTCATGTGCCTAACAATGTTCTATGATCTGTCCTTCTTGCTTAGAGTATCCACATAGGCCTGACCTATTGGATAATATTGTAAAAGTATGAATAACAACAGCCAAGACTTAATCCTTAAGCTGTTGAGTATTCCAACCTCGAGTGCATTTTTACCCGACTGCCCCAGAAGAAGGGTAATGTTTTTCCAGAGTATGTCTATTTCTTTGGCACGCTCTGTAGCCTAAACGTGTCGTTAGATTCGTCTTAATTGTGGAAGTGACATAGGCGATATAATATTTATATATTGCATCTGTAAATACAAAAAAAGGAGTAGTCGTTTTTTGTTTTTTTAAATAATGTTAATATTTAAATACGAAAATTTACAATAACATAGAAATATGAGGACTTGAAGAGGTGGGAGGGAGAGTACCTAAGTACCTAACGCTTATTTATTTTCTCCAGACTTTAAGTTGAAAACTTTAATAAAAGCTTCTAGCAGACCCTTGAGACATTTGTGTTGGTAAAACTAAAGCCATTCTTAGTATTTATGTTGAAACATTTATTTGGGGCATAACCTAGAAAAACGACTTTATTAATGTACAGTGAGGGAAATTAATTGTTAAGCAAATTGACACCCTAATTCAATTTGTCGTGATACAGCCATTTCATGCAGCAATCAAAGAATGACAGTTGTATATCACAACTGTCATTCTGTACGGAATCACAGTTGAATACAGATAGGTCACTCCGCATTTTAGGTAGGTATGAAACTACAAGGGGTTACGCGGTGGGCTCGACTTGTCGAATTCAGTGAGAGTTACGCGATAGAAAGAGAGGCAACTTCTAGGTGATTATAACGGTAGGTAATTAGCGCTATGGGACCTGAATTGCACTTTATTGTGTCGTAGCAAGAGTCGCTTTTTATTTAAATGATTTTGCGGAGTGTCTCATCAGTACCTACTAATCTGTGACGGAACATTTAAGTTGGTAGTCAATTTGCTTAACAATTAATTTCCCTGACTTTACCATCAGTCGCATTATAATCAGCATGGTATTCTTATACATACACATTATCCATTCAACGAATCATCTTTTTCTTTTTTAACAAAAGACCACAGTTGGCGCCCCCGCTACAGACCGTTCACAATAACTTGTCCCTTGTCATGTTGGCACTATTGCTTGTCAAGCTGTTACAATACTCATAGAGTTCAAAATGGCGACTGACAGGACAGTGCTACAAATCGCGTCACCTGACAAGTTATATTGAACGCACAGTACATGTAGCAAGCATGGCCGTACTAAAGATGGTTTTATACATGCTAGGCGGAGCGTGGATGGGATGGGCGAGAATTGAAATTACGCTTGCCCTTTTACACCGAAAGATGTCCAGCGCTATACCGCGCCGTCTCGCGATGGCCAGCGCTGCCTCGCGCTGGCTCGCGATGTAACGCGCCGGCCATCGCTACCTAGCGCCGGCTAGCGCTATCACGCGCCTCCCGGCCAGCCAAGAATATAGTATGCAGAGATGTCTCGCGATGGTCGGAGCGAGCCGGCGCGTACAAGCGCGTGCCAGCGCGATACATCGTGAGATATAGTGAGTCAGCGCTTGACGGAGAGAGACCGTGCGGGTCCTCGATGGCCGGTGCGAGATTTGTATATCCGTTTTACAAAGTAAATAAATACTCTATTCATACAGCAATAAAGTTCGATATTGTACTAGACCTTTTACACCAAAGATGGGCACGGCGTGGATACAAATTTTGCCATATAAACAATTCTAACCCATCCCATCCACGCTTCACCTCGCCGGTGTAAAACTTTACACTTTTTCCCAAAGCAACTCTTTTTTATGTGAAGTCAACTATTTTTCCTCCTAAGCCAGCATTGGCAATAAAATCAAGTCTATAAAACAATAATACAGCTCTCCCGATGTTCTGTAGGTAATCATAATAATAATGCCACGACCCGAGTGATTCGCCTGATGTTATTCCGTGCCTGGCTTCTCAATGTTGCCATACATATTGTATGAAGACTATACTGTAAGTGAAATTTTACGGTCCTGAAGTGGAAAATACTTTTACTATTGATTGGAGTTAGCCTTGAATAGACCGTATTTTCTCTGAAAGGCTTGACAGATGTATGGCATAAAAATAGCACAAGCATAATTAGCTATAATGTTCCCACTGCTGGGACACAGGCCTCCTCTGTGAGAGGGAGTAGGCCATAATCCACCTCGCAGGCCCAGTGCGGGTTGGTAGATGTCACATGTCTTCGAATTTTCGGTTCTAGGACATGCCGGTTTCCTCACGATGTTTTCCTTCACCGTTTTGAGAGCAGTGGTGATGAAATAATTTACACAAAGTAAAGTGCCTGTCAGGGTTCGAACCTAAGACCTACAAATCGGAAGCAAATACTCTAATTTTGAATCACGATGTATTTATCACGCTTCAAGCTTTTATTAATACCAAGTATTATATTTTTGGAAAATATACACTCGACGTAGCGATACGTGCTCAGAATGTAAACACTCTTTCACGACCATTACTAAACACAATGGAGTCATTATGATAACAGACCCTGAATCTTTGTAAAGCAGAACTATCTTAAGATGTTACTTAAGTTATTTGTTATTTACTAAGATTACTTACTCAATAGGGAATCCGTAGTAAGGGCACCAAATCGTCACTTCAGATCCCGCAACAGCTTTGACAGGGCTCATAGCTCTGATGTACGGCGGACCTATGTAAATCCGATAACAATATTTGCTGAGCAATTCGTATACGTAACGCTAAAATAATACTAATCTTTATTTATTTAGGATGGCAACACAAACATGAAATGTGTAAGTAACAACCACGGTAAGCAAAAATTACAATTTATGGCTGAGAGCAGAATTATGATAAGATTTGAGTATTGTTATGTTTGTATATTTCTTTATTATACGACCAGCCTACTTCTAAGATGTAGAAATTATCGTGAATAAAAGAAAAACAAAAGCTTGAGCCAAGTTATGCGACATAATTCATCGCTCTACTAAAATAAATTGATATGGGGACATTTATAACTGATAGACTGACAATCTGTCAGTATTTTGAACAGCGGTAAGCTTCGTATTTCCATTTGTCGCCAAAGATATCTTGAGATTGGTCGTAAATATAAACCTGATGAATCTGATCATGCACAGAAATGCTGATATTACTTTTTTTATGTCATGGTGCCTTATATTGCAGTTTATGATAAGGGTAAATACTGTATTGTAACGACTGATTGAATAACAAAACTTAAGGCGCCGTGCACGAAAAAAACCCTCTTTTGGCAATTACTTATATAACTGTGAGAAAGCTTGAAATAATTGAAAGATTAAGTTTGTTTGACTATAAAAGTACAGTTTTCATAGTGCTAAACCATACGTGTCAGTCACAGGACCTGTTAATAACTACCTCACTTTTGTGCTCTCAAAAATATGGTATATTTCGCCTTTGATTTACTTAATGAAGATATTGTATAATTATAAAATAAAAAATTGATTTTATCTCAAAGATAGCTGGAGACTAATGTCTGATTTTTAAATTTCTTGTTATGATTAGCTAAATAATAATAAAAAATACATTACTGACTGATAAAGGACTCGACTTTTCAAATCACAAATATTTCTGTTTAAAATATTTTTCCCTTTCACACAAAATACTGAAAAAAAAAAAACTGTCAATTTCGTGCTCGGCCCTTATTAAGGGGGATCCGTCCTTCAAACTAGTCCTCAAAATTTTTCGGGCTAGATTGATGGACAACACCTTAAAGCAAATACCAGTGAAATGTGTCCGTATAGTTTGATACTAATCGCGATCCCTTTATTTCCAATTGCACTACCACCTCAAAAAAACAAAAGACAAATAATCCAAGGGTTACCGTAAACATTGAGTCGAGCAGCATGAGCCACGCTGCCGTGTGTGTTGGTAGCTCTGCACTCATACCGGCCACCGTGCTCAACCCTCCCGCTGCTGAGCGACAGGGTTGATAACACGTAGTTGCTCCCGGAGCCCAGCCCCGCGGGACCGTTCTCCCGGCCCTCCGTTATTATCGCCCTGCGATAACCGACAGAATAAAGAAGCTATAATCTAAATATGAGGCCGAGGAAAGAATAAGGAAGCGCTAGATGGGTATCAGGTTTCAGTTCGTCATAAAATATAATGATGTTGATAACCTATTTTGAAGCTTCCGTTTTTTCTATTTATGGAACGTGCTAAGGAAAATCTTACAAATTTTATGTTTTCTTATATAAACTAGTATAAGCATAATCAGCCTATATCGGACCGCTGTTGGGACACAGGCTTTCTCCATGTGAGAGGGAAAGCGGACCATAATCCACTATCCACGCCCAACGCGGGTTCGAAGATGCCATATGTTTTCGATTTTTTTCGTTCTAGGACATGCCGAATACCACACGATGTTTTACGTAACTTACCCATGATGTGTGGGTATAGGTTGCCCATCTATCGACCATCGGAACCGAGGCGGTGGTTCGCCAACCGCCGAGCATTTCAAAGCAACCTGAGCTCCCGGCTGCACCGCTTGCTCGATGAACGTATAAACCAACTCGGGACGGGAATCTGCATAAATTGTTCGAATGAGAAAAAGTCACGATGAACAAATACAAAAAAGCATGTGGAACGTACCTGGAGAGCGTTTTAACCGTTTTCGTTTGAACGAACGTACCGTGCCTGCTTCTCGCACTAACGAGCAGCGTGTAACTGAAATAAATATAACTAGGTGAATGCAAAAAAAAATGCTAACATGGAGCGGAGGCTTTGATGTTGGGACTTTGTCTGTGTGAATTGGATTATGGGTACATCGTTTACACATTTGTATTTAATTAACATTACAAAGTGTGTGCTGTAAAAAAACTTTGCTACAAAATACGTATTTTTTTCCCACTTAGTATGTAGATGATATGATAAGTTTCTGTCACTGGTGTGGGGTAGGTACCACAACTAAAAAGTGAAAAATAAAAACTTTATCCAAAAAAAAAAACAACCGACCTCCAAAAAAAGCACTACAAAGTGAAAAATAACTTTAATTTCGGAAGTCGGTGGCAAAAAACGAAAATACAAAACCCAAGACACCGACTTCCGAAATTAAAGTTATTTTTCACTTTGTAGTGCTTTTGTTGAAGGTCGGTTGTTTTTTTTTTTGGAAAAAGTTTTTATTTTTCACTTTTTAGTTGTGGTACCTACCCCACACCAGTGACAGAAACTTATCATATCATCTACATACTAAGTGGGAAAAAAATACGTATTTTGTAGCTAACTGAAAAACTATCCAAGCAAAGTTAATAAAATTTATATGGGACCAATTCGAGAGCACACCCAAAAAAAGAATTTTCAAAAAAAAAAAAGAATTTTCAAAATCGGTCCACAATTGACGGAGAAATCGGTGGACATACATAAAAAAAAAAACAAACATATGCGACGAACATATAACCTCCTCCTTTTTGGAAGTCGCTTAAAAAGTTTGGAGATGAGTACCAAAAAGTCCGTCTTTGTAGCGTACCAGAGCGGGGAAAAATAGCATATCTTGCTCTAGGGGAAAAAGTAATTTTTGTCTGTAACCAACGAGCCTACAAAAACGAAAAAATATTTTTTTCTTATGTAAAACTAGCTTTTTACTACCGCATACCGGGTTAAAAAGTTTCCTTCAAAATTTATATTGAACAAATTGTATATTTTTTAAAATAAAATAAACTATTTAATATTGTATTGGATTATTTTATTTTCTCGCAATCGTAGTGAAAAGTAGAGTGTAAAACATGGAGCTAAAACCTTTTGTAACTCGGTTTCTATTTAATCCCTCGCTAAAGCTCGGGAGTAAAACTACCTCCATAGAATGGGTTATTTTAGCCCCTCGTGTAACAATCTACAATTTAGTATTGATTAAAAAGTATTATAGTTCTTTGCTTTTTTAATATTCCTTTTCACACAAAATATAGTTCTGTTATTAAACCCATATTGCTTTAATTATAATTATCTTTGCCATTCGTAACACTGGCAACATTTGTGCGAAAGCGTGCAAATAATGGCATAATTGCACAGACAGTGCTTTGTTCGTCCCCTGAGGTTGTGGTACATGCGGCTACGGAACCCGTATGCAGCCCTGGATTGTCACGCTAGTTACCTCTACGGAGTGAGCAGATGTAGTAGATTTATTGTGATAATTGCCTTATTAATCTTATGCTGTACTTTGGAAAGCCTGTTCTTACATGAACGTAACGGTAGTGCTCATTGTTTCGTGTGCTTAGTTTTATATTTATACTTACTCAATATCATATTGTTTTTAATTTTATCCTGTTTGAATTTCGATAAGCTTGCCCTTGGCCTGCCCCTATTACTTTAATTCTTAATACCGTTATTCGGAAGGGTAGTCAGTATATGTACCCACGTGATATCTATCAAATCAAATCAAATCATTTATTTCTTTGCAAAAATGGGTATAGTACATAGGTGTTTTTGTAATAAAGTTCTCCATATTTTACCGTCACGTGGGCATGCAAAGGTTTACAATTCCAAATAAAAAATAGAAATATGCAGATCATTGGAATTATAAAAAATTAAATAAAAATGTCAGTGTGGTCATAGCAATAAAAAATATAAAATAAGACTAAGTAAGCGAACCAATAATTATGTCAATCAGGGTAATAGTATGTCAATTAGTTAGTGAATCATCATTAAGAAAATCGTCAATCGTATAATAAGTTTTCATAATTAAAAATTCGTTTAGCGCCCTTTTAAATTTTAATGTTGTCATATTTTTTATAATATTAGGTACTTTATTATATATGAGTGGGGCAATACCAAAAAAACTTTTTTGCAATAACGCGGTTTTACATTTAACATTTAGATCTATGGATCTACCTCTTTGTCTATTCCAGCAACTTACTTCATAAATAACATCTGCCAGGAAAATATTTGTATAACTATTATAGGAAAATTATATACGTAATATTAGAAACATACTGTAGAAAATGTATGTAAGTAGGTTACACGCATTTTATTTTTTATAGTTGGCTATTTATCTCTCTAATGGAATTACGCCAGCCTTTGTAGGCAACGCTGTATATTCTCGATAAACAAGATCAAAATAGAATCACGTATTTTATGAGGGCATCCATAATTCGTAGGCATATGAGATAGTCGTGCTAACAGTAGCCGGCCAGAATAGGCACACACTACACGCCTTGTTGAAAAATTCACTCAGCTCCCCGTTTTACTATCCGCATTCGTTCAGAATTTATAACACCGTAAATCGTAAAAGCGGGCAAAAAATTTACAGCCGTGTAGAATACTGAATCGCTGAGATAAACCGAAGCTTATCTCTCTACGCATAAATAGTCAACAAACTTTAAGCATATTTAGATAACGGCTCTAAGTGTACATATAATTAGGATTAAAATAATTTATATTACAAGTTTCGGGCAGTTAAACTAAAGCTTCACGTGTTCATGTAACGGTATATTCTAGTGACATTCACTACTGAAATTACCTCGTTGCATAACAGCATGCAACGGATAGTCAGAAAATACACTTTAGTTAAATAAATTCTTCACATTGTTCCCTTGTCGACGAAAAATTCAAAGCAAAGTAACACAGTATCCATATTAAAATATTTGTTAAATACACTCTTCGTGTCTAAAACGGCCACCTTAAGCAATTCCTCTAAAAGCAATTCATTTTCTGAATTCCCAGCATTCTTCTATACTGACACATATTTTAGCTGAAACATATTCAATTCAATTCATATCAGAATCATATTTGATGTAAATATTACCGCATGAAAAAATGAAGACCGTCATTTTATCGGATAATTTTTCTTTACAGTTTTTATTACCTAAATGCGATTTTTATTTCTACAGTTTAAAATGTAATTTCATTATAATACAAAACTGTCAAATAGATGAATTGCGTAATATGAATTGAACGCAGATAATAATACGAATTGTTAGTTTGTGACAGTTTGTGTGATTCTTATTATTATCATATTATTATTATTATACAATTCCTTTTTTATTGAATAATATATTGTTAACGTGTCGAAATTCAACTGGAGCATTCGATCAAAGCTAAAATACAAATAGGTTATTCACAAAGCGAACGAGTATTGGCGAAAAAACCAACTAGCCTCATAGTTTCCCTCTGACTCATACCACTGGGCAGTGACACCCACTCCCACAAAGATGGATGCCAACGCGGGAAATATCCGGCGAACTATTCCAATTTGAAAAGTTTCCTTTTGGTAAAGCAACCGCACTTGGTTGGCGCGAAATGAACACGAAAAAATTGGGCTCACAAGCGGGCTACTTCGACAATGTGTAAATTGTGCGCCCAGCTAATCATACTCCTTGTAAAGGGGAGGGTTTTCTTTGTTTGTAAAGTTTCGCTTATGACTTGTCTGATCGCAATGAAACACGTACCCCGTTGTTACAGGAATATAGAACGTATGTATCTCATTCGTAACGTATTGCCACGCCAATAAAACCTTCGTAAAATAAACGGCTGTATAAAATAACATGATTGTGTTGGCTGTGTAAAATATTTTTTCGAAGAGTTTTCCCAACTACAGGAATATTTGAATATGTCTTGTGTAGACATTTTCCCGAGTCTTTACATATAAATTCGCCGACGTATACGGATGCAGGCAAGCGTAAAATATTTATGACGGCGCAATACGTTTGAATCGATCGGAACATAAGAGCGACAACTTTTACCAAACCACATAGAGCTCATATTTCTTTTTGCTTTAGAAATATAATAAATAGGTTTGATGTACGTTCAACTTTTATAGAACTGTTTACTACCTTGTAGTGTAGAGCGAATTGGTCATTTGAAAACTCTCGTTGCAACATAAAGTAGGTGAGACTTCACAAAAACATATTTGCTGGAACAATACAATTCAAAAAGAGAACAAAAAGAAGTAACAACCAAACAAAGATTTCGTTAAAAACCGGCCAAGTGCGTGTCGGACCACGCACAACTACGGAAATAGTTCGGATGAAGGACGCGTTTTGGAAATTTTTACAGATTGTGATTGTTTATCTGTCATTTTGTCTATTCTTCCGTCGACAAAACCAATTTATCCCAAGAACAAACTTAACATTGTAGTTGAAAAACATAGTCTCCCATACATTCCAACTGCAAATGTAAGTTTGTAGGCACAATATTGAAATCTCCCAAAACCATGTACTTAATTTTAAAATCATAGACTTCTTATAGGTTTTCCTGTAACCTATAAGTATATTTATTATTTTATTTTATTTGACTATATTGGGACATAAAACAGTAAGGCACACATTACAATTTATTAAGTGTGAACTCGAAAACTAGGTAAACGTGTAACCCACAAAATTCCGCGAAATAATGGTTTATCGATACTTAGTTCAATGCGAGTTTAACCATTTTCTGTACTTTTTCAAAATTTCAATCAGTCGGAGATATAGGGGGGGTCAATTTTCATCTATTTTCTTAATAACTTACTTAATATTATGTGTTTTAAATTAATTAAAAAAATATACTTGAGACCCTCACATTATACCCTTTAGTTTGAAATGTCACACGGAACAGTGTGCAAAACTTATTTTTAGTTTTTTTTATTTGTCCCAAAAGTGACCCCCATATTCAAAATTTATTTATTTATGAAACACTTCCATATTTGGGTCACAGAAATTGATATATGTAATACCAAATTTCAACTTAAAAGGTCCATTAGATTCGGAGCATACTGGCTGAGTCGGGCGGACAGACAGACATACAATAAATAACACAAGTGATCCGTTTTTTCATTCGTACATACGAAACCCTAAAAAATTGTAAAAATAGAAAATGTCGATCACGTGCATCGCAAAGGTAGAACCTACATGAATGAGCATAATCAAAGGTCCGAGTCTACGAGAGCTTTCCTTTGTCCAAACAAAATACCAACCCCCCAAAGAGGGCAGGAAACATACCTGATTCCAATTGGCGTACAAGTCATATAAGTTAGATGCTGGCTCAAACGAATGTTGAGCACATACGGCAGTCTGTCTGCATATAAAAAATTCCGCGCGCCCCTGTTTGTAGGTCACTGAACGGGAGCGCCTACGTACTTGTACACAAATCACACGAATTTCGGCAGCCTCGGATCCCTGTTATTTGTATTTGTATTGATCTGCCATATGCCACCGTCATTGCTGCTGGTACTTCTCTATGTAAATATCACACAACTAGGTATGTCCAACGATACATGCCGTTCCGCGCACCAACCAGTTTATCACTGTCCAATCTAACTATTTTATATCTTTGCAATCAATCTGCGCTTTGCATTCGCGCTCCGCTCCAATATTATCAGATTTTATAATAAAAACGTTTTTGAATTTTATTGAACCAATTACGCGATTGTAACAAAACCTTTTAGTAAATTGTTCTGCATTGTGTTTGGTCTCGTATGATTGCGTTCTAGAATAACAATCGCACTCTGTTGGCTGAAAGTATCGATCATCCCAGGCATGTAAAATTAAATTACAATTGCTGGAATGGCATAGAGTATTCAACTATGTGCGGATTGCTGTTCCGAATACATGACTCTATATTCAGAATACCAATCGGCTGATGCTGTCTAAACAAATACCTAGGTACAGACATGAGTAGTATATTCGGCCAGCACCACTGCCTATTTGTGGAACTAGGCAGGTTTTAATTAGAAATGCCGTTTCGTTTCAAAAGTTTGTCGGGAGCGAACCGTTCGTCGTGCCGCGTCCTAGGTATTCACTTGAAGCCAATTAGATTACATAGCTACTTCTATTTTGGAATTTTGTTAACTTAGGAATGCTTTGTAATATTCTTAATCTGGTGCAGATATGTCCTTGTTTAGGCTTTTATTTTGTTTTTTTGCAGTAAAATTAAATTATATTACAAATAATTTTTTGTGAGACTTAAAAGATATTATAAATCCTGGTACCCACTGTCATAAAAGCACTTTTGTAGTGATGAAACATTTCCTAGAAGCAACTAAATACCATTTATTGTTTTAAAATAGGTTAATTGCCTATTATTAATTTTTTTGGTATTTTCTTAAAAAAACACTCAAGTAGTCATAACTTTTAAGGAGATCAAGTTAGAGCTCTGCAAATAACCAAAACTATCGCCCTGTTTCGTTTGAATCACGATTTTTACCTGTATAAACGATACATGTCAAAAAGCTGAGACTTTTCAGTTTGACTGTTTCAGACCTACATACATATTTTCACATTATACCTCTTAATTCACATTTCGTTGTACATTTTCCTTATAAAACTAGTATTTTTCAGAATTCCGTACCTAAGTGGGTACATCGTATATAGGTTCTGATAAAATAGTACTTTAAGAAAAGATTCCTATCCAAAAATAATATTCTTCATAAGCAGTAACAAGTCAAAATGACCCATCGGCTTATGTAATAAAAATAAACTAATAAGAAATTTTCGCACCAATTTCTTCAGAGCCTCGGTTAGACCTTATTTTTCTCTGTGAGTGACTGCGAAATTTATGAGCTTGCCCGACGCAATAAAATACCTTGTGAGAAAATGAAGGAGCAAATCGCAATATATTTGTTTCTTGGTGGCTAGAGGGAGACCGTTTTAGCCATCTGTGGGGGAAATATATTTTATGGGAATGTTCTACGGCTTATGAAGTCCATTCGTTTCTTTTTATCAAACAGATACTTTTGAAATGAGTTATTTTAATTTTAGTTTGCCTACGAATTAAAGGGTTCAGAAGAAAAAAATGTCAGACATGTTTTTGCTTTTATGTTTTTAAGTGCTTGTTTTTTTTTGACCGTGTTCCACTTTTTGTGTCACTCCAAAAATGATGTATAAAACAAAGTTTTTTTTAGTGCCACAAAAAGTGGAACTATGAGAAAGTAAAAAAATGCACAAGAAAAATCTGTTTATAAAACAAGTAGGTTTGCAGAAAGAATAAAGATCTACATGAAACCTGCTTGTAATTGAACACGAAGTCACCCCTGCTCTACCGGGACCACCTTTCTTCCTCGAATATTAAGAGAGAGATCATTAGTTCCGTTTTCGAGGAAATGCCGGGAGGAATAGATATCATTAGTTACTAACAATCGTATAAAAATAAATGACCTTGTTATTGGAACATCGTCGTTATTAAGGATTTGAACAGCCTTATTATGTATTCAAGCAACAAGTAAGTAGGTATAGTATGTTCTTCCTTGCACGTCCCATTTGGTAAATAAACACGGTACGGAACGGATATTACGAGTTTTCGCAAATTACATGAAAATATTAGTAAGATTCACTTACTACATGGATTACGTATATCAAAAACTTCTTGGATTAGGTACATAAATCAATTATATATATTAGAAACGTCTGATAGTTTTTATCTGAAGAATAAATAATTATGGCAGTTTGACATAATTATTTTCTGTATAAAAATTTGATGCCTCGAATAATGGTAATCTGAGAATTAATACAGACATAAATTATCTCAAAACCAAAAGAGTACGCCATGATATCAAAATAAACCAAATAAAAAAGTTATAGGAACGCGGGAACAGATGAACATACATACACACCGGTCCTACTCTCTGGTACCCTCCTTTTTCTTTGCCGTAGTCGGGTAATAAATGATAACATGTCATGTAACATACTATAATTATATACTATGTAGGTATACGTAGGTACTGTAAGGTTTTATGCAATAAGCATCCTTATGTTATGCAGGCTGCTAAGGAAACAGCTCAGCATTCGAACTATTTTGACAGTTTATATTTAAAATAGAATTGGAATATGTTTTGGTTTGATGGAAAAGTAGAAGGAAACTAGCTATCGAATAGTATACATGTCACCGTAAGATTGTGAGCATCGTTAGTTTATAATCTATCGGTATTATTTCCGTTAGATTACAATCTGTCGAAAAATTGTGAACTGGGTGAAATGGGTTAGGTTAGAACTGTGACCAACCGCGCGAGCCGAGCGAGCTGTGCCGCAGCAGCGACCGGCGAGCGAGAGCGCTACTTCCAAGTTGCTCGCAGCTAGGCAGGCTATTTAGTATTAACGCAAGAAAGTTTTATACCAGTTCACAATTTGTCGGTTTCCCATGCATAGATTATAAACTATCGAAAAATAATGCGTTAAATTGTAAATGAATTGTCGTAGTTCACAATTTTTCAACAGTTTATAATCTAACGGAAATAATACCGATCGATTATAAACTAACGAAGTTTATAATTCTACGGTGACATACATATCTTTATAAAATATAATGTTGAACTTGAAGTAATATACGAATAACATACGAGTACTGCATATCGTTTTAGCGTCCTGGGATCTCGCCCTCACTACACATTTAGGCACGGTATATTTTAGATAACGTCCCTCAGACGTTACAATACGTATACCTACATAGTATATAATTATTATAGTCGTATACCTACGGATTCACTGAACCTACAGTGGATCTCCGTACCTTGAATGTTTTATCACGGCAGGCAGGCCTGTCCTCCTTCGAGAGATGATAAATTATTTGTCTACGTTGAGTCCACGACTGTGTTTGTTCGTCTGTTTATTGTTTTGCATAAACAGCAACTTCTGAATTTGCGAATTTATGATTTAAGGGATTGGCAGATAGATGTCTGTTCATAAAAAGAAATGATGATTACATGCCTGATTATGATTGGTGATATTTATTTATGACATTTTATAGACTGATAATTATCGTTATATCTATCTATCACTTGTATCGGTACCAACTAGCTTCCGCCAGCGGTTTCGCCCGCATGATATCTTTGTAAATTATAATCCTATTCTATGTTTTATGTTATGGGGTTTGGTTTCCGCACTTAGTTCGTCAGGTGGACCATTGTGCGTGGGCCATGGCGGCCGTTTGGTGGTTATTCCAACCAGCCCACCTCCCTCCAGAAGTTAGTTAAAACTCCTGGTCTGTTCAGAAAATCTGTGAAAGATTTGGGTGACCCGAAGGTTTCTGTTCTAATCTGGGTGACACCTGTGCATTCAAAGAGCACGTGCGCGACGGTTTCTTCAGCCTCCATGCACACCCTGCACAAAGGGCTGTCCGTTATGCCTATTGTGTGGAAGTGTTTGTTTAGCGAGCAGTGTCCCGTGATGGTCCCCGTCACCAGGCGCAAACCGTTCCTGTCCAGGCGTAATAAACGCATGGTTAGCCTACTATCCAGGGATGGCATAGCTTCCTTGGACTACCTGCAGCCTGGTGTCGAGGTCCACCAGTAAGTACTCCGCTTGTGTGAGTGTGAACTCCTGTAGTCACCTATTATATAGTATAAGCCTATTTTACTCAGTAATAATATATTATTTTACTTGTGAAAGAATGTTTAAAATCGGTCCAGTAGTTTTTGAATTTAATCATTACAAACAAATATAAAACAAAAGCTATGGTTTTCTAGAAGAGCTGTGGTCGGTACATAGCGTCCGCTATGTACCAACGAATGAAACTGACACGTTATTTATGAAAGTAAATTGGTGTTTTTCCCTAGAGAGCGTTTTCCCCGTTATCATCATTTTCATGATAGCTGTCACTGCGGCCGTTATGTGGCGGCCACCGCTTTTCTAAAACCCGTAGCTTTACCTACATTAAAGTGTCGTCGAGGTTATTTTAATTCACAACGTTAATCTAATTATTATTAGGACCGAGCTCTGCTCTGGTGAAAATAGAGAATGCTCATTTAATAGTATAGGAAAGTTCATACTAATCCATGATGCCTTGATAGTACTTACTAATTCCATGCTGCCATGTCATCATTCTAAGGTCTCTTGTTTTAAACTTTGCGCGACCGAGCTCTGCTCGGGTGAAAATACGAAGAAAACGAATTTTCTCAGATATATGAGACCTAGCTAGATCGATTTTTCGCCCCCGTAAACCCTATTTTGCAACTTTCTTCGAAATCGTTAGTTTTCCAGAACATGATTACAAATTATAATATACAAATACTGCTCGTTTAATAATATAGGATACTAGCTGACCGGCAAACGTTGTTTTGTAATAACCTTCAACAGTCCTTAATGAGACACAATAGAATTTTAATTGTTATCGATCTCCAGGAGAGCACCGGACTGTCAAGAGGATAAATGTTTGGGGTGGACCACCTTTATCACTTAGGGGTATAAAAAATAGATTATGACCGATTCACACACGGCACCAATCTCAAAATATATAATTGTTTAAATTTCTTTAATTAAAAATGTTTATTAAAATACCTATATGTATTCGTCTTGGAACAACCTACCCTCTCACTAGGAGTTGGGCGTTGGTAGCTGCGCCACAGTTTTTAACTATTGCAGCTACCATCGTTTAACATTTTTGTCTTTGTATGTATTTGTTTTTTGTTCCCAATAAACGATTTTATTATAATATTATTCTCAGACCTACCGAATATACATATAAAATTTCATAAAAAAATCGATCAAGTCATTTCGGAGGAGTATAGCAACACTGTGACTCGAGAATTTTTTATACATAGATAAACTACTAGTATAACAACAATCAAATTAAAACGGTTTAGATTGCAGCTGATTCAGTGCATAAACACTACGTACACATAGGAGTTAATTGTCTGACCATAATTGGATTATTTGCATAAATTAAACAACATTTAGTCGCTCAAAATATTTTCGAATAATGTCCTATGTATTTATGAGCCCAATCAAATATATTGGCAAATCAATTTATTTTGTAATGGGAATGTAGGCGTTTATTGGTAACATGTTTAGTATAGTACATTACTGTCGCGGCAGCAATTAGGGCATCGATGGACGGTCGTAAAAATTTGGGCCGAGGCGAAGCCGAGGCCCACACACGTGAGACCATCAATGCCTGATTGCGGCCAAGGCTTGTATAGTACTTTTCTCAAACAATGCGCGGAAATTCAAACTAAGTAAATTAATTATAAATTCCAGAATCAATAAAGAACAAAGAAAATTTTTCACACGCCAATATGTTCATTTGTTTCTTCTTTACTTTGAACAGCTCTATTTGATAAGCCAGTTCGAAATTTAAATAAAATCTTTGTTAAGTTACCTTCTTGGTTGCTATGTGTTGAAAAGTAAAAAGTTAGTTCCATTTTTAAATAACACGACAGATATGAGTTTTCATAGTAACACTGCTTGTTTTTGACCAGTACAGCAAATTCGATTTATCTCGAAGAAGGTTGTCAAAATGTTAGAATTTCCAAGTATGTTTGAGAAAAATTATTTAGTGCCTCATTGGTCTAGTAGCCGCAAACGCTACTGCTGAGCATGAGGTCCTGGGTTCGATTCCCAGGTCGGGCATTGCGGCGGTTATTGGGTTTTCTATCTGGATTTATCAGTAGTAGTAGGCGTCTGGATTTGTGCCCGGTTGATGGCAATAGGCTCGCCCCCTATTACATGGGACTTAAACATAACTGACGAGATTTGGATGTACACCTCTGCCCAACCCTTCGGGGAAACAAGGCTTTATGTTATGTAGGTATGTTTGTAATTAATTATTATTACAAAAATAGCCGGGTATGTATACTTGTATGTACTCACACAAATATCCGGTCAAAGAGCGAGCTATTAGTTTATTAGTTTCTAAGAAAATAATATAAAACACATGTTTTCTGAAACGACCTATCCAATCTAGAGAAATAAATTCGAGCGTCCTCTATTTTTTGCAAAACAAATGTCCATTTCAGTAGATATTAACTTATTAAACCAGTCTGTTCTATAGGACCTCTATTACTACATAGGTACCTATGTAATAGAGGTCCTATGGTATACTATCAAGTCAGGATACCACAGGATGTTTTTACTCCACCACGACTTATTCAAACTCACTTAAGATTAGACATTTAAATAAACCTTTTTTACAGTCCGTTCAATCGATTTTGACTTCTATTGCGTTGGTGGCATGACAAATGGCAGCTGCAGTTAACAGTTGGTATTGTTACCGCTTTTTTGCTTTTAATGCCATCGGTTTAGAACTCAAAATCGGTTGAACGGACTGTAAAAGAGGTTTGTTTAGATGTCTAATCTTATTTCAAATGGAGCATAGATTGAATATGCTCAACTCCAAAACGACTTTCATAACGTCACGTCACGTGTATAGGAAAATAACATATACAAGGTGTTCCTTATATATCCCATAACTCTTGGGTATTAATGAGACTATGTCAAAAAATCTGGCATATGAATTATATTTATTTATTTTTTACATTTTTCATACAAATGAATTCGACAAAGTCACGATTTTTTATGTAAAACATCGTTACGTGAAATATAAAAAACATTAGCCTCCTTCTGGGGCATTCGGATATAAAATAAGCAAACATTTAATAGGCCTGTGTCCAATAAATATTTTTTTGTCGTCTTGTAGATTATTAAAAAATATTGAACTCGTATTTTTTATTTTTTGACGTAATCAAGAGATAACAGAGATACATTGAGTTAAAATGTGGCATGACGTCACGCCTTGCTAGATTTATTACGACGTTGTGACGTAGCGAGCCCCCACTCCCCAACTCTAATGCGTGTTTTCTAAGTTATTTTTGATTAATATGATAAAGCAAAAAATACGTGTCTAATATTTTTTTATTATCTGAAAGACAGACTAAATAGAATTTATTATTTTACCTTGGCAACTACCGCATTTTCTTAGCTTTAAATATGTATGAATGATTAGTTTGAATGAAAATTATTTACTCGTACTTATCAATGAAGCTTAGATACACAAATCGAGAGTCTAAAGTTACGTAACGTAAAAAAAATTGGGTGCAGGATACCATACGATGTTTTTCCTCCACCATAACTTATTCAATACTCAGTATAATGAATTTGCCAATCTCCAAAAAAGGACTTTCGTAATCATAACATACTTATAAGTAATTTTCGAGTAAGTAGTCCTTCTTAAAGTCTTCGTTCTTTTTAGGGTTCCGTAGTAAACAAGGAACCGTTATAGTTTCGTCATGTTCGTCTGTCTGTCTGTCCGTCTGTCTGTCTGTCTGTCTGTGTGTCTTTCCGCGGCTTAGCTCAGAGACGCTTAGTACTAGAAAGCTGTAATTTGACATGGGTATACATATTAATTACGCCGATAAAGTGGTAAAATAACATCATGAAAAAAATTTTTTTTTTTCAGTTACCTCCCCTCGACATAAAGTGAGGATGTTTTTTTTTCTCTCAATAATCCCATAGTGTGGGGTATCGTTGGAAAGGTCGTTCAAAAACATTGTGAGTTTGCGAAGACCATTTGAGGGGTCTAAGTGCAAATCCGCCACTGTCCATTAAAAAATAAAATGTGTTTTTTTGCGTCTGGTGACACCTAATCATATTATCTATGATTCTGTAAATTCAGTTACAGTCAAAACCGCCTCTATCACATACAAAAAGACAGAAAAAGTAACAAGTGAGATTCAAAACCTACACTATCCAGTTGTGAATTGGAAGATTTATTAAGCCACGGAACGTTTTTTAACTGCTGTGAACATTTTTAGAAACTGGATAGAGGCGGATTTGCACTTAGACCCCTCATTTTTGGATTTAAGGATTCGTTTTTAAAATATTAAGCGCTAATTTTTGTTAGAGTCAAGTGTCCCCCCCCTGCAAGTTTAATGGTTGGTTTTGGGTATGTGAAAAAATTCACAGCAGTAGCATATATAACGAAATTAAAAGGAAAACTATCACAGCTAAGTAGGCTTTACAAATTAACAAGTAATAATCGACCAACTTACATTTGCGGTTGCAATATCAAGTTGAAAAACATGTTCTCCCATACATTCTGTATGGGAGAACATGTTTTTCAACTACAAAGTTAAGTTTGTTCTTGGAATAAATGCATCCCAACTACGGAACCGTTCATTGTGCGTGGTCCGACACGCACTTGGCCGGTTTTTTTTAAACTCCTTTCTATGTCTTTATTACTTTTAAGACTTTTCTTCATTTGAAATGGCTAACCCAGCAGCAATATCTTGTGATAAACCGTGGCAGTGGAGTAACAAATGCACTAAGTTACCTACCCCTGCCCTGTTATCATCTGGGGTTTGCGGTCCCCACCCCACCGTGGCTAACATTTATATTTATAGCCTGTCTTATTATGAGGCCACGGCTATATTTCCTGGCTGTCAGCTTGCGGGACGCTTCATAATAGTTTTTAGCGTCCGTCTAGCATTTTTATGCTTGTGTTGCAACGTTTTCCAACTGATTCAAGTTTTCTTGACTGAATTTGTAATGTTCATATTATAACTTTAGGGATGTCAATCTTAGCTAACATTAGAATCGTTTAAAGTTTATTGTTGCTGAAGGATTTTTTAGTTATCTTTGTAACTAAAAAACCTTCAGTTACAATTTCATTTACCAAATTTCTCCTTCTTCCTAATTCCTTTTTAACCGACTTCAAAAAAAAGGAGGAGGTTCTCAATTCGTCGGGATTTTTTTTTATTTGAAAGGGTATACTTTCAAGTTGGTCCCATTGTCATTTGGTCACGATCTGATGATGGGATCTTGGAGAAATCGAGGGAACTCTTCAAATATTAAAGGCACATCTATAGCAATTTGGGTATTTTTGATGAGCAGTTGACATAAGGCTATTGTAACTTATATAAATTACAAACCAACCCACTAAAAAGTGAAAAAAAAACTTTTTTACAAAAAACACAACCGACTTCCAAACTACAAAGTGAAAAATAACTTTAATTTCGGAAGTCGGTGTCAAGTCGGTTTATCCTATACTATTAAATGAACAATATTTGTATATATATATTTGTAATCACGTTCTCTAAAACAGCTCTAACGATTTCAATGAAAGTTGCAATATAGGAGTTTACGGGGGCGAAAAATCGATCTAGCTAGGTCTATATCTGGGAAAATTAGTTTTCTCTATTTTCACAGCCTCGGGAATGTGATACAAAGTTGGTATACCCGGACGATATGTTTATCTATTTTCACCCGAGTAGAGCTCGGTCGACCAGGTACTACAATATATAACACAACTAGTAACTAAAGTAAATTACTAACTAACTATACAAATAAATACAAAAATACAATACAATCTTAGCTTAGGGTATATTACATATTTTACTTGGCATGGTGGCCCCGAGGCACAAGGTACCAATAAAACGTTAATCTACTAGAAATGTGAACTTTATAAGCCTGACATTGCCAACATGCCGCAAGTGAACTTCAATTATTATAAATCTCATGAATTAGTATTTTTTGCCCACGGTTTCCTCAACGTGAAGACAAAGTATCCCATAAAAACGTGTTACCGGGATTAAAAGTATCGTTTGTCTAAATCCAGGTCATTTGTGTCAATTTAATATAAATCTGTTCAGCTGTTAAGACGTGAAAAGGTAACAGACAGAGTTACTTTTGCATTTATAATATTAGTATGGATAAATAGCAGCCGTCGGACAAATGAAAATCAGATCAATCAATCAGCCTAACCTTTTCCCAACTATGTTGGGGTCGACTGAATAGCAATAGTTTACATGGAGCGACTGCCTATCTGACCTCCACAACCCAGTAACTGAGTAATACGATATCCCTTGGTAAGACTGGTTGTCAGACTTTCAGGCTTTTGACGACCCGTAACGACTGTCAAAGATCCACGAATGACAGCCGGGACCAACGGCTTAACGTGCTTTCCGAGGCACAGAGGAGTCTCGGTATGTAAAGATGGTCACCCATCTACGGACCAACCCCGGCAAGCGTAGCTTAACCTGATGGATCGAGCCGTGTGGCTGTTAGTACTTAGCCAAGAGCTCCTCTAACACAAACAAATTAAAAGTATATATTATTCATTGTTACGAGTATATGCCTCTTCAAATGGCAATGTCTTCTAAAGTTCATGCTAGACAAGGCAGTAAGCACCGCAACGATTCATACAAACTGTCTAATCTCACCGCAGCACGAGTTATTCTCGTGTAGCTCATGGCGACACGAGAAAAGAAAAATGTACAAATGTACGGTAAAATGTAATGTTCCTTTTAAAGTTTGATTTTATACCCTAGTTTTCTTTATATCTCTCGTTAATGCGTACCGCTCAAATTGAATTTTATTACAAAGGGATTTATGTTTGTTTTATAGCGCGCCATAAAAGCTGGTTGGAATGGTTTTTATTAAAATAATCTGGGTCTTCTTATTGCTGGGACAGTACAGATAAACATACTGTATGTACTTTAATGTGGTTAAAACCACCCACTAATAGGTTTTATTATTAGAGAAGAATTTCATCATATCAAACATAACCCTTCTCGTTGACCCGCGAGATTAGGTTGTCTCATTTTTGGGCAAAATTTGCCTCAATCATTACCCCTCGTGATCCCGACCTATTACGACCCAAATCATAACTATGAATGATAATACTGCTATGATATAATATGATTACTTAATATGATAACGGTAGCAGGTGAGCCAAATTAAGGCTACTACACAACATAAGAAGTGTATAAATTATTATTATTATATTCCCCAGACATGAAAGCGAGAATGATTCAAGATATATTAAAGGTGCTCTAGTAAAAGTAAATAACTTCTTTTGTGTGAGGATACCTTTATCTCAGTCGACCCCGCACTCTGCTTTTTATAATATGTAGATGTATCACCTTACATTTTATATGTAGTACCTTTATTTATGTGGACTCTAACATAAAATATATTTAAGTATTCACCCACGACACTTTACGTATGGAGACGGGAATATATTTTTGTGAAGGATAATTTGGTTTTTGTTTAGTACTATAAGGTTTGATAGTAAGGCGTAAATGGTAAACCCTTGGGCCATGTTATAATAGTATAGTTGTGATATCTTCTTCACAAGCTTTTATTTATATCCCTTTTTTATAGCCACTGTTATTTAAAGGGTTTTCGATTATATGGGTTATTCATACACTAAAAAGAAAACGTATAATTTTCTGGTATAGAACAAATCTTAAAGACGCCTGTGTTAATATCAAAAGATGATAAATTCACAAGCATCCTGTAACCTTGTTAGTGATTAGTGGCTACTTTCGACGCAAGTCCTGAAACTGAAACCACCGTCACCAAATAGGAAACAGCGGAATTTACATATGATGATAGAAAAGTCTTCAACTTAGAATACCTTAAACCTTTTTCAGGAATATCTCATGAAGATAAATGGTTTAACAGACACAAGAAAGAACCTAGTCTTACTTCCTGTTATTATTTAAAAATACATGTTATTACAAATACCTACAAAATTGAACACGTTTTAGACAGCGTCGCTATCAACTTTGCTGACTAAGCTGACGTTCGCACGGACGTAATAAAATCGCGGCGGGATTTTATCGCGCACTGAATTTTCAACTCTCGGCATTAAGCCGAGCGTTGAGAATCCAACGCGCTGGGACGCAGTCTCATCTCAGGGCGATGAAAAAACACACTGTTGGCTTTTCAACTCTCGGCGCTAAGCAGACCGTTGACAATCCAATGCACGAAAAAACATCGCCGCGATTTTATTACGTCCCTGCGAACGTCAGTTAACACCTCTTTTATCATTGTCGTAGGTATATCTAACGAAATAATACCAATCTGCTCACTCCGTAACAAAACGACAAAACCAATTTAAATCTAAGAAGTAATGTAACTTAAGTTGAAACTAATACCACTACAGTACATACCAGCATCTTGACGGACGTCGGGCGGACGTAACTTTAGCACATCACATGCCAACTTGCCACGGCTTGATTTAGTAATGTAGTGCCGGATAGAGTTACTGCATCTGTGGACAAACAATGCGGCTTTAAATTAGTTTTTACAGCAGTTTACTAAGTGTTTAATTAACAATCTTGGCGCTTATTCTTTGAGAGTATCCCTCTCGAAAGTTTAATCGTAGTTAGTAAGTAAGTTTATAAATAGATCTTTATCTTTGATTTAGGATGTAACCCAACCTAACCTAACTTATTTAAAACTTTCTAACAATCGCCAAGTCAAATCAATGTGCGCTTTTATAACTTCTAACGTGGCGATATTATCGTGGACGTCCACGTTCACGTTACGGCATCACGATAACACAGTGAAGTAAAATGTATGGAAATATATGAAGACGCTTTTAAATTTTCCGTCCACGATAACGTTATAGCGCACGTTTCCATACATTTTATGGACTTGGATTTCCACGATAGTATCGTCAGTTAGAAAAAAAACACCACCATTACACAAAAAACTTATTAATACATCCTTCCAAATAAAAAAGATTTCAACAACTTCCCAAATAATCAGACCAATAAAATATAACGAGAGAAATACACACACACGCACACACTCAAACATTCCAGGGTCATAACTGAGCCTTTGAACAAACACAATACCGGGCACATGTCTACAACGGCACAATTTGTATCCCACTGGCGACACACAGCCGGCTCCCCCACAAAGAAAAGCCATTCAATTTATTAATTGTCGAAAATTAAAAGGCTGTAATTTAGACCGTTTTGTTTGATGTACAACCACATCGTCCCACCGGGTGGGACACAAGAGCCTACCAATTACACCCACTGGGGACTGAATAACGAACTGAAATTATTTTCCTCGAGCTCGCCTTTTACTCGAAACCTCTACTAATTGCTTACCTACATATGTATGGTAAAATGTACAGAAAAATGTTCGCACGGTCTTAATTAATTTCTCTGTGGGACTGAGATAGATTATTTATAAAATATATGAATAGATGCTTTTTCTAGTGAAAAAAGTTACTACATTTAGATAATCTACGTAGGTTTGCTAGTTTTCAAAGTTGTTATAAAATGTTCTATTTATCAACATTCCATATTTGTGTATTGCAACTTAAGATGAGTCCATATAGCAAGGAAACCAGCCAATTTACAATCAATAATCTACATATTAGTTAAATAACAAAGGTATATAAACTAAGTACTTAAGTTATCGGCAAAAATATCGGAAAGTTAGAAACAAGGCAGTTTTTCATCCCGGATATTTCCATCAATTTCACCGTTAAATGCATACATCGCACGCAGGTACAATGTATCGTAAATCAAAATGTAATTTCGATTCGATCAAATTTTTTTAGAGAATGGCATGATGACGGTGCAATCTGTTCGTTCGACCTGAATTCGATTGCTATCCTCGCAGTATTAAATTCCGTTGTTAATAAAATATTTATCGGGAAAATGTACTTGATATTATTGATAGTTATTGTTAATTAAAAAGGTACTGAATCCACGTGAAATATTGCATGTCACTTATATTTTTTAATGACATATTTTATTTTGCCGTCGAAATATTCGAAGCATACTCTTTGAATGTACTTATGTTTGTTAATTGAAAAATATGAATCCTAAAATAAATTCTGGGAGCCAAAAGTAACGAGAGGTGCCGTGCAACACCCGGTCGGAACGAAGTTATTTTCGCTTTTGCACACTTGGCGATCGTATCGTTACGACACTTGTTACATAAGTAAAGTGTCGTGACGGTCAAAATTTCACACTTTTTAGGATTCCGTACCTCAAAAGGAAAAAACGGAACCCTTCTAGGATCACTCGTGTGTCTGTCTGTCTGTCTGTCACAGCCAATTTGCTCCGAATCTAATGGACTGATTAAGTAAAAATTTGGTACACATATGTATTTCTGTGACCCAAACACGAACGTGTAACTTAAATTAATTAATTTTGAATATAGGGGTCACTTTTGGGGGGCTAATAAGAAAACTTAAAAAAAAGTTTCGCTAACAGTACCGTGTGACATATCAAATGAAAGGGCTTGTTGCGAGGATCTTAAACATATATTTTTTTTTATAATTTTAAAATAAACACTTTTAAAGATATTTAAGAAATTCGATGAAAATTGACCATTCCCCCTTTATCTCCGAAACTACTGGACCTAAAATTTTGAAAAAACTACATAGTATGGCTCTTTACTCATAGATTATAGAAAAATGTATAAGAAGTCTATGGTCTTAAAATAACATGTTAAATCTCTCAAAATTGTGCGTACAGACTTACATTTGCAGTTGGAATGTATGGGAGGACAAGTATTTCAACTACAATGTTAAGTTTGTATTTTGGATAAATTTATCCTAACTATGGAACCCTTCATTGTGCGTAGTCCAACATGCACTTGGGCGGTTTTTTTCGGTCAAGCTTTGCACACTTGGCGAATGAGCGCCAAGTGTGCAAAGTATAACCTTCGTTCCAAAATACGATTCCGCGTGTAAGGCATTCTATCTACAGAAAGATCCAACTCTGTTTACTTTTGATAGGCTGCTGTGAGTGCGAATATGTAAATAAAGCAAGTTTCAGACGAACATTTGAATATGACAAAGTTGGAAGGCGACGGCCCGGCCGCGTTACTTGACGACGAACTTTTATTGTGATTTTATTCGGAGGAATGAAGAGCTATAGGAAATCCGTGTTTTACACCAACTTAGGAGCTAAGTTAAAGTGTCTTGTTGTGTTTGTTTTTTGTTGTTCTATTTTGCTGTTAATTCTTGTTTTGGAGAATGGATCGTTCATTTGTATAAGAAGGTAGCTGGCTCTGTTAGTTTACGAACACATTTTATTTATACTATGGTCCAGCGAGCCATTAATTTATTTTCGAGTCCCTATCTACTGCGTGCTGCCTTCGAAAACAGCAGTATTTTACTAAAAAGCACATCTTTTTTACTTAGTCTAGAAAGAGCTTAGAATGAGTTAAAGCAGAATATGAGCCGCCTACGTAATATGCTAATAGGCACGCATAATATTAGTCCTTGAGTAAATGTAAGTACGTAACAAACAAGTCAAATCAAATATTTACTGTCTGCCTACTTAAAAGATAAAACGAACCGATCCGTTTTGAAGAAAATATGAAAATAGAACCTTTCCCTCGGCCGCATAATGTTGTTTTATTCAGCCCTTCTGAAAAACCTTCCGAATCATAGGTAATGGAAAGAAAACATTACATTGGATATAAACTTTTAGCATAGAGGCTGATGTTGGCAAAATATTTGTGCAGGATGTGGGTAGTCGTTAAAAGTGGGTGTGCGTGTCGATACATTTTAAATTAACTGGAGTGTCACAAAGGGACAAGTACAAAATTATTTCATATATTAAAGTGCGCCGCTTTCAGAATATTAATAAATTCCCACTCCACTCCACGCGCGGTTTCCCGGTAGTTATCAAAAGTTATAGAGATATAGATAAAGTTGTCTACGGGGTTGAGACGCGAAAATTAGAGTAAGAAGTGGGTCAAAGTCGAGCCGGGGTCGACGTCCCGCGGCGTCGGGCGTCTAATAATTACGTAACGACGATGTCGCGACGACTCCGCGCTACTTTATTCTGTGATCTACATCACACAGAATTAGGTTCAAACTTTCTCGTCACGTGAATCCGACATCTTGATAAATTTCGCATTATTACTGTCTGCAAGTTTTCCTCGTAATGTAATGCTGCGACGGAAGGATAAACTTCATCCTTTCACAATACAAATGTCAGACAGTTCGCAGTTTTATGTGAGAGCACTTAAATATTATATGAGTATTTGTGATTGACTTACGGCTGGCTGGAGTCTATGAGTCTGCACTTCAGCAAAGTTTCACACTCGAACCCTTTCTTCGTCTCCACTAACTCGACGAAATCTGAGAATAGGAAGAATTTTAATTAATCGATACTAATCTTGCTAACTACTGGTTTCCATTGAATCGTAAAGCAATTACATTTAAAACATCAAACATCACCTCGTTGACACACGTCAGGTATTTCATCAAGTTAATTCAATTTGGTTAGGGCGCATTACACTCGGCGGATTACTTTACTCCCGTGTACATAGGATAGCGTTGCACCTCGTCTGAATAATTGATGTGCGGATGTAGATTCGTGTCCGCGCCGTACCTATTCACGACTATTAAATCAATGGCCAGTTCCGTACGCCACCAGATTCCATTTATATTTTCGGGCGTTCGGAATAAAATCAATACTGTGAACTTTCAAGAGTACAGTGACCTAGTCATGCGCGCACTCTGAATAAGGCCACACGTTGCATAAAGTATTTGTGACGTAAAATAATATACGAGCGTGTCAAGAGAGACTCGCCCAATTAGTACCTGTAAGCGTTTGTCGAGGAGGACGTTAAAGCTCGTCTCATTTGAATATCGTAGGTACGACATGGTAAATAAGACCCCTTCTCTCCTGCTTCTCGGCTGTAATTACTCTAAACAAGTCGCTGTCTTACAAGGTTTTGGAGCACTTACACATCTACATAAAGTGTGTCGTCCTAAGCTAATAACTGAAGGATTTGCATGGTAGAACTGACCATCACAGTTCGGCAGGGGGCTGCCATATTATTTGGAAACTTTATGAGTTGTTCCCTGCGAACTCAGCTAATTAAACCTTTGAGTTAGGAAAGGTATTGTCGAAGTTATCAGGTTTGAGTTTACTTACCTAACGAGTATAATACTGAATGTTATGCGTAATTTTAAGCCTCGTAGATGATAAATTTAGGTAAAGACTAGGAACTCGAGACACTAATCGTTTTTACCATAGCTTGGTGAAAATAACTTTTGGGTTTATTTTTCTTTTATTGTAGCAAGGTCACAGACACCAATATAAAAATACGTCAGTCACAAACAAATACGATACATTTATCAAAACAGAACATTGTATAGATCGTTAAAGTATTCAGAACAGACTACACAGCTAAAGCCTACCACTTGAAAAGCGATAAAAATCCATTTTGAATGCGCATATTTTCCTGCAAGCCGACGCGACGTCCCGCGCGGGTTCGAGACAAAGGCCTGTGAAATTACAGTCTTGCTTTTAAATGCGAGAATGAATCGCAATGTCTCATCCCCTCAAAGCTTTACGAGCTTGTGGAAAACTGCGTTGTGTCTGTGCTGTTCTTCAGTACACAAGCTGTGACTGTATCTATTAAATAAAATAGAGCCCGTGAATGTTACTAAATAATTACCCTTCGCGACTTTCACAGTAATCTTAAGAGACTTCCTAACTTTGTCTCGCCATGAACTCCCGAACAAAGTATTCGGAACGACAAACAAGATATTATACACCCGTTGAAGTCCGAGCAATGCAATAAGAACATACCATTTTAAAACACGCTTCGCTGCAGTAAACTTTAGCAATAAATCTCACAAGAGAACAACGACTCAGTCGAGCAGTGAATAGTTTCAGTGTCCCCGGAGCGAAATTAAAACTAATCGTAACTGAATCTACGCGACGCAACACTGTGTAAGTAGCGCCACGTGATCGGAATACACAGCGCACACTTCAGCTTCAATGTAAATGCAAGAACGGATGAAAGAAACGAAACACGTTTAAAAAGTCCATTAGTTGCGAACCCACATGAGTTTTTGCCCCGAACCGGCCACAGCGAGAATTTAAAAATGCACCAGCTCGCTTTGAATGTCGGCATCTTTTCATTTGTAGGATGTGTTGCCGCAAGACAAAACCTCGGGGAATTACACTCTTGTTCCTCAAATACGAGAACGGAGCGCAATATCTTTCCCTTTGAAAACTAGGGAAACTCATAAACATACGGCTGAATGTTACGATTGCGTTTTTCTTTTCGCGTACTATGTGAGAAAAAAATATTGCAAGCCTTTTAATTATTATGAATAAGCAACCAGGAAACACGACGTCGTTATGACTACGTTTAATTAAAACCTTATAAAAGGTTTCTTGAAATGAAATTTTTATTCGATCTAAGCAGAAATAACTCGTTTAATCAACGATTGCGGTCCCCTATAAGGATTCCCCCTTCCAAAGCCTGTTGTATCGTATCGTGTAACTAATGATACCGGCGACCGTCCTAAGTCTGAAAAGAAACGTCGCCGTACCGTTTTCATCTCTCATTTGTTCCGTGACCGTGGAGACAGCAAGCAATGGAGACAAAGTAGAGCGAAATTGCGGGGACGTCGCTAATGCCACGGGCGGGTCGAGGTTGCCCCTCTATTGTACTTTATGTCGCACAAACAAGATGTTTGATGAACCCACATTACGAGCAGCGGATCGAATTAGGCCCGTAATTTATCGTATTGTGGTTGTGACCGCATTGAAAAAGCTGCCGACTCAGACGGAGCTTATTACTTCGTCGGTCAGCCGTAATTGAAATTTATTCTACATAAAAACTGAATCACCCTATAAATAAATTGGCAGTCAATGTTTTGCGAGCTTCGCAACGAAAACGCAGACCGAGCAGATAAACGGTAAATCAGAATTTTCACTTTACTGAAACGTGGAGGAAATAAAGTTAAAAGATGTTTTCGATGTTGGGACTCCAGCTAAGGCCGCACGATGATGATATAGCGATATTTCTTCCAAGTTTATATCAAAATGTTAACTTACCAATATTTTGAGTCTCCGCTGATAGGATTTTGGTGACGTTAATGGCTAAAGTTGCGCTGTGAACGACAAACTTCGTCTTAATAAAATAGGCTTTCAAAGAAAATATGGACAAGAATGTATATCTAAGGGCTCGTGGTCATAATATAAAGGGTATTAATAAACTATAATTTGGTTGCTCAAATGAAAGATGTCGTTGAAGGCTTTCTTCTAATAATAATACAGTCTACCAAAATAATTTATTTTCGGCATGTTGATTGTGAGTTGGCCAGCATTTTATTTTGACAAGACAGACAATCTAGGCAGTTCTAAGTTTTCATCTTTGAATATAAAAAAAACTCAGAGGTTCGTATTGGAAATAATAAAAGAGAATGCTTCTAGGTTTCATCGATTAAAAAAGCTGATTCTGATTTGTGATGAACATTTAAAACGATGACCATTTAAACTCGATACTATACGATACTCGTATAGAATCATTTTTTTTCTAACTTGAACAGACAGCTGTGCTGCTGGGGAGTTTGTTGCGCCACTTCTTCTTCCCAGCTAAAGGCACTAGGAAGTGGTGAAGGGTGGGCGTTTTGGGGGACTGTCTTATGTAATTTTGACGTTCGAAAAGTGCTGATTCTCAGCCTAGTTTGAATAAATGACTTTTGAATTTTGAACTGTTATGTACAGTTTCTAGATTAAAACAAAGTTAACAAAAAACATACCTGTCAAGACCTTCCTTCGTTCGCGTGTTGTCGCGAAATAAACAGTGGATGTAAAGTTTTTTGTTACCGCGTAACATCAGCCACATGTTGGCATCGTCTTTGTTCACCAGACCTGTACCGAACATAATGTTAAAACATGTTTATTAGTACCTTTAAAACAAAACGTACAGGACATTGAGTTTTGGAAATCATTCAGCTTTGTAGATGCGACTCTGTTGTAGAATACCTGTAAGATAGTCTTTTTCTAGAACTATCGATGATAATGTCCAATTATCGCCCGGTTACTGAACATGGTTCCTGTTTTACTTAAAAGGATATAGAGAAATGTATATTTATGTAGAGGTATGTATATCTACAGCGTGTATCAGAAAGATGTTGTCATATTTAAGGGTGTGGTCGAAGGGTGTACTCGACCCATATGTAATCATTAGAATTTTTTTTCGCGGGTAAGATTTTGGTCCCATGGGGAAACTTGTTCAGTTTGATATCCATCTTTCTGATAAATACCATATACATCTATGTTGCAACCTACGTAAACATCCCGTGTTTCCATGACCCAAGCACAAAGCTAGACATCGAGGTACTACTGAGAATTTCCTATAGAAATATAGTGTGTCTTTATAATATGCACATATCGAAATGAGGGAATCTATGCTTAATTATATCGACGGAAAAAATATTTTAAAAACACACACACATTTTTTTTTTCTTCTCTGACGTTTTATTGAGAAGTTTTACGATTATTAATTTAATTACTCCCAATTATTATGGAGTTTGATTCATCGCGATAGATCATTTAGTTTAAAAGTTAAATCATTTTGTTACAATTTTTTTTTAAATTCCATAATTTTTTCAAACATTTTTACGTCGATAAAATTAAGCATAGATTCCCTCATTTCGATATGAGTACATTATAAAGACACACTGTATTTACGAATCGAACGCCATTGTCACTTTACTCGACCCATGGTTCGTACCCCATGCTTAAAGGTTACGGTTGCGACCACAAGACATACAAGGCAATGAACCTGGGTAGCACCTTTAAAAAATTGAGACAATTTATACCTTGACCTATCTTTCGAGATCAAATTGAACGAGTAGAATAAAGTCAGGTATCTCCGAAACGAGGGTGCGTGCGTAAGGAATTGTACAAAAAGGTTTTATTCTTTCCTTTTTTTGGCTTCCCATTCTATATGAGTCTTGATGTGAGATACGTGTAACGATTTTTCCTGTACACCCTCCGCTTTCTGTACATGTTAATATTTATCTTAATATGTTATTTTTATTTGTATTATCAAAAAGATGTGTTTTTAGATTTGATACAGTAGATTGCCTTTAGCAAACATAACCTTCTGAAATTTATGCGTTTCTACATACAGGCAAACGAAAAAAAAGTTTTTAAATCAAAATTCAAATAGAGCTGCGGCTTTTTAGTCCGAAAAAAAAATAATAATAAAAAGAAACGGAAAAATGACGTCGACATTCGATTTTCAAATCTAATTCAGTGCGTTGACATAGATGGTGTAACCCTCTGAGAACGGTCTTCACAATGTTTGGCTGGTAATACGTCGCTCAACTTTGACCTATTATCGGACCCTATAGTACTCTGCTCCAATATTCGGTGCACCTTCATCACTATTGACAGCTGCTGTCATTGTGCCTCAGAATATTTGTGACATAAATGTCGAACGAATTTTAACCATAGCTTCCGATTCGTCAGTTGACACCTTAATTATTTTATTAATGGTATTTTGATGTAAGATGTCATGACTGTTACATAGTATTAAGGGGTGAATATGGACACTGCACAAAATAGGAGTTTGTGTTGTGTCAATATTCACCTTAATTAGAAAATTCTCAGAAACACCCCGAAGTCTAGCTTTGTGCTTGGGGCATGAAAATAGGCTCGCCCCATATAGGTAACATGTATACAGCAAGCGCGGGCTTGCGGACGGTGAGCAATGGGTAGCTCGCCGTCCGATAAAGACCAGGCCCGGGTCGACGGCGCGTTGTGTTCCACGCGCGCCTCAAAGAGATGTCAGCAGAACTAACGGGGTCCGCTAGGGCCGATGCCTGCCGGGATTGTGGAAAAGTCCGAAAGGGATACCGTGGCCCTTGGCAATATACAGGCAACTGAAGGAACACGGGTGGGTTTTAGTTAGTAAAAGTCTGACACGCCCTCCCGCTCCGCCTAGAGCGGAAGAAGTTATTTGATAATTTCCCACCGATTTTTTTTTTTTTATATAAAAACAGCATGTATCAGAACACTACACTTAAAATAGGAGTTTGTATCAATATTTGTGGTTTTGTACTATTAACACACCGGTATAAAACAAAATAGGTAATTCTACTATACTGCATGTTAAAATAATATACATATATGTAATAGGTACTATGTGTATGTACTGAGAATATATTCCTCAAAAAAAAAATCAGCATGCAAGCGCAGGCCACATTAGAAACGAACTTAAGTTCGTTTCGTTTCGCTCATGTAGTTATACATAGCGCAATCCACGAAGACGCGCCCCACTCCGCTTCGCTCCGTACTAAAGTACAGTAATCGCGGAGTGGGGCAAGAAGTATGACAAGAAGCAGTAGAGCTACATGAGTGAAGGTAAACGAACTTAACTTCATTCCCAGTGTGGCCTGCACTTTACTAACTTTCCGCACCACGTTGAGACACAAAGCCTTTTCCCTAAATGATTTTTTAACTACTTCATTGCGCACTACAAATCATTTCAACAAAAAGATAAAGAGAGGACTTAAGAATAAATTACTACGTTGAAAATATTTAAGTCCCGAGTTTAAATATATTGCCTGTAAAGTCTAAGGTATTAACAAGCATTATTCACAATCCCCGTCGCCCAAAAACTACTTGTAATAATCACAAAATAAAATAATTCTCGAACGTTTTCAGCTACTTTGGAGCATTAAACACTTATTAAAATTAATTATCTGACCTTTTTCATCGTTTTACGTAAAGGATAATCTCCACGAGCGGATTTCGTTTCACTCAACCATTTCAATTGCAATTAAATTTGGGGCAAATTGAATCGAAACGGATCGGGAGCGGCAACCAAGTGTTCGACAAATAGTCTGTTCCAATTTATTTCCATCGCACATAATGAGATACGTTTCCCAACGAATACGGTTCAGATAAAACGCTCTTTAATTTTCGTGTTGTTACGTAATACAGTGATCGCTGAGGACACTCCACTATAACGTTTCCTCTCTAGAAACGAATTCACAATTTGCACGAGAAAATTACTTTTTACGTTTTTTTTTTATTTTCCCGCCTTTTACCCGCTGTCAACTGTCAATCCCGCATTAGGGTTCTTTTTGAGGTAAGCGTCGAATTTTGTTTCCTTAATATTATTTCAAGAATTCGCCTTTGAAATGTTGGCTTTATTTTGTGTGTAAATAATAAAGCATTAGTAGAAAAACAGAGAGTACTAAGTTAGTAGTAGGTACCATTAATAAATAATAATTATAATATTGTTAGTGCCTATTTAAAAAAACCCATGTAATGAAATCCTGTCCATGCAGAAAAAAAACTTTTTCTTTTTTACCACAGATAAATTATGCTCATTCCATACAGTTATTTTATTTCTATTTTTACTTGGATATAATAAATTACAGATACTTACGTAGCTTGCTAGCTTCGGGGAAGTTTTCTCTCGTCTCATTCAACGGAAGACGTCGACATCTGCGGGAAATAATAAGTACATAAGTATAAATTCTCACCACAGAACAAGGAGTGTTTAAACCAAGGAATAAAATGTTAAGTTTCAACTATCTGGCAGACTCGGTCACTGAATTTAATTTCAAAGAGAAATGGTGTCGTAATGAACTCGAGATAAAGATATCTCTTACTTTTTTTTATTCTATTATAGATGATGTCTTTTAACTACGACGTAACTTTTAAATGCTAGTTAATAAGTTGGCTGCCTTTTTCAGGATTTCGATATTGCAGTATAGCTACTATCTATAACGTCGTCGCATTTTTAACATAACCAAATTTAATATATAATAATAATATAAAAAATATAAATATTGTATAATATTATAAACAGTTGTATGTAGGGTAATCTCCGGAATTACCGGTCGGATTTGAAAAATTCTTTTTGCATTGGATAGCCCAATTCTTGAAGAAGGTTAAAGGCTATGTAACATCACGCAACGACTCTTAAAAGCCGCGCAAAAAGAAAAAAGTCTGAAAGAACGCTAAACGGAAACGAAGTAATAGCGCGGGCGGGCGATGGGATGCGATGCGGTGAATTTCACGCGAACGAAGTCGCGGGCAAAAGCTAGTATCCAATATTTACCTAATCCAATATTTTGTAACATCCATAAATCTGTGTTATGCAAATAAATGAATTTGAATTTGAACTAAGTAAACTTTATATGTGGTTTATATTATGTAACTTTTTGAAGTGAAAACTTCTTCATGCGCGTTGGGATTTTTGAGATGGGAAAAAACAATTGAACTCGCGACACCGTTACCGACACCTCATTTTTGTAAACGCAATAGTGCTGTTTATTTATATTACAGATCAATGTTCTATGCAAGTATTTTTAGTTTAAACGTTTTGGAAGGTTTTTTTTTTTGTAAACGCGATTGTGCTCTATATTTAGATAAGTACTATTTTTCTTCCACCAAGGCGATCTTGTTCAAGTTTTCACTTCTGTCGGCACTCCCGGACTGCCACTGTTTTTTTGTTTAATACAAGTCACACCTCAAAAACATGATATCTCAACCACACCAACGTGAAAACAACCCCAACAAACAAACAACAGAACTATCCCATTACAAATACAACTAATGTAAGTACATCATTACACGGTGTACATGTATCCAGATATTCCCGGGAAGCGTCCTTTCGAACACAATAGGTACGGTGTCACCTCGTCACACAATGAGGGTACTTTAACATGCTCTTATATCAGGCTGAAGTACCTCCGCGAAACTTACTGTTCGTTATAAAAAGACATTGTTGTCCTGAGGACTTTCGAAATTCTTGTCACTCTCTTCATACTTGGTACAGTGTGAAACTGACCTATGGGGCTTTTGAATAGCGCTGGTGTACCGTGTATATTTTAGACTTAGATTGAATGCAAATTATAATAAACATGCTTTTCCTAGCAACCTCTTCCAAGTTGTATACAGCCTTATTACAAAACAAGGTTTATCACGTCCACACACAGATTTTGACAGCCGATTTGTGGGTAGCGATGTCAAAATCTGTGTGTGGACGTGAGCCAATCCATTACTATACTCTATGACGTGAGCTTTTGAAAGCGCTAGCGAGTCGCCATAGATAATACACTTAAATATGCGAGTCGTTGCGTGTTTACCTCTACGTAGCATTAGAATTAGATGTTTAAGCCATCGAACTATTTTGAATTTCGAACTTAATTTTGAAAACGTTAAAGTTCTTATAACAAACACTAACGTCAAATCCGAGTCTAAAATGTCAATTTTGTACTATAAACTTTTAGAAAGAGACTTAGGCTGCGTTTCCACCAGAGCGTAGCGAGGGATGTGTTTGTACCACAGACATATAAAGAGCAGCAGACCAAACATTCGCTAAAAATTGCGTAGCCATTACGCACACACAGGCAGTGTTGTCAATACAAGGCCGGACTTAGGGCGGGTACCGGTATTATCTTACGATATTGAAACAACCAATACCTATACTTACTGAAAATCCACAAAAATCGATAGTCTTGTGTAGATTACTTAACAATAAAGTCAATCAATCAATTATTACCTGCCGAACGAAATTTCAAAGTTATATGAGTAGCCTATCCCTATTTATGTACACCTATGCCTATGTTTTTGTTATCCATCACACAAATACAGGGTAACATAATTTATTTTATAATTTATTACGATAGCAAGTGGTTTACACTGACAATCTGCACTCTGCAGTATTCTGGAACAATGTCACGAAAAAAAAATAAAAATCGTAGAGTAAACTGAGGCTCTGTTTAATAATTCAATAGTAAATGTTTTACAAAAACTTTTCATCTTTGTTGACAAATCCGCTTGGCAAAAAAAGGATAGAGATCCTTTTTTTGCTACAAGCGACAAGTCACAAATTGTGTCTCGTTCTGTCACCTGTTGTCACACTGACTCACACATAGACAAAATATGACGCGTAGCTTGTTTAGGCTGCGCCGCCATATTGATAAGCAACATCATCTGCATCGCATGCTATGTTTCAACCGCGTTATTTAGTCAGGGACGGATTTGTCAACAAATATGAAAAGTTTTTGTTTGAAGAGAATCTTGTCCAGCTATATAAATATACCTATGGATTAATGTTTGGTCTGCTACTTTTTATATGTCCGTGGTTTGTACCAATAGAATCGCTTCATTTACCTAGCCTCGCTCAGTGCTGCTCCGATGGAAACGGCTTAGCGGTGTGTGGTTTTTGTACGTACAAAACAAGCGAGAGATGGGTGCCAGGGATGTGTGCGAAAGATGTGTGTGAGGGATATGTGCGAGGGATGTGTATTAGGAATGGACGCGAGTAAGAAATCGTATCTGAAAAGAGCCCGCTACACATCCTCGCATCGCTCAGCGGCCTAGCACATCTCTGGTGGAAACACTCACATCGTTTCACAGCTTCGTTACGCATCCTCGCAACGCTCAGCTACCTCGCACATCTCTGGTGGAAACGCAACCTAAAGCATGGAATTAGTATGTACTAAATAGGACTAAAGTTAGAACTCGTTTTGTAATAAGACGTATAGTGGCCACCCCAATGTCAGTCTCTCATTTTCACTGTTGGCATATATTTTAGAGAGATGTTTGTAGCTACATATTGCACAATTCAGCCAGACATCTGCAGATACCAATCAGACGTAGCGAGACATAGGCCTGTCTTTGGCACGTTTATCTGACACGTCTTACACTGTGGGATTGCTGGCGTCCACAATCTTCGAATCGACGAGATGCAATCTTGTTGCTTATTAATTATTGACCCTAGGAGCAAGGCACCAGTGGTCATAAATGTAGAAGTTTTGTCTTATTTTTAACACTTTATCTAATATCAAGTTAATAAAAAAAACGTGTGCGTCAGGAACGAAATTTTTCTCACATACCTATATGATTTAAAACAAAAACATTTTTTTAGCAGCCGCCGTCTTGCATTTACATTTCGACCCCACTATCGGCTTTAACACCCTCGGAAACCATGAAAACGATAACCATAGTGAAAAATTTGAATCAGAGCCGCCATCTTGCATTTTCATTTTGACCAAATTCACACTTTCTCTCTGTCTCCGGCATGCAGTGTACTCGGGCCGATGTGTACAATTTTATCCCACGACACTATGATGATATTTTACTCTTTCTTTTGTTTTTTTCTGCCGGCGTTCTCTCTCTCTCTGTCTCTTTCTTTCTCTTTGAATTAGAAGAAGACAGTCGCAAGTATGAACACTTTTTAGCGTGACGATTTCTGAAAGTTTACAAGCCGTGTTATAGAACTTTGTTTTAAAACCATGTTAAGGGCTATGCCCAATTTTGGTGCCTTTTTTTATTGCGCACTAGCGCCACCTTGTTAGATGTGTAGAGCACTTCCACATTAACAATAGTTACTATGGCAGCTCAGCTCTAAAGCACATAATTCGCCTCGAGTTATACACCCTAATCTATAACGAGAAAACTGAAAATATGAGTTATTTTTAATAGTCCTATACCATTTATTTCATAGTACAAACTCTATTGGACTCAAGTTGCATAATATTGGCGTAAGCCGCATAGTGCGACATCAAGTTACACTTCATCGAAACAATGTCGTGAGTATTTCATTTTAAAAAAGTGGTGGCACTCCGACAGTGCCGACAGAAGTGAAAACTTGAACAAGATCGCCTTGGTGGAAGAAAAATACTTGTATAGAACATTGGTCCGTAATCTTATCTAAATAAAGAGCACAATCGCGTTTACAAAAAATAAAACTTCCGAAATCTATAAAGTAAAAATACTTGCATAGAACATTAATCCGTAACATAATATAAATAAAGAGCATAATTGCGTTTACAAAACCTTTAAAGTAAAAATACTTGCATAAAACATTAATGAAAATATGAGTTTTTCTACGAGTTTTTAATGATCACCTAACTATCTACTTAATTTATTAATCTACAACATATTATGCATTTATTTCTCACTAGCTTATACCCGCGCGGATGCATGGGAAATTTCGGCCCGTGACCCACCGCGTCGCATCCTATCCCCCGCCCGAGCTATTACTTTCGTTTTAATTTTTTCTCGATTTGTAAGGGTGTAGCGTGATGTCAAAAAGCCTACAACCCTCTTCAAGAATTGGGCTATCAAATATAAAAATAATTTTTCAAATCCGTCTGCTAGTTCCAAAGATTAGCGCGTTCAAACAAACAAACTCTTCAGCTTTATTATTAGTTTAAAGTATAGATAACTAAAGATATAATTATTTAACTCCATTCTTAATTTATTTGAACTGTAAACAGTGTAGTTCACCCTAAATGTACACGATATTGTTAAGGCCGCGTCAAGCATATCGACAGGAATGATGGATGATCACATGGGAGTTACCGTGGAATGCCTGAATATCTAATGGCGTCGACACACCAATTTATCACACGCTGATTATTCGCAATTTCAATCCCACGAAATTGTACGGTTAACTGTTTACATAGCAATGATATGTTAGAGTATTTATCATCCAAATTATGGGTAGGACATTGATATAATGCTGCCAATTTGTTATTACCGTGTTTTGATGCTGAACAGTTAACTGCTGTTTAATGTTGGTGCGTTATTGAATTTTAAAGGCAGGAATACATACTCGTCTGCAAGTAACTTGTACAAGAGTATGCACGTATCCATACTAATAAATGCAAAAGTAACTTTATAGTCTGTTATCTTTTCACGCCATAATGGCCGAACGGATTTCGATGAACTTTTGCACACAGGTAGATCTTGACCTGCGTCATAGGGTAGGGTACTTTTATCCCGGTAGTACGTTCGCGTGGGATAATTTCAGACCTCTACGTAGGGAAGCCACGGGCAAGTTGTGACACAATATAATAATACCCATGTTATCATTAATCAGAAGTTATTATGGCAAATGGCATGTAAGCTACTTACATAAAAAACATATCCAACGATACCACAAAAGGAAAAAAATATCATCCCCACTTTCCTTGCAAGGACGTTTATTTTTTTCAAAATTTAAACCACTTTATTGGCGTGATAATATACAATGTCGCCCATCGGCATGTGACCGCCCGAATTTTTCTGAATATTCATGAAAAATGATCGAAAAATAACTTTCAAAGGGGGGTCTATCTTTAATATTTTTCATGTTATACAATTTTTTATGTTTTGAATAGCGTTTGCCATATCTCCGATGTTATTGGCTCGTTTTGGATTCTGTTTATTATTTCTAAAAGCTTATGAGTTATTTTATCGGATTAACTAAAGTTTTATTAAAATTTGTCAACCATGCAAAAATAATAGAGGTGATAACATATATTTTTTTCAAAAAAAATCATATTTAAAAAAAAATACACAAGTGTAAGAAGTTCATAAAATAATAGGAAGGGATTTTGAAAAAAAAAATTGAAAACAAAAAAAAAAATAAGATAGACCCCCCTTTTAAAGTTATTTTTCAATAATCTTTCATGAACATTCAGAAAAATGCGGGCGGTCACATGCCGATGGGTGACATTGTATAAACCCATGTCAAATTACAGGTTTCTAATAATAAAAGTCTCTTAGCTAAGCCGTGGACAGACAGACAAACATAGCGAAACTATACGGCACGGTTGGCGCAGTGGTTAAGCGATTGACTGCTGCTCTGCCGCGGGTTCGATTCCCGCACGGAACAAATATTTGTATGACCTACAAGTAGTTGTTCCGGGTCTGGCTGTTTGTGTATGTGAGTTTAAATGTTTGTAAACGCACCCACAATACAAGAGATTTTCCTAGTGTAGGGAAACGTTAAAAAAAAAAGTTTTATAAAGATTCCTTGTTGACTACGGAACCTTAACAGCATACTTGTGTACAAGTTATTGTAATATGTATTCCTGGCTTAAGAGTACGAAATTGTGTCTAATATATTGGAACGTTAAAGTCTAAACGACGGTTTTTCTAGGTGGTTGAACTGGATAGCCATTTCTCTTACGACTCGTGCACACAATGGCCGATGATTGATGAAACTTTTGCACGTGAATGGGACCATGGACTGGGCAGTGCAGTGCGGCCGACGGATATCATTGTGACCAGATGACATAAGTTGAATCTTTTGAATGCTCAGGAACGGAAGCCATTTTCACGCATAAAAATACCTTACACCAGGGGTGGTAAACAATTAATACAGCAGCACGCGTAGCATGACCACCGTAGAAACGAGTTTTGTCGACGGAAGAGTAGACAAAATGACTGATAAACAATCACAATCTCTAATTTTGTCTATTCTTCCGTCGACAAAACTGTTTGATGAATTTGTTTTTATCGAATTTGTTTTATCGACTTTGTTTTATCGACTTTGTTTTATCGACTTTGTTTTTATCGACTTTGTTTTATCAACTTTGTTTTTATCGACTTTGTTTTTATCGACTTTGTTTTTATCGACTTTGTTTTATCGACTTTGTTTTTATCGACTTTGTTTTTATCGACTTTGTTTTATCGACTTTGTTTTTATCGACTTTGTTTTTATCGACTCTGTTTTTATCGACTTTGTTTTTATCGACTTTCTTTTTATCGACTTTCTTTCTATCGACTTTGTTTTTATCGACTTTGTTTTTATCGACTTTGTTTTTATCGACTTTGTTTTTATCGACTATGTTTTATCGACTTTGTTTTATCGACTTTGTTTTTATCGACTTTGTTTTTATCGACTTCGTTTTATCGACTTTGTTTTTATCGACTTTGGTCGAAGTCGATAAAAACAAAGTCGATAAAAACAAATTCGATAAAAACAAAGTCGATAAAAACAAAGTCGATAAAACAGAGTCGATAAAAACAAAGTCGATAAAACAGAGTCGATAAAAACAAAGTCGATAAAAACAAAGTCGATAAAAACAAAGTCGATAAAACAAAGTCGATAAAACAGTTTTGTCGACGGAAGAATAGACAAAATTAGAGATTGTGATTGTTTATGAATCATTTTGTCTACTCTTCCGTCGACAAAACTCGTTTCTACGGTGGTCATGCTACGCGTGCAGCTCGTAATTACGTTGCCACGCTAAAGTTGAATGTCACTTGCACATCATAAAACCACAAGGTCTATTTGTCTATGTGACAGTTAGATAGTTTCATCCTTAGTGAAGTTTCAATTTACTGGGAAATATTGTCAAAAAGAAAAAAGGAAAGAAAATATATTTCACCATCAGCCTATAAAGTTCCCACTGCTGGGACACAGGCCTCCTCTCTGTGAGAGGGAATGGGCCGTAATCCACCACGCGGGCCCAGTGCGGGTTGGTAGAAGTCACATGTCTTCGAATTTTCGGTTCTAGGACATGCCGGTTTCCTCACGATGTTTTCCTTCACCGTTTTGAGAGCAGTGGTGATGAAATAATTTACACAAAGTAAAGCGCCTGTCTGGGTAAGTACCTACGACGTACAACTCGTAAGTCGCGACCGTTACACTGGGCCACCACTGCTCTCATAAAATACATTTATTTAGCACAAACAAAACAAAAAACACAAAATATTATACTAAAAAATAAAAAAGAGAAGTAAAGTATGAAATTAACAGGAATGTGTGCGAAAAGTGATTAAGTAATTACATGTCCGACTTACACGAAACCTAACTGTACAACAAAAAATAATTATGCTGAAAATAATGATTTATACAACTCATCATCGTACATGGTCGTAGGTTTAGAATTTTAATTGATTTTTGTTGTATACGTGAGATTTATTGTGGTATCGTATAAAAAATGTGTGCTGCCGGCTATTGTGTTGGCCACGACAGCTATGATAGATGGACGCCCGGAATAATGGCCAACTTATTCCAATTTATCTTAAACCGACACTGCAGATATCTTTTGTGCATATCGTATACTATGATGATATGTATGTTAATAAATAATTATTATTAAAAAGAAAGATGAGTAAAAGGCTACTTCACATAACCAGGGGCCCAAGTCTGCTATTTTTATAAATTCGTCATTCCAACACGATCCCATTGTCATTTTGCTAAAAGTTCGTAATCTGCTAAATTCACAATGGTCGATCATTGGTCGGTCAATGGTCTCGTAATAGAATTGTGTTATATTGGCATTGTCGTACAATACGACCAATGATACCGCCTAAGTCAATCATTCATTTGTCATTATGTACGAGATTACCAATAAGTGCCATTTCTTTCAATGGAGTGTCAGTGGCTGACCATTGGAAAGTCATAATGACACCATTATATTAGTAGATTACCGAACTTGTGAAAATAAACAATTATGAGATCAATTATAGACCATTCTGACACTATTGTAACAGCAGACTTGAGGCCCTGGGGCGCCGGGCAGTTTTTAGGTCAAAGAATCAGCATTGCTATCCAACATGGCAACACTGCCAGCCTTTTGGGCACTTTTTCCACTGTCAGCGATGTGGACGAATTTTTATGATGCCCATTGAGTACTTTATTTTTATTTATTTTTACCTTTATAAACATGTACATGTTTATATATAAAATTCTCGTGTCACAAACTTAGTTGCCATACTTCTCCGAAACGGCTTGATCAATTTTTATGAAATTTTATATGTATATTTGCTAGGTCTGAGAATCGGTCGTAATCAATTTTTCATACTCCTAAATGATAAGAGTGGTCCACCCCAAACATTTATATGGCAAAACAACGTTTGCCGGGTTAGCTAGTAATATATATTTTAGTATTAATTGAATGCAATGTAACAATATGAACTGTATCGTGTTTAAGTGGGATATTACACTATCATAATACATTTATGATAATAGATCTATGAGTCGCAGTTATAGTGAAATTGTAAAATAGAGATATTATGGGTATATCCCCCTAGGTGTCTAGGGGGACATTACTACGAAGCGAAATTACCCATAATATGTCTATTTTTCAATTTCATTAATTCTTTGATCTTAGATCTATCTATCATAGATATGATAGTGTAATGGTCCCTAAATATCGAAACCTTAGCTAACTTCATTTGACCCCGTGTTGGTAAGAGATTTTTTTACTATTTATTTATAAAGGTACACCAACAGCTTCTGTATATAATATATCATAAATACTATAGCTAACAATAGCCTCGGACTTATACAGTCGCCAATTATAGGATAACCAACAATCACAGAAATAGGTCACAAAACACTCTAGAATTAAGAATTATGGTAAAATACTTAAACATTAGAAAAATAACATAAGGAAAAATAAAATTACAAGACGAATAATATTGCAATTTTGCCTACTTACTTAAGACTAAGACATAAACAATATAAACTGAAATAACTTACTACGTACACAAGAACTTAGAAAGAGAGAAAAATATTGTCTGGCCCAAATAAAGAGATTATATTTTATTTTGACCACAACAGATTTACTAGTATTTTACTTATTTCTGGTATTAACCCGTCTGCCCCTGTGTGTGTACTATTTTTTCCGTAATTTTCAGCAACAAACAATCAACCACACAACCCTTACACTTATTGAATGCCCCATAGATACGGCGATGGGGCTATATCTACACCATAAATCGGAGATAAGTAGTGGCAGATTGCTTGCCCATCGCCCCGAGCAATAGCCTGCATTCATTTTCCTCACTTCTTGTCAGAACCTGCGGGGACTTATGAACAGATGGTGTATTTCACACATAGGCATTTATTTTCTATAGGATATAAGATGGTATGGTCATCATCAAAAGAATGTGGCTAATGAAAATAAAAGAGTTTTAAAAGTGTTTTAATCATGAAAAAATTGCTAATTCAAAGTAATGATACGAGTATTGATTTGTTTTTTTCTGTCTGTCTTACTCCAATTAAATTTTGACATTGTGATTACGAATTGAATTTAGACTTTAATATTGTAATTTTGAATGAAAAATAAAATTTTGACATTGTAATTTCTACTTATTTAATTTAAATTTTGACATTGCAATTTGTTTTTTTTTTTTTTTAATTTTATTGTTTTATTATTGCAACTAATTTTGTACGCCATAAATGGCAAAACATGTAGCCACCTCATATTAATTATAAGACCTTTATGTACTCATGTTTTACAAAATAAATATTATCTTATCTTATCTTATCTTACATAATTCTAAGACTTTTTTTATGTTACATACATAAACTGACGCCTTCTAACCTTTTTCCCTCCTCTCCTCACTCCTCTCCTTTTTATATTATTGACGTTTAAAAGTGTTTGTATAAAACTACTTACAGAAATGAACATCATTTTTTATTTAATTATTATAATCTGTTATTGCTGCTGTTGGCTGTACTTTATAAGTATGGAGCGGAAAAATCACTGAAAATAAAAAAGACTGATACCGAACTCTAAACAGTTTAATAGGAGTCCGATTTCAAGATAAAAACGGAACAGTCTAGCCAGAATAAAAATAGATCTAAATAATAAAAACGGACGAATTAAAATAAAAAGTTTCGGTGAGGGAATCCGAGGAAGTGCAGACGGACTGTGTAAAAACGAAGAGAAGGAGTATAATCACAACTATTTGCTGGTTGAAGTTAGAGTCTATTTTTATTGCGAAACAGCACTATGGGTACTCTCTGGAATGACCATTGAGGAGAGTATGTGTGTGGATATGTGTGCTTGGGCAGTCAACCTCGCTATCAACTCGCTGACTAGCTAATATTTTTGTCATGGCATGAGCTAATCTAAATAAAGTTATCAAAAAGAAGCTTCACCATCAGCCTATGAATGTTCCCACTGCTGGGATACAGGCCTCCTCTCTGTGAGAGGGAAAATAAGGCCGTATACTAAGACCGTTTGTAAATAGTTTGTAACCAGATTACTTAAATAGTTTTATATCGTAAAATTACGTAGTTTGAAAATAATTAGGGGTAAAACTAATATCTACGTTGGATTTATTGGAATTAGTTAACGCAAGTAGGAAATGTACATAAAAAAACAACGAATTTAGGGAAAGGGAAAACTGAAGTATGTACAGAATGCCCAGTGTATTTTCAAATTGAGCGTTCTGTGTACTACGAAGTTTTTGATGTTCGTAGTTCAAGCGAATTTTAGATTTTATACAAAAGATTAGCGAATAATATCGAATATGAATTATAAAGGTAGAGAGCAAAATGTAAAAAACTTTTTACAAAAAAAAACAACCGACCTCCAAAAAAACACTACAAAGTGAAAAATAACTTTAATTTCGGAAGTCGGTGTCTTGGGTTTTGTATTTTCGTTTTTTGCCACCGACTTCCGAAATTAAAGTTATTTTTCACTTTGTAGTGTTTTTTTTGGAGGTCGGTTGTTTTTTTTTGGAAAAAGTTTTTATTTTTCACTTTATGTTGTGGTACCTACCCCACATACATTCAAATACCACTACCTGCTACCAGTGACAGAAACTTATCATATCATCTACAAATTAAGTGAGAAAAAAATACGTATTTTGTAGCTAACTCAAAAACTATCCAAGCAAAGTTAATAAAATTTATATGAGACCAATTCCAAAGCACACCCTTTCAAACAAAAAAAGAATTTTCAAAATCGGTCCACAATTGACGGAGAAATCGGTGGACATACATAAAAAAAAAAAAAAAAAAACATACGCGACGAACATATAACCTCCTCCTTTTTGGAAGTCGGTTAAAAAGGGCGTAGAAATGAGCTTTGTAAGTAAAATGGACTAAACATTTCGTCGAAGGAAAAATTTGGGGGTAAATAAAATATAGACTGCCAAAAATAACGTCTTGCACCAGGCAAGAAAAACGATCATTTCAGTATATTCTTAATATGATATGACGCAGAATGAACAGAATCGCAGTCCTGAAGAACATAGGTGGTTCTAGATATAACCCTATGTCCTTCAAGACTGCGATTCTGTTCAAAAGAAGCTTATTTTTATATAACTACTAGCTGCGCCCCGCGGTTTCACCCGCATAAGTCTCGATCCCGTGGGAAAAAAAAGGTATCCTATATTCTTTTCCAGGGCATCATCTATATATGTGCCAAATTTTATCCAAATCTGTTCAGCCGTTTTAGCGTGAAGGCGTAACAAACAAACTTACTTTCGCATTTATAATATTAAGGATACCTGTAGGTGACCATGATGCGCGGTCACGGTATATACAGCTTCACAAATTGATAATCATTTTCTATGAACAATTTCATACTAACATTTTAAACGCGAAAGTAACTCCGTATGTCTGTCTGTTACCTTTTCACGCCTAAAGCACTGAACCGATCATTATGTTTGGCATATAACGACCTATATGTATATGTAAGAGGCTACCCTCTTGGATATTTATACTAACACGGGCAACAAACAGTCCACAAAAATAGGTAAACCTAGCTACTTACATATCTACTTGATGTTACAGATTATTGAACATTATTTTAGTTAAAGGTATTGCACAATCCAGTGACTCCCAAATTCTCCGTGATGAAATCGCTTTCAAGCATCCCTAAATGTTTCTTCATGAATGCACATTGTGTGTCTGATCCCAAAACAATCAAGTTATTGAGCCCCTCTCTGCCCCAGACCGACACGTGTCATTTACATGATATAGGTAGGTCAAGGTTATCTTTAAAACGGATAATATTTATGCTTATTGCTTTTTGTCCCACCCCATGGGACTCAAGCGTAAGCAGCGATATGCGGGTATACTAAATACGTGTACCTTCCCTACCTAGCTTTTCGGGTAATACATGCTATTCAAAAGTCATTAATTCAAACTAGGCTGAGAATCAGCACTTTTCGAACGTCATAATTACATAAGACAGTACCCCAAAAACGCCCACCCTTTACCTATCCGAAAAGTTTAAATTTTTGGAACGATGCGATAAGAGCTGACTGGTAGAAATCGTCACGTAAAGAAAAAGCGTTATACCCCTCCATTCGACTTTTTCTCTCTCTCTCCTCTTTCTATTATATACGAGTGTGTGTGCGTGCGAGTATCGCATAAGGAGTGCACACGTTTTTTTTATTTACATTAAAAAAGTTTTAATTTAATGTAATGCACGATGTCTGAAAAATAAATTATTCATATATAACTCAAGGATTCACTTCATCAAGAATTTCACATACATACATAAACTCACGCCTTCTTCCCATGGGGGTAGGCAGAAACTACAGAACGCCACCTGCTACGATCCTTACATAGTCCTTTTGCCTCGTTTACGTTCATACATCTGGTCATACACGCACGCCGGTTGCGAGTACTACGCACCTGGCCTTTCTGAAGAACATCACCAATAAGGTGCATATGTCCTCCTAGGGCGTCCCCGCCCGGCCTTTCCCTTTACATCAGCCTTGTAAATACATTTTATTAGTCGCCTTTCATTCATCCTCTCAACATGTCCAAACCATCTCAGCATACCCTTAATTTCATTAGCATATAAATTGACCGTGAAAACTTGAACAATATGTTAAAATAAGATATTCTACACTAATTTGTAATAGAAGACATATAACGTACGTTGTCACAAACATACCCACATCATAAAATTGAATAACATTATACACATGTCACTGTCCCTAAATTACTGCAGGCTAGGCTCAAGGCTAACTTTATTCGGAGTTTTGGGGGACTGTCTTATGTAATTTTGACGTTCGAAAAGTGCTGATACTCAGCCTAGTTTGAATAAATGACTTTTGAATTTTGAATATTATTTTTCCTAATTATGCTAAAATTAGTGTTAGGCTGCCTGTCCACTAGAGCGAAACGAGGCAGCGGAGCGGAGAAATGTGCCAATATTAACCAATAGAATCTAAGCTCCCCTTCAGAGCTCCGCTCCTATTGTTTAATATTGGCACATTTCTCCGCTCCGCTGCCTCGCTCCGCTCCAGTGGGCAGGCAGTCTTAAGGTTGGCTTCCTCTACTGATCATTTTATAACTTTTTAGGTTCGATATTAATAGTCATCCCACAAGAATACACCAACAGCATCCTTTGGTAGCTGCCCACAGCTGCACAGAGCTGCACAATTACGAAAAACAGAAAAAAAAAGTATTATCCGGTTTATAGAACCATTCAGTAAACGTACTCCAACAGGTCCTCCGAACAGGTACCTACATTGCAGTAAGAGAAACTCTTTCACAAATGGAAACTTTCGCTCCAGTGCTCACCCCTCGGGCTTTGCCTGCCCCACAATACAGAGAAATGGATGAATGAACGTTAGCAGCACACGTACAGTACATTGAAATAATTCCAGGGAAAGATGGACCATCGTTCTAAATACGATGCTGAAATGCACATTTATATTAAGAAGAAGTAATAACTTACCTACAAAAACATAATAATCTATGCATAATATCATGCCTTTATTACCCGAGAGGGTAGGCTATAGTGTACATATACTCCATTTAATATAATATAAACGTGTGCGGTCGGGTGACCCCCGTCAGGAACGAAGTTCCTTCTCACAAAACAAAAACAAAATTTTTGCAGCCGCCAGCTTGGATTTTTTTTTTGACCTCTCTATCGTCTTTGGCTTTTTCGAAAACCATAAAAACGATACCAAAGACGAAAAATTAGAAAAATTTTGCAGCCGATTCCAATTTTCAGTTTGACCTGAAGTACCTGGTACTTGTTGATAGGCCTACACTGTCCTCCCATACCTATTAACACTGTAATTTGAAAACATTGTAGAAACAATTTATTTTGAAAAGAGTAACCGTGGAGTTTCTTGCCGGCTCTTCTCCATAGGAAGCGACCAATTGGAACCGTGCACCTAGCTTCTGACGTTTCATAAGTGCCCTTATAGGTTTATGTGAAATAAAATGTTTTGATTTTGATTTAGATTTTGACCAAATTCTCTCTCTCTCTCACACAGTGTACTCGGGCCAATGTGTAAAATTTTATCTCATGACAATGTTATCACTTTACTCTTTTCTTTTGTTTTTCTTTTCAGCCGGCGTTTTCTATCTCTCTCTCTCTTTCTTTCTGTTTGAATTAGAAGAAGACAGTCGCAAGTATTAACACTTTTAGCGTGACGATTTCTGAAAGTTTACAAGCCGCGCTAATGAACTTTTTTCCAATATTAGAAAAGTAACAGTCAAATAACGACAGTTATTGTGTAATATTATTGAAATGAGCTGCATTTCAGAGTTATTTTAAAATGTAAATGGCAAATAGATTATATTGCTTTGTATTTATCGTAAAATTACGGAGTTTATTATACGTTTATATCGAAATAACGAATGGGTGTTATTTGTTAATGTTATAATAAATGGAGTATAGGAACATTATGTACACTATAGCCTACCCTCTCGGGACTTCAACAACTGGTGAAGTGTAAGAGTACCTATTATTACACTTTGCATGTTGAAGTCCCATATATAAGGAGGCGACGCTATTGCCCACAGCCGATCACATATCTAGATACCGAACTACCTACTACTGAGTTTCTAACATGCTTAACACAACATGACATTAGTAGTTCCCCGAAAAGTTAGGCTACATTGAGCCTATTACCATCACCCGGCCATAAATCCAGACACCGGGATGTTACTTAGAAATTCCTGATGGAAAAATCCAATGACAATTCGCCCAACCTGGGAATCGGACCCAGGTAGTAGCGCTAGTGAACACTAGACCAACGAGACAGTTTAAGTTTTAAATAGTATTTTGTCTGACCTGTGAATTGAAAAAAGGATCAAACACTCAGCAGTCACGCTTGAGACTTTTAGAATGAGGCAGTTAAAAACAACAAGGGAAAAAATACAATAGACGTTGTTATATTTAGTAACCTGTTCCGCTTAACTATTACTAAAGAGCCATTAAAAACTCTGCGACGAGCGCTCGGTGTGGCAACACACCGTGTTCGGGTTCGTTACAAGTCAATCGTCATCCTGAGGATCCCTTGTTGAGAGGTGAAACACGTTTCGATTTCTTACAGGGTTTTTTATGGCTCTTTAGGAATAGTTAAACAGAACAGGTCACTAAATATATCCACGTCTATTGTATTTTATAATGGAATTCCGCAAGGTCACGCCTGAATCAATTAACTATCTACAAGGGAGCCAAATTATGTGTAAGTGTAACAAGAAAAGGCAAAAAAATTGGATCAAAGCATAGAATACGAAGCAAAAGGAGTATGTAAGGATCGTAGTAGGTGGCGTTCTGAGGTTTCTGCCTACCCCTATATGAAGAATACTTAACAATAACTGAAAAACTGGTAACTACTGCTGAACTGAACAGAACTGAACTGGTACTGGTACTGAAAATCTATGAAGTTTGCACCATCCTGACATCCAGTAGTGTCTCTGACGATGATGACAGGATCTTCCTCTTCTTCTTTTTGTGTGGTTAGTGACTAACCTGGTGTCAGAGTTTTTTTAAAGTGGACCACGGGTCTCTGACTGCACATGCTGCCGAGAAATATCTCTCGACATAATAATATCTATATGTCGGAGACAGGTATGTGACTCTTTCGTTACTGTCAGCGATATTTTAACTACTGTGGGCGTAGTGTGGGTTGCGCAATAGAAAAACAGTTTGCAGTTCAGATCACATTATAATTTACTATCAAATTAATCACACTAGCTAAATTATACACACACTGGGTGTGACGGCGTTTATTAAAATCATCAATTAACACAATGATCACAAATTACAACTAACACAATAACTGAGCACCACGAATCGAGAACAGTTCCGTGACGTCTTCACTCCGATGCGACCAGAGGCTGAATGCCCTCCACGCCGTGGCCTTAGAACATCACGACTCTGTAGAAGCGCGCCATTTTTTGGTGTAGGTAGATCACTTTTGATGTCGCCAGTAGCGCGCTTGCGATTCATTTCGTGTCCGTACTAATGACCGGATCCGACATATACATAATATTATCCTGTTATCCTCACGATAATAGGATAATATTATGGGTTGATTTTCGTCTAAATTATTACTCCAAAGCTGATGATGAGCTATAGAATTATCGGAACAAGAGGATCGGCTTTATCTATTTATATCACGCAAACTATAATAATGCGGCCCATACCTAATAGGGACGATGTCTAAAAAAATATTTTTTGATCGTCAGGTAGATTATTAAAAATTATTGCACACGTATTTTTAAAAGCAGATTACGGCGATACATTTTAAAATGTGCCATAACGTCACGAGTATGTAGATTTTAAACTTACTTGTGTCGTAGCGATCCCCACTCCCCAACTTTAATGCGTTTTGTCTAAGTCATTTTTTATTAATATGATGAAGCAAAAAATACGTGTCTAATATTATATGACTGACGGACTAAATCGAATTTCTTTTTTTTACGCAGGCATCTCCTCTATTGCCATCATCTCACTCCTTTGTTTTTTGCCCATCGTTGGTGGTTCGAAAGTTACTGCATCGACGGCTTCCATTAATCTTTAAAAAGCAAGCCTCAAATTCTGCCAATATGCAAAACGAGCAAACTAACACGTTCAGTGAGCCTTGCACTGTGTTTGCATAGTCTGATGAACCGCAGCACCCGATAGCGACCGCGTAATAACGACGCGTTTGTAAGTCATGCGTCTAACTATTATGACGATATGTTTAATTAACTTGTCGACAAAGCGCAATAAAAGTACCTATTTTAAAACTAAAACTGATTGGAAGTATGATGGTGCTTCAACACAACGAAGTGCCAAGATGGATAAGAAAGCCTGCTTACAACAAAAAAACAGTGGCACTCCGGGAGTGCCGACAGAAGTGAAATCTTGAAAATAAAAAAAATCTTCCAAAACCTTTAAAATAAAAAGACTTGCATAGAACATTGATCCGTAACGTAATATAAATAAAGAGCACAATCACGTTTACAAAAATGAGATGTCGGTAACGGTGTCGAGAGTTCAATTGTTTTTTCCCATTTCAAAAATGCCCAACGCGCCTAAAGAAGTTTTCACTTCAAAAAAGTTGTAGATAAAACTATTCAGTGAACCTAGCATAAATTCACAAAGTAAACGTAACTTTAATTTGGACTAATTTAAAATACTCGTTTCACACATAATAATATTCACTTAGTTTTAAGACTTTATTCATAACTATGGATGATGCTAATTGTGCTTGTCCCAAAAACCAATATCCTATAGGATAGTTGATATTTTCGATACAGAAATCGTTCGAATTCACGCTACTTTTAAGTAGCGGGGTCGCACTAGGCCTGTTGGCAAAACTATAAAAAAAAAACAATTTTTAAACTTCAAATCCACACGGATAAGTAAAAAAAAAGTTGTCGTTTTCGAAAAGTGATAACATTGTAACAAGTATAATACAACTATTAGAAACTTTTAAACTAAAATGTTTGGCTTAATTCAAGCGTTTTCTGGACTATTGCCAGTAGTTTACTTTACTCCAAGCAGCTTAATTTACGATTTTAATCATTATAATTTGTGCAAAGATCCTTGTTCATGAGATAAGTAGATTTTCCATTTACCTAGTGCAAGATCTTAGATCTTATAGCTATTCAAAATGAGCACTGCTAACTAGGGATTCCAATTTGGAGTTAATATATAAATATTTTGATTGGTAAACAGTGAATTTGCTGCTTAGGTAAGTCTGACAACCAGTCTTACCAAGGGGTATCGTGTTACCTAGTAACTAGTTTGTGGAGGTCAGATAGGCAGTCGCTCCATGTAAAATACTGATATTCAGCTGCATTCGGTTAGACTGGAAGCTGACCCCAACATAGTTGGGAAAAGACTAGACAGAAGAAGAAACAATGATTTTATACAAGAGACTTCAAATATTGTCTACCCCTAGGAAGATGAAAAGTATGACAGTTCTGTGACATAATTAATTTCCACAATTGATTTTAAGAGTACAATAAATATTATCTTTTGCAAGCAATATTCTGTTTAAATCGAAAAAAATGCATATAACTTGGCACCCCAACACAAGGAACACACCTATCTTTAAGATATAAGTTAAGACCCCATTTGCTCTTATTTACTTATTTCCTAAACTACCCGAAGGTGATCCAACAGTAAGTCGATCACAGAAGTTAATGCGTGAGTTATCTCCTAAGTGCACTCTGCGAGTAACTACGTTTTATAGATTTTAGCCTTAATGTCACGAGATTAACTTCAGCAGTTATTACAGATGACAAGCCAGATTTATTATTTTTTGCTGCGTTTAATTTTGCCTGTAGTACCTTAGTTTATTCTAAACTATTTTCAAGATAACTACAGTAAAAAGGCCTACCGTTTAAAATACCTTAAGATCGTTTCACCGATTTTAATAATAACTAATGAACGAAATCCATAAAGGAGAATTCACCTACGGTTTATTCAACTACAATTAATTCACTTAAGGTTGATTAAACTAACGAACGATTCACCTACTGTTGATTTATCCGTGGTCTTGTGTTAGATTTACTGATGATTTTGTATATGTGAAAACATTTCTGTGAGCAACTTGGAAGTAGCACTCGCAGTTCTAACCTAACCTATTTCACCCAGTTTAAAATGACGAATCATACAATCTGCTGCAGAAATGTTTTTACCATTGTCTAATTATCTAGTCGCAAGGTTATATTTTCATGCAAATAAAACGATTCTGTTATATTCTATCACATATTACAGAAAGGGATGAGAAGAGATGTTCTTTGTTGTAGAACATGTCACCAGATTTCAAAAGTATCCTAACGCTAAAAAAACCACTTATAAAAACTGGCTACTGTTAATAATTATGATCTAATAGAAAACTCTAGTAGAAAACCATTTGACAATTATTTAGCTATGAAATAATATTTTTATTTTTATGAAAACTTGAACCACTGCTCGACACAAGTTTATTTCGAAAACCGGATACTCTATAAATATTTCTCTTTCATTACCAAACCGACATGGCATCAAGCAAATACGTTTTTTCCCACGGTAATGTTTGAGTGGTCGTCTATACGCTATATTATGGATGTGTATCTTTGTAGCATTTCTATCGGCAGCCGGCAGCAGGTACATGAGTAGATAACCAACAGAGACCAAACATTATGCAATCACCTTGTATTTACCAATACGTTCACGAATACTAAACAAAACAACCGTTTTGTGCATGTGCTAAGTTTTCTGATTACTTTATTCTGTTATAACATTATTATATGCACACAATATATTGCCTGTGTAATTATTCTGTATCTATCTATCCGTGACAACACTGCGGGCCCTATCAAAATACCAGCGCTGCGACATTTATTTTTTAATGTCGTAGCATCATGCTGAGATAAGAGCCTTTTGGCCACATACACGTTTCTGCTGTTATTTTAAATTGTTTTTTATTGTTTTTATTTTAATTATGTTTTTATGAGTGTGTTTTATTTTAATTATGATTTCCTGTGCGAGTCACAATTAATACTTTTTCTTTCTTTCTATAATAATAACTAAAATATTAACGTCTTTACCACACCTTAAAAAAGGGCGTGTACCAATGAATAAATGCCAGGAATGGACATTCTCTTCAAAATACACAGCCATCGATGAAGTACTGTATATTTAAAAATGATGTTGGTGTTCGTTACTAAATAAATAAATGTATCGTAGCCCGATTGTATAAAGCTCGGTCTCTGGAGCATATCTACTCTTGTACACCCGTCAGCGCGGGTACACCGCGGTAACTCGCGCTCGCTCTAAAAGCCACCCCCGCTCAAACATATGCGTATTTGTAGTTGGTAATGGCCCCGCAATTGAAATACAATTTCCACTTTAATTTTGATCACACTTTATAGCATTCGGCCTGTTTGCGAATATGTAAAAGCTTACAATTTATCAGTAGAATATGTGAAGCTGTTTTATTTTTCTGTTTTGCATATTCGTGAGGAGTACGCAAAAATTTAGATGAATGCATGATTATTATGTGTGGAGAAAACAGATAAGACATTTGTTGCTGTTGTGAAGTAATTATGCCTTACTTTTATGCCCAGCAGCTCAGAATAAATAGGTATGATGGCTGGGTCAAAAAAAAAAAACTATTTAGTCCGTCAGTCAGATAATAAAAAAATATTAAACACGTATTTTTAGGGTTCCGTTGCCAAATGGCAAAAAACGGAACCCTTATAGATTCGTCATGTCTGTCTGTCTGTCTGTCTGTCTGTCCGTCCGTATGTCACAGCCACTTTTTTCCGAAACTATAAGAGCTACGCTGTTGAAACTTGGTAAGTAGATGTATTCTGTAAACCGCATTAAGATTTTTACATAAAAATAGAAAAAAAATCAAATAATTTTGGAGTTCCCCATACTTAGAACTGAAACTCAAAAAAAAATTTTTCATCAATCCCATACGTGTGGGGTATCTATGGATAGGTCTTCAAAAATGATATAGAGGTTTCTAATATCATTTTTTTCTAAACTGAATAGTTTGCGCGAGAGACACTTCCAAAGTGGTAAAATGTGTCCCCCCCCCCCTGTAACTTCTAAAATAAGAGAATGATAAAACTAAAAAAAATATATGATGTACATTACCATGTAAACTTCCACCGAAAATTGGTTTGAACGAGATCTAACAAGTAGTTTTTTTTTTAATACGTCATAAATCGTAAACCGCAATTTACCTTTCATTCAATGTTACTTGCTGCTACGGAACCCTTCATGGGCGAGTACGACTCGCACTTGGCCGGTTTTTTTTGCTTTATCATATTTATAAAAATATACTTCGATAAAACGCATGAAAGTTGGGGAGTGGGGGTCACTACGTCACAAGTAAGTATAAAATCTACATACTCGTGACGACATGGCACATTTTAACGCCGTAATCTTTGATAACGTAAAAAAATAAAAAATACGTGTCCAATATGTTTTAATAATCTACAAAAAAGACATAAATTTTTTTTTTGCCGTCATCCCCATTAAATATATGATGACGGGTAGGTATTTAAAACAACCTAAGGGAACTATTCTGCCCCTTCCACATATCTTTTACCTTAGCACTTGTTTTTGTTTCACAACATGCACTCCAAAAGGGTTGACACATGATATTTTTCTAAAATTCTCGAACAAGATAGATTGTTTGTGAAAGATATGGGCACTACTGGAGAATCGGGAGCACAATGAAACACAGACTTAACTGAATGACGTATATTCGGAGACTGGCGTGCGGCTCGCAACGTACAAAGACTTACTCTAAATACCCACTATTACAAATATATCACACCTCCACCACAATACAACAATACATCTATATAATAACACAACTAATACAACATGAACACGTCAATATCAACCTGATGTAAAATGATAATGATTCTTAATTAGTTAAACAATTTTAAATCTATCTACTGGTTTACGTGTTCGCTTAGAGTAACGATTCTCCGGCGGCAGCGATTGCGGTTGTACATTAACCTGAGAATCTTCAGGAGTATTAATGTCCACATTTGAACCTTCTCCCCTATTGCTGGTAATCGCCTCTGGTGAGGCTACCTCTACTACCCGTTCTAACCCCTCGCTAAGTGGCTCGACCACACTCTCTCCCCCATGATCTGTATTGTCCTCAGACTCAGGACAGGTAACATCAGATAAGCGTGACCTGCGGCGCATTTGATCTACATTTCTTTTTAGTGGTTGACCATTATCCTTTACCACTGAGTATCTACGGGCACTGTCTACCCGTTCTACGGTACCTTTCACCCACCTGTCACTAACACCATATTCACGTGCCCAAACAGAGTCACCTTCCCTGAAACTGCGGTCTGTTCCCCCCGCGAATTCTATTTGCCGCCTGTGGACTTGATGGACTCTGTCTTTAGTGACCTGGTTGGTGCGCAGTAAGTCAAGTCTGGAACGTAATGGACGTCTCTGCAACAGCATAGCCGGGGTTTCCCCGGTAGTGCTGTGCACGGTGTTCCGGTACGCTAACAGAAATGTTTGTAGTGCGGTGTCGACATCTACACAATCCCTATGCGCTTTCTTAATAGCCCGCTTGCAAAGCTTGACTGCATTCTCCGCAGCCCCGTTTGATGATGGGTGGTTGGCTGGTGAAAAAAACTGTTTTATGCCGTTGTTTTTTAAGAAAGTTTTAAACTCTATACTAGTGAATGGTGGGCCCTGATCAGATACTAATTCCTCCGGCAAACCAAACCTTGCAAATGTAACTCTCAGAACCTTTATGACATTTGATGCATTAGTTCGTTTCATCTCAAACACTTCTAACCATTTTGAAGAAGAATCGATAATAACTAAGAAAGTAAGACCTTTATATGGCCCTAGGAAATCTATGTGAACCCTTGTCCAGGGACGCGCGTGATACTGCCACGGCTGTATCGGAGCCCGCGGCGGCGCGTCCGCCTCCGCTGCACAAGTCTCACATTGCTTACATAATGCTTCCACGGCTGCGTCAATATTAGGCCACCATACATAGCTACGTGCCATGCTTTTTGTTTTTACGATCCCCATGTGACTGCTATGAAGTTGTTTTAAAACATTATTCTGTAACGCAAATGGTATAACCATTCGATAACCCCACATAACACAACCACACTCTGTATATAACTCATTACGCCTCATATAGTATGGCTTGATACTTTCTGTATCTACGCAGGTTGAAGGCCACCCGGATCGTATGTAACCTAAAACCCTACTTAACACTATATCTACTGCCGTCGCTTTATTAACGTCTTGACTCGTAATCGGTAAAAAATTCTCAACGAAATTAACATAAGTAGTTTCTTTTTGTAATGTTACTTTTTCTTTACAGCCTTGGTACGGCAGTCGTGATAATGCGTCGGCACAATTCTTACTCGAAGAAACAAATTCAATGTCATAGGTATAGCCACCGCCCAACGCTGTAACCTAGACGCGGCCATCACTGGAATACCGACTTTATCACCAAAAATATAAGTGAGAGGCTTGTGGTCGGTTCTTAAAATAAATTTACGACCATAGAGATATTGATGAAACTTACGAACTCCGAACACAATAGCGAGTGCCTCTCGATCTATTTGTGAGTAGGACCGCTCGGCTTGCGTGAGTGCGCGTGATGCATACGCCACGGGACGCTCGCCCCTTGCCGTTGTATGCGATATCACAGCTCCTATGCCTACACTGCTCGCGTCTGTTGTTAAAATGATAGGTAACTCCGGTGTGTAATGCATTAACACTTCACTACATGTTAATAAATGCTTCACTTTACTGAACGCATCTTCACATTCCCTATTCCAGTTATACGGAATTCCTGCTTTTAGCAACTTATACACAGGCGCTAGAATTGTACTAACATTTCTTATAAATTTTCCATAGTACATCACCATACCAATAAATGCTCTTAGTTCTGAAATATTCGATGGAGCTGGAGTTTTAACTATAGCTTTTACTTTGTCTGGGCACGTGTGAACCCCTTCTTTACTAATCGTGTGGCCTAGGTAGTTAACCGATTCGGCAAAAAATACACATTTCTCTTTTTTTACTCTGAGCCCGTATTTGTCTAAGCGATCAAATACTTTGCATAAATTCCGCATGTGTGCTTCGTTGGTGGGTCCCGTTATTATAATGTCATCCAAAAACACCCCCACATGTGGCAAATGTGCAAACAACTGTTCCAAATGTCTTTGAAAAATACCCGGACTAGATGCTAAACCGTATACTAGCCTATTATACATAAATAATCCTTTATGTGTGTTAATCACTGTATATTTTTTTGTTTCATCCAACTCAAATTGAGCGTATGCCTGTGAAAGGTCAATTTTACTGAAATGCTGGCCACCCTTCAAACGAAATAGTACTTCCTCTACTCTGGGTAACGGATAACGGTCAACTTCTATAACTTTGTTTAAAGTTAACTTGTAATCTGCGCAAATTCTAATGTTACCGTCCTTCTTGACGACCGGCACGATGGGTGTTGCCCAGTCAGAACGCTCCACAGGAGAGAGAATGCCGTCCCGCTGCAACTGGTCCAGCGCGCGCTCCACCGGCTCGCGCAGCGCGTACGCCAGCGGGCGCGCGCGCATGAACACCGGCCGCGCCCCCTCGCGCACGCACACGCTCACCGTGCCGCCGGTGAAACGGCCCAGCCCGTCCGCAAACACATCACAGTATTTGGTACTGAAAGCAGCCACATCAAATACATTGTTTTTGTACATCACAACATCATTACTATTACAATCGTAGGTTACTGTAGGTAATTGTATTTTTAGTTCTGCCATCCACTGACGGCCTAATAGAAGTGTTTTGCCATTCTCAACAACATATAAATCTAATTGCTTATGCCCTTTTTTATATTTTACTAATGGTTGTATAACTCCAAGGGGTTTTACTAACTCGCCGGTATAATATTTGAGTGTTAAATTACTAGGTTTAAGTTTTACATCATTAAACAAACTACTGTAACACTTCCAGCTTATGCATGACACCGCGCTGCCGGTGTCACATTCCATTTTAATGTCAATACCATTTACGTTCAGTTCGACATAAATAGGCCTACACTGCGTCGCTGATAATTTCCAAACATGTACAATTACCTCATCGCTCTCCGCGCCATCACTTTCATTGGTATTTCTTATTTGAAACGCGTCCATATCCATGTTGTAGTGTTCCGATAAATTCGGACACATACGTCGTAAATGTCCTACTTGGTTGCAAATTCGACAAACATAACGCCCGAACTTGCACTTGCTTGCGTCGTGACGCGCCCCGCACACTCGACACTGTTGCTGCGCGCGCTCACCCAGCTTCATGGGTGCGGCCGCTGCCGATGCGCGCGCGCCGCGCCCCCGACCGCTAAACGTCGTAGCATCAAACGGTGTTGTCGCTCCGCGGACGTCACGAGTGGCCACCGCCGCCGTACCCTTCCGCCGCGAGCCCGCTGACATCGCTTGACACGTCACCGACGTCGTGGATGCACCCTCGTTTCTCGACCCGCTCTGTCCTTCAACGGCTGCAGCGTCTTTTTCTGCTGCCTCCATGCTAATCGCCAACTTATACGCCTTCCCGAAATCCAAATTGCTTTCGGCGAACAATCGCTGTCGTATGGTTTCATTTGTTATGCCACACACAAGCTGATCTCTCAAGCTTTCCTCCAGCCAGGTCCCAAACTCACATGCTTTGGACATCTTCTTCAAGGTAGCCGCGTATTCCGATATAGTTTCACCTTCTTTCTGTTTCCTATGTCGAAACTTGTATCGCTCTGCCAACTCACTTGGTTTTGGTTGCAAGTGTTTTTCCATGACGTCAGCGATTTGTGCTAACGTTTTGCTTTTTGGTTTAACCGGCGTACACAAATTAACTAGAAGTTCATAACTCTCCGCCCCCATCACTGTTATTAATGTAGGCACTTGTAATTCGTTAGGGATCTTGTTAACTATAAAATATTGTTCTAAACGTTCCACGTACAACCGCCAATCGTCACTGTGGACTTTGAACTCAGAAATTTTACCGATCGACATTTCTGTTTAATTTGGCGATACTGTTCCTATTTTTTTTATTTATTATTGCACGAATCACGCGTAGAATCATCCAATACTCGTCGCCACTGAAAGATATGGGCACTACTGGAGAATCGGGAGCACAATGAAACACAGACTTAACTGAATGACGTATATTCGGAGACTGGCGTGCGGCTCGCAACGTACAAAGACTTACTCTAAATACCCACTATTACAAATATATCACAGTTTGTATTCGTAACATAACGGTAACTACGAAATCTACCAAACTTATTTACCCGCGCAAATAGCTTCTATGTAAGACGTGCGATCCTTCGAGCAATGAATCCCACGAATCTCATTGCTATGCGGCATACAGATTGGGAGGGAAAACCCAACTATATTTTACTTTTATCCCGTAGAGAATTGCGAGTTTAAAAAATGTGGCAATCTGCTGCGCGTCTTGAGTTAGGCTTGCTGAGATACCTAGATATTATTTATCAGAAACAATGTTTTCTTGGCCTGCAGAAAGCAGTTCAGTGAATTTAGTTCTGTTTATAAAATCCCATGTAACAGAAGGCAAGTCTATTGCCATTAAGACTGGCAACATGATGGAAATGAAACAGAATTCCTTTATAATGAAACAAAACCCTTCATGACTCTAGGATCGATCCAGCTAAACACACATGTTTGAGATCACTGGACCAATGAGGAAGTCCTATCTACTCTTAAACAAAACACAATCACACACACACACTACTATATATTATGGTACTCTCACATACTCATAAACTCGTAAGTATCGGTTCGATCGCGCATGGAACTGTATCGGATACGAGATAAGCCGGACATGTGCCGGACACGTGCCAGACACGAGCTGGACACATGCGGCTGTCCGGAATATGAATGTACGCCGCTTTGTGAATCACTGGATTAGCTACAGTATTATCTGTGCTAGATGTTCGTAAGTACGAGTTGTGAGGAAAAATGGATGTTGAGTTTTTGTTCAACAATCGAATGTTTTGTTCTGAGTGTGAAGAAGATAACAATATGAATCTATTCTTAAGATCGATTCTACATATGAAACTAGTTCGTATAATAATTATCGATAAAGTATTCCCCCTCCTAAGTACAAAGTAAGTTAAGTAGTAAGTTTCCCGGAAGTATTTCTTTCCGGGGAATACTGGATGTGTAAATAAAGTATTGTAGTACCTGTAGGTAGGTAGGTACCTATTCTATATTACATAAAAGAACTTTTATCTAACTTGTTTTTGCATTTCAATCATATTTATTGTAAAACTTGAGAGTAGACATTGATTCTTCTTTAGATAATAAATTGACAGACAGGTCAATGTATGATTTTGCACGAAGTTAACCTCATGTTGTAAGACTGCTCTTATAGAGCACTGTAAATATTGTACGCCGATGTAAATATGTATTGTGTTTTTATTTTTATGACCTGACTGTGCTGGTTTATTAGAAAGAATTTAAAAAAATGTTTTTTTTTATTTGGTAAAATGTAAAGGGTTAATGTAATATCTCAGCATGTCACATCATTAAATCATTAAATATAAATATTACCAACTCGCTTAAAACGTAGTGGTTTCCTCCTCATTTTTCCTCGATTTTTATGAAAACCTTGTCTTTCCAACCCCAAGGAAGGGGTTCAAAATACACCCCAAACAAAACAAATGCTACAGCGATACCCTTTTGTTTATTTTTATTTAACTTTTTTTATAATAACGTTTTGAAAGGGTTGATCGTCGTTGAGGTTTTTAGAGCCATAAAGTTAATCCAATTAAAAATAAACGGTTGCATTGATGTTTGCAAACGAGATGATTTAATTCTTAATATAAATATACACCATTGTGTTTTTTTAAAGCTTGGTTTGCTTGTATTGCACTTTCTTTAGTACTTAAATCAGTAGGTAAACTTAACGATAAAACCAAAGAGATTTAAGCCATCATCATCATCATCATTTCAGCCGAAAGACGTCCACTGCTGGACATAGGCCTCCCCCAAAGAACTGCGACTTCGACCGAGAGACAAGAGATTTAAGTAATACATATTTAAATGTCTTTGTGTAAAACAAACTCATCCACAATAACTATTCCATATCACATCAATATACACTGCGCTATATGTATTAAAAATCAGTCTGCTCGACAACTAGGTCAACGCAATGAATATTGTAGAGCTGTCGAAATTTAAGCTATTGCAGTTTCAATGATTAAATGCCAATTCTGGCTACAGATTTCAATAATCCAAATAGGATCGTGATACTTTATTATCATAATCGTATTTAAATTTATCCAGAAAAGTGTTACATTTATACTTAACTGTTAACTAATAATAGCATACAATAGACGTGGATATATTTAGTAACCTGTTCCGCTTAGCTATTTCTAAAGAGTCATAAAATACCCTGAAAGAAATCGACACGTACCTCTCAACAAGGCATCCTCAGGATGACGATTGAATGTCACGAACCCGAACACGGCGTGTTGCCACACTGAGCGCTGATAACGGTCCGAGCCGAGGTGGGCCGAGAGGTATATTAGTGGGTTTGACGGGCGATAAGGCTCCTCTGCACTCAGCACTCGGTGTGGCAACATGCCGTGTTCAGTTTCACGACAAGTCAATCGTCATCCTGAGGATGCCTCGTTGAGAGGTGAAACACGTGTCGATTTCTTTCAGGGTATTTTATGACTCTTTAGAAATAGCTAAGCGGAACAGGTTACTAAATATATCCACGTCCATTGTATTTTAAAATGGATTTCCGCAAGGTCACGCCTGAATCAATGAACTAATAATGGCATTAAAAATATCAAACCATTTAAAGAAAAAGGTACTGATTGGAATTGAACCTGCTAGCAGAACTAAAACAATAGTTCATTTCCTGTAAACCCGACTATGAACTCCATCGCAGAACCATTAAATAGTGACAAAAGCAGAACATCACCCCTGAGCATTTATCTTCTACGGAGAGTTATAAAGGGCATAAATAAAGCAAAACCTATAAGGCTTTAAAGCAACAATGAAAAATACGAACCGTTTTACGTTGGGTGGGGTGGTGGGGGCCGCGGGGTTCGCGGGGGCCACGGGCCCGGTGCCTGCGCTCGAACAATGGGGGCCCGGCCAGACCACGGCTGCACAAATAAAAAAAAAACACATGAACAACCGCTCCAATTATTGACGTGGGCATAGGATGAGAATCCCTAGCTACCAGCTACATGCCTGCGTTTCTAACTTTTACGTGTTATGCTTATTGTTCAGAGGCGGAAGTTGCGCAACTGTGGGCCGACTGTTGCTGGTAATCAATGTGGAGTTTATTAACACATGAATGTGTTTATAAAGGTGATTAGTGAGGCTGTTTTAAAACTGTCTGGAGTTTACTTCCTATCCTCTGAATGGAAAGATTGTTTTAGTTAACAAAACTTATTTTCTAAAATACACACTTTTTAACACATTAACTGGTGAGTACCTACAAGTAAATGATAAATAAATGATTTGATTTCTGTAAGCAGGTTTGTACAAACACTTTTACACGTCAATCATATTTTTAAAACTAGATGAGGTCGGCGTTTCCTATCTGACTACTCTGAGAAGAAAGGACGAAACAAACTCAGAGCTCACAGTCTCTTTTAAAGTCCAGACATAATCTTGGTCAGATCGTGTGAAGAATGTAGATTGATGTCTGAAGTGGTCTTTTGAGGAAAGCACCACACAGATTGAGAGGGCCTGTCCAGTCAGTACACGCATTTGTCAGCTATCGTGCAGCTCAACTCAGAATTGCTCAGTAGGCACATTTATTCTGGGCACCTTGTACGCCAGAATTCAATTTTTTTACACTACACACACATTTTAACTTTGTCTCTAAGGATAGCTACATTGGCAGGTGTCCTTAAACACACGATTAATTAACTGGGCATTTTGCCTATAGTAACAAAACTCTCTAGTACAATAAGGCGGGTAATGCTATGGCAATTGAATACCAATACACGGTATGCCCAGTTGAATTGGTACTAAAATAATTCCCTCTGATAAATATAACTAACCGGCAGGGGCCGGCAACATTCCATTACTCCGGCAGTTGGCCAGTGGTGGTGCCAAATAGGTGGAGGCTCAAAACATTGTGCCATTAGCCATGGGAGCAAAGCCAACATAAACAAATGAAAATAATGGGAAACTTATGACGTTTAATTCGTATGGTAACTTTTTTTTAAAGTGAAAACTTCTTTAGGCGCGTTGGGCATTTTCGAGATGGGGAAAAAACAATTGAACTTGCGACACCGTTACCGACACCTCATTTTTTGTAAACGCGATTGTGCTCATTATTTACATTAAGTTACGGATCAATGTTCTATGCAAGTATTTTTACTTGTAAAGGTTTTGGAAGTTTTTTTTTTGTAAATGCGATTGTGCTCTTTATTTAGATAAGGTTACGGACCAATGTTCTATACAAGTATTTTTCTTCCACCAAGGCGATCTTGCTTAAGTTTTCACTTCTGTCGGCACTCCCGGAGTGCTACTGTTTTTTTGGCATAGTGCTGCGTTGTACACTTGTACAATCAACCGCATGTCAGTGGTAATACTTGCACTATGAAAATCGCCATTACGGCTACGATATAAAGTCACTGTCAAATTGTTACCTTTTATGTGCGGTTGACTGTACGTCACAGTTAAAACATACTTCACCATACTATACTGAGAACGTCGCGCCTCATTTTGATTTACAAATATACGTCATCTAATTCTGTAAACCCAGCATAATGACTGACTGATGAAATTTTAGAAATTATTAGTTAAATTATACAAAATTATTTGATTGCAAATGTAATACCTACTTTTATTTACACCACAATTTTCTAAAGAGTATTTCTAAACGAAAGAATACAGACAAAGCCCCAAATAAAATGCATCTACGAGCAGTCTAGCGTAGCAGCGTAGCGGATCGGTAATCTGCTACGGCAGCGTAGCCGATGTAGCCAGCTACGAGCTACGTCGTAGCAACAGTTGTTTTCCGAACAAAGTGTATTTTAAAAGGATAAACTTTTTCTTTATATTATTTATACCTGTTTTAATTTTTCAACTTGCACCGCATAATTCTATATTCTTTTCTTTACTTATAGATAAGTGAAGAAGCAATATTATAATGTCTAACTTAGAGAACAAAGTGCAAGTGGAAGTACCTAAGCTGTGGCTTAATTACCGCTAAATGGAAAGAGTCTTAGTTTTTCCTTCTGGCGTAATTGCTTTTCATTTTTTACTAGCATTGAAGCCATTTGTTTTTACTGGTGGCTTAAGGTAGCTGGACTCGTGTTTATGGTTAACTATTTCAACTTAAGTAAATATATAATGTAATTAAAGTTTAAAAGTATTAAATTAAAACCATCGATCGTGAAGGCATAAACACCGGGAATCGGGAAAGAGGAGGTTCGATCCATCAGGTTAAACTACGCTTGCCGGGGTTGGTCTGTGGATGGGTGACCATCTTTACATATCAAGACCCCTCCGTGCCTCGGAAAGCATGTTAAGCCGTTGGTCCCGGCTGTCATTCGTAGATCTTTGACAGTCATTACGGGTCAGCAACCAGTCTTACCAAGGGGTATCGTATTACCCAGTTACTGGGTTTTGGAAGTCAGATAGGTAGTCTCTTCATGTAAAATACACTATTCAGCTGCATCCGGTTAGACTGGAAGCCGACCCCAACCTTGTTGGGAAAAGGCTAGGCAGATTGATTTTTGATCGTGAAGGCATATATGTTAAGAAACATTATTAAAAAAAGACCACTCTTTTCAAATAATATAACATCACGCCTGTATTCCCCGAAGGGTTGGGCAGAGGTGTACACCCACATTTCCACAGTTATGTTTAAGTCCCATGTAATAGGGGGCGAGTCTATTGCCATCAACCGGGCACAAATCCAGACTCCGAGCTGCTACTTAAAAATTCCAGATGGAAACACCCAATAATACTTTGCCCGATCCGGGAATCGAATCCAGGATCTCATGGTCAGCAGTAGCACTTGTGACTACTACACCAACGAGACTTTTAACTCAGAGATAGTCGCAATAATTTTAAGTGCAAATAATCACGTGTTCACAACTCACAAAACTTTGCTTAATGATACTTCTTCCTACACAATACAATATCCTGCGTTATTTTCCCGTATTAGGCGAGTATTAGGCGAGTATTAGGCGAGTATTAGGCGAGTATTAAGCGGGTATTAGGCGAATATTTGGCGAGTATTATGCGAGTATTTTCAAACACACACGAAATCTAGTTAAAACCTTATTCATCGCAAATACTCCATATATCTATCTGCCTAGCCTTTTCCCAACTATGTTGGGGTCAGCTCTCAGTCTAACTGGATGCAGCTGAATACCAGTATTTTACAGGGAGCGCAAATACTCCATAATAGATCATAATACGCGGAAGGAACTTCGCGAATCGATTTCCGCCGGAAATGCAAAGACTTGGCACAATATTGCCCGTGAATTATTACCATAAAGAATAGCGTGTAGTTCCCTCTGCCATTCGAGATTTAATAAAGGATTTATCTTAAGAAAATGTTGGCTATCTCATATTCATCTTTGATTTTCCGTAACAATTTAACAGTCATTGATCTAAGTAATAACAGCCACACGGGTTGATTCATCAGGTTAAGCTACGCTTCCCGGGGTTGGTCCGTGGATGGGTGACCATCTTTACATACCAAGACTCCTCCGTGCCTCGGAAAGCACGTTAAGGGTCAACAACCAGTCTCACCAAGAGGTATCGTATTACACAGCTACTGGGTTGTGAAGGTCAGATAGGCAGCCGCTCCATGTAAAATCTTGGTATCCAGCTGCATCCGATTAGACTGGAAGCCGACCCCAACATAGTTGGAAAAAGGCTAGGTAGATTTATTTTTTATAATCCTGATCCTAATTTTATAATCTCATTAACAGACACAAAATATCCCAAACCTCGCTTCGAACCCACGAACCGTACCCAGAAGCCAACACAGCCACCGCAATAAAGGAACCGTCATACTCAAATCTCATAGGGCCAAGACAAAGTGAACTCTATCAGCGAGACATAAAAGCTTATTTCAATCCGGTTGGAAGAAATATGAAACACTTTGAAAATAATTGTCAGTTCCCCATTTATTTAGGCCCTCTTGTCTCGATAAAACCTTTGATACTATCATACTTCATATATCATTCATAACTATCATAATTTTGCATAGTTTCGTTAGACAGGAGGACGTAGGCGCCGGCGCCGCTGCCCTAACTGCCCACGTTCGCATGGACGTAAGCAAATCGCGGCGGGATATTTTTTGCACACTGGATTTTCAACGCTCTGCTTAGCGCCAAGAGTTGAAAATCCAGTACACGATCAAATCCCGCCGCGATATTTTTACGTCCCTGCGAATGTGGTCTAAAAGTCACATTTTATGATATACTTAAAGAAGAGAAAAATGAAATAAAATACGTTTATTGGCGGTAAACATGACGCAAATATAGAGGCACAAACACAAAAAAGAACAACATGCAAAATGGCCATCAATCAACATAATGCTGCGACCCTATGTGTGATAGAGCCCCAGTGAGTCTTCGCAAGAACTAAGCTTACATAGGTACAAGATCTTAACTAAAATCTAAGTAACCTATAAGGAAATGTGTTCATGTATCAGATTGTGCCCAAAACAATAAAAAAGTCGTTTTAATCGAGCCTCTTCTTCGCGTTAAGAGGCTTTGCCAGGGGTTGTGCACATGTCATTCAATTACGCGCCTCATCCTTCGACGAGCTCAAGCTTTTGATACCCCTGCGACTAAATATAATTATTATGGCGACGTTTTATTTTTGAGTGATAAAAAGTCTTGGAGAATCTTTAAGTATTGTATTTTAAGAAGAGAAAAACTGTAAAGAAACAACCACAAAGAGTTTATTTCATCTTACTGGGTATTTCGGAAACTACGTCTACATACTAGTTTGATTTCCAATTATAAATGTATGGGTGGCGATCCGAATCGAAGTCTAAGAGTTGGCATTTTCTTTTTTTATCTCCTGTTTAATGTAATCTATCCTAGGATATTCAGCAATAGGTAGATGATGGTTCCTGATCTTGCACGGTATGAAGCCACTGCCTCATCCGATTGATACTACAGCTCATTCTAGCTGATTGTAAATAAGTCTTGAGGTGCCCTTCTTTTCAGTCTTGTGAAGGTAACTGGGTTTGACATTAATTTCATTGCCAATTGGTTTAGGTGAACTTTTAATCTGGTGGAGTATGTGGTAATATTGGCTTTGATTTCTTCTTTGACAGTTTCTATCTTTAAATCCTTGTGAATTCTCTCGTTTGTGACGTACCAGGGAGTATATTAAGATACGAGTACATTCATTCGATGCTATTCTTTTTCCCCGCTTATATTAATGCCTACTATTAAACCCTAAAAACGAACTTCAAAGCGTACAAATAAAAACAGTCCAAATAAATAAAATTGCAGACAGTCTGGCAGAAGTTTCGACTACCAATAAAAAAATAACTCTAGACCCATTAAAGTACTGTAAATATTTAATGTTAGTTCTCCATTAAATATAATATTTGAAAGAGACTTTATCAAATATTTACTACCTAAATATTCTCAATCAAAATAATTATTGAACGATTTTCAAATTGGCAAATAAACTTAACATTTTACGCCCATCAGTAATAATCAAATAAATAAAGTAATACATCAAAATCAACGTTCCCAAATTAATTATTTACCAATTTCGAAGCCCAATGAACAGGAAACGTATTCATAAAATAAATTGTATAATAAGTACGTACTCGTGGTACTTGTATATAATGTGTTCCGCGTGAGTGAGGACAAGAGGCAAAAAACGAACGTCGAGATCCATTGGAAATCACGGGGGAGTGGGGAGGTGGGGGAAGGGGGAGCTCCGGAAATACAGTCCGCCCGGTATATGCCAACCACTAAACACATTTCATACTAGCAGAGTAAAGATGCTCCGTTTGTAATGTTGATTTTTCAATATTTTCTATACGAAACGAGGTCGGGTGTTTAACAACATAACATAACATCACGCTTTGTTTCCCCGAAGGGTTGAGCAGAGGTACACCCACATTTCGCTAGTTATGTTTAAGTCCCATGTAATAGGGGGCGAGCCTATTGCCATCAACCGGGCACAAATCCAAACTCCGGGCTGCTACTGAGAAATTCCAGATAGAAAAACCCAATAACACTTTGCCCGACCCGGGAATCGAACCCAGGACCTCACGCTCAGCAGTCGCGCTTATGACCACTAGACCAACGAGGGATATAGTAATTATTATAGACTTTAATTGCTCGTTTTGGTATCCAAATTGTTGAGAATTGCTTACATTTACCTCTTTGAAGCAAAACAAATAGAACATCTAAAAAAGTTAATTTTGTCTCAGAAAACCATTGTCATGTCATGGCAACGGTAAGGTAAGACAGAAAACTGACTCATGGATATCAAATTTCCAGTCTCCCAAAGTTGCCATGATTTTAAAGAATATCTTATATTTATACCATTTTTTATGAAACTGAGCAAGCAATTTGGCCTCATACAAGTTCGCTGCATGCCGATTAAAGCCTCATTCGCAGTGAACGTATTAAACAAGCGAGCTAAAAATGCTTTTACAAAGCTATATGTAGGTCGACGCCGCCGGTAATTTTAATTTCCGACTATCATAATTGTAAAAAGAATACTTTAATGTTGCATGCAACGCAGTAACTGAAAATACGAGAACTCGATCCTTGTTTTTTGAAGTGACAACTTCTTTAGGCGCGCGTTGGGCGTTTCTGAGATGGGACTAAACCATTGATTTCGCGACACTGTAACGCAATTTACCGACACCGTGGAGTAAAAGACATCAACGCGTTGATTACCGCGGTGCGTGGAGTAAAAGATATCAATGCCTTGATTACCGCGGTGCCGATATTTTTTCAAGTTTTCACTTCTGTCGGCACTCCCGGAGTGCCACTGTTTTTTATTTATTTTTTAATATTATTATTTTAATAAAAATGCATAAAAGGGAGGCCTTTGCCTTGCAGCGAGCCAGGGTAGGGTTATAATAATTATTATTAATATAATCACTCACTATGATTTCTATTATATTGTGGATGCTTCTACCATTTGGAAATCAAACCAACGACCCGTAGCGCAACCATTTACGTGTCAGGAATCTACAACTATATTCCTGAGAGCATAAACAAGATTACAGTGGAAGCACTTCTCCAGATTATTTATGTCATAAAAAATATTGTAGAAGAAAATATTGTGTCAGAATGCCAGCCCATCTCTTGCCAAGCAACGAATGGAATTCACATCGGCAAAATGTTGTTCGGTCGCCACGCCACCCTACTCTCTTTGAACCAATAAACCATACGATGCGCACCTTTTTTACTCTTTGCGAGAATACAAATACATTTTCGCCCTCCATTATTTATTACCTCTGTTGCGTAAATATCAAAACGTAGCGAGCAGTTCTGACTGATACTCGTAAATCTTCGATTTAGCGGAACGAACCAATCGAAGCCCGCTAACTCGGTTACGTTTTTCCATTGTTCACAATTTTGCGCTTGCCACTCGCGTTTGACATCCAAATCTGATAATATCCGTCCATGATTTGAGTTTCGTGCCAAAAATATAAAGCATACAATCTTACATTGCAATATTCTTGTATCTTTTAGAATCTTTCCGCTTTCCCGTCTGTCTGTCAGTGGTTTTCAACTTGAAGTGGGGCTGAAAGAAAATCCTGAAGATTTACTCCGCTACATTTCTCCAGTGCTCGACACAGGCAATACTCACGTCGATACACTTTTAAAGCCACTGCGGTACATCACACTCTCGTATTGGTATCGCCTTCTTCAGCTAAAAGTTTTTTCTGACAAGGTAACCTCATCGTTATAAAAGTGATGCCAATTAAAATGACAAGTTACATTCAAAATATCTACATTTTTTAAATATTGTTCAATCTTGTCTGTTTCTAGAAATACCTTTCAAATACGTATTTATCACTATCCGATGTAGGTCACCGTAGCTTTGCGTTTAAGCATTCCTCTGAAAGCAATTTCAAAGGAAAAACGTATTTAATCCAGCAGGAATATACATTGTATTGTGTTTGTTCTTCTATTATTCATTACCTTTATTACATAGAATTTCGCGGAGCATTTCTTTTGCATGCATAATTTTATATTCACTTTGATGGTAGAACGACGTCATTTGTAGCAAATACTCATTGAACTTTGCCGACACCATTATGGGGAAAAAAGGGGTACTTGTGAGCATTCCGCAGTAGGTGAATGAATGCTGAAACAATGGCTTGCCGGGCGGCGTCGGCGCGGGCGAGCCACGCTCTCAAGTGGCGCATTTTTGTCGCTCAGATGTCAAGCTGCTGCACGTTTGCACACTCACGGAATATTGAAATTGTTTCTCTTACCATTCCGTACTGCAATAATCCTGCACTATACTTTTTGCTATCGAAGTGCTGATGTTCGTAAAAGTAGCTGTTATTCGAATTTCGACGCTGGAATGTTATAGTAGAGTGTATAATTTTATTTGTCCTTGAATTGAAGTTTCATTTGCCGAACGACTTATTAAACATTTTGGAGTTCCTTGATCAACCGAAAAAGCCTTTGTACAATATATCTCTATAAGAACCTAAAGTTACCTTCAAAAAGTGATACCAAGTAGGTACAACCACCTACAAAAGACTAGAATCAATTTTATTATTTTGTAAATTTTGACGTTCAAAAGTGGGCACATGGGCCTATTTAAAGTAAATGACTTTACTGACTATACTTTGACTTTGAAAACCATTCTTGAAATGTGAAATAAGTTACAAGTGTACATGTTTTTTCTTTATTCAAAGAAACTGTTACATCTGAAAGCTCCAAGTTTGTAGAAAGAATGAAGTGGTCTTTATTTTTAATGAAAAAGCCAAAGAAAATAGTTTTAACATACATATTGACGGCAGAACCCTCGTCAACCTCACACTTGTCCGATGTTTTGATAACTCTCTGTATATTGAAAAAGGCGACCCTGATTATCGGTTCATTGAAAGGAAACCCCGACTTTTTCAACTTTTTATTTTCCGTCTGTAGATTGAAATGGCTTCCACAAAGTGTGCGCTACTTACCGTTTAAACGGCGAAAGCGAAAAACGGTTTGTTCAATAATTTTCTGAGAAAAAGCAAATTAGCTTTTATAATTAACGTAAAAAATTATTTACTTCGACTTAAGTGTATATTTTATCTTCTTTTAATTAACTAGGCAGTTCTCGTAATGCTCACCAATAAAACTTAAATATAATTTTATTAATATTCGTCGCTATCATAACTTTAGGAAGACTGACTTAAGTAATCTCTATCAATCTCTAAGTAAACTCCCAGGAAGTAAATTTTCATCAAAACTTTTGAATGGCTAAGACTTCAGATCGACTTGTAAAATGCAAACTTTGTGTTTTAGTTGGAAACAATTTCCACACAAACTGATATCGATATGGTTGAGTTTGCTCACACGCCACAGATTTATCGTTTTATTTTACGGTCAAATGATCTCCAGGGATTGGCCGTTCAACAAAGTTATATATTGCAGGAAAACCTAACATACATCAAGTCGAAGGCGAAACCAACTCATTCGTCTATGAAACGATTACGGAATATTACCAATTTTATATTCAGCCGGCGCCAAGGCAGCGGTCGGCGACCGGCGTCGGAACCGTCTCAAATAGCACTTTTATGAAAGTCCCTAATGACACGTGAAATCCGAAATTGCTAAGATGGAATGGAGTTCCCAAACAAACCCTAATCCGGCACACATCCTATGTATAAGTAAGGATGAAATAACCTCAATTTCACCAACAAGATCCTCGGTAATGTGTTGCGAATGGTACGGGTTGATAAGGAAAAACGGGTAAATAAGGAATCGTGAGAGGCCACCAGGACCGGAAAGGGTCAGGCGGGGGGAGGCTCATCCGGCGGATACACCGCAACCGGCCGCCGTCCACCGGACAGCCAATGTATTTCATAGCCAGAGGGTCGTCGCCGAGCACTTTTATAAAACACTGAAGTTGTACTATGACCAATAAATAGTTTCTAGAGCACTCACATGAACGTAATTTTTTTACCGTAACTAGTTCAGTTGTTGTAGAAGTTTTTACGCATTTCGAGAATTGTGATGATTTCTGCAGAATCCATACAGTTTCAGCGGAACTACGAACTTTCTTGCAGACTCAATTCTTTTCAAACTCGTAAAGGAATTTAATTTAGAACAAACTGGCTATTTGTACCTATCCAATTTTCTGTAGAAGTATTTTTGTAAATAAAATATGAGAGCAAAGCTTATTTAAAACAAACCTCCAAAGCACTTAAGCTTTTCAGACAAAGAGATCCTCCTTTCATGACTGCAATTATAATCAAATTTTCTTTTTGATCCACAGAAAGACGTAGGGAATAATGAAATTTTGATATCAATTCAAACCAACGAAATCCCACGAGATAGTGCTTTCAAAACAACTTTGATTTCCTCCCGGCATAGTCAAAGGAGCTTACCGAGAAAAAACGACGAACGAAAGAAAGAAATAAAAAATGCACAGAAACACGGAGGTCGGAGTTTTTCCTGTCACCGGGCACAAACAATGCCTCCATTGTAGGGCTGCGTCCCGCGCGCCCCGCACCCCGCCGCGGTACCGCCGAGGAAACGAGCATCTTTTGTTTCCAAGCCCGCGTCCTGCACGGAAACGAGAGCTTTGAACCCGCGGTCATCTGTTTACATCACGCCAACTAGAAAAAAAGACATCCGATTATTTGTTCTCTAGACTGTAGTAAAATACACGTCCATAGATATCGCACCGGATATAATATAGTCGATTGCTCTCCGCGTAGTACTCTCAGAAATGATATTACACTCGGGTTTTCTGCGTAAAATATTATACTCAAATATATGAAGCGAATCTGCAAATACAAATGAAAGCTTTCGAAGAAATACTTTTAATCTGTTTCCCATTAACTAATAAAATTTCATTTTTTCCACAATATTTTCTACACACTAGTAAAATACCAGCATCATTCTAGTTTTAAAGTGGCGGCTCAAAAAAGTTGACACAATTTTAAATTCGCTCAATTCAATTAATAAATAATGGCACTGCGCTGCTTCACTATGTAACAATTTGAAATGAATAAGGTTGGTTTCCGGCAGGTAATGTACTTACAACTCGCTCTGGGAGGACGAATAATAAATTATATTTTTCCCTGGGTCATTTAGATATGAAAAAATAACGCGTTGAAACTTGAGGACCGCTCCTGGAGGCTTATTTATTCATATTGCTCGCTGTTCTACTGACTTCAGAATCAATTTAGTTTTGCCTTTGAAGACGATGCAGAAATGTCGGTTATTTTAGTTTTTTTTTACTATGTGCGTATTCGAGCTAGCTTATCTTTGCGCAAGTTTCTTTGACAATAAGCTTAATAATTTTTGAAGTGAAAACTTCTTTAGGCCCGAAGGGCATTTTTGAGATGGGAAAAAACGATTGAACGAACTCGCGACACCGTTACCGACACCCCATTTTTGTAAACGCGATTACGTTATGGATCAATGTTCTATGCAAGTATTTTTACTTTAAAGGTTTTTTTTTGTAAACGCCTATACCCACAAGTATTTTTCTACCACCAAGGCGATCTTATTCAAGTTTTCACTTCTGTCGGCACTCCCGGAGTGCCACTGTTTTTTTTTCTTTCTTTTTGTCTTTCTTTTCCTGTCGAGGACCGTATGCTGGCTTCACTTTAAAATACGCATCTGTAAGAGGTCAAAAAATTGATACTCGTGGTTATCTAGCTTATTCTCAAAAATTTACCTTAAGATAAGGTATTTAAGATTTTGCGTTGAGACTTTATAGGAATCGAATTTCATTCCGAGATCAAATACGAAACCAATATCTTTAGAAATTCGTGCCTAAATTAACATGTCACAAGCTACCAACGTCGCACCACACCCACCTAGCAGCTCTGCACTGTGGTAGATCAAATTGTTTCGGCAGGAAATGATGTGGTGTACCCTCACCCAGTATAAACGATGCGAATTTCCCTTGCAGCCCGTTCTTTTATTGCACACCTAAATTGGATTTTCGCTGCGCCATACATATTCCGGCCACAAAGTGAATTTCATATTTTACTCAATTTTGTTAAGTTGAATTTATCAGTGTAATTTTTAAGGCTTAAATTCACGTCATTAACTGTTTTGGTGTTGATATTATTCTATTACCGTTGGGATTGATGAAGATCTAAATGTTTTGAAGCGACATTTTAGCGGGATCTAATGCTCTCGAAATGGGAATCAATTATGTTTGAAACCGCCGTTTTGACCCCTGGAGAGGCTCGAACATAAGTCATATGAGAATAATAGGCACAAATATTGTAAAAATATAAATATATAAATCAGCCTATGTTTTCCCATTTCAGGCCAAAAGCCTCCGTTTTCTCTTTCCACTCAACACGATCCTTTGTCAATCAACCCATCTAGACCCATCCCGTCTCTAGGGGTCGAGCTTGACCCGCCATCTACGCCTGGGTCTGCCGCTATGCCTTAGGACGTTTTCAGGGGCCCATTTTGTGGTGGTCTTTACCCACAATGCATCCATCACAATAGCTAATTTATGCATCTCTACATAAGTTCATATACATACAAATAAATAAAATTGAAGGGTCTGTTTGTAATGTCAAAATAACAGCTTTATGCTAAATGCATATGAAAGTATACTTTTAACAATTTTTTTTCTCTCTCTGTCTGTTTATTCTAACTAATCTCCAAAACAGCTAGACTGATTTTGACGTGACTTTCGCTTACAGATAGCTGATATTATAAGGAGTAACTTAAGCAACTTTTATTCTAGAATTAGGGTTCACTCGGGCGAAGTTATTATTAAATATATGGTAAGCAAAAGATTAATGGACTTTACACATTATGTTGTCAAAAGTCCGACCGATACATTAAATTATTACTCCTTTAACACGCTTTTAAACAATATGAATTGTGACTTGTACAGCCATTTACAATAATATACTAAGCAAATAAATACACGTAACAAACTACGAAAGAGCTAAACAGTGTTCTCAAGAAAGTAACTCTGATGTATCGTTTGGTCTACCGCGAAACTGTTTCAGAGTTACTCTAGTTTTGAACCGACTTCCAAAAAGGAGGAGGTTCTATGTTAGTAGCAAGTTTTTTTTTTTTTTGTATGTCCACCGATTTCTTCGTCAATTGTAAACCGATTTTGAAAATTGTTTTTTTGTTTAAAAGGGTATGCTTTCGAGGTGGTCTCACACAAATTTTATTAACTTTGCATGGATAGTTTTTGAGATAGCTTCATTAATATGTATTTTTCCAACTTAGTCTATATGCATGATATGATGATAAGTTCCTGTCACTGTTGTTTACATAGCAGGTGGTATTTGAATTCGATAAAAACAATGTCGATAAAAACAAAGTCGAAAAAAAAATGATTTTGTCGAAATTGTTTTTATCGACTTTGTTTTTATCGACTTTGTTTTTATCGAAATTGTTTTTATCGACTTTGTTTTAATCGACTTTGTTTTAATCGACTTTGTTTTAATCGACTTTGTTTTAATCGACTTTGTTTTAATCGACTTTGTTTTTATCGACTCTGTTTCTATCGACTCTGTTTCTATCGACTTTGTTTTTATTGACTTTGTTTTTATCGACTTTGTTTTTATCGACTTTGTTTTTATCGACTTTGTTTCTATCGACTCTGTTTCTATCAACTTTGTTTTTATCGACTTTGTTTTTATCGACATTGTTTTTATCGACATTGTTTTTATCGACATTGTTTTTATCGACTTTGTTTTTATCGACTTTGTTTTTATCGACTCTGTTTTTATCGACTTTGTTTTTATCGACTTTGTTTTTATCGACTTTGTTTTATCGACTTTGTTTTTATCGACTTTGTTTTTATCGACTTTGTTTTTATCGACTTTGTTTTTATCGACTCTGTTTTTATCGACTTTGTTTTTATCGACTTTGTTTTTATCGACTTTGTTTTTATCAACTTTGTTTTATCGACTTTGTTTTTATCGACTTTGTTTTTATCGACTTTGTTTTTATCGACTTTGTTTTTATCGACTCTGTTTTTATCGACTTTGTTTTTATCGACTTTGTTTTTATCGAAATTGTTTTTATCGACTTTGTTTTTATCGACATTGTTTTTATCGACTTTGTTTTTATCGACTCTGTTTTTATCGACTTTGTTTTTATCGACTTTGTTTTTATCGACTCTGTTTTTATCGACTTTGTTTTTATCGAAATTGTTTTTAGCTACTTTGTTTTTATCGACTTTGTTTTTAAAGTCGATAAAAACAAAGTCGACAAAAACAAAGTCGATAAAAACAAAGTCAATAAAAACAAGGTCCATAAAAACAAAGTCAATAAAAACAAAGTCGATATAAAAAGGCGATAAAAACAGAGTCCATAAAAACAAAGTCGATAAAAACAAATTCGATAAAAATAAAGTCGATAAAAACAAAGTCGATAAAAACAATTTTTTTTTATCGACTTTGTTTTTATCGACTTTAAAAAAAAAGTCTATAAAAACAAATTCTATAAAAACAAATTCGATAAAAACAAATTCGTCAAACAGTTTTGTCGACGGAAGAATAGACAAAATTAGAGATTGTGATTGTTTATCAGTCATTTTGTCTACTCTTCCGTCGACAAAACTCGTTTCTACGGTGGTCATGCTACGCGTGCTGGTGTGAGAGTTTTAAAGACCTCTGGGAGATGGGCCTCTGACGTGGCTTCACATGCCGTCGAGATATATCACTCAGGCATGCTGGTTTCCTCACGATGTTTTCCTTCACCGTTTTTGAAGCAAGTGATAATTATACAATTACGCACAATCAATCTGCCATGCTTTTTCCCAACTATGTTGGGTTCAGCTTCTAACCGGAAGCAGCTGACTGCCTATCTGACCTCCACAACCCAGTAACTGGGTAATACGATACCCCTTGGTAAGACTAGTTGGCAGACTTTCGGGCTTCTGACGACCCGTAATGACTGTCAAAGATTCACGAATGACAGCCGGGACCAACGGCTTAACATGCTTTCCGAGGCACGAGGAGTCTCGGTATGTAAAGATGGTCACCCATCCATGGACTAACCCCGGCAAGCGTAGCTTAACCTGATGGATTAATTCGTCCCTCTGTTATTACTCCTCCAATTATACAATACGCACATGAATCCAAAAAGTCAGAGGTACGTTCCCTCACTAACTACACTGTGTTCACGTAACTGACGAAATGTGACTATATTATCACCACTGCCTACCTCTTTCAGAAATACTGCCGCGATGTTATAATATTGTAACGCTGGGCTGTCACTAAACAGTTATTATCTTTCCATTAGGGAGCGGCCATCTACCAAAATGGGATAGATGAGCGCACAACTGACGCGGATGTCCGTTTACTGGACGCGGTTACAAGCTCAAAACTCAATTCAAAATATTTTATTTCACATAAACCTACAAGGGCACTTATGAAACGTCAGAAGCTAGGTGCACGGTTCCAATTGGTCGCTTCCTATGGAGAAGAGCCAGCAAGAAACTCCACGGTTACTCTTTTAAAAATAAATGGTTTCTACAATGTTTTCAAATTACAGTGTTACTATGTATGAGAGGACAGTGTAGGCCTATCAACAAGTACCAGGTACCACATGGCACAGAACAGATCCAGGTACTTAGTAAAATAGAAATTGGTCCATACGTCTACAGCCTACAACGTTCTCACATTCACAAAATCTAAAAGAAAAGAATCTATATAAAAGATAAACAAAATAATAAAAATAAGAACCTATTTAAACCAAATGACATGATTGCCACTACAGCTGTAACAAATATTTGTAATTTGATAAAGCTGACCATTCAGACGTCATCCTGTATTTTCAATAGTTCATACAAAAATCCCATAAAAAAGGACGTTCAGTTTTTTCCGAGTTTGAATATTTTCCGGGATTTTTCCCCAATTTTTCTCATAAAAGCCTCATTTAGACTACTAGGAACATTTTAAAACAAAAATGAAGTGGAGCCAGCCAGATGAACTAAGGACTTAAAGAAGGAAGTTTGTTTAAATTAGACAAAAGTTTCGTTCAATGGTTTTTGAAGTGAAAACTTCTTTAGGCGCGTTGGGCATTTTTGAGATGGGACTAAACCATCGATTTCGCAACACCATGGCGACACCTCATGTTTGTAAACGCGATTGTGCTCTTTATTTATATTATATTACGGATCAGTGTTCTATGCAAGTATTTTTACTTTAAAGGTTTTGGAAGTTTTTTTTTGTAAATGCGATTGTGCTCTTTATTTAGATAAGGTTACGAACCAATGTTCTACATAAGTATTTTTCTTCCATCAAGGCAATCTTGTTCAAGTTTTCACTTCTGTTGACAGTCCCGGAGTGCCACCACTTTTTTAGTGATAAACCGAATTTCACTGATGTGTTAGGTCTCAGAACTTAAATCTGTACCTTCAGTGAAAAGTGATGTAACTGGAAAATCATGATTTTGAGAAAATTTATGTTAAAGTCTTAAAAAAATCGGACTCTTTGTCTACTTCACTAAAAGAGTACTGATTACTGACATTGGTAAACAATATCTTAGAGGCACGATGTAGTGTAAGAAGAAACAGATTAATTTGTATAGTTTTTTTATAATTTAAAAAGAAATCCAGTTGTATCACGTAACACAACAATATTAAAGTCTTGTATGTGTAAATTAATTTAAAATGACTTGAACCATTTTACACATTATTTATTTATTTGTTGGTGTTGGATGATTATGTGTAAATATATCAGTTTGTACTAATTCACATAGATCGCGTAATAAGAGTCACATTCATTTGTATTAATATACATTAAGGTACTTGAAATATTTGTTCAGTTCATATTGATATTATTTAAAATGTATGATGTATGTATGTAATTACACATTAATAAATGTAAAAAAATGCTTAGTTAGAGCACTTTACACCAAAATAAGCTGGCTCAATTTTAAGCTTAGAGGGGTACCAATTACACCAAAAAATTGCATTTTTTTTACTGTTAAACTTAGTGTAAGAATATTAAAACTGGTATAGGTCAAGATATATCACTTTTCACCGAATGTACAGAATTCACCATATACCCCAGCTTTCTATAAACCTAATTATATAAGAAACAAAGGAATTCTCGGAGCTTGTGGGCCGCAGTTAAATAATACTTTTGTACCTTATTTACTAAAAATATATAAAGTAATAACAACTGATTACTTTTATTCTGTGAACCGGAAACATAATATCAGACCTTCTCAGCCCCATTGTGTAAGACTCAGTTATTTAAGTCGGGCCAAATGTCAAATATTAATATTTCTGGCCCATATCAAATGAACAGGCTACTTGAATTACTGAAACTATGGAGTTTTAACGAGTTTTGTTATTGAGACCAACAACGTTGTAAGACATTTTTATATCCTGTTTTTAGATACTGCCTCACTGCCTGCAGATACTGCCTCACTGCCTGCAGATACTGCCTCACTGCCTGCAGATACTGCCTCACTGCCTGTAGATACTGCCTCACTGCTTGCAGATACTGCCTCGTAGATTTAGTGGTTTCAAGCGCTACCGCTGACCATGAGATCCTGGGTTCAATACCTGGGTCGCCGCACGGGTCGAGCTTTTTCTCATATCTGGGAAAATTCGTTTTCTCTGTATTTTCTGCCGAACAGAGCTCGGTCGCCCAAAGCTTAGAACAATATGGCTACCTTAGAATAATGAAATGGCACCATGGATTTAGTAAGTACCTACTATCATGGCAGCATGAAATTAATGAAGAGCATTAAAATGGGTATTCTCTATTATCACCCGAGCAGAGCTCGGTCGACCAGGTTCTGTTTATAAATAACCGTGTAGTATCACTTATTAATCATCATGAAAAGAACACAGTTTAAGATTACTTTTCCTTATTTTTCAGGTGACTGTAACAGGGTTGTAACGGATGTCATATAACGGATGAGGATGCGGATGAGGATATCGATATAATCGGGTTTGAGGATGCGGATGAGGATACGGATATAGGAAAATTCCTTATTGAGGGTGCGGATGTCGTACAAAAAATTGCCCTTGTTTTTTAAAGTATTTATATTTGTATTTTAGGTTGTAGGTAATCATTTGGTAGGTTACCGCGGCGTAATTCGCCTGTTAAAAACTTCACTTCTACGAGCAAACAAAAAGTAAACAATAACACATCACCCGCCACCCAGTAACTCAAATTGTGACATGTGACACCACAGTCGTACCACCACTACCACGTGCGGCCGACCGACTGTCAAAGGACAAGGACATTGTGAATTCAGCCAATAGGAAGGCATAACTCACTTATCGGCCCGCCCATTTAGCTCGGCGCGAGTTTTTAAATTCACGTGCGAACAACGTAGGGTCACATCCTCATAGAAGTTATGAGGATGCGGATGAGGATGCGGAGCTTTCAAAATCAAAAGTTGAGGATGCGGATGTATTGCGGATATCAAAATTTATGCGGATGCTCCGCAGTTGCGGATGCGGATACGGATATCCGTTACATCCCTGGACTGTAAGATATATCTTGCATCTTGCCCTTTCCTCCCAAAAAACTATTTCGTTTATATTCATTACAAAGTGCTTGAGCAAAATATATGCCATTATAATAACAGCTCCGTCGGTTTCAAACGCAGCTGTCTTATTCATCCTCTCTTAAAGAATATCACTTGAACATTCATACCGTAGGACAGCAGGATTATCATAAACAATGTCTTGTGAATGGTAATCATACTAATATAATAGCGAATTTTGAACGTTTGTTTAGTTTGTTAAGGCTTAATTTCGTAAGTTTTTATCTAATCTATAGAGGTACGAGGAACGGGGTGTAAAGCAGGGTTGTAACGGATGAGGATGCGGATGAGGATACCGAGATAATCGGGTTTGAGGATGCGGATGAGGATACGTATATTGGAAAATTCCTTATTGAAGCTGCGGATGAGGGTGCGGATGCAGATGTCGTATGAAAAATAGCCCTTGTTTTGACACCTGATACCACTGTCACGTGCGGCCGATCGTCTGTCATAGGACAGGGACACTGCGAATTCAGGCAATAGGAATGCGTCACTGGCCCACACATTTAACTCGGAGCAAGTTTAAAAAAAACACTATTTGAGCGAACAACGTAGGTAGTGGATGCGATATGCGGAGCTTTTAAAATCAAAACTTGAGGAAGCGGATGTTTTGCGGATATCAAAATTTAAGCGGATGCTCCGCAGTTGCGGATACGGATACGGATATGGATATCCGTTACATCCCTGGTGTAAAGTTCACTCGTCCTCTATAGAATAGAGACCAGACCTCCGACCAGACGGGCGTTGTTTCAACGTCATATACAACGTCCCGATTGGCATTGGGACGTTGTATATATGCTAGTAAAGTCGTAACCGTCTAGCGGTAAACTCCGCTTGCGCGATGCAGGGTTTTGCGTGATGCGTAGTTCGTATGTGGCTATGTAGATGTCGCCACAAAGGCAACTGAAATAATTACCATTTATAAATGTATGATTTTCTTTAAACGGTTTTAGCATAATTGACCGTACAATCAAAGCTTTTTTTGTTGTATAAAATAATTAATTTTAGGTTTACAGGCTTCTCACCGAAAGAGACGAATAAAGTGTACTACACAACGTGTTTTAAAGGCTACTACACACAGTGCCGCCGGGTAAGCCGCGGTAAAAGGACGAGTTTCCAAACAAAGGAATGCCGATCGGCAAAAAACGGAGGTACGTGCCGCCAGCACTGTGTGTAGTAGCCTTTAAAATGCGAAACAAACAATAAACTTACTGACAAGCCCATTGTTTTCAGTTGCTAGAAGTGTGCACTAAAAATGCGGGCGGCATGCGGGTGATACTATGTTTATTCATAGACCACCCGTCTTACAAAGATTTAACCAATTTTCTTGAAATTCCCATCCCATAAAATTGAATATAACCAAGTTGCGGCATACACGTTTACGTACAACAACAAAAGGAGGAGGCACCCCCCTAAGAGGAGGCACACGGGTACAGCAGACATACATTTCGTCGGTTTTAAAAACTTTAACATTAAATTAATTACATAAATATAAATTGAGAAGCAAGAAAATTCTACAAAAACACTTCACATCATATCATCAACCATTTCAGTAACAAAATGGCTGACAAACGCAACACAGTTAAGCACCCCAATTAAATTTAATTAGCACTCATACCGTTCTTTCGAAAAGGTGCCAAGATTCTGGACAAACTGAAGCGTGTAACATAATCTTAGCTATTAAGTACAGTCAACAAAAGAGATAAGTATGCTGGCAATATTTCACCCAATTGAGACTTGTCTTGACTTAGAACCTCTTTTACAGTGCCTTCTCCTTCTTCGTTGCGTCGATGATTTAATTTATATCTATATTTTAAATATGCCTCGACCGGAATTCAGCCACTTCTACAGCGTTAGCATGGACCTCGCAAAAGTCTTCCATAGTGCAGATGCTATTGAACGACACGAGGCACGATTGCAAGACACATTGTATACTGCACGACAAGAGATGAGACATCGTCTGTGGTGTGGCTCCGCAGTCGCACTGTGACTCATCGGTGTACTAAGTTGTACCTGCAGTACCTTACTTAACTTGATTGCTAAGTTAACATTTACTTATCTATATTGTGACACAGGCCAACATTGTTCGCTATCGGAACTTATGACCACGGAGATTCGGGATATTTCGCAGTTACAAAGACAGGCACAATAACTTTATTTCCAAGGTTTTGTCCGAATTTCACCAACTGTAGTTACTGTTAGAGCCTTTTTGATTCTATAATTGAGTTGAGTAGTCTAATCTTTGACATTGCTCATCCCAGTCATGCAACAAGTTATAAAAGCAATTCAAGTAACTACAATGAATATTACTCGCATAGTCATCTTCATCATTAACAGCCTTGTTCTACCCACTGCTGAGTATAATATGTCTCCTCCCTTTTGTGCCATGCTTCCCTGTTCTGTGCGAGTCTCATTAAAGACTTCCCCGCGATCTTCGGTAGGTCGTCCACCCGCATTGTACATAACCCTCATTTATTACCTATACACAAAACTCTTTCACCGAGTATACTTGCTCAGAAACTCGTTATAATCTACTGAAGCCTGCCATCTCGCCGGAACAACAACTGAACAAGTAATGTCTGAGCATTTTTGTGGAATGTGCCTGAGCGGCGACCGGGGCTAATTTGTCATCGGCCAAGACCAGCCAAGATAAATCGTTCTGTAAGTTGATAGGTGACTTATTATTGTTGGCAGTACGCACGGATAGGAAACTTGTTGTTTTTGTTTGAGACCCAATGATTGTTCTAGTTGTTTGTTGTGATTATTATTATTGTTTCATTTTGAATTAGTTTAAATTATGGAATGTTATTCGCAACTTCATTGGTAACAGTCTTGTTTCTTAACAGATTAATTGAATTATTGATAACTAGTTTGACCGCGACTTCGCCGGCCTTCCTCAAAAATTGGACTATCCAAAGCAAAAAGATTTTTTTCAAATCCGATCGCAGTTCCGGAGATTACCCCCTACATACAAACTTACAAACAAACAAATTTTACCTCTTTATAACACAGATTGAAAGCTGAACCGACTCTTTTAATTTTATTAATTTACACTAATATTATAAAGAGAACAGATTAGTATTTTTGTTTGTAATGAATAAACTCAAAAAACTTTTTACAAAAAAAAAACAACCGACCTCCAAAAAAAAACACTACAAAGTGAAAAATAACTTTAATTTCGGAAGTCGGTGTTTTGGGTTTTGTATTTTCGTTTTTTCGTTTTTTGCCAACGACTTCCGAAATTAAAGTTATTTTTCACTTTGTAGTGTTTTTTTTTTTGGAGGTCGGTTGTTTTTTTTTTTTGTAAAAAGTTTATATTTTTCACTTTTTTGTTGTGGTACCTACCCAACACACATTCGAATACCACTACCTGCTACCAGTGACAGAAACTTATCATATCATCTACATACTAAGTGGGATAAAAATACGTATTTTGTAGCTAACTCAAAAACTATCCAAGCAAAGTTAATAAAATTTATATGGGACCAATTCGAGAGCACACCCTTTCAAACAAAAAAATAATTTTCAAAATCGGTCCACAATTGACGGAGAAATCGGTGAACATACATAAAAAAAAACAAACACGCGACGAACATATAACCTCCTCCTTTTTGGAAGTCGGTTAAAAACTACTAGACCAATTTAAAAAATTCTTACACCAGTAGAATTCTATACTATCACTGAGTAACATAGGCTATAATTTAAGTAGGCTTTAATATATGACGCGGGCGAAGCCGCCGGCTATTTGATGTGAATTGTCATCCAGAATCATACATTGACGATCTCGTAACCATAGTGAATATTACATTTCATGTAATTATATCATAATGTCAACAAAGCTAACCACAAGCAGACATTGTTTACGTTGTCTAATAATATATGAAATACGATTTAAATAGATACTATATGTTATCACTGAGTAACATAGGCTATCCATATTATAATATAATATTTATTTTTATTTCGGAACAGAGTCCATAGTGTGTTAGTAACATAATATAAAAATAACTTACTATCTAGTGTTAGTACCAATCACCCTCTGCACAAACTGTTTTACAATTGGAGAGCTAAAGCTCTCCGCTACAGTTCTCAGGATGCTGTTGTGACTGTCTCTCACTCTTCTCAGTAGTGAAGCAGTTTTTTTGCGAACAATCGCATGGAAACCGTCAGTACGGGCTTGCGCAAACATATCCGAAGCGCTGCAGTAGCGAGGAAGTCCCAACAACATCCTGAAACCATTGTTGTACTGGACGCGCAGGACATCCAGCGATCTTTTGGTGTAATTGACCCATAGATTGCTCGTGTACAGACTCTGGCAATAGGCCTTGAAAATAGTGATTTTTACTAGGTCCGTACATCGAGCAAATCTAAGGGTCAACATGTTGCACCGGACGGCGAGTGCCCTGCGCTCCCTCCCTATATCGACATGGTCCTTCAGGTCAGCGGAAAGAAAGTGACCTAGGTATTTAAAAGAGCACACCCTTTTAATTACTGACCCGTTTATTAGTAGCTCGGGTCCCACTTCACGGCGTTTGCCGCCAACCTCAAAGACCATGTACTCACACTTTTTGACATTATAAGTTAATCCATGTGCGGCAGCGTAGGCTTCACAAGTCTTAAGCAACTCTCTGATTGCCCCCGCAGACGGACCCAGCAGCACCATGTCATCAGCATAGCTGATGTTGTTAATGCTAACTCCATCAACACTGCATCCTACTAGCTTTAGAAGGAATGCCACTTCTTTCCAAGAACTTATATTGGGATTATCCACATTACTCCTCATTGAGGAAAAAACCAGAACAGATTAATTCAGACATTAATGTTTCCTCTAAATGTTAACAAAATGTAACATCCACCTACATGATATCTCCTCAAAAGAGTAGGTGTTCTCTAACAAAAATAATAAAAACAAAGTCCTCACAGTGCTACGCGAAAATGATAAAAACTTTTGATGTAGACGAATTGCAAATATGTTCTCTTCTCTCTACTATGTTTTATGTTCTTTGGGACATAATATATTGCCTGAGGTTAAGGTAGTTAACCTTCCTGACCTCACCTGACCTATTGTGTCCCCACTAAGCTTTGGATAGAGGAGGAGAGACTTTATGAAGTGAGAAAGATAGTGAACGACAATTGAACTTTTAGGCCAGATACGGAAAGAACGAAGAGTTTTACTAGACTATTTTCTTTTTGACAGCGGCCTGGTAGATTTATAGAACTTCGAAATCGATCCGAACAAAATGTCGTAGGTGGACATACACAAAACATTTTTTGAAGTCAGTTACAAATGGACTATCTTTACAGAAATATTGACATATCGTAACTCAAAATGATAGCCTGAGGAATGATGTGATAAGGCAACGGTGCGGTTTAAAAGAGGATGTAGTGACAAAAATTTAAAAGAGTACCTATGCTTAGATCGTTTGGTTATGTTGAGAGGATTGTGGCGGCATCTCCATCGCTATATACGAACTACGCATCACACGAAATCTTGCATCGCGCAAGTAGGGTTTACCGCGCGATCAGCACATATATAACTTCCCAACAACAATCATAGGGCAGTTGCCCACCAGACACGACACACGGTCGGAGGTTCCTCCCTTTTCTATAGAGGATGAGTGAACTTTACACCCTGTTCCTCATTTCTCTAATTAATTATTTATTTTATTGGATTAATGAAAGACGACTCACAAAAGGTATCAACAAGGCACATGTGAGTACTAACGCCGGGACGCCCTAGTTGGACATTATAGTGACGTTATTGGTGAAGTTCTTGAGAAAGGTCAGGTGCGTAGTACTCGTAACCTGCGTGCGTGTATGACCAGATATATGATCTTAAACGATGCAAAAGGAGTATACAGAGATCGTAGCAGGTGATGTTCTATAGTTTCTGCCTCCACATGGGGGTATGTGAAGAATTTAAGGCGTGAGTTTAAAAAATACTGCAAATAAATTATTTTGAAATTTTGATCTTTGAATTTTGAACTTGAATTTTGAATGTGAATTTTGAATTTGCATTTTGAATTTGATTTTATGTATGTATACAGGGTGGCAGGGACATCGACACGAAAACTGTTACTATGGATTCAGTACATGATTCTGAACACCCCTGTGTTGAAATAATTCGTCAGTTATTTAAAAAAAAACAATTGTTCCATACATTTTGACCGTGTAGGTATTGCACTTTTCTATGAAACAGCAAATTAAAAAAAATAATAACCGACGTAATATTTCAACGCAGGAGGTTTCAGAATCATGTACTGAATCCAAGGTAACAGTTTTCGCGTCGATGTCCCTGCCTGTATGTATGTGTATCGTTACAGAAGATGCTCGTTGCTCATAAAATCGAAACAAAATAATATTACAACTAGAAGCAAAATAATATACTGGGTACTTAGAGCAAAGCGAGGAGTAGGAAAAACAGGGTTTATGAGGCTGTTAAAACATAAACAAAGTTATCGAGACAGTTATGCCTGTAACTGATAATTGTAGTAGGTACGTGACACAACTTAGGTATTATTTGGCTGCAAATTAATTCCCGAAGTCACTTCCTTATTATTCAGTATCGTAAGTTCTGATACTACTAATAATCAAACTCAAACTAATTATTTATTTATGAACTAAACAGAATGCTCATGTGAAAAGATTTTCCGCATACTTACTATTAATTTCTTTATAAGTTTTATAAACGGTCGTTGGTCCCGGCTGTCATATGTAGATCTTTGACAGTCGTTACGGGTAGTTAGAAGCCCAAAAGTCTGAGAACCAGTCTTACCAAGGGGTATCGTGTTACCTAGTAATTAGGTTGTGGAGGTCAGATAGGCAGTTGTTCCATGTAAAATACTGGTATTCAACTGTATCCGGTTAGACTGGTAGCCGACCCCAACATATTTGGGGAAAGGCTTGGCAGATGATGATGATAATGAGTTTTATAAACACGGATTGCAATGGTAAATTGGTAAGTTCGGTAGATCGGCTATTAAATTTTGGAACCAAGAAATATCTTCGATATCTGGTTTTCCTGGCACATACTACGCCAAATTTATTCATACCCATCTTTGCCAAAATTCTATTAGAAAAAAATACTTTTTATGCACCTTGAAAGCGTTAAACTTTACAGACATTTATGCCAAAACAAATCAGTATTTAGACTCATTCATAGTTTCATACCAATCCGTACTTAGTAAGTGCGAAAATAACTCTGTCTGTATATCTACTACCTTTCCACGTCTTAACAGCTGAACGGATTTCGGTACTTTTATCCCGGTAGTACTTTCTCTTGGGACAATTTCCGACTTCCACGCGGGACAAAGCGCATGAAAAAGCTAGTCTTTAAAACACCAACAAAACTTTTATCAAATGAAAATAGAGATCAAATAATTCCCGAGAACAAACCAAAGCAAAAATGTACAGTCAAAGTAGCTTTATTACGTAAAGGGTTAAAATAGGACCAAATCCCTACGGGAGACAATACGGGTCGCCTTAGGACAACAATAATATTTGATAACAACGTTTTCTGTAGCTGACTTCTTTGTTTTAAATGATTATATATTTATAACGATTTTTATTAGGTATAAATAACAAAAGATAGATCGGTTGCGTGAGGAATGATATGAAAAAGGAGGGAGTGAATGATAGCGTGACGGTTGACAAGGGAGAATGGAAGAAGGAAAAGTATGCGCCAACCCCACGTAACTTGGGACAAAGGCAGCAAGATGATCATGATAGCCATAAATAATACACTTTTAGTTACAATGTGTCATTTTTTTGCAGTAGGTAAAGAAGAAAGAAAGAAAATAAAATACGTTTATGTGCGGTTAACATGACGCAAAGAAAGAACACAAAACAAAAAAGAACAAGTTGGGGGAAAATATGCGTCACAGCCACGCAAAACGGGCATCGCTCAGCATAATGCTGCGACCCTATGCGAGACAGAGCCCCAGCACTGGTTTTCAATGACAGCCGGCGTTGACGTTATGACGTCGACCGGTGCAGTATACAATGACATATAAATAAATAAATATACAATAACTCTACATGTTTATATAAAATACTAGCTGACCCCGGCAAACGTTGTTTTGCCAATTATTTGTTTGGGGTGGACAACCCTTATCACTTAGGGATATGAAAAATAGATAGTAACCGATTCTCAGACCTACTGAATATGCATTTAAAATTTGGTCAAAATCAGTAAAGCCGTTTCGGAGGAGTAAGGTAGTAACATTGTGACACGAGAATTTTATATATAAGACTAGCGGACCCGACAGACGTTGTCCTGTCAAAACATTGTCCAGCGGACAAAATTGTGAATCTAAACCATTCCCAGATCCCCTTGAACACACACAAAAAATTTCATCAAAATCGGTCCAGTCGTTTGAGAGAAGTTCAGTGACATACACACTCACAGAAGAATTATATATATAAAGATAATATTGAGGTACATTAAGTTATTTTCAAGACATCTATCGTGAGACAGACAGATGCATTTAATGGATGGGTCCCCCTCACTTTTAGAAAAACCTTACAAATGTGGGTTACTAATCAACGCAGTCATCTTTATAAGTGCTTTTTGTACAACATAAACATAACATCACGCCTTGTTTTCCCGAAGGGTTGGGCAGAGGTGTACACCCATATTTCGCCAGTTATGTTTAAGTCCCATGTAATAGTAATAGGGAGCGAGCCTATTGCCATCAACCGGGCACAAATCCAGACTCCGAGCTGCTACTGAGAAATTCCAGATAGAAAAACCCAATAACACTTTGCCCGACCCAGGAATCGAACCCAGGACCTCATGCTCAGCAGTAGCGCTTGCGACCACTACACCAACGAAGCACATAGGTACATGGTCCAGAACATATATAGAGAAAATAAACCTTGTATGAAAAGGGTGGCACTAACTGGACAGTAATTACGAAATGCCTCGTGTTACCTGTCGCTCCTTCTTTTTATTTTACTCTTTCCGTCATACACGAGCGTTTTTTGTAAGGTAATAAAAAATATGTTTTGTGAGTTTGCCTGTCCCATTTCATACTATTCCATATTAACATCCTTGTTTCCAATTGATGTTAGACCCATTTAAACAAATATCAACTTTATAGAAATGTAACTTAAATTGATTTCAGGATGACTAGTACCTATCGACACTATTGACAAAGTCATAACAATGTTTGCAGTTGTAGTGCAAACTGAACTTTATGTGTGGCTTTAAAGATAAAACACATAATTTGTTTACATTTTTGGAAACTTAATTGCAAACGCACAATAAGGTATCAACTCCCTCACACCCCTAGCCGCCATAGGAGACGGAGACGCCCTGGGCATCGGGAATCCCAGGCCAATTCCCGGCCACCGTAGGCACGGGTTTGCGGACGGTGAGCAATATGTATCTCGCCGTCCGATAAGGACCAGGCCTGGGTCGACGGCGCGTTGTGTTCCACGCGCGCCTCAAAGAGATGTCAGCACAACTGACGGGGTCCGCTGTCTACCGGGGTCGCGGGAAAGTCCGAAAAAGATACCGTGGCCCCTGGCAACATACAGACAACAGCAGGAACACGGGTGAGTTTCAGTCAGTAAGAGTCTGACACGCCATCGCTCCGCCCAGTGCGGGAAGTTATTTGATAATTTCCCACGCAAAAAAGAAAAAAGTGTATCAACTTTCTGGCAAATTCCATTGAAATTGATGACACGATGGGCTTCTGCGAAACGGGTCTGATTCTCGCACGCAAATTTAATTACTTTTTTTAGATTTTTTTCAGTATCAAAGAACCAAATTGAAACAAAGTGTTCCCAACATACAGCAGATACTGTACACACGGCTACACATCAAGCCTTACTATTCCAGTATAAGCTGACCTCGCATTGTACTAAAATCCTACACATTGCGAGATCAGCATAAACTGGATAATTATAGCTTGATGTGTAGCCGTATGTACTGTCTGTACAAACTTACGTCACAAAAGTGAAAACTTTGGGTATATTTCTTTAAAAGACCAAAATATTAAATAAGCCCTTCAAAAGTCTAATAAACCAATCATCAATACATATACGAAACTTGTTTTCACCAAAAGCTAAGGTTAAATCCCGACTGTTTTGAGCTTGTCAATTCCCATTATTATTCCGCTCATCCTCGGGCGAAATATAAAAAAATTGACACGAAAACGTTCTCGCTGCTAAATTGTTTCCTTGTTCAGAAATATGAAACGCCGCTCCGTAGAGAGGCAATTTGTCGTCAGTGATCGTTGGTACTTACCCTGCTTCACCCGACTACCAGTAGAAGGGCCTAGCGTTTCAATTAATCGTTTAATTGCATCAAAACGGGATAAAACTGATTTGTCCGTATTTTTGCGAAAAAATTCGGAAAATTTTGTATTTGATGCACGCACTTTCGGTGAGTGGATCCAGTAAAGGAAAAGGGTCCATTGCTCCCCAAGGGTGCCTTACGAAGTGAGTAAGTATGTCAAGAGGTGGGAAGAAGTATCTTCTCCGTGCCTCTATAACAACACTACAGTAACCAAATAGTCTGCCAAGTAGATAGACACTATTTATTTCAATCCCCACATGGAGTGTTTGTTATTTCGGCCCCTATATTACCATGGAGGTTCACCGAATGATACACATCGTATATACGTGCGTATTCCGCATTTTATATAATTTACCAAAACAAATAAATCGAATTCAATCCTAAAACAACTTTCCGTGTTGAAAAAACTTTTTTTATTTGAGAAACATAAACCACCGTTAAAAATATATGATGCAAAACCCTGCGAAATAGACTGAAATCGTCTATAAAAGAAAATTTCCAAAGTCGTGTCCAGTACGTATCCTCATTTTCAACAAACACTTTACTGTGAATTTCGGGGCTACCATTTCATTACCCACACCTCCAACTCCCGGGATACAGTTGTAAAATTATACTAAAACAGCAGAAAATTAATTCTGTCCACTTTAAATGTAACATGAACGTTTTCTAATTTAAATTTCGTCATTCAAACGCAATTTCCACCTGGAGAGAGAAAACAGATTTTCTTTTTTTTTTGTAATTCCATTAGCACGCTAGAGGGTTGCTCACGTGTCCACGAGATTTAAAAAAAACGCCAGACTGAGTCTGTGAAGCTTTGATTGAATCGTACAAAGCGTTGAACCTCTGCTGTTGGTGTTTACTCAGAGTCTCGTTAAACTAACTAAAGAACCTCTACGGGAAAGGTTTTTATGTTAAGGTTGTTTGCCACCAGTCTCGGTTGGAAGGTTAAAAAATCTCGTAGCTAGGAAAGGAAAGTCCTATTCATATTTTTTGCTTGCTCTTTTCATAAGTTTGCACCGAAAAGTCTGATTTTTTCTATGTTCGTCTGTATGTATATCTTTTTTTTTGTATGTTCATCGATATTTTCAAGACCAATTTTGAAAATTATTTTTCACTCCTCTTGCTCAAAAAGGCCGTCATTGTAGAGTACCAGAGCGGGGGAAAAATAGCATTTCTTGCTCTAGGGGAAAAAGTAATTTCTTTTTAATTTTTGTCTGTTCCAACGAGCCTTGAAAAACGAAAAAGTCTTTATTCTTATGTAGAATACCTAATCATGATTATGGACTCGACTTAAAAAAAAGAAGAACATTTTATATTTGAAAATGGAATTAAATGAGGCTATCTCTTCGGTAGAATGCGTGCACTGCGTTGCGGCTACAAATAAAAAAGGCATTGGTGCGAAATCTTTAGAACTTTTCTCTAATTACGAATTGAATTGGGGACCGTAATATACATACAACAGTGAAAATGTCATCATCTAATGAGAACATCTTCACAGAGGACTGAAATTAAGTTGCCGGAAAAAAACATCTCGTTAAATATCCAGAATGTACAAATTGTACATTTAAATGAACTATTTAATATTGTATTGGATTATTTTATTTTCTCGCAATCGTAGTGAAAAGTAGAGTGTAACACACGGCGCTAAAACCCATTATAACTCGGTTTCTATTTAAAACTACCTCGTTACAATGGGTTATTTTAGCCCCTCGTATAACAATCTACTATTATTTTGGTAGAAGAAACTCGCGCGGTAGTCCCTTATGAATTTTATTAAATTTTCCTTGGTAGTTTTTTGAGTTAGCTTCAATAATACGTATTTAATCCACTTTGTGTATGTTGATAATGTTATAAAACTTCCTGTCACTGTTGTTTATATGGTAGCAGTCACTTTTATTTACATAGAATTTGTGTGAGATAGGAATGTACTGTACCGTGTAGCGTAGTTTTTTTCTGAAATTATTCACACATTTTGTAAGCCTAACTACAGTACAGTATTTCTATGTTCTCAATGTCCCTTGGCAATCATCGCATTTCCGAATACAAACGAATGCTAATTTCCATGTGCATCAATTATTATATTTATCGTGTATAATAAATTTGAATTCAGAACTAAGTACTTAATTATTGATTTGTTTTGATTTCCGTGTGAACTACATAGAGCTATAAAACTATTTTTCTATCTGTCGTGCCTGTGACTTTAGCAGCTTTCCTTCCATTTTTAAAATAAGAGTATTAACAACTCTATATACTTCCAAGTCGATTGAGAGCGTCTGGTCTGCCCTAAGTGCAAAGGGAAAATGATAAAAATCTGACGACTGACGAAACACGAAGTTTGCCAAGAGACATTAAGTAAATAGAAATAATGTAGGTACCTAGGTATTACATATTAGGCACCTATATTTCATGAAAGCTAACGTAAGGTAATCGTGGACGTGCCTCCGCATCGGTTGTTGAAAATTCTGTTCGTGCATTGTTTCCATATTATGCCTTACATGCTATAACGTGGGCTGCAGTTGTATTTTAAAAACAATTTATGTTAAGCCAGTGACAGACAGAAACGATATTTGAAAATAAACCTACCTATCTATAAGCATAAAAATAATATCACAGCTTAATATTTATACCTACATATTTTTGTTTAAAAAAGTTAAATACAGGAAGAATTTTTAATCAACATCCAAGTTTAAATCGCGAAGGTAATAAAATTGAGATATGGCATCACAATGTTTTGTAACATAATTGTTGTTAAAATATGTTCGTAAAACATTTTTATTTTGACCTGAATTATTGTAAAAAAATTACATAAAAATATTATCGGAAAAATGCGGTTCTTGGAATAACAGTAACAAAAAAAAACTGTCACTTTTGTTCTCTCGTAAGAGAGTAGATATTTTTTGCTTTTGTTTATTAGAGTCTATGTAATATTTATGTTAGGTTTTGCCCATTAATAAAATGTAAATATTCCTATGCTACTTTTAGGGGCAGATATATCCTGAACCTATACCTACTAACCAACTCTATACCTACCATATCACCCACGGATAGGTACACATGCCCTCTGCACCTGCACGTCACCCCTTTCTCTCATTTAGCTTAGTATATTCGCCAAGCATAGTATTCAACGTGGTACTTAGTATTTTAGTAACCACACGATGTATTCCTTCACTAATGTCAAATATATCCAAGAAAAACTTAGAGAGAACATTATGAATAGAAAAAGTCACATAGGTACTTGTCCGGATTTAAACCCACAACTTCGTGTATGAGAGGCGAGATCTTAACCACTGGACTATCACGACACCACACCATCCTGCACCCTGTTGATAATAATTAACTGCTACTTAAATACAAGTAAATTCTAACTAATATTATAAATGCGAAAGTAACGGATTTGAATGAAATTTGGCACATGGGTACACCTTAACCTGGGTTAGGACAAAGGATACTTTTTATCCCACGGGATCGAGACTTATGCGGGTGAAACCGCGGCTAGTATAAACTAAAACCATATTCAATTACGGTGGATTGACAAACAGATAATTTTGTTTGTACACACATACTGTTAATATTAATTTTTATCTAATAGAGATGCTGAAAGTAAGGGATAGTAAACAATTAGATGAGCTCGGCGGCAAAAGGGACTCTTTCAACATTACCCTCGGCTAACTGATGAAGGACCATTTTCTTTCCCTTTGTTACAACTTTTTAGAAAAGTTGGGAATGTAAATATCTTAATCTATATAAAATGCTGTTCATTGGCGCATCACTTAAGAACGGCGGGACCGAATTGGTTAGGTAATTATTTTTTCAAATTGTCCGTTATTATCCAAACAAGGTTTTTAAAAAGAACAATTGGAAAAGTTTCCCGGAAAAATGGAAAATTCGGGAAATACTGAAAGTTCTTTTTTCTACGGGACTTGGACACAACGTCTGTCGAGTCAGCTAGTAAGTAAAAAAAAAACAAGCATTTCTTCCTTACAGGCTTTGTTAAAAGTATTCAATGACATAATTATAAAAGGTAATTTTTAAGGTAACATTTCTTTTTTTTGCAAAACGTTGTTTAAATAATGTTTTTAAGAGCGTTTATTCTGAATGTGGGCAACGTCGCAAATAGATGTCAAATATTTCGTTGTTTTGATTAATATGGCAATATCACTGTATGGAAATAAGAAATGTGGCTATTTTTTGTACATGTATATGTATATAGAAATAAGTTTGATGTTGTAACAATTTTAGGTGTAAAAAGGCATTTGGAAACTGTCCAAATACTTTTTTTGTATCTGAAACTAAATATTCGGTATTACGATATTAATTATTGCATTTTATAATCAATATTTTAGTTCCCTAATTAGCCACATTTTTAGGGTTCCGTAGTAAACAAGGAACCCTTATAGTTTCGTCATGTCCGTCTGTCTGTCTGTCCGCGGTCTAGCTCCGAGACCCTTAGTACTAGAAAGCTGTAATTTGGCATAGGTATACATATTAATTACGTCAACAAAGTGGTAAAACAAAATTATGAAAAACATTTTTTTTTAGGGTACCTCTCATACACGTAAAGTGGTGATGATTTTTTTTATTTTTTTAACCCATAGTGAGGGGTATCATTGGAAAGGTCCTTCAAAAAAAACATTGGGAGTTTGTGAAAACCATTTTTGGATTCAGGGATCTGTTTGCGAAATATTAAGCTTTAAAGTGGTAATTTTTGTTAGAGTCAAGTGTCCCCCCCCCCTGCCGGCTAAATGGTTGGTTTTGGGTATGTGAAAAAAATTACAACAATAGTTTATATAACAAAATTAAAAGGAAAACTATCACAGCTAAGTTGGCTTTACAAGTTAACGAGTAATAATCTACCAACTTAACTTTGCAGTTACAAAAACATGTTTTCCCATACATTCCGTATGGGAGAACATATTTTTCAACTACAAAGTTAAGTTTGTTTTTGGGATAAATTCATCCCATCTACGGAACCCTTCATTGTGCGTGGTCCGACACGCACTTGGCCGGTTTTTTTTATTCCATACAGTAATATTGCCAAATTAATCAAAACAGGTAAATATTTGACAGCTATTTACGACGTTGTCAACTTGTAGGATAAACCCTCTTAATTAATGTGTATTACGTCGATTAGTATTAGTCAGATAAGCAGTCGCTCTATGTAAAATACTGGTATTCAGCTGCATTCGGTTAGACTGGAAGCCGACCCCAATATAGTTGGGAAAAGTCTAGGCTAATGATGATGTATTTATGTCAATTGAAAAGCTAACGATTATAATTTATTCAAATTGGAGTGAGTTAGTTATGTTAATCACTTAAAAAACCGGCCAAATGCGAGTCGGACTCGCGCACGACGGGTTCCATACCATTATCTATAAAAACGGCAAAAAAATCATCTCTGTTGTATGGGAGCCCCCTTAAATATTAATTTTATTCTGTTTTTTAGTATTTGTTGTTATAGCGGCAACAGAAATACATCATCTGGGAAAATTTAAACTGTCTAACTATCACGGTTCATGAGATACAGCCTGGTGACAGACGGACAGACAGACAGACGTACGGACAGCGGAGTCTCCCATTTAACCTTTTGGGTACGGAACCCTAAGAACAGGCGCTCTCGAAAAATATATAATTTATAGCAAACAAACATTGTAAGTTTTAAATTAACAAATTATTAGTTTAAAAGTTCGCTGAATTTGAACAAATACAATCGTTTTCCGTTATTTTTGTCTAACAATAATAAACTTAACGATATTTTATGGGCTATTAAATACTAAGATATACGGCCTTCTCATACTTACATTAGGCTATAAACAAAATTCATAAATCTTAATATTTGCTCCGCTACAGTTTCAGAGGGTAATAAAGAAACAAACGGAAAGTACCTATAGGAAAACATCTTTCTGTCTGTATACTTAAGAATATATCTAATGTCAGTCATTATGCTGAAAAAATATAGAAAAATAAGGACTTTTTATTTAGTAAATCCTGTTGTTTATTGCATGTGAGTTTAAATAAGACAAGGTAAATGGCGCAGGCCGATTCCCGGCCAACGTAGGCGCGGGCTTGCGGACGGTGAGCAATGGGCAGCTCGCCGTCCGATAAGGACCAGCCCGGGTCGACAGCGCGCTTCAAAGAGATGTCAGCACAACTGACGGGGTCCGCTAGGGCCGATGCCTGCCGAAGTTGCGGGTTTGTCCGAAAGAGTTACCGTGGCCCCTGGCAACATACAGGCAATTGAAGGAACACGGGTGGGTTTTAGTCAGTAAGAGTCTGACACGCCCTCCCGCTCCGCACAGAGCGGGAGAAATTATATGATAATTTACAAAAAAAAAAAAGGATTGGCAACTATTTGTGTTCGGAAAGGATTTGGATTCAATTCATCAAACATTGACTAAGAGGAGGTATTTTGTTTCGGGAAGGCAAAATGCATGAATTCTTACATATATCGATTGAATATTTTTTGGGCACTATCACAATAGGACGGTTTACGCCCGAATTTTGAGAGGCTGATCAATACAAAAATTACAGCACGTAATAATTGTGAAAAATTAGAAGATGAAATTAGATGTTTAACAAAATAACAAACACTTGACGGATTATTTTAATAGACCTTCAGAAATCACATCTTAATTAAACATTCATAAACTTGAAGTGGATTTTTAAAATATGTACAGACAAACTATGTCCTTAATGTCCCTCGACAAACTTCGTGTTTCGTCAGCTGTCGGATTTCTAATTCTTTCAGTTGCCCTTTGCACTTGGTGCAGACCGGAGGCTCTCAATCGACTTGGAAGTATATAGAGTTGTTAATAGTCTTTTAACTTTATGTAATTTATTTTAAAAATGGTAGGAAAGCTGCTAAAGTCGCAAGCACGACAAATAGGAAAATAGTTTTACAGCTCTTTATAGTTCACACGAAAATCAAAACAAAACAACAATAAAGTACTTAGTTCTGAATTGAAATTATTATACAAGATAAATATAATTATTGATGGACATGGAAATTAGCAATCGTTTGTATTCGGAAATGCGATGATTCCCGGGGGACATTAAGAAAATATAAATACTGTAAGTATTTTTTGTAGCCGTAGCGATAAAGCAATATTCAAACTCCTTTAGCAGGAAAATTTATTTTTCCCAAGTCTGCTTGCCGTGCCGGAAAATAAGCGATTTCCATAAACACCGCTAACCTAATTGCCCGTAAATTATTACATTGTTTTGTACCTATAACGAATAGCTGTACAACCACAGATTAGTACCTACAGATGGGACACTTCGCAAAATCATTTAAATAAAAAGCGACTCTTGCGACGATATAATAAAGTGCAATTCAGGTCGCAAAGTGCTAATTACCGATGATTATAATCACTTAGAAAGTTACCTCTCTTTCTATCGCGTAACTCTTATATCTTCTGACTACGTTACGCTCACTGAATTCGACAAGTCGAGCCCGCCGCGTACCTACTTGTAGCTTCATACCTAAAAACCTATCCGTATACATCTGTGGTACAACAAAAAATGTTTAAGTTTAATTATAGTTAGTTCACTTACCGAGTGTCACTATTAGCAGTAAATGCATCTTTGTTAAGGAATCTGAAAACAAACAGAATGCATTAATAATGTATTTACAAACATCAACAGCAATATTAACACGTTCAGTGCTGGAGCCCTCCTGGAGGGTTCACCTAGTCGCATATGGGATGCCGGAAGCCCTCGCAGAAGGCTCATTTTAAATGTAGTTTTTTCTTAGCGAATACGGCATTATAAAACGTGAAAATAAAATCTGAAAAATTTATTAGTATATGCGTCGGTTTTAAAACTCAAGCATTTTTTTTTCACGTTTACAAAATATTCACAAAAAAATTAAAAGGTTGGAAACTACATAACAAGAACCCCTGAAAAATTTTACTTCGTTATACAGTGTTTTATAACACGTAATGCCGTTGACCGTCCGCGATGGTTAACTTTAGCGCAAACGTAATGACGGTAACCCTCCCGGAGGGTTCACTTCCTATATGTATGGCGGCATGACGTATGAGTTCTATGAAAAGTGGGTGGAGTTGACAGTGTTAAGATATGAGTTTGCTATGCAGGCAGAACAAAAACATGGTAACATGAAATGTTAACACATCTTAAGAAAAACAACAACAGTGGTTTATCGAGTTGCGGCAAAATAACGTTTAGAACCCAGGTAAAGATAAAGGGTGACAAGCGGAAAATTATCAAGTTCAAATTTTTTTTTTTGTGTTTTAACAACTTTCCTCTTCATCATCATCATCAGCCTATAAATGTTCCCACTGCTGGGACACAGGCCTCCTCTCTGTGAGAGGGAGTGGGCCGTAATCCACCACGCGGGCCCAGTGCGGGTTGGTAGATGTCACATGTCTTCGAATTTTCGGTTCTAGGACATGCCAGTTTCCTCACGATGTTTTCCTTCACCGTTTTGAGAGCAGTGGTGATGAAATAATTTACACAAAGTAAAGCGCCTGTCTGGGTTCGAACCTACGACCTACAACTCGTAAGTCGCGGCCGTTACCACTGGGCCACCACTGCTCTTGCCTCTTTCCTCTTGCTTTCCTACAATCAAAATCTAAATATAAATAATCAAATCTGTGGGAGTGATTACTTGAAAAGGGACGGAAGTGTATCACAGGAAGCCGGAAAAAGCGCGCGCTATTTGATTTGACCAATGAGCGCGCGCGATGCTAGAGTTGGCCGTCAGAAATGACCTTGACGAGGCCCTTATCTTCATGTTGCTTATTACCAAGGTGAGCCGTCAGATGTTACACATCATATGCGTCTACTGTAATAAGGCTCGCTTGTTTTTTTACATAATATTTTCACTTTTTATTTATACAAAGATGAGTTTGCCAATGTGGATTTTAATGTTTTAAAAGCAATATCGTCTAAACACTTTCAATTTCTCTCAAAACACTCTTTCAATCGAACTCTCAAATTTTGCAAAGACATCATTATTGTTAGTCAATACATGCTGTCCCAAGATATGGATAAAATATACATGTTATTTTATTATGTAAATCACTGAAGATCGTCCTCGTCCAGACAGGGTTTCTCGATATCCAATAAAGTAGGTATCCACTGACCCTGGTTCTGCGATACTTGGGTCCTAAGTACCCACTCCTTTAGAATCGGCCTGTACCGAGAAAACTAGCTTTGTTTGTAATTTTAATAATAATATACAAAATATTAATATAGTTTTTATTTAGTGATTTGGTGACTCCAGGTATTCGTAAGAGCAAGGACTAAGCTATTTGAACTTTATGGCCTAAAGCAACGTAAATGAATAATACAAGCTTTTATCAGTATGTTGTAAAATATTCAAAAACTTTAAAAAATGCGTGCTCAAAGCTCTTTATATTAACAATTTATAATAACAAAAAATCTGCTGATGATAAAATATAAAACTACCTTGCAAATAAAAAAATTATAAGAAAAAAACAGCTTCTTTCTACAGCTATCAGATGTAGAAACCGCGCGTTTGGTCTATTTTAACTACATCCACAGCATTATGTTGTATGACATTTAACTGTGGGGTCGGGGTGCTGACATTGAATCCATTTTTATTTTGCAAAACAGAGCTGTCAGAGCCATTTATAATCTACGTCGCCGCGAATCTCTCAGGGAACTATTTAAAAAAAAAAATATTATGACGGTACTGACGTACGGAAAAGTATGTAAGAAAAAATCTACATGTTTTTAATAAAATAAGTGATAGACATAATTTTTAAGATAAAATAAATCAATAGATCATTTTTAGGGTTCCGTAGTAAACAAGGAACCCTTATAGTTTCGTCATGTCCGTCTGTCTGTCCGCGGTCTAGCTCCGAGACCCTTAGTACTAGAAAGCTGTAATTTGGCATAAGTATACATATTAATTACGCCGACAAAGAAGTAAAACAAAATTATGAAAAACATTTTTTTTTAGGGTACCTCTGATAACGTAAAGTGGTGATGTTTATTTTTTTATTTTTTTACCCCATAGTGATGGGTATCATTGGAAAGGTCCTTTAAAAATAATGTGAGTTTGTGAAAACCATTTTTGAATTCAGGGATTCGTTTGCGAAATATTAAGCTTTAAAGTGCTCATTTTTGTTAGAGTCAAGTGTCCCCCCCCCTGCCGGCTAAATGGTTGGTTTTGGGTATGTGAAAAAAATCACAACAGTAGGTTATATAACGAAATTAAAAGGAAAACTATCACAGCTAAATAGGCTCTACAGGTTAACGAGTAATAATCGACCAACTTAACTTTGCAGTTGCAAAAACGTGTTTTCCCATATATTCCATATGGGAGAACATATTTTTCAACTACAAAGTTAAGTTTGTTTTTGGGATAAATTCATCCCAACTACGGAACCCTTCATTGTGCATGGTAGGACACGCACTTGGCCGGTTTTCAGATTATCTAAAGTATATACATCTTTTATTGGGTACTGTGTAAAATGTTACAACAAAATATTTTCTATATTGCAATTAAATGATTAAAAACTCATTTTAAAAGTACACTTTGTAAACAAGCATGTTACAAATTAGAGGATTATATCCAAGATAAGAATGCTTGGAAACATCCTGGTCCTGTTCCATAGGACAATGTAGAATCTAGACAAAATCAAACTGGTTGCTAATTTAATTGTTTAATTTACTATTTTTATGACTTTATTTTTACATTCTGTGATTACTGTGATCCGAACATACTCGTAGTTGCGAAAAAGGCTCAGCAGATTGATTTTTACTAAACAACTCAAAAAAACGAGGGTTCACAACAATTTCTCTTAATATTGGTTTAATACCTAACGAATAAAATCAAGATTAAATGTTTATTTTCCGTCAAGTTTTTCAGTCGCGTTATCTTATCTATATCTCAGAGAAAAAGCCAGGAACATCGATATTTTTCTTTTAAATTAAGATCAGCTCGACGAAACAAAGAAATCATGCTCGGAATACCTTCCACGAAACGCTTTACATTTGATTGAATTAAATCCGATATCTGAGATAAAAACGTTTGAATGTTTCGCATCAATCTGATTCGATTCGCACCCTAATTTGATCATATTTATTTTGCAAATCAAGAAAAGCTATTGTCAAAGTAACTCGATCATCTAAGCGTAAAACAATGTTCTGCTTATTTAAAAATCGAATTATATCTTATTCGCAAAGTCGTTAGCGAGTATTTTTATTCCCATTTTGCGCTCTTAAAAATATCATTGAACATTCTAATATAATGATTGCGCCTCTTTTTGTGAACCTCAAATAATTCCTATTTTGGGATCCTAAAATAACTAAATAGACAACTTGAAAGAAAGAAAAGAAAGAAAAATTTGTTTATTTGTCACTGAGACTTGGATGAAGCGCTCGCCGGCTGCTGCCGCGGCAGCGCTCACATCGCTCGCTCGGCTTGCACGCGGTTGGTGCGTTCCAACATTACCTAACCCACTTGGTCCCCCCCTAGTTTAGTTACTGCAATTTATTTATTTATTTATATACTTTATTGTACACCACAAAAATACATAACAAAAAATAAATCAAACTACAAAATATACAATGGGCGGCCTTATCGCTTTCCGCAATGTCTTCCAGGCAACCTTGGAATGGACAGTGATTTGCCTGGACATAAAATGGGGCAGTTGTTGGTTCAATAATAAGCATATAATATACTAGAATAGATACACAGATATATACATATCTTAAATAATAAATACATAAATACAATCAAATGAGAAAAAGGCTATTTAAAAAAATGTGCATCATTTGAAGCGCAAAAACTCTAAGTTTAAAAAAGTGTCCATCAGTAGAAGGTCAATATTTCCCGTTAGTTGTTATTGTAACAACCCTAAACATTTAAGGTTCCAGCTCCGATCAGTCGAAATATTTCGGTGAGTATAATATTAACTGCCATTTGTAAGCGGCCGACGCGTCTCAGTTGATTCCATCGTGTACATTAACCTACTAATGGCAGACGTACATTTTTAACTACATAGTTGAATTAAACTGTGAAAATAATGGTTCGTCCGTGCCTTAAATTGGAGCCTTCATATAAATAATTGACGATTCAACTTTAAGATTATAAAAGTCTGCAAAAGTAGGACATTTAAAACGTTAATCCCTTTAGGTAGACGATTAATTCGACGAAACTGTTTTCTCTTTATGAAATGTTAAAACTCATCACAGATTTGAGTACACAATTTTCAAAATACCTGGTTATATCCAATTATAAAACGTTAATGCGTTGGTAATTCAACTATTCAATTCGAACACATAATTATATGAATTACGACTTTTAACACAATTATCTCTGTAATTCCTGTAACGACGTTATTATACAAATAGCTATCGCCAATTTGAATATCGTTCATTCGCGAAAATTGAATATCCAATACTGAATATTTTATCGTAATTCAAACGAAATTGAATATTGTCGATAAGAAATCTTTTGGGAATGCGTAGGCAGTACCTATCTATTTTCAATACCTAGGTAGGTGCCTATAATTATATAGAATGTAGGTAGAATATTGAACTTTTTATTCACTGAATCTTGACTGGGGTGAGACTTAAGAATCTCTGGAATTATACAGTGAAAAAGGAATTTATTTCCATTCACTCAGCAACGAAGGAAATGGGACGAACGAAGGGTACGGGTTTTCAGTAGGCAGTAGCTTAGAAAGGCTCTAATGGCTTTTTGTCATAATTTGTCATTTAGCTATTGTATCTTGATCAAAATATGATTCGCTACCGTATCAAATACGTGTTTACAAAATTATAATACAACTCTCTAATTTTAAGTAGATATTTCAATATAAGTAAATGCTAATAAATATTGCTAATTATTATTAGAGATTTGTTTTTTTGTATAATCTCTTGTGGAAAAGTTCTTATGGAACAAATCTAACTTAGACAGATTTATTTTTATTTTATTTATTTTTGTATAGGGTACTCCAACGACTTATTCACTAATAACATAAGAATTTAATAATGTATCTATTAGTATGGTGAATTTGTCACTTAAAGAAGTATATGTACAGCTTAGACATAGACAAAAAATACATACCAATTAGGAGAATTAATTTAAAGTGATTTAAATTAAATTATATTATTTATTCTGTAAATAGGATATCAGAATCACTTTTACACGTAATATAAAAAACATATTAAAAATAAGCTAGATGAGTTCGGCGTTTCCTATCTGACTACGAGAAGAAAGGCCGAAACAAACTCAGAGGTCGCAGCCTCTTTTAAATTCCAGACATATTATTGGTTAGGCCATATGAGGACCATGTAGATTAGTGTCTGAAATGGTCTTTTGAGGAAAGAACCACACAGATTTGAGTGGACCTGTCCAGTCAGTGCAAGCATTTGTCAGTAATCGTGGAGCTCAACTCAGAACTTAAAAAAAAAAATGTATTTATTTTTTTGTTATAATGAAAGATAAATAAGAGCTACTTTACCATAGGAAGACAACATAAAATAAAATAGAACATCAGATTTACTTAATTAATGAATAGATAATAAATTTTGTTGCGATTTACGTAAGATGACTGCAATAAACGTGATCAAATGTGATCGTGTGTATTAATGATACTAATGATTATATTTCTGTAAATACATATTTGTTACGGTCACAAATCATATTTTGATAATCAATCAATCAATCACTTTATTTCTCACCACAATATACATAAATTATTTTACATTGGTCAGATTCGACAAAGATACACAATTCAGATGAGTATATATTGTGGGAGACTGGTGCCTAAGCTAGGCTCATGGCCTGTGTTTCAGGTCACCAGGATCCCACCCCTTTACATTTTCATTTTATAAATTATGTACTAAGCGCGCTGACTGAAATATACGAGACGAATTTTAGTAGATGTATAGTATGGGTGATTGTGTGGGTTTGTGAGTGAGTGTGGGTGTGAGAGAGTGTGTGATTGTATGATTAGTTCATAATAAAGATGTTTTCAGTATCATTATAATTTAATTTTTGTAGCCAATAAGTTAGCCTTTTTTTTTGCGTTTATTTTTCATGAGACCAAAGACATGTATCTTATGCGTTTTATTGTTTATGTATCCACCAAGATAGCAAAAGAAACGCCTTGCAAAAATAGTTTTGTGACGTATATGATGGCGCTCGATAACAGTATTATGAAACCTATTAACAGCAATGAAATGAGTGTGTGTGTGTGTATGTGTGTAATACTTCTAGCATAGGTACATATTATAAAACGTTTTCATATTAATAAATTTACTAACAGATAATGCACTGCTTAAATAAACCGCTGGCTCTAGAAGCTTCAAATTTTGCACAAGAGTTTTTTTATAAAACGAATGAGAGATGACTAAGGAAGGATTTTTTAAAATAAAGGGTTTAAATTGTAATTTTTGCCGATGGGAAATCCCACACCAGGCACACGACTTGTAAAAAAAAAATGTACAGGTATACCTAAAAGTGACAGAAATAAATCGTTTGGTATAATCATCATCATCATCATCGTCAGCCTATAAATGTTCCCACTGCTGGGACACAGGCCTCCTCTCTGTGAGAGGGATTGGGCCGTATTCTACCACGCGGGCCCAGTGCGGGTTGGTAGATGTCACATGTCTTCGAATTTTCGGTTCTAGGTTTCTTTCGATAAATGTATACGGTCTGGTATATTCAGACCGTATACATTTATCGAAATAAAAGACACCGACTCCTTGGGGAGTTACCTACTTCAGGCAAAAGACAACTCGACACTCAACGGATTAGTCTGAAAACCATTTAAATACGTCCAGATGCAAATACCCTAAAAAATAAACTGAGATAAAAACAGTTTTTAGAAAAACCGTCTTATTTTAATGAAAATCCTTTTATCTATTTCGGCCATAGAATCTAAAGATAGCTTCAACGGTTTGGCTGCGGTAATGAACGTCCATCGACTAGTATTATTTTTTTAAATGTCATCGTAGAGAACCTTAGTACAGAGAAGACAAACCTTTTCTCAAAGGAATGCCATAAGTATTAGGTATTTATTTTGTTGACTGCAGAAATATGTATAGGCAACAAAATAAATACCAAATGCTTGGCTTTACCTCGATATCAGAAAAAAAACAGCGTACTAAATAAAAATATCATACTTTCTACTTCCTACTAATATAATATAATCCTATCCTACTAATATTATAAATCCTATCCTATCCTACTATCCTTAATATTACAAATGCGAAAGTAAGTTTGTTTGTTACGCCTTCACGCTAAAACGGCTGAACGGATTTGGATGAAATTTGGCACATATATAGATGATGCCCTGGAAAAGAACATAGGATACTTTTTTTTTCCCACGGGATCGAGACTTATGCGATTGAAACCGCGGGGCGCAGCTAGTCCTTTAATATTATAAATGCGAAAGTAAGTTTGTTTGTTACGCCTTCACGCTAAAACGGCTGAACAGATTGGGATGAAATTTGGCACATATATAGATGATGCCCTGAAAAAGAACATAGAATACTTTTTTTTTTCCCACGGTATCGAGACTTATGCGGGTGAAACCGCGGGGCGCAGCTAGTAATATTATAAATGCGAAAGTTAGTGAGGATGGATGAATGTTTGTTACTCTTTCATGCAAAAACTACTGAACGGATTTGAATGAAATTTGGCACACAGATAGTTTATAACCTAGATTAACACATAGGATACTTTTTATCCCGATATTCCCACGGGATTGAGACTTATGCGGGTGAAACCGCAGGGCGCAGCTAGTACCTACATATTTACATTATCATCCTCCACAAATAAAATAAATACATTATAGATCTGACTTTGTTGATAAAAAGGTGATGAGAAAAATGTAGCTACGGTCAATGCGATGCCCAACATTTGCCACAGTCGCCAATCATTGGTTCGCCATCACAGTCTTAGTTCCATTCATCATCATCTTCCTGCTCTTCTCCCGTGTTAGGTGGTGTCGACGCAGCATGTTTTCTTCTTCTTCTCCCCCTGTCAACCGCTACGCTAATATTCACTCCCTTCTCTTTCATATCTTTCCTTACACAATCCATTCATCTTTTCTTTGGTCTCCAGCCATCAACATGTTTATTCATCACTTTGTAGTCCGTGCGTTTCCTCCCTCTATATCTCTAATTATATTGTAAATTGTATAGAGCCTACGATCAAAACCATGTCACATCGTTATACGGCCAATTTTTTTAAATCTCTTGTATGGGTATCGGGGTTACTAAAAACCTGTTTTTAGAAATATTAAATGTCACTTAAAATTCCAAAAATCATAATAACGTTTCGGAGCCACCCGGCTAACGCGCGGTGCTTGTTACGCTCCTATTCCTCACGACACGAAACGATGTAATTTTTTCACGTGACTCACAAAATTTGTCTGATATAATAAATTATTGTCTACATCTGGACAACCTTTTTCATTGTGTATTTTCAGACAGAATGCTATGTTATCGATCGGTAAAATTTTTCAACACTTTCAAAATTTTCAGACGGGTTGCTATGGGTTTTATTTTTTGCTTCATTTTTTTATTTTTTCATGTGGTCTCCTGGGTGCGTGTGATGCAACTGGTTCCTAATAATAGTATTTTCGGTATCTAAAATCAGTCGTATTTTTTTTTAACGTATTTAAAAAGTGGTCAGGTCAGAGGTGATGCGGAAAATTTCTGATATTAGGATTTTTGAATTCAGAATAACCAAATCTTTCGATTTTGTACGGTTTTGTTCGTAAAACGATAAGACAAATATTTTGGTCATGGGCTCTCGTACCAAATTAATTTGAATTTGGGATTCTAAATGAAAGCAGTGCGGTATCTTTTCGGTACAGAACATACCACACTGCTACTTACCGACCAATGAGGAAACAAAAGCAGTGCCATCAAATCACCGACCAAATGAAGGGTGGGCGTTTTGGGGGTCTTATGTAATTTTGACGTTCGAAAAGTGCTGATTCTCAGCCTAATTTTAAATAAAAGACTTTTGAATGAGGAAACGGCCTTAGTCCTTACAGCGTGTAAAATTTACTTATCGCGAAAATTCTAGGATTTTTTAATAATAAGGTTTAACCTCAAGCAACACGCCTTAGACCCTAATTAAAATTGATGAAGTCGGGCCGAAGATTATGATGACAATATTCATACAAAAAGTGAGGGATACGAAAGTTTCTAAAAATAAACGACCATCCAAGAGACGATCCAAATAAAAATAAAACTATGTATTTTACAAATGAAACTTCGTACATTAATGATGTTCCCAGCCTGCATAAAAAAATTCAATCAAATAATATCCAATAATTTAGTTACTATATCCTGTCGGTTGATCAGCAAAACCAACTGTATTACTTAGTCAGTCCATCACTACTATTTAGTTTGTTTGAAAAAGAAACTTTTTCAATTTCGATGCTAGGATTTTTTTTTTTAAATATCGCCAGTGTTTTCATTTAGTTTCATATTGTCTTATCCACATTGTATAGTATCTTGTGAATAAAAAATTCAAAAATAGAACAGTTTTGAACTGTTTTTCTATCAAGTTGCGAAACTGTTGAAGATATTTAAGTAATTACTTAAAGTTTACGTCGGATGTATGATGAGGGCGCACGCAAAGTTTGGTAAGTGCAGTATTACGGTCGTTATTTATCAACATAATAAAAACTATATGCTAACGATATTCACCAGTCGATAGCTTCCTAGCACATCAAATTTGAGAGATATTTTCCCCCAATTTGTTACATACTTGATTTTTTTTTTTCTTTGCGTCATGGTTAATCATATTTTGTTTCTTTTCTTTTTCTTTAATAATCATTTCATTATTTTTAACACGTTTTTGTTAGTTCTCCTTGCCTTCGTTAGCAGCTAGCACTACATATTCTATTTTAAATAACACAAGTTATTTTTAAAATAATAAGAATTCCTGTTCTCACAGTAAAACCAAGTGCCGCTAAGATCCACGCCGGAATTTTCACACAGCGCGCAATTTCACAAAATTGTACCTACCGCCTTAATTTAAAAAAATGTACCAACAGCTAATATCAGAGAACATTCGCAACTTTCTCTTAGTTCTATTATTAAAAATACAAATGGACATTTCTGAAAAATATTCCTGCAGAAGTTTTAAAGCGGTTTTACTCCGTTAATTATAAAGTTTATTCAATCTGTGTTTAATGATGTAGAGGAAAATTAATATAGTCAATTTTGGAGGCCTCCTGCGTTTAATAAGCGTGTGTTTAGACCTCGCGTCGACATTCATTTTGGGCGGACTAATTTAACTGTCTGTTGTTTGCGTCGACAAAACAAATTGTAACCGTGATTGCTCGCTATTAATATTCGTCGCAACTGATTGTTTTGCTAAAGTGCGGAAAAATACTTCTTGTTTATTCAATTCCGGTGATGAATGTGTTTTGTTGAATTTGAAAAAATATTTTTAATTGAATAAATGTTTTTTTTTTTTTTGTTTTGTGTGGAATTATGCTATGATTGCTTTTAAATTGGGTCTTTGTCATTTATTTTTACGAGAGAAAATTGTATAATTATTAATTATATTATTTGGGTTACATGTTCCTATTTTTGTTCCTCTTTCCCCCTCATTCTCTGACGATGATTTAAGATGTGCTTAAAAGCTATTATGTCGCAATCATACACCTTAGTAAAATGACAACGTGAGATTTAAGGCAACTTAAAATTGAGATGCTGTGATTAAGAATCTGAACGTTATGTTTTATTTTTACTAAATTAGTATTTACTAAAAAGTAAAAGATCAATGCAGCCAGTTTTAATTTTGAATTCAAGAACGAAATAATGTTTAACTTCACAAATTGTTCAAACACTTTAACAATGTCCTATATATGCAAAAAATATTTTGATAGTGGTGAACTCCTCTGTTCAATATAGTAGCACTTTTCCGACAAACTGTACCTTTGCAGCTGATAGGCATATAAAAAGCGGGCGAGTTCGAACTAGGGATGTGTATGGACGAAGCCAAATCTACTTAAGTTTTTATCAAAAGTGAGCTTAATTAACACTATAGAGTTGTATTCTATTGTTAAAGTTTTTCATAATTATCATAGTTTTCCAAAAATTGTTATTTCTATCTCCTATCAAACTTTTAAAAATTAACAGCCAATAAAAAAACTCCGCAAAAAGCATTAAAACAATTAGGAAGCAACTCACTGTTACTTGAAACGTAATTTAAAACTCCGAGGATGTACAGCACAAGTGCCTTATTATTCATACTAAGCAAGGAAACTTGCGGCAACTTTTATAAACACTTACCGAGTTCGGAAAACTTCGCCGGCCGACCACGTGAAGTTGGAAAAACTTAAGTCATAACACAAAAACACTGTCCTTCCCGCAAATTAGTCATGGCAATACTTTGTGCATCATTAAAAGTTTGTTTTGCATTGTTTATGGGTCGCGGGAAACTGGCGCGAAAACGTAGTTCGAGATCGGGAGAGAGAGCGGCAAGAGAGCGGCGAGATGAGATGGCCGCGCCGTGCGGCTGGGAGGTCCGCGCTCGACTGAGGCGAGCGCAGCGCAACCCGCGCGCTCCCATCTATTTTATATAAACGCCTTTATATACCGATTTATATATTTACCCGCACTCATACATATTTAACTTTTTTCCCATTTCACGTCGTTTATTCCCCGTATGTAAGGCTCGCGGCCAGTGTAGGTGGCGCGCGTGTGTGCACCGCCGAAGCCGAACCAAACGAACGCCCCGCTCTCCTATTTACGTGTTTTTAGAAAGGGTAAAGCTTTTATACCTTTCCTTTCTACCATTTCGTTCTGTAGTTGAGCGCAATGCTCTGAATGCCGACCCACGAAATATTTCGTTTCGATTTATGAGTTTCATTTTTGTGAGTTATATTTTTTGTGCTTGAAATGTTTTATCAATTTCTATCTGTTGCGATTTCGTCTGAGGTACGGCTGGAGGTGAAACACTTTCGTTATTTTCTTTTTCATGTTTCAGAAGACTCGTATCGTCATGGTGACTTTCAAACTTTGGCAATCTTTTATACGTAAACTTACACAGACCATTTCGTAGTTCCGCACTCTTGCACCTTTTCAAATAAGCTCGCTAGTCGCTGTAACTTTGCATAAATTACTTGTAATACTAATTGCGAAACCCATATGAACAGCTGATATAGAGGCATCAGATAAAGAAATTTATGTTTAGCGTCCGCAAGCCATGCTGTCGGCGTCGCCGTCATTTCAAATTTACGACAGTTGTGGTGCACTGGTACTGCGTGGCGAGAGCGGGTGCGATGCGATTGCGGGGCAAGTGCGGGGCCAATGCGGGGCGAGTGCGGGCGAGCATGGTACGCGGCCAAACGCATCGATCACTCTTTATTACTATCCAGCGTCGCTCTCCAGCATACTGTCGGTAATCGATTGCATGTTGGGCTTTTTTATTAATTTTACATTTCCTATTTATTGGCCGGAACTTTATTTTGTTCGTTCAGTTTTGTTTCGGTTATCTGGTTCGAACAATGCAGCACATTTTAACGGATATTTTGAATGTATTCGTTCTCAACGCTGCAAACTGCAGCAAATATGTTTTTTTTTTCGGGTTGATTTACATCTGACATTTCATTCAGTGTCTGAAGCATTTCAGTGCAATAGGTACGGGGTCTTAAAGATATGCAAGAGTCACCTACCAAAAACATTTATCTGACAAGCACAGTAGGCTAGTAATTCTTAAATTCCGCATCAACGTCCACCAAAAAGTATGCACACCACTTAATTCCCATGACATCACGATCAAAGGAAACACTGACACTGCAATTTGTGTACCAATACCTAACTCCCACCGCCCAATATTTGTGAACTCATAATTACCGCTAGTTTCATCATAAATATAATATTTTGTTGACTTTGCGTGGGAGCGCTCTTTGGCGAACGCAGGTTATTAAACAATCGTTCGAATTACGGTTTACCGTAAAACCGCTTTTGATATTAAGTTAGTTCTCATTAGAGACCCAATTTGCACAAATTAATTTAGAATCAATTAACGATCCTTTTAAGGTGTTCCCAAAAGATGGAGTTAACTACAGTTGGAGCAAGGAAAATACGGAAAACTTTACTAAGTAAATATGTGGCTGGTTTAATTTTTCTTTGGGTTTTTACATTTTCTTTGACTCTGGCTTATTGTTACATAATCAGCCTTTAATTTTCCAACTGCTGGGATTCAGATTACTTTCTTTAAGAACGAGATTATTGCCAAGGTTAATTTAGTATTAAAGAGTTAGAGAGAAAGCAGAGAGTGTTTTGCAGAAACTTCCAGAAGCAAAAGTTCAAAAATCCATCGCAAGTTCTAGCGAGGTAAGTTTTGCATGCCCAAGTGTCTGCGTAAGCAATTTTACATAACACGTGCGGAAACTCAAAACCTCCTCCATCATAACACAATTCACAACTTTCAATTATTTTTTAAATCGGCTCTTCAAAGGGTCCTCCCAAATGATAGCCGTTTATTTATATGGTCCGTGAAATGACAGCAGACGACCTCTCATCTCTTAACCTTCTGGAAACAACCTACCTTACCTACTTAAGTTACTTTGATTTTATTTATTAGAAACATGATGACTAGTTTTTTATGGTTTATTATTTTTTTTTGTTAAGGAAATAGAGCTGGACACATCTGCCGCATGTCAAACGATCAATGGGCCAAACTTACGACCCAGTGGGTCCCGCTTAGTGGCAGACGTCATCGCGGCAGGCCCAGACGGAGATGGGGGGATGAGCTGGACTCCTTTAAGAAAGATTGGTCCTTGGAAGCTCTGGACAGAAAGAGGTGGAAAAAGAGTAGGGAGGCCTTTGCCCAGCTGTGGGATACTGAGAAAACTCTAATGGAGAATAACAATAACAACATCACCATCACTGACGAGGCATTCACATAACCTTATTTTTAAATACCTAAGTATAATATCGACGTGTATAGGTTTTCTTAACGGAACTGGTAAAAGTTTCATGTATACCTACTAGGAGTTTGGTTCAAACTATTTCCAACCACACTGCAATAAAGTTTGTGCTAAACGTTCCACATTTTGCTAGCCTGTTTTGTAAATAGACCCGTTAGTAGGAGCTCGTGGCTAAGTACTAACAGCCGCACGGTTCGATCCATCAGGTTAAGCTACGCTTGCTGGGGTTGGTCCGTGGATAGGTGACCATCTTTACATACCGAGACTCCTCCGTGCCTCGGAAAGCACGTTAAGCCGTTGATCCCGGCTGTCATTCGTGGATCTTTGACAGTCGTTACGGGTCGTCAGAAACCCGAAAGTCTGATAACCAGTCTTACCAAGAGGTATCGTATTTCCCAACATAGTTGGGAAAAGGCTAGATAGATTGAGTAGGTGATATTAAAACTTACAGTTAATTAGTCCTTTTTTACTTACGATTGTTTATCGAAATTATGTAGATAAGTTCCCTGATTCTTCGTTTGCATACACAACCCGAATTTGAGACTTGTTTTGGCTACTCGATGGAGTTTCGAAAACACCGGTAAGTTCTCAAGAAAACAGAATTTTCTTAGAAATCTCATATTATTGTCTTCAAGCAACAAGTGATTTGATTGAGGGAGGCTATTAGTTAGTCTAATAACTACTTGGGATAGCAGTTGTGGCCCAGTGGTAACGGCCGCGACTTACGAGTTGTAGGTAACCCAGACAGGCGCTTTACTTTGTGTAAATTATTTCATCACCACTGCTCTCAAAACGGTGAAGGAAAACATCGTGAGGAAACCGGCATGTCCTAGAACCGAAAATTCGAAGACATGTGACATCTACCAACCCGCACTGGGCCCGCGTGGTGGATTACGGCCCACTCCCTCTCACAGAGAGGAGGCCTGTGTCCCAGCAGTGGGAACATTTATAGGCTGATGATGATGATGATAACCACTTGATAATTACTTATTTACGTTTGTACTAACTAGCTTTTTCCCGTAGCTTCGCCCGCGTGGATGTCGGAAACGATCCCACGGGGACGTACTACCGGAATAAAATGTATCCTATGTAATGTATGTAATCCAGGTTATATTTGGTGCATTTGATGACCTTATGACTGCGTCGGTGAGCGGAGTTCGCGCAGCTGAATTTTGGGCCAAAGATGTTTGAACTTTTTACCATCGATACGCTAAAAAGAAGATCCAAGATATAAACTATCTGTGTGCAAAATTTCATCCAAATCCATCCAGCCGTTTTCGATCTTCGATCGTCTTTAAGATAACATTACTCTAAAGAAACTCTATGAACGTTTATACTATGAATCTTATACTTAGAACGTCAAATATTCGTGTACACACTGACAGTCTTCACAATAGAGAAGCTATCGTCCCAAAATGTTTAATCCCTAGACACAAAGCGGTGGTATCGCGGTTTTGGCAACCGCCTCTCATTCCCACTCGCTAAAATACACGTAGGGTTGATTCTGATACGAAAACTAAAGAAAAAGTACTTTTTAATAGATGCTTGAAGCTATGTTTTAAACGGACTTCAAATCGGTTAAAAAGGAGAAGGTTTTGCATTCGGCATGGGTTTTGTTTTTTAATGTATCATCATCATCATTTCAGCCGAAAGACATCCACTGCTAGACATAGGCCTCCCCCAAGCTCCGCCACTTCGACCGATTCTGTGCTTTCCGCTTCCAGCGGATTCCTGCGGCCTTCACAAGGTCATCGGTCCATCTTGTGGGAGGCCTTCCAACGCTACGTCTTCCGGTACGTGGTACGGTTTTTAATGTATAAACACCGAATTTTATGTGATTCTTTATCCATTTGGTAGAAAAAGCTCGCGCCTTATAGATTTTATTAACTTTACTTGGGTAGTTTTCGAGTTACATTCAATAATTCGTATTTAATCCACTTTGGCGTATCTTGATTATGTTATAGAACTTCCTGTCACTGTTGTCAAAATAGTAGTCATATACGAATTTGTGTTGAGTAGGTACCACAACTAAAAAGTGAAAAATAATAATGTTATCAATTTTCTTTTCTTTCCATTAGGCCTGTCTGCAAGAATGATTATCAATGAAGTATCTTGTTTTAAAACTAGATCGATAAATGTCGCGACTCAAAGACTTAGCATGAAATCTGTCTGTCACGTTTAAATTGAGATTCAAAATTAGGCATCGCTATACAAGATAAACTATCGTATTAACAAGTTTTGCATAACTCGTACAAATACAATGATCTATATTAGCTTTTCAGTATCTATGTAATAGGCCAGTGACCAATTTTTTTTAATTCTTTTAGATTATTAAAAAATATTGAACACGTATTTTTTTTTGACGTAATCAAAAGATTATGGCAATACACTGAGTTAAAATGTGGCATGACGTCACGCCTTGCTAGATTTAATACGACGTTGTGACGTAGCGAGCCCTCATTCCCCAACTTTAATGCGTGTTTTCCAAGTTATTTTTGATTAATATGATAAAGCAAAAAATACCTCAATGATTGACATAAGACAACGCACAGGACCAATGAGGTCCCAGTATAAAAACCAATTGCGCACAGGTGGTCATAAAACAGCCTTATTAAAAAATAGCATCCTCTCCATGGGACCGCTTATATATAATAAATTACCTGAAAATTTAAAAGACCTACCCATAAAATGTTTAAAAAACATTTAACAAAACTATTGCTGGAGAAATGTTATTACACAGTTAAAGACTTTTTAAATGACAAAACTTTATAGGAAAATGCTTTTGATAAATGTACGTTGCCTTTGCAATTTCGAATGTTTTTGATGACATTGTTATAATAACATAGCGATTTTTTTTTATGGTTGTTGTTATTATTGTAATTTGACATAACAGATCTTGACATTACTAGATTATCTGAATTCTTTATCTAATAATTGTGATTGTTGTTAACGTTTTGGAATATTTTGACATTAAGCTTTTTGACATTACACATTTCTACATTTATATTCTTCATTGTATAATTTGTGAGAGATTTATATGTAATTCATCAATTATTTTGTTTTTTTTTTGTTGTCTGATCTGTAACAATCTATTAAATTCGATTATGGCTACTAATGATCGTAATAGCTGTATCTATATTACTATTTAATTCAAACCTAATATTTTGCATGCCGTAAGGTAAAATGTATCGGGACACTTAATAAATATTCCAACTTATATGTATGTATACCTACATTATCAGCAAATAAATGATTTCTTTCTTTCTTTCTACGTGTCTAATATTTTTTATTATCTGAAAGACGGACTAAATAGGATTTCTTTTTTTTATCTAGGCAACTACCGTCTTGAGAATGAGAAGAATTCAATGAGTAAGTTTCAGCGTACTCATTGGAGATGAAAGAGCCTATGAGAGAGAGCCCATGCCTAATTTTATAAGTAAATAAAGGGCTTGTAGGACAATGGGTACCCGGTAATGACAGTAGACTCAACCAATCAGTCACAAACAAATACCATACTCCACTATAGAATAAACTATCGGTTTGTACTATTGTAATATTATGCTGGCAGTAAATGACTGTCGTACAGACGCAGTTGTCAATTAACTTAAGTTGGTATACTTATTTTATTTTGGCATTAACCTAACCTAACCTAACACATTTCCGGAATGCCCTAGTTTAGTTTCCGAGATCAAATTAAAAAGAGGCCAGATATATTTAAGAAGTCTATCATCATTAGAAGACCAAATACTTTTTAGAGAATAATAAAAGGCGATCGCCATTAGAGGATCAATAAGTTTTTAAAGGGTCGATTAAATATTTCCCATATACTTTCATCAGCTTCTCGTCACCCCTAGACTCTCGCAAGAAAACCTACTTATTGCAACCTCTTACAGCTTAAGTTCGTATCACTTTGTTATTTATTACATAACCTTACTTAAGTGTGTGTTTCGGTGAACTTCTAGCACATACAGGGTGACTTGTTAAACATGGGAGACATTTTATTTGGCTTCCCTTGCAAATATGTAAAAAATAGGATTAATTATCACGTTCTAACTAATATTATAAATGTGAAAGTGAGTTTGTTTGTTTGTTACGCTTTCACACTAAAATGGCTGAACGGATTTGGATAAAAACTTTTTTCACTTTTTAGTTGTGGTACCTACCCCACACACATTCGAATACCACTACCTGCTACCAGTGTTAGAAACTTATCATATCATCTACATACTAAGTGGGAAAAAAATACGTATTTTGTAGCTAACTCAAAAACTATCCAAGCAAAGTCAATAAAATTTATATGGGACCAATTCGAGAGCACACCCTTTCAAACAAAAAAAGAATTTTCAAAATCGGTCCACAATTGACGGAGAGATCGGTGGACATACATAAAAAAAATTAAAAAAACAAACATACGCGACGAACATATAACCTCCTCCTTTTTGGAAGTCGGTTAAAAATTTGGCACATAGGTAGACAATGACGCGGATTAGGACATAGAATACTTTTATCCCGATATTCCCACGGGATCGACACTTATGCGAGTGAAACGACGGGGCGCAGCTAGTTTGACATAAAAACACAATTGATTTGAAGTTGAACGATCCGATTCTTTTAGGTATGAACCTCCTGGCCTTATAAAATGGCATTTTCACCTATTCAAGGAAGCCTGGTGTAGTCGCCCTTGCTGATATTATAAAAACAGTATCAAGACTTTATTTGCCCTTTTAACATTTTTGTATATTATAAGTTCAACTTATATATTTGTCGGAGACGGGTATGTGACTCTTTCGTTATCATCAGCGATATTTTAACTACTGTGGGTGTAGTGTGGATAGTGTTGGTTAATGCGCAATAAAAAAACCGTTTGCAATTCAGATCGCATTATAATTTACTATCAAATTAATCACACTAGCTAAATTATACACACACTGGGTGCGACGGCGTTTATTAAAATCACCAATTAACACAATGATCACAAATTACAACTAACACAATAACTGAGCACCACAAATCGAGAACAGTTCCTCGACGTCTTCTCTCCGATGCGACCAGAGGCTGAATGCACTCCTCGCCGTGGCCTTAAAATATCACGACTCTGTAGAAGCGCGCTTGGTGTGGGTAGATCACTTGATGTCGCCAGTAGCGCGCTTGCGATTCGTTTCGTGTCCGTACTAATGACCGGATCCGACATATTTTTTATTTAAGTTTGTCCATCGTTTAACTAGTCGTACTGTATAAATAGCTGTGTAGTGAACTTGGCAGCGGCTCGCTATTCTTTCAAGTTGTGTCGTTATTGATGTAAATTTTAATGTCTTTTTAACATACATAGTTATATTTTATTTATTAAAACTTTATGCACAAGTAAAAAAAATACTGTACAAAGGCGGACTTAATGCCTGAGGTATTTTCTACCAGTCAGTATATGTATGATGATATTATGAAGGGAACCGCCTCCGTGGTCTAGTGGTTAGACCACCTGTCTCAGACCCAGAGGTTCGATTCCCAGTGGGATCAAAATTTTCTGCTTGGTTTGGTTGGTGGTAGGGCTTGTTCTAAGTCCGCCTGGCTAGCTACCACCATCTCATCTAAGTCTGTCGCCATAACAACAATGTTAACAGCATTGTTGTGTTTCAGCACTTAGAGAGGTAAGGTAGCCAGTTCTTCTGTGGTTGAGGATTCCGGGTGAAGCTCGTTTTCACCTTCGGCCTGATCATCACGAAAGATTCCCCGTTGGGGTGCAAAAAAAAACCCGATTCGTTTGTGTATTTTTACGAATTCTTAACTGTGTATATTTACGTTGGTAAAAAAAAGAAAGTATTTACTAATAAACACGGGTTTCTGGAAAATCATCACAAAAGGAAAGTAGTTTTAGTGTTCATTTGTAGGAAGCGAGCCCTTCTCAGATAAAAATATTTAATAATAAGAAAACTGAAATTGTCAAAGTTAAAGCTAACGAAAAAACGAAGTTCACACGTAAGCAAACAAACACAATAATCATCCGGAACTTGCTCCAAGTTATTTGTAAAAGCTAAAATATGTAAAAAATATGATAAAAGAAGCAACTCGGGCCTGATTTGTTTTTCCAAAAGTTCAAACATTGCGTGAAAGTTTCTTTGAGTCTGCACGAAATCTTATTTTTCCACGATTTTATTATGTAAATTTCTTTAACTTGTACTTTTGTTACGTGCAAACAAGTGTTTCTCCTCTTGCAAACTGAGTATTTATTTCAGTTTATAGTAAAATTTTAGTTGCAATTTTACTTCTATTTTTGACTTATGACTTGTATACATATTTCGTAGCGTGTACTACAGCCTCTACGCTGCTACGGCGTAGCGCTGCTACAATGGCTACGGAGCTACAACATGCTACGGCTGAGTGAACTCGAAACTGCTCTGTGCTACATACATTTGTTGGCAGACATAAAATATTCCTTATGCTCTGTTTACATTGGTTGATGATAAATATACTGAAAATTCTGTAATGAAGCCCGCATTTGAACTTTGTTTACTTTTATCTTTGTTTGTAAATTTTATGTACTGTTACGTAAACACGATAAGTACAATAAACTCTTTTGACTTCATATAAGTAGTCACTGTAGATAACAAAATATGTTGAATACATTCATTATTTGTAATTAAAAAAAAAAAAAAAAAAAACTCAACTCCGTAGGATAAGAGGAAGTGGTTTTAATTCAGCTTGAAAGATTTGACCCATACATACTAACTGACTAATAACTAACAAGGCAAGTTTAATAAAAGCTTGTATTTTTGATAAAAAAAGCGATTTCAATCAACTTTTTTCCAATAATGATTAAAAGTGTAATATTTTGGTTGCAAAAATAAAAGTAATTTTTCATTTGATCTCTTTTTTATTACCTTGTTTTAGGTTCAACCGTAAGAAATAACATCACGACATTGACCAAGTCACAGACGAATATAAATTCACCCTTATTTACCTGCCATTAGAGTATATTGAATTTCCGCAAGTTGTGTCTTTTACAACTTCACGAGAAAATGTTTCCACGTTCGAAAGATACTACTTAAGCTTTTTACAGTAGTCTATGAAAAAATGCAATAAAATGTTACTGAAGCATAGATAAGTAGCTACTTTCTCACGAACCGAGGAATAGAATTTTTGTAGTGAAACAAAGAGATTTAAGATACTATAGAGAGGCTATCGTATTTATTCATATTATTGGTTGTGTTTATAATATTAATGGTTGTATTTATAATATTATTGGTTGCATTATTATTCTAAGTACTGTTTATTTTATTTTACTTTGTTACCTATTTCAGTAAAATTAATTAAACCTTACTTGGTTTCCGTACGTCTTTTTCGGGTGACCACTGAAAAGCATAATTAAAATTTAAAAAAAATTAAAATTCTTTTAATTCAGGCAAAACCCATATTACATCAAATAAAATTTAACTATACTGCAACACACAATCTAACAAAACCAATATAATAAAAATAATGTCAATGCAATTAAAATAGGTACACATTATAAAGTTCACAGAATTCAAATAAAAATAAAATGTCAAATTCAATTAAAATAAACGAATGAGTAATACAAATTATAGGGTCACAGAATTGAAATTAAAATGATATGTAGAATTACACAGAATTAATATTAAATTAAAAATTATAGATTTCATCAAACAAGTCATAATGCTGTGCTGTGGGTCCCCCATAGCACAGCATCATGCTGAGTGTCAACCTTCTTGTCACAGTCACGACCGCAGCTGCCGACTATTTCTGTTTTGTGCTCGTGATTATATGTAGATCTATTTTGTTTTATTTTTCTGATTACTCGACATAAATATATTTTTATATGCACGTGTGACCCATAGCACAGCATTATGCTGAGTGGCAACCTTCTTGTCACAGTCACGAACTGCAGCTGCCGATTATTTCTGTTTTGTGCTCGTGATTATAAGTAGATCTATTTTGTTTTATTTTTCTGATTACTCGACTTAAATATATTTTTGTTTGCACGTGTGATGCTGTGCTATGGATCCCCAAGCACAGTATCATACTGAGTGGTAACCTTCTTGTCACAGTCACGACCTGCAGCTGCCGACTATTCTGTTTTGTGCTCGTGATTATATGTAGATCTATTTTGTTTTATTTTTCTGATTACTCAAATACATTTTTGTATGCACGTGTGATGCTGTGACAGTATCATACTGAGTGGCAACCTTCTTGTCACAGTCACGACCTGCAGCTGCCGACTATTTCTGTTTTGTGCTCGTGATTATATGTAGATCTATTTTGTTTTATTTTTCTGATTACTCAACTTAAATACATTTTTGTATGCACGTGTGATGCTGTGACAGTATCATACTGAGTGGCAACCTTCTTGTCACAGTCACGACCTGCAGCTGCCGACTATTTCTGTTTTGTGCTCGTGATTATATGTAGATCTATTTTGTTTTATTTTTCTGATTACTCAACTTAAATACATTTTTGTATGCACGTGTGATGCTGTGACAGTATCATACTGAGTGGCAACCTTCTTGTCACAGTCACGACCTGCAGCTGCCGACTATTTCTGTTTTGTGCTCGTGATTATATGTAGATCTATTTTGTTTTATTTTTCTGATTACTCAACTTAAATACATTTTTGTATGCACGTGTGATGCTGTGACAGTATCATACTGAGTGGCAACCTTCTTGTCACAGTCACGACCTGCAGCTGCCGACTATTTCTGTTTTGTGCTCGTGATTATATGTAGATCTATTTTGTTTTACTTTTCTGATTACTCGAGTAAAACACCTTTTTGTATGCACGTGTTTTAGCCCAGTCAATAACAACATCAAACATAGCAAACGCGCAAGTAACAACGATTTTTTAACATGTTGTTAGGTCCCCTGAGAGTAGTTTATACCCAAGTTTGCAACCTTGAAAACCTTACGCTACTCCCATGGTGCTCGAATAACTGCGAAATTTTGGCACTTGTTTCAGTTTTTTTAATATACCTTAAAGGCGCGTTTTTAGGAATCTTTGTTCGAACCCCCAGAAGTACGAGCGAAGCCGCGGGTGAAAGCTATTTTTCGATAATTTTTCACGTTTTGGAAAAAAATGCCCATCTTTGACTAGCTGTATCTTCGCAACCAATATGCCTAGAATGCTTAAGTTGGGATCATAGCTTGCTTTATAAAAAAATGAACAAAGATTCCAAAAAATGCGTCTTTTATTTATGTGTATTTTTCAAAACAACTGGAACAAGTGCCAGAATTTTGCAGTTTTTGGAGCACCACAAGGTTTTCAGGGTTGCAAACTTGGGTATAAACTACAATCAGGGGACCAAAAACAAAAAAAAACGTAGTTACATACGCGTTTATGACGTTTGCCTTTTTTGTGTGGGACTGGGCTATGTCTGAAACAATTATGCCAATTTTTAGAAAGAAATGCCATAGAAAAACTGTAATCCCATATCTCAGTGACGCCATCTAGCATAATATAGCAAAATTACATAAAATCCAAGTTAGACACGATACACTTTTTACCGATACGAATGTTTGATTACCAACCCTCAGATAGTTTGACATATCTAAGATTAATCTTATATAGCATACGCAGGTGCCAGCGAATATGAAGAATATGTAAATAAAATCAACATCCCCTTTACTGAATCCATCGTTATTCAGGAAAGTTGTGATTTTTTTTCTTCTTCTATATATTAAACCGTGAATCGTTATTTTTTTAGTAAGATATCGAACAATAAACTACCCCCATTTCTTGTTGTCAAGTGACACACACGTTCACCCCTGTTTTATTTTGAAATTCTCCAAAATTTAGCCACAATTTTAGTCACAGTCTTATATTTCTTTCCTCCTTTACTTTCGTCTTGAAGCACGAAACCTTGATAAAATATAAATCCAAACCCGTCGATATCTTAAGGCCAAGTCCATCAGTCGATCAGCGTCCCCCAACTAACACGTTTTCCTGTAATGGTTTCAATTTGACCTAAAGTGCTCTCCGAATAAAATCAGCCACGGAAAGAGGCCGTCCTTCGTAATGATATTTTTAGACTTAAATAAATGGAGACGGGGTTTTTTTTGTGGCAAGATAAGTAAGTTTATTTTGTGTAGTTTGTGGTTTTGGTTTATGGGAAATATTGTGGTTTAAGAAAGACAGTCAAGAAATAAAAATGTTTTAAGCACCTTTAGGATAATTTTATTTTGGAGCTTATTATTTTCCGTTACGTTTTGCCACCATTTTGAATGAAAATGAAAGTTGATTAAGGTGACATACAATGGTGTTTGAAAATTGCTATTACTTATAAAAAGGCCTTTGTTCGTTTTTTTATCCCAGAGACTAATTGGACATTTCAAGTGATTTTCGTTTGTTTTTTCAATTCGGAGGCTGACGCTTGCACCTGTCAAATTAGTCTCTGGTTTTAAAAAACGAACTGTAGCAATGGACGAAAAATTAGCAACTCATAAATATGAAAATAAGATGTATGCTGCATTAATATTCTAGTGAATGCAAACGCGATTACCGACCGTTAGATTTTAGGTCAGATATCCAAAACGAGCAACTTCTTTGTTTAAAAATTACAGTGACATTGACAGCGCAGAGTAAGGAACTGTGCCCACTAATAACATATAATAAAGGACTTCATGCCATCATTTGCGAATTTCCTTGCATTGCATTTGTTGCTTTAGCTTTTTGTTTTTTTTTTTTTTGTTTCCTCTTGTTATTTTTTTATATAATTATGTTGTATTGTGTGCCTTTTTGTCTGTCCTAAATAAATGTATTTTCTGTCTTTCTTGCTTTCTTTCTCTTTTAATTGTAGAAAGGAAAAGAGTTGTAACAAAAGAAAAAAAGTAAACTAAAGCTACTAACGTTTTTTTATTGATAATATTGATGACACTATTCTGTAGTTTTTTTTTAATAATTTGATTGATTAAGTTTTAATTTTAAACGTTAATTGCTTTGAATAATAGACAAATTCATAATTATTTGATGTCTATATCCTACAAAAATAAAAATGACACAATAGCAAAACATGACAGACAGTTATGTTTGACTGTGTATCATCTTGCATGCCATGTATGTGTAAGTGTATTTATGTTAAGGACAAATAAATTATCTTATCTTATCTTAAAAAGGTATCTTTTTATTCAGTTGTTATGTCTTAGGTTTTATTTAAACCTTATTTAATAATAACTGTTATTTTATCACCATACCTGCGAATACACAAACACAACCTTTAAATGATACCAAACACACATTACAGAGTCCTAAATAATTACCTATAAAAGTCGTTAAAACCTTCATTACGTAAAGTAGCTTATCTCAAATTTCCATATGTTGGTTAGGTTAGAAATAAAATAAGATTTACGCCCGTCCCGGCAGAGCGGCAGATATATATTAGTGGGGCAAACAAGAACAGAGGAGTAAACTTTATCACTGCTGTAAAAACAGGCAAGTAACCTGGGTTTATAGCCCCTGGAGTGAGCGCCTTTAACTCTCTGGGACCTAAGAATTTTCTATCTCTGGAGGTTTCACAAGAATAACTAAGTTTGCGAAGAAAATTACGTGTTAATTTATTAATGAGAGGGTTTTCTTAGTTAGAAAAAAAATTGACGGTCAGTTGAGCACGTCAGTTTTACTTGGAACTACGAAAACCGCCCTTAAGGGAGAAGCGTCAGGGTAGCCAGCGAAATTCTAATCGATTATAATTGAGTAAAGCCATATTTGTTACGACCGCGAATCATATTTTAATCAACATAAAACCTGACACTCACCTGCAAAATGCAAAAAACGTAAGAAAATTTGAATTTCGCGGGCTACCCTGACGCTTCTCCTTTAATTTGACGAAATAAAGGCGCTTTCAATGTCAAATTATTACAATAAACGTGCGATCGACTGTTCATAATGTCCAAATTACGGTGAATGGTATGGATTCCTCCATGCATGGAACTTTGCCGGGTCTTTAGCGGAACGTGATAATCATCGCTTTTAATGTCATCCACAGCCTGAATCCTCATAACTGTGTAATTAATACAAATTACATCACACATAAGAATTCCCTGTACATAAACTATAAACCATAATGGGTCGGGCCCGGGTTTGGTTCCAAGGTTCTCTCAGATCGGACTTGACGGATGAACAAAATTGAACTTTATACGATTCATTTTATCAACAAAACATAATATTTCCATTCTCTCATCATTTACCGAAAGACGAAATCAAATCAACACAAAACCTACAACTACCACCGATACTTTACCATAGCTTCCACCACAGACTTTCCTTTCACAGGCTAAGAACATATTAAAATGAAAGATGGCCGCTGTGGGTGCAGGTAGTGGGTATAGTGGAGTGACACCGCTAGCACATCGCTCACCGTGCGCCAGACAACTTAGTTCCCTTCAATTGATTCCTACAACTTCTGGAAAAATGAACAGCTGTACAGACTATATTTTTCCTTTGCTTTGTAGATCATAGACAACCGATACACCCGGTTTTTTTTTTCTTTTTTACCGTCGATGGAAATAGCTTTGATATTACAACGAGATTTTCTGGTTGCGTTGGTAACGTTCAGGGGTGAATATTGAATGTGTTTGTTCTAGGTAACCTTTTGCTTATAAAAAGAAAAGTGGTCTTGTTGCTGTTAATAGGTACTTATAAGCTTGTTGTTTGAATATGAAGATGAAAATTGCTGAATAGTTACAGGCCTCCTCCCTTTTGTAAAATGCTTCAATGGTTTGTATAAGTACGTAGTAAGCGATATAATGTATTTTACAATATATGAAATATTTCGAATCGAGAAGTCAACTGCACACCTGCAACCGAACACAATAAACACAAGAAATAAAATTTTATGGAACGTAAAGAGACTACTTCTTTTACTTCATTCTCACTGCTTCGGACGAACCATAAAACTAAAGCTAAATTGAAATTGAGGAGGGCTGGTCGTATACGTCGCACGTTGGAGTATCTGAGGCGTCGTCGCGTCAACAGAGACCCTAGCACGAACGCGCGACTTAAACGTAACGTAACATCGAACGATTTTTTATCGAAAATACAAATTCTATACTTAGTACAATACAATAAATAAATAATACAGCACAATGAGTATCACCCGTAGATACGTACAAAGTACTAAGACTATATAAAAACTAAGTATATATTTATGTGTGGAACGAGTATTTCACTAAAAATTATATTGAATCTACGTTAAGTTTACTCCGCAAGTTCATGCTAACCCAAAAAAATTGGCGTTTTGAAAATGACACCATCATTAGGCCAGAGCTGGAGGAGAGCAGTGGTGGCCCAGTGGTAAGGGCTGCGACTTACGAGTTGTAGGTCGTAGGTTCGAACCCAGACAGGCGCTTTACTTTGTGTAAATTATTTCATCACCACTGCTCTCAAAACGGTGAAGGAAAACATCGTGAGGAAACCGACATGTCCTAGAACCGAAAATTTGAAGACATGTGACATCTACCAACACGCACTGAGCCCGCGTGGTAGATTACGGCCCACTCCCTCTCACAGAGAGGAGGCCTGTGTCCCAGCAGTGGGAACATTATAGGCTGATGATGATGATGATGATTAAGCCAGAGGTAAATAAAATCTTGAATTTTCTACTGCCTGTAATGACGACTCATCACAGGGCTTTACCTGTCGTACCTACTTCAATAGAGCCCCTAGATAATCCTCTATTTGTGTCTAGCTTACATAAGGACTAAGTTCTGAACGGGTGGACCTGGCCGTCCTTCACCGGTCCACACGTAGAACCTGTGGGATACCGGATACTATATCCCTTCGCAAACTATTCAAAGGATGTGGATTTTTTCTTTAGAATAAAAATCATCCCGAAAGACTTTTTTTGCATAGTTATAGATTAGTTAAACAAATAAACATCTTTTCTCGTTTCGCCACAAACAATCAAACTATAACTCATGTCGTGATCAAATTATTTGTCAGTCAGCTGGTGGCGGGGCTGACTACCCAGGCTGCAACAATACACATGATAAGTATCACCACTTGTAAAGGCTAATTTAATGTACCCGATTGTGGTACTACACATAACACGTAACATCACGCCTTGTTTCCCCGAAGGGTTGGGCAGAGGTGTCCCTGTAGCAGGTACACCCACATTTCGCCAGTTATGTTTAAGTCCCATGTAATAGGGGGCGAGCCTATTGCCATCAACCGGGAACAAATCCAGACTCCGAGCTGCTACTGACAAATTTCAGATAGAAAAACCCAATAACACTTTGCCCGACCCGGGAATCGAACCCAGGACCTCATGCTCAGCAGTAGCGCTTGCGATCACTAGACCAACGAAGCAGTACTAATAAGAACAAAACCCATTCTGTAGTTAATTAAAACACCAAGCACCAAATCACTTGATGAAGCCATCGTGTTATCGATCAGTCCATCAATTTAAACAACCTACTCTTAACGACAGGTACCGTACACGTAATTAAAAACAAAATAAGTGTCCCCAGTACCTATGTACCTATAGGTCCTACGTATACGTCCGACCTTTTAAAGGGTCAGGATTAAACAGTAATGAAGTGAATAATCCAGACGAAGCGGCGCGGAAAATTATACGAAATTTCATTTCTAACAAAAATGTTGGAATGGAAACGATTCGATGATCATCCCCGTAATTAATCTTTGCATTTCGATTTCTGAGAGAAAGTTGGGAACAATGGTTGCTTCGGTTGTAGGGTGAGCAGAGCTGTAAAGGCTCAAAAGCTGAAACCTATTTGTAATGTAGGTAAGTGAAATTAAATATTTCAGCCACTATCAGGTAGACTCTCAAGTGTTTCAGATGTATCCGAAAAAGGTTACTGAGAATTTCTGAGATAAAAAAAACATGTGTGCAATTCACACGTGGTAGAAGTGAAACCTTCAAAAATTTCTATCTCATTTTCTCCCACGTTAAATCTTATGAATTTATGTCTCTGTCTATTTTTACTGTCGCTTTTTCGTTTCATCGACTTGCAAATCACAACGATGTCAAAGAAGTTTTCACTTCAAAAAGGAAGGTCTTCCAGTGATAGACTCTTTGTTTGTCACGGAAGTAATACAAAGAAACTATTTGTTGGAATATGTAGAGGATGAGGGAGTCGATTCATCTTTAAGTAAACGCTCTCAATAATATATTAGCTGTAAAATCTTTATATATATAATTCTTCTGTGAGTGTGTATGTCACTGAACTTCTCTCAAACGACTGGACCGATTTTGATGAAATTTTTTGTGTGTGTTCAAGGGGATCTGGGAATGGTTTAGACTCACAATCGGACCCGATAGGTGGCGGTATTCGGTCAGGACAACGTCTGTCAGGTCCGCTAGTACTGTATAAAATACCAAGTCAATATTGTGATAAACACAGCAAATGTCATATTACAGTCCAACAAAGTTACCTATACAAACTGCAAAATTCCTAAACATTCAATCAACGCAATCAAAATTTAATCGCATTATTCAGCATAACTCGATATTTGCCGATACATGAACTGAATCAAAATCGAACAGAAGGCAACTCGCAAATTTTGAGCAACATTCAACACATATACAATTTGCCAACTAGAGGCATTGGAGCTCTCACTTGTTTAATGTTGCCAACTTCTACAAAGCTCTTCAAGACAATGCTTCTGATTTTATAGTTGAACTGCTCGATTTTTGTTCGAAAATTGGCAAAAAGTTGGGAAAGTAACATAGATATAAATCGGTTCTATGGCATTGTATGGTTAGAACTTTTTCTTAGTAGTTCCATAAATATTTCAGGGGTTGTGTGGTGAAGATACGTGCTCGCGAGGAGCACAAACATGTCCATTAGTTGCGAGTTGAGCACATTTTTCGCAATTTCCTGCGGTACGAGACGCTCGGCAGGGACTAAATTTTTCAATGCTCCTGTACTAATCTAGTGTAGCTGTGTTTACGTTGCCTTGCACCGGCGGCGATCTCGTGTTTTTATTTAGTTTTCGTTTGCACCTATTTCTATGTTTACTGCCGCCAGCAAATTATTGTTCATTGAATGATTTTGCAGCACATCTTTGTTTTTTTTTTATAGTATGTGTTTTGTCATGCGCCATCTCCAGTTTTTCAATGAAAGAAACCATTATGGAATTGATTCAAAGAGAGAAATTATTAGCAGCTTTTCTAGCTATTAAACATTCTGCAACCAATACACCTTGTACCTAGGTACATTTGCCAAGCAACGTTATAATCACAACACAACTTTCCATCTAATGTCTAACTTCAAAGACATATTAAACCCAAAAGATCTCAAATACGCTAACAAACTTGCTAACAAAAACGAACAGCGTGTCAAATAACTTATAATCCCGAGTCCCAACATGGATACCCTCTCAAAAGCGACCTGTTCGCAAAACGAACGCGCATTAGCTGTAAGAGCTAGACAAATTAACTGAAGGTGATAAGTTGCCAACTGCGGGCAAGAAACACGGGGTAATAAAAACGTTGCCCAGCTTCTTCTGTACAGGCGATAAAAGTTGGAAGTACGGAACGAAGTAAAGGTACCTTAGTGCTGCTGAACGCTGAAATGGCATGAACTGTTAGGTACACATAGGGTTAAATTATGTTCTAAAGTTTTAGATCAATACTGATGTAAGTTTTCAGGGTATTGATTCTTCGAAGGTGGAAATTCAGAATGAAGATTTGGTTTTCTCCATAAGCATTTTCTTACAGTAACTGCAAAATGAACTTGTAAGTTTAATTTATAGCGTATATTTAGCCGTACCGTATTTAATAATAAGGTATTTTGTCTACTAGGAAAAACGTCTCGATTTACCCTTCCATTTTTCGAAATATCCACACATGTTTGCTCTGCAAATGCGTCTATAATTTTTCATAATTATGACACCTTAAAAACTTAAATGAAAATCATATCTTTCAATTTAACGCAACTATTTTAAACAGTATTTTCTTTATAAATACCTACATAAAATTAACAAATACTTCGTTGTTATTCGCCAAACCCCAAGTCCAAGGGTAGAATATTAAGCAGCTGGAACCAGACTGGACTAAGTAAATAAACAACCGGCCTACGCCTCGGAAAACAACGTAAATCCGTAGTCTGACCCAATATTACCCGATAGTGATCTACCTTACTTTACTTTAAGTAAATGAGATCTAAAAACCTGTACAAGCAAGGTTTTTGTCTTACTCTTCTTCCTTGCTTTAAATTAATTTCCTAATAGAAAAAACTTTAAACAAAAAAAAAACAACTGACTTCCAAAAAAAACACTACAAAGTGAAAAATTACTTTAATTTCGGAAGTCGGTGTCTTTGGTTTTGAATTTTCGTTTTTTGCCACCGACTTCCGAAATTAAAGTTATTTTTCACTTTGTAGTGTTTTTTTTTGGAAGTTGGTTGTTTTTTTTTTGTAAAAAGTTTTTATTTTTCACTTTTTAGTTGTGTTACCACTTCTTTATTCGAATACCACTACCTGCTATGTAAATATAAGAGGAACTTAACATATTATCCACATACTAAGTGGGAAAAAATTCGTATTATTGAAGCTAACTCAAAAACTACCCAAGCAAAGTTAATAAAAATTATATGGGACCATACGGAAAGCACCAGCTTTCAAATAAAAAAAGAATTATCAAAATCGGTTTACCCAGTAGAAAGTTCAGAGGTAACAAACATAAAAAAAAATACAGTCGAATTGAGAACCTCCTCATTTTTTGAAGTCGGTTAAAAAAACCGGCCAAGTCAGACCACGCACAAAAAAGCGTTCCGTAGTTGGGATGAATTTATCCCAAGTACTTGAAAAACATGTTCTCCCAAACATCGATATACCTCACGGTCAATTTTCCAACTGTAAATATAATTTGTTTGTTTTCGCAAAAAAAAACATAATAATAGAACTACAAATTAACGATTTTCGGACTTTTTCCTTTATTTGTGCCTTAGGCCTTGCTTCCTGTAAAATTTCATGATTCTAGGTCAACGAGAAATACCCTGTAAGTTTTGATTTATTTGCGAGTATCAAAATATGTCACATAAATGGCCGTATTTTCTTTTGCGTTTACTTAGAAGCTTGATTTTTTTTTGAGCTCCAAGGGACCGTAGACCTACATAATTGATATTAATTTCAACTTGATACCTACTCGTTCCAGGGAAAAAGGGTCTTGACAGACTGACAGACAGACAGACAGACTGGCAAACAGACGGACAACGAAGGTACTATAAAGGTTACGTTTTTTCCTTTTGAGGTACGAAACCCCAAAAAGGTCTTTGTTGAGATGTGATCAAGGATATTTTCGCTAGATAATAAACTGTGATGTTTTCTTCCTACATGTTCATTTGCGGAGTCTATGGCAATGCTGTAGAGCCTTATGACCGTTTCTACTAACACTAAGTCACACTTAATGTAATGTGTAATTAAAGCGCACTGCTTGATTTTCAACGTTCGGCTCAGCGCTGAGAGTTAAAATTCAACAGTGCAATAACATCTTAGCATTGTATTAAGGATCACTTAGTTTTAGTGAAAACGATAATTGTTTTATTAAATTAAAGTCAAATAATTTATTTCAATTAAGCACATAAAAGGCACTTTTGAGCGTCAAAAAATACAATTGATCCCCTTCCAAAATGTAGTTTTCGTATGGAGAAGAATGGGCAAGAAGCTCCACCGTTACTCTTCTAAAACGTTTTACAATATTTTGTATAAATTAATTATATAATTATTAGTGAAGACGATGCACCTGGAATAAGATTACTATACCACAATAGGTAAAAAAAATAAAAATGAAGCACTGACAGATAAATTAATTATGTGATAGATACATGGTGTTCACATTTTCACAAACATTGTAAAAGTATACGATATTTCAAAAAAATTAACAAGTAATAATAATAAGTCAGTGTGTGAGTTCAAGTAATCACAGAATGTAAGATCAATGTTATAAAAACCACTTACTAAAAGGGATTCGCCATACCCACGTCACTGAAATACGTATTCCAAAAAAATGCATTCCCCAATACTCAGTAACTCTCAAAACACACCTTTCCTTGCACATACTTACAACATCACACACACACACCTACACCCATTGTACACAGATCACAAATGAATTCACTAAAAGCGTTCTATTCACGCTCATTCCGACCAGAACTCCTAACAACCAGTGATCCATAGCCCACATGTAATTGAAAACGCTGTTACAGAAAACCCAGTGCAGTTTGAACTAGTCTAGAATTTTCTAAACATAGCTAGGAAAGCAGGCGCAGTCATTAGCGTTACTACCTACTGCCTAACTACCACTCGGTGTAAACGAGGCAGGCCTTGCATAGAATGTGTGGAATCTTGGCTGAGCTGTTTGTGAATGTTTTCGTGAATCGAATGATACAAGCGGTTTTTTTTTTGTGTTATCAGTATTTAATTATTTTCGACTGCCTCGTTGGACTAGTGGTCGCAAGCGCTACTGCTGAGCATGAGGTCCTGGGTTCGAATTCCGGGTCGGGCAAAGTGGTATTCGGTTTTTCTATTTGGAATTTCTCAGTAGCAGTCCGGAGTCTTGATTTGTGCCCGGTTGATGGCAATAGGCTCGCCCCCTATTACATGGGACTTAAACATAACTGGCGAAATGTGGGTGCCCTTTTTTTTTTTTTTTTTCTGGGTGGGAAATTATCAAATAACTTCTCCCGCTCTGGGTGGAGCGGGAGGGCGTGTCAGACTCCTACTGACTAAAACCCACCCGTGTTCCTTCGGTTGCCCTGTTGCCGGGGGCCACGATTTCCCTATCGGTTTTCTTCGAACCCCCGGCAGGCACTGGCCCTAGTGGACCCCGTCAATTCTGCTGACATCTCTTTGAGGCGCGCGTGGAACACGACGCGCCGTCGACCCGGGCTTGGTCCTTATCGGACGGCGAGCTACCCATTGCTCACCGTCCGCAAGCCCGCGCCTACGGTGGGGTTCATATTGGCTGAACTAAAGTTCTTTACCCGAAATTGTTCTTCCTAACGATTTGTAATCCGAATGATCACTCTTCCTAAAATTTTTCATCCTAAAGTTTTCATTCATACTATTTGTAGTGCTACCGGCGATGTTTTTAACACTCATGTTTCCGAAAATTGTAATTAATAATATCATTAATGTAAATATATTTAAACTCCTACTGTTTTTTATCATAACGCTTTTATCCCTAAACATAATTACCATAATATTTTCACTCATACTCAGAAAGAAACATTTACCAAGTGTTATAAAAAATATATGTGGGTAGAAGATGATATTTATAGTTTTAATTTGAGGGTTTGATTATTTATTATTTGGGGGTATGCTTTACATAACGTACTGTGTTGTGTCTATTGCTAAGTTCATGTCGGTGTATTATCATTATTACGTGCATGTTTGCAACGATTCGTTTCTTGGGGGCACTATGAAAAAAATACTTAGAAAAATTTCGCGACCAATTTCGATGTAGCGCTCGCCGGCCGCTGCCGCGGCACCGCTCGCTTCGCTCGCTCGGCTCGCGCGTAGTTGGTCACAGTTCTAACCTAACCTAACCTATGGATATCTTTAATCTTATCTTTTTTTTTTAATCTAAACAAAAAGATATGACTTTGAATAATAGTATAAAAGATGGTTATGTTGAGAAAATATAGGGAAACAAATAAAAGTATAATAGATGTTTATTGCTACTGACATTATGAAGTTGAATGCTTCGGAATTATGAACATTAGAGACAGAGTAGTTAGGAATTGTGATTGTTAGGATGAAAAATGTTAGGAAGAACATTTTCGGATTTCCAATTATCGGAGTTGAAAATTTAGGTGAACTTTGGCGCACCCCCTACGGTGGCCGGAAATCGGCTCGCGATTCCCGCCCCGGGCGTCTCCTCCTATTGCGGCGGTTTGGGGCGTGAGGGCGCGAAGTTTGCTTCTCCCTCACGCGTTCCGCCTCCTCCTTCGCGAGCATTACCGCTTCGCAGAAGGAGGTGATGGCCTGCCATTTCCTCTCGCTCCGTACCATGGCCTGAACCAGGGCCGGACGCGAGAGATCACCGCCGCCGATGGCCTCTACGAGGACACGGCGTTGCTCTGCCCAAGCTGGGCAGACCTCCACCGTATGCTCCACCGTGTCCTCAGGCCGATCCACACAATGGTGACACCCGGGTGTTTCCTCCCGCCTTATCCTGAACAGGAACCTCCCGAAGCAGCCGTGTCCGGTGAGGACCTGCGTTAGGCGGAAGGTGAGAACGCCGTGGCGTCTCTCCAGCCACTCCTCAAAGAGGGGTCTTATCGCCGCGATTGTGGCGTGCCCAAATGTGGGTGTCCTCACACACCTCTGCCCAACCCTTCGGGGAAACAAGGCGTGATGTTATGTTATGTGTGTTAATTATTTTAATCTTCTATAAAGGGTTAAATTTAATTAGCTAACGAAATTTCGCAGATGTGATAGGATCGATACCTAATGACGATAAAACAACAAAAAAATAAACTCTTAAATTCAAGTAATTAAGGTCTATTCAAATCCTTGTTTCCAATTGATGTTATTTCCACTTAAACAAATATCAACTTTATGTTAGTTTAAATAAAGCTGATTTTAGACTGACTGTTGAAAAAGTCATTAAAAAACATGAAGTTTTAGCGCAAACTGAACCTTATGTGTATACATTACAATTGTTTTTCCTAAAACTCGAGCTCGAACTCGAGTTTGTTTACTTGTTTGGCAACTAAATTGCGAACGCAGATTACATCTGACTACGAGATAAACGGCCGCTGTTAGTGCAGTTTCTTCAAATTATGATTTAAAAAAAAAAAGTTTTTTTAATGATCTTTAAATATCGATATCCGTCACATCTGAGTTTGGCTAGGTAATTTCATTTGACCCTGCATAATAAGAATGAAATAATGTTCGTTGGTGAGCGCATCACTTCAGAACGGTTGGACCGATTTGGCAAACGTTATTAGAAAATGTTTGTAAAAATCAGGTTCCTACGGAAAGAAAAATGTGAAAAGTTGCCGGAAAATTCGGGAAAACTAAAAGTGCATTTTCTATAGGAATTTTGTACGAATTATTTAAATTTGGACAGGATACCGTCAGAAGATGTTTTGAGGCCCACTTGCATCACAAATCACTCAATGCATTTAGCGCCTTTTCTGTCAATCGTTTGAAGATGACAGAGACAGAGTGATGGTTTTAATACGTTTAGCGCTAAATGCATACGTTTAGCGATAAATACGTTAAGAAAGTCGAGTATTATTCTGATAATTAATTTTATAGGTAAATAGTAGGTACCTTCATCTATAGATATGTTTATTTTAAATACCTAGGTAATTTTTACTACGAATGTTCACGATACGAGAAAATTCCAATGAATCTTCTCACAGTAACAATACCGTCTTTGTTTCAAAATGAAACAATGAAATAAAATCCGTAAACAAAGTAGCTAAGTTATTGCTGCATCACGGATCGTAGGTTCGAACATTAGGGATAAGAGGAGACAAAAAAAATTACAATCAGGTAGATAATTCAAAAATATTGGACACGTATTTTTTCTTTTGTTACGTAATTTAAAGATTACGGCGATACATTGAGTTAAAATGTGCCATGACTTCACGAGTATGTAGATTTTTATATTTACTTGAGAGATGTAGTAACCCCCACTCCCCAACTTTAATGCGTTTTATCTAAGTAATTTTTTATTAAAAATGTTAGAGCAAAAAATATGTGTCTAATATTTTTCATTATCTGACTGACGGACTTAATAGATTTTTTTTTTTTTACCCAGGCATCATACCTATTATAGGTTACTTTGTACTTGTGTGATGACCAGTACCCTAATTGCGTAATACAATACAATCACAATCTGCTTCGATTTGAAACAGATTGCTAATCCATTACTTCATAAGTAGGAAAACAAAATCTGCTCAACAACGTAAATAACGCAATGAATGTTGTTGAACTGTCAAACTGAAACAAATTAGGCAAAATTGTTTACGAAAATAAGTTACGCAATTAGGGTACAGATTTGTGAAAAATACCAAAATAAGTTACACAATTAGGGTACAGATTTGTGAAAAATACCAAAATTGGTTTGGATTGTAATAAATACATGGATGTATTTGATATTGGATGTTGTTTTTTTTATCGATTTTGGTGACGAAATTACTAGAGCACAAAATCAGATTATAACAACTCACTTTTTACCCGAAAAGAAACTACTTTACTATTACCTACACTATAACCGATAAAATAACCTCAACCCCAATAGATTTATTCGGAAAATAAATCAAGGCGGTAGGCTCATTTTTCCTTGTTCCCATTATAGGGGTGTGAACGGTAGAGAGTGGAGTACCGCGGGCCATTTGTACCATAATTTCATGCGACGGATACAGCAATGGCGGCAAACAACCTTTTGTTTCAAGCATCAAATACAGTTTTTGTTCTCGAACAATGCTTCTGTTAAAAATATAGTTGCTCACGGAAATAGTTCGCTGTTTTATACAGAGTTTTAAAAGATCGGGTAGTTGTTTTCTTTTATGCTGAAGTTTTATTTGCAGGTTATATTGTCTGGTAGAGCAGTGGTGGCTCAGTGGTAACGGCCGCGACTTACGAGTTGTAGGTCGTAGGTTCGAACCCAGACAGGCGTTTTACTTTGTGTAAATTATTTCATCAGCACTGCTCTCAAAACGGTGAAGGAAAACATCGTGAGGAAACCAGCATGTCCTAAAACCGAAAATTCGAAGACATGTGACATCTACCAACCCGCACTGAGCCCGCGTGGTGGATTACGGCCCACTCCCTCTCACAGAGAGGAGGCCTGTGTTCCAGCAGTGGGAACATTATAGGCTGATGATGATGATGATGATTGGCTAGTTGTTTATTTATGAAAATGTAAAGAGAAATGGCAACTTACACAAATATTATACTATATAGATCAATATTTAATGCACTTGTATCAGGTACTCGTATATCTGTTGTTAAAACACTCCGAAGCCAGATATTCAATCAATCAATCTTCCAAGCCTTTTCCCAACTATATTGGGGTCGGCTTCCAGTCTAACTGAATACAGCTGAATACCAATATTTTACATGGAGCGACGTCTATCTGACCTCTACAACCCAGTAACTGGGTAATACGATACTTCTTGGTAAGACTGGTTGTCAGACGACCGAGACGATGGCTTCTGACGTATCGACTGTCAAAGATCCACGAATGACAGCCGGGATCAACGGGTTTCTGAGGCACGTAGAAGTCTCGGTATGTAAAGATGGCCGAAGCTACATACTATGCTTGTAAAATCAGTGGGTTCTTGTAAATAGTGCGACAAGTAGGGTTCGAACTTGAACCTACTCGTATCACCGCAGAACAACACCTCAACCTTTGAACTATAGCCGCTTAATATTTCGCCCGAACACAAATTTATTTGAACAAATTCCAGGAGATCGTAGACTGATCTAAAACTTTCACTATTCCTGATAAAGAGGAGGCTCCCTAAATTGTATGTTAATTTGCATTAATATTCTGAAAAAGTTACGCATAAAATCAAAATGGAACTTTAGTCCGTATATGATTTATTGGATCTTTTTCTTTCCAAATATAAGACAGTTACGTAATTGGAACATTTTCGCTCGATCCATTTTTTTTTTTTCGAAAAACGTCTTTTTTAAAGATTATTTGAAACAAAAACAAGATTACTCGGCTTTTATGTGTAAAATAATGATTGACAGTAAGAAAATATAGTTAATTATCCAAATATAAGATTATTTTTCTCTAGATCAATTATTACTTTAGTTATAAACGAAATAAGCATTGAGACTTACGACATTTAGTTCCGTGCTTGAACACGACCAAAGAGCGCACGCGATATTCAACTTTATTTCTGGTATGTTAGCGTTTAGCACATAGTGGAGTGGTGGGGTGCATGGGGGCGGAGTTTGCGTGTAAATTGTCTTTGGAGTGCATGGCCTTAACCCCGCGTCCTATTTAAAAGTGATCGTGGCGCAAATACGCGATCGTCGCGTTGATTATGTCACTTTTTGTTCGGAAAACTGGAAAACGCCCTCTGTCGGCGCGACCACGCGTTCAGGTTCACCGAACAAAAAGTGACATATGAACGAGACGATCGAATATTCGCGCGACGATTGCTTATCGAGGACGCTGCCTTAAACTATCACAATTTAATTGAATGTTCACGTAGCGTGAAATACTTTCAAAACAAAGACACACACGTTACACCATTAAAAGTAATAATAACGTTTATTTGACTTAATAAAACATAGCTTAATACAGTAAAGGTACCATTCCGTACCCGACCGCAGGAGGCAACTGCAGGCGACGTGTCGCGGCGTCATGTCGCTGCAGTCATGATTCCGAACCCGACCACAGGCGGCAACTGCCCGTATTCCAGTCGGTAGATAGAAGATAGAAAAACGTGACTATCGCTCGAGCGTTGGCGGCTCTACTGGTCTGCGGTCGGACTGCACGTGTCGTCTGCCACTCGCCCGTATATAGCTGCCCACGACGTATCGCTAGCTACGGAAGGTATTTCATAGAAATTCAAAGAAACCAGTCATGTCGCGGCGACACATCGCCTGTAGTTGCCTCCTGCGGTCGGGTACGGAATGGTAACTTTACATTATTAAGAATTATACTCCATTTGCAATAAAATTAAACATTTAAATAAACCTTTTTACAGTCCGTTCAACCGATTTTGACTTTTATTGCGTTGGTGGCATGACAAATGGCAGCTGCAGTAAACAGTTGGTAAGTAAAAACTTACAAATCTTTGAAATCAGCACCCTATTTGCGTAACACATTTTCAATCACAATCCGAGAGTATTGAAGGATATTGCTAATCCATTACTTCGTAGGTTTGAAAAATTTGTCTGCTCAACAACGTAAATAACGCAAAACGTGGGTGAAATGTCAAAATGAAACCCATTAAAGTCCCCGTCACGAGAAGCTATAATTTTTGTAAATAAAGAACTTCTACCAAGTTACGTAGCGACAATTTAATCAACAACAAATAATCCCAAATTTAATGAAGTCTAACTAACGTACGTGTTATACGAAACTAATGAGCAAATTCACTTGATCGGGTTATATTTTAGCGATATAAAGCGCTGTCGTCTAAGGTTTTGTGGTACTGGAACGCATCTGATTCATGGAACGTAAACATTTGAGCCACGATTTTGAAGTAAGTTCACGCTGACGTTGTCTCTGCTGTCTTTCGAGTTTCGAATGCGTCTGTTTGTTTGTGGTGTTTTCGCGGATTAGTTATATTGTTTGTTTGTAATTAGATGTGTGTGTTAATATAATTATATCCCTGTAAAAAAATAGTACAAAACTGTTTTTATTTTATTTTACCCAAAGATTGCAAACCCCTGAATGTGTGTTTACAAAATTTATAGCTTCTCGTGACGGGGACTTTAGGATCAATTGTCATTTTACATGTGACGCAATTACCCCGCTGTGCTCTGCCGTGGTAAACTAGGTGTAGAAACTTACAGATCACATTACATGACACTTCCAAAAATAGAAACTGGAAGCACTTAATACGTCACAGATTCTTAGGTATGTGTTAAAACAGTTCCATCTATTTTCGTGACTGACAGACAGAAAACACACAACCTAAACCATTATGAAACATCTATGAATTTTTTTTTTCAGAGGTAATAAAGAAACTATCTCTCAGTGGATCAAACAGTGTTTTGAAATTTGTAAGCTCAGGGTAATTAAATGTCGGTGAGCAATGGGTAGCTTGCCGTCCGATAAGGACCAGGCCCGGGTCAACGGCGCGTTGTGTTCCACGCGCGACTCAAAGAGATGTCAGCAGAACTGACGGGGTCCACTAGAGCCGATGCCTGCCGGGGTTGCGAAGAAATCCGAAAGGGAGATCGTGGCACCGGCAATATGGCAACTGAAGGAACACGGGTGGGTTTTAGTCAGTAAGAGTCTGACACGCCCTCCCGCTCCGCCCAGAGCGGGAGAAGTTATTTGATAATTAACCACACAAAAAAAAACCGGCCAAGTGCGTGTCGGACCACGCACAATGAAGGGTTCCGTAGTTGGGATGAATTAATCCCAAAAACAAAGTTAACTTTGTAGTTGAAAAATATGTTCTCCCATACGGAATGTATGGGAAAACATGTTTTTGCAACTGCAAAGTTAAGTTGGTCAATTATTACTCGTTAACTTGTAGAGCCTACTTAGCTGTGATAGTTTTCCTTTTAATTTCGTTATATAAACTACTGTTGTGATTTTTTCACACACCCAAAACCAACCATTTAGCCGGCAGGGGGGGACACACTTGACTCTAACAAAAATTAGCACTTTAAAGCTTAATACTTTGCAAACGGATCCCTGAATCCAAAAATGGTTTTCACAAACTCAATGTTTTTAAAGGACCTTTCCAATGATACCCCTCACTATGGGTTAAAAAAAGAAAAAAAATAACATCATCACTTTACGTGTATGAGAGGTACCCTAAAAAAAATGTTTTTCATAATTTTATTTTACCACTTTGTCGACGTAATTAAAATATATACCTATGCCAAATTACAGTTTTCTAGTACTAAGGGTCTCGGAGCTAGACCGCAGACAGACAGACAGACGGACATGACGAAACTATAAGGGTTCCTTGTTTACTACGGAACCCTAAAAAGGGTAATTAAATGTTCAGCAAATTAAATACCAACTTATATTGCTCGTATACTCATAACTGTCATTCTTTGACAATTGTATGAAACGGCTATAACACGGCTAATTGACGTAGAGTTTCAATTTGATAAACAATTAGATTTCTCGACTGTGCACACGTGAACGAAGTTACAAGCGATTAGTCAGTCGTACAAACCGCTATATCTCACGCTGCCCGCTCCGCCATCTCATAAACTGCCGTAATTATACCAAACTATCCGTCACTGGTCTTAATTCGCAGATCCTAATTACGTGGTTCCATGAAGTTCAGACCGAACTTGGTTTATGGCCGAGCTAAAGAAATAATTTACAATTTGTGGGTGCAATTAATGCGACTTTAGGAAACGTATAGGTACGGCCGATTTTTGTAGTTACAGATCAAAGACAAAAAAATCGCAATATGATGGTAAATCTGTTTTTATTACATCTATTCAAAAAGAGCTAGTTTATTCTTCGTAAATAGGGACTAAAATAGCTCTTTAATCCCTAGGGACTAAAAGTGATTTGGAATGTGGATATAGTTAGTAAAATACTCTAATTATTTCTATGTTGTTTTATTTTTCCTAATTGTATGTAAATCAATAAACGTGGTATTCTTATTCGTAAGTTGCACTTACTTATTTTCTCAAAGCGGGTGATAAAAAGTAGAGTGTCCACCTCAGGAGCAACACTATTTTAAGCTCGAGTGACGTACTTTCGATTCAAAGAAACACTCTCGCCTTTAAAATAGTTGTTTACTCCCTAGGCAAACAATCTTCCATTTTTATCAAACCGATATGTAAAGGCAAGTCACCGTAGATACAAAAAGTACGCTAGGAACAAAAAATTGCACCGTAGGTACTGTGGGATGTCGTTAGGATAGATACCAATAGTGTAAAACCAAGTTTGCAGTTTCGAAAGGCATGTGCTAATAAGTGCGTGATGCTAAAAAAACCTCGAAATTTTCGGACTTCTTTCAGTCGTTGACTTATAACTTCTATAAGGTGCATCCTACGTTTATAAGTCACCACATACATTTTAGTACCCAAAATTTGCTACTATTTTAGCGCATCCGTAGCTCTGTAGCTCTCAAGAAAAACCTCAGATACCGCACTTCATATATTGGCCATTTCTCCAAAAACCTTCAAAATTGATTGCAAAATAGCGGGCTCTTATCGATATCATGACGTCATGTTCCAAGTTATATCATGCAGACAGTAGACACCTTTGCATAAACGCATTGACATTTTCTACTCGCTGGTCGGTGTGGCCTTGTTGGTCGTCAGCGTTGCTTTGATTAAGAAGTAAGGGCCTGCGCCCACAGGCGGCACGGCACGGCAAGGGATTTTTATGCGACGAATAGGAATATAACTTACATTTATTTATCTCGTCATCTGTTACGACGCCTCATTGAGGTGGATAACAATTAAAATTCTATTGTGTCTCTTTAATGACAGTTGAAAAGGGATTACCAACCAGTTACATTACAAATTATCTTTTACAATAGTAAAACTTAGTTGTATTACATTATCCTGTAACGCACACTCAATTACAGGTAACCACAGCTTACACATTATCAAGTACTTAGTGCTCTGAATAAATAATTTAAATTAAATTAAGAATAAAAAAACAAAAAAACAATATACGCGCCATTATAAAAGTTTAAACTTACACGAATACAATACAGTAAAACCAAGCATTAACTTGATTATCAATATTATGTATTAATGAATTCAAATTAAAATATTAAAAAAATTGTAAATAAAAAGTAAAACGTAGAATTATAAAGTAAATTAAATTTGATATAAATTAAAAGTATGCATTATTTAATTATTGGAATGATAATTCAAATGTCCTCTAACCGAAAGTGCTTATATAATTTGTTTTTAAAAGTGTTGAGACTGTCATGATTGATATCGATTTCAGCTTTGCGGCCATTTTGCGGCATAAAGCATTATACAATTTGGTAGCTCTCGTTAGGGGAGAGTTGTCACCTAAATTGCATGTATGACAATAGAATTGAAAATTCAGTGATGATGCCTAAAGACTAGCATGATGATTAAGTTATATTTGTATTCGTGGCATAAAAATTAAAATGTATTATTTACATAATAACTGCCTCGTTGGTCTAGTGGTCGCAAGCTCTACTGTTAAGCATGAGGTTCTGGGTTCGCTTCCCGGGTCGGGCAAAATGTTATTGATGGGTTTTTCCATCTAGAAATTCTCAATAGTAATCCGGAGTCTGAACATTGGTGACAAGACATAAATAATACATAAGACACTGTGACAAGATCCGTCGCGACTGCATACAAAAGTAGCTCGTATGCGCAACCCAGCGCCACCACTTAAAGAAATATCCGGCTTCCCCACTCCTTTTACCGCCTGCGTATTTTATAATACTGCACTTTCCCGGTTTTAATTAAACTCCAGCTAGTTCAAGTGTATTTTTACTGAATCAAGGGTCTGCAATAACTTTGAAAGTTCTTATAACCCTGGGCTTTACAAAAAGGTTTCTCATTCTATGGAATAATTTGAATGGTGAGTTTTATATTTGAATACATGTTATATTGATGCTAATTTAATTAAATTTAAAAAGTATTCAGAAATCTGCTAGGGCCGTATACCGTGTGATGTGTTAACGCCATTTCATAGTTTTTCCGTTGCTAAAAAGGCATGGAACAACACAGGATTTAATACAAGTTATTTCAAAACTTAGTTGCCTTGATCACACGTACCGAGTAGATGGGTGAGTCAATGCTCTCGGCTGAGTACTCGGTACGTGTAAACACATCACCGAGTGCTCGGCCGAGTTAAAGGACGAGACAGTCACTCGGACCCTGTTCTACCTATTTTATTTACTGGACCGAGTGCCCACCCCCGCGCTTCCCCGCACTGACTTGCTTCGCCACTCGGCAGGTATAAACATGCACTTGGTGCGCACTTGCCATCCGGCACACTCACGTTGGTCGCAGCACGCTACCGTACAACTATCTTTTTGCGATCCATTGTCTCGCTAGTAGGCAGCGTCGAAACTAAACTGATTGACTGGCTCGGTGCAAAGTATAAAATACGTGTACATCTACTCGTCCATCCAAATCTCTCGGCCTAGTATAATTTTGCTGTCTCGCCCATTTACTCCCTACATGTGATCAAAGCATAAAGGCGCGGTTACACGGTGCGAGCTACTAGCGTTGACAGTAGACAGCTACTGCCACTTATACTGGCATGACAGTAGCTCGACTCGCCTCACCCAGTCACACTAGTGCGAGCTGCTGGCGTGACATTAGACAGCTACTGCACCTCAGCACTCGCATATCTCGTGGATCTCGCTCAATCGTCGGACATGTCAAGTCACGTGCAATGTTGTCGCAAAATACACGACTGATTTTCATATCATAATAAAAGCTGTTACAAAAATACTTTGCGCTGAAATACTTCGAGCTGACTGCACCCGGAGAGCACCTGATCTTACGAGCTACTGTCATTTCGTTAAAATCGTGCGAGTTGACGTCCGAGTCACATGCGAGTGGCGTGGTGGGAGAAGGCGTGTGGCGAGTAAAAATAAAAAATGTTTTAGCAACGTGGATGCGAGCTATTGACCGACTCGCACATGACAGTAACTCGCATGATGCGGTCCCACGGCGCAAGTTGCTGCACTGCAGTAACTCGCCTCGCCAGCTCGCACGCTAGCTCGCACCGTGTAACCAGGCCTTAAGGGTGCTGCCTGCAACACCTACCTGTTTTGTTAACTAGCATAAGTATGTCAAGTGCAGTACCTACAGATGATACTATTTAATATAAATTATTATTATTAAAAAATTATATCATTAAAGCCTAAAATGATTCATCTTTTGCCAGATGATTTCATTGTTGTTTTTCTCTTTAATATTTCATTCGTATAATTGGATTCAAAAAGAAAACCGCAGAGTAATCACATTCACAACAACGGTTGGACGGATAGCAATATAGTTACAACAAAGTGACGCATAGTGCAGAAAGCTACGATTATCTGTGGTCGGTAATGGGAATCGTCCATTAGCTTCAGGGAAATACTTCATACACCATTACAATCATGTGTACGACAATAGGGGAACATGATACGTCTACGAGATACTCTATTTCTTGTGGAGCAATTTTTCTTCTATACCTAAATACTATTAGTTATTGTTTTTTTATTGGCGTCTCGGTCATTGGCCCACCTACATTTTCTAGCATTTTTTATTTCAATATATATGTCGGAGACGGTCATGTGACTTTCGTTATTATCAGCGATATTTTAACTACTGTGGGCGTAGTGTGGGTAGTGTTGGTTAATGCGCAATAGAAAAACAGTTTGCAGTTCAGATCACATTATAATTTACTATCAAATGAATCACACTAGCTAAATTATACACACACTGCACTGGTTGCGACGGCGTTTATTAAAATCACAAATTAACACAATGATCACAAATTACAATTAACACAATAACAGAGCACCACGAATCTGCGTCAACGTCGAGTTGCCGTGAAGCAGCCATTCCATACAACTCTCAAAGAATGACAGCTGTGATTTGAATATACGGACAATTTAAGTTGTAGACAATTTGCTTAACAATTTCCGTGACTTTACATTAATGGACTGTGATTTTCTCGTATAGGTTAATAAATTATCTCGTACAATAAATCCTTACTTACTGCTCTAGGCCGTCGACACTTCTTACTTATCTTAATTTATTGCAAGCGTTATTTTAACCAGTTTAATTTAATTACGGCTCAGCTTTAATCCGCGAACCTAGTATGAAAAGGTTTTTGATAGCAATTTTCCTAAAGAAACAAATCATATGAAGAGATAAACAGCTGTAATTACGTCAGAGACTTATGTTCACAATTTTCTTCAACTAACAAATCGCCATGTCCCACAAACATAAAAAAACAGATGAATTTTTTTTCCAGGCGTGAACATATGTACGAACGCTCACCTATTTTGTATGGAGATTGGCTCTCGAACGAACAACCATGTTGGTACTCATTTCGTATCGTGCTAGCGGCCAGCGGTGCCAAACCAAATAACAGCAGAAAAATTTGTATTTTTAAGTAAAAAGTAACAACAAGTCAGACATATCTAAAAATTGAACTTTGTTTAGACCCCTACCTTTTTCTAGACACAAACTGCGGCATGTATTTTATCGAACCTCAAATAAAAATCGCTGCTAAAGATTATTGAATACTGTAATACATAATATAATGAATGCGCCTCTTATTGGGAACCTCAAATCGTCTTTTCGTATGGTTAAAGTGATTAACCTAGTGTCAGAATTTTAAAGCATGTGATGCCAAGTCATGGGCCTCTGACTTGGCGTCCCATGCCGTCGAGAAATATCTCTCAGGCATCCTCACGATGTACCTACCGCGAATAATGCCTATTTTGGGATCTTAAAAATACTCAATAGCGCTACTTAGTAGCGCTCGTCTGCCGCTGCCGCAGCACTGCTCGCTTTGCTCGCTCGGCTCGCGCACGATTATTTACTGTTCTAATCTAACCTAACCCGCTTGGTCGGGGTATCCTAACCTAGTAAATGCGACCAACTGTAAGAAAAGGTCAAAAAGTTAAAAAGAGGATCAAAAGTTTGCATCATTAGAAGCCCAATAAGTTTTTTGAGGAGCAGTTAAATGATTCCCCCAAACTATTGCTAATTGACCATTGAAATAACTATCACTATTAAACCATGTCAAAAACTCTTATATGTAAATTAAATATCCTGTTTTAGAGTTTCCAACCTAAAAAGGAAAAACAAAAGACTCTCAAAACCAACAAAAAAAAAGCAAATCATCAACGCTTCCGACCAAAAACATCATCAACAACAAAACACATAAACCCTCTTTCATTTCCGTATTGCAACGCAACCAGCTCAGTTTCACTTTGAGGATTACAATCAGCGCGATGAATGCAATACCATCCCGCACTGGATGACTGCAAGACAATTGTATGAATGCACACGTGCCCAGATAAGCGCAACGCGCTCAATAGGCTGTCAGCCAATTGGAATACACCCTGAGTGTTTGTACAGACCTAATTAGGTTACTAAAACCCTCTGTTGTGAAAATTGGATTGTTTAAAGCGTGAAAACGTTGTAAATTTTGAAGATACCATATAGTTTTTGACAAAAATCAAACCAAACCAGTACCCTAATTGCGTAATGCAACACAATCACAATTTGTTTCGATTTGAAACAGATTGCTAATCCATTGCTTCACAAGTTGGAAAAAAAAATCTGCTCAGCAACGTAAATAACGCAATGAATGTTGTTGAACTGTCAAAATGAAAAAAATTAAGCAAAATTGTTTACGAAAATAAGTTACGCAATTAGGGTACTGGTTTGATTTTTGTCAAAAACTATATGGTATCTTCAAAATTCAACGATGAGAGTTCTGAAAAGATGATGTTTTGTTTTTAAGATTGAATATTTACAAGAAGATCTTTTATCTGTTTGCAATAAAACTGCCTCTATGTACCAATTTACTTAAAATCAAATCACGCAGTTTTGAATTGTCAAAGATGAAGCTAGTTGCCGACTCCAAAGCGTAGTAGTTACCTATGGAGAAGAACGGAAACTCCACGGACACTCTTTTAATTCAAAATATGGTTACAACATATTGGTTACATCATTCGTCCTAATTTATTCATGTCAGAACGATGCAGAACGTCATCAAAACGCCTATCATGCTAAGTCTACACGACCGTTTTTCAGCAGCAGCCTTTCGCCCCGATACATCTTCTTCTTCTTAATATATACAAATTACGTGTCACGTTGTTTGTCAGCGATGGACTCCTAAACTGCTTAACTGATTTTAATCAAATTTGCACACCGTGTGCAGTTTGATCCAACTTGAAAGATAGGAGAGCTTACATCTTAATTTAGGAAAAAAAAAGTTTTTTTTTATTTTTTTTAAATCTTTATTTGTTTATTGAGGGTTTGATCAGTATGACCACGCCTTAGGGGCCATAGGGGCATTCTGTCGCTATCTACGCTTAATACCTAAGTTTACAATTTTGTATAATTTTTTGGCTGACCTGGACAAGGGGGCAGCCAAGATACTGTTATACATGCCAACATTTGTATAATTAAAACCATTTTCTATGAAATAGATACTCCTCTCAACCCCGTTCCGGACACAAAAAAAAAAAAAAAAAAAAAAAAAAAAAAAAAAAAAAAAAAAAAAAAAAAAAAGATATGAAGAAAAATTATGGTAGGGTAGTAAGTGATAAAGATGGTCCACCCCAAACATTTATATGGCAAAACAACGTTTGTAGGGTCAGCTAGTATTTTAATATTTACCCACTTCATCAGATAGATTCATGAAAAGAAGTCCTTCATTAGCTTGATTTACTTTCCAACTCAGCAATCATTATTTTAGTAGGCTTCCAATAAACTGGACTCGATCAAAACAAAAGCCTTATATCTAATGTCAATGAACTTCGACGCTGCAGTCCGGTAGCATCAAATTTTTACATCAATACACAACTTTTGCTTTGTTTTGTATCGGGCAACGGGACGGTTGATTAAACAGGCTTACACTGATCCTTTGCCACTGCAAACTTAGACAGAGTGATTTTAAACGTTATGTCGACGACATAAAGGTTTTGTTAAGTGCATTAACAGTGTTGGTATCCCTGCTAGTATACGCTTTGGAAGCTCCATGAGTCCCACTTACTGACAGGTCGATAATCCCAGCTCGACGGGACTTAATCATGGTTTGTGCTTGCAGTACATGCAAGCTGGGTTGGGACACTTTCAACTATGCTGCCGATAATCCGCATTTATTTCTCAAATGTAAATCTATCTATTACAACGAAACCATTAAAAAAAAACCGGCCAAGTGCGTGTCGGACCACGCACAATGAAGGGTTCCGTAGTTGGGATGAATTTATCCCAAAAACAAACTTAACTTTGTAGTTGATAAACATGTTCTCCCATACGGAATGTATGGAAAAACATGTTTTTGCAACTGCAAAGTTAAGTTGGTCGATTATTACTTGATAACTAGTAAAGCCTACTTAGCTGTGATAGTTTTCCTTTTAATTTCGTTTTGGATGTGTGAAAAAAATCACAGCAGTAGGTTATAACCTACTGCTGTGATTTTTTTCACACATCCAAAACTAACCATTTAGCTGGCAGGGGGGGGGGGACACTTGACCTTAACAAAAATTAGCACTTTAAAGCTTAATATTTTGCAAACGGATCCCTGAATCCAAAAATGATTTTCACAAACTCATACTCAATTTAAGACCTTTCCAATAATATCCCGCATTATGGGATAAAAAATAAAAAATAAATCATCACCACTTTACGTGTATGGGAGGTACCCTAAAAAAAATGTTTTTCATAATTTTGTTTTACCACTTTGTCGGCGTAATTAATATATATACCAATGTCAAATTACAGCTTTCTAGTACTAAGGGTCTCGGAGCTAGACCGCGGACAGATAGACAGACAGACAGACGGACATGACGAAACTATAAGGGTTCCTTGTTTACTACGGAACCCTAAAAACGGGATTTTTATCAATATTTGACTGTTGCTACACTTTTCAATGTTGTGTCAGTTTTTAAGCAGGTATGTACCTGCTTCAATCCATTACTGTCATACTCTAGAACATCTTATAAATGTTCATTCCCACAGTATGTAAAATACAGAAAAGTAATGCACATGAATCACTTTTCCATATAACTTTTATTCATTTTAAGTGGAGAATTCACACGAATACCTAATTTCCTTTCCTTGAAATCGATCGTTTCGATACCAATTAGTCCGAAAATCTCCAAGTTAAATCACGATAATAATCAGCGATCCCTTACCCCAATCACCCGTAGCGAGGCAGTACCTCCGTCGTCGGAAGTCGCGCCACCTAGCGGAAATTGCTCAGCCACCATCAAGTCGCGCCTCATTTCGCACTGACAACGCTCATCGGCTGCAAGCAACCAATTCCTTGTAGTTTCCTACGTATTGCAGCATTACACTGCATTATAAACCTTTTTTACGCGAACATAGGCCGTCTTATTTTTTCCTTTTTCATTTTGACACGAATTCAAAATTTTTGCAATGGAAGAGAAATATTGAATTTTTTCTTGGTTGACAACCGTCAGTCGTCAGTAGAGCGTTGAGTTGTGAGAGCTATTTGATTGTTTCGCTGTGCGTAAAAATTTCTACGTCTTGATTGCGGCAGTTCTCGGGAGCAGTCGGGGATATTGTCCCCTAATACCCATTTGTTGATTCATTTGTGAGTATACCAATTATCTGTCGTATTACCCCCTTATATAATTTGGCCTTACTTTCTGGACTAAAACGCGGTTTATCTTAGATCCAGATACAAAGGCCGATTTTCGGCCCCACCCCCTGGGCCAGAGCCGGACTGCCGGTCGCACTCCTCACCAGCGTCCTCGGCGTCCGAGTTCAGTCAGCAGTCCAGGCCGAGTCAGCGGTCCAGGCTCAGTTAACGGTTCACGCTGAGTTAGCGGTCCAGGCGAGGCGTCCCTGGCACGATAACGTGATCGTGCTTAGCCGGGCGTCGGGACGGTGAACGGCAGTAAGCGGTCCTCGGCAAAGAGCCACCCTCCTGCGGACGTAGTTTTTGGTTTTCTTTTTTTTACTCTTATAGTATTTCAAAATTCAAAAAAATACTTCTTCTAGTATAAACATTTGGGCGTAATTTATTGGCTTTAACCTCACCACACACTTATTTTTAAACTAATATATTTTCCGTAGGACACGTGTTACGTGTTACGTTATCTTAAAACCTGAATCTTTTTAAATTTTTAGTTCATAGTATACACCATTTAACCGTATGTAAAAAAATCTGGGAATTATTTTCTTCACGACTTTTCGGTACGCGTGCTTTACCCATTGCGACGGCTCGGTGTTTTGACGAATAGCTATTTGTCGGGAAATCCGCGTCGTATCGCCTAACGCCTAAATTTCATTTTTCAATGGTCCTAAACCCTTTGGCTACTTAATTCCTGTTTTTATTTTTTTTATCTTTATTACAGTGTTCTTTTTTGTCTACCTTTTAAATATACAGTGTTGTTTTACCGCAATCATACTTTTCATTTCTTATCCTTACAACGCCCCGGGTTCGATTCCCGCGTGGCGTTGGACAAGTGGCAAGAAGACATAATATTTTTTGCTACAAACTGGCGCCCGAACACAAGTAAGTACACTTATTGTGAATAATAACTTACATATTTTTTTCGTTATTCCGTATGTGGTGTGCTCCCTAGTAGCACAAATTCAATTTCTACCTACTTGATTGGGTATATTTTCAGGTAACGAGACGTACACGAAGCCCTTCGGAGCTTGTTGGAAGGACAATCGACGCAGCCTGTGTCTTCTATGTTGAACATATTTAATGTCGTGTGATTGTTCATGTAATCTGTTTTAATAACAAATTCATGTAACCATATTCAAGAATTGACCTTTTATTTCGTCCCTGCAAATACATAATTGATCCCTGAATTTCATTCATCTCTTGTAGACATCGTTTTAGCTAGTACCCCGTAGTGTGTGTTTGGTGTGCGATTGTTTAGGGCGCAGCATAAGGTAAGCCTTTTTGAGTGGTGATTTTGCTAGATATCTAGTTTTTTAGTATCTAGTGCCACCTATTCCGTTATATTGCCGTTTTGTTGCTGTCGTCTCGCTCGGACATTGGATATAGGGTTTGGCTACACACGGCGAATTCCAATCGAAAACCTTTCTTTCAAATACTCTCCCACCTTAGGTCCAATAACCCCCCGTCTGTTAACCGATCTACAGGGATTCGATTAGGATAATAGTAATAGCGAAATATTTGCGTTAACAAAATTTACGTTTTCAAATTACGTAAATATTTGTTATCACGTTGTTCAAAATATAAAGGAGAATGACCATTCACTTTAGTGCTATTTGAAAGGACGTTGACCATTTTCATATATTGCCTTCGGTTCTGTAAACGTTGGTCGGTTGTACTTCGGGTCTTCAATCTTATCGTGTTTTTTATTTTTTTGTCTTGTTTCGTCGATTTGCATCAGTATGGAAGACGAAGATCTCCCTATTGCTTCAACTCCATTCCGAAACAGCCCCATAATTTCTAGGCCTCCTCCAATTCCACCCAGAACATCTAGAGCTTCAACGTCGTCTGTTATTCCATCTCCTATGAGGTCGGAAGATTGTCAACCGTATTTTAAAAAACAAATCTCTCTTTCAAAATGGAAGATTGATTATTCGGGAAATACATGTGTTCGCGAATTTTTCACCAACATCGATGAACATAAAGACGCGGATGACTTACCGGATTGCTATTTGCTTAAACGGTTTCATGAGGTTTTGTCCGGGGCCGCCTTAAAATATTTTAGATCGATTCGCCGATCCGACTTATCCTATCCAGAACTTAAACAATTGTTCATTAGAACATTCGGCCCGACAGATTTTGAATACAAAACCGAACAAGAGGTCAGAAACTATAAACAGAAGTCAGATCAACCTGTTAGAGATTTTATAATCCAAATTTCCTATTTGAACGATACTTTGAGCCGCCCGATTAGTAAACCCGACTTGTTGGAAATCGTAACCCATAACATGCACCCGAGATATTTCCCATGTCTATCTATCCATAAATTTACTGATTTCGATGCACTCATCGATACTGCTTCGCATTTTGAGAGTTTTCTACCCAAATCCACCAAAACTGTTTCGGTCGTGTCATCCGAAGCCCAATTGTGTCCCAAGTGTAGAAAAAACGGACACTCTTATCGTGTCTGTCCAGATTTTCCTGGCAGACTCTGTTTCAAGTGCCGGACTCCTGGCGTGATTACCCGGGATTGTCCAAATTGTAATCCAAAAAATGCATAAGCCACCGGCGACACGCCGCCTATTTCTCTCGTACAGTGTCACCGGTGATAGCGTCGGACTCTTCCGATAATAGACCGTTTATTGAGATTTGGTTGAAAGGTCATTTGGTTAAAGCATTACTAGACTCGGGAGCTCAGATGTCCCTTATTAGTGATAGTTTGGCCCGCGAGCTAAGAATCTCTATGACATCGAACAGCTCATGTCCCCGTGCCATTTCTGCTAATAACTCGCCCATTGATATTTTGGGAACTATTTACCTTCCGGTTCGATTCAACGATACTACTTTTGTTCACGAATTTTTAGTTGCGCGTAGTATGTCTTCTCCAGTTATCTTAGGAATAGAGTTTTGGAACAAATTTGGTCTAACCTCCGTTTTTAGTAAAGCATTTAACAATAATATCAAAGGAAACATGTATATTCCTGCTACCGGTCATTCCTCTCCCCAGGTTTCTTGTATAACCGAATCCCGATACATTCATCCTCGTAATGTCTTATTACCTGACCAAGAGCGAAGTTTACAACAGGTCATTGATGAGTTTGAAGTCATCTCATCTGACAAGGTTGGGCTTGGAAAAACTACCTGGCTATCACACAAAATCAACACGACAGGACAGCCAATTAGGCAAAGGTTTTACCCTCTTTCACCCGTTAAATTAAAAGTTCTCAATGAGGAGATTGACAAGATGCTAGAATTGGGTGTTATCCGACCATCTCGTTCACCTTGGGCTAGTCCTGTAGTCATGGTCACCAAGAAAGACGGTTCCGTCCGCTTTTGCGTTGATAGCAGAAAGTTGAATAGTGTGACCATCAGAGACTCGTATCCCCTCCCCCGCATTCAAGATATTCTTGACAACCTTCGGGGCGCAAGATATATAAGCTCTCTCGATTTCAGGAGTGCCTTCTGGCAGATTCCTCTCGCGGACGATGAGAGTTGCAAAAAGACGGCATTTATAGTCCCTCAACGCGGTTTATTCGAGTTCGTCAGAATGCCATTTGGGCTCACTAACGCAGCCTCTGAAATGCAGCGTCTTACCGATCTGATTGTCAACTTCGAATTCACTTCGACTAGCAACGACTGTGTTTTCGGCTACGTCGACGATCTCATTTTAATTTCCAAGGATTTCCACAGCCACCTCGCTCTCCTGAGGAAGGTGCTAAGCCGCCTCAAGGAGGCTGGTTTGTCCATTAACCTAAAAAAATGCGAATTTTGCAAAAGTGAGTTAAGGTACCTGGGTTATATTGTAAACGAGAAGGGTCTTCAGACCGACCCTAGCAAGCTTGATGCTATTAAGGACTATCCCACTCCTACCACCGCTAAATCATTGCGCGGGTTTATTGGGATGTGTTCATATTATAGGCGTTTTGTTAACGGTTTCTCCTCTATAATAGCTCCTCTCACTGCTCTTATTGGCAGAAAGAAGGGTCGGGACCCAATAAGCTGGGACGATGCTGCCGAACAAGCATTCGTTAAGCTAAAGACCGCATTAATTAACACTCCCGTGATGGCTTGCCCAGATTTTTCCAAGCCATTCCTGTTACAATGCGATGCATCAGCTGTTGGTCTCGGTTCCGTTCTTTCCCAAAAGTTCGATGGTGTGGAGCATCCCATTGCTTATTATTCCCGCCTTTTTTCCAAAGCAGAACGCAACTACAGTACTACCGAGCGGGAACTTTTGTCGGTGCTGGATTCTATTAAGCATTTCCGCTGTTATTTGGATGGAATGAAGTTTTCCGTTTTAACGGACCATATGGCCTTGAAATGGCTTCTCACGCTTAACAACCCTTCTGGTCGTTTGGCCCGATGGGCCACTATCATCTCCCAGTATACTTTCGATATAGTCCATCGCAAGGGATCACAGCATGTAGTTCCAGATGCCCTATCCAGGATCTACGCAAGCCCTGTAACGTTCGATCAGGGTCCCGAACAGACTAACGACAGATGGTACAAGAAGGTTTACTTGGGTGCTCGTGATTCACCCCAGATGTTTCCCGCATACGCCATCCAAAACGGCGTCCTCTTGAGACGCATGCCTGTCGCTAGTCCTCTGTCACCTGGTCCTTGGCGTATTGTTTTGCCAACAGAGAAGATTCCTCTAGCCATCTGGGAGATTCACAATAATTTCCCATCTATACACCCTGGGGTTATGAAGTCTTACCTTAAGATTAAAGAGCGCTTCTATTGGCCGAACATGTTTCGGGATGTTACCGAAACTCTAAAGCGATGCGAAATTTGCAAAGCGTATAAGATCGCTAACACACAGCCACGTGGCCAGATGTGCTACCCAAAAGAAGTTTCTTTGCCCCTACAAGTAATTTCTATTGATTTGATTGGTCCTCTACCTACCGCTTATTACGGTTATAAATATATCCTATCTATGGTTGATGTGTTTTCAAAGTATGTTTGGCTGATTCCCTTAAAAAAGGTGAATGCCGCTTCTGTAGTTAAAGCCCTAGAATCAGAAATATTTTTGAATTTCGGCGTTCCACGGGCTATTCTTTGCGATAACGCTACAGTCTTCCGTAGCAATCAATTTATAAACTTTCTTAGGTCTTTTCACATTGGCCCCCCAATTTATACGCCTTATTATACTCCACAAGCTAACACAGTGGAACGCTATAATCAAAGTGTTGTTACCTGCTTAAGTATTTTAGTCGGGGAAAATCAAAGAAACTGGTCGAAATTGCTACCCAAAGTTAAACTTTATCTCAATTCATGTATCAATTTAGCCACAGGTTTCACTCCAAACTTTCTTATGTTTGGGAGGGAAGTCCTTATGGATTTGACCCATGCCCAGGGACAGACTCGAAGCGCCAATTTGGCTGAAAGTCGGTCTCGGCATGCGTCCAATCTGTCCTCCCTCACCGAGGTTTATGCTAAAGTGGCCGATAATCTCTCTATAGCCTTTCTCCGCAATTCCCGGTCTTACAACGCAAACCGTTCGGCTATCACCCTCAACGTCGGTGACACTGTGTGGAGGCGAAATTTCTCCAGGTCCTCTGGGACGGATTATTTCTCCGGCAAGCTTGCACCTCGCTTTGTAAAATGCCGGGTGACTAGGGTTATTTCTAGAACCACCTATGTCCTTCAGGACTGCGATTCTGTTCATTCTGGGTCATATCATATTAAGGATATACTGAAATAATGGTTTTTCTTGCCTGGCGCAAAACGTGATTTTTGGCAGTCTATATTTTACCCCCAAATTAATTTACAGAACGCTCAATTTGAAAATATACTGGGCATTCTGTACTTGCTCCAGTTCTTCCTTTCCCTAAATTCGTTGTTTCTTTACGAGTATATATATTTCCTACTTGCGTTAGCTAATTCAAATGAATCCAACGTAGAAATTATTTTCAAACTACGTAATTTTATAATATAAAAATTATCTAAAATAATCTGGTTACAAACTATTTTCAAACGGTCTTAGTATACGGCCTTATTTTTCCTGACTAACATTTTACTTCTTTTTACATTGACATTCTAACTGTCACCGTTCTATCAGAAATTATACATATTAAATTCATCTAAACATAAAATATAAAATGCTTCACGCTAGGACAAAACGTGGTAAGCAGATCCCTTTATAATATATGTTTTAAATTTGCAATTTACGCTATGTTAGGCGCGGAACGCTGCAGAGCTTTTTCTCTTCCTCTACTAGGGCCTAGTGCACTAGTGTCTCTTCTTACCCGACTACGACAAAGAGGGTGTTGTTGACCTCTAGGTATGCCCCAGAGGCACAACATCCCTCTCATGTTACCACTCATCCTGTTAGTCAGACTCTAGGCACCAATTAGGCCGAAAGTCGACTAGGATGCACACCTTACAGATACGGTCACTTAATTGCCTCGTATTTGATTGGACTGAGGTAGTTTTTGGACTCAGGCTCATTTTCATAGCCTGATGCTCTTTTTTTTGGACTTGGTCAATTTTTGACTTTAATGTTCTCGTCTTTTGACCTGAGTCTGTATTTTTTTTCCTAACTTCAATCGGTATCGTTTTCTTCTTTTATCGTTACTTCTTTTTTCCATCTTCTCTTTATTCTATGCTAATGTTTCCTCTTCTTTACCTTAGCTATTAGTCTCTTTGTTTTATCTCGTAACTTATTCTTATTAGTCTCTTTGTTTTATCTCGTAACTTATTCTTGTCTTAGATAGGGTGTTTAGACTTTCGCGTGTTTAATTTATTTCTAGGTTTAGTGGATACTTCTGGAGCTCGCATCGGTAACGTATAGGTTCGATCCGGTTCAAAGTTATTCTTTATCGGTTGCACTCCAATTGTCGTCCGGTAGGTTACTTTGGTTATTTTATTAGTCTAGGATTAGGTTCTATTTATCTTGTAGTTACTTATCGTTCAGCCTCCTCTCATAATACCCTCGGAGATATCATCTGACTCTAGTGATGTGACACTGTTTGGAATGTTTATCGATAGTATCGATTTTTTTTTTGTTAGAAAGGGGGTACTGCAGCATTACACTGCATTATAAACCTTTTTTACGCGAACATAGGCCGTCTTATTTTTTCCTTTTTCATTTTGACACGAATTCAAAATTTTTGCAATGGAAGAGAAATATTGAATTTTTTCTTGGTTGACAACCGTCAGTCGTCAGTAGAGCGTTGAGTTGTGAGAGCTATTTGATTGTTTCGCTGTGCGTAAAAATTTCTACGTCTTGATTGCGGCAGTTCTCGGGAGCAGTCGGGGATATTGTCCCCTAATACCCATTTGTTGATTCATTTGTGAGTATACCAATTATCTGTCGTATTACCCCCTTATATAATTTGGCCTTACTTTCTGGACTAAAACGCGGTTTATCTTAGATCCAGATACAAAGGCCGATTTTCGGCCCCACCCCCTGGGCCAGAGCCGGACTGCCGGTCGCACTCCTCACCAGCGTCCTCGGCGTCCGAGTTCAGTCAGCAGTCCAGGCCGAGTCAGCGGTCCAGGCTCAGTTAACGGTTCACGCTGAGTTAGCGGTCCAGGCGAGGCGTCCCTGGCACGATAACGTGATCGTGCTTAGCCGGGCGTCGGGACGGTGAACGGCAGTAAGCGGTCCTCGGCAAAGAGCCACCCTCCTGCGGACGTAGTTTTTGGTTTTCTTTTTTTTACTCTTATAGTATTTCAAAATTCAAAAAAATACTTCTTCTAGTATAAACATTTGGGCGTAATTTATTGGCTTTAACCTCACCACACACTTATTTTTAAACTAATATATTTTCCGTAGGACACGTGTTACGTGTTACGTTATCTTAAAACCTGAATCTTTTTAAATTTTTAGTTCATAGTATACACCATTTAACCGTATGTAAAAAAATCTGGGAATTATTTTCTTCACGACTTTTCGGTACGCGTGCTTTACCCATTGCGACGGCTCGGTGTTTTGACGAATAGCTATTTGTCGGGAAATCCGCGTCGTATCGCCTAACGCCTAAATTTCATTTTTCAATGGTCCTAAACCCTTTGGCTACTTAATTCCTGTTTTTATTTTTTTTATCTTTATTACAGTGTTCTTTTTTGTCTACCTTTTAAATATACAGTGTTGTTTTACCGCAATCATACTTTTCATTTCTTATCCTTACAACGCCCCGGGTTCGATTCCCGCGTGGCGTTGGACAAGTGGCAAGAAGACATAATATTTTTTGCTACAGTATGTATAACTAGTGTAATTACTCTATTAGACTAGCTGAATAATTATTGAAAATTGTTCGTTGTTTATTTGTTTCAGTAGATGACCAGAAATAACATATTTTTGGGCAAGATGAGAAAGAACCGTACCTAACTCAGACAAACACTGAGGGTTTATGGTATAAACTGCTCATCTTAAGCACAAAACCGTATAACTTTAGATTCTATGGGTGTTGATATCAGGCATTATAATGATAATTTACACATGTAAGGACATTATATTTGTAAACGGATGGCGACGTAAGATTTGTGACGGATGGCTAACAAAAATTGGCACTTTAAAAAGCTTAATATTGCGATGTATTGATTGGGCTTGTGGCTAAGTAATAACAGCTGCACGGGTCGATCGATCAGGTTAAGCTACGCTTGCCGCGGTTGGTCCGTGGATGGGTGACCATCTTTACATACCAAGTCCCCTCCGTGCCTCGGAAAGCACGTTAAGCCGTTGGTCCCGGCTGTCATTTGTAGATCTTTGACAGTCGTTACGGGTAGTTAGAAGCCCAAAAAGTCTGACAACCAGTCTTACCAAGGGGTATCGTGTTACCTAGTCACTAGGTTGTGGAGGTCAGATAGGCAGTCGCTCCATGTAAAATACTGGTATTCAGCTGCATCCGGTTAGACTTGAAGCCGACCCCAACATAGTTGGGAAAAGGCTAGGCAGATGATGATGATTGCGATGTATTGATTATCCAAAAATGGTGTTTACAAACTCACAATATTTTTGAACGACCTTTCCAGCGACACCCCACACCATGGGATAGATGAGAAAAAAAAATCATCCCCACTTTAAGTGTATGGGAGGTTCCTTAAAAAATATATAGGTATATAAATATTTTACCAATTTGTCGGCGTGATTAATGTGTATACCCATGCCAAATTACAGCTTTTTGTACTAAGACTCTCTAAGCTAAGCCGCGGACAGACAGACAGACGGACATGGCGAAACTATAAGGTTTCCTTGTTTACTACGGAACCCTAAAAAGTCGTAATTACTTCACTCTTCAGCACAGCCCTATAAAATAAATATATTAATAAAGTAGGTAAGCTAAGTATAAATTAATAAAGAACACGTTCCACTTTATAATGGAAAATAAATATCGTTTAATATACAGCAGTACATTTTCTTTGCTGCTTTCAACGAACGTACAAAAGTGAACAGAAATAAATACTGTTTATTTCAAACAGTACGCCAACTTAATACATAATTCGTCGTAGTGCTAAGGCGGCCAAGTTTAAGGTTGTAATACGTGAAATAGGTACAAAGTTAGTGTACTTCCAGAACAAAATAGGTGAGCTAGTTTTCCCCCCTTCTTACAACATGGAGGAGTGAGTGAATGGAGTGATTAGAATGTAAGCGAATGTTGTTCGCTAAAAGGGTGTGTTGCAGCATTTGTCACTAATCGTAATTACGCAATACATTTTTATATCCTGATTTAATTATCCTGGGGGCCGTTTTAGAGGTTTTGATTTACAAGTTTGAGGTTAAGGGTTAAGGGTTTGAGGGGGGGAGGTTAGGGTTGAGGGTAAGTTATTTTTCCGGGACTCTTTAAATTACAACACCGTAACACTGCTTGGCAACACAGATACATAGAGAGAAAGAAAACTTGTTTATTCTACATAAACAAAACGCACATTTAAAAAACTGGACATAATACAGAATACACACAAAACAAAAGTAGCCAAAAGCCTCGTATTCAATCTATAAAAATGTTTGACAATATTGTTCATAGTAACTTTATCACTGGTTCTTAAGTTGATGTCCAGAAGGCCACGGACCAAAGACAATATTGCGTAATGAATGTTGCAACATTGGAAAATGACAACAAAAACAAAATGCTGATTGCAGAGTTAACTACTTTTGTAACAAATAACAACAAATATTAAACTGTGCGTCGCATCATTTCAACATTTGTGTTGAACAGGTCATTGCTCAGCGAAAAGCTGTAAATTCGAACGAACCTAACTTCTACATACAGCGCTGGTATTCAGAAATTACCTAAGGAATTACGTAATATACCTAGGTATGGTGACAATAATTATAATACTTCCCCGGAAGTCCCTTTCAAAAGGCTACTGTTATACTCCCGTGGAATTGGGAGTATAGAGTAAGGTATGATTTTGGGAAGAATTTTTATGGTAAGCATTTGCACTCCACTAATTTACCTACTCCTAGTTTAACGCCGATTTACGATCCGTTTTTCCACAAACAACCAACTTGCACATTTTATGTGGTTCTCTTCTAGCGGAGTTTATAAAACCGAAGGAATATCATGGAATATTTACACACATACGTCAACTGTGGAATACTTGATATTTATGCACCGATGCAATGTTTTACACGGACTTTGTGTGGCTTCTAGCTGTATTTACTCTGTAAATAAAATAGCGTTCGGCCACCGGCTTTGTTTCCACAAAAATTGAGAACAAAAACTACGACGGTAGTAAAAAAGCTCATCAAAATGCACAGCGTAGTTTTTGAGATTAATTTGTACCTGCTAAACTCACACAAATAAACGATGTATGGACTGTGTGAAAAATTATATGGCTTGAAAGGGGGTGATTACCGAGATAAATAAATAATAAATCTTTATTGAACTGAGCCTAAAATAAAATAACAATGGTATAGTAGAAGTACATACATTGAGAGGCTTATGCTAAGTAGTAATACATTGAAACCCTGACCTCTAAACTAGGTTAGTACCTGTATCTTAGAAGATCAGTGTCCCTCCGCAACAATGTTACAGGCCAGAAATTTTACAGCTCTAGGACAACTACTAAACATCGCAAAAAGATGATGACTTATACTATCTATCTTCTATCTTTTCTATCTATCTTACTTGGCATAAGGGTTGTAGAATAATGATGACTGTACTCACACAAATAGACAGGTTTATTAATATTTTTTTAAAGTAACCAATTGTTTTTTAACTGGTGCTGGTGACTGATGAATTAGAAAAGAAAGAAAGAAAAATAGGTTTATTTGTTACAGAAACACGTGCATACATAAAAGACAAGAGTAATCAGAGAATCCAGCCCGTCCCATCCTTGATGTCCTCCGTTCGGTTGACGCCCTAAGCCGAGGTTCGTACCCCACAGGGGGTGCCCTTAGCGAGCGTTCACCTAGTTTTAATTAGCATAGTTGAATAACCTCTGGCTGGACGTTTTAAGTGTAGTAGCTTAAGGCACCCACAGGAAAGCCCGGTTAAGTAGTCATGATCTCAGAGGTCAACTACGAGATGCCAAACCTAAAAAAAAAAATCAGAGAACAACACAGATCACGAGCATAGAACAGAAATTACTTAGGCGACAGCTGCACGACATGACTGTGACAAGAAGGATTCCACTCAGCATAATGCTGTGCTATGGGGGACCCACAGCATAGCGCTGATTTTCAGTGGTCACCCGAAAAAAAAGATGTACGGAAATCAAGTTAGGTTATTTTATTCTTTATTAATAAGGGGTTTTCATCCACACGGATACGTCAACCCCATTGTACCTTATACTCTATTTACACACAACTATACACTTGTAATTATATTATACTAGCTGACTCTGCAAACGTTGTTTTGCCATATAAATGTTTGGGGTGGACCATCTTTATCACTTACTACCCTACCTACCTACCCTATCATGCAAGCCTAGTACTTTTTGTTAGGAATTATGGCATAATACCGGGATATCATAAATGCATAATTTTTCTTCATATCTTTTTTTTTTCCTAAACTAAGATGTAAGCTATCCTATCTTTCAAATTGGATCAAACTGCACACGGTGTGCAAATTTGATTAAAATCGGTTAAGTAGTTTAGGAGTCCATCGCGGACAAACAATTATTGTGACACGTAATTTATATATATTAAGATTTTACTACATTACTATCCACCACCACTATACATAAATACTATAAAAAATTTAAAAAATATAAAAGAGAATCACTGCCCAGACTTCTGTATTAAACCACAAATTATGCGTTTAGTTCTTTCTGATTTAGGGTATGCCAAAATATTTTGAATAAGTCCAACATCCCACATGTTCAGTTTAAACTAAGTTAGGTATTTCTAAACTAATATTATAAAGAGAAAAGCTTTGATTTTTTGTATGTTTCTATGTTTTTTGTAATGGATAAACTCAATAACTACTTCACCAATAAAAAAATAAAAATCTCCTATAGAAAGCTACATTAGATTATAACATTTACTCGCTGATAATTATTAGCGAGTAACATGGACTGTATTTTATCGACTTCCACGAGAGCTAAGTCGCGGCCAGCAGCTAGTCTTTAATAAAATGGTGATACCTCCAATTCGTTGCTAAATAAATTCGCTTTTGTGTAGAGTTTATGCTTATTTTATTAGAAATCATACAATTTCATGATATTTTTTCTAAAATCAAAACATAACAAATGGAAAGATTTTATGGATTAAAATAAAAATGAATAAAAGAAATTAAAAAATGTAGCTCATTAAAAATAGAGCTAACATGTTTCATCCCTACATTTTTAGGGTCCCGTACCCGAAGGGTGCCAAACGGAAACCTATTACTAAGCCTCAGCTGTCCGTCCGTCCGTCTGTCTGTCAATCAGCGGACTGTATCTCATGAACCGTAATAGGTGGAGTTGAAATTAATTGATTGATTGTGTATTTTTATTGCCAATATAACAACAAATAATAAAAATTAAATAAAGTTAGTAATAATTAACGGCAAAACACGCCGAATAAATATTTTTTTCGAAGTTTTTTGGATCGGTGCGATTCCGACTCGCACTTGGCCGGTTTTTCCTGTTCTCATTGTTAAGCATAGCAGAGACCACAATACGAGATAAACTACAGGTTCCTTTATATCCGGGAGGTAGTGCGAGGTTGCAGAATCGACAGCTTATAACATTACTTACGTGACTCTGAGAAATGAGTTTTTAAATGGATTCCGTCCGCGTATGCGACGGTGAGAGTTGTACAATATTTCTATTTTCTTAATGTCCCTCGGGAATCATCGCATTTCCGAATACAAACGAATGCTAGTTTCCATGTCCATTAATTTATTAGATTTATCGTGTATAATAATATAATTTGAATTCAGAACTAAGTACTTTATTGTTGGTTTGTTTTGATTTCCGTGTGAATTACATAGAGCTGTAAAACTATTTTCCTATCTGTCGTGCCTGCGACTTTAGCAGCTTTCCTCCCATTTTTAAAGTAAATTACATTAAGTTAAAAGAGTATTAACAACTTTATATACATCCAAGTCAATTGAGAGCGTCCGGTCTGCACCAAGTGCAAAGAGCAACTGATAGAAATCCAACGACTGACGAAACACAAAGTTTGCGGAGGGACATTAAGAACATAGAAATACTGTAGTTACCTCCCGGTGTTAACAACATTATGATATAGTAACCAGATGGGGTCTTGTGTGGCGGTGATCGAGAGTGTTGTAGTTTCTTGGAAAGATTATGAAGGAAAATGTGATTAGTAAGAAATCGTTGAGGTTAGTTAATAGGTTAGAGGTTAGTTAAACAAATTTTTTTTCACAAAATATCACGGGTTTTTTGACATTCGATCCTGAACATTTCTTCTTTATACATTCATGATCTATTTTGATAGACTTCGCATATTTCACTTTCACATCAAAATACAATGTAAGCTAACGACTGTGTTAATGATCTTCTCCCATCGACCAAACTGGCTGGAAAATTAAATCACGGTATGAAGTAAATCTCATGTAACGAGCTAATTAACCTAATTTAATAATTTGTAAAAGGCCGCGTATATGAAGGAACGTCGTTCCAAATATTATCTTTACGCAGAGGCATATAAACTGAACCCTTTCACGCCGGCGCTCGTCAAAAAGATAAAACTGTCGAATATCCTCGTCGCGTTAATCCCCGTCAAACGCCGAAAGATCATAAAGAAAATTTGCATAAAATTTAGTCCATTCGAAGAGAATTCGCGGCCGGCGCGGGATTTTTTATGCGCGCACATTAGGGACATTACGCGATATGCCTCCCACTCCCACGTTTACTGAAATAATATTTTTCAAGCTGTTGAGTTGCTTTTTATTTCGGGGCTCGCGGCAAATGAGTTTCTAAGCGTAAATAAATCTTTCACTGCCCTCTGCGGGTAAGCGGAAACTTCCATTATTATCATTTTATATAAGGCGGTGTTCGGCGGCGGGCGGTGCGGGCGCGTTGACACAAACCATATAATGCACGTTAAAGTACAGCTAACCGCAGTTAAATATGGAATAGTTTGTTCGTGCGTCGGTACGCGGTTAATTTTATCTCGTTGCGGGCGGGCTCATACCGCGGCGGGATCCAATTGCCGAAAATGAATTAGTTTCTCTATGTGTTCAACAGAAAATGTTGTCCGCGCCATTTGCAATTATGGCGATCGCTTTTGCAGTGTGAGCGGCCGGTAGACCGAAGTCTTTACGACTTTCTCTTTATGTTGATATTAAAAAATGCTGTGGGTGGCAATAACTAGTATGGAAGATATTAAATTGCAGACGAAGCTAGAGCTGCTTTATTCATAAACCTTAATAAGTTCTTAAATCAACGTGATATTTTTATTTTCAGTTTATATCGTGAACATTGAAATGCAATTTATTTCGCTCGTTATTTGCGGTTTATCTTCCTTTTGCGAGCATATTTCAGAAACGCCACCGTTCATGCACAATGTATTTATAATGTATTTTTATATTCGAGTTTCCAGCTGACATTTGTGAATTCTGTTGTATTTTTAAAACTTCTATAGGGTGACCTGTGTATTAAGTTTTCCGTTGACATGAACTAGATCTGGGAACACCGGATATTCTGAAGTAAACTTGTGTCAACAATATCGAAGTAACCTGCTCCCAAAATAAACTTGTTCGTATCTACAGAGTGTTGTGACGGAGAGAAACTTAATTGCGGTTAGTGCATAGTGTTGATGGGTATGAATGTAAAAGTTTATTACTGAAACTTACTAGAATACTGCAAACCATGGCATGGATATATTTTTTAGTGAAAGTAGGTATCACCTATAAAATTTTCTTGTTTAATTTTTGCGTTATCTAAGTAAGATGGGTTGTCTAGGTAGGTATTCCTCAATCACTGAAACACCAAAAACCAACAAGTATCCCCTTCCCCTTTCCTTTCCCTGTTCTCTCCCTTTAACACACAAAAAGCGGGTGCTTGTCGGGTGCGGGTCGGGATGGCAGTGCGGCAGTAGGCGTGCGCGGCTACCGCTCCCGACCCGCGCACTCGTTTCGTGTGCTGACATCCATATCTGCCTAGCCTTTTCCCAACTATCTTGGGGTCGGCCTCCAGTCTACCTGGATGCAGCTGAATACCAGTATTTTATATGGAGCGACTGCCTATCTGGCCTCCACAACCTAATTACTGGGTTACACGATACCCCTTGGTAAGAGTTGTTGTAATTTTTTTTGGGATTCTGATCCGTGCGGCTGTTATTATTTTGAGCCGGCTCTTTTGATATTTTTAGGTAACTACTGCAATTTAATATCTCTTATCGCCAGCCATTTCCATTGAATCTTCATTTGATAAATTGCACGATATAAAACGATTGACGGAACCTGTTAGTCCTGATACCTACATGAAATAACGATGATTCCCGAGATTGATACTCGCATGAATATGAACGTTGAATATTGCGAAATATTACGTCAGCAAAAGTTTAATAAGCTGAAAGCAATTTCAAATTTTCGTCAGTTGAGTTAACGTGCATCTTCGACAAAAAAATATTAAGAAGAAATAAAAAGATCGACAAGAATTAATTATAATCTTTATATATATAATTCTTCTGTGAGTGTGTATGTCACTGAACTTCTCTCAAACGACTGGACCGATTTTGATGAAATTTTTTGTGTGTGTTCAAGGGGATCTGGGAATGGTTTAGATTCACAATTTTGTCCGCTGGACAATGTTTTGACAGGACAACGTCTGTCGGGTCCGCTAGTTTCTTATAATCTTTAATCTATAGGTAATATTGTAGCCACAAAGCATATTACAAATTTGGTACTAAATTGTTACCAAAAGAATTATTTGTAACTGTACAGTCTCCTGGCGTACTTCACTTCCTAATTATAAATCTCGAGTCGAGCAGTGGGTCAAGTGGCTTGGATTATAAAATATTAGTCTTGTTCATAAAAAGTTATCGAACATCTAAAAACTTGTTAAAGTCCGGTTGTCAAAAACTGTTATTCATAAACGCATTTTAGCACCTAAACGTTCTATAAACCTACTATAAAGTTATAAACAACTACTAGTATTTATGGAAAAAATGGCCCACTCTCTAAAGCAGCTGATTAATAAGAAAATGACAATTGACGTACAAATATAACATGTGTGTTTATTGTCCAAAAAATGTCAGTTCCGTAAACAATCGTACTTCGAGGAGCTGCAGTTGTATTTAATTTATTTGGCACATTTTAAAATATTGTATGTAATTTGTTTTTTATAGAGTTCTATCAATGTTAATATTAGGTGTAAATAAAGATTAAAGGTACGATTCAACAGCATGTCTATGGTTACAATTTGACAGTGACAGCACAGTAGCTGTAAGGGCACTTTGGCCGATCCAGTTGCTAATAAGCTGAAACCCGAAAACTGTTTTAGACCGTGAACATGAATAAAGTAACAATCCTATCCAAATATATAAACATATAACGCACACTATGGAATACAATAAACCTCCCGCAAAAGAATTTTCCAAAAAGGCTAACAGCTAATAACAATAACCATGATACAAATACCCCAATATCCATTTCGGCCAAAGCTCATAAGTAAAGAAACACCGCAAACCCTTCCGTAAAAGCTGTCCGTATAAGTAGGTTGTAAAGAAGGTAGGTACTGAACCCGGGTGGGCGCGGGCGCGGCGTCAAATCCACAAGTTATTCCCAATATCCCAATATCCGGCGAGACGCTGCGCTGTGTATATCACACTACGGATACATGCTGCAGTCATAAAATATCCTGCCAGACACCAAGAGCTAAGAAACATTGGTTTACTTTGAAAAGTTGTAAAAATATTTTCGTGGAGGCGACGTATTGAGCGTATTTTTGTATTTAAAAAAACCGGCCAAGTGCGAGTCGTACTCGCCCATGAAGGGTTCCGTAGCAGCAAGTAACATTGAATGAAAGGTAAATTGCGGTTTACGATTTATGACGTATTAAAAAAAAACTACTTGTTAGATCTCGTTCAAACCAATTTTCGGTGGAAGTTTACATGGTAATGTACATCATATATTTTTTTTAGTTTTATCATTCTCTTATTTTAGAAGTTACAGGGGGGGGGACACACATTTTACCACTTTGGAAGTGTCTCTCGCGCAAACTATTCAGTTTAGAAAAAAATGAAATTAGAAACCTCAATATCATTTTTGAAGACCTATCCATAGATACCCCACACGTATGGGATTGATGAAAAATTTTTTTTTGAGTTTCAGTTCTAAGTATGGGGAACTCCAAAATTATATGTTTTTTTTCTATTTTTATGTGAAAATCTTAATGCGGTTCACAGAATACATCTACTTACCAAGTTTCAACAGCGTAGCTCTTATAGTTTCGGAAAAAAGTGGCTGTGACATACGGACGGACAGACAGACAGACAGACAGACAGACATGACGAATCTATAAGGGTTCCGTTTTTTGCCATTTGGCAACGGAACCCTAAAAACACATAGGTATATAAAAAAATATTTGAGGCAAGTAATATAAATTCAATTATGTAGGTTCTTGGACCGAACTCACGACCTTACCTACGGATAAGATTGTGACTGTACGCAGCGTACTCCTCTGTATTTGATAAATTAGCATAAACACAATCAGCCTAAAACGTTCCCACTGCTGGGCTAGGACACAAGTCTTTCCTCCTCTGGCCATAATCAACCCGGCGAACCCAGTGCGGGTTGGTGGATGTCATATGTCGATTTTTAGTTTCCTCTAAGAAAAAAAAATGTTCCTAAATATTAATGGAAATCACATTAGAATCGGAACAAAACTATGATAAAGCCAGTTAAGTACTTTTTAACAGCTAAAAGCAAACATATTACTGTCCTTATTATCGTTAAGAGGTATACTAAAATCCAATTTGTGCAAGTAAAATGTAAAAGCATGTATCTCTTCAGCATTCTGTACAGGTATTTGACGAAAAATCGAGTTAGACCCTCTTCGCATCGCATCAAAATCCTTCATTTCGTAAATCTTGGCGACGCTACATATGTAAGAAAATCTGAGCTACCTCCGCACTTACCCGCGCTTACAAATCTTATTTGTACTCGTTTCGAACGAAATTCCTCTCGTGTCATCATAGTTACTTTTATTGCTTTGCTATCTGCAACCGACAGGTATGGGCAACATTGTATTTGTCTGGATAAACAGCCGAATATTTCGATCTTAGAACGTCTCAGGTTAAATTAAACCGGTACAAAATGTATTGTCTCTTGTTACAAAAGAGAATGGTTACGCTGATCAAATGAAAAACGTTTCCTTTTGGTGAGAAACACGTTTGTATAGAAGTTACAGCAATTCAGTTATGCTACGAAAATCTCTTGTTATAAAGTGCCCTGAGGTGTGAATATAATAAGTGATAAATATGATATGCTAAGAAGAAATCCGAGCACGATTGCGAATAGGCAGCGGTGTCGATAATTCTTCTGCGAAAAACAACTGTCTGAAGTTACCAATATTTCGCCAGACTTGGTGATTATTATACTGTATTTACCATTAAGCCATTACCATTTGCCATTGGCATTTAGCCATTTACCTCAACTCAAATTCACTTTTTATCTCGCTCACACCACACTGCTCGCGGACTGAGTGAGAGCAACACTGAGGAGCTCGCGGCTCCAAGACGCCAATAGTTTAGGTAATTTCATTTTACGGCGAAAATAATAGTAATAACTGCTATAGAGTTAATTTAGTAACTATCCAAAGTTTCATAATTTAATTTTAAGTTTTTTTTTTTTAAACCAGCTGTTTATTGTTCGGTTTGGAGGTAACTTTGGATTTTTTTCTATCGAAAAATCTTATGTCCTAACTCAGGTCGTAGTCTACCCATGTGCTAAATTTTATCCAAATCCAAGGTGATATATTGAAAAAAATGGGCTTTTTCTTTATCGTGTAACTATCAAAGTATTTGGAATAGGGATTTCAAATTTTGGTGTATGATTTTTGACTATATGATCTAGTATCCGGAAAAAGGAATACACGATACAATGAAATTTTCTCGATACAAAAAATTTGCAAAGGTCTATCTATTTTTATCTTTTTTTGAGTATCATGGCGCAACGCTTATGAGTTATTCAATGGAATTTACTTTAAAACATAGAGAGTAAGCGTTTCGAGTTTTAAGAAAAGCAGTTTTTTTTTAATTAATACTTTTCATTTACAAAAGACGGCATTTCGTTTTGGCACATACGTTGTTTTATTCCGAGCGGACACACATTATCGTCATCTCTTCTTTCGCCTATCAAAAGTATTGTCATCACTCTCATTTATTCATAAATCAGTCGCCCGATGGGGCTCATCGACGAAGAATCTATGTCACTTTTTTGCAAATCGGTGCGATCAAATTTACGTGATTTAAAGAATTTTGTTTACAGAAAAAGTTAGTACTTCAGCAAGTTAAAGTAATTATTGAATGCAATTAGTGTTGAATAGGTATTCAGACTGTGTGTGTGTATTCTTGTGAGTCCTGCGAACAATATAACATATTTTTCTATTATGATTTCGTGGTGACATTTAAATTATTTATAAATATAGAAAGAAATATAAAATCAAAACTGAACAGTACCTGCAACGTTTGGAGTGCACAGGGCTATCAATGAACTCATTTTACAGGAATTCAATAGCAATAAGATGATGATAATAGTGAGTCGAATTCTCCACCTTCACTAAAGCACAACCAACACAATCTATTCCCGCTTTTTAATGTATTATTGTGTAAGCATTTTATTTTCTAAGTACATCTATTTTTATACCTACAACTTTTAATAATCTTTTATCTAAAAAAATAGGCTAAATAAAATTCGTTTTTAGGTTTTGAAATACGTCAACAGTACATCAATATGTCAAGTACTGTCACTACGAATCATAGATCACAAAAAAGAAATGGAGTCGCATTTGAATTGTAAAAAAGGAGAGTTTTTACCCGACTACGGCAAAATCAAAGGAGGGTTATGATTTTAACATGTATGTATGTATGTATGTATCAGGCTATCAAATGCAAAATAAAATTCAAGTCAGACTAGTAGTTCCAGAGATTAACGCGTTCAAACAAACAAGAAAACAAACTCTTCAGCTTTATTATTAGGAATAGCTGCTCCACGATTTCACCCACATAAGTCCCAATCCCGTGGAATATCGGGATAAAAAGTATCCTATGTCCTAAAGTCTAAACCAATTTATCATCACTGTAATATTTTCAACACAATGTATTTTGTTATGAAATAAATTACTATGATTATGACTTAACCAGGTCATGGTCTACCCTTTGCCAAATTTCAAATATTATTCCCTCAGAACTCTAAAAAAATCAAGCTTCTAAGTCAACGCAATAAAAAAATACGGCCCTTTATGTGGCATATTTTGATAATCGCAAGTAAATCAAAAACTACAGGGTACTTCCAGTTGACCTAGAATTATGAAATTTTGGCAGGAAGCAAGGTCTCACAGCACAGGTAAAGGAAAAAGTCCGAACATTGATAATAATTTGTAGATTTATCACATAAAAAATATTTTTTTGCGATTACAAACTTGCATTTGAAATTGGAGAATTGACCGTGACGTACCTATCGATGTATGGGAGAACATGTTTCTCAACTACTAAGTTAAGTTTTTTTTGGGATAAATTCATCCCAACTACGGAACCCTTCATTGTGCGTGGTCTGACACGCACGTGGCCAGTTTTTTTTGTATGTTTGTTTGTTAGGCTTTCATGCAAAAACGGCTGAGCGGATTTGGATAAAATTTCGCACATGGGTAGACCATGACCTGGGTATGTCCTACATAAGATACTTTTTATCCCGATATTCCCAATGGATCGAGACTTACGCGGGTGAAATCGCGGCATACAGCAAGTATTATACAGGATGTCTAAAACGTAGTGGTCCAAAGGCAAATGGGGTAAAGTAGAGGTGGCCACCCATCATTTAAAAAAATTAAAGTTTCGATATTCTCAATAGTTCAGAAGATTTCACTAATTTAACCATTTTCAAGAAACTTTACATTTTCATTTGGATTTTTCGGCCCTGTGAACAACATTTTCGACGTAGCGAGTTTAAATCGTAAGTACGAAAACATAGTGGGAAAATTGTTTAAAATGTTATATTTAAGATATTGTGACTATTTTTTATTGTGCTACTGTTTGTTTTTCCTTAAATAAATAAATAAATAAATCTGGCTTAAAGATGCCTTGATAGTGTAGGCTGGAAGATTACGTTCCTATTTACGTTTAGTGTGGCTCTGCAGCGCTTCAGATTTTATTTTTACTTATCTTTTCTAATTTTTCATTAAACTTTATCGAAACTTTCTAAGCCCAGATTTAAAAAAGTGCACATAGCACATAGCTTTAAAAGTACCTTAATTATTAATAGTTAGACTGGGAAAATTTTACAAAGATAGCTTAATGAAAACCTTTAAAAAAAAAATGGGTTTCATAACATGGTCGAACTACCCGCAAAACTTTATGCTCTAATTTTACCGAAACATCTCAGAAAAGCGTTTAATATTAAAATTTAACATATTTAAACGTGTTCGTGTTCCTTCGGTACATGTGTTTAATTATTAATTCTTTTTTTTTTTACTTTCGCTGTTGACCTTCGTAGGCCTTCACAACTTGTGTTGTCATTATCAAAAGCCATCATAGCCCATAATCTGCCTATAGGCATTGGGCATGGGCTTGTATCTACACTATCAAGACATCTTCCAGCCATTGAACTCGCTACGTCAAAAATTTTGTTCACAGGGTCGAAAAATCCAAATGAAAGTAAAAAGTTTCTTGAAAATGGTTCATTTTCTGAACTGTTGAGAATATCCTAACTTTTAAATTTTTAAACAATAGGTGGCCACCTCCACTTAACCCCATTTGCCTTTGGATCATTACGTTTGAGACAACCTGTATACAGTTTGGATTTTTGAGATGGGGCAATAAGGGCAACTACCATAACCGTTGTTGCTACAGGAAAACAGTCTTAGAAGACTGTCCTTAACTTTTTAAGACATTTTGATCTGCATTCACAGATTTCGAAAAAAATATTAGTCAGCAAGAAAATGGGGCAGTTTTCACAAAAACTTTTTTTGATGCCAATGGAACCTGTTTCTTTTATGGAACAAAAAACTTAAGTGGCCAACTCAGAACCAAGTCAGAAATCGCAAAAAACTTTTCCCATACGTTTTGTGTGTGGGAATGTCACTCTGTAAACAATAAATATTTTTGCTGATAATTAAATATTTTGTATTATTTGTCTACTCCATAGTTCGCAAAATTTCATAGACCGAGATAAATTATTGTTACTTAGCACGCGCTTTTTTCTTAGAAATGTTTCTGTCTTTATCATGCACTTTTAGTATGACAGTTGTGCGACAGTGACAAGAATAATGCTTAGCCAAAGCCCATGCTAAGTAACTAACGTTTTCAAATTCCGGTCAATTATTTCGTTAGTTCCACTTTTTGCTACTGGTTCAGATACGTTTGTGACAGCGCGACGATGTGGCGGCCAACCATCGAATATAGAACTGCCACTCCCCGCGTGCGGGGGCAATAAGCCACGCCCACCAAACTACTATTTATTTTCAATATAGGCCCAACAAACTCACTTTCGCATCTGTTGCTTCCTGTGATGTCTGTAGTGTTTATATACTATAATAATATAATATAATAAAGCCTTTTATTCCGAAACCAGACAACAAAATTTTCAGTAATGGTTACAACAAATAATCACAAAATGTCTCGAATTTCGGTTTGTCTCATGGCATAGGCCTCCTCTAACAGCTTCCATTGTTGTCTGTCGCGAGGTATCCTCCTCCAGTTTGAACCTGCTGTCAGCTTTATGTCATCCTCCCATCGGGAAAGCTGTAGTAGTGTTTATAAACATTGATAAAACTTAGTAAATAAATAATGGCAATACAAGCCGTCTGCCCGATGGGATTTCCCATCGAACTTACATACAAACTTTCATCCCCTATTTAATCCCATTAGGGGGTGAATATTAAAAAAATCACTTTCACTATACAGGGTAGCGATTTAATGACCTGCATCCGCCAAAGGATGCACCTGTCCATACTAAACAACTTTCGCTATAAAACACATAAATGTTTAAGATTCGTAAAAATTCGTACGTGAATCGAAAGACTTGTCTATTGTTGTATAGGAATTTGTTTTTTTTTTTTTCACAAATAGTATGGTGAAAGTTGTTTAGTATGACGGGTATAATAGGGATGTTAAAAAATAATCGATTTTTATTTAAATCGATTATTATTTTCTTGTAATCAATTTTTTAATATCGATTTTTATAGTAATATGAATCGATTTTTAGTAAATCGATTATATAAATTACGTGTTTTAATCGATTTTCAGAAACAGCTCGTATCTAATAGATAGGTATTTTAGTTTAGTTTTTGAGACTATAGAGTACCTAGTCATTTAGTTTTTTTATTTCTCATTTTAGGTATTTTATTTTAAAACTAGTCAAATGTAAAATAGGACTGGACATTTAAAGCATTTTTTTTATTTGTATTATATTTTAGTTTTTAAGACAATAAGTTTGTCATTTTGTTGGGATGCTCATCATTTCATTTTTATTATAATAAAATAAAACGTTTAATAGTACTAAAATTTGTATCAATAATGCTATTTGGTTACCTAATTCCTTACCTTGAAATTTTAAAGGAACATTGCCTTTGATTTTTAACCGACTTCCAAAAAGGAGGAGGTTATATGTTCGTCGCGTATGTTTTTTTTTTATGTATGTCCACCGATTTCTCCGTCAATTGTGGACCGATTTTGAAAATTCTTTTTTTGTTTGAAAGGGTGTGCTCTGGAATTGGTCCCATATAAATTTTATTAACTTTGCTTGGATAGTTTTTGAGTTAGCTACAAAATACGTATTTTTTTCCCACTTAATATGTAGATGATATGATAAGTTTCTGTCACTGGTAGCAGGTAGTGGTATTTGAATGTGTGTGGGGTAGGTACCACAACTAAAAAGTGAAAAATAAAAACTTTTTACAAAAAAAAAACAATCGACCTCCAAAAAAAACACTACAAAGTGAAAAATAACTTTAATTTCGGAAGTCGGTGGCAAAAAACGAAAACAAAACCCAAGACACCAACTTCCGAAATTAAAGTTATTTTTCACTTTGTAGTGTTTTTTTTGGAGGTCGGTTGTTTATTTTTTTTTGTAAAAAGTTTTTTTTGTTTTGAATTGGTTATTTTTTTATTCATATAATTTCGCCGGGTTTGCTAGTTGTTAATATGAATCTCTTAGGTTTATTATTGGAATATAAAAAGCATGTACTTTTAAATAATACAAAAAAACCGATTTTTTCGCAGAAATCGATTATTTATTTTTATTAAAATCGATTTTTGACAAATCAATTAACTTTGAATAAAGAAAAATCGATTTTTATTTAATCGATTCTTTTCCATTAATCTCACATCCCTAGGGTATAATCACCCCCTTGAAGGATGAGTGTCTAAATCGCCCCCCTGTATATGGAACTCTCGTACAAAATTTTATGCTACTAGAACAAGTGGTTTAGGCTGTGCCTTGTTTGTCAGTGAATGAATGATGAGAGATGTTTACACGAGTAGTTGTATTTACGGAAGCTTCTGTTTACACTCCCGGCCCGGTTTACAGGCTGAAAACAAAGAATTTAAAACTTTACCATTTCGAAGAACACTAAAATCCATGAAACACAGCGTGGATTTTTCGAAATCCAACTGGATCGCAGGTTGGCTGGAGGCTTGTCTGCAGAATACAAATCCAAGGTGATACCTGACCAGAGCACAAAGACCCCTCGTGTCTTTTAAAAATACCCTCTTACAATCCTTATAACATTAAGATGCGGGGCCGAGGGAGGTCTGGTAATGCCGGCCGCACACCAGGCGAGCAGGCGACCACCTGAGATTTCAATTTTGCGACGCTGAATAAATTTATTCGTATTTCACCCCCTCCTTTGTTGAACTTATCAACATAAAGCAATACCGGAATGGAAATGTAATGTGATTCCGTTCTTTAAATAATATTGTGTAAATGCACTAGAATGTCCCAGTCTTACTTTCTACGTTCTCATTGGTCGACAGGGCTCATATGCAAGGTGCGGGCAATTTCTGTAACGCATGGCGTAGAGCCCGCATTCGGGAATCGTTTTCATTAGTCGATAGGAAACGACTGCAGTATACATACAGAGAACTTGCACCGCACGTTTGGCAGATGTTTTAAAGGCTTACTTTCATTGGCCATTTTTTTCTCCGCATACTTTTTACCGACCGTAAGTTTCTTTGGTCGCTACGGGGATTCCCCGCAGACGGTGTACCGAGCGTGTTATTGACTTATGAATTTCATTAGTCATTACCCCGCCTACAGGAAGTCCCCGCATGCTGTATATCGACCGAGTTATCGATGAATGAAAATGAGCCATTAATCGTGTCTACTCCTATTGAAGAAGTAATATGTTATACGTCATTCGTATCTAGCGTGTGTACTTAACCCGGGCATAAATAAGCCACACCGAGCTTTTTTAAAAGAGCCTGTCACAAAGGCGAAGTATAAAGTAAAATCGATCATATATTATCGGTAACGAACAATTCCTTCCAAACAAACAATTACCTCCAACCAGGATAATTGCTTCATTGTTCCAGTTAAACGATTGATAAACCGCTATCATTTTACTTGCATTTAATTCCCATTCAAGGGAATAATTACGCCGTAATGGCCAAAAATAAAGCGAATGTCGAAAAAAGCTGTCACTTTTTATATACTGTTTGGGATATTGCCAAGTGGCTCTATCTGTTGGCCACACCGCACATCCACCGCAGAGCGTATATCACAAATATTTTAATAGTGACATGACAAACAAAATCCGGCATTATTACATTTTTTGGGCAAACTTCGAAACATTTCCATTACATTTCTCGTGCTCCTTTCTCTGAATAATTCAACATTCTCGGCGTGAGTGAAAGGGATGGGAAGAAAAGCTCCATTAACATGATTGCAACAAAATATTATTGTCTCTTTATCTTCAATTTAAAAATTTTCCTTCTTCGGATATGGTTTTTATATTTAAAAACTTTTTACAAAAAAAAAAAACAACCGACCTCCAAAAAAAAACACTACAAAGTGAAAAATAACTTTAATTTCGGAAGTCGGTGTCTTGGGTTTTATATTTTCGTTTTTTTTATTTTTCACTTTGTAGTGTTTTTTTTTTGGAGGTCGGTTGTTTTTTTTTTTTGTAAAAAGTTTTTATCTTTCACTTTTTAGTTGTGGTACCTACCCCACACACATTCAGAAATCGGTGGACATACATAAAAAAAAAAAAATACGCGACGAACATATAACCTCCTCCTTTTTGGAAGTCGGTTAAAAAACACTACTTAGCCAAGTAATTTTTCCAGTCTTTTCCTAAATTCCCAAAAACTCGTACGAATTAAAACTAAACTCAATTTGGATCAATAAAAAATCGTCGACAGCATCAGAGGGAAGAAAATTAGAGAAAAAAATCCACAGCGTATCTTGTGACTCGTGGCGGTAAGTGAAATGACTTATTGAGATAAATCGTTTACCGAACACTCCAAATCGAATTTCTACCAATACCCGTAGAATCGTACTTAGATTCTATATAAATCTGTATCTTTGCAGAACATTTAAACTTATTTTATGTAGTTAACAGCTGTATTTCAAATGTACTGATAAATCAAATAAATTGCCTATATAGAGCGAAACTTTATGGTCACTTAGTAGGTCATTAGAAGTTATTACTTCGAATATGGACATAAAATCGACCAAAAAATACGGTAAAGGTCGATCGGTAATTGATGAAATGAAAACTTTACATCATTTATTGATATTCATTTTAGGAAGGTAGGAATCCGAAGGATTCGAAAACCACAGAACTGGTCGATGTGGCGATGCTTTGGGAGGCCTATGTCCAGCAGTAGACGTCTCCCGGCTGAAATGATGAAGTAGGTAGGTACAGTAAAAACAGAATCTTAATCAAAATGTAATTTAACCAGCGTCGATTTTTTATGCTCATAATAAATGAGAGGTTCTATTTTTACAGTGGAAAAAAAACATTAAAATTTTAATTTATCATTCAGTTTGTTTTCTTTGCAATTTTAACTAGAGAACGGCCTAATTAATTACACTCAGACTCATTAAAATAACGTTTTGCTAAGTGCTTTTTTATTTTGTGAAGCCCTTCGCCCATTTCATAACGAATACTAACGCTTTGTTGATTTTAAGTCTTAAAGCCAACATGGTTTGAAAAACAAAGTTTAATGAAAGTAAACAAAGACAATACGGTACTTAATCTGCAATAACTGATTGGATGAGTCATGATTGTGTCTCAGAGTAAACACCTTAAGCCGTCCGTGATTACAGGGACGAGAAGATCCGTACGCCCCGGACGCCCGTCCGTACGCCCCGGACGCCTCGGGCGGAGCACGTTACGCCAGAATGCAGAAAATGTGTTCTGTTTTATTAGAGAGGCCAATAAATTCTGTACGTGAGCCGACGCGACGGATCACCTCTGCCGTCACGTGAAAAAATATACTCTGTGTTACCTACCCACTCACTATATAGGTCCTTGTAGGTAGATGGTTCCACTATTTTCGTGGGCTTTTTAATAAAAATAAAATTAACATTATAACTTACGTATTTATTAGGGGGGCGACCAGTTTCTATCTCACTTATTCATCTCAAAATCGCTATATACCTAATAACCTACTTAGTCGCTAATTTCATTTAAAATTTCTCGTGAAAATTAATTTTATTCAACCGCTGGGTTCTGAAAGCATATTCCAAGAAAAATTTCGTCAAATATTAGTAGCTATTTTTTAGTCCACAATCTTAAATATCGGAGATTAATTTTCAGAATCCGGGAATTAGTCTTCTGTAAACATAATTACAAAACTATAAATCTATGACTGACCTAAATATGACAGGTGTATTACGTTGGACCAATTTTTATGTCATCGACCAACATTTCTCGTCAAAAAATAAATCTTTTCCAACAAATGAACAGCAATCTCAATACGAAATAAGATGTTCTATACTGAATTATAGTAACAAGATATTCTACGTCATCATAAGTATTACAGGCTGGCGGGCCGGGTGTCTGTCACAGACTCGTTCACTCCATCCCGGGGACATATTTTGCAATTTCATTTCCCTTGAGAGGCAGGCACGGTTTACGCGACACCTTATTCTTTACCAACTTTAATATTTCTCCTTGTAATCTTTCGACCTGTCCGCTGAAGGCAATAAACGATGACTTTTTAAAATAAATTTTACAATATTCGGTGGGGAAACTGAAAATAGTGGAAAATGGGCTTCATTTTAGGTAAGCGTCTGAAACTTACGTTTTGGCTTCAAAGTCGGCAATGCATCGGCAAACCCCTTGAGGTTGTAGATATCTGTCCAGCTCATGTCTATCAAGAATGCCCTAGACTTTTCTTTACCATTGTATTCAATAAAAAGATTTCTCAGAACAATATTTACTTATTCAATATAATACAGGTTTTTTTTTTAAATCATTTAAATACAGGGAAAATTTTTAACCAGTGCGCAAACTTAAACACGTGACTTTACTCATCATTATGAACAACTTTTTTGATAGGACCAAACCTGAAATAGCGAACATAAATGTAGGAACAGCTGATTTTCTTTTCGCTATTTCAGGTTTGGTCCCATAGTAAAAGTTGTTCATAATGATGAGTAAAGTCACGTGTTTAAGTTTGCGCACTGGTTAAAATTTTTCCCTGTATTTAAATGATGGCTAAGCGAAAACGTCTGTACAAACATTGTGCGCTTTCATAATTTTTAACATGATGTTATTATCGTGGACGTAGACGTCCATAAAATGTATGGAAATACGCGCACGTTATAACGTTATCGTAGGCGGTAATTTAAAAGCGTCTTCATAATATTTCCATACATTTTACTTCCCCGTGTTATCGTGATGCCGCGGACGTCCACGATAATATCGTCACGTTACAAATTATAAAAACACACACTGTTTTCGACAAGTACTTGTCGAAAATATTAAAGTCCACCTCAAAACTGTTTATGTTATTACCTCCTTTTACATATGCTGAATTGTTTTTATTAAAAGACACCAAAATATTGTTATTTTTTTTTAATTTACCAACCTAATAAGCACTTGGTTGAGCTGTTAGGTTTCTGTTCACATGAATTGAAAACAGAACATTTACGAGAGTTATCAACTTCTTCGCTGTTGTTCTCAAATAAGTTAAAAGGGGACGAAGTAACTTGGAGTAGATCAAGTTCGTACAATAGAATAATAACTGCTAAAGACTTGAAGTTAAGAACAAGACAAAATGGAGACCTTAGCACAAACGCGCGACGTGAACGTCACTTAAACTCGAACGGTTTTTGAATCGAAAATACAACTATCTTATAGCATTTTGTTTTAAGGGAATCTATCCGCAGTGGCAGAACAAATAAGAGATTTGTTCTCTAACTTGGAGAGATGTATTAATAATTGTAATCGTTATAATTCTATAAACACATATGATAGGGTTGCAAATCATATTTTGATCAACATACAACCTAAAACTGACCTGCAAATTGCAAAAAAACGTAAGAAAATTTGACTTTCGCCGGGTACAACTGCACTGTGAATCCACCTTAAGTTTTTGCGACAGGCACAAACCATAGATATAAATAAAGTCTGTTAAAAGTAAATTTTATGTAGTACTAGCGACCCGCCCCGGCTTCGCACGGGTATTAACTTCGCACGGGTATAAACCGGGTTATTATACATATAAATCTTCCTCTTCAATCACTCTATCTATTAAAAAAAACCGCATCTAAATCCGTTGCGTAGTTTTAAAGATTTAAGCATACATAGGGACAGAAAAAGCGACTTTGTTTTATACTATGTAGTGATTTTCAATTTCAAAATCGTTCCGATGTTATGTGATGTTTACTCCGCGCGTTCGTACTAGGACCTCAGTATGCTATAGAGTTGTACTTACAGTAATACGCCAACCCTTTCCGATTCCTGGCAGAGAATAGGTCACTATTTTATTATCTTCTATGTTCCTGTGGTGATTAGTATATTATAGTTATATACCTACTGCGATAGATTGAACTAATCATAACCAATTACTTTAGCAATTGCGGTAATAATAGACAATTCATACGCCTCTATTCTCCGAAGAAATAGACAAAAGAACACCATAAAGCACCATTTATGTATCCCAAGTAACAAGTTATGGGGTAGACCAGCCTACTATGAGAAATTCTAAATTGAAAAACCGGCCAAGTGCATGTCGAACCACGCACAATAAAATGCTCCGTAGTTGGGATGAATTTATCCCAATAACAAACAACATTATAGTTGAAAAACACGTTCTCCCATACATTCCAATTACAAATGTAAGTTTGTACGCACAATATTGAGAGACCATGTTATTTTAATACATACACTACTTATAGGTTTTCCTGTAATCTATGAGAAAGAACAATTCTAGGTACTTTTTAAAAAAAATTGGTCCAGTAGTTTTGGAGATAAGGGGGGAATGGTATATTTTCATCGATTTTCTTAAATATCTTTAAAGTATTTATTTTAAAATATATATTTGAGATCCTCGCAACAAGCCCTTTCATTTGATATGTCACACGGTACTGTTTGCAAAACTTTCGTTTTTTAATTTTCTTTTGTCCCTCAAAAGTGACCCCCATATTCAAAACTCATTTATTTACGTTACACATCCGTGTTTGAGTCACAGAAATACATATGTGTACCAAATATTAACTTCATCAGTCCATTGGATTCGAAGCAAATTGGCAGACGGACAGACAGACAGACACACGAGCGATCCTAAAGGGGTCCGTTTTTTCGTTTTGAGTTACGGAACCTTAAAAACCCAATAACACTTTGCCTAACCTGAGAATTGAAACAAACACCCTATACCCAGTTCAATGAGGCCATTTTAACCACAAAGGCCTATTAATTCACATATAACATAACATCACGCCTGTAATCCCCGAAGGGTTAGGCAGAGATGTACCTATGGTACACCTACATTTCACCAGTTATGTTTAAGTCCCATGTAATAGGGGGCGAGCCTATTGCCATCAACCGGGCACAAATCCAGACTCCGGGCTGCTACTGAGAAATTCCAGATGGAAAACCCAATAACAGTTTGCCCGACCCGGGAATCGAACCCAAGGCCTCATACTCAGCACTAGCGCAGTGTTCAGTGTTCACGAATCCCGTGTTCAGCATTAATCAATATGAATTCTAAATCTTACATGATCTTTCTGTACATCATTACGGCTATGCTCTTCATTCTATCCTTTGACCATCTGACTAAAGGCTATCTAGTCATAGATACTTGAAAAGGTTTCATTTCCGATAAGCCGCTTTGACAAAACTAAAATATAAAAGGTAGCTCTGTATTATCTAGGATGATAAAAGGCCCCGTTGTGAAGCTTAAAAATCTTGTTACAGAAATGTTACAAGGGTTTTTCGTAAGAATGGCTTCGCATAATCAGCCTCTAATGTTTCTACTGCTGACACACAGGCTTCCTCTCAGTGAGAGAGAGTGGACCGTAATCCACCACGCTGACCCAGCAGTGCTATTCTGTAAAAATCTCACCGTGAACGCTTAGGTGAAGTAAGCTTGAAAGTGAGCTGTCATTATTGTCAATCCCTAGCATATGGTGGAATGACAGCTCACTTCACCTAAGCATTCACATTCATAACTTAGCTGAAGTGAGCTGCCAATAGTGTCAATCCTTAGCAACTGACAGCTCACTCCACGCTCACTTCACCTAAGGTAACACGGTGAGGTGGTTACAGAATAGCACTAGGTATAGCACTGCACTGCTGTGCCGGTTGGTAGATGTCACATGTCTTCGAATTTTTGGTTCTGGGACATTCCGGTTTTCTCACGATGTTTCCCTTCACCGTTTTGACAGCAGTGTTGATGAAATAATGTACACAAAGTAAACCGTCTTCGGGGTTCCAATCTACGACCTACAACTCGTAAGTCGCGGCCGTTCCACTGCGCCACCACTGCTCTGGCTTACCTAGTAAAAAAAACCGGTCAAGAGCGAGTCGGACTCGCGCACTGTATTATTTTAACTTTTCATCGACGAGGCCTTTATTCGTCAGAGAAGTTTACCACTGCACACTGTCGTGTAGAATATCGCAGTTTTAGCTCAGCGCCATCTCTTGACCGATAGTAGAACTAATGTAATTTAACTTGATGATTTCAAAAAAGGGTGCTATTTAGAGACATCGTTTTATTTTTCCTGTAATCTTTACATAAACATTATCACATGAATAATTTCAGATTTTTCTCTATGCAAACTTCGGAGATAAGGGGAGTATTTTTATTTTATTTTTCGTCAAGAGTCGAAAACTGTGCAACCAAAAAAAATGTATGAGAATGTGCAAATAGCGTTCTTTCATATGTTACCCCACATGCCCTAGTAGCCCCACTTCTAATTCCCATTTTTAAGACCCCCGTTCAGTCCTTGTTGAAAAAAATTTATATGTATTTTTATTTCTTTCTTAATTGCAAAATAGTTGGACAAACGTCATTTAAAACTATTCAAAATTTCAAGTTGATAGCATTAGTAGTTTTTGAGATATCCAGCTGTGACAGACAGACGCACAGACAGACTGAGTCGCACCATAAGGGTTCCTTTTTACCAGTATTTTACATGGAGCGACTGCCTATCTGACCTCCACAACCCAGTAACTGGATAAAACGATACCCCTTGGTAAGACTGGCTGTCAGACTTTCGGGCTTCTGAGGACCCGTAACGACTGTCAAAGATCCACGAATGACAGCCGGGATCAACGGCTTAACGTGCTTTCCGAAGCACGGAGGAGTCTCGATATGCATAGCTTAACCTGATGGATAATAAATGTATTCTTGTGTCAGTATTGACGGCACGGTTGGCGCAGTGGTTAAGCGATTGACTGCTGCGCTGCGTGTCGCGGGTTCGATTCCCGCACGGAACAAATATTTGTATGACCTACAAGTAGTTGTTCCGGGTCTGGCTGTTTGTGTATGTGAGTTTAAATGTTTGTAAAAAGCACCCACAATACAGGAGAAATTCCTAGTGTGGGGCAACGTTTTTAAAAAAGTATAAATATAAAAACTCAGCTTCATATCGTGAATATCTTAATTTTTGTGCCTGTGTACCCTATTTCGACTAGCTAGGGCGCCGAGACAAAATACTAAACCTACAAGTGCGCCGCGAACTAATAAAGTTTGGGAACCCCTGCCTTAGGCATTCTACATGTACCAGCAACAAGATTCATCAGATCGATCGTTGAAGGGTTGTGAAGAGATAAGATGGCTGGTGCTCTGAGAGGAGATAATAATAATTACAAAAAAATTAATAGTCTAGTTCGCTAGTTAGCCACATTTCATATTTCCATACAGAAATGCTGCCAAATTAATCAAAACAGCGAAATATTTGACATCTATTTGCATCGTTGCCCACTTTCAGAATAAACGCTCTTAAGTTCTGCTAAAAAGCAAAAACAGCAAATGTGCTGGAATTTTTCTGAATTGAAAAACCGAAAACCGCTAGACCATTCCATTTACGGTTCAGGCGCATTCTTTGTCCGATCCAAAACAAAGAGGAAACGTAAATAAGAGTTCGCATTTAAAATTCTCTAAGGCAATTTACATCTATATGTCCCGGACATTAATTCTGTCTATAAGGGATTAAGTCAGATGCAGCGAGCTCTCCTGCCGGCCGCCGCGATTTTTACAAGAGCACCCATTACCACATTTAATTAAATCCTCACTGTTTTAATTTGACTTGGTAACGCGGCGAAATTACTACCGCGCATTGCAATCCCGCAAAATGAGTAAAAAGATGAATTAATGGCTCGCAAATTGTTTCAAAAGTGTTTTGTGTTTTATACCTGAATTACTGTGAATTGGATATTGTTAATCCATTTAATTAATTCTGCAAAACTTTGCTAAATTGGTGCATTTGTGTGGGCATTCAGTTCATTCGCGCTTATTCACTTATTATCGAAATATTCTTAGGGGCTACCTCTCAGCATAGAAGTCGATTGAAAAACAGGAAAGTTAAAAAAGAAGTGCTCGGGGAGCAAACTTTTGCTTGAACTTAAAATTTCATGCTTCAATAAATTACTAGTCACAACAAGTACGAACTCTGCACAGTGCACAGTCGCGCTACCAGGTTGCTACGACGTAGCTACCGCTACGCGACTACGCTGCTACGTTGATTGCAGTTACGCTATCGCAAATTGCGGACGACTCGGCTACGCGTAAATTCTTCACAAACTTTGCATAGTTGAAAATATGAACACCATTTTTGGACAGCACACATCCAGATTTTTGCTGACAGCATACGTGCTGCCAGAAAATACGAATTTTTCAAATCGGTGAACGTAAAAAATATGATGAAAAAGTTCTAAAGCCCTGCTGAAATGTTTGAAATACTAAACGATATGGCGCTATAGTGGCTTTATAGCCAAGCACCTCAAATTGCAGTTTGTAGGTTCACGCCATTGCATTGGGGTTCAATGTAAACTAGAGAAGCTATTGCAAACAAAGATGTGTCCCCGCGGATGTCAAATGTGACAACCGTACCGGTGTATGCTTATTCATGTAGTAGACTGAGACGTTTGTTGTCCCGGACGACAAAATGATGAGCAAAAATTTTGTTCGCGGTGTCTGAACTGAACCATATTTACATTGTATGACGCCCCCATTTACTGCATGTGTGTGACAAGCCGCGCCAACGCGCTCGAACGAACACTTTTTAGGGTTCCGTTGCCAAATGGCAAAAAACGGAACCCTTATAGATTCGTCATGTCTGTCTGTCTGTCTGTCTGTCTGTCAGTCTGTCTGTCTGTCTGTCTGTCTGTCCGTCCGTATGTCACAGCCACTTTTTTCCGAAACTATAAGAGCTACGCTGTTGAAACTTGGTAAGTAGGTGTATTCTGTGAACCGCATTAAGATTTTCACATAAAAATAGAAAAAAAAACAAATAATTTTGGAGTTCCCCATACTTAGAACTGAAACTCAAAAAAAATTTTTTCATCAGTCCCATACGTGTGGGGTATCTATGGATAGGTCTTCAAAAATGATATTGAGGTTTCTAAAATCATTTTTTTCTAAACTGAATAGTTTGCGTGAGAGACACTTCCAAAGTGGTAAAATGTGTGTCCCCCCCCCTGTAACTTCTAAAATAAGAGAATGATAAAACTAAAAAAAATATATGATGTACATTACCATGTAAACTTCCACCGAAAATTGGTTTGAACGAGATCTAACAAGTAGTTTTTTTTTAATACGTCATAAATCGTAAACCGCAATTTACCTTTCATTCAATGTTACTTGCTGCTACGGAACCCTTCATGGGCGAGTACGACTCGCGCTTGGCCGGTTTTTTTTTTCACAAAAAGCCCTGAAACAAACTGACGCAACTTTTTAGAACCAAATAAAACAGAACGGACTTCCCTGGATGTTCCCTCGAAACAATTTAGTTAATTCGTTGCTGTTATTAGATTCTTTTTTCTGACCATCCGATCTACTTCATAATTAAAAATTCTGCATAGATAGGTATAGATAGGCGCTGACCGCGTTTTTCTTTTCATGAAATATTAAATTAGGCTTGTCCGGAGTTTCCACGTTTTATTCCGCAAACGAACGCGAAGTATTTTGAAAACTAATTTCGAGTGGCAGCTATCAAAAGGTACGGCTATTGAGAGTGATGAAAACACGATAAATTCAGAAATGCAGTGGAAACCCAACTTTTCGACGAGCGTTTTTTTATCAGGGCATGAAAACGCCGTGTGTGGTACACGCCACGGTGTGTCTAGTTCGGTTTTCAGAAGAATAATTTTTAGGGAGTGTATTTTTTGCTGTGGCCGGTGGCCGGCGGTACCGTTTTATTGCACACTATTCCGGCGAATAAACGCGCCGAGGGGAGGGGGTTAATGGACCGGCTGGGGGCACCCACCCCCTCTCCCGCCCGCTCGCTGTATTGGCTGCGAATATTGAATATTTTTGCCGTGTTGTAAAGCTAGGCTATGCGCGAGGCTATAACCACTAATCAGTGGCCCATGATGGACGACTGTTTATTACCGCACACTTTACATAATACGGCTGTATTCGACGTATTTGTAAAGCTTCGAATGGTGATTTTAACATGAATTTAAGTCAAGAAATTTTTTTTGGAAAAGCACTGGTCCATTTTCATTTCAATAATATTTGCAGTGGGTGATTTTAGGGGAAAATAACGAATGGTTTTGCTTATGCCACTGAGAATATAAAATGTTAAAATATATTAATTGAAGTGAAAACTTCTTTAGGCGCGTTGGGCATTTTTGAGATGGGACTAAACCATTGATTTTGCAACACTATTACCGAATTTACCGACACCGTGGCGTAAAAGACATCAACGCGTTGATTACCACGGTGCCGATTTTTTTTTCAAGTTTTCACTGCTGTTGGCACTCCCGGAGTGCCACTGTTTTTTTTAGTTGTGTCATAAATTCTAGATAAGAGGTCCATTAGTAAATATGTGAGCACAACTGAAACATAGGCAAACATTCACCAATACGTGTACATGACAGGGTTTTAGCGATTTTCTCTTGAGCCATTACAACCCCATCTTAGGGTGGGGTAGGCAGCAAGCAGGGTTAAGTAAACTATTATAGAGTCCTTACAGCTGTAACAATAACAGTTGCTTTCAGTTTCGAGAAATTACTTAGAAGTGTTATGTAGTAGGTCGGTACTGTACAAGTTTTGTATATAGATATTTTGTTTTTAACACTCTTCTTACAGACTTGAGTCAGTAAATGTTATTCTTATCCTTACTTCTTTACTAGTAGTAAGTTTAAGGTATAAAAGTGAGAGTTTGTGAAGACATTTGTTACTCAATCACGCTTAGGCATGTGACTGAACATGTTAAAATAAGTTAATCGCAAATCATGTTTCTATCTTATCTGTTTACTCAAGTCTACTGTGTTGATAAAATCTATGTAATATACTAGTCATTTTGATGTCATTGTACAACCGGCGTTTATTTTTCAATAAATCTTAAACTAGATAATTAGAACACTAATTACTTAAATACTAAGATCAATTAACAGAACGGATGATGAATTTTGGTACACCGACAGAAACACATTAAGGTAGGCAGGGACTTTATGTCAAATGAAGTTTAAAACCGCGAGCAACACTTAGTAAATAAAAACCGGCCAAGTGCGTGTCGGACCACGCACAATGAAGTGTTCCGGAGTCGGGATGAATTTTATACCAAGAGCAAACTTAACATTGTAGTTGAGAAACATGTTCTCCTATACATTCCAACAGCAAATGTTAGTTGGTCGACTATTACTCGTTAACTTATAAAGCCTACTTAGCTGTGATATTTTTCCTTTTAACTTCATTATTATATACTATTGTCGTGATTTTTTCCCACATCCAAAAACACATTTAGCTGGCAGCGGGGGACACTTGACTCTTAACAAAAAATTGCAGTTTAAAGCTTTGCTGAATCGAAAAATGGTTTTCACACACCCACAATATTTTTGAACGGCCTATCCAACGACTACCCACAACATGGGATACATGAGGAAAAAAAACAACCCCACTTTACGAGAAGGCACCACAAAAATAAAAATAAAACATATTACCACTTTGTCGGCGTTTCTAGTACTAAGAGTCTCTGAGCTAAGCCGCGGACAGACAGACAGACGGGCGTACATGGTGAAACTATAAGGGTTCCTTGTTGACTACGGAACCCTAAAAACGAGGAATTAATTTTTTTTTTTTCTTCAACGAATGCGTGTAATTATTTTACAATAAAATCGGAACCAAATGTAACTATCGCAACAAGGCAACCTAGTTTTGCTGGGTGAAAAAGATTTTAGATGTGCCATCCACAGACTACATTTTACCTCTGAACAGAATAGCGTGAAACAATAAATATACACACACATTCCGATTTTCTACATTAGTGAAGCTGAAAGATAAATCTAAATTAGCTAGTGTTAGTTTTCCGTCACATTAAACAACTATTAATAAAAGCCAATTAATTTATTAAATTATTGTAGTTGCGATATTTTCAGTCCTTGTTATGAAATATCAATTCATTGATTATCTGTGCACACGCCTGAAAGCTCTGCTATTCAGAACAAGAGAACTAAATTTAATTCACAATCAGTTTACTATTCAATAGCTTCAGAAATAAACAATTTTTTTATGTTTGAGTGTTTTCTTATTGAAAAAAATTGCCAAATGCGAGTCGGACTCGCACATGAAGGGATCCGTACCACCGTACAATATTTAACACTACGTTTGAAAAAAACAGGTTCCCTGTATTGGGACCCCTTTAATTTTGAACATTATTTTGTTTTTATTAGTTGTTGTTATAGCGGGAATAGAAATAGGTAGGTACATAATCTGTGAAAATCTCAACTGTCTACCTATTACAGTTCATGAGATACAGCCCGCTGACAGACAGATGGACGAACGGACGGACAGCGGAGGCTTAGTAATAATCCGTTTAGCACCCTTCGTTACGGAACCCTAAAAATATTATGAAATTAACAACTCTTTCGTAATTAATACACCCATTCATAGGTAATGTGGGGTTAAATATAGGTAAGTATGTATAAATAGGCATTATATAAACTCTTATCTCGCGCGTATATTAGCAGCCATTCAGTACCACTATACAGGGTGTCAGGGACATCGACGAGAAAACTTTTACCATGGATTCAGTACATGATTCTGAAAATCATAAAAAATCTGCTGTTTCATAGAAAAGTGCAGTACCTACGCGGTCAAAATGTATGGAATAGCAATTTTTTTTGTTTAGAATAACAGCCGCTCGGATCTATCTGTCAGGTTAAGCTACGCTTGCCGGGGTTGGTCCGTGGATGGGTGACCATTTCTACATACAGAGACTCCTCCGTGCCTCAGAAAGCACGTTAAGCCGTTGGTCCCGGCTGTCATTCGTGGATCTTTGACAGTCGTTACGGGTCGTCAGAAGCCCGAAAGTCTGACAACCAGTCTTACCAAGGGTATCGTATTACCCAGTTACTGGGTTATGTAGGTCAGATAGGCAGTCGCTCCATGTAAAATACTGGTATTCAGCTGCATCCGGTTAGACTGGAAGCCGACCCCAATATAATTGGGAAAAGGCTAGGCAGATTGATTGAATCATTTACCTACTGAATCCATGATAACAGTTTTCGCGTCCATATCTCCCTGCCACCCTGTATAGTTTGTAATTTTCGTACGAAAAAAAGGCGATCATTTCAAATCCATTCAAAGTCGCCTACTTACCGGCCTTAATTTACCACCCATTATAATTGAATGTAGAACTTAATTAATTTATTCGAAAACCTAATTGCCCATCGCAATCAATTTGGCGTAACAGGACGTCCAATTAAACCGTAACGAGGAAATATCAATCATCTGTAATATTAATATCGTGAAATGAAACTGAAAAAGTTACCAAAACTGGTGTGTACGCTTTAGTGATGTAACGAATGTCATATTTTGGACATTCGCGAATGCGAATGCGAATATCTGCTGTCAACATTCGCGAATGCGAATGCGAATATTCAGTTTTTGTTTAAATTTGGCGCCATTTGTCATTTGTTTGTGGCTTGGTGACTTTAGCGGCAGTCCCGTTCGAACGAAGTGCGTTCCGTCTGTTTTTCGTTCTGAGAATAGCCGAGTTAATACGAACGCATCCGATTGAAGTCTCATTCCGCTCGCACCGGTGTTTTCGTAAACAAAACAAGTGAATTTTGAGGTTACAGTGTGAATTTGTACTACACAATGTTAGTAATGTAGTTAATTTTCTTATATTAACCAACTATTATTACCTACTTAAAAAAATTATACACGCAAAAACATTCGCAATAATTTCGCGAATGCGAATGCGAATGCGAATATGCAAAAATATGCGAATATTCGTTACATCACTAGTACGCTTCGCTAGGCTGCGACTATAAAATGCCAGACAACTTTAACTTAGTAGATTGTATAAATAAAAATCTTCTTTTCTGCTTACAAAAAAGTCGACTACGGTCTATAAGACCCTAAATAAATGAAGCCTAAAGTCTAAAGATAAAATACAGCCTTCACGACGTTGACTTAACCAACCTACTTTGAGACAAACTAGAGACCGATCTACAAAATATACAAGCAAATAAATCAGTTTAAACAAGTTTTAGTTCAGCCGCACTAGGTAGTTTAGTGAGGCAACCAGCTCTGCACTTTAAATCACAAACATACCGCAATGCCTCTTTTAAATTCGACTCTGACGTCAAAACTTCAATAGTTTGAAAGTGGGTTAAAAATCAGGCTTGCAGTCCAAGTAGTTTGAAATACTCTGGTACTTGCATATCTATCGCATCAAATATTCTGTTGGAAAAACTTGCGACTTAACGACGTGTCGGACTTGTCGCAAGCGCCTGCGATTGTATGCACATTTGCTTAGTCGCCATGTGACGGAAAACTTTAGCAATCTTTTGGGAACAGAATTGTAAAGCGAACACGGTTTTACACTTGCACTTAGGTAGGTACATACTCGCTCGATTTTATTTTTTGAAGCGTAATATTTTTGCGTACAAAAGAGTAAGTTTCGTGTTTAAGAAATTTGTATTGCGACTTGCGATAAGACCCAAGAAATATAGAAGTTTGCGCAGATAAGAAGTTGGACTTTATATTCGGAGATGAAATTCGGGTCACAAAAGTTTTCATCTGCTACTTGGCAGAAACCCGACGTTCTAGTGCTATCTTAAGCTTCCTAAAGCGCCCACCACACTCCCAGATACATGAATTATTCGCGCGAAGTTACCGCCTCGTCTGGCGACCTTCGATTTACAGAACCGAATTAGCACCTTGAATCGATTGATGCCTTTTTGCTTATTCTAGAACTGACCAAGATTTTCGCTGAAATCTACTTATTTTGACAAGTTGGAAAAACGTTTTCGTCAATTGTTGATGGATTCAGTTCCTTTGCTTTCATTACATAACTTTTTTTTTACTATTCGGGTTTTCTTTTTTTACTAGCCTACGTTCTTCCACTCGTGAACAAAGGCGTACCTCCTTCGGTATTACTCTTTGGTAAATCCTGTTTCAACATACGCTTTGGTGGTTCAAAAATGGATGTAGGTAAGCAGTCCGCAATACAAGTTGAGTAGATTTTCAAATCGTGTTATATGCGTGCAATCATCGTGTATTCGTGTAGCTGTCGGCCCCGCTATGCCTCACCAACAGCTGGTGCCCACTCCGTTATTTCCCCTATTCAATGCCCCAGAATATTCACAGGCTTCCACTTCACAATTTTGCTTTCAATGCGCTGCATCGTCTCATTTTATGCAACGTTTTCACTGTGCTATGTTGCGAAGCATTTTTATGATAGAAATATTCCGCTACACCTGTTACTGTGAACTAGAATGAATTTTCGAAACAATTTTTTGTGCTTATATTGTTCGTACGATATCACAGAATACGCCAGACATCTAGGTGTGCAGTGGGTATTCCTAATATTGAAATGTAAAATGCAAATAGGTATTGGCATCCTTTCGAAATTGAGCGGTGTATTTTATTTTTGGGAAATAACTTAATCTATTCGATAGTCTACATGCGTGTATATTTGCACCGGGAAAAAAAACAACGGTGGATCATAAAAATTATGTGTTATTAGGATGGGCAGAGTTACCTACCAAGCTGTAAGTTATGTATCTACCTTACGACTTGATTTTACCCACGACTTCGCTCGATTGGAGGTCGGAAATTATCGCATGGGAACGTACTAACGGGATAAAAATGATCCTATGTCCTAAGTTTCTAACCCAGGTCATGGTGTGCCAAATTTCATAGGGGTGAACAGGTAACAGACATTACAGACAGACTATTGGACTCACTCTATTAGATAGCTATTGGACTCACTCTTCACTGGAATCAAACGGGCGTGATCAATTGCAAACCCAAAGATCATGTCAGTCCGAGTAGAAAAACTAAGATTAAACTAAACATTAACGTAGGAGACAAGTAACGACCGCTCTACTCAAGATATAAATTTCCTTATGCAATTAAAGCGTGTATTATAATGAGAAGAGGCGATAAATCACGAGGCTACTATTGTAAAACATATGTAAACAAGAAGATATTTCACACAGCGGGCACAGCGCGCTTCACGGGAGTTTTAATAACAGGTGTAGCCACAAAGGCTGGACGGCGTTCATTGTCTGTGCCTCATCCGAACGCGGCACTCATTTTCTGCAGCCGCAAGCCGCGACACACCCCGAAAATATTCGCAACAAGTTTGTTGACGAGCACGTAACGAACCGCCGACGCAACCAGCTGTTTTAAAAGTTGATAACATAGGAGTACGTCCCTTTTTGTGCTGTACTAATGAAAATAAATTCTGACAAAGTATTTGGTAGCCAGTGAAATTGTTTGTATTCTGTTGTTTATTCATCTGTGGCTTTTGTTCTATGTGTTATGCCAATCGGATAGTAAGTTAGCCTATACAGTCGCGGGTTAATGATGTGATTGTCGAGATCATCTTTAACACCTTGTATAAATTTTTATTTAATTCTAAGTTGGTCCTATGGTTGTCTGGGAAAAATCCACCACCACCGCCTACCACAGTTTGTCTCGGCATCACCTAAAGGTTGACTGGTAGAAAATGCCTATGGCATTAAGTCCGGCTCTATACATTTGTGTGCTTAAAGCATTAAATAACAAATCGCTGATAGCGGCAAGACCCCCTGAAATCGTTTTTATAAAAGTTTGTTTAACTGCGGCGTGCAATATGAGCTAAGCATTTACTCTTTCTATCATTATTTTGTCGGAGAAATGAAGCACCTTGCTACCTTATACCAACAGCCAAAATAAATGAGACGTAGGTAGGTAGGTAGTACGTACTTTCGAGGAGTGCCCTGCGTGGGCTGCTGACAGAGGGGTCCTGGTCGCCAGAATCGGACGAGATTTGTCTCTACCAGCAGTAGTTGAGTCTATGCTGGCAGTGTCGGAGAACTGGCGAGAAATGGCCTCAAAGTCAAAGTCAAATAATTTATTTCAATTAGGCACAAAAGGGCACTTTATAACGTCAAAAACAAAAAATAGAATTGATTCTAGTCGCCCCTTCCAAAAGGTAGTTTTCGTATGGAGAAGAATGGGCAAGAAACTCCACCGTTACTCTTTTAAAATGTTTTACAATATTTTGTATAACACCCTTCTGTGAGACAGTGATGGTTCAGAAGGAGGCTGCCGAGCGGGATCGTGAGAGGGCTGATCCTGCTCGTAGGAGAAGGCGTTGGGGAGGCAACCGCCTCGACGCCTAACACACCGAAACCCCGTCTGCAACCTTTAGGGCAGGCAGGAATTAAGGATCACGGGCGCTTAGAGTGGGGACTCTGTCCGCCCACTGAGTGACCTCAGGGTAGACGGCGCACAGTGGTCACGTGTTGCCTTGCACTCTTGCACAGTTAGGTTTCGGGGAGACCCCTTTACAGTCTCCCCAGAGATGTGCCCTAACAGGCGCTGCACAGAGGGGGTTCCGGATTGGTCTTTTAAGAGGTAACGGTGCCTCTTCCATGTGCAGATGGCGACCACCGGGCTGGTTTTAGTGAGGTAAAAATCCCACACTCCCCGGCCTTATCCCCAAAGCCCGGGCACCTTTTGAAGGTTCCCCCCGAAAATAAAAAAAAGGTAAGTAGTATGTACTTAGGTAAAGTAATGACAATTTTAGAAAATTATGTGCGTGTTTTAAGTGAACAAGAACATAAACATTAGGTATAATGTAGGTTCACTAACATAATTTTACGAGCAGGTTTACACCACTAATCCAGACGTTATGTGCGATAGTGCACTTACAATTATTGGCGTAATAGAACCTACTCTCTTCAAACTACTCGTGCTAAGTGGATAGTTAGGTATTTAGCACTAAAAAACAACAGAAAAACGTGAGTTGTGATTTCAGAAGTCGCCGTTTTTATTTTTTAACCAACCCAATTCAAAACAAAAAATGTTCTTTATTGATTAAATCATTTAATAAAGTAGCAAATTCAAATGAATGCTTATACGTATCTACTAATTCTGAAGATGAACAGGACCTCTACAAACACGAAAAATCCAGTGTAAGCCTAATGTTCTGGCGGTCCTGTTGTCATAATGACTAACCCAGCAAAGCGAATATCAATAACAATGAAGAGATCATTCCAATTACACTAATAGGTACCAAACACAAGTACGCTTAGGTACCTACAAAGCCAGCTCAACAAAACATCACTTACAAACGAACCGGTGATGAGATCTAATAACGAAATACACGCAAAGATAAGTAAACAAATAAGCGAATAATGCGGCACGTTGTCGGTTTTTTCGCCAGCCGAGGGAAGAAAACGTTTAATAATGAGACTGCCTATAAACGGGGCCGTTTCTTTTTATTTTGCCTCCTCGGCCTTTGTCTCGAGCTTTGCATTTAACATGACCCGTACCTCTACAATCTTTCGTATCTACAATCCTACTTTTTATATCTTTGTTTCACCGAGAACCAGTTTTGGGCAGGAAATAGAATGCCCTCTTTATCTGACACAAACTTGGCAACACTAAGCATTTACGGTTCAGATGCCAAGTGTCGTTTGACGATGGTTTTGGCTCTATTACATATTTTAAAAGAAATGGCACTTAGTAGTTATTCGGTTAAATATCTTTTAAAATGTTCGTTTACTGTTTTTATAAAAACGACGTAGGTAATAGGTAGCTGTTATCTTTAAAAAAAGGTGGTCAATGCCTACATCTTCGTGAATGTTTTCAAGACTCATGGTAAAGTTCGTTAATTGGTCCCACAAAAATCAACGCTTCAATGCTGAATTATACTTGTCACTGACCTATGCGATATTATCTTCTATAGTTTTTAGGGTTCCGTACATCCAAATGAAAAAACGGAACCCTTTTAGGATCACTCGTGTGTCCGTCTGTCCGTCGTACTTATAGGACCGATTAAGTACACATATGAATTTCTGTGACCCAAACACGGACGTGTGACGTAAATAAATGAATTTTGAATATGGGAGTCACTTTTGGAAGACAAATAAGTTTTTTTTTAGGTAATGTTTTGCTAATTATACCTACCCTATGACATATCAAATGAAAGGGCTTACTATGAGGGTCTCAAACATATTTTTATTATAATTTTAAAATAAATAGTTTTATAGTTATCTGTGAAAATAGATGAAAATTTATATTTAATTTATTTTTACTTTACCATATCTCCGAAAAAACTGAGCATAAACTTTTGAAAAAAAATACAGAAAATAGTTTTATACTTATAGATTTCAGGAAAACCTATAAAAAGTTAGTGATTTTAATATAACAAGGCAAACATCTCAATATTCTGCCCTGCTAAGCCCAAAGGCGGTATCTCAACCGGAGTAAGTTTTGAGAAAATTGACTTTTTGTAAATTGTAATGTATGGAAAAATGGAGATATAAAAAACTTCTTAGTGGTTTTTTTTATGTTTTAAGTTAGATAGCGCTATTTCGCTTATACCATTAGATGGGAAATTGTTAAAGCTATTGAAAGGTACAAAAAAAACGAAAAGGGCGTATCTCAGAGATACCGCCTTTGGGCTTAGCAGGGCAGTATTGTGCGTACAAACTAACTGTGCGTTTGCACTGGCGAAACATTCACAACGAAACATGTTGGAATCTCTATTTTCTGTCAATTTTCCATACAAAGTTTGACAGGCACTAGAGATTTCAACATGTTTTGTTGTGATGTTTCGCCAGTGCGAACGCATAGTTACATTTACAGCTAGAATGTATAGAACATGTTTTTAAACTACAATGTTAAGTTTGCTCTTAGGGTAAATTTCATCCCAACTACAGAACCCTTTATTGTGCGTGGTTCGACAAGCTCTTGGCCGGTTTTTTTTTTTTGTAGAAATAGTATCCAGATATTTCGACGCTTATACAGTTACAACCGATGATCGCAGTGACTGGAAAATGCAAATATATGGAAAAAAAAAATAGTGCAGACAAATCTGTCTACCCGATTTTTACGTATTTTGTTACTACACTACTAAAACTCGATTGCAAGTCTCGACTAAACTCACGCTGACGCACGGTATCACATAGTTTTTGTAAGTAGGTAATATTCAAACGTTCGATTTTAGTGAGGTTTTTGTAGTTGCTAATAGGCTAACTGGAAATGATTAATTACACCGATTTTAAAACATTGAATTATTCCATAAAACGATTTCTTTATTTTATCAACAATTTATATTATAATATTTTCATACACTATTTTATCTGAACAATAAAAAACTATTTACAACGTCACACCACTAAAGAGTGGTCGCAACACGCACCACACGAAGAATTTCATACACTGACTTATCACTATTTGTCTTTGTCGCTCGCGCGAAATAATATTATTACTGTCTCGCTCACACCACACACGCCGCATTCGTATGCGCCCGCGCTTTGGCAAACATCGAAAGTCAATCAACCATATCCGTAATGTTTGTGAAAGACTTGCGTTCCTGTCAGTCACTATGGATCTTCATAGGGTCCGTGAACTGGGCAGTCAGGATGTAGAACAGTGCCGGAGCAGGTACAAGAGACAGGTACCACAGTTCCTTGAACCCAGTGAGAGAAATAATTCCGTAAGCATGTATCAGCCAATGTCCCAGTAGTATCACTAAGTTCCTTGGGTTTGTTAGTGAGGACAGGAGCAATGCTGGCGCTGACTGCTCAATCTTTATGGAGAAGTGAGACGCTGATGTCATCATTGATATAATTATAATTATGTATGGGAATGACCAATCTGGAAAGGAACAAAATTTTAGTTAATATTTCACATGAAATGATGGCGAAATACCCTAAAAGACCTAAAAGAAGAAGAAAAGAAAAAAAGAAAGAAAAAAGGAAAGAAGAAAAGAATTAAAGAAAAAAGGAAAGAAGAAAAGAAAAAAGGAAAGAAGAAAAGAAAAAAGGAAAGAAGAAAAGAAATAAAGAAAAAAATGGAAAGAAAAGAAAAAAAAAGGAAAGAAGAAAAGAAATAAAGAAAAAAAAGGAAAGAAGAAAAGAAATAAAGAAAAAAAAGGAAAGAAAGAAAACAAGAAAGATAAAAAGAAGGAGAAGTAATCAATCTGTCTATTTATTCAGTCCATCTTTACTTCTTTCTTTGCCCTTGACTTTGTCTGGATAGACTTTAAGATCCCTTTTTATTAATGGGATTGTACGTCTTTTCGAAAATTTTAACCATAAATTCAAAATTCTAAATCGTCTTGCTCTTGATCTTCTTAATTAGGTATAAGCAAACTTACAAATCAGACCTGCAGCAACAGTATGGATGAGCACGAGTATAGGATAGAAGTACAGTGCACAGTATATTGCCTTCCTGCCCGGGTTGGCAGAGTCCCACGTCAGAAGCCAGGGCCTCAGTGTTATAGTCATCAGCAGGCTGAATGCGTAAATTAAAAGAACTATGGTGTATCTGGAAAGAAAAAAACAGTAAAGTAGTCAGAACCCTTTAATACAAGCCATAAAATTTTGTATGTACCTACAAAATGCCAAATGATTATATCCAAGATAAGAGTGCTTGGAAACATGCTGGTCCTGCTCCATAGGACAATTTAGAATCAAGACAAAATCAAACTTGGTTGCTAATTTAATTGTAAAATTGATTATTTAGTGTTATATGACATTGATTTTACATTTTGCAATTACTTCCTCACTCACAGACTTATTAATTATAAAATTTTAGGAAATTCACCATGTATCTATCACATTATTAAATTATCTGTTGTTGCTTCATTTTTAATTGTTTTTACCTATTGTGGTATAGTAATTTTATTCTAGGTGCATCGTCTTCACATATAATTATTTAACTAACCTATACAAACTATTGTAAAAAATTTTAAAAGAGTTACGGTTGAGTTTTTTGCCCATTCTTCTCCAGGGGCAACTAGAATCAATTCTATTATTTTGTAAATTTTGATGTTCAAAAGTGCCATACATGTGCCTATTTGAAATAAATGATTTTACTTTGACTTTGCCAAAAGCATAAGCATGACTAGTATGAAATTATTGGTGAACTAAAATGCACACATTGCATTTCATAATCAATACTAGTTTTACTAGTTAGCGAAATTTCATATTTCCATACAGTAATATTGCAAAATTAATTATTAAATCTTTTATTTCAGACCCATATATGTAGTCCATTTGGTTAGTATACACACGACTTAAAAACTAGTGTTAGTACTTACATCTACGAAAAAACACAAACTATACATTAATACGCCGCAGTGGCATATAGGCGTATCCAATGTCCCAGTATGGGGCTGTCCCACCTATCAGCTATAGTTTTCAGGATGCTGTTGGGGCTGGCGCGTACCCTGCGCATAATGGAAGCACAACGTTTGCGCATAATGGCGTGAAAACCATCGATTCGCGCCTCTGCGAACATGTCGGAAGCACTGCAGTAGCGCGGCAACCCCATCAACACCCTGAAAGCATTATTGTACTGTACGCGCAGGGCGCTGTATGCTCTCTGCGTGTAGTTGACCCACAGACTACATGTATAAAACGACTGACAGTACGCTGCAAATAGTGTAGCCTTCACTTCAGCATTAATCAAAACAGCAAAATATTTGACAGCTATTTGCGACGCTGCCCACTTTCAGAATACACGCTCTTAAAGTAGACAGTAATTGGTGCCTAGTGGTGGATTATGACCCCTCCATCTCAGAAAGAGGTCTTAGTCCCAGTAGTGGAAACATAGAACAGTGCAGTAAATACAATTATTAAGGACTAATTCTACTTACAATGGGTACACAGCCTCCTGAGTACAATGCAAAGTCTCTTGATAATCAGGCTGAGGATTATGCAACAGTGTGTACCAGTCAGACAATGCCTTCGGAGAGCAGACATGTAACTCAATAGTGCCTGTTGGAGGCAACACTAGCAATGCAGCCAGAGTACCTGATGCCACCTCTACGAATGCACATATGTGTTGAACTAGGATGTTCTTCGTGCTGAAAACATGAATTATTATGCTATGAAGAAACATTGAAATGTATTCTCATACAGAGGTACTTATAACAATTGAATGTTGCATGACTTAGAACACTCTGGGAGTTTTAATCAGAAGATTTTGACTGATGTACTGTCAGACTAAGTAGTACATAGTACTAACCCTGAGAATGTCCAATACTCAACATAATACAGCAACTTTGTTTAACTATTGTATCTACTTCCCCTTTTCATTGGATTATTGAGGCCTATTCAATACAGCTTTACAACTTTTAAAACTATAAATATAGTGAATAAATAAATAATATGCCGAATTCACTTACCCCTTGCCAACAGCAACCATGTCAATGAAAAACCAGTGTAACACCATAGGCAGTAGCACCATAAACCCAAGGTATAGGCCGTCATATAAGGTTGGTTCGTCAGTGCAAGGGACGCAGTAGCTGGTGCTATTGGTGCGGAATCCTCGAGGACAGGCGCCGCATTCGCTCCACGATCCATCATCGAACTCAGTGCGCCCGCAGTACAGACCAGGACAAGTTCTAACAGCCGTCATTGTGTCGGAGCAAGGGAACTATCTCACATGATCAAATTTATTAAAAATGATTTGTGGAAAACTGAAAATTCTGGAAAATCCTGAAAGATAAACACAGCTCAAAACAGTCTTGACGTTTGTTAAATAGTGTCAATTTTGACTACAGATTAGTACAGATAAAAAAATGAAAATTTTGACGTCTAGTTTTTAGTTCAGAAACTTGCATGGAAATTGAAAGTACGAATGCCTTCATGTCTTATCTCAATTCAATAGATACAGACGCCAGCACATCAAGCTACCACAATCTGTCAAATTTATTTAATAGATTTTCAACTTTATCAACGGTCAATATAAGGTTCAAAGTTGATTGGGAAAATTTGACACTATGTCTGTACTATGTAGTCAGAAAAGTGGGTAATGGGTATACTGTCGTCAAACTATATTTTGCAATGATTAGTTCGACACGTTTAAAAAAATAAATGTAAATATTAGTAGTAGGAACTCTGCTCACCCCAATAGGAGCTTGAGTGTTAAGGCCAGACCCAAGGGCTAGATATTACTTTTTATATGCACCTTACTTCTAAGTTCTACAGTCTTTGTAACAAGATTTCAAGAAAACAACTTAATACATAGGTAATTAATTTTTAATTGTATTAAATACAAAAATGAATGAGTAACTCAGATAATAAAATAAAATAATAAAAATGAAATAATTTAAGTACAAAATACAAATAATTATTACTACAGCGCCTTAAACTTTCCTGCCCCGTCTAAACCACGACTGCGCCAAAATCCTGTACGCAAACGTCTCACAATAGTTCGTATCAAAACATACGCTAGATAAAGCGCTACAGAAAGTGCTATGAGCACAAAACAGACAATATCCAGGAGATAGTACTTAAAGGAAGACATCCCAACTGCAGGAGAACGTAAGTGACGGGCCTCGCCGTGGCGCAGGAGATACTCAGTCCACCAAACAGCATCATCAGGCCCAGAAATGAGGGGATTAACAACCGCATCCTTCAAAATTGTCATAGACTTTTTGTATCTGAAAAAAAATACCAATCATTACATCTATTTCCCTGAAAATTCGAACGTTTTGTGAGCTTATGCAAAAGGCAGCAATAAGTTATTTAAAATTATAATGCACTCACTTTTCATTAGCAGCCACAACATTAATGGTTGCCTTCACAGTTTCCTTATCCAAATTGTAAGGATCCAGAATTTCGCCAGCTCCATATCTTGTAATCTCATTAATGAAAACTTTACGAGACTTGACGAGCGGTAATCCAATTATTGGCACAGTGAAGAACACTGCTTCTTCTAAGGACCGGGCACCACCATGCGTTATGAAGGCTTTGAGGTTGGGATGAGCTGAAAGGAGAAAATATTCCATTAATTTCTGTGGGATGCGTAGCTTCGCTTGTAATTAGTTATCTGACCTGTGGCTGTCGAGTCCCAATCAAAATTCTATTTTGAACTTCGAGACGTTTGAGAATAAAAATTCTTTGTAAAACTATCTACTTTAGGTACTTACCTAAAACCTGTTGCTGTGGGAACCAAGACTGAGTAATGACATTTTCAGGCGTCTTTATCATCGTCGTGTTACCGATCTTCCACAGAACTGTGAACGGAAGCTCTCCGAAAGCGTCTGCTAATGTTTGTAGGATGGATGTAGAGAGCTGTTCAGCTTCTTGGATTGCTCCTAAACTGAAGTACACGACTCCTTTTGTAGAAGAGTCTAAGACAGTTAACATTTCCTGCAAAACAAATAAGTAAAATAGTAGTATACGGAAATCACAGGAATCTCAATTATTAAATGTCTCCTACTTACTAGGCACCTACTGCTAGATATCTTACCTGTGGCAAACTTAGACCTGGCTTAATATGCATTCGATCGACATAAACAACAGCTGGAACGCTCGGCCTACTGCCTATCAAAGCAGGATTACTAGCCACGAACAGCAAATCAATGTCATATTCCACTTCTAGGAGACTTCGCTTCAATCCCAGTAATTTCTTGGCGGCCAATTCACAAAGTGGAAGATAATTATTGTAGTATTCGTTTCTTGTTTGGATGTGACGATAGATCTCTGTTATTCTCTCCCAGCGACCCAAATTCCTGTAGTTCAGAGAGTTAACGTCAGGGAACAAAATAGGATGGATGGGATTGCCCTTTGATTCGTATTGATGGATCCTGCCACTGGTTGTGGTAATGGCGATATGTGGAGCTTTATATTTTTCTGCAACCGCGTAAAGCAGGGGTACGTCAGCTTCTGTGACCACCAGGTCAAAGCTTATGGTCGGGTTGATGAGCAAAGCCACCATCTGTTTCGACTTCAACTGCGCTATTGCTAGTTTGACCATGAATTCATTCATAGCCCTCTGCCTGGGATGGTAGTCGTTAGTATTCGTCATCAACTTATTAAACTCATCCCAGTACGGTGCCGAATCTTGGCTGACATCGAGCTCCATAATATTCTCTATGTCGGGAAATTGAAAGTGCCCGGGGTAGGGTGTCATGTGAAAGACAGTATGTCCTCTTTGAGCGAGTCTTGATATATATCCTCTGAAGACCAAGTGGTCGGTGTATGAAAGCGAAGAGAAAAGGGCAAGGATCGATGCACTGTCCACAACATGGCAAAGATATGCCAATATAAACACTGCACAAAATATTTTTAACCCCATATCTATGTGTCTGGATCACAGAGATACGCACAATAAATGTGACCGTTCAACGATAGATAATGTAGATTAATAAAATACATCATGAAAATACAATAGACATAATGAAGTGAGCGAACGGCTGTGCAAACACTAATGTCGTTCGATGTAATATGTAAGTTATAAGTACAAACGACATTGTTATAGCGACCTGAAAGATAAACATGATGAGACTTGGATACATAACTAAACCTTATTGAATAATTTGAATAACTTAGTAGCCTGAACATAATTATAGCTATACTTATGGTTAAAACTGAAAACTTTGGTGTAGATAGATTAATGCGACCTGAAAGATAAACATGTGGAGACTTGGATACATAACTAAACCATATTGAATAAGTTGAAAAACTTAGTAGCCTTAACATACCTAATTATGTAGTAGGTAGGCATAGGATTAAAACTTTGGAATAGATTGATACCTACTCAACTAACTATTGTAATTATATATTAGTTACAGTAGGTGTGTTTTCTAGATAAGCTTAAAACTAAACTGCATATGGCGCTACCATCTGCAGGGTTCCGTGACACTGTTTAAATTCGTAATTTTATGTTTTTTGGGCCTTATATCCCTAAATTCAAGGTTGCCTGTGTCGGAAGACTAGCGAGACAACCTACACCAAATAACTTTAGCTGCTAGAGAGAAATTCGTTTTTCTTGCTAGAGTGTTAAGGTTTTATATAAAACCTTCATTATTAGGTATTTACTCTAGCAAAGGTATAAATCATGGACTTATTATACAAACTGGACTGAGCTCTCGTACCAAAAACACGAGCAGAGAGAGACATGTATACCGAGGCTGTTTACCTCTTTCTAATAGGGTGACCAAACATTTTTATCAAACAAGAAAGTTCGTTTTGAAAGAGATAATTCGTGTCCGGTTGTAACTAAGGTGATTTCAAATAATTTTTTGTAATACAAAAATATTGAAATTAAGTTACCTTCTAAAATAATAATTTATGACAAAATAATTAAAAACTCTTATTGAAGTACTTTTTCTCTAAAGGTCGATTTGACACTGGTGCCAATTCTCTTGTACACCGAACTAAACTAACTAAACTATCACTAAAATTCCTTACTTTTGACTATGAGAATCTCAAAGCTATTCTGCAAAATAAATTCTCTAAATTTAAAAATAATTTTGACACATCTAAATCGAATTTGACAATCGCGACTCCACACGTGATACCTAACCACGTGAATCTTTTTAGAGCCGGAGGCGCGCAGGGGGGGCAGCCTCGACGTGTTTTATATGGATTTTTCACTTTTTGTATGGAAAATAAGAAAAAAAGTTTGTATAATAAGTCCATGGTATAAATACCTCCAAGATTGCCAACTATGCTGTCCATGCTGTTAATCCTGTAACCATAGCAACAAAAATCGACAACAAAACTGTGTTTGTTTATTGGTTTTTTATTGTGAGATAACATGATTTCTTTTTAGAACCAAGCTTCATTTCATTATAACAAGATTTGGTATGGTATTTTAAAATTCAGAATGGATAACGATGTAACGAACTATTCGGTGATAGGCCGCATTGGTGAAGGTGCTCATGGCTTGGTGTTCAAAGCAAAGCACAATCCTACCGGACGGGAAGTGGCGTTGAAGAAGATCTTAATAAAAAACCTCGAGGATGGTATACCAGTTAACGTGATGAGGGAGATAAAGGCGCTGCAGTTGCTTCGATGCAAATATGTAAGTTTTTTTAATAATTTCTTGTCACTAAGAGGCAGCTGTTATAATAAAGTCATCAGAAATTTTACGGTACCTACCTACCTATCCTACACGTTACCTAAATCAATAAGTAGGTATATATTTCTTTAAAGATGCAAATCTATCTAAATCTATCTTTGGCCTATCGCGAGATCTACCTATTACCCATAGAAATCCGCATTAGCTCACGTTCGCACGGACGTAAAAATATCGCGGCGGAATGTTTTCACACTCTGGATTTTCAATGCTCTGGCTTAGCACCGAGAGTTGAAAATCCAACCAGGTTATTTTGTCGACACGCTCGGATGCACTCTGTTGAATTCTCAACGCTCGGCTTAACACCGAGAGTTGAAAATCCAGTGCGCGATAAAATCCCGCCGCGATATTTTTACGTCCGTGCAAACTTGGACTTACCGTGTGCGTAAATGCGGTAGTGGGGCGCGTCATTTCAGAGTGGACAAGCTATATCTAGTTAGGTAGCCAATATTGCATCTACCGAAACGAATCATATCTTACCCAACAGATAATCAAACTGTACGACATGTTCCCCCGCGGTATGAGCCTGGTGCTGGTTCTGGAGTACATGTGCTCAGGGCTTTGGGACATGCTGCACCACTCGCAGCAGGAACTGACCATGCCCAGGGTCAAAAGCTATGCGCAAATGCTGCTGAAGGGCACGCGGTATATGCACGCGCACTATGTGATGCATAGGGTGAGTTTATTCAACTAATATGAAAATACGAACGTTTATTTGTTGGTTTGGCAACGAATCGACGTTTTTTAGGATTCCGAACCACAAAAGGAAAAAACGGACCGCTTATAAGTTCACTGTCCGTCCGTCTTACTGTCTATCAGTCTATCAAGACCCTTTTTCTCAGGAACGCGTGGAGATATCAAGTTGAAATTAATTTCAAATACGTAGGTCTACGACCCATCATGAAATTTGGCAAGAAGCAAGGTTTCACAGACAAAAACACGGTCCCTGTGAGATAGCGAAGCCGTAAAAGTATAATATACAGGTTGTCCTAAAACTTCTGTTCCCGGCTTGAAATTGAGTTTTGAAACAGCCTGTTTATTTCTTTTTCTTTTTTATCAGGATTTGAAACCTGCGAATCTGCTGATAAATCACGAAGGCATATTGAAGATTGCCGATTTGGGTCTGGCGCGTCTGTATTGGCCTGATGGCGGCAGACCTTATTCACACCAAGTCGCTACACGGTACGCTCTCAACTTTATTATTATAATTCATCTTATATAATAAAACGAATTTAGAATACCTACAAAATCCGAAAGTGGGCTGTGTTGACCTTGCCAACAAATCGGGATAATTCGAAGAATAGGTGGGCCTAGGCACCTACTTTTAGGTATCAGTTGTCAGCCCTGGATATAGGGCAAGCCGGGGCCAGTGCCCCGGGCGCCAACTTCAGGGGGCGACAAATTCAAGCGTAGCAGACAAGTGCACCACCCAGCACACAGCAACTTTACAAGAAATGAGACGCACAGCACATTTATAGTCTTTCTATTTTTTTTCTTTTTTACAACAGTTTTTGCGCCCCTCTTGAATTGGCGCCTTATCGACCGATACAATTTGATTAATATGTTGCTGCCTACATTTTAATTTTGAAAAACAAAATATATTTCGCGGGGGCTAACTTAGCGAATCCCCATAAAAGATTGGCGGAGGGCGGCAGACGGTAGTTTTTGCCCCGCCTCAAAAACATTCTTGATCCGGGGCTGTCAGTTGCTGACGGATGAACGGCCAGACGAGTTCCCTTTTATGCTGATGTCATAAGAAGCTGTTACTACGGATATAAAGCACAGAATCTCTAAAGGATCACTATTAAGTAGTAAAGTTACCTTTGAACGAAGTACCAGGAACATACAACCTCCTCTTCCGTGACTGCGTCAGCAGCGGGCGGGGCGGTAGTCGCAGCGGAGCATCCTCCATTCAAATGAACGCTCGCCACCATCGCAGCGTTAACTATAGAAACCGACTTAACTATGGGTCACGCCTGAATAAATTAAAAGGTAAACTATAGAATCCGATACGAATCCCGCACTTACGACCAACTAGCCGACCAAATGCGCGATGCGTATCGGTTTCTATAGTTTACCTGGTCGGTGCGACCACTGGTCGTGGTCATGGTCGTATAGTGCGCGAGATACCTTATAGTTGACTTCTAGGAGAACTTCAAAGCGGTTTTTGGGGAAGTTATTTGAACTTTTGCTTATTTTCAGATGGTACAGAGCTCCGGAACTGCTGTATGGCGCTAGATTTTACACCGAGAAAGTGGACCTATGGGCTGTCGGTTGTATTTTAGCAGAGTTGATTACGAAGCAACCACTTTTCGCTGTTAGTATTCCTTTGCTTACAATTTCGGTAATTCTTAGATACATAACTTGTTTATTACTTAGTTTTAGGGTTCCGTACCTCAAAATAAAAAACGGAACCCTTATTGAGTCACTTTGTTGTCCGTCTGTCAGTCTGTAAAGACCCTTTTTCTCAGGAACGGGTGGAGGTATCAAACTGAAATTAATATCAAATACTCCAGGTTTACTATCCCTTGGAGCTGTGAAAAATATCAAACTTCTAAGCCAACGTAATCAAAAGATACAGCCGTTTGTGCTGCAAATTTTCGACACTCGCAAGGGAATCAAAACCTACAGAGTACTCTTCCTGTGAACTCAGAATCTTGAAATTTGGTACGAAGTAACGTCTTATAGCACAAATAAAGGAAAAATTGCGAAAAGCATAAATTTTACCTACATCATATAATAAAAATAATTTAAATATTCTTATACGGAACCCTCGGTGCGCGAGTCCGACTCGCTCTTGACCGGTTTTTTATATCATTGCGCCAAAACTGACCACTAACCTTAACACCTGCGGCGATTCCCAGGGTGAATCAGACATCGAACAACTAGCCATAGTGCTGCAACACCTGGGCACTCCCACCGAAGAGACGTGGCCAGGACACGCAGAGTTGCCAGACTTTCATAAAATCACATTTCCCGAGTCCGCTCCTACGCCCTGGCCGGAACTCCTACCCGGAGTGGAACCAGATGCCGTACACCTCGTCAAGTCTTTCGTTATGTACGATACGAATAAAAGGATATCGGCTAAGGAGGTTAGTTGTATAAATGCTACTCATCTTTCAATTTAATGTGTGCAACATTCATTCATTCATTCAACTCCATTCATGGATTAACACTGTTACTTTTCGTGTCTTCTAAATTGACACAAAAATATTGAACACTGCTTTTCAGATTTTTATGCAATAGTAAACAGTTTGTCATTATACATCAATTCTATTTTTAATAAAATGTGCTTTTTAATTTATAAGATTTTAAAAAAATACAGTGACACTCCGGTAGTGTCGACAGAAGTAAAAACTTGAACAAGAAGCCTTGGTGGAAAAAAAAATCTTGTATAGAACATTGGTCCGTAACCTAAAAATACTTCCAAAACCTTTAAAGTAAAAATACTTGCATAGAATATTGGTCCGTAACATAATATAAATAAAGAGCACAATCGCGTTTACAAAAATGAGGCATCAGTAACGGTGTCGCGAGTTTGTTTTTCCCCATCTCAAAAATGCCAAACGCGCCTAAAGAAGTTTTCATTTAAAAAACTGAAATGTAGACTAGACTTTCTTTGCTGACTTTACTTTCACCTTCACCGTTATTCTTCGGTATGACTATGGATGTAAACAAAATTATCATAAAATTGTTATTTTATTTTTTCAGGCTTTGAGACATCAATGGTTCCAAAACAGACCTCCGCCCGCTTCCTTAGAAGACATGCCAAAACCACAGATGAACAAACTAAAATAATTTATCGTACGAGGATAATAAATAAAACATAGTAATTTAAAATGTATTCTTCATTTAATATTAATTAAATTATAAATCAGTAATAATTACAATATCAAGTTGTACTTTAAATCTTATGTACATTTGAGCCAAACAGTGAATGCACAGATATACCCTTAATATAACAGCTAAATAAAATATTCTAAAGAAGGCGACAGGTAGATAAAATGACCAATTACAATTGATCTCATACTTTCCCTTATATACCATGCATTACCACACAATGTTACAACTAACCATCAAATATGACAAAATGGTAAAATCGTCCACATTCACCTAATTTGGAAAATTTTATTGCAAGAATTGAAATTCTAAAATCATAGAAATACTTTAACTTCCTTCATTGTTTACTTACTTAAAGTTACAAGTAATCTGACTCTCCAACACCCTAGAATCGGAAATGTTAAACTTAACTACCTTACTTTTTGGAATCATCCGGAGAAACCTAGTTCCGTTAATAAATAAACTCTATTTTAAATAATAATCATAATAAAATGCAGATAAACATTTACATTAAGAGAGATCAAATTATATACCGTTCCATCCATTCAACTTTAAAAACACCGGAAAATGTATATACTTTCACAATTTTGTCTTAATTATCGTAATCTATGAGGGAAACTTTAACCTTATTCACTGTAAGTATTAGGACTATTCAGATAAATATAATCTACCACAGCCATTGTTACTACTAATAAAAAGTTAAGTAACATTGGACTTCGATGTAGAACGTTTTAAGCTAATATCAGAAATTTTTCGTCGTAAGATATAACTCACCCAATATTGAAAACTAAAGTCTGTTTAAAAGTATCTCACAAAAATGTAAACAAATGGATTATAAGATGTACAGACGCCAGCACATCAAGCTACCCGAAACTGTCAAATTTTCCCAATCAACTTTGAACCTTACACTTAAAGGATAAAGTTGAAAATCTATTAAATAAATTTGACAGATTGTAGTAGCTTGATGTGCTAGCGTCTGTACTGTGGATACCAATTTGTAGTGCCACTTACTTGACAATTGAAGTTAATATTAAAACCTCAATTCGTATATGATATTTCAATTACAATTTAATAATTTTATACAAACAATATATGTAATTTGTTTGAGAAAGTGGTAAGATAGAAAGTTGAATTCCTCTAAAATTCTAAGCTTGATTTCTTCTAAATATAGATGAATATGTTACTAATTCCCTGAAGTGATTAATGGCGTAATAATTTAACCTGAACAGGGTTTGTTTACACTTCAGATAACATACTTTTAGAACAAATCATACAACTATGAAATGAAATTTATGGTCAACAATTTTTTTTTTTTTAAAGAACAATTTTTTTTAAACTGAATTATGCTGTAGCGTTACAATGCGTTCATTATAACTTGTCCGGTGACGCGATTGGTAGCACTGAATTTTGCAGTCTTGTGATTGGTAGTTGAATTCTATTATTGAAACAGCTTGACAAGCAATGGTGCCAACATGATGGCAAGGGACAAGTTATAATGTACGGTTAGTAGGTTTATCAATGTGAGCTACATGTCATAGCGCGCACTTTAACGATTATAAGAGTCAAAACACACTAATTTGCAACTACCACAATATCGTGCAACTAGTACAGTAAATATCGAACAATAATCTAACATTTACTAGCCGCTACTTTTATAAAGCAAAAACATTAATAATGAACGTACAGTGGCAGTATACTGTGCGCTTTGGCCTTATTTGAAGTCTCAGCTGTCATCCTGACACTTCACTTGGCGCATTTGTCCCAAAAGTCGCATTATTTGAGAAATACAAAATAGGTATATCTTCCCTATTTTTATAGCATTAAAGTTTATTATGTATTAGCATATTAATGCCAATATTTGTGAAGTCAAGGAAATTCATTGGTTAATTGAACTACCAACTTAAATTGTCCGTATAATCAAATGACAGTTGTTATTCTTTGACAGTTCTATGAAATGGCTATAACACGGCAAATTAACGTAGTACCTGTGTCAATTTAATACAGAATTATTTTTTCTGGCCGTGCAAATAGGCCAAGTGTAATGCCAGCATCAGATATTCGCTAGAATTATTTATTATCTTATCACTACTTTGGTTCAGTGTCACAAGAAGTCATCAGGTACTTCCCTATGTAGTCACCTGTACCGTAACGGAATACTAATTCGTATTGTGCTGTAATAATATAACTGTAGTCATTTAGCTACTATAACTAGGAATTAGCTAACAGTATGGAGCCTTCGGACCCATACGAACAAAATATAACAGTTGCAATGCAACGTTTACTAAAACGCGTATACTTGACGATGCAACTACAAGGTTGCGCCTTCTCTCTTAGAAGAACATCTCAAAGATAACGTACATTTTAGATACTGATACTAGGTAATAATTGTAACGCACTGTGATAGGATTATCCAGTGTATTCTCAGAGGGGTCGTGACCTGTGTCCGACATTTGCCACTGGATGCAACGACGGAAACTAATTTAATATGAAAACTGTCAAATCACACATCGCACTGTAAAATTATAGCAGACGACAGTTAAGGCAAAAGCGTCAAGGTAGACCGCGAAATTAAAATTTTCTTACGTTTTTTGCAATTTGCAGGTCAGTATCAGGTTGTATGTTGATCTTAAAATGATTCACGAGCGTATCAAATGTTTATTTATAGAATTATAAACATAAAAATCATCAATACAACTCTAAGTTCATGTAATCCTATTGAATGACTATTTCATTAAATTTGAGGATTATGCTAACTTATGGAGTTGTATTGCTGATTCTCAGGATTATAATTCTGTGAAGCCATATTTGTTACGGTCGCGAATCATATTTTAACCAACATACAACCTGACACTGACCTGTAAATTGCAAAAAACTAAAAGAAAATTTCGTGGGACACCTTAGCGCATCTCCCTTAATTATGTAGTGAGGTGAATCCTCCATTTGATCAGGATAACTATCTGGCCGTGACCTAGCCGAAAGCAAATGTCGCGCGAGTATGCAATGGTCGCGCTCGTTTTCGTGTTTATATGAATATGACGTACTAGCGCTCAATCAAGTCGCGTTTGTACGTCATAATAATAATATAATAATTTATTTATTAAAAAAGTGTGATACAGTCTGTTACAATAAATATAATTTTACAAATTAGGGATAATCGTAAATCTTAAAGTAACAAATTATAGAAGTGAATCTGGCGTTCTAGTTAGGTAACGTAGTAACTTGTATTAATTGTGTTATTTTATGTTAGGTAATTTTATTATAAAGGTACACCAGCCCACAGATAAAAGGAGTACAAAAAAAAACAGTGGCACTAAAGGAGTGCCGACAGAAGTGAAAACTTGAAAAAAAATCGGCACCGCGGTAATCAACGCGTTGATGTCTTTTTAATGGTCAAAAACTGGTGTCGTAACAGTGTCGCGAAATCAATGGTTTAGTCCCATCTCAAAAATGCCCAATGCGCCTAAAGAAGTTTTCACTTCAATAATACATGGAAAAGATCGTGTAACCGCGTATTGCGACAATCACTTTCAGTTAGGACACAGAGTAAGTCGTCACGACACATTGGGAAGGCTCGCTAACGCAAACCATACAACGCACAACGGCGATCAACTTTTGTTTAATCACCAGTTACCACCAATTGTCTCACTCTATCTAATAACTGTGAGCATCAAGAGATCACGAGTTGCGCATCAATCACTACCTAGTGGACGGCTTAATCAGCCAATACCAAAATGTTTAACAATACCACAAATGAAATGAAGGAACTCAAATAGAAAACCTTTCGCATCATTTACCGCCTTTGAAAAAAAACGTACGTAATCTTTGCACTATCCACAATACCAAAACACTCGAGATTGCTTACTATACTTTCAGCTTAATTTGTACGTCACTCTTCTGAATAAGCCTAAAAACAATTGGCTATCAAAAACTCTAAGATGCTCTTTATTGCTGTAACGATTTAAAAAAGGCATCGACCACTAAAAAGTAACAATTAAAATAATACCCGACTGTGCATTGTGCAGCTTATCAAGAAGCTTTTAACAAAATACATTAGGATATAAGAAAGGTACATTTTTGTTAAATAGTTTCTAAGTCACTGCAGTTAATATAAATGTACTCTAAAAAGTACTTGTTGTCCATTTAAATAAAGTGATAAATTAAGGCGTAAATAATTATTTACAAAGCAGTGTTCACTTATTTTCTCTATTTGGAATTGAAAATGGCAAAACATTACAATACTTTGTAAGTCTCAATACTTAAATGTCTGAATAGTTCCCCATTTTGGAGGATACAGTACAGTGCGTTCATAATAACTTATCCCGTGACGCAATTGGAAGCACTGAATTTTGCAGTCTTAATTACAATTATTAAAGAGTTCAAAATGGCGACTGACAAAACAGTAGGTACTACCAATCACCGATAGCCTAGTGGTGTGACCGTCAGACTGCCAAGTTCTAGGTCTGGAGTTCGAACTCAAGGCACGCAACTCTGACTTTTCGGATTCATATGCGTATTGTGTTCACTTGCTTCAAAAACGGTGAAGGAAAACATCGTGAGGAAACCGAATGCCTGAGCGATATTTCTCGACGGCATGTGAAGCCAAGTCAGACGCCCATAGGCGCCTTTAAAACTCTGACACCAGTTTAGTCACTAACCAAACGAAAAGATAGAAGAAATGCTACCAATCGCGCCACAGGTCAAGTTCAGACCATAGAGAAGAGTACTGTCTATACCTCGCATTTTTTTAAATACTTTCTGATAAACCAGCACAGTCGGGCCATAAAAATAAAAACACAATACATATTTACATCGGCGTACAATATTTACAGTGCTCTATAAGAGCAGTCTTACAACATGAGGTTAACTTCGTGCAAAATCATACATTGACTTGTCTGTCAATTTATTATCTAAAGAAGAATCAATGTTATAAAGCATAATGTCCAGTAGTAAGTTTTAATGCGCAATTTGATGACTACAAGTATACTTTTTGACAAGTCTACGCCCAAAATTCCGGTCCAATATTGACCCCAATCTTAGACTGCTGTATATCGTTCGATGCAGGGATGTTACGAAGCTTCGGTTCTGGTTCCGAAAGGTCGGAACTTCCGATTAATTTTACACCTCTGATTCCGACTTTGGTTCCGATAATTTTGAATCGGAGTTATACCAAAGTTCGAAACGCAGCGATGCACGTGACTAGAGCGCGTACAAACAAGTTTTAACTCGTCGCCCCAGGATAATTTTAGTTTATTTTATACACGCTCGCGCTCGAAGCCTCAGTTTATTGTTTTGTTTGTGGATGTTATCGCTAATATTTGACTGATTAAAAGAGACTGTTTATTGATATTTCAATTGTTTCATTAAGCCTTCCCATAACACATCTTTCTTCTACTTCCACCATCGACTCCGATTCCGATTCCGACCAATCAAATTGAAAAATTCCGGTTCCGGTAAAACGACTTCTGTAACATCCCTACTTTCAACTGATTAAATAAAGCAAATTCAGAAATTGGCACACATCACCCAAAAATTTATTGAAATATCAATCTTGGACACCAAAAATTGCATCCGGATTTTTTTTTTTTATTATATTTATTCTGGGCGTTATTAAAACTAACATCAAGTCATTGCAAGGCGGCAGGAATCAAATGCGAAACGATAACTTGCTATAGAACATCACGCTTACGGAAACATAACAAGTACCAAAAGACTGACAACTCGGAATATACGCAATATTATTAAGATTCTTCTATGAAAGTGATAACAAGTACTTAGATTTATAAGTTTGAAACAATAGCACAGATGAATACAAATAGAGTTCACTCCGCATTTTAGGTATGAAGCTACAAGTACGCGGCGGGCTCGTCTTGTCGGGTCAATTAAGTGAGCGTAACGTAGTCAGAAGATATAAGAGTTACGCGATAGAAAGAGAGAGAACTTCTAGGTGAATATAACTGTAGGTAATTAGCGCTGTGCGACCTGAATTACACTTTATTGTGTAGCAAGAGTCGTTTTTTATTTAAATGATTTTGCGGAGTGAACCATCTGTACAGTATTTCTATTTTCTTTATATTCCTCGGGAATCATCGCATTTCCGAATACAAACGAATGCTATTTTCCATGTCCATCAATTATTTGATTTATCGTGTATATTAATTTGAATTCAGAACTAAGTACTTTATTGTTGTTTTGTTTTGATTTCCGTGTGAACTATATAGAGCTGTAAAACTATTTTCCTATCTGTCGTGCCTGTGACTTTAGCAGCTTTCCTCCCAATTTTAAAATAAATTACATCAAGTTAAAAGAGTATTAACAACTTTATATACTTCCAAGTCAATTGAGAGCGTCCGGTCTGCACCAAGTTCAAAATGCAACTGATATAAATCCGATGATTGACAAAACACGAAGTTTGCCGAGGGACATTAAGAAAATAGAAATACTGTATTCATCTGTGACAATAGGTGTAGTTTTAAATACAACTAAAAGACCTGTTTCACAACCGTAGTATAACCAATTTAATTAATGTTATGCTCGCCATCTGGAGGGCAACAGTCGGAGCATACAGTAAGTCCAGTACGATTAATGACGCATCTAAACGTTAACGTAAGTCAATTTTGAATCGCAACTACTATCTTAATACATCATACAGAGCTATGAAGTCTTTAATTTAAATAAATAATTTGTACAGTCAGCAACAAAGAACGATTACTCAAAATTATTCGATACACTGCATTTCAGCATTTAACGTAATAATCAAAAGGTTATGTTAATTCAATTTTACCTGTGTACCGATTTTTTTTTTTTTGTAATTATTGCGTTATTTAAAAATTAAACTGTTACTCGGCTTTCGTTGTTGACTGTACCTACATATCAAAAGAATATTTCGTATTCAAAATCCACGAACATTAACGGTACACCACGTCCCTAATTTTCATCGTACAGTTGAGAAACAGGGTGTTGGTTTAGTTACGAATCCAGCCGGCAGAGTGTAGGTAGTGTCGCACGGCGATGTCGACGTCCGCGTCGGGAGCCGCGGGCCGGCGCAACAGGACGCCCTTCATCGTCACGTACTGCGCCGGCGGCAGGCTTAACGCTGAACACAGCTGCACAAACAAACACAAGTCTAATCATCATCTCATCATCATCATCATCAGCTTATACCCACAAAGTCTAATGTTAAACAAACATCAACTTTACATTTATGTGAACTGGGTTGATTTCAGAATGATTAAAACTCCGCTTTCAATTTAGAGCCTTCGCGCCCTTTATCGTCACGTACTGCGCCGGCGGCAGGCTCAGTCCTGAACACAGCTACAAACAGCACAGCACAGTACAGCTGAATATCAACTTTACGCTAGTGAGAATTGGGTTGATTTCAGAATGATAAAAAGAGCGTTTATAATTTAGTTTGTATTTTTTGTGATTTTGGAATCAAAACTTTAATATCTGCTCATAAAGTTTAGTTTCTAATACTACAACTTTTATATTGAATAATTATTTCGAAATCAATTTCACAATTGACGGCGTGTAAAGCTGTGTTCACACAAGGAGTGCAAACAATAGAGTTAAAGACATCGCCCATTATAACAGCACCGCTCCAACACGTTAAATAACTTGACATTCAAGTTAGAATTATAAATCAAATGCATTAAAGTCTTTTTTACGATGTCTATACAGAAAAGTGGACGGCTTGCAAGCAGTGAGCGGCCCGCGAGCCATCACACGTCGCGACGACAGCACGCTTCAAGCGAGGAGCCCGCTCCTCGGCGAAGAAACGCCTGCAGACGGTATGCATGCTAGCGCCTCGCCATCCGCGCAGTGACGCCTCGCCACCCGCACGGTGACGCTATCAACTAGTAAGCGGCGCATGAACAACAAGCTGTCACCTCAACGGTGGCGTGCCGGCAGCCAGCGGTCGCTTTGCTGACGAAGCGTGGACGGCGCTTTGGCGACTAGCGGTCGCCTTGCTTACGGCGCAATGGCGACTAGATTTTTCGAGGCGATCCCGGCGCGTTACTGCGCTGGAGCGGTACTGTTATAATGGGCGATGTCCTTTAGAAACACCAGGCGATTCTCGCCTACGAGTCTTGCATTGACATTCTCACTCAAAACTTGTGTGTATAAAAAACTGAACAACACATTGCCGTATGGCGCAACTCCATAAGTAAGAACACCAGTATTTTTAGCAGTAGAGTGTTAAGAAATTTCACCTCCCAACTGTCTATAAATTCTCCTTTCACAAATAAACATGACTTACACAGTAATAACAAATAATTGACTCTAGAATAATAAATGATTAATAACAAAATTGGGAAAAGTAGAGGGCATACCTAATTTGCGTTCACAATTTATTTGCCAAACATGTAAACAAACACGAGTTTTAGGAAAAACAACTGTAATACCTACACTTAATGTTCAGTTTGCGCTATAACTTCATATTTTTTACGACTTTTTTCAACAGTACTACACTCCATTTGAAATAACATTAGACATTTAACTAAACCTTTTTTACAGTCCGTTCAACCGATTTTGACTTCTATTGCGTTGGTGGCATGACAAATGGCAGCTGCAGTAAACAGTTGGTATTGTAACCACTTTTTTGCTTTTAATGCCATCCTTATGCCTACGGTATAGAAGTCAAAATCGGTTGAACGGACTGTAAAAAGGTTTGTTTAAATGTCTAATCTTATTTCAAATGGAATATAGTACAATTTTTTTGCGAAATGTATTGAAAAACAATATGGTGGCGTTAGTTCCAATTTTGGCCACACATCAAAAGATATTTGTAGCGCTATAAATTATAATTTTTTTATTACAGATTAAGACTGAGATTCTCGTGAGATGAAGAGCCAAGCTAAGTAATAACAGCCGCACGGTTCGATCCATCAGGTTAAGCTACGCTTACCGGGGTTGATCTGTGGATGGGTGACCATCTTAGCATGCCAAGACTCCTCCGTGCCTCGGAAAACACGTTAAGCCATTGGTCCCGGCTGTCAATCGTGGATCTTTGACAATCGTGACGGGTCATCAGAAGCCCGAAAGTCTGACAACCAGTCTTACCAAGGTGTATCGTATTCTCCAGTTACTGGGTTGTGGAGGTCAGATAGGCAACCGTTCCATGTAAAATACGGTATTCAGCTGCATCCGGTTAGACTGGAAGCCGTCCCAACATAGTTGGGAAAAGGCTAGGCAGATTGATTGAGACTGAGATTCGAATGCGAACGTTCTTCAAAATACGTAATTGAGAAAATTGCCCCTCTGACATAACACGAAGCGCTTGTAAAAAAAATTGAAAAAAATTGACGAGGAAAATGATGTGAACATAATAGTTACCTGTATCTCGTTATTGGTCAGCAGATGCCTCGAGCATGCGCCGCTGCTGCTGCTGCATGAGCTCTTTTTGGAGCATCCACATGCGGTACTTCCGTCCCGTGTGCACCTTGGGCTGGTGGAACTTGAGCCGCTTTCGCCGTCTCTGTCACACGTCAACAGGTATCATAAATACAATGTGTAATTGAAATAACTGAGAACCTCTAAAAGAGTCATTTTATGTACACACGTCTAGACATCAAGCTATACATTTCCAGTATAAGCTGATCTCGCATTGTATAGGATTTCCGTACGATACGAGATCAGCTTAAACTCGAAATGTATATATAGTTTGATGTGTAGCCGTGTGTACTTATCATTATCAACAACTTTTACATAGGACCAACCGGGAAGTAGCGACAAACTTAAGCGAACATAAATGTATGGAGGAGCTGATTTTATCGCGATTTCAAGTTGTCTGTCAAACATTTTCTATTTTATAAAGTGCCTACAAAATTCTCGATATCATGAAAAAAAAAAATACTAAATCTATTCAGCGGTTTGTTATGGCCAGAGTCCCATACGAAATGAAACTGATGTGTCCTTTGTAGGCTAACTTACGATATTGAATTGTTTTTAGGGTTCCGTACCTCAAAAGGAAAAAACAGAACACTTATAGGATCACTCGTGTGTCTGTCTGTCTGTCCGTCTGTCACAGCCAATTTGCTCCGAATCTAATGGACCGATTAAGTTGATATTTGGTGTATTTCTGTGACCCAAACACGGATATGTAACGTAAATAAATTAATTTTGAATGATGGTGGTCACTTTTGGGGGGCAAAGAAGGAAATTTAAAAAAAGTTTTGTGAACTGTACCGTGTGACATATTGAATGAAAGGACTTATTGCGAGGATCTCAAATGCATTTTTTTTATAATTTTAAAATAAATACTTTTAAAGATATTTAAGAAAATTGATGAAAATTGATCATTCTCCCCTTATCTCCGAAACTACTGAGCCTAAAATATTGAAAAAAATACAGAGAATAGTTCTTTGCTTATAGATTACAGGAAAACCTATACAGCACAAATATGTTCTTAATGTCCCTCGGCAAACCTCGTATTTCGTCAGTCGTCGGATTTCTATCAATTGCCCTTTGCACTTGGTGCAGACCGGACGCTTTCAATCGACTTGGAAGTATAATATAGAGTTGTTAATACTCTTTTAATTAATGTAATTTATTTAAAAAATGGTAGGAAAGCTGCTAAAGTCGCAAACACGACAGATAGTAAAATAGTTTTACAGCTCTATATAGTTCACACGAAAATCAAAACAAAACAACAATAAAGTGCTTAGTTCTGAATTCAAATTATTATACACGATAATCTAATAATTGATGGACATGGAAATTAGCATTCGTTTGTATTCGGAAATGCGATGATTCTCGAGGGACATTAAGAAAATAGAAATACTGTAAATCACTCAATATTGTGCGTACAAACTTACATTTGCAGTTGGAATGTATGGAGGAACATGTTTTTCAACTACTCAGTTAAGTTTGTTCTTGGGATAAATTCATCCCAACTACGCAACCATCATTGTGCGTGGTCCGACACGCACTTGGCCGGTTTTTGAAGTGAAAACTTCTTTAGGCGCGTTGAGCGATTTTTGGTAGGGAGTAAACCTATGAATTCGCGTCACTGACGCGCCGTAATGCTTTAGTATAGAATATAGATGGCGCTAATACCAGTTTTAAGTTTTCACTTCTGTCGCCAGTTCCCATGACTGCCATTTTTTTTTTTATAGACACTGACCTTTTTCTTGGCAGCTGCGAGCTGTTCTGCGTTAGTTCTTTTGTCTGGTTGGTGTCCAGGCACCCACTGCTGCCCTGGCGAATACAATAGTTATACGGGATCAAACCCAAAACCACACGGCACAGTTATTACCGCACATTAGCCCCTCTATTTATAAACGTTTCTTAAAGTTAAGTAATTATATTTGACTGTATCACCATACATTTTGACGTTTAAACGTCTCTTATCTTTTCTAGGCCGCATTCGGAGTTACGTTAAAAGTGATAACATCGCGAATCCGACCAAAGTCCAAAGTCACAATTATTACTCAATAACCCTTATATTTTGTGACTATTCAATTTGGTCGGATTCGCGATATTATCACTTTTAGCGTAACTCGGAATGCGGCCATAATTATACCCCTATATCTTCCTCTTTAGTTGACACTCTAATTATCCACCCTTCCGAGTGGATTTTCCTCATTATTTTACGAATACAACAATTTATTGGGAGGGATGCTGATATAATTATTAACTCGACATTATGTATTTCTTAATCGTCTTTTAATAGATCCACGGTAAAAAAAAGGTCGAAAACAGACTTTAGAACCGGGTTTAAGTTGTCAGTTTTGTATTTAAAACTTTACCTTAGTAGGAATAAAGTTCGATATACAAAAATTAGCTCGAAATTTTATGCTCGAACTATTTTACACTTAGGATGTCATCAGCTCGTTTTGTAATGAGACCGAATCGATCTACATGACTATATATTAATTATCCTCCATACCACATAGATTTTTAACCCACCCAACGACAATATAAAATGGCCATACAATAATCGACACAAAACACACTGTCTACACAAATCATGCAAACCAGTACACACTTCAACATTGATAACGCTCCAAGCACGAGGCATAAGCATTAATGTGTATGCCATGCAGAACAACGGTACGGTCAACCGCACGTCCTACTCCCGCGACATAAAATAAAGTAGCTGCAAATGTCAAATTCTTACGATGCACGTGCGGTTGACAGTACAATACGGATATGTCTACGAAAAATATTTAAACATGGGTTGATTTTGAAATATTGAACAATGAGGGAAAAAAACATGTGCGGTTGGGGGACCCCGGTCAGGAACGAAGTTCTTTCTCACGTATGATTTAAAATAAAAACAAATTTTTGCAGCCGCCATCTTGGATTTACATTTTGACCTCGCTATCGGCTGTAACACCCTCGAAAACGATGAAAACGATACCCATGATGAAAAATTTGATAATTTTCAGAGCCGCCATCTTGGATTTCAATTTTGACCTCACTATTGGCTTTTGCACCCTTGAAAACTATGAAAACGATACCCATGATGAAAAATATGCAAATATACGGAGCCGCATCTTGGATTTTCATTTTGATCAAATTCACACTTTCTCTCTCTCATGCAGTGTACTCGGGCTGATGTGTACTTCAATTTTATCCCACGACACTGTAATCACTACTCTTTTCTTTTGTTTTTTTCTGCCGGCGTTCTATCTCTCTCTCTTTCTTTCTCTTTGAATTAGAAGAAGACAGCCGCAAGTATTAACACTTTTTAGCGTGACGATTTCTGAAAGTTTACAAGCCGCGTTAAAGAACTTCGTTCCAAAAAACGGCCAATGGAGGGGAACTACCTTACATATTGATAATAGCAAACTTTACTAAAATTAAACATTACTATAGCCGTTTGTCCACCGTACCGTGAATGGTAAGTCAACGGAGAACAAGATTACGACGCCGAAGTAGTGACAGTATATTTACTATGGCCGCATAATATCGATTTCGTGACGTCCCGTTCATGGTGCGGTTGACAAACACTGTTTAAGTAGGATATTTTCAACGAAATAATTTTAAAAAGTTACTTGCGAAAAGATCCCATCCTGCATTTTAAGCACCAATCATTGTGTTTAGTTAAAGGAAGATTTTGAAATCTACAGCTGTCGTTTTGCTGTGATGATGTTGATGAATAATATGGTATAGCTTGTCCATTATAACAAAACGTGCCCCACTACCGGAACACCGCATTACAATGTGCGTAAATGCGGTAGTGGGGCGCGTCATTTCAGAGTAGACAAGCCTTAATGCTAATATCAACAACATAATAGAGTGTAATACTGTTACCGTTTCATGGATTTGCGATAAAAATCCTTCCTTAGGGTTTCAATGAAATGTAAGTTATTAAATAAATTATCATGATGTCAATATGGAAAATTGAGTTTAGACAAAAATTGTGTAACGCATGTATGAGTGACAGAGGCGGCGCCGGCGCTCAATTTAGTTAAAGTTTTTAAAGTGAAAACTTATTCAGGCGCGTTGGGCATTTTTGAGATGGGAAAAAACAATTGAACTTGCGACACCGTTACCGACACCTCATTTTTGTAAACGCGATCGTGCTCTTTATTTAATGGTTTTGGAAGTATTTTTTTGTAAACGCGATTGTGCTCTTTATTTAGAAAAGGTTACGTACCAATGTTCTATAAAAGTATTTTTCTTCCACCGAGGCGATCTTATTCAAGTTTTCACTTCTGTCAGCACTCCCGGATTGCCACAGTTTTTTTTTTTAAACTCCATGTTCCATATGAACGATCGATTAGCGTTGTAATATGTTTATGTGTGTATAGCTCAGTCAAATAATCATTCATTCAATCCAATCAGCGTTGAAAATCAAAAGGAATAACGTATTTATATTCAGCTTTTGTCTCTCATTCCGAGGTTCACCTATTATATTTGAATTCAGAATCGTTGATAATTTACTTGCAGTAAGTGGCAAGTAAATTATCAACTTTAGCTTACTATATTCTAAGTTGATTTTTGTCTGCCCATTTGTAATAGACGGTGCTAAATACATTTTGGTTGCAATGGAATTCTAACTTTATCACACATTAAATAGAGTTAGTAATTCGAAAACTTGATAATTAACCAAAATTCTGAATTGAAGCATTTGTGGTTGAGGTTATTTGACTGGGCTAAGTTATGAAAGCAAGCACTAGGGCGTCAGGCAGTACCAGGAGGCGTGTTCTCACGTCGTGCGCGTGCGGCGCGTGCGGCGCGTGCGGCGCGTGGCGGCGCAGCGCGGCGTGCTGGTCGTGGTGCGCGCACTCCTCGGCGCGCGTCACGCCGGCCAGGCGGTAGCGGTGCAGCTCGGCCAGGCGCACGCGCAGCTCGCGCTCGCGCCACAGCCCCGCCACTGCGCCCGCCTGCTCGCCGCGCCCGTAGAATTGGGCCGTCCAGCGAACGCGGTCCGTGAATTCCCTGGAAATATAGATAGTTAAATAGTTTATTATTGGTAATAACCATTTCATACGTATAACATTCAGCGACTCGATCAGGTAAAAATAGTGCAAACTTCATTAAGTGAGCGCCCATTTCTATTTTCAATTTTGTACAAAAAACTGTTTTGAGTCAGTGGTTTGAAGTTTGAATTTGTATTAAATAATCAAAGTTCATGATGTTTGATATACCCATCCATTCAATCCGTCAATTTTATTTCATGGATAAAAGATATCTGACTTTGACAAAATCAGCCCTAACTAACAAAATCACTCACTTTTTCTCTTTGGCAAGTTTCCCGAGCATCTTCTGCTTATTCCTCTGGTTATTGAAGAACACGGACACGAGTTGGTAGTCTCTCACTAGACGCTTTCGTCTCGTTCTCTCTCGAAGTCGCCGCGTGTAGATGTCCACTTGTGATAATTTTAGGGCTGGAAAATAGAGAATAGAGGCATTGTATTTATTTAGATGGAAACCTTTGTGAATGGGAAACAAAGGTGCGCAACATTAATGCAGCTACATGTTTTTGTGTTGTGAAAATAATCTCTCCGGGAATTGAAAGAATTCCCAGAAATTCTAGTGAAAACGGAATTGGGATAAAAAAAATCGTTTGAAAAAACGCGTGTGTCTGACTGGCTGGATATCTGTCTGTCACAGCCAATTTGCTTCGAATCTACTGGACCAATTTAGTTGGAATTTGGTACACGTATGAATTTCTGTGACCCAAACACAGACGTGTAACGTGAATAAATGAATTTTGAATATGGAGGTCACTTTTCGGGCGCAAATTGGAGAATAAAAGTTTTGCAAACCGTGTGACGTATCAAATGAAAGAGCTTGTTGTGAGAAACTCATTTTTTTTAAATCATTTTAAAAATAAGTACTTTTAGAGATAATCAAGAAAATAGATAAAAATTGACGATTTCCCCCCCCCTTATCTCCGAAGCTACTCCTGAAAAAAAAAATATTAGAAAAAAAATAGTTCTTATAGATTACAGGAAAACCTATAAGAAGTCTATGGTCTTAACATAACATGGTGAATCTCCCAATTTTGTACATACAAACTTACATTTACAGTTGGAATGTATGGAAGAACTTGTTTACTACAATGTTAAGTTTGTCCTTGGGATAAATAAAATTCATCTGAAATACGGAACCCTTCATTGTGCATGGTCTGACACGCTCTTGGCCAGATTTTTTTAAATCCATATAAGCAAATCTGGTCTGCAACTAACTTCACAAACACAAAGAGACTAATTTAAAGTTATGTTAGTTTATAGTATATTTGCTTACCAACATCCAACTCATCGTCTTCTGGATTCAGAGACAGTGTTGATATCAATTGTTCTGCTTCATGGTCGTGTTCCTGGAAACAGTACAGGAAATAGATAAAAGGTCAATAATACTAAACTTGAAAAACCTTTTGAAAAATTATTTTAAAATATGTAGGTGCCACACTGAGTCCAACATATGAGGAGCATTCTACGCCAACACCAAATTTGGAATGCATCAATTAGTTGAATGCAGAATTGCCCAGCAACACAGTCACAACTTTCAGTCTAAAGAAAGCAAAAGCATAGTAAATAGAAAATTTGATGTACCCTTTCAAAATCATCTCTGTTTGGCATATAACCAAGTTGAGCCGCTTCATCGGAGGTAACTGCGAGGTGTGGAAGACGGGATACAGCACTGGGCCCTAGTGGCCCCTCATCTTTATCTGCAGAATTCAATGTAGGGCGGCTTGAACTCTCTAAGTTGCCCCATGTTGCTCGACCAATGCTTCCTTCCAAGTACCTTGTGATATACTCATCTTTGGCCTCTGAAAACATAATTTTATTGTTTTATTTAGTAAGAAGGTTATAGAGTTGCATTAGCAGTCACAAATTACTTTTTTTAATGTTTCAGAATACCACATTTTCTGATGGGTTTGATAAAATGACGAGCAAGCTTTTCATTCCTCCGCATCACATGTAAACTTTCTTAGCGTGCCAACGGCAAAAAGAAATTTATAGAGAAAATTCAAATACTGTGTAACCCAAAATTCAGCCATTCATTACATACTAACATATTTTAAACTTAATCTTTTTTCTGTGCTTTTATATTGATTTGCATTTCCATACCTTCAGGCGTCCGTGTTTCTATGTGTTTTGCTATATCCTCCCAGTTCCCAAAGCCAAATTGTTCTATAGCATCTAGTAATCTAACTTCTTCATTTGCAGACCAACTACTACGTCCTAAAAATATCCCAAACGCTCCAGAATCCTGGAATACAATAAATAATTGTTTAGTTTTTCTTGTACAGAAAATATGATATTTTTGGAATACATCTCAATGTAACATTATATGTCCAGATAACTTACCATGTACTGATATGAGTGGTCATTTTTGTGTGATCCAATTTCTGCTCCAAGAGAAAAACACTGAAATGCGAAAAAATGGTAAAAACTATGCCCTGACAATTTAAAATTTTGCGCCAAAACTATAAACAAAAATGGCAGCGAAGCTACTTTACCTGCAAACAAATATCAAAGTCGATACATTCTGCGCATTTGACGCGAACACCATTTATTTCTTCTTGACAATAAGTACAATTATATTTTGCGTATAAATCTGAAAATGACATGATAATAAATACAATAAAACAAATAACATAAGCTGAACGTTGGCAAGGCTAGTTTGCTACTCACCAGCCATTTTTTTTTGACAACTGTTTTACTGCTCAATCTGCTCTATCCATAAAGTTGTGATCCATAGATAATTTAACTCTTAACTTTGACAGAGCTGCCAGTGTGGCCAGCAAATTAAAAAAAAGGGCGTGTGCTTATGACCAAGTTATGACCACATGATACAAGTAAAAACTTACTGGAGCCGAGTATACCCGATTCAGCGCCACTCATTCATTCATTTTTCAGAAAGAACCTAAAGAAGTTTTCACTTCAATAAATAAGAAAAAGATTATCATCTTTCATCTGCCTAGCCCTTTCCCAATTATTTTAGGGTCGGCTTCCAGTAGTCAGATCTATCTGACCGCCGCCCGCCGCCGCCCGCAATTCAGTTACTGGTAACCACAGAGCATGTAACTTTACTGGTAACACGATACCCCTCGGTAAGACTGGTTAGCAGACTTTCGGGCTTCTGACTACGCGTAACGACAGTCTAAAATAAAAGGATATGGGTTAAATATTTATTTCAAAATAATTAAGTTACACTCATGGCATTCAAATGTGTCTGACATGTTGAATAACGTGCTTAGTCTGTATTGTATCACCACTTTGCATTTGCACTAGCGAAACATTCACAATGAAACATGTTCAATCATGCACTAGAGATTTCAATCTCTAGTGCCTATCAACCATTGTAAGGAACATTGATTGAAAGTAAAGATTTCAAAATGTTTTGTTGTGAATATTTCGCCAGTGCAAACGCATAGTTTGGAAACCTACAGCGGTGAACGGTCTCATAATAACGGCTGTCCAAATACAAAATCAAAATAAAGTAACATAACATCACGCCCGTATTCCCCGAAGGATTGGGCAGAGTATTTGGCGTAGTATTTGCTCTACAGTCCAAATACACGTTTTTTGACACCTTTTATGTCAAATACTGGTGAAAAAGACAGATTTTCACTACGACCGAAACTTGGTAGTTTTAACGTGCTTTCCAGTTATGTTTCCGAGGCACGGAGGGGCAAGGGATCTCGGTATGTAATGGATGGTCACCCATCTATGGATCGACCTCGGCAAGCGTTGCTTAACCTTGAAGATTGACTTGAACGGCTATTATTTGGTCATGAGGCACTCCGGAAGTAAATACCCTACCCCAATTTAAAAAAAAGATATCCACAGACCAATTATGTAGAAGATATCCATCAGGCGTTAGGGGATCTTAGACGATCAATCTGGCATCAGTTGGTATTTCCTGAAGTATAAACGTATGAAAAGCGTCAATTTAGCATTTCTATGTGTTTGCACTGGCAAAGCATTCACAACAAAACATGTTGAAATGTCTATTTTCTGACAATTTTCCATACAATATTTGACAGGAACTACAGATTTCAATAATTTCAACATGTTTTGTTCACGGACAGATTGATAGTGGGCCTCTACTTCTCTAGGGTTTTTAGTTTTTTTCGTACGCATTGTCTTTGTTTCGTACGGATTAAGCAATCTAATCCCAGCTCTAATCTAAATAGTCTGTGGACTTTTCTATAAAAAAAATTAAATGTCAAGTCGATCCGATTGAATCGAAATCGAACAATGCATTTCGTTCGTAGTTATTTGATTACATTTCGCTAGAATTTCACGATTTATCTTTCGTTATTAGAAGTCTCGTGCTTACTGGATACCAGATTAAAGTGTTAACAATATCATAGAATTCGCTATTTGGGTATAAAGCATAATGTGTTGTGTACTGTGATGTGATTAGAACTTTGGTGTGCAATCTGCCTTGGACCATGAAATCCAGCAAAAGAAGGCTCCAGGCCCTCACGGAAGGATCCGATGGACTGCCAAATTACCTAAAAATGGAAGATTCTGAAACATCAATCCCACCCGTATTTAGGTCTCGGTTACACGAGTTGTTTTCTCAAATAGAAAAAGAATTTGACCTTCTGTACACTGAAAATTTAAACCGTAAGTAAATAACAAGAATATGTTATTTTGTTTGATTCATGTTTCTTTATACAAAACTATAAACTGCTTAGTGCACATTTATTTACAAACAATTCATCATAACAATTATAGGAAACTACACAATGCTAGAAAGATGTGATTGTTTCTATATTAATTACTGATAAAACCAGATTATTATTTATTATTGTTGTTTCTTATTTACTCTGGAGCAGCACATAATCATTGAAATACTTAGTTCCATTCATACTCTTCTGCTGATGCCTGTTTTTTATTACTAAGGCATTGTGTTTTTTCCACATTGGAAGCTCACTTGACCTATGTAAACAGTTCAAAGATTTTTTCCAACTGCAGAGCAAGGCTCTCTCTACTCTCTTTCCTCTTCTATAATGATTACTGCTTAATTATAATGGCATATCTTTTTGTTTCCAGTTCAAGAGAAAATAGATATCCTGAGTGAAAAATTGGAACGAGAAAGCTATGTGGGAGACAAACAAAACTTAGACTACATTGAGTTTGATGTTGCAGGGAAAAACTCTAAAGTGAAATGTTAGTAGCCAAAAATGTTTTTTTTACGTTAATATTTTTATTATTATAGCTTTATCTCCACATTAGTGATCCCCAAGAGTATAAACCTCCTCCATTTTTTTTTTTGACTTTTCCTTGTCTGTTACAATATTTGTCCAGTTTTTTCCTGCTGTTTTATGATGTCACCAACCCATCTTTTTCGTTGCCTTCCAACACTTCTTTTTCCTGCTAGGCCACGCCATTTTGTTATTTGGAGGGTCCTCGATAACCTGCCCACCTCCATTTCTGCTTTAAATTATACTGAAGAGCATCTGTTCTGTTTTTTTTTATTTTATTCGATTACTATTTGATGTTGCAATTATTAATTAACCCTTTTTCTAAAGATTTTCTATACACAAGTGCTACTGCTGAGCATGAAGTCCTGGGTTTGATTCCTAGATTGAGCAAAGTGTTATTGGGATTTTCTATCTAGAATTTGTGCCCAGTTGATGGCAATAGGCTTACCCCCTATTACATGAGATGAACTGGTAAAATGTGGGTGTACCTGCTACAGGTACACCTCTGCCCAACCCTTCGGGAAAAAAAGCGTGATAGTATGTTGTTTCTATGCATAATTCATTCAGCTGGCTGTACATTGTATTGCAATGCAAAGATCTATATGAATTTTGAATCTAAAAATGAAAATAAAGTAGAATACAACAGACATGAGTGCGTGCTGGTATGGTGCAAATTGGTAACATGCTGGCTGCCATTGTACCATGCATGCTATTTGACACCATGATGCTGGAATTGTCACTCAGAGTCCACTGAAGCCTCAAGAATATAGACTTAAGAAAAAAAATAAAAACTTGAAGAACACCAATATTATTCTTAGCATTTTTTATTATTCTAACTTCTAACAGCAATATTCAGTTAATAATACTGTTATAAAACATCCACAGTAACACAAAGTAACTCCCAGAAAGTGAAAGCCAGTCACAAACTGAGGGTCCAGACCAGCAAGATAGTGTCCAGCTTTAAGGCTCCAACGTACAACTGCCAGTTAGTGAGGGAGTTCACAGGACACAAGGACGGCATCTGGGATGTGTCTTCAGCTCGCCCTGGACAAGCACTTATTGGCACGGCTTCAGCAGGTATTTATTTAATTATTTTCTTTTACTAAACCTACAAATCAATATCATAGAAACTCGACAGGCATTGTTTACTTTGGTCAGGCAGTTAATTACAGTATACATTGTTCAGAACTAGATAGTAATTTCTTAAGGTACAGCTCTACAAATAAAATAACAATTTATTTAGGAGCAAAAAGGTTTTGTAGTAGACTTATAAAATATACATTATTAATTACATGGTGTAGGTACAGACGCCAGCACATCAAGCAACCCGAAACTGTCAAATTTTCCCAATCAACTTTGATCCTTAAGTTTCAACAATAAAGTTGAAAATCTATTAAATAAATTTGACAGATTGTAGTAGCCTGATGTGCTGGCGTCTGTACAATTAATTGTTGGGTGAAACGCTGCTCTCTTAGTTAGATTACTGAGTAATCTGTATTTAGGAGAGACAGTTTCTAATATTGTATTTCAAAGTATAATCGAAAGAAACTAAAACATATAATTTAAATTTCATTTATTTTATGGCTCAATGGTCTTCTGAGAGCAGAAGGGTAAAACAAAACAAAGATATTCCTACATGAGAAACTCATTAGTTTTGCTTGTGAGTCACCTTTAAAAAAATTACTTATAGATCACACAGCCTGCGTATGGAGCGTGGAGTGGGGCAAATGCCTCTTGCAGTACACAGGACATTCAGGCTCTGTAAACTCGATCCGATTCCACCCTAGCAGGGACATCGCGCTCACCAGCAGCGGGGACAACACTGCGCATGTGTGGCAGGCTGCCGTAAACTGGGATCTACCGGTTATTATTAATTGCATTTTATTTATAAATTACGCTATTGCCGAGTTAGAGCATATTTCAAATGTCAAAGTTTGAAAAGTGTGATTTGAATTTACAGACAATAATCGTTTACCCTGACACATAATCTACTCAATATCAGCCCTTAAGAGGCCGGCGACACGGCTCGCAACTACAAATCGAGATGTTTGCAAAATTTAATTCCAAGCACGTTGCGCTAGTGTGAGTGCCTGTCGGAGCGATATACACCTACAGTGAGCAATACTACCACGCACACATTGACAATTATTGCTTGACGCGATAGTACTACTAGCTTTCGAAAATTTATGATAATTTTGGATGTGTTCCGTAATACAAAAAATTATGAATGAAAACTTAATGTATTTCCATTTTTTTTCGATAATTTCTAACTTTATAACATAAACTATGCTTCTGCGGAAACAATATTACAAATGTTGTTGTTTATAATACAGAAAAAACAATATGAAAATATGTCATTTACGCTGTTAAAATGTACGAAATGCAATTCGCTTACACTTCATTTAAAGGTAAGTTTTTGGAAATAAAAAGACGTAGGAGCCTAGATAAATACTGTCTCAATCCGAATATCAACATAATATGGTGGAAATATGCTCAAATTGCAAATGATTTATGTACTACGTTTGTATGGACAATTCATGCGTCGCCGCATTCTTAATAAATAATAATTAATATGATATTAGATACAATAGATAAATTAACTGATGAAACTGCACAAAAGATATGACTAGTATCAATATCAAATCGTGATAAAACAAAAAAATATTCCTTGGCAAAATCTCAGCCAAAGACTGGCTCGTAATCTTTGCTCAATGATTCGTATTTCAAACGTTTAGCGCGGTCAATCCTCTGAGGAAGAATTGGAAGGAGGAGGCGAAGAAAGTCTCGGAGAAGGTGGAGATAGACCAGAAGTTCTGCGTACTCCGCTGACAGAGCTGGGCGGTCATCAAGGTGTCGTGGTTGCCGCTGATTGGCTCACTGGTGGTGACCACGTCATTACCGCTTCCTGGGACCGAACCGCCAATCTGTATGACGTAGAAACCGGAGATTGTCTGCAAGTTCTTACAGGTATGAAATTGGAATCATTTTTTTAAGAATAATTTCGCCATTGTGTGGTACAACTTCCTCGGTTTTCGTAACTCATAAATCGACGACGTGGTTCCTTAGAGCAAGCATCTCTTCCCCTAAAGCCATGTATTCATTGGAAAACATTGTTTCGCGACGTTATTTGCTGAAACATGTTTTGTGTGTTTCGAGAAACATGTTGCTGAATATAAGAAAAATTGCAGTATTGCTATGGAACCATGCCAATTTCTGTATTCGTGGTAATCAAAACACGCACAATATTGTTGGCTACATTTTCAGATGTTGCGCTTAATTACATTACAGATTTTTCCCATCCTCAACCATTTTAACGGATCATTAATCTCAATATACCGGATATTAATTAATCGCGACGATATCTTCTAACATCAATGTGTGTCAGGTCACGACCACGAGCTCACACATGCGTCTGCGCACCACGCGTCTCGTCTCGTAGTGACGGCGTCCCGAGACACCACCTTCCGTCTGTGGGACTTCCGCGAGCCAATACACTCTGTCTCCGTCTTTCAAGGACACACTGAGTAAGTTATATTCAACAACAACTTATAATTAGGGACGCGAAACCTTATCGATACCTATATATTTTACTCGATACTTTTCTAGCGTCACCAGATTAGTACCTACCGATGGTTATAATTTACCCAAATACAGTTGCTTTCTTTCTTATACGAACTTCTTATATTATCTCATAATTTTAAACTTCGTTGTTCAGGAGTGTCACATCTGCAGTGTTCACACGAGAAGATAAAGTCGTGTCCGGATCTGACGACCGTTCCGTAAAGGTAAATAAAAGAGTGTGCACAAATATAAATAAATTATAAACGGTTTTGGCCATCAAGGGGCTTGTGGCTAAGTAATAACAGCCGCACGGATCGATCTATCAGGTTAAGCTACGCTTGCCGAGGTTGGTCCGTGGATGGGTGACCATCTTTACATACCAAGACCCCTTCGTGCCTCAGAAAGCACGTTAAGCCGTTGGAACCGACTATCATTTGTAGATCTTTGACAGTTGTTATGGGTCGTTGGAAGCCCGAAAGTCTGACAACCAGTCTTACCAAGGGGTATCGTATTACCCAGTAACTGGGTTGTGGAGGTCCGATAGGCAGTCGCTCCATGTAAAATACTGGTATTCAGCTGTATCCGGTTAGACTGGAAGCCGACCCAACGTAGTTGGGAAAAGGCTACGCAGATGATGATAAACGGTTTTGGCCAAAAGAAAACCTTTTTCGTAATTAGATGCAAACTTTTCTGTATTTTGATTTTCTTTTTCATGGCTTACAAAAAGAGTAATCCAGCTATTTTTAATTTTTTACGTTCAATGATAGGTATGGGACGTCCGCAACATGCGGTCTGCGCTAGCAACAATCAGGTCAGACTCCTCAGTGAACCGCGTGGGCGTGAGCGGTAACGGTCTGATCGCCATCCCGCACGACAACCGGCAAGTGCGCCTGTTCGACCTGCAGGGACAGAGGCTTGCACGCTTGCCGCGCTCCAGCCGACAGGTGATATGCACTTTTATTTATTACTAGCGACTCGCCTGTGCTTTGCATGGCTGATAGACAGAAAAAAAAGTAAGATGCTGTTAATTCTTAGCTAAGTTCTGAGCATAAACAATGTAGATTGCAAAAGGTTTTTATTTAACTAGTTTCCACAAGCGGCTTCGTCCGCGTGATATCTTTATAAAAAAAAAAACAATGGCACTCAACTTGAACAAGATCGCCTTGGTGGAAAAAAAAAACTTGTATAGAACGTTGGTCCGTAACCTTATCCAAATAAAGAGTACAATCGCGTTTACAAAAAAAAAAAAACTTACAAAACCTTTAAAGTAAAAATACTTGCATAGAACATTGATCCGTAACATAATATAAATAAAGAGCACAATCGCGTTTACAAAAATGAGTTGTCTGTAACGGTGTCGCGAGTTCAATTGTTTTTCCCCATCTCAAAAGTGCTCAACGCGCTTAAAGAAGTTTTCACTTCAAAAAAACTGTCCAGTAGTAGTTTGAGTTTATTCATTACAGACAAAAATACAAATCTTTTCAAATCTTTGTTGCTCTGTAAAATATTAGTGTAGATTTAAAACTGTACTACTAAGCTGTTTCTGGAACGTCAAAATATTAACAAACTTCTATTTAATCACAGGGCCACCGTCGCATGGTTACATCAGTAGCTTGGGCTGACGACATATCGTCCAATATTAACTTCTTCAGTTGCGGTTTCGACCGGCGTATCCTGGGCTGGTCCATTCAGCCCTCCAAGGAGAACTAAGTACTAAGACTACAGGTAGAGTGCTACAAGGATCTTTTGGCGCCTGAATGACATTGACAGGGGGGCGTTGTTGGTAAACATTTGTGAAATTGTCACAGAAATTGTATTGACAAATCAAGATGGCGGCGTCAGTTCCGTTTTTGGCGACGCGTCAAAAGAACTTTGTAGAATTGTATATGTTCGTTCATTTACAAGTTTATTATTCTCTAATATAACGTATCGATTACGATACAATATCAAATTGTTATTATTATTATGTAAAAATCGAAATCTACACACAATTTTGGTCTTTAAACTCACTCAGAAATAAAGAACAAAATTATGTGCATCGCACTCACGATCAAAATTATTCTTGTTGTGGACTTTATTTGATACATAAATAGGACTTAGGCCTGATTGCACCACAAATGACTGAATACAACATTAAAATATCGTCCTGTTTCTATCAGTCATTTGAAGATGAAAGAGACAGAATGATGTTTTAATATGTTTACCCCCGCATCCTATTTATATACACGATCGTTCGAATTTTTTGTTCGGTGAACCTGAACGCGTGGTCGCGTCGACAGAGGGTGCTTTCCGGTTTTCCGAACAAAAAGTGACATATGCAATGCACGCGACCGATCGCGTTTTCGTGCGACGCGATCGGTTTTTAAATGGGACGCGGCCTACCGTATTTAATGGTCTGTGGACTTGGTGGTGGAAACCGGTTTTAAACTTTGTTGCAATGAAAAATATAATATTGGCCAAATTATACATTTACACTATTTGAGCTAAATAAAACTGTGTATTGTGAATCCAGCATTTATTTAATTTGCATGTAAAGAAGTTCAAATTTTGGACATTTACAATCCAATATTTGAACTGTATAAAAGAAACAAAACATTAGTGTGTTATCAAGCTTTAGTTCATTTGGATTAAATATTTATGTAAAACTGTAATGTACTAATGTACATTTTCAGTAACACTAGGCGACTTATAAATGAATATCTAAATAAAAGCTCCCTGTTGGATTTTCAACCTTCGGCACTGAGCCGAGGGTTGTAAATTCAACAGCGCTCTTTTTGCTTGTTAGTGAAAACGGGCATTTATGTATGTATGTTTGCTTGCACATATTTTTAATGTTCCCTTCCTCCTAGGTGTATGTTATCCTTGAAAAACTGTTGGTACCAACTGTGTAGTAAGTTTTGATTGAGTACTGTTGCAATCTGCGTTTTCAATTAAGGTTTTTTGAAATGACGTTTACTAGGTGGCAGCACTAAGACGTCAGGTTCAGGCACCTGTCAAAAGTGTCAAAGCACCTATATTTTCTTTAGTCGTGTCTGAATGATGAACGTCATCATATATTTTATATTCATTGTCGAAATGGAAGACCTCTTGTCAGAGTGGTGCCACCTAGTGGCGTGAATTTTCATGATAACCCTCATTAATCTCTAAAATCTAATCAAATCCTTGTTTCCAATTGATGTTGTTTCCATATAAACGAATATCAACTTTGTCATAGTAAATTTAGTTAATTTCAAAATGACTAGTAGTATTGAAATAGTCCTACAAATGTTTGAAGTTGTAGCGCAAAGTTGAACTTTAAGTGTGGAAATTATTCGTTTACATATTTGGAAAGTAAATTGCGAACGCAGTTTAAATATGGCCTACAGTTAGCTCATTGATAACGAGACATGATCGTTTAATGTTAAAATTAACATACATTAGAAAAAGAGGAAACTATCGTAAAAATCAGAAATAAAATTAATTTGGTTATAAGTTACGTATTTTTAAACAAGAATGTGTCATCTATAAAAGGCCTTTTTATGATTTGTTTACCTTTATTTAATTATCTAAACCAAAGGAGTATAATTTATAATTATAACTACCGTATTAAGGGCCAGTTAATGTACAAGTGTTTTTGGTGTCCTGTAGCCATAATAAACAAAATAACGGGCAAAAAGGATTTAGGTTGTTAATTTTTTATGCAGCAAGAAGTGGCATTCTCTGTATCCGGGCCTGTTTGTCAGGGAACTAACCAAGGGACTAACTTAGATCAGGTACACTCGAAAAAGTTTCCGGTTGACCACTTTTCAACTTTATGGCCTCAGTAATAAGGTTGAAATGTGGTCAACCTGGAACATTGCCGACTGGACATTATATTAATTGATGGAGTTGTAAATAAACATGTAACACTTGGTAAAGGTACACTTTGGTTTGTGCAAGGGTTAAAGATATTATTTATTGTTAAACATATTGGTGTAAAACAGTGGTCAGTAAACTCATTAGTGAATAGAGCCAAATATGAATACTATGACGACAAAAAATTCTTATGAAAGCCAATCCTTTCTGTGTCCAAACTGTCTCAATACACTTTTCTTAATCCTTAAAATTCCCAACCTCTTTCACTCCACAGCGCTTCCTAAAATAAACTTGCTCTGTCCTGTTAATTTATAGTGAAAACACTTCAGTAATAAATCTTTGCGATGAAAGGACATGTCCTAAAATGGTTTTTTATTATTCAATCATTCTAACCAGGATAAGTTAAATATATTTGGATAGGCAACCCAAAAACTAATGGTTCTAACTATATCATACATTTTTAAAGACCTCCAATTTTGAGAAAAACCTTTTTTATTTTAGTAAGAATTTACTCCTAAAACGAACAAACCTTTCTAATTATCTAGGGGCGCATTCCGACTTACGCTAAAAGTGATTATATCGCGAATCCAACCAAATTTAATAGTCAAATATTGACATATTCAAATAGGAAATTTGTCAAAATTGACACATGTTACTGTCATCACTGTCAATTGATTGACAGTAATGACAGTACCATGTGTCAATTTATATCATATTTGTCATAGTTGCGCCATCAACAAATAAAATATTTGTACTTTAAATAATTTATAATTTTTCTCTTAAATGGAGGGGTCTAAAAATATTATTTCAGTGGTTCCTAGTTCCATATTTTGTCGTTTTTATTTAGATGCTGGTAAGATTTTTCTCGGAATAAAAAACCAACGTCCCTACAAAAAGCGGACATCTCCTTTGAATTTTGAATAAAACTTGATATCTTGCTTTATAACCGACACCCCGACCCGCGCGCGTATCTACGCTCGCACTCATCAACATTGGTACAAATAGAGCTGCACTCTATACGCCAAAGGGCTGCATGAGGTGATATTATCATTTGCGACCGGAAGTTATGTCATTTCACTTTAAAAGTGTGATTTGAATATCGCACAATAGTTGACTTAACGATGCTTACGAATAATAAGGGTTAATGGGAATCTTATTTAAACTCGTTTGACAATATATTTCTTACATGCTCTGGAGTTTTCGATTTAGGTATGTGAGTGCCTAAGTTAACGTCTACCCTTCATACCAAAGCTGGTGCGAGTTAGCCCAAAATCAAAATCAAAATATTTTATTTCACATAAACCTACAAGGGCACTTATGAAACGTCAGAAGCTAGGTGCACGGTTCCAATTGGTCGCATGCCTAAGAGAGAATGGAGAAGAGCCGGCAAGAAAACCCGGCTTCAAAACTTTGCAAATCGAACAACTTGAGCACAAGGACAAGAGTTGAGCCGCCGGGCCTGCTTTGGTGTGTAGAAACCCTTAAATATATTCCAGTTTTGAAATGTTTCACTTGTATATTTGTTTGCGCAGTACATTCTTTTTCAAATTCTTTATTATAAACAGCTGTCCCGTTCCAGCTTTCCAATGAGTAAAAACTATAATTAAAAGTAGAACGTGGTGATGAATTTAAAACGTAATGCGACATATCTTTAGGTATACTGTGCTAACGTCATGGAAACACTACCTAGTCAAACCATAACAATATCACAATCTTAACCAAAGACGGACAAACGTTTTCGCATTCGTAAATGGATGGCTTGACACTGACCTGCAAAATACAAAAAATGTAAGAAAATTTGAATTTCGCGGGCTATCCTGACGCTTCCCCCTTAAGAAAATGCTTTATGCTTGAGGAAAAATCAAATGTTTGTGTAGATAATCTAATTTAAAATTGCTCGCCCCTCCATTGCTTTTAAAGGTGGGTTTAGACCAAACGAACACAGAACCAGAGCAAGAGCATTCTTTCGTTGATATTCTTGACATTTTGGAAGCACAACGAAGGATTGTTCTGTCCCTCTTTACACAAAAAAAATTGGTAGAGTGGGGATAGAATTTGCATTCTCTCGTTTGGTCTAAATCGACCTTAACGTACACATTTCAATTATTTTAATAGAACATTTTCTGAACGGGCGCACAATTCTAGTTAAGCGATATATAACTACTATTACTCCGCACATATCAAAGATGACTGTACTACAGAAAACGAAGTTATTACTTTTTTTAATGTAACAAGCACAGAAATCATCATTGCAAAATTATCCTATGTGGAACAATAAGTACTTGAGTTATGCTTATGCTTATTATAATGTCAGTATAAAAGGGCGTGTTCACTGAACTGCGATTTTTTTCGGCGTGCTGGCGCTGCTCTCTCTTTAGAGTCTGGGATTCATGCTGTATGCCTCAATGGTAACGGCACATCACTAATCACAACGTAGTGTTATAACAAGCTCATTTTTCGAACATCGTATATTTATAAAAAAATCTGATATATACAGTGTGAGTCTTCATAATGTGCACATATCGAAATGAGGGAATCTATGCTTAATTTTATCGACGGAAAAAACGGTAAAAAAAATTTTTTTTTGTTTTTTATTTTTTTGTATCAAATGTTTTTTTAATTTTTTTCATCCTCTTGGGCATCTTATTTATAAATTTTACAATTATTGTAAAAATTGATGAAGAAAATACAGATTTTACTAAAAAAACATGTTTATTTTCAATTGAGGGAAGTTTTTTTTTCTCAATTTTTAATTTTATGTGGACCCCTACTTACTTCCAATCATTATGGAGTTTGTTTAATTGCGATAGCTGATTCAGTTTAAAAGTTACTCCATAAAAAATTAATTCCATAAAAAGCATTAAAAAATATTTAGATTTTTTAAAATATTTTTTCTGTTGTTAAAATGAAGCATAGATTCCCTCATTTCGATATGTGCACATTATGAAGAATCACACTGTATATAATCATTTAAATGCAAGATTTCGTATCCCATTTAGCTAGCATGTTTAGATTTTGTGGATTTTTTTTTTGAAAAAGTGAGCAATTGCGCAGAACACGCGTCACGTGTACTTCATCATTAAGAATTATGTCAAGAGGCATAAAGTCTGAATTCCAAAGTCTCAGAGGCGAGAGCGATCAGCGCGATCAGCGCGCGATGAAATTCGTGTAATATGAATGTGCCCTAATATCTAAGGTTTAAATACCTTAATCGCTTTGTAAAAATAAGTAGTCATTATAGTGTCATGCTTATCATGTAGCCCAAAATATAACATGACAATACCTGTACATAAATTAAAATTACTTGCGGAAGGATATCATTGTAAAGTGTCATTCCCTATAACCAAAAAAAGTCCATTTCAAATCGTCAATGGCCCGAAATGTAAATAAAAAATTGTAATATTTAAATGATTTTTTATGAAAATGACTAAGTTTCTTTGTTATGTACCTATGTATTTTATTATGTAAAGCCCTGGCCGAAGTAAAGCTAGCGAGTGAGATGAACGAAATTCGCTTGGCCCGATTGTATAAAACCCCCAGTACACGTTGGGCAAACCCGTCGCTCGGCCATTGTATACTGGTCCTTTTGGCGTGATTTGTCGTTCGATTTGCGTGTATTTGCCCGTTGACCGAGGGCGCTGGCCCAACATGTACTGGGGGCATTAACCAACTTACGCGAATAGTTGGGTAACTCTATAGCCCCCAGTACACGTTGGGCAAGCCCGTCGCTCGGCCAATGTGTACTGGGGGCTCTAGACATGAAAACAATCGACGCGCTCACACGCTTCCCGCAGTTTGGCCAGAGCTTAATTGTGGTTGTGCCAAAATCCTCTATCAGAACATGGAGGTATAGGCCATAATAATATGAAAATAGTTGAATAACCGGTACATTTTTATTTTTGATTTAACCAATAACAAAATTGATTTTGTAGCTTCTAGTCGAATAGTGCACTTCGTTTATCCCTATTGTATCTTGGTTAAATCTTTCGTATTTAATACATATTAATAAAATATGATGTCTGTCTGTATTCATGTTCAGTGTACCTATGTATAAATCAAAATGCATAATCTGAGTATTATTAATAATTGTGTAATAATTATGGAGTTATCAGTTGTTAAATATCTTCTATAAAAATGATCTGAATATTTTTGTTATGCCAAATATGGTATGAAATAAATAATATATAATTAATCATGATTGTTTTTGTTTACAACCACCCTACTGAGTTAAGGCAAAGCAATCCTTTTTTTTCTGTGGTTCCCTTTCTTATCTTTCAATGGGAAAACTCCAACGAAATACCGATTAAGGTCGGCCACGTAACGGAATTCCAAGTCGACGGAGACTTGGAATTTCGAAGGCACGTACAATAGTTCTCCGATTTGAAATTCCGTCTGTATGTGGCCGGCCTTTTGTATGGATTTGCTGCCATCGAGAATCTGAATCGATATATTATTTCGAAATGGAATTCCGTATGTATGCCGCATGATGCTGCAAATGTTTTCGGGAGTAATATAGCCAGGTACTTCTACAGAATTAAATAATTGATTTTTAAGAAAACACAAAAATAGATACTGAATGTCGTTGAACATATTTGAATCTTGGTTACTAGTAGGTAGATATAGCTAATCGGTGATCCCTGCCTTAGACCGGAGTAACTTCTGTTGCAGGCCCATTTTTTGAAGTGAAAACTTTCTATGCGCGTTGAGCGATTTTTGGAAGGGGAGTAAACTTATGGATTTCGTAGTGCTGGGCTATAGAATATAGATGGCGCGAATGCCGTTTTTTTTTTCCGAACAACGCTCATGAGGAACCGTTCTTAAGAAACAAATCTAACTTTGAGAGATGTAATAATGATTCTAATGATTAAAAGTTCTGTAAATACATATTTGTTATGATCACGATCACGAATCGTATTTTGATCAAGATAGAACGTGACACTGACCTGCAAATTTATTTCGCGGGCCACCACTGCGGATAGTCCTTAGGGTGCTTATACACCGTAGTTACTTATTGGCTAATTTGTGGAGCAAAGTTTGCAAGTGTTAAGCTTTGGTTCCCTAGAAAAGCGGTTCCGTCATTATTATAATGACCGCCATAAAAATCTGTCATTTTCAGAAATATTTAAATCGCTAGATTTGCCCTCACCGTCCTTAGTCACAAGAAAAAAAGAAAGACAATAGCGTTTCCATAACAATAAAGTGTAGTCACTGCGTCATTGTTAGTAGTTAGAGGTGTCAAAACGAATCAGAATTGCGACTATTTTTTGACACGGTAGCGCGAATCTAACGATTTTAACCTTTGCAACTGCCATCATTTTTATGACAGCCGTTAGTGCGGCCGTTAGTGGCAGCCACCGCTCTTCTAGGAAACCGTAACTTTAGAGGGCAACAACGGATAGCAAAAGGTTGTTTAGTAAACTTACAAAAAGTTTTAGAAAATTACTGTAACATATTGCAAAATGTTTCTCTACAAAAAGAAATTTCAGTGTGGATGCACATTCAAGTTTTGTCATCTTTGCTAGCAAGCATTTGATTTCTTTATATTTAAATCAAATTTCCACAAAATTATACCCTTGAACTTTCCAGTTTCGGGAAGTTTCGGTTTGTTGTGTGGTGTAACTAGTGTGTTTATTCATAGCTGATTTCTGAACGAATCTTTTAAAACTGTCAATTTGTTTTGGTTTTGTGACTCTGTGGTTTGCGTTTGCGGTTTTGCTTGTTGGAAAAAAACATTGCGATAAATTGAAATTGCTCTTGTTTCATAATTCTCTGAATTGAATTTTGAATTTGTTAACACAGCAAAAAACTAAACTGAAAACTTTGTCTTCAGCAGTCAGAATTTTAGTTCATTTCTGCCAAGTTCAGCTAAAAGTTTTCGAACATGGACGAATTGCGAGGGTTTTATTTGAATCCCCGCCCATCAAGTTCTCAAATGACCAAACTTCGGGGCCCGTTAACAGGAGGCCATCGAATTGTTAGAGATGATGAAAACAGTGACTTGAACAGGAAGGAGGAACACCGCCATTCAATGATGTTGACCAGCGGCACCGAATATGCGCGCGAAGTCAAGGAGAGGGAAACTGAACTGTATTTGCGGGTAAATGATTTATGAAAGTTTAGGCATGCAATGTCTGTAGTATAAAATAGCCGTCTGTTGGCCCTAGTTTGTCTACGTTCGCGGGAGTTCAAGTTTAGCCAATAATAACACCTACTACCACAGAAAACATTGCTGCATTGTCTAAGCAATTACATGATGTATTTACGTATTGGTATTCAGCCTGTTACTCAGATTCTGCTGTTCTAACTGTCAGAGGTTCCTAACAGAACCTCACGCAAAACTCAAGCATTACTCAAAATTTCATCCAATCAAATGGCTTTGAGAGCCAGGCTCCTTCCTACATCTTATATAAATAAACATGAAATGCTGATCGTCGGTATGTGCAACATGAGCATCTCTTGAAGACAGCTGGATAAATTTGGCTATTTTTTCTCTTAAAATGTTTGTAATAATCTGAATAAGGTTTTTAGAGAAAGAAAAATTGAAAACTGAAAATTGAACTTGACTGCCTCGTTGGTCTAGTGGTCGCAAGCGCTACTGCTGAGCATGAGCTCCTGGGTTCGATTCCCGGGTCGGGCAAAGTGTTATTGAGTTTTTCTATCTGGAATTTCTTAGTAGCAGCCCGGAGTCTGGATTTGTGCCCGGTTGATGGCAATAGGCTCGCCCCCTATTACATGGGATTTAAATATAACTGGCGAAATGTGGGTGTACCTGCTACAGGGACACCTCTGCCCAACCCTTCGGGGAAATAAGGCGTGATGTTATGTATGTATGTATGTAAAAATTGAAAAAAATGCCTAGAAAATTGATAAATTTTGGGAAGAACTAAAAGTCCTTTTTTCTATGCAATTTTTGTATGAATTAAGTATTGTTTAGACACACCAACTTCTCTTGGGTCAGCTAGAAAATAATAAACTTAAGTGGTATTGCAGAATGAAATGGAACGTGAACAGTATGAGAGTGTATCAGGAGGCCTGGAGTCTCTGGAGCAACTGTCTTCTTGGGGCGCCTCCATCCAGAACATTGGGGAGCTGACAGAGGAGGCTATGACAGAAGTGTATAACAAGTACTCATTCCAAATGAAGGAGGACACCAATAACTTGGCTATCAATGAATATAAACAACAGGTGAGCTATTGTTCACTTATATAATTATATGCCTGGCCGGCACGTCAATGTGTTTTATTTCAAATCTTTCCTCAAAAAATTCTCATTTGTCTGTGTATTTGTGTACTTTTTCCTCAAAAAGTTTACACTGACAGAATATGACTTTGTTTCCTATAATGTAAAATTTGGTGATTCTACATTGTCTTCCTTCATTATATGGTACCTATGGACAAACTTTTTTTAGGGTTCCGTAGTAAACAAGGAACCCTTATAGTTTCGTCATGTCCGTCTGTTGTCTGTCTGTCCGCGGTCTAGCTCCGAGACCCTTAGTACTAGGAAGCTGTAATTTGACATAGGTATACATATTAATTACGCCGACAAAGTGGTAAAACAAAATTATGAAAAACATTTTTTTTTAGGGTACCTCCCATAGACGTAAAGTGGTGATGTTTTATTTTTTTATCCCATAGTGTGGGGTATCATTGGAAAGGTCTTAAAAAACATTATGAGTTTGTGTAAACCATTTTTGGATTCAGGGATCCATTTGCAAAATATTAAGCTTTAAAGTGCTAATTTTTGTTAGAGTCAAGTGTCCCCCCCCCTCTGCCAGCTAAATGGTTAGTTTTGGATGTGTGAAAAAAATCACAGCAGTAGTTTATATAACGAAATTAAAAGGAAAACTATCACAGCTAAGTAGGCTTTACTAGTTATCGAGTAATAATCGACCAACTTAACTTTGCAGTTGCAAATACATGTTTTCCCATACATTCCGTATGGGAGAACATGTTTATCAACTACAAAGTTAAGTTTGTTTTTGGGATAAATTCATCCCAACTCCGGAACCCTTCATTGTGCGTGGTCCGACACGCACTTGGCCGGTTTTTTTAATTGGCATTTTAAACGGACTTATAATGTGGATAGTCGTTTAATAATAAATCTGAAGACCCAAGAGAGATATTCATGCAGAGGAGAGACTCCTTGCAGGGCTTACGATGACATAAGAGGTTTTTCTTTTCTTCACTTTTATTAATCCCTCACTTCTACCATGCTTACATTAATTTATGAATTCTTTCTGTGGTAGGCACAAAAACACTACATAGACTTTTCAGACTAAAAAACATTATTCATCCATGTGATAATATTGAAATACCTATTGTCAAAATCTAACAGAGAAGTTTAAAAAGGAAAGGAAAACATGCTGTTTCATTCCATTATTAATACATTTTGAAGTCAACTAATACGGGGTGGCAGGGTCATCGACGCGAAAACTTACCATAGATTCAGTACATGATTCTGAACCCTTCTGTGTTGAAATTTTTCATTGGTTGTTGCATACATTTTGACTGCATAGGTATTGCACTTTTCTATGAAACAGCTGTTTTTTTTTTATAACCGACGAAAAATTTCAATGCAGGTGTGTTCAGAATCATGTACTGAATCCATGGTTTCAGTATTCGCGTCGATGTCCCTGACACCCTGTATACTGAGCTGCCCCATATGTATTAACCCTGGACCCTAGCCTCCACCCTGGCTTGTTACAGGGCAGGGTAGGGTAGAGACTTTTTCATGAGAAAATGGAAATTGACTACAGTACTTTTTGTTGAGAAAATACAACCCAACATGATAATCTACACATATAATGCAGTTAATTAACGTATGCAATGATCATTCCACAATAAAAAAAATAACTACCAATTAAAACTGACTAGTGTGGATGGGGAGAATATTCCACTGTTCTCATCCGCAAAACATGACCAGTGTGGTCGAAAATGTAATTAACGAAAGCTCACGTTACGTTTTCTTTAAGTTCACGTTAATCACAGCCACAGATTTAGCCAAATCTGTGATCACAGTACAATAGTTTTGTGTTCACAATTTCACGAATTATTACTGTCAAATTTTTATGACTAAGTTCTAAATTCAGGAGTAATTTTTTTATAAAATTTGATGCAAAATGTGTTAAAGCATTTCTTTAAATTATTTATGTAGTTTTTACTAATAGGCTATAGATGACAATTATTTGTTATTCTGGTTTATAGAACTCATAATATTAACCTACTAGCGACCCGCCCCGGCTTCGCACGGGTATAAACCGGGTTATTATACATATAAACCTTCCTCTTCAATCACTCTATCTATTAATCTCTTTCTCTATCTATTGGTTTTACTACCGACCGACGAAAAAGAAGTAGAGGAACTCCTAATGTCCCTTCGTAGTGACTGAGCACTGGGTTGGGATAAAATATCTAGTGACCTTCTTAAAAGAAACAAAGCCTTCATTGTACCCCCTCTTACATACATCTGTAACTTGGCCCTCTCAACTGGCAAATTCCCTAAAGTCTTTAAAAAATCAATTATACATCCGATCTATAAAAGTGGGGACAGAAGCACTGTCAGCAACTATAGGCCTATAGCTGTCTTGCCTGCCCTCTCAAAAGTTCTAGAGCGGATAATAAATGGTAGGCTTGTTGATTACCTCGAAAAGCATAATCTTCTATGTCCAACACAGTACGGCTTTCGATCCGGAAAATCTACGTCAGACGCGGTCCACAGCTTAACTAACTATATTGTCACCAATTTGGATCAGGGGAAAAAAGTGCTGGGTATATTCTTAGACCTTGCGAAGGCCTTTGATACGGTTTCTGTTCCGATTCTCACACAAAAAATTGAGAATTTGGGAATAAGAGGAGTTCAACTTCAGCTCTTTGAGGACTACTTAAGGGAGCGTATCCAGTGCGTTAAAATGGATGATTACACTAGTGATGAACGTACAATCTCATATGGCGTGCACCAGGTAAGTGTGTTGGGTCCCACCTTATTCCTCATTTATATCAACGACTTGGGTTTGCTCACGCTTCCCAACGGTAGGATCATAACCTTTGCAGACGACACGGTTCTTCTCTTTAGCGCTGATACGTGGGCTGAGGTTTTTTCACATGCACAGTCGGGTTTCAATGCTGTTTCCTACTGGTTACGCAGTAACATCCTAACTCTTAACGCTGACAAAACCAATTACATGACCTTCTCCCTCAAAGTTAAAAGTAACATACCGCAATCCTCAACTTCTTACACGATTATAACACACACTTGTTCTAAACCACACGAGAACCAATGTAACTGTACGCACATTCGCAATACCACACACGTTAAGTATCTAGGAGTAATTATCGACAACTCGCTTAGATTCCATGAACACATAAACACACTTAAAATAAGGTTGCGTAAACTGATATATATTTTTAAAACCCTCAGACAAGTGGCTGATGACAAGGTAAAGAAATCCGTCTACTATGCCCTAGCTCAATCACTGTTAACATATTGCATCTCCGTCTGGGGAGGAGCCCCGAAAACCACAATAATTGAGCTAGAGAGAAGTCAACGAGCTATACTAAAAGTCTCATTTTTTCTGCCTTACCGCTACCCCACAGAGCGACTTTACAAAGAGGCTAAAGTTTTGACAGTTCGTCAACTCTTTATCGCTAGCATCATAGTAAAGCAACACTCGTTAATCACCTATAATCCCTCAGCCTCGCTTGGTAAAAGACGGTGAAATCCAGTAGACAACCGTCACATCCACCACTCTAAACAATTTTCGAAGCGGTTCTTTTGCCACTTAGGTGCATTTTTATACAATAAAATAAACAGGATGACACCTATAGTTAACCACCCTAGAATCTTGTGCAAAAAAAAAGTAACTGCTTTCCTCCAAAACCTAAATTATGAAGATACTGAAAAATTACTTACCTAAATGTAGCAGCGCCTGATATTGTTAATTCTTCTTGTAGTCTTATTACTAAATAGTTCTCAACAATCCATACACACTGCACACTGCTAGCTCCATACACGCACGACCAAACATACATCACAAGCATACCCTATATCATACCCCATATCTCTTACTCACATACACACACTTCCACGCACAAATACTAACATGTTTAATCCCTGACTCTACCTAATTTTAGTGAGTCAATTACTGTATCAAAATTTACTTTAGTCACAAAATATCTCTTTTTCCTGCCATGATATTATATAGTGTTTCTCATGGTCGGTGTACAAGTACATAATAGAATAACTGTAAATGGCGGAGATCCTGGTGTCCTGAAATACAGACCTCGAGCCTAGTTTAGGCACCAGTCTCCCACAATATTAAATAACAAATGCCTATGTGTTTTACAACTGTGATTGCTCTATTTTCTTTGTTATATTGTGGCGAGAGAATAAACGATTTTTATTATTATATTTTATTATTATTATTAAAAAAACCGCATCAAAATCCGTTGCGTAGTTTTAAAGATTTAAGCATACATAGGGATATAGGGACAGAGAAAGCGACTTTGTTTTATACTATGTAGTGATTTAATCCAATAGAAAGTTGTTTAAAGTCACAATTTTCTGAAAATATTAGGGGACAGGCGAGAGAAGCGAATTTTTATATTTTTTGATAAGCGATTTTAGCAAAACTAAGTAAATTCGATTGATAAAATTCACTGACCTGTTAGTAGACGCTGCATTTGATATAAATATTATGTTTCTGGTGTAATTTCTTTGAAAAAATTATGTTTTTTTGTCAAGTTCATACAGGGAGGCTTAACATAGAATCACCCACTAAACACTTTTTGCAGTCTTTAAATTTAAAGTAAAATTGCATAACTATTTGCTGTTTAGATTTTGGATCGCATCCACGGTTTCCCAGTGGTGATAGTGGAAGGTCCAACCGGTTGCGGTAAAACCACTCAAGTACCTCAATGGATTCTTGATGACTGCTACCAAGCTCGCCGAACATGCAAGATAGTTGTGACCCAACCAAGGAGGATTGCTGCCATTTCTATAGCTAAAAGAGTTGCGCAGGAGAGAGGTTGGGATGTCGGTGGAGTAGTTGGTTATCAGGTAAAGCATAACTTGTCATATAATTTTCAAGAAATTTTGAATTGTCAAAGGTTGGTCATTCTTAGCCGACGTTCGGACGGACGTAATAAAATCGCGACGGAATTTTATCGCGCACTGGATTTTCAACTCTCGGTGTTAAGGCGAGCATTGAGAATCGAACGCGTTGTGACGCACTCTCGTCCCAGCGCGTCGAAAAAGCGCCACTTGAATTTTCAACTCTCGGCGCGAAGCAGAGAGTAGAAAATCAACTGCACGAAAAATCGCCATGATTTTATTACGTCCGTGCGAACATGGGCTTCAAGATGCTGTTGCCCATGTGCTGCTTATGGAGAAGAATGAATAAGAAACCATGACACTCTTTTCAATTATATTATTACAAAATTTTTGTTACATAATTAATTTTGAATTTATAATTATAACTGAGAACAAAAAAATAAAATAATATCCGTGGCAACTAAGTCCCAACTGACGGCGAATCTTTTTCATTTCTACAATACTGAGAATTGCGATTTAATTTCACCCTCTGACATGTAGCCATTTTAATCTTGAAATCTAACAGACAATTTCCATTAAAACAAGTTCTGACTTTAGTCCAAGCTTAAACCTTCACGTTTATGTATTTTGAACCTTATTCCAACTGAAGTAAAGTCTTTTATACAAAATTGACAACTCAGAATCGAGTTTACAGTCAGTTTTTGTATTTAGAACTTTAACTTTGTCAAAATAAAGTTCGTATTAAAAAAATGACCTGTTGCTTTAAACCTGAGACTAAAGATTAACCTCCTTTTGTCATGCCGTTTATGATTAAAGCTTTTTTTAAATCTAGTATGTAAAATTGACAGGTCGGACTTGACGCCCACACTTCCAATGATACCCGCATTAGTTATGTTACTACTGGTATATTGCTGCAAAAACTGGGTATGTTATACTTTTTTTATTGTATAATAGTTTACTACTTAAGGGCTACACGGCTGCCAACCGCATCCACGACAGAGGTAACCTTGGTTGGCGAAAGGCAGAGCTGTTTGAAATTTGGTCGTAAACCACCTACTACACGGTTGTAAACCACCAAGGTCACCTCTCTTGGGACGCGGTTGGCGACCATTTAGCAGGCACTTTATCCTTCTATCGTAAGTATGAATGCAGTTTCGGGTCAATATTGGCCAGCACCCTAATTGCGTAATATACGATCAATCACAATCTGTTTCATTTTGACAGTTCGACAACATTCACCGTGAACGGGACGTCAACGAGAAATGAGATAAGGCGGCCATAGTAAACCGACGTTCGCACCGACGTAATAAAATCGCGGCGATTTTTTTTCGTGCATTGGATTTTCAACGCTCTGCTTAGCACCGAGAGTTGAAAATCCAACAGTGTGTTTTTTCAACGCGCTGGAACGAGAGTGCGTCCCAGCGCATCGGATTAACACCGACAGTTGAAAATCCAGTGCGCGATAATATCCCGCCGCGATTTTATTACGTCCGTGCGAACGTCGGCTAAATGTACTGTCGCTACTTCGGCGTCGTCATCTAGTTCTCGTTGACGTCCAATTCGCGGTGCGGTGGATAAACGACCTTAGGCTGACAGATATTTCCTCTAGCTTAATTACATCTGTTTATTTATAGTTGCTGCCAAAACAATGAACGAATACACGCACGTGATACTAGACGAGGTACACGAACGAGGTCAGGAGATGGACTTCCTTCTTCTAATCGTCAAGAGGCTGTTGTACACCGTGTCTCCAGGTGTCAAAGTCGTGCTCATGTCGGCCACATTTAACAGGAAAACGTTTGCGGATTATTTCATGATACCGACGCCTCGGGGCCTACAGATGTCCTCTTGTATCAAAGTTGAGAAGAATGACCCTATGTTTACTGTGAAGGTGTTCTACTTGAATCATCTGAATAAGTTTGGTTCTGTAAGTATTAATAATCCTTACATATTATAAAACAAAGTCCCCCGCCGCATCTGTCTGTCTGTAGGTCTGTCTGTCTGAACGCGATAAACTCAAAAACTACCGAACGGATTTTCAAACAGTTTCCACCAATGGACGGAGTGATTCATGCGGAAGGTTTTGTGTAAATTGGCTGAAATATGACGTTTACTGTTGAAGATGTCGGAAAAAATCATGCCGACTGGGAGCTTTATAGGCGTGCGCCGCGGAAATCGTAAAAGTTATATACCTAAAATTTATGTTCTACAGTATTGTTCATCTTAAAATATTCAACAAAAAAGTACGCGAGTCTATCTTCTAAGGATGACCCACAGTAACCATTATTATCTTTCAGAATTTGATAAAAATTTCATTGTTATTTCCGAAGCGATTTTGACCGGTATTATATTAATCCTTATCCAATAAAATATGTTATTTAAATTGGGCATTTAATTTAGATTAAAATATGCCTGTACATCATATCATTTAAATGAATGGTTTAAAAGATATCACAGATTCAAAATTACGCTTAACAAAATAATTATGATTGGAGCGCAGCGGTAGGAGTCAGTAACATTTTCCTGGACTATTAAAGTCAAAGTCAAAGTCAAATCATTTATTTCAAATAGGCCCATGTATGGCACTTTTGAACGTCAAAAATTACAAAATAATAAAATTGATTCTAGTCACCCCTTCCAAAAGGTAGTTTTCGTATGGAGAAGAATGGGCAAGAAACTCCACCGTTACTCTTTTAAAATGTTTTACAATATTGTTTGTATATGTACGTACATTTGTTAAATAATTATTATATGTGAAGACGATGCACCTAGAATAAAATTACTATACCACAATAGGTAAAAAAAATAAAAATGAAGCAACGATAGATAATTTAATTTGTGACAGATACATGGTTCTCACATATTTACAAACATTGTAAAAGTAGACGATTTTCCTAAAATGTTACAATTAATAAGTCAGTGTGTAAGGAAGTAATCACAGAATGTAAAATCAATGTCATACTTAAAACACAAAGTAATAAATTTTACAATTAAATTAGCAACCAGTTTGATTTTGTCTTGATTAGGTATGTAATCCCGGTACTGCTCGGTAGTACGTTCCCATAGGATATTTTCCGACATCCACGATGGCGAAGCCGCGGGCAAAAGCTAGTATTAATATATTTTTGAAGTGAAATTTTAAGGACTCGTCACGTTTAGGTACGTTTCGTTACATGAGAGAGAAAATAGATAAAACACTCTATCTGTCTCTCACACTAAATGTCTCTTATTCTTTTAAGATGTTTCCCTTCTATTACGTGTACGATGCTGCTCGCGCAATTTATATGATAAAGTTCTACAGGAAAATACTACTTACCTATAAAAACTTGGAAGCATCACCCCATGTAACATACTGCCTTCAATTTTATACTACAATGGCGGCACTGTATGATAGCTTGTGACGTTTGCATTTTTTTTATGAATTTCCGTTAATATTAACTGCTGAATGTGAGGAAATAGATGCCATACTATATTGTTGTACGGGCCGCAATAATTACTTACAGACAAACTATGTTCTTAATGCCCCTCGGCAAACCTCGTATTTCGTCAGTAGTCGGATTTCTATCAGTTGCCCTTTGCATTTGGTGCAGACCGGACGCTCTCAATCGACTTGGAAGTATATAGAGTTGTTAATACTCTTTTAACTTAATGTAATTTATTTCTCTGAGTTTGTTTCGGCTTTTCTTCTTAGAGTAGTCAGATAGGAAACGCCGACCTCATCTAGTTTTAAAATATGATTGACGTGTAAAAGTGTTTGTACAAACTTACTAACAGAAATAAAATCATTTATCATTAAAAAAATGGGAGGAAAGCCGCTAAAGTCGCAGGCACGACAGATAGGAAAACAGTTTTACAGCTCTATATAGTTCACACGGAAATCAAAACAAAACAACAAAAAAGTACTTAGTTCTGAATTCAAATTATTATACACGATAAATCTAATAATTGATGGACATGGAAAATAGCATTCGTTTGTATTCGGAAATCTGATGATACCCGAGAGACATTAAGAAAATAAAAATACTGTACTGCTGTAATTATAATTTATCGAATGTTTATGCTAGATTTTATAATTTACTCATTTCTGCCCGCGACTCCGTCCGCATGGAAGCCAACGATACCATAAAATATACCCTATGGCACTCGGCAATAGTGTAGCTTCCAATCAGATTTTTTTTTTAATTGGATGAGTAGTTTCGGAGATAACCTCTTACATCCAAACTTACAAACTTTACCTCTTTAGAAAATATTCGTAGATCAATTTTCACAAGCGCCGCTGGATGTAATGTCACTGGTATAATTGAAAGAAAGCGAGAAAAGAAAGAAAAATAGGTTTAATTGAATTCTAGACTCTGCTCTGAGAGATTCTGCCTCTGATGAATGATGTAAGTGTGACTGCTCATGACTGCTGAGTCACTTAGCAGGAGTCCTGCCGGTCTTGGGTCGATCTCCAGGTTAAGCAAAATGCTATTTGGTTTTCCATCAGCTATTTTCTTAGTAAGAAGCCATCTGGACTTTGTGACCAGGTGATTGCAATCGGCTGTGCCTCCTCTTTCTTTTTCTCTTGAAGTCCTATGTAATAACATAAGACTTCAAGAGAAAAAGAAAGAGTTTTCTATTCTATTCAACATAAGCCGACGTTCGCATGGACGTAATAAAATCGCTGGATATATTTTCGTGCACTGAATTTTCAACGCTCTGCTTAGCGCCGAAAGTTGAAAATCCAACAGTGTGTTTTTTCAACGCGCTGGGGCGAGAGTGCGTTCCATCGCGTTGGATTCTCAACGCTCGGCTTAACACCGAGAGTTGAAAATCCAGTGCGCGATAAAATCCCGTCGCGATTTTATTACGTCCGTGCGAACGTCGGTGCGTATGTATCTTCCTTCAGATAATACAGGCCTGATGTTGTTGTATTCTAGATCCTACAGCAATCAACACCAAAAGGCGACGATCCGTTCATAGCCCCTGAAATGCACCACCTTGTGGTAAAACTACTGAATGCGTTTGAGCACATAGACAAGCAAGAGGACCACATCACGAACCGCGACCAAGCGGACCTGCCGTCCGTGCTCATATTCCTGCCAGGAATACACGAGATTGAGGACTTGTATGCCTGTCTCACAGACCATGATTTGCGGCAAGTATTATTTTTAACCGAGTTAAAAAAAAAGGAGGAGGTACTCAGAACCAAACAAAAAAAAAAAACTAAAGTAATTTTGCACTTTGTATTTTTTTAAGTCTGTTGTTTTTTTAAGTTTTTTTATTACGATGAATTAGTTTGGTAAAGGTTAGTTCTCACCGAGACGCGACACTGCGCGCAGATGTTTGAAGAATCCAAAAGCGTAAAGAGTTATACAGGGTGTTTGGCAGAACGTTGAACATACGACAATGGTGGATAGGTGGGGTCATCTGCTACTTACTCAGCCCTAATTTCTTTGGCCCTGGCCAACTGGATATTGTTTAAAAAAATTTTTTGCTTCTAGTTTCACCACTCAATATTTTTTTAATCTTTAATGTTGGCAGATTCTTATAAAATTATTGCTTTATTCAGATGTTACCTAGAAAAAAAGTTATGAGTCCTCAAACTTACAGAAAGATGTAAAAAATACTTAAATCTTAATTTCAACTTGCATAAAAAAAAATATCCAGGGGGCCAGGGCCAAATAAATTAGGGCTGAGTAAGTAGCAGATGACCCCACCTATCCACCATTTTCGTATGTTCAACGTTCTGACAAACACCCTGTATTACAGTTATTATGACTGCGGATCGTTCCATCGCAACTTACTTCCTTTAAAAGTCCAAAATTATTTCGCTATCGTAAGCACACGTCACGTCTCGATGGGCACTGATCATTATGCTTTATTTTTTTTTGAGCAACATCTTTCCCTCTCGGTTTCCTGCAATCAAAATCTAAATAAATCAAATCTATGGGAGTGATTTCGTGAAAAGGGACGGAAGTGTGTAACAGGAAGTCGGGGAAGCGCGCGCTATATGATTTGACCAATAATAATAATAATCATTTTATTATCAGGCAACTAAGGCCCATAAATAGAATACACAAAATAATCTTATAGAATAATAAACGAATACATATTAAAAACCTTATACAACTATGACTATACACGTAATGTTGACGGCGTCGTGTATCGCTGCGTGGTGTCGCGTAACCGTCCTCGGAAACGTCGATATACGACACCTTTCGGCCAAAAATCCTCTTTCAGGCAAGTCTGTAGATGGTGAGTTGGAACTCGTACCACGAATGACTTGAAGTTGATGTTGTGGCGCGATTCCAACCATTTAACCCTCACAGTCCAGTTGGTCTTCACTTTTAAATACTGCACGACTTCCTCAGTGACCAATGAGCGCGCGTGGTGACTAGGCCCCTTTAGTTTTGCTTATTACCAAGGTGAGATGTCAGATGTTACACGTCATATGCGACTATTGTAAGGCTCGCTTGTTTTTATTTTATTTGTCTTCTTTACCCTCTTTCGAGAATACAGGGCTAAAGTTATATCATTTGATGACTACAGTGAAAAGATAGCGGACGCAGAATGCCGATCATACAAATGGTTCGTGCTGCCTCTTCACTCTACGATCACGGCGGACGAACAGGCGCGCGTGTTCCAACGCGTGCAGCCGGGACACAGGAAGATCATACTGGCCACCAACATCGCTGAGAGCTCCATCACAGTACCTGACATCAAGTATGGTAAGTAGACTTAAGAATATTATGACTGGATAATATTAGTTTATTTTAGTAACACGGATAATTAACAAAGCCAATTACTTATATAATTTAATGACTAAGTAAAAGACTATTACACAAAATTTTGATACATTATACTGATAAAAAAATGTAGGCAGACACCGGAAGACGCAAAGTGAGTAAGCAAGAAGTGGACCAAAAAGTGGACCAACATAGTGAATCACGCAGTCGCCGTTATCTAGCGGATGCGGGTAGCTTAATCAATGTTTCTATGATGCATACTTTTTCTATGATATTTTTTTAGGATGCCATCAGATCCAGCAATATATTTTATTATCATTTCCACAAACCCTTTTCTAAAAACGAACCCCATCCAACAGTGATCGACTACTGCCTGATGAAGGTGATGGTAGCGGACACTGATACGAGCTTCACCTCGCTGCGGCTCGCGTGGGCATCCAAGACCAACTGTGAGCAACGCGCGGGCCGCGCCGGCAGAGTGCGCGACGGACGCGTGTACCGACTCGTCACCGACAAGTTCTATGTAAGTGTGCGGCTATTCTAAAGAAAGAGAAAAATTGTTTATTCTGCACAAATAAGACTCGCATCATATTATAAAACAAACCAAGTAATACAAAGTACCCAAAAGCCTTCGATATTCTCAAATTTATGTACTGAAGAGTTTGAATGCAGCCCTGTAACACTATCGCTACGCCAACGTTTAATTAAATAAGATATTTTCATATTGTAATAATTATAAAATGGAATAGTACTATTTTTGCTCGAATCGATACATTTCAACTCAATTATTTCCGACATCATTATTCTTAATTTATAATATTTTATTTTATTTTTACGAATGCATACTGGACATAAAATGTAATTGCGTCGCTGCCGTAAGAAGACAAAAAAGGTCCAATTACGTAAACTTACAAATGTGTTGTCCTGCAGGACGGATTACAACAAGAGTGTCCGCCGGAGATAATCCGGTGTCCGCTGGAGAGACTGGTGTTGCTTTCCAAGTTGTTGGACATGGGCCAGCCTAGCGACGTGCTGGCTCTGGCCATGGACCCGCCAGATATCACCAACATACAGCGCACTATACTTGTGCTCAAAGAGGTAACTGTAGAATATGATCTAATTGAAATAAATAAACCTTTTCATAACCTAATAGACAGATTTGGAGTATCTCAAGCTCAAGTTTAGTGTAAAAGGGAGAGGCACGCCTTTGCCCTACAGATGGACACCACATGCTGAATTTTTATGAGTAAGTTGGTTGCCTTTTACATAAATTTTCTCACTAGTCTCATCTTTTTTCACTAAACTGGAGCTTGGCTGTACAAAAGGTTTTTAATTTTTTAAGTGCTGTAGCCATTATGAATTCTACATGTTTTATGATAATAAAGTTTTTTGGATCTGCATCCTAATCGCGTAATAGACTTTCAATTACAATCTGAATGATTTTGAAGTATATTGCTAATCCATCGCTTCATATGTTCGAAAATATTGTCTGCTCAACAACGTAAATAACGCAATGAATATTTTTGAACTGTCAAAATGAAAGCCGTAAGATAATTTTCATCTAAATACATGTAGTGGTTCCTCTAGGATGCGAGTGAAACCACGGACAACAGTTATTAGTTAATTGAGGCCTACAGAATAAAAGGCAGCTAAACGCCTTAAAGTCGTAAAATGAGTTAAATATGGCGCCATCTGATTTAGTTACTTTGACACGCTTTGGTGTATTCATTTTTACTAACCATTGCAGTTAGGTTCCTAGCAAATTCAGTTTTAAAACCGATATTGGTTTCAAATACAGCTACATATCAACCAATAAGAATCAAAAGCTAGACAAAAATATCAGTTTTTGTAGCTTCCTGAATATTTGATAGTCTTGGATTTAGCTACCTTTGATATTGTAGGCCTATTACTCTTATTTTAGTATAAGGCTGACTGTCTATTGGAGCTGACGGGACAGTAGCGGAGCAGAGCTGTGCCAATATTAACCAATGGAATTGCATAAAATCTCCGCTCCACTTCAGTGAATTTGCGAACTAGTTTAAAAATTCGTACAAAACCGGGAACCGGGAAGCTCCGCACAGTCCGCAACTCCGCTCCGCACTACCTCGCTCGGCATCAATGGACAGACACAGTCCGCAACTCATCTCCGCATTACTCCCACGGTCCGCTCCGCTGCGTTGCTCCGCGTCAATACCCCACTGCCTAGAAAAGGTCTCCCTTCCTCCTTTTAATCCCTTCCCTCCTTCAATCAGAGATACGAGTCAAGTTCATCTCGCTACAAATAACAGCTGCTTTATAACAATCTCTGTATCAGATGGGTGCTCTAAAGAAGACAGTGGATGACGAGTGGTGTGCCACGGACGGTGACCTCACGTACTTAGGCCGCGTGGCCGCGCGCCTGCCCGTCAACGTCAATCTGTCCAAGCTGATCATGTTGGGATATATCTACGGATGTTTGGAGGAAGCTGTCTTTATGGGTGAGAATTGCTTGTATTTCAACCGAATTTACGTTATAAGTATGTAGTAGTAATTTCGTGTATTTCAGTAGTTGAGCAGATTGTCCAAATTGCCAACTGTTATAACCGAAGGGGGGTGGGTGAAATGCAACCGATACGAACAAGCTCATATATTGGACTTAAAATTGATGAACCATTTTCAATGAAATTTCGGTAATAGTTAACCATACCTAAAAATGATTTTAACGGTGAAGGAAAACATCGTGAGGAAACCGGCATGTCCTAGAACTGAAAATTCGAAGACATGTGACATCTACCAACCCGCACTGGGCCCGCGTGGTAGATTACGGCCCACTCCTCTCACAGAGAGGAGGCCTGTGTCCCAGCAGTGGGAACATTTATAGGCTGATGATGAAAAATGATTTTAATTCTGACGTATCGGTAGGAATTTGACTTTTCAGAATGGCTTTATTTCTCCGGATATTTATGTATACCATTACTGTCAATGATAAACCCCAGGTAGGAAACCGATTCAAGGAAGAAAGTGTATTTTTCTATGTTTAATATTAGGCCCGCTTTCTGTAACCTACGGAAAACTTCATTTAATCTACTCATCATCTGATCTTTGTCTGCCCCGCACATTAAAATATTTATTTAATTATTTAAACTTTTCACAGTCAAAAAGGTACAAAGGCGGACTTAATGCCTTAAGCATTCTCTACCAGTCAACCAAGGGTGGTGAAGAGATTGTGGGTGGTGAAAATATCATCAAGAAATAAAAGAGTACCATCTAGTCCTGATAGGAGCTTCCATGTTACGCTGAAAAATGGCTGGCACACTAGCCAGACCAACCAAGCATCATTCAGACTTTGAATGCTGTAATAGTTTAGTATACTAACGAAAGTCTAAGATTAAGCCCTGGGCTGCTATTTGAGCTTAAAAATATCAAAAAAGTTATCTTTGTCTACTGTGTTTGGAGCATTGACTCCGAGATTTAAATCAGTTAAATTAAAATATAATGGTACATCAAGTTAAAAGGCATTATACTGAGCGATGGCCGTTTTGCGTGGATGTGACGCATATTTTGCCCCAAATTGATATATTTGTGTTTTTGTTCTTTCTTTGCGTCATGTTTACCGCAAATAAACTTATTTTCTTTCTTTCTTGTTCTTAAAAACAAAATTGGAGAACAGGTTTTGATATTTTTTTTTTCATAGCGGCTGCAATGTCAGTGAAGAATTTATTCAGCAGTCCTTTCCGCGAAAGATTAAACGCTTACAACTCTAAGCTGACCTGGGCTGACGGCTCTACTAGCGACTGTATTGCCTTCCTTAACGTTTACAAGGTAAGCTATTATCAATATTTATGTAAAGTTAGTGGAATATTGACTTCTTAAGATACGAATACAGTATTTATATTCAAAGTTTGCATAGATGGAAGGTAGGTTGACAATGATTTGAGTTGTGACGAACTCACTAACTCTGTCTGTATGATGGGAGTCAGTACCCTTACCAGTAGTTTTGAAACTTAACAACGTAGTTGTTGAAACAAAAATAGTTTATTGACTTATGAATTAAAAGCGATTCCAATTTTCAATGTAGCCTTTATGATGATTGTATGCCATATACAGGTAAGCCATAAAAGGTATGCGCTTCGGAAACTTCGCATTTTCGAATTAGCATAAACGTCACGCCACAGAGTAACCCCCAAAAGAGGCAAAGCGTCTTAAGTTCTGAAGTGCCGCGCTTTGTAGTAGTGCACCTATCATTGCGCGTTTATATGAAGTTTTCTCTCTGTCGGGTTACCTACTCCGTTTGCAGATCTATCCATTTTTGAATTGCTAATTTTGTAATGATGGAAATGCAAAAAAGGCAAGTACTTCCATGGTTGTAACTGCTCTCTAATTATTAGATCAGAATCTAATCTTCGCGCGTTCGTATTTCCGAAGATAGACGATGATTACCGAAGCGCAAACTTTTGTTGGCATAACTGTTCATGTATATCGTAGTCTCTCAAACACATATCAAATATTAATGATGAGCCTATGATATAAGTTCGTCATTCTTTTACCCATAAAGGTGTGGAGCCACCTCCGCCAACAACAATACTTCCGTGCCGCCGGCCAGTCAGAGGCACAGTGGGCGCGGCGCTTCTACGTGCAAGCGCGCGCGCTGCGGGAACTGGACGAGTTAGCGCGGGACATGCGCAGGAGACTCTCTACGCTCGGCATCGATCAACCCAACGGGAATTCGCCCTGGAACAAGCATGAGCTTGCACTGCTTTACAAGGTAAGCTTGAAAATTGATTTAGACTTCTACGCTAGGAACATCTGCCACTCTCCATAGGAAACTAACCTTTTGGAAGCGGAAACTACATTCATAATCCTTATCCTTACATATTATAAAACCAAAGTCCCCCGCCGCGTCTGTCTGTCTGTCTGAACGCGATAAACTCAAAAACTACCGAAGGGATTTTCAAACGGTTTTCACCAATGGACGGACTGATGCGGATAGTTTTAGTGTATAATTCATTAAGGTTTTGTGTAAATTGGCTGAAATATGACGATTATTGTCGAAAATGTCGGAAAAAATCATGCCGACTGGGAGCTTTATTGGCGTGCGCCGCGTAAACCGTTACAGACAAATCAAATTTATGTTTCACATAAAAACTTTTTACAAAAAAAAAAACAACCGACTTCAAAAAAAAACTACAAAGTGAAAAATAACTTTAATTTCGGAAGTCGGTGTCTTTGGTTTTGAATTTTCGTTCTTTGACTTCCGAAATTAAAGTTATTTTTCACTTTGTAGTGTTTTTTTGAAGTCGGTTGTTTTTTTTTTGTAAAAAGTTTTTATTTTTCACTTTTCAGTTGTGATACACCTACCCCACACAAATTCGAATACCAATACCTGCTATGTAAATAACAGTGACAGGAAGTTATCATATCATCCACATACTAAGTGACGAAAAAATACGTATTATTGAAGCTAACTCAAAAACCACACAAGCAAAGTTAATAAAATTTATATGGGACCACCTCTGAAGTATGATCTACCAAACAAAAAAAGAATCATCAAAATCAATTCATAATTGACGGAGTAATCGCGTAACAAACATACAAAAAAAAAAACAACATACAATCGAATTGAGAACCTCCTCCTTTTGGAAGTCGGTTAAAAATTGAAGATCTTAAAAAGTTCAACAAAAATGTCCGCGATGGCATATGTCTATCTTCTAAGGATGACCCACAATAACCATTTTTATCTTTTAGAATTTGATAAAAATTCCATTGTTATTTCCGAAGTTATTTTGACCGGTATCATATTAATCCTTATCCAATAAAATATGTTATTTAAATTGGGCATTTAATTGAGATTAAAATATGCCTTGACATCATATAAGTAGGAGGAGTCAATAATCTTTTCCTGGACTATTAGGTATGTAATCCCGGTACTGCCCGGTAGTACCTCCCGTGGGACATCCACGCGAGCGAAGCCGCGGGCAAAAGCTAGTCTCAGATAATTTACGTTCCATCTACTAGCCTTACGTGTTCTAAGTTGATTTGTGAGTGAGCACTGGTAATAAAAATGAGTTGCAATGGAATGTGAACTTTACCCACTGCGAGTGTGGTGTTCCTGACTAGACTATGTTTCACATGCTGGAGTGCACAAAGTCCGTACACCTTTGAGAACTTCGAGAGTTTTTCCTTGAAATTTTTCCATCTTTGAGGCCCGCAGTTATTCTTATGCTGGGGCCGCATCTGCATCTATCGTGACAAAGTAATGCATGACGAAGCTTCGTATGTTTTGCTTGCTAAAAAGTTATCTCGCTAATGCGGTGGTTACATTAGCGGCTTCATAATTTTAACGAATTATCGTGCAATTATCTAAGATGGCTCTCCATTATTTCGACAGGGAAACAACAGTCGAAATGACTAACGCTAGTCCGTCCACGCGTTACGCTTATATGTACCACCACCCGGGCGATAAGTACTACGCAGCCCAAACTATCGCGACGATAACCGATAATGGTTGGTCACATCTACGTGTATCGTATCACTTTCGCTGAATTCCGAAATGAGATACAAGTGATAATATCGCGAATCCGACCAAATGTAATAGTCACAATTATAACTCAATAGCCCTTATATTTTGTGACTATTAAATTTGGTCGGATTCGCGATATTATCACTTTTAGCGCATTTCGGAACGCAGGGTGTGTGAAGCTTCGTAACGATAGTCGCAGATGCGGCCCCAGCATGATTTCACATCACTTGGCGTATTTGTCAATATATATTCGCGATACTTGGGTAATACAAAATATTCCCTATTTTTATTGAAATTAAGTTCTTTTTGTGTTGGCGAATGCATCAGCATGATGGTTGAGCTATCCGTTGTATGTTTGTTCACAGATAATAATAGCGGGCGCGTTCTACCCGCAATACTTTGTGCAAGTGTCAGAGGATGAAGGTCGTGAGCGAGATGCAGTACGTACGCTTGGAGGACTTGACCCCAGAAATACTGTAAGTAAACTGAATTTTAGGAAAAGTAACTATAATACCTATACATAGAGTTCAGTTTCTGCTGCAACTTTAATATTTGTATGAATTTTTAATTAGTCATTCTAAATTAAGCTTAGAAAACACATCTTAAAGTTGATATTTGTTTAAAAGGAAATAACATTTCATGGGATTTGAATACACTTTATTTTTAACGTTATTACAATTTGTAGGTTTACCTGAAGAACTTCCCGGAGAATCAGCCGGGTGAGGTGTATGCCGCGGCCATCAAGAAAGCTGTCTTCAAACACATTTCGGACGAGCCGCGCGTCACCTTTGATAAGAACAGCAGGTATAATAACACAACCCACCATGGGTGTACCCAGGTGGGGGGGAGGGCAGCTGCCCCCCCCCCATTTTGTATGCCTAAGTACCTACTGTTGTCGATAAAAGTTATGTTAGACTGACTTACTTTACAATTACAATATATTATTATGAATAAATTTTTGAAAAAAAATACGTTCTATAACATTAATGTCGGACTCTTGGCTAAATAATAACAGCCGCACGGATCGCTCGAAAGTTAAGCTACGCTTGCCATAATCCATAACATATCGAGATCCCTCTATGCTTCGGAAAGCGCGTTCTGTCCCGGCTGTCATTCGTAGATCTTTGGCAGTCGTTACGGGTAGTTAGAAGCCCGAAAAGTCTGACAACCAGTCTTACCAAGGGGTATCGTGTAACTCAGTTACTGGGTTGTGGAGGTCAGATAAGCAGTCGCTACGTGTAAAATACTGGTATTCAGGTGCATCCGGTTAGACTAGAAGCCAACTCCAATATATTTGGGAAAAAGCCTATACTCCGTTTGAAATAAGATTAGACATTTAAACAAACCTTTTTACAGTCCGTTCAACCGATTTTGACTTCTATACCGTAGGCATAAGGATGGCATTAAAAGCAAAAAAAGTGGTTACAAACCAACTGTTTACTGCAGCTGCCATTTGTCATGCCACCAACGCAATAGAAGTCAAAATCGGTTGAACGGACTGTAATAAAGGTTTAGTTAAATGTCTAATCTTATTTCAAACGGAGTATAGGTAGATTGATTTTTATGTTTTTGAACATAACGCTTGTATCTCTTGAAAGGGTAGACAGACGTGAATGCTACAATCACAATACAAAAAAATCATTGGTTTTTGGATGTTGTCACATTAAACTCGTTAATAGTTATTGTGTTATCGTCATATTTAACTTTACCATTTGCATCGTATAATATGACAAATCATAGGCTTCTATTATCTAATAATAACATAAAAATCAACGACTGTTTGTTCGTATTTTATGCGCTGCTTGATTGTTAATCCGATAAAACTTCAACTTATTGCTAGCATTTGCACGAAGTAAATAAAACCAAAAAGAAATTTCATGCGGGCGAAATCGCGGGAAGAAGCTAGTTATGAGTAAAAACCATTTGCATTTGTTTTGGCACAAAAAAAATATTTTAACATGCATGTAATCAATAATCATATTATTTTTTCCATTCAGGAAAGTCTATTTGACGTTCAACGACGGTCTGGATGCTAAGAATGGGAAAAAAAATAGTGGAGTAAGTTTTTCAACATAATTAAAATCGGGTAGTAATAAAAGCTCCGAAAAAATATTTAAATATGAGCATACTCAAAATATGAAATTTACTGCTATAAATACTAATTTTCCGACAGCTTATATGCTAATACAAATAAAGAAACGACCGAATAAAATACTGAAAATTCCGAAAAATTAATACAGCATTTGCTGACGTAATATTTTTCAAACATACAAACAAGCATACACCATGCAAGCGAGCATGCAATATGCAACAAGCATGGTTTCTGTCACGGCCCCGGCGGTCCCACACGAGCTTATCGACGCAGATGGTTTTAACGCTCACCACCGCAGCCTCAGCCGCGGGCGGCGAGCGTTGTAAAACCACCTGCTCCTCAGCTCGCGGGCCGCCTCGCCAACCTCGAAATTAAACTCTAGGGGTAGGGCAGACAAGACTACGTGGAGTCAGTTTTGCAGCGATTCGTTTTTGCCACTAACTTTTGTAGCACAACATATTGACTTTTCGGAAACTTTGTATTTTTTTTCGGAAGTTTTGTACGTTTTTTGGAAATTTTGTATTACAGTCAACCACAGATTTTCGGAAGTTCATTTGTTTTTCGGAAGCTTTATTATTTCCCATTAATGTCTACAGTACAGTACCCGGCAGTAAATATGACACTTCGTGTTTTGGTATTGTAGAGCGGCGTCTGTCACGCCTACCTGTCAGTCTCTCTCTAAAGCGTTCATTATATTTACGCCTGTATACTATACACTATACATACATAGCTTTATCAAATACACTCAGCCTTAAAAAGGTGTATACGTCTCCGTATAATTATGAACTTTGTTTATAATCTATAGGTATTATTTCCATTATATTATAAAATTGTTAACTGCAACAAACCATTTACAATTTAATGCATTATTTTTCGATACTTTATAATATATCCATGGAAAACCGATAAATTGTGCACTAGTATCAAACTAGCTTGAGACGTAACGCACCTTGCGCTAATACTCAATAGATCTGCATAGCTGCGAGCAACTTGGAAGTAGCGCTCGCCGGCCCAGCACCTCTTGCTTCGCTCGCACGGCTCGCGCGCGGGAGGTCACAACCCTAACCTAATCTAACCCATTTCACCCAGTTCACAATTTTTCGACAGTTTATAATCTAACGGAAATGATACCGATTAATTGTAAACTAACGGTTCTCACAATCTAACAGTGACATATACAATAATTCATTTGATTGTCTACAATTTGTGTTCCATAATATTGTACAGACAAATTATGATCTTAATGTCCCTCGGCAAACCTCGTGTTTCGTCGGTCGACAGATTTCTATCAGTTGCCCTTTGCACTTGGTGCAGACCGGACGCTCTCAATCGACTTGGAAGTATATAGAGTTGTTGATACTCTTTTGACTTAATGTAATTTATTTAAAAAATGGGAGGAAGGCCGCTTAAGTTGCAGGCACGACATAGGAAAATAGTTTTACAGCCCTATATAGTTCACACGGAAATCAAAACAAAACAGCAATAAAGTACTTAGTTCTGAATTCAAATTATTATACACGATAATCTAATAATTGATGGACATGGAAATTTTCGTTTGTATTCGGAAATCCGATGATACCCGAGGGACATTAAGAAAATAGAAATGTGTAGCTACAATCAAGTATCCAATGTGTAATATGTTTTGTACAATCTAAGTACTACCCTTATGTATTTATAGGACCCCACGATACCCGGTCAAGTAGTACTACCAGTATACAAGGCCGTCAAAGCTAGACAACTGCGTATAGACATAAGAATACCAATCCTGCCGTGAGTATAAAGTTTCTATACCTATAATAAAAATAAACGACCAGGGCGCCTACCACCAGTTCATAAAGCAGTATTATTTTAATATTACTTCAGTGTGGGAAAGAGATGAAGCTCTACAGGACGTATAGCTCCATCTCTCTCCCATCGATGTAATATTAAAATAATACTGCTTTATGAACTGGCGGTAGGGGCCCCCTGCACGCTTAGCATGACCACAATAGAAACGGGTCGGAATAGACAAAATGACAGATAAACAATCACAATCTGTCATTTTGTCTATTCTTCCGTCGACAAACCCTCTAGGAAACCCGTGTCCATGGTTGTCATGCTACGCGTGCTGTGGTTCACATTAACCCTGGATCACAGATTACTACAGATGCAAAATACTGTAATTGTACTCTGCAAAATCATTTAAATAAAAAGCGACTCTTGCTACTGCACAGTAAAGTGCAACTCAGGTCGCACAGCGCTAATTAATACTCAATACTTTATTGCATTCCACAACGTATGTGCTTAGGTGGCAATCGTGGCAACGGGCACAGCAAAAGAAAGATAGTAGAGATGAGGACTTATCGTTTATCTTATAATCTAATTTATAAGTATAACATTTATTGTGTATTTTATATGAGTTTTAGGGATTTATCATTTAAATATTCGTTTTCACTGTAATAACATTTACTTGATAATAGATTTTTTAATTTATTCGTGAATAGATGGAGTATTTTTTTCTTTTCTGACTTATTCGGGTAATTTGTTATATATTTTTATTGACATAACCAGAGGACTTTTTGTATTTTTAGGCGGAATTACCTAGTTATATTCACCTAGAAGTTGCTTTTCTATCGCGTAACTCAATCTTATATCTTCCTGACTACATTATGGCCACTGAATTCGACAAGTCGAGCCCGCCGCGTACCTACTTGTACATCATACTTAAAAGGAGGAGTGAACGATCTGGATTCATTTGTGCGTGGATCGAAAGAGCCGGAAGTTATGCAGTGGGATGATGCAGGCTTACAGTTGTAGTACAAAAAAATAGAAATCTATAATTATAAAAAAAAACTATCTTTTTGAAGGGGCGACTAGAAAAAACTATATTTTTTTGTAAATTTTGTCGTTCAAAAGTGCCTTTTTATGTGCCTAATTGAAATAAATTATTTGACCTTGACTTTGACTATAATTTGAGTAGTTTATACTGTTTACTGTTTTGTTTGTGACTGCCTCGTTGGTCTAGTGGTCGCAAGCGCTACTGCTGAGCATGAAGTCCTGGGTTCGATTCCCGGGTCGGGCAAAGTGTTATTGGGTTTTTCTATGTGAAATTTCTCAGTAGCAGCTCGGAGTCTGGATTTGTGCCCGGTTGATGGCAATAGGCTCGCCCCCTATTACATGGGACTTAAACATAACTGGCGAAATGTGGGTGTACCTGCTACAGGGACACCTCTGCCCAACCCTTCGGGGAAACAAGGCGTCATGTTATGTTATGTGTAGTTTATAATCTTTAATCTCGTCTTTAGTGTTCCGTACCCGATGGTTGCCAAATGACTAAGCCTCCGCTGTCCGTTCGTCCCTTTGTCTGTCAGTGGGATATCTCCTGAAATTTTCACAGATTGTGTATTTCTATTGCCGCTATAACAACTAGTAATAAAAATTAAATAAAGTTAATAATTAAAGGGGTTCCCTATACAAGAAACGTGTTTTTCCGACGTTTTTTGATCTATCTGAATGCGCTACGAACCCTTCGTGTGCGAGTCCGACTCGCACTTGACGGTTTTTGTCTTTAATGCTGCTGTTATAATAACATTTTTGAATTGTCTAGGTTACCTAAGGCGATTCAATTGGCTGAGGCGTTTGCCGAGGACAAAATGTCTTTAGATTTGGATAAACTGGTACCCCGGCTGCCTGAAATCGATGATACACATTTCCCACTTAAAATATCACAAGTAAGTTCCCTCTGAAAGAGCAGACTGTTCCTCCTTAGTAACAGTCTATTCAGAAGATTAATACAGTCTCCTAGTAGTATATTTTTTGCAAATGACCTTATGTCATTTAGACGCTCTCGTGAAATACAACAGCTATAATAGTATGATTTCACTAAAGCTATGGGTTCTTACTAAGAACTAAAAATTTCAGATGTCGTGGTGGCCACCGCTCTACTAAGAAGTTCTTAGTAGAGCGGTGGCCGCCACGACATCTGAAATTCACCGGCGAATGACTACACTGAAAAAGTAAGTTGGCGTGTTTTCCTAGAGAGCGTTTTTGACACCGTAAAGTTAAACCCCGCTGCCCATAGATTTAAATCGCTAGATTTGCCCTAACCGTACTTAGTCACAAGAAAAAGTATCCGTACTGAGAAGAGTGAGCTCACACATTCTTAAATAACATTTCCATGACAATCAAGTCAAGCCACTGCGTCATTGTGTGTCAGAGGAGTCAAAACGAAACAGAAACGCGACTATCTTTTGACGCGGTAGGATGAATCTAACGATTTAAATCTTTGCTGCTGCCATCATTTTTATGACAGCCGTCACTGCGGCCGTTAGTGACGACCACCGCCCTTCTAGGACACCGTATGACCGGATTCATCCTTTAAACTCGTTGTGATATGACGTAGTGCTGAACAGATTCGTTTGATTGGTCTATCCCGCATCACGATATAATGTCCCGGTCGCTTAAATATGGCTTCATAATTAGATTTTTTTTTTTGTTAACAGTTAACAAGTATCAGCAAGTTCTGGGTGCAATACGGCGACGAGAGCACAGCGGACGAGTTGTGTGCCATACAGTTAGCTCTGAACCAGGCGCCTCTCATCGCGCACACGGGAGCCATCACGCCGGGCGCTATCTTCGCCGCGCCGTACGCAGACGCCGGGAATACGGAGATGTGTCGCGTGCGCATACTTGTGCTGCTGCCAAGAGATATGCTAGAGGTACATACATCATTTGCGAAGTCTTTCCCAACTATTTTGAAGTCGGCTTCCAGTCTCAGTTGAATTCCAATATTTTACATGGAGCGACTGCCTATCTGACCTCCAAAACTCAATTACTGGGTAACACGATAAGACTGGTTTTCAGACTTTTTGGCTTCTGCCTACCCGTAATGACTGTTAAAGACCTACGAATGATAACCGGGACCAACAGCTTAGCGTGCTTTCCCAGGCACGGAGCTAGAGGTACATTATTAATAGTTAAATTTCAGCAAGTTCTTCAGTTTGCTCTGAATCAGGCGCGAGATCGCGCACACGGGAGCTCTCGCGCCGGCGCAATTATTGCTGTACCATATGTTCGAGGTAGGGCCTACCCTATGCTAGGTTTATTTGTACTAGGTTTTTTCTTGGACATGTTATGTTTTTCAGCAAGATAATTTTTTTAAAGGTATTAAAAGCAAATTATAGGATTTTTGAAAAAAATAGTACATTATTGCAAAGGCCGTGAAATGAAAATGGCCGGGAAATGGCAATTGCCTGTCTCGTATTAGTGCAGTCCTCGCCTACGGCTCGGCCTTCAAACTCATACTCGACCTGCAATTGCCATTTCCGCCGAGGCATATATAGTGCTTTTCTCAAAATAATGCAGGGAAATAAAAGTAGTTAGATTTCCATAATTTTTCAAGTTAATGCCGTTTTTAACATGAACTGTACATTTCAGCATGGAATAAATTGCCCATAATGTAGATCAGTGGCGTGCGTTTCATAAAGACAGAAAGACACTGCCTACCCTAGTTCTGATAATAGATCTAATATTATTTTATCAATAAACAAAACAAATCATAAATCAGCTCCACCTATCGAGTGCCGGTGGTATCATCATTCGAATTTCGCATCATCTCGATTCGCGCTGCACTAGCGCCGCCTCGCCTCTGCCACGGTAAAGACACAAACTATTCGTCTCTGAATGTTTTTATGTGTGCTCTCGTGGTAAGTCGTATTTAATGTGTGTGCGTTCCTATAGCTACGCGGGCTTTGCTGACACACAATGACAAAAATCACGCACACAACTGCAAGAAAAGCCAGTGTCTATTTGTAGTTATTCTATACAGCTAAGACGAAAAATTACGACTCGTACCGAACATTACCGAAGGAAAGTTAGCTATGCAATGCAAATATTTTAGGAAATAACGTTGTTTCATTGAATTTTATACATTTAGATGACCATAATTTTTTGTCGTATAACCTTTTTTACCCTTTATTGCCCGTTTTACTATAGTTGCCATATTGTTTGACGTGCGTTGTGTTTGTGAATACGCTATCAGGTAATTAGAATTTGATTGTTGTTATTAGTGTAAAATGGATAATATTGTCTGTGAAAGTTGTTCAGATGGTGTGTGTATTGAGAAAATAAAACATGATGCGTTTTCAAAACTATATTTCGGTGAAAAAAAAACAAGTTATCGAGATAGGTCGTGGTACACCGGATTTGCAATTAATACAAATTAAAGGTAAAGTCAATCGTAAATTCAATAAAAAACAATATGATTCATATCATTGGCTGACAGGTTGCATACACAGTACCTAATCGGTTATTTTGTTTCGTTTGTCTACTATTTTCAAATAATAAAACCGTCTGGAACGACACCGGTTACGCTGATATTCATAATTTTCCTACCGCCGCGAGAAAACATGAACAATCTGAAAAACACTTAGAAGCTTCCCTTAAATATCACACCTTTGGAAAAAATCGTATAGAGACGCGTTTAATCATCAATCGACAAGACGACGCGACGAACCAAAACCAACGTGCAGTATTTTTGGTGAGTAAAATTTTCTGCCTACCCTGTCTTAAAACTGTGTGCACGCCACTGATGTAGATGGCTTTTTAGTTTTAGCAATCTCATTAAAATACGCCAAAAATACTGTGTCGGAGAAAATGTTCACTTTTTCTCGTTTTTCCAAATCATAAAAGTTCATATACTTTCACGTATTTTTCTTTCGACTTCGCTGGAAGCAGGTTTTCCATTGCCAATTTGGCTTCTGATTTTAAATCTGGTGGAGTACAATCAATCTCCATTTCACTCTCTGAACCGTTGGAACTCATTTTAATTATTAAATTTATATTTATTACTAGCGGACCCGACAGACGTTGTCCTGTCAAAACATTGTCCAGCGGACAAAATTGTGAATCTAAACCATTCCCAGATCCCCTTGAACACACACAAAAAATTTCATCAAAATCGGTCCAGTCGTTTGAGAGAAGTTCAGTGACATACACACTCACAGAAGAATTATATATATAAAGATGTATGAAAATAACAAATCAAGACGAATTTTCAGCTTTGCCGCCAATTTTCTATTTATCATCTGTGCTGAAAGTTAAACGCATTTATGGCTATTTTATTATTTTTATTATTTATTTTTTACTATTTTGTTATTTATTATTTTTTATTTATGGCAATTTGTACTAGCAAACTTTGGTATGCCAAGAATGATAAAAGAGATCCAATCAAAGAGTATTTAATAACCCCAGCACGCCGTTTCATACAACATTGCTGGAGCGTTGTAATGTTCCAAACTCAAAAAACGCTCCTGCAATGGATTTGATTTACTTTGACCGTAAATTCGATACTTCGCGTGTTTTTTTTTTTTTCGAAAATAATGACAATATTTCCATGCATGTTTGAAAAAAAAGAATTTCAATAAAATTATTATAAAACTTATTTTTATTGCCGCCACCTTGGATTCGGTTCGATACTTCACTTTCGAGAGCACTCCTAAAACTACTCCTAACTAAAGTTGTCAAAAAATAAAAGGCCCGTTTTGACATTTGTCATCGCGATGTAACTAGTGAAGTAACCATACGACTCGGTACTCGATATTCACGATAAATCGATTCAAGTTTGTATGAGTATTTGATCGGCTTGATTATGTATTGTAAAGTACATTGGATTAAAGTTCTGATGAGAAAATGTAACTTAAATTTTAATATTGTAGGCATTTTGAAATGATACAATGGTACGAAAGTTCAATTTGTCACATTGAATAAACATTCACTCAATCACAAAAAAATCAAGAAAAAGCAAAAGTGATTGAATCTTCATTCAATCATTTTCTTCGGATGATGAGCCAAAATCGTCAGTTGAGCTATCGTCACCTGAACGAGACCGCGGGTCGACTTGAAGCGGGTAGTGAAACAAAACACTGGATTGGTATTAAATCGCGTATAATAAACTTGTACCGAATCACAATGAACTGTGCATGTACTGCTCAATAAACAAAACTTTTATCGAAGACTATCTACTACGAGCGGTAACGAAACCATAGCGAGTTTTAATTAGAAGTCAACGCCATCTATCGAGTTAGTGGGTACTAATTTCCCAAAATTAAATATATATTGATCGCTATGATTCCGGTTGCTCTTTCTTAACCTAAACATACCGCCCACCAAGGGCATTATTGCCAAATGTCCTTCAATACCGCCCACCGTGCCCAATAAGGAACAATTTACTTGAATGCCCTGACATTTAAATCTTTGTACATCCTTGGTGAGAAGTAATTACAGACATATTTAAAAAAACCCATGACATGTTTAAAGTTTACATTCTTACAACTACATATTAACAATAAATCTACTTGACAAATAGTTATTAAAACAATAAGTTCGACATGTTGCTTAGATCTAATACAATAATTTTTCAATTGGAAACAGGTAGTACACATAATTTAGACGTAGGTCTTTTTATAGTACTCGATTGTGTTCGAAGAGTTACGACACGAGTAAGACCGTCAGAACCAGGATGTTTTTGTTCAATTCTACCTAGTAACCACTTGCCAGGAGGCATATCGTCCTCTTTAACTAGCACTACTTCACCCACAGATGGTTCCGGAATTTTATAATGCCACTTATTCCGTTGCAAAAATTGGTGAAGGTAGTCGTGCGACCAACGTCGCCAGAAATCTTGCATCATTCGCTGATAAAGTTGCCATCGCCTTAAACTATTAACATTTTCCCTTTCATAATTTAAATCGGGAGGTAAAACTAGTGGCTCTCCTACCAGAAAATGCCCAGGAGTTAGGATGGTTAATTTATCCTGATCCTCCACATACGATAAAGGCCTCGAATTAAGACATGCCTCAATTTGAGCCAATACGGTGATCATCTCCTCAAAAGTAAGCGTCGAATTCCCTATCACCCTCTTAAGGTGATGCTTAGTGGACTTAATCCCTGCTTCCCACAGACCTCCGAAATTTGGCGAATGAGGGGGGATGAAGTGCCACTCCGTACCATTATTCCCTAATTCTTCTGCTAATTCAGGGTTACAGGCTGACTTTTCTTTGTTAAATAAATAAAGTAATTCGCGCGCTGCCCCCACGAAGTTAGTCCCATTGTCGCTATATAGTTGCGCACATCGACCGCGTCTAGACACAAATCGCTTAAAAGCAGCCAAAAAGCCTCTAGTGCTTAAATCACTAACTGCTTCCAAATGCACAGCCCTTGTGGCCATACATATAAATAAAGCAATATAGCCCTTGTAGGACTTGTTGCCGCGACCTTTAGACACTCGAATACTAATCGGGCCCGCGTAATCTACTCCGCTACACAAAAAGGGTTTGTTCGGGATTACACGAGAGGACGGTAACTGCCCCATAAGTTGAGTCCTTACTTTAGCTGTATATCGAATGCACCTCACACAACTTCTTACATACTTCTTTGCCAAAGCCTTTACTCCCATGATCCAATACTTAGAACGTAAGTAGGTAATCATTAATTGCGGACCACCGTGCATAGTTTTCTCATGTGCGTCCGCTATTAATAATTTTGTTAAAAATGATTCCTTTGGTATTAGTATAGGATGCACTCTGTCATAAGTTAATTGCGACATTTCAAGCCGACCTCCAACTCGAATTATTCCTTTAGAATCTAGAAACATGTTCAATGAATCTAAATTTGCATTTTTTCTCCCTAACTTATGATGTTTTAATTCCTCCAATTCATTGGTAAATCCTTCTTCTTGACATCTCTTTACACACATTTCTGTTGCATCTTCTAGTTCCAGTTTAGATAACTGTCGTGACCTAGCACCAAAACCTATCGCCTTATTTTTTCTTAAATTTAGAAACCTACGGCAATAAGCCATAACTCGAATCAACCTTGATAACGATGAAAATTTGTTAAAAAATGAAATATCAAAAATGTTTGTATGCACCTTAACTTCTTCTAGACGTGTAACAAGATATTTTGGTCTTTTGTATTCTACTACCGGTTCCCTTAAGAAATTTGGACCATCCCACCAAAGCGAAACATCTTTGAGCTCCGATGGAGAAACTCCGCGTGAAGCACAATCTGCTGGATTCTGCTTGGATGCTACGTGCGCCCAGTGATGTGTATCCAATGTGGTCAAAATTTCGGAAACTCTGTTGGCAATAAAGGTTTTCCACCGACTTGGGTGAGAATTCAACCAAGCTAATACCACTTCGCTATCTGTCCATGCATGCCAGTCAGTCCTTGGTATAGTCATTACCTCGCCTACTTCTGCAATCAACTTTGCTGTGAGAACCGCCCCACATAATTCTAACCTGGGGATGGACACCTGTTTAATGGGTGCCACCTTTGTTTTAGATGTGATTAAGGAGATATGAACATTTCCCATGTCATCAATCACTCTTAAATAAACCACGCCTGCATAAGCGTTTTTAGATGCATCGGAAAATCCATGCAACTCCGACTTCCAAATATTAGAACCCATATGTAACCATCGTGGGATTTTAATGCTAACAAGAGAAGCCAAACTATTGCGGTAAGTCTCCCATTCTTGTAATAAATTATTTGGAATTTCTTGATCCCATTCTAAACCTGCTAGCCATAATTTTTGAATAATCATTTTTGCTAGGATTACGCTTGGTGCTAACCACCCTAATGGATCAAATAAGCGTGAAATGTCCGAGATAATTTTTCTTTTTGTTACAGGTCCAGTTATCGGCGTGAGTTCCAGAGAATATTGAAAACAATCATCGTGTGCGTCCCAGGTAAGTCCTAATATTTTCGTTACTTCATCTATTTTTATTCTTAATTCTTTATCGTTTCCATCTCTAATTTTATTCAATAATTCCTTGCAATTGCTTTTCCATTTCTGCAATTGAAATCCTCCTTTAGCTAGCACTTGAGATAATTCCGTGTAAATCTTAAACCCATCTTCTATATTTTCAGCTCCTGACATCAAATCATCCATGTAGAATGCATTTAAAATTATGTTACCTATGCTTGAATTTTCCCCGCACTCATCGTATGCTAACTGTTGTAGCGCCCGTACAGCTAAGTATGAAGCCGAGGCCGTACCGAATGTCACGGTTATCAATTCATACTCCTGTAGTTCCCTTTCAGGACTATTTCTCCAAAGTATCCGTTGAAATGGTGTATCTTGCCTATCCACTAAAACTTGCCGATACATTTTAACAATATCCGCCACTATACATATCCTATGTGCTCTCCAGCGCATTACAGTATGACGGAGTTCGTCTTGCAAGGATGGACCAATCATTAGATCATCATTTAGTGACCTGTCATTAGTTCCCTTACAGGAAGCATCAAACACGACACGCACCTTTGTAGTGTCTTTATCCTCACGAACTACTGCGTGATGAGGTAAGTAAACAGCCTTTTTATTATCTTTTTCTTGCTCTGTTACTTCTACCATGTGGTTAAGCCTTAAATATTCTTGCATGACATTTGCGTAGTCTGCTTTTAATTTAATGTTTTTACCTAACCTTGCTTCTAACCCTTTGAACCTTTTTTCAGCAATCACTTTGGATTCACTGCACCTGCCAATCAGGTTTGGTTCGCGTAACGGTAATCTTACGATGTACCTGCCATCTTTATTTCTTGTAGTGGAAGTTGTAAATAATCTTTCACAATGTATTTCCTCCTCCGTTAGCATCCTTTTTACTCCAGGTGGTTCCTCTAATTCCCAGAATTTTCTCAATAATTCCTCATCTTGGACGCTGGCATGCATCACGATAAATTGTGAGTGCGTATGTGTACTATTTTCCACTTCAAATGCACCCGACAATATCCAACCTAAGGTGGTTTCTTGCGCTAAGAGAGTACCGCTTATATTCTTCTTAACTCCGTTCTGAATGACTTGGCTGTATACATCAGCACCCAATAACATATCAATTTTATTAGGCCGGAAATATTCCGGATCAGCCAATTCATTATCGCTCAAGTCCATCCATTCTACCCGGCTTACCCTTGAAGACGGGAGAAGAGCTGTAACCGACTTCAAAACGTAAGCATTGACCTTTATTTGAAAAGATGGATTAACTCTCGAACGGAGCTTGATAACCACCATGGATGTCGAAGTTGTACCTTTATTTCCACCCACACCTAACACCGTATTTTTTGACGGTATTTTATTTAAACTTAAGTACTGAACCATGGATTCTGTAATAAATGAACCCTGGGATCCCTGATCCAGTAAAGCCCTAACCACACGATAAGTCCCATTCTTCGACTCAGCCTTTACTAGGGCTGTAGTTAATAATACAGTTTTCGTACTGTGTCCTGTCGCAAGACATGAAACTAGTGGTTTATCCTTCGCCTGATTGGCGGCCTTGATCCTCTCATTTTCTACTGATGAGGTTTCCGCGCGAGCAGCACTACTACCTTCACCAATATCTGACCCTACAACACCCTGCGGGTGTAACAATGAATGGTGGCGGCGTTTACACACCTGGCATCTAAGAGTGTTTCTACAATTTTTTGCCGAGTGGTTACTATATAAGCAAACAAAACATAAATTATTCTCTTGAACAAACTTACGGCGGGCTTCATTGTTTTCCTTGATAAACTTAGGACATAAACTAATTTTATGATCCGCTGCGCAATATGCGCATGATACCTTTTTGTTTTTAATGACATGAAGTACCTGAGTAGACTTTGGGCTCCTGGTGTCTGTTTTAGTTTCTATGCTTTCTAAAGCTCGATATCGACTCACTAAAAACTCCCTAAACTGATCAAAAGTAGGTAAGTCATCCGTTTGATCCGATGCTACCTTCAATTCCCAAGCCCTTCTAGTCTCTCGATCTAATTTAGCACTGACTATGTGTATAATTAGGATGTCCCACGAAGTAACATCTATCCCTAAATTTTTTATAGAGCCCAAGCAATCAGATGTGGTGCTCAGTAATCTCTTTATTTCAGTGGCTGATTCTACTGTTAAACTCTTTTGATTAAGCAAACATTTTAAAATTCCATTAGCTAAAAACCTTTTATTATTGTACACTGCCTCTAATTTTGCCCAACTTGCCGTATAATTATCCGATGTTACCTCAACATTTCTTAATAAGTATTCCGCCTCCCCGGTTAAATACCCTTTCAGATAATACAATTTCTGTGCATCATCTAACCTACTATTGTTGTGTATTAAACCTACGAATAAGTCTCGAAATGTCTTCCATTCAATATATTTACCCGAGAAAACTGGTATTTTGACCTCTGGCAATCTAAAATTAATCAATTCCTTACTATTACTAGGTCCCGGATTACTGTGAGGTTCACCAGATTGGAAGTTACATTTCGTTATTAATTCCTTTAAATCGCTTTTAAATTGTATATATAATTCTTCTACATCATCATAAACACAACTTTTATGGTAATTAGAACTATATAAATCTGACTTTGTTATTTCGCTAATTATTGTAACGTGGGTCTTACTAAACAATTGCCACTGTTGTTCTAAACTTTCTAAGCGTGTTTCAAGGTATGACACAGTGCGACGATCCTTTGGGCATTTCTTGAAATTAGTAATAGCCTTGACTATCCTTGCCTTCACGTCTTCTTGGATATTATTTAATGAATCCATTTTGTAAACAATAATCCAAACTACCAGAAAATACAAAATACCGAGAAATGGCACACAGAAAATAAACACAAGTAACCCGCAAATAATAATTCACATAAAACAAACAATTAAAGGTGGAAGAATATAAGTATTTGCTAAACTTAATGTCCACTAAAAACAATCTTCTTGCACTTTTTATATTCACCAATTTATAAGTCTCAGATAAAATTTTAAAATTTTACAAGTCTTTTTCTTTTTTATTTTTATATAAATCGGCGTAGATTTCTCGTCTAAACCACTTTTTCTTAAAAATTTTACAAGTTCAAAATCACTCAAGAATGTCTAAGTTATTTATTTAATGATAATAAAGTTCAACTTTAATTACACTTTTAGAAATCTTCAATTTATATTCTTCCTGACAATAAGATTGAAAATTGTACTCACGATTTTTTCACCAAATTCACTCACTGACACTGACACTTCGTGACGCTGCGTTGCGATGTAATTGCACCACACCAGTGGCGCCCTCTGCTTGCTCACGAACTGCCGTCCTTTTCCTCCCTTGCGTCGTTCCTCCAGTTGTAGCTGCCACCAGTAGTGCTGCACCACGCTCCACTGGCTGCTCCCTGCTCCAACCGGTTCCACCTCCAGCTCCTGGTACCTCTCACCTGGGTACCCCACTTGAAGGGGATGCTCTGGACAGCGATCCACTGCCCAGTAATGACGCGAAGGGTGGTAATCTCTACCACCACCGGAGACCACCAAAAACACTCCCGACCATCCGGCTCGAAGGACCATGAACGAGACCGCGGGTCGACTTGAAGCGGGTAGTGAAACAAAACACTGGATTGGTATTAAATCGCGTATAATAAACTTGTACCGAATCACAATGAACTGTGCATGTACTGCTCAATAAACACTCGAAAGAGGTCGCTGCGCCCCCGCAAGGGGGCGCGGCGAGCGGGGTCAGAGCCTCGCCCTTCGCCCGCGGAGGCTTTACGTTGGCCCATCACGATGGGCCCCTCAATTGTGTTTGCCTCGGGCGGCAATGAAAACGACCACATTATTGTTAGGCAATAATGCGTCGGTGTGATTGGTTGCATTGAATATTTCTGTAGGCGCGCCACGACGCCCTTAGTGACGCCGCTTTCTTCACGACATCCCGGCGGTCTGTCCCCGCCAGGTGAGACCCCCGGTTGCCCGGGGGAGGCCCAGCGAGAACGACCAGCGACGGAGATGCCGACTCGACGCCCTACAGGTATAATATGTAGCTTCCCCCTCTCCCCGCTCACAGATCGAGCCGTTTACGGTTTGAGGGGTAGGCAGTCGCGTATGTATGAGCGGCTAGTGTTGTAGTGTAACACCGCTCATTGTATACGTGCGTCGCGACCCGCATCGCGCCCGCACGTGTTGTGTTTAGGTGCATGTGTAGTGGTGGGTGTCTGTATATAGTTATGTGACGTGCCTATATTAACTTAGAACACGCCACACAACGGATGTATGTGTACATCTGTAGAGTCTTATTATTTCGAGTAAGCTGCGTGTAACCTGGGTGCAGCTTACCCGAGGCGTCAATCCGGTGCGATGGGGTCAGGGTCCGCTACCAGGTCACGGGGCAGGGCTTTCGCGTCAGGTGGCCGCGCGTGCAGTGGCGCTATCTGCCTGACATGGGGCCAGGCAGATGCGTCGGCCCGCGCGAACATGACCTTCGCGAGGCGGCCCACAAACTCATCCAGGCTCTCGATCCCGAGGTCCCGCTTGATGACATCGTTCCTCACGAAGCAAGGGGCGTCTAATATGGTCCGCAGCGCAAGATGCTGTTGCGCGCGGAGCAGCCTTCGGCTCGCCTCGCTCGTGAGGGCGAACCAAGCGGGGGCGGCGTACGTCAAGACTGGGCGTATGTACATCTTGTACACGCTCAGCTTGACGCGCACCGGGATGCGGGACGAGAGCACGGGTTTAAGGAGGTTGCGGGCTACCCTACCCTGTGCGGCGACCTTGCGGACATGGGGCCCCATCGTGAGGCGGCGGTCGATGGTCACACCCAGGTACTTGGCCCGGGGCGACCAATCGACGGCGGCTCCTTGTAGTTTCAGGGGTGGTGGGAGGGGCGCGTTTCCTGTGATAAGTGCCTGCGTTTTACCCACGTTAACCGAGAGCCGCCATTTGGATAGCCACTCGGGGAGCGCGTCGAGGGCGCGCTGCATCTTGACCGCCGCGTACTTCGCATTAAGCGATGTAGATATGTACGCGGCGTCATCTGCATACAGCGCGAGAATTACTTGATTTGTGGCGGGGATGTCGTCGGTGTAACGTGAGTAACACGCAGGCGACACGCAGCTGCCTTGCGGTACACCCGCAAGCACAGGACGGGCGCTAGATAGCGCTCCGTCGACCACCACCCTGACAGTCCTGTGGGAGAGGAAGCTAGACACCACCTTTACGACGCGACGGGGCGCGTTCGAGGTGGCGAGTTTGTAAATAAGGCCGTCGTGCCACACACGGTCGAAGGCCTTCTCCATGTCGAGGAATACTGCCACCGAATATTCCTTTTTGTTCCTAGCTGTGGCGAGGTGGTGCAGTACCCTCGACAGCTGGAGCGTCGTGCTGTGTTCTGGCCGGAACCCGAATTGTTCCGGTCGTGGCTCTATGTGGGGTTGGAGATGTCGCAGCAGGAGTACCTCAAACACCTTGGAGACCGTCGGCAGCAGAGTGATCGGCCGATAGCTCTCCGGCTTCAGGATGTTCTTTCCCGCCTTGGGCAGCATTATGACGCGCCCCTCCTTCCACGAGGCGGGAAAGGCCCCCGTGCGCAGTATCGCCGTAAACAGGCGCGCCAGTGCCGCTACCGTACGGAACGGCAGGTGGCGCAGCACTGTATTGGTGATACCGTCGGCACCGGGAGCCTTCTTAGGCTTGGTTTTTAGGATGGCGCGTCTAACTGCGCCAGGCGAGAAGAAGATAGGGGCTTCATCGGGAGCTATCGGCGTTGCGAAGTAGTCCCCCAGGTGTCTCTCGACTGCTGCGACATGTTCGAGGTCGCTGGTCGGGTTCGGCTGGAACTGACGCTCCAGGTGCTCGGCGAAGACCTCCGCCCGGTCCTCTGCTACATATTTTAGCGCCCCGTCGCTGTTGAATAGCGGGCGCACCGGGGCTGGGGTATTCGTGAGCTGGCGGCAGAGTTTGTGCACCGACGGCCAACTGTCTGTTGTCGCGTCGATGCGTTCCTCCCAGCCCGCGGCGGTATGGGCCGATAATTCGGCCTTGACCTTCTCCGCGAGACGGTTCAGCTGAGTCTTCAGCGTCGGGCATCTAAGTTGTTGCCACTGCTTGCGAAGGCGCCTCTTCTTGGCGATCAATGCCGTGATACGTGCCGGCAGGGGCGGCATTAGCCCTCTCCCCTGCGGCAGTGTAGTTGTCGCCGCTTGTAAGGCGCTCTGGATGCAAGCAGTGACGTCACCCGCCATCTGGTCCACGTCCGCGGAGGTAATAATAGGTCCGATCGGCGTGGTGGTGTCTAACATCTCTCCAAAGGCTGTCCAATCCGTTGATCGACGTGGCGCTATGGGTTTCATTCGGGTCGGCATGCCCGCTAGGACGACGAGCACCGGTTGGTGGTCGGACTGCAGCTCGTCGTCGATCACTTGCTGCGTGATCTGGCAGTGTAGCCCTCGGTGGACTACGACGTCCAGCACGTCTGGCATCTGCCGGGCTGCGTCTGGGTAATGGGTGGGCGTGTCCGGGCCGGACACCGAGTACCCGAAGGCTTCCGCATCCGCGTAGAGTCGTCTCCCCCCCGTATTCGTATGCATGGAGTTCCACGCCGGGTGCTTGCAGTTAAGGTCGCCGGCAAGGATAGTCGCGTTGTTATTTAGCGTGCTAAGTAGCGCCCGCAGCTCGACCGTGTCTAGAGGGGTCGCGGGCGGCTTGTAGCACGCGTAAATATTGAGGTCCTCGCCGGCGACGTGCAGCTGCACACCCAGCGCGTAAAAAGTGCTGAGCGTCGGCAAGGGGAGCTCTTGATGGACGACTCTACGCCTCACTAATACCGCCAGACCACGGTAGCGGGCGTGTAGTGCCGACCTTTCATCCTTCCGGTAGAGGTAATAACCCGGGAACCTGACCCTATCCTCAGGTCCCAGGTGCGTCTCGCTAATTAGCGCCACGTCGATGTCCTGATCCCGAAGGAGGTGGCGGAGGGGGGCGACCTTGTCCCTAAGGCCGCGGGCGTTCCAGTGTAAAATCCTCAACGGCCTAGCCATCACAAAGTGATAGTAAGGTTGCCAGACCGTCGAGGATGACCGCTTCGATGTCTCGGCCCTGCCTTATCGCCCTAATTAAATCCATTAATAGTTTGATTGCGCAGGTTGTAAATTCATTTTTGTTTGTTTTGGTTTCAGTTTCCTTCGTTATCGGCATATGTTTCGACGCATTTCTTGCCGATAGTGCGATTGCAGCGCCGCCACCCGTCGTAGCAGGGAAGTTTTCCTGCTCGGTGATTGGCCGCTGTGTCTTTGTGACTCTGACCGCGGCCGTGGCGGCGCCGTGCGGCTTTTGGGCGAACCTAACAGGTTCCTCATTTCGCCGCTGCGCCGTATTGGCGCCACTGGTAGGTTCGCTTACTCGTTGTTGTTTTTGATGTTGTTGATTTTGATTATGGTTGATTTGAGCCGCCTTTGGTGCAACCTGCGCAATTTTTGAGGCAGGGCCAGCCTTAGGGGGGTCTTCTTTGGTCTCCGGGGGGGTCTTCTTCTCCCTCTTACCCTTCCCCCCGCGTTTCTTTTTCCTCCGCCCGGAGGAGGAGGCTTGTGCTCTGTCAGTGGGCCCGTTGGCCGCCGCCATCAGCGTCGTGCCTTGGACCTCTTCTGTGGCCTCTTCTCGCGGTTTGACCGCTTTCGTACGGTTTGTGGCCGTGATGGCGACGGTCCCCGCTCGCTTGTTCCTTATCTCCCTCTCGAACACGGGGCACTTTATGTTGCTCGCGGGGTGCGGGCCACCGCAGTTCGCGCAGGTGGCCGGCTCTTCCCGCGGGCGCGGGCAGTCACGTGCCGCATGCTCGCCTCCGCATCGCACACAAGCGAGCGGTCGGTGGCATTGGTGCGAGCTGTGTCTGAATCTCTGACACCGGTGGCACTGTGCGGGCCCACGTTTCCCCTTCCACGCCTCAATCTTGACACCCCGCATATTCATAAAGACGGTGGTGCCATAGATTTCCCGGACGTCTGGGGTCTTTTTTAAAATGGCGTGAAACACGCAGCCGGGTCTTCCTAGTGCGCCCTTGATATGGCGCACATACTCCGGCTGGTATCCCAGCGTCCGGAGCTCCTCCTCTATCTCCTTCAGGTCCGTATCCGCCGGTAGGCCCCTGATGGCGATTTTGAGGTTCTTGTCTGCTGGTAGCGAGTACGCAAACCAGGACACGCCACTGCTTTTCTCCAGGCCAGTGAGTAGAGATGTGTCCCTCACTCATGAGGTGCCTCGTTTGAGGTACTCGTGATCGCAAATTGAAAGAGTTACTCGAATTTCAACATTGAACCACCTCACTCGTTCACACGTCCTCAAAAATTTTGACATTGACATTATTGACGCGAGTACTCGCGAGTGAGTATTGAGTTATTGAGTGAGCTATAGAATGAGTGAGGTGAGAAATTTTGAAAACACAGTAAAAATTACAGCAGCTATTACTATGAACTCTATACGTTAACTATGAACTCTAAAAACATAAGCATTAGATTGGTAATCAAGTGTTGATTCATTTATTTTGGTAATCAAAAATTTATGAGCGAAAGAAAGTTATGCGTATGAGGAAGACGTAAAAATTGGAATCGAGAGTACTTATGAGTCGATGCACACGTCCGCCCCGCTACCTCGGACTATCAGCTGAATTCGGCTGAGTTCGGCACGGGTTCGGCTCGTGAGGTGAATACGCCGACGTACGACTCCTCGCCTCAAATGAGGGGTACCTCGTGAGGACCTCGCGAGGTAAAATGAGGTACTCCCTCAACCTCATATAAAAATGATGAGTTACCCATCACTACCAGTGAGGTAGCGCTGGACCAGCCTGTACTCATCCTCGGTTTCCGGGGTAAACCTCACCCCGGTCCCGTATGGACGAGCATTAGGGGCTCAATAAACAAAACTTTTATCGAAGACTATCTACTACGAGCGGTAACGAAACCATAGCGAGTTTTAATTAGAAGTCAACGCCATCTATCGAGTTAGTGGGTACTAATTTCCCAAAATTAAATATATATTGATCGCTATGATTCCGGTTGCTCTTTCTTAACCTAAACATCACCTGTAAATATAATTATTTCATTTTCAATTTTATTATCAATATTGACGTCTCTGTCAAAATATTCCTTTATTATTTTTCGAGTATTTTCTACCTTTTTTGCCCAGTCTTCTTAAGTAATTTTGGCACAAGCTTCTTTCAGCAATGTCATCATTTTCTTAGTGGAGAATGGCGGCTTTGTATTGTGGCGAGCTGCGTATTCTTTGACGGCGGCGTTTTTATCACTTTGTGTGTATGCTGAAGTGCCAATTCACCAATTTTAGTTTCGCAGGTTTTTTTCTTTTACCAGTTCCAGCAATTCAGCTTTCAACAATTTCATGTCAGCTTCAACGCCTTGTCTTTGTAGCCATGCCATTAAATCAGCCTTTTTAGGGTTCCGTAGTAAACAAGGAACCCTTATAGTTTCGCCATGTCCGTCTGTCTGTCTGTCTGTCTGTCCGCGGTCTAGCTCCGAGACCCTTAGTACTAGAAAGCTGTAATTTGGCATAGATATACATATTAATTACGCCGACAAAGTGGTAAAACAAAATTATGAAAAACATTTTTTTTTAGGGTACCTCTCATACACGTAAAGTGGTGATGTTTATTTTTTTACCCCATGTTGAGGGGTATCATTGGAAAGGTCAAGGATATTGTGAGTTTGTGAAAACCATTTTTGGATTCAGGGTGAAAGTGCTAATTTTTGTTAGAGTCAAGTGTCCCCCCCCCCTGCCAGCTAAATGGTTGGTTTTTGATGTGTGAAAAAAATCACAGCAGTAGCTTATATAACTAAATTAAAAGGAAAACTATCACAGCTAAGTAGGCTTTACTAGTTATCGAGTAATAATCGACCAACTTAACTTTGCAGTTGCAAAAACATGTTTTCCCAGACATTCCGTATGGGAGAACATGTTTATCAACTACAAAGTTAAGTTTGTTTTTGGGATAAATTCATCCCAACTACGGAACCCTTCATTGTGCGTGGTCCGACACGCACTTGGCCGGTTTTTGTTTTCTTGAGTTGGTGCTTTATCTATTTGAACTGAATAGTAAGATGCATTGTCCATAATGACACTCGTGTGATACTATTAAAAACCTCGCCTACGGCTCGGTTTTTAAACACACATTCATGTTTAAATATTTCTCATTATGCAACAGTTTCATAAACTACTATTTCCGTTAAACTAAAAACAAAAACCTCCAAGTTCAAGTGAAATTTCAAAACGTGTAAAATGAGCTTTCATGTTGCGTTCGTGTTGCATAACACTTTTCAGAGTCGCAAGTGTAGGATTTCAAACATTTTTTTTACACACATGTTTTTTTTTTCAAGAATTCTACATATCCGTATGGCTTCTACACCACTTTACAGCACATGACGGCATATTTGCAGTATCTAAACAACGCAAAACAATAATAATTACAATCGGAAATACTCGCGACGAGACCGCATCGACCCATTGACACCGGCGAACTGCGCGCGGTGCATATTTTGACCCTACCCACCGCGGTCTATCCTGCGTGGTTCTATTTTTGAGCTTGAGTTATATTTCTTGCCTTTTATTATTCGTAGGCAGTATATCATTTACACCACCTGCTCGGTAATGTCAAATTAATGTCTTACAAACCTAACTTAAAGTAAGTCATAATCGCCCTGGGATCTAGTCAGTCAATAATATTGTACTGAATTTTATTATAAACTGGTCAATAACATGATTTGAAAACTTCTAAAAATATTGGAAAATCATATTGCTTTTTAATACCTCGCAAAAGGTGTGAAAAGTATTCTCCTTCGGGATAAAAGTGTCTTCGCCTTGAGTGAGCTTGAATCCTTCCGCTACACTCAGGATTCTAGTCTTAACTTCCTCACTTCGCTCAATACAGCGCCCGTGACATTAGACACTGTTTTTACCCCTTAATGAATAATCTACTCTCTACTCTTGCTTTATATCCTGAACTGCAGTATGAAAATGCGGGAGAAGAAAAGCCACATAGTTTGAATGAGGTTTATAGAAGTTGATGTGGCACAGGTGATATACATCGACTACGGCAGCGTGGGGCGCGTGCACTCGTGCAACCTGCGCTCCCTGCCGCCCGGCCAGTGCCGCGCCTGCCCGCCGCTGGCCATGCGCTGCCGCCTGGCCGCGCTCGCGCCCTCCGTGCTGCTGGACCCGCACTCGCACTACACGCCCGCCGCCACGCACTGCTTCACACAACTCGCCTGCCGCGGCCGGCTGCTGGCCAAGGTACTGTATACACACATATCAAATTATAAGGTGATGAATTTCTCAACAAAAAGAAATATTATCAGAATTTTTGGCCCTGCATAGAATTTAACTTTGCACATCACTGTCACCGGCTTGTGATATTTGAACTGATAAGAGAGCTCTTTTCGCACATTCAGATAGGCTCTGTAGCGACGTATTTTTGAAGTGAAAACTTTTTTAGGCACGTTGGGTATTTTTGAGGTGGGAAAAAACAATTTAACTCGCGACACCGTTACCGACACCTCATTTTTGTAAACGCGATTGTGCTCATTATTACGTTTACGTTACGGATCAATGTTATATGCAAGTATTTTTACATTAAAGGTTTTGGAAGTTTTTTTTTTTTTTGTAAACGCGATTGTGTTCTTTATTTAAATAAGGTTACGGACCAATGTTCTACACAAGTATTTTTCTTTCACCGAGGCAATCTTGTTCAAGTGTTCACTTCTGTCGGCACTTCCTGTACCACTGTTTTTTCCAATCTTCAAGTTTACTTATACATTAGTTGCCGGCGTGAAATAAACATGAAAAAGCGGAAAATTATAGTTTTTGCTTATGTTAATAATTTTATGCTCTTAGGTATACTCGGTGGTGCACGGCGTGGTAGCCATTGACTTGTTGGCGGAAGGCGGGAAGCTGAACGTGAACGAAGAGCTCATCAAACGAGGGTTCGCTATTCGCTGCGAGGAGAGCTACGAATCTAAGGTGCGTGCGCTCTAACTGTGATAATATTACATCTACTTATTATAAAATAGCTCCTATAGATAGTGCAATCCACGAAGACGCGCCCCACTCCGCGATTACTGTACTGTTAGCTGAACTCTAGTACGGCGCGGAGCGGAGTGGGGCGCGTCTTCGTGGATTGCACTATCTATCTACTTCGTTTTCGTTTATCTTTCTTACTGACTTTTTTCTTTTTTAAGGGTGATGTTAAATAGCCTATAACCTTCCTCAAGAATTGGTCTATGAAATGCAAAAAGATTTTACAAATCCGACTGGGAGTTCCGGAGATTAGCGCATTCAAACAAAAAAACTCTTCAGCTTTACTATCTAATAATACATATAATTATAAATACATATTATATGTATGGATTTAAGTCGCTTTTTGTGTCTGTGTGTGACCGCATCGTTCTTATAAATTACGCAACGGATTTTGATGCGGTTTCAGCCATCATTTAAAGAAACTATTTTAGTATTTCATAGGATTTGAACAGCTCTGGACTGTTCTGCACCTATTTAATCTGCTAAACTGCTTAGGTTTAAGATGCTTTTACACAAAATGGTCAAATTGACCACGTAAGATATACTGACTGACTTTTTATTTGATAGCATCCTTCCTTGATGTGAACATACTCATAAAAAACAACATATTAAATAAATTGCTGTTTCATACAAAAATGCAAAATCAACCTAATAAATTTGTATGAAACAGCAATTTATTTAATATCTTATTTTTTTTTTTTTTTTTTTTATTTTTTTTTTTTTTTTTTTTTTTTTTTTTTTTTTTTAAAAACGTTGCCCCACACTAGGAATTTCTCCTGTATCGTGGGTGCTTTTACAAACATTTAAACTCCACAAACAGCCAGACCCGGAACAACTATTTGTAGGTCATACAAATATTTGTTCCGTGCGGGAATCGAACCCGCGACACGCAGCACAGCAGTCAATCGCTTAACCACTGCGCCAACCGTGCCGTCAATTTGTTCCTATAATAAAAGTTGTTAATATTTACGCCTTATTGATCTCCCTCGAAATACGCTAATTGTTTCAAAATCAGCTGACTAACCTGAATATACAACTCAGTTGTAATATCCATCATCTTTCACAGTTGAACCACGACATAAGAGAGAACGCTACAGATCTGAACCTGGCTCAGAAACGCGCTCACAACAGGGAACAGATGGAGATGGCGTACTACCAACTCACTGAGATTGAACCGCCCAGTGTTAAGGAATGCGATTCGGATGTCTGTCTCAAAGGACCGTACAGGTAACTGAGTTCAGTCACAAGCATAAGTATATTACTACTATGGACAGCTGGGCAATAGTATCTGATTTCATTATTCATCCATTAATATCTGTCGTCAAGATGACGGCAAATATACCGGTGATTTTTTTTCGAAATTTCAAAAAAACAAAAAAAAATCAGCTGTTTCATACATTTTGGTCAAGTATTAAACTTTTGTATAAACAGCAGATTTTTTTTCGTGATTTCAGAGTTGCTCCCATAGTGAACGTTTTATATTCATGGGTAGAACAGCCTGTAAAAATTTCGAGACGTTAAAAAAAATCACCCGGTATGTGATCATTTGTGGAAGGTTATTCAAGTGGTAGCACAAACATGTGCCATCGAACGAATACCAAAACTGACGAGATAAGCGACGCAAAAATATAGGAAGCTGCATCGGCTTTAAAAGGATGTCACCTCTTAGAATGCAATAATAGCGGACATGTCTTCCGTTTTAAATATCCTTATGATCAAAAAAACTTTTTACAAAAAAAATCAACCGACTTCCAAAAAAACACTATAAAGTGAAAAATAAATTTCGGAAGTCGGTGGCAAATAACGAAAATACAAAACCAAAGACACCGACTTCCGAAATTTTAGTTATTTTTCACTTTGTAGTGGTTTTTTGGAAGTCGGTTGATTTTTTTTGTAAAAAGTTTTTATTTCTCGCTTTTTAGTGGTTCAATTTGTAATTTATCTATGTTACAGTAGCCTAATGCCAACTACTCATCACTTTTTACAAAATATTGCTTTTCCCGATGCAGGGACGTTAATCGTTAAGGTGTTCTCCTGTTACTTCACCATCAGCTTCACTTATCCATATACATTGTGACGAGCATAAATTGCTTCACAACCATATTAAAGTAATCGAATCGCAACCCGTTAAATACTTATTATTGAATAGTCCCGATGGCCATCTGTGGTCTTCATTATCAGTTCCACTTCACTAAATGGTGCTTTCTGAGAGCAACTGCACGAGTTACTATAAAAACACCCAAATAGCTATAGTTGTGCCTATAATATTTGAAGATTTCCCTCGATTTCTACAGGATCCCATCATCAGATCCTGACCAGATGACAATGGGACCACTTCGAGAGCATACCCTTTAAAAAATAAAAGAATTTTGCAAATCCATTTATAAATGACGGGAGTTATGCCCGAACATACAAGTCGCACAGTGTTTTATGAAGCCCGATTTTCGGACATCCCATTTTTATTGCAAAACCTGAGAGAAATGATTATTTAAATGCGAGATTTCGCATCCCCATTTAGCTACCAAATCTAGTTTCTGAGTGATAATTTTTTGAAAATCGTAATTTTTCCATCCGGATATTATGAAAAAAATTAATTACGCTTAAACTAAGCGTGATACGAAATAAATATGTTAAGTACATTGATGGCGCATCTTATGTAGAGTATTTTAGTCCATAAATTAACCTCGCACCATTGTTAGATCGAGATTTATACGGGTTTTTCGGTTTTTAGTTTTTCTTAATTTTCTAGAAAATTCCGCCGTTTCGGGAAAAGTTATCTATACAGAAATAATTCTATTTACTTCCCCAATACACCACATAATTATGACATCCCAAATCCATGGAACTCAGAAGTTATTCCAATTTAACTATTTTTGTTAGGGTTGTCAATTTTTTTAGTCCTAATTTTGTGGATAAAATTTTTCGTAAAAGTTCCGTAGACAGAATGACAAACAGAACGTGAATCGGTTTACTGGCAGCCTACCGAGACCTTTCAAAATAATATTTTTATTTATTATTATTTGTTAGAAACTATAAACACAAGTAAAAAAACATTGTACAAAGGCGGACTTAATGCCTTACGCATTTTCTACCAGTTGACCTTATGGTAGTTCAGATACAACATGGCGGATACAACTTAAAAAAGAGAAACAGAGAGGAATATAATATAATTGATAAATACATACATATAAACAATTTTGTTAAGAAAAAAAGAGTCCGACGAATTACCGCTGTGACGATTCTACCAACTTCTTGCGAGAAATATCAAGTTAAAAGTCCCCTTTAGGTTTACTTCATTTGTTTGTTTTTAGGTAGAATTCGAAATAAATAGCAAATCAAGTGCATATAAAGTTTGGGTTTAATGCTTTTTCAAATTTTGCAGTCGATTTTGATGTGTCCGATTATTTAAGTCAAACCTCACTCTCTATATCTTCTTCGTTGCAAAGCACTACACATTCTTTCTGCATCGTAACTTTCAGTTTCGTCAGCACTGGGAAGCTCTTCCATCACGTTTGGGTCTGGTAGAAGTTTTAGCAATGTAATTGCGACTGCAGACAAAGGAATTTTACATTGCTTTTTTTGTCTTTGCCGCAGGTGAGCATGGGAGATTACAGGATTGGATGACGTCAAGGCCCTATGAAATAAATCAGTCATCGTTTTAACCCTGTCCATTTTTCGGCAGTGGTACTCACGGTCGCTTCTCCAAAACTTATTTCTTGATTCTGACGCCTGCTCTGAGAGCATTCCAATGGGAAGCGATGTTGAATTAATTATTGCAGCCCCATGCACCAATATTTTATATATATATATATAGTTACTGTCATCGGACGCTATTCATAATTTTCTACATATTTAAAGGCGATTTGTTTACAAAAATCGCCGAATTTATTACCATCGATTGGTAGACCACTAGACATAACAGTTAAAATAACGTGTAAGTCATCTAGTAGCCACTGGTCGAGGTCAAGAATTTCTGAAAAAAATTGACGATTCTTGTCGGACAAAGCGATTCGCGCAGTATTTATTGCCTTCATTAGTGGTGCCAGAATTTGGCCGAACAACGTCTACTAGTAAGCCTTCTTTTCTCTAATTTGTTGCTGAATAGCTTTTTGAGCATCTACAAGGCCTTTTTCTTCTGATTTTTTAGGTATCCTCCATTTCTTTACCACTATTTTATAAGACAAATGCAAGAGGAACTCGAGTTTTTGGATCCACGCATGAAGTGGACTCACACCATGCTTAAGGGCATCAATATTTATAGGTTGCTCTAAAGCTAGGTCAATATTGTTGAATTGTGTCGCCGTTAAACCACAATATGGGCAACGCATTTGGGAGGAAGTATGTAAAATGGTATTTAAGACTTTGCCATCAATGGCTGCTAAATTCAATAAGCAGGAAGTTTTATTTTGTGTCCCTTTGTGGTTTCGCCTAATAAAGGTGAAAGATTATTTATTGCGTCTTCCCCTTTTGATTTTTCCGACATTATTAATGCTGCCGTTTCTTTCCTGTACTGCACACATACTGGTCTACACTACCTGTAGGATTGTGGGGCTGGATTCTTCCAGACTATAACATTATTCATTTTTACTACTAACGGAATAAATGTAGTTGCAATGAAGCTATTCTCTTCATCGCCTTCAACATCCGAAAAGGCTTGTTTGTACAGTGACTGTCCAGTACTCCCATCAAAGCCCCAGTTTCCTTCCAACACACATTCCAACTCTTTCACTGATTTTTTTTCGCAATATTGTGTTACAACTTCATCGCTGACTCTCAATAATCTGTCAAATGTGTGTTGTAAAAGATCTTGGAAAGGGACTAAGGCTTCTCGCTCTGAAATTGTAATATTGGATGGATAGCAATCCTTTTTTGCTGCTAGATCCATATGAAAAAAATTGTAGGTCTCGACTGTTAAATTTCTATCTATTACCACTGATAGCGCTTCTTCCGGGGTATATACAAGCCCAATTAGTTATTTTTTGTAAAATATTTGTTGGTGCTTCAGGTGCTTCTAAACATGTATATATATTATCTTTTCTAAATCTTTCGCTGACTTCGATTGTAAAGAAACGCCTTCAATTGACAGGGATGCAGTAAAAGATTTCAGTTTTTTTTTAAAGGCTCATCCTGCAATTGCGTTTGGAGTCTTCGACGACTTTTTAATTGCTGCCGCATACTTAAATTCGCGAATGTTCTACTTTTAGGTGACAATGTTGAATCTTCAGCCATCAGCTGCCCGGTAATCATTATTTGGCTTAACCAGTCTTGATGTTTTTTCTCGAAATGTTTCATTGTATAGTTACATTTTTATACATGCTTTTACTTTTGTTTAAAAATGTAGCAAGAACAGGGGCAAATTCTTCCTTAGTATGGGAGATATGGTAGCTCTCCCCAAAATATTCGAAAATTTTATTTACTAGTTCAGATATTGACAGGTCTTTGAATTTATTCGTAAAAAAATCAAAATCGTCTAATTTTGTCAACACTTTTTGTGAAGGCTGATTTTCCACGGCCTGTGCGTTTGCTGCTACTTCTAGAAACTGAAAAGTACCGACTTCAGTGCTATCCATAGGTTCGTTTAACATAGAGGCCACTTACTGACCATCATGTGCATTGGGATTGTCATGCCCCCTGGCATTAAAAAGTCATCCGGTCGGGGCCCAGAAAAACCATCTCCAGCAGAGCGGGTCAGGTTCTGCTGAGGTAGAGTAGTCCCATGGGTCGTAACCGGCTCCATGATTACTAACAAATTCTGCTTATTATTGAGTAAAATATTTGGTGGCTGCTCCCCTGCGTTACCGGGTAGGCTACCGTGCCACTAAACAGATGTACGCAATAGACAAACGAAAACAACATAAGCCCTAAGGCATAGCTGGTGGTCAAGTTAAAAATATTTATCGGAGTTTTAGCCAGTAGAAACTGTTACCGCCTTCACCGCGTGGAGGTACTCCCAGCTTATGTTATTGCTATTGCATTATGTGGATTTTGCTTGTCATTTAGCAGTATTTAGTACGTACTACAAAAAAACTTAAACAACACAAAATGCCTGAATATGCCGCTTAACGTACATCGATGAATAATATTTTATTTAGATACCAAGCTGGTATCCTGGCTTCTTCACGTCAAATAATCCAAACCACCGATTTTACTACAAGGTAGATATATTTTTTGGCAAAGTTATATAAATCCGGATATAAATAAAAATCTGAGATTTTGACAGCCCTAACGACGTAAAATCCGGATAAAACTTAAAATCGTTGTGGTTTCCAAGTTCCATGGAATCGGGATATGAAATTTATGTGGTGTGTTGGAGAAGTTATCGAAATAATTTCAGTATAAACAACTTTTCCCGAAATTACGGAATTTTCGAGAAAATTAAGAAAAACTAAAAACCGAAAAACACGTATATATCTAGATCAAGCAAAGTTACGAGGTTCATTTATATACTAAAATACTCGGCATAAGATGCGCCATCAATGTATCAAACATAATTATTTCGTATCACGCTTAGTTTAAGCGTAATTAATTTTTTTCTTAATATCCAGATGGAAAAATTACGATTTTCAAAAAATTATCACTCAGAAACTAGACTTAGTAGCTAAATGGGGATACGAAATCTTGCATTTAAATGATCATTTCTGTCTGGTTTTTCAATAAAAATGGGATGTCCGAAAATCGGGCTTCATAAAACACTGTGAGTCGGTTAAAAATATCTGTCATCACTTTGGCAGCATAAACACCAGACACACTTACGCCACAAGCAATAAAGTTATTCTAAAATAATGATTACTTGCAGTCCCCTAGAGACGACGGTACACAACCTGATGTATGGCAGTCGCGACAAGCCAGTGGTCATTGAATGGAACTCCGTCAACTCTGTACTACTGGATACTGAGCCCCAGGAGAAATATGAGAGGTAAGCTGTTTTCTGTTTATTACGAAGGGTTGAAACAGTCAATATTCTTGCGAAAAGGAGATGGTGCTATACAGAACGAATAGTGCCATCCCTTTTACCCAACAGACCATGTGCAATTCATATGGAAGGAAGTTATATCCGTTTAAAGTCTGTTTTACAATATGTGAGCACCATGTATCTATCACATTTAAATTATCTATCGTTGCTTCATTTTTAATTGTTTTTACCTATTGCGGTATAGTAATTTTATTCTAGGTGCATCGTCTTCATATATAATAATAATTATTTAACAAATGTACGTACATATACAAATAATTGTAAAACATTTTAAAAGAGTAACGGTGGAGTTTCTTGCCCATTCTTCTCCATACGAAAACTACCTTTTGGAAGGGGCGACTAGAATCAATTCTATTATTTTGTAATTTTTGACGTTCAAAAGTACCACACATGGGTGTATTTGAAATAAATGATTTGACTTTGATTTTTTTAAATCTCGGAGACTAAATTGACATTTCCAGTGTTACCACTGTATGTGGCAGTTTTTAAATAGTGATGTACCACAATCGGATTTTTTCCGTAACATACGGTTTTTTGTAGTAGTAGGTACGGTATGCTAATCGATCTTCAAGTAAAAGTTTTGCTAAATACCGGGCTACATTGGCAGGTACTGGACAAAGACAGTTTAGATTATTAAGATTACACCACAGGACCCATTTGCTCCATAAAGGAATATAAGTGTTGAGCGTAGAAGCTCTCCAATATGTTGACAAAAGCTGCTTTTCCTCACCTGACTAGTTTTGTGTTAGGGAGAAATGAGCCAGGCAATAGCTGTAGGTTGAGTACTTGACCTGGGAGACGCCCAGTCATTGTTTATCACGTTGGTACCGTGATGATGCCCGAAATCATATATTTTGTATCGTTACCTATATCACTATACTAGCTGCGCCCCGCGGTTTCACCCGCGTAAGTCTCGATCCTCTGGGAATGTCGGGATAAAAAGTATCCTATATGTTAATCCAGGTTATAAACTATCTGTGTGCCAAATTTCATCCAAATTGGTCCGGCCGTTTGAGCGTGAAGTAGAGTCAAACATACACACACACACTCACTCACTCACTCACTCACTCACAAACTTTCGCCTTTATAATATTAGTAGGATAAAAACGAAAAATACTTGCAACATTGTTTGGATAATTTTAAGTCACGCATTAGTAACAAGAATAATACAAATTCGAATGTAAGATATTCGACAAAAATATAATAACGTTATGATTATAAAACCAGAATCATCGGAACAACACTGCGACATGAAGCTGGCCACATTATTTTGAAGTTTGACATTTGCAGTTGTCAATTTAGTCTCTGAGATTACGGACTTTAGTCGCCCTACCTTTTCCAAAAAAGTTGAGGTCGGTTTCTAATTTTCTAGTAAGGATATCAAAACAAACTTTCACCTATTTTCTACAACCTAATAACCAAGATATCCTTAGGTTAGACTAGTTGTCAGACTTTCAGCCTATAAATACGTATGCTGTCTATTTAGTGAGGTTTTAATAGTTATTTATGCAACTGTTGTATAATAAGGGGTATTAAAAAAACACGACTGTGGGTTTTAATAATAGTATAGTGATAATAGTATCACATGGGTGTTTTAATACCTAATTATATACAGTTGCATACAAGACTTTATCTACACCCATGATATGAATCCTCTATATAAGGTTCTGAAACCATACTTAGGGTGTTGTACAATATTGTTTTCTCGACTTTACTGTTAATAATTGGTTAGTAATGTCCTTAGCTGCATTAGAAATATCTGGTGGTGTGTTATCAAAGCTTGTATCACTCATTTTTGTAAACAACAAAGCAATAAAATTTAGCAATACTATTATCGAACTAAAATGGCGGGATACGACGTGAATTCGAATAACCTGTAATTTTTTTTTTTTAATAACGGCACTGTCGTAGTGAAACGCGCATGCATGACTATGTTCTTTTTTTAAATTCGAGTTGCATGATGAAATTTAGTACAACATTATAACACTCATTTGGGTGATATTATGACACTGGCTGTTTTAATATTGGCAATAAGCTAACTGTTTCAGAAACTTTTTTTAGAGGTTTTATAGCATGGGTGTGAGATAAATGTAATAACTTATTCATATTACTATTTCCTTAGAATGTTAGTCGCTGCCGACGTGGGCTGTAACGAGGCCCTCACTCGACTAACACTGCGACACACCACGTTGATGCCGAACATCCCCGGTCTACCTGCCATCATCGCGCTGCTCTTTTGTCCTGTGTGAGTACAATGTGTATCATCTTTGTGTGAATTAATTTAACTACTATATATAGGCTATATATAGTAGTTAAATTAATTCGATCCTGGGCTACTCCCATACAGTAAAATGAAATAGTTTATTCTGTAAATAGGATATCGGAATCACTTTTACGCGTCATATTAAAAATAAGCTAGATGAGGTCGGTGTTTCCTATCTGAGTACTCTGTGAAGAAAGGCCGAAACAAACTCGGAGGTCGCAGTCTCTTTTAAAGTCCCGACATAATCTTGGTCAGGTCATATGAGGATCATGTAGATTAGTGTCTGAAATGGTCTTTGAGGAAAGAACCACAGATTTGAGTGGACCTGTCCAGTCTGTGCAAACATTTGACAGTAATCGTGTAGCTCAACTCACAGCTGTCACCGGCTGGCAGCAAAGCAAAACTACCGGTGCTTTTTTGACTGACTTCAAAAGAAGAGGAGGTTATATGTTCGTCTGTATGTATGTTCATCGATATTATCGTCAATTGTGAACCAATTTTGTCATTTAGTAGAGGAAGCTTACGCAGTGGTCCCATATAAATTTTATTAACTTTGCTTGGGTAGGTTTTGAGTTAGCTTCGATAATACGTATTTGATCCACTTTGTGTATCTTGATGATGTAATAATATTCGTTGTTGATGTTGTTTACATAGCAAGTGGTGGTATACGAATTGGTGTGGGGTAGGTACTAAAGTTATCGACGTAAAAATGTTAGCGAAGATCACAAACCCCACCAGACATTTCGTCATAATATTATCATGTTGCTTTGCTTTGAAACCGAAGACAACCTCTGCATCTACAGTAAGCGTTCATTGAACGTATTCACTGTAGATATGCGGCGTCAACGCTACGCTAGCGCAGGGTCTACGCTACCCCAACAACACTAGATGCGAAGGGATCCTAAACAGGGTCTGGGAACCTGGGGGTCTACTCTCGAACTCCGCCCACGAAGATACGGACCCGTCCAAAAGTGTTTGATCCTTCAAAGCAAGTGTCAAATTCAATTTTTAGATCGGGCAAAGACACATCGGGAGTAGGGACAACTGTCAAATTGTGTTGTCATTAATTTTTAGTTCAGACCACGAACTCATGTCCGTAAGTGATACGGAGTAGGGATCGCCTGTAACTTCGGCCGAACTACAGATTTCGGCCGCAGAGCGTAGACCACATGTTTAGGATCCCTTTGCACAGTCTTCGGTAAAGTCTTCTGTAAATGTCATTGGCGGCTTACAGCATCTTACCGTACGCCAGACGTTACCGATAGAGTTAATAAACGACACCAACCTTATACGTTGTTGCATACAGTGCAGAACTTCGCCGCAACACCGCGGGCTCGCGGTACGTGAGCGCTCTCTGCGGACTGGGCAGCACGGAGAACGGCCTGCCGTACCTACCCGAGCATGATCTGTTGGTCGAAATCGATGCTGATCTCGCTGTCGACGATATTGGACTTGTAAGTTAATAATAATAATGTTCATTTACAAAAACAGTGCTTTACATTTCTTTGCAGTCTACATTAATAGGTCATATTTTAAAAAATACGACGCAAATATGAACGCTTATGAACTTCACACTAAGCATTATATGAAATTGCGCATTACATTAATACTGATGGATTCTTACAATGCTTAGATTAAAAACAGTGAAATTAAAAGAATATGTTGAGTTATCTGTATTTATTGATGTTTACAATTTCACTCCTATCATTAAAGGCTTCGCCAAATAGAACGCGTACTGACAAATGAGCGTATAACTATGTACGGTGACACATCTGCCGTTAATTACGTCGTGATTTGGCGGCTAATTGTAAGCTCCGACGTATTCTGTTGCTATGACAAGTCATTTCGATAGAGACGTGTCGGAATTCCTATACAAAATGCAAAGAAGGTGTTGTTATCGAACTGTCGCCCGTCTGATGTTCACGCCAAAACGCGATATAATATCGACTTGCTATAAGCATTGCAGGCCAGTGGTGTAGCGTGCCTTGACGGGGCCCCGTATAAAAATTTGTTTGGGGTTCCATATGAAGGGTAAATATTTCTCACAAAAGAAAAAAAAAATGTTTGCATAAAATTAAAAGAAATATTTATTCATCATAATTATCTATCTGTCACTTTTCCAAAATTTTTACAAACAATTCAAATTAAAAATACACTCTCTTTGCCTTTTTTTCGGCGAACTGATTTATTAAATCATTTTATAGCTGATGATGAATTTGGGAAGTTTTTATTAATTTTTGCTTACGCACGTCGGGGGCCCCGTATAATTGATACGGTAGATACGGCGGTAGCTACGCCCCTGTTGCAGGCGTAATAAAATTTAATTTCTGTGACGTATTTCCGCAGATGCTAGATGAAATTAAACGATATTTATTTTTGTAAGTAAATATTTCTAGACACTCACAAATATTTGGTCAATATTTTGAACCTCGGAAGCGTCGGCATTTCTTAGCTAGATCTTCAATCTAGTCTGGTACAGTAAAATGATTTTGTTTTATTAGATCAACCACATCCGTCATCTAATGGACCACATGATGTTCTGCGGCGACGGACAGGACCAGCCCACCGCCGACGACGAGTTCCGTCCGCAAGTGCCGCGCCTCATACGCAAGGATCTAATGGAGTACGTAGTATTGTTTTATTTGCCCTTATTTATTTCAAAGTTTCATCCTGAGTTCAAATATACCTTTTTTCCACCGCTTAGTTTTGGAGTATAACAATAAAAAATTCTATGATTTATAAAGATAATCATAGGATTCCATAGTATTAAGGCATATAATTGCCATTAACCATTTAATGACTGACGTAAATGTGGTTTCATTTATTTGGCGTTTACGTCTGTTTAGAATAGAACGAATTACATCTTTTTTTTAATGCTAACGTCTAAATTTGGAAAAAAAATATACGGGTGCCTTATTTTTGGATGTCATTGTATTAAATGCATCTTGAAAATATGTAACGGAATATGATCGCTCCCTATTACTTCCAACTTAAACATAATTGACGAAATGTGCGTGTACTATACACAGTACACGTCTGCTGAACCCTTTGGGGATTACGCGCGATGCTATGTTAAAATATGAAACGTGAATTATGGAGAAATTTTTAACGAAATTTTCGAGACATCCATTTTATCTTACGTTCTTGTTCCAGCCTCCTAATGAAGCGTCGCACACACCGTCAATCAGAATTCGTGCCGCGCGCTTGGGAGTGGCGTTCCGTGCCCGAGCACGAGCTTCTCGAGATCTCCGTGCCCGACATGGTGGAGCGAGCCGTGATCTACCCGTTACATGCGCCACAGGAACTATATCCTATGTGTCGCGATGCGCTGTTGGAGCTCAAGAGGGAGAATGACCAGCTCAAGCTGCTTGTTGGCAGGTAAGGAGACTGTGGTTGTTTCTGCAAAGTAGTTAGGCCGAACCATAGACGCAAAAAACCATCGCTTTTTATTCGGCTTCAGTCGGTGCCAATCGGTCACTGATCGGTAGGTATCGGTTCGTTGAAATTATGAATGTTCTATTTTCAAATACGGACCCATTAATAGGGTCGTCTGCAATATCTTTTACTGTCAAGCTGTTTTTAAATATCCTAAGATTCTTTTTTTAAATAAAAACGTGTTCGCGCAAGCCTTGTTTTCCAATCTGTCACGGTGTTTTGTCGATACGATAAAACGATACTAAACTGTGACAATAACAAAAGATTATGTAAATGTAAAACAAAAACATAATTTTGAAGTCATTGAAAATACCACACCATTGTAGTTGACGTATAATTTACTAATAGGAGCAATTTTGAACTTATTATACATAATGAGACCAATTACGATATGAGTTGTGATATCATTACCTAATAGCACCACTTATTTATTTATTATTTTGAATTCGTAATGTCATACGATCGGTAACATCAGTATGGATCGTGCAACATGCTATGATGATATAGCAAGAATCTTGTAGGCTGTGTTTTTGCTTGTAAGTATATGATAACCAGTGATCGGATAATCATATAATCAATGCATATTTACCTAAAGTTCATTTTTGGTTATGAAATTTTGGAAGCGGCTTCTTAAAACATATTTTTTTAAATATAAATCCCGGGATTCCAGAAAATTCGGGAATGCGAAACTAGTCTGTAACATGGTGAGGAAACGTCGTCTTTAGCATGTGGTATTTATTTAAAAAGAAAATACTAAATAAAAAAATAATAATAAGTACGTTAATAATCATTAAGAGATTGAATGGTTTTTCTTTGTAATTCTTATTTATTATTCGTTTGAGATAAATGTTTTGAAAATTGAAGAAAAATTAAGAGGAAGTTATTATTTCTAGAGTTTTTTTTTTTTAAATATAAAAGTTAAAATAAGTAAATATACACACGATTTGAGTCTATAATAAAAACAGTAAATTTGTTGATTCCGAAAACCCGGGATTTTTTCGTTACAAAAGTGCAGTCCATAATATTAGCCAACACCTTAAACTAAGTAAATATTCCTATACCCGATTTGATTCTATAGTAAAAAAAAAGACTTGTGATTCCGAATTCCCGGGATTTTTTAGATACAAAAGTGCATTCCATAATAGCCAACACCGACACTTTAGGTAAATATGCATCCGATTATCCGATCACTGATGATAACACATTTTTTATTGACGGACTAGGCTATATAATAGCATAGTAACAACTACACTTGCGAGCAAAAGTATAGAATCTCCTACTTGTTCCGAGCGATTTAAAAAACTAAATAACTAATGAAAATTTATGAAAATGCTACCAGTTCAAAGGTTATATTGTAAACATGAAATTCGTGCCACATGCATTTAAATTAAACCCATATTTCAAGAGCTTTCCTACATTGACTGGATCCATTATCGTCCAAGGTCAAAGGTCAAAAATAACGGAGATGTGTATCGGTCAACGTGTGATAGCCGACTGATAAAAAATGCTTTTATTCTGGATCAATATGGCGCAACTCGCGGCGTATCGAAATATTGAAACATGTCTTTTTTCTTTTTCCTCCACTCAAAGTAGGAAAGCTCTTGAAATATGGGTTTATATTAAATGCATGAGCCTTTAAAATGGTAGCATTTTCATTAATTTTCAACAGTTATTTAGTTTTTAAGATCGCTCGGTACAAGTAACGAGTAGGTGATTCCATACTTTTGCTCACGAGTGCAGTTATAGATACTCTCTGATGCACAAACGTATCGCATACAACGTATGGCACACAAATGCGTTACGGAATGACTATGGCCGCGTCCTATTTAAAATCGATTGTCGCGCGTATAATCGATCGGTCGCGGGTACGGTTACCATCTATGTAAGGGAGGATGCCTGTCTAGGATATACAAAAGGTCAGATTTTTCAGAAAAATGCCTGTCTAGTGTACAAAAAATACAAAATCAAAATCAAAATATTTTATTTCACATAAACCTACATGGGCACTTATGAAACGTCAGAAGCTAGGTGCACAGTTCCAATTGATCGTTTCCTATGGAGAAGAGCCGGCAAGAAACTCCACGGTTACTCTTTTAAAAATAATTGGCTTTTACAATACTTTCATATAACAGTGTTTCTAGGTATGAGAGGACAGTGTAGGTCTTTCAATAAGTACCAAGTACTTAACAAAATAGAAAATGGTCAACAGGTCTACAATCCACTAAGCCTACAGCGTTCTCACATTCACAAAATATGTAGAAAAGAATCTATACAAAAATAAATTAATAAAAGTAAAAAACCTATTTTAATAAAACGCAATTATATGATTGCTGTTACAACTGTAATCAATCTGAGTAATTATCATGTCCACAAAAGTCACTAAAAAAAGTTGAAATTAAATCGTAGGTATATAATGTCAAATAATAGAATAATAAATATGTCAAGGACGAATGTAAAAACAAAAAAAAAAAAAAGATTTAAATAAACATGGTAATTTGGGAGCAGTTAATAGACTCTTACTTATTTATAACGTTAATGAGGTACCAGGGAAGCCACATGTGCAGAAGGAATTATTGCCAAACTTCCTTATCTTCAACATAGTCTTTAATTTTATAATATGCTTTCTTGATAAGGACACATTTGATGTGGGTTTTGAACTTCCCATCGCTAAGTTCTGTCACAGACTTTGGCAACTTGTTATAAAAGCGGATACTGTTTATAAGAAATGACTTGCTTGTTTTAGTTAATCTAAATTTGGGTATCACAATTTCATGTCGACTACGTGTATTTATATTATGGAAATCGCTTCTTATTTTGAAAAGTCTTAAGTTTTTGCGAACATACATAATTGTAAGTCTTAAAATAAATAATACGCAACAGATTGTTTTAAAGACTGACATTTATTCAAAATTAAAAGTATATGAACAATTTACGACTGCTAAACTAATTTAGAAAAAAACGAATACTGCATTGTGTGATACACATTTTTTTTTTCAAACGTGCTTTTTTTTTCTTAAGTACAGTTAAACCTGGGTAAGTGGGAACTGGGTAAGCGAGAAAACTCTATAAATGAGAGTAATTGCCAGGTCCCGTCATTTTAATCCTCTTAAACCTCTATAAGGGAGAAACAAAAAACTGTATAAGAGAAAGTCGCTATTCACTATTGGACCTCTATAACTGAGACTGCTAGTTGCATATACCTCTATAAGCGACAGTCGAGCGTAATTTAACATCTGCTATTTATGACTCATTCTTAAATTTCGTGGTACTAGCATTGTTTTTGTTCCTCTCAACCTTTTTTGTTCTTCTCTACCAGCCTCAACCTCTAAAAGTGAAAAAGGCAACTGCGTACCTCTATAAGCTAGAAATTCGAGTGAGAAACTTCTATAAGCGAAAAAGAGATCGCGGTCCCTTGAACTCTCGCTTATCCAGGTTCGTTCGACTGTATTAATATCTTCACACGAACCGTTTTAAAAGTTTTCTTGGATTTCTAATAACGTTTTCACCGACTCTATTGTCAGGTGATTCCTTTCTTTACTCAACTGTGCATTTATTAGGGAAATTCAAAATGCCTGTCTCAGCTTAGCGCCGGCGGCGGCACGCGTGTCTTAACCGTAAAATGCTTGTCAAATGCGGTAAATGCCAGTCAGATGGTAATCCTAGGCCGCATTCCGACTTACGCCAAAAGTGATAATAGGTATCGCGAATCCGACCAAAGTCAAAAGTCACAATTAATACTCAATAACCCTTATATTTTGTGACTATTAAATTTGGTTGGATTCGCGATACACTTTTAGCGTAACTCGAAATGCGGCCCTAGTCGCGTGCATATGTCACTTTTAGTTCACAAAACCGGAAAGCGCCCTCTATCAGCGCGACCACGCATTCAGATTCAACGAACGAAAAGTTCGTACGATCGAGTATTCGAGCGACGATCGCTTGTAAATAGGACGCGGGGTATATCTTGTGTGAAAATCAATCATCAATCAATTCAAAAAAATATACAATTTGTTCAATCTGAAATTTTAAGGAATATTTTTATCCCGGTATGCGGTATTAAAAAGCTAGTTTTACATAAGAATAAAGACTTTCGTTTTTGTAGGCTCGTTGGTTACAGACAACAATTACTTTTTCCCCTAGAGCAAAATATGCTATTTTTCCCCACTCTGGTACGCTACAATGACGGACTTTTTGAGCAAGAAGAGTGAATGTATTTTTCTTCACTTGTCTATGTTTCTTACAAAGATCAATTCCTAACAGAAATAGCAAGATTGATGCAAAAAATCGGGTTTGTTTACCAAACAAACCGCATAAAATTAAATACACTAAACATAATTTTTGATAAAACATTGGGTATGTTTACAGGACGCCGGTATCTTCGAGCGCGGAGCTGACTTGCAAGCTCTGCAACACGAAGCCGATGCCTCTACACGCGATGCGCATACATCTGTACTCCAACGCGCATCGCGAGAAGGAGGAAGATTTCCGCTCCCTACAGTCATAAGCTACCTCTTTTGTTACTGCACTTCCAGACTCTTATATTGAGCAACCTTGCATTTTTTAAGTGAAACTTCTTAGGCGATTCGATAATTGGACGAGAATTGATAATGAAATTTCAAGGACGCGTCACGTTCAGGTACATTTCGTTATTATGAGAGAGAAGAAAGATATTGCTCTCTCTGTCTCTCACACTAAATCTCTCTTATTTTTAATTTTTTTATCAGTTTCACTTCTATCACGTGTACGGTGCTGCACTATATCTTTGTAAATTATGGTGAATTCAAATTTGAAACAATGATGACACCTACATGTGATGTAGGGTATATCGGCTTCAAAATTGCATGAAAACTTTTTCTTTGACTCATCATTTTGAGGACTTTATTCTACATGGAAATGCACGGTGGGTCGATTTAGGATTCCGGAAGTGTTTCTAATTATTTTTATTAGCTAAGGATCTGACTGCGGCGAATGATTTTAAAAATTATACGTGTTCGTAGACTAGTCCAAACAAATTGGTTGTCATTCGCGATTGTTTAGTCATAAACTCATTACTTTGTAACTTTTATTATTTAGGTTTAAGTACTTATTGCATTTGCTCAAGCGCGAATGCAGAAGAAACGTTGAAGAAGACTGTTCTTTCCAAAAGAAGAATGTATAACATTTTTCGCGTGCTTAAATCTTGTATTGATAACACGCGCAAAAAGGAGAAAAACATAGTAATAGTAGTTTAGTATTTGTTATGTTTATGGTGCCAAGTAATTATACTTATCTTAAAGTTAACGCCATTCTGATTATTATTTTGACCCAAGGGCGTTTTCAGGATTAAAAAAAACAAACAGTACATATAATTACACTGACTTCTTTTTCATCAGTATTTTTAATAAAACATTGCAGAAGTAAATTAATCTGTAATTATTATACTAACTTAAAACCGACGTCCATTATTTTAAAGATTATTATTTTTGTTCTACAACCCTTCCCTGATCCGCCCTAGGCCTTTATTAATTGACTTTTTAGAAGATTATTCTTAGTTTTGTTATGATAAAAATTGTGATATTTGAATTTAGTACCTACTAACTAAATATCTGTAATTGGTTGTTTATCTACATTGTTACCTAAAAGCTAGGGTTGCGTTCTTGTAACTGTGCGTTTGCATTGGCGAAACATTCACAACAAAACATGTTGAAATCTCTATGTTCTGTCAATTTTCCATACAATGTTTGACAGGAACTAGAGATTTCAACATGTTTTGTTGTGAATGTTTCACACGGCTACACATCAACCTATATATTTCCAGCTTATGTTGATCTCGCATTGTATAGGATTTCCGTACAATGCGAGGTCAACTTATACTGGAAATGTATAGTTTGATGTGTAGCCGTGTGTACAAACGCACAGTAAAGCGCAGTGTTTTGTTTTAGTGTCACGTTAACACATTTTTAAAATCAAATACGTGTCTATCTAAAAATCAATATCATCTGAAAAAACTGCAGTAACCATTTCATCATAATAGATAACATTATCTAATGGTGGCCTAAAAGATTGAATTTTCGTACAGAGTTTATTAAAATAAGTAAATAAGAAAATGATCACTTTATCAATGTTGATGATTGTTGGCGTATAAAATAGTCGATGGTCAATGACCATGACGTGTGTCATGTTTTCAGATTTCTAAGAAAATATATGACAGTAAAAATATAATTGTGTTTTATTTAAATAAAAAATCATCATTTTTAAGGTTCCGTACCCAAAGGGTAAAACAGGACCCTATTACTAAGACTGCTGTCCGTCCGTCTGTCTGTCTGTTCATCTGTCACCAGGCTGTATCTCATGAACCGTGATGGTTAGACAGTTGAAACTTTCACAATGATGTAGTTCTGTTGCCGCTATAACAACAAATACTAAAAAACAGAATAAAATAAATATTTAAGGGGGCTCCCATACAACAGACATGTTTGTTTTGCCGTTTTTATTGATAATGGTACGGAACCCTTCGTGCGCGAGTCCGACTCGCACTTGGCCGGTTGTTTGTTTTAATATTGGATGACTTTGTACCCTCTTAGATAAAAATCTCAAAAAGTAACTAAAAACGTATTCCGCATGAAAAGTATTATAAACTAGCTGCGCCCCCGCGGTTTCACCCGCATAAGTTTCGATCCCGTGGGAAAAAAAAGTATCCTTTGTTCTTTTCCAGGGCATCATCTATATATGTGCCAAATTTCATCCAAATCCGTTCAGCCGTTTTAGCGTGAAGGCGTAACAAACAAACTTACTTTCGCATTTATAATATTAAGGATGTTATCTTTATCAGATACTATATCTGAACTTATTAGACACCTCGTACAACAAAAAAAAACACCTCATTCGCACATGTCCAAAAAAACAGTTCACACTACTTATGTCACTTATTTACATACACATTTTAAACAGCCGGCAACAAGACGCGGTATAATCAGATTCAAGGTCACAACACATTATTTTTTCAAATGAATTACCTGTTCACGCTTTAAAGAATTCTCCTCGAATATAAAGGAATATTGCTAAGTTTCTTCCTGTATAAATACAGACAGAAAAAAAAAGAACTAAGTATACCGGTAATTATGTTAGCGTAAGATGTGAATACCTGTTGGACAGGTTAATGTAAAACTCGGTTCAATGTTTATCATGCATAGTCAGTGTAAATCTGTCGCCAACACCAGTCAACGGTGCCAGTGTTCATCGCCGTTCAAATTGTTTTAAAATGTTGTAGTGTTTGTTAATTTATTTATTATTTAAATAATTGAAAGTGCAGTAAAGTAATCATGTGGCAGCCACAGGGAGGATTGGAACCAGTTTTTGAGTAAGTAAAAATATTTATTAATCATCGTTTGTGTTATAAATAGATAATTCGAAGTTCAAGCTGTATTTTTAGGCCCGCTTGCACCACAAATCAATAAATGTGATTAGCTTTAAAGATAAACGTCATTCTGTTTCTGTCATCTATAAACAATTAACAGCAACATGTTTTAAAATGGTTTTACGCTAAACGTATAAAGTGATTTGTGGTGGAAGTAGGCCTTGCAGTAGGTTTTTGTTACATATTTTTTGTAGACTTAAGATATTATGACATTTATGACCTAGGTTATAAATAGCTAAAATTGATAATAATAAAATTGACGCCTTTATAAGTTGAATTTAATCATTAAAATACAAACAAAAAATACCTTGACCTTTTTTTTTTTTGGGTGATTTTTATTTTATCAGTATCATAATCAACTTTCATATCATCATCTGCCTAGCCTTTTCCCAACTATGTTGGGGTCGGCTTCCAGTCTAACCGGATGCAGCTGAATACCAGTATTTTACATGGAGCGACTGCCTATCTGACCTTCACAACCTAGTTACTAGGTAACACGATACCCCTTGGTAAGACTGGTTGTCAGACTTTTTGGGCTTCTAACTACCCGAAACGACTGTCAAAGATCTACAAATGACAGCCGGGACCAACGGCTTAACGTGCTTTCCGAGGCACGGAGGGGTCTTGGTATGTAAAAATGGTCACCCATCCACAGACCAACCGCGGTAAGCGTAGCTTAACCTGATCAATCGACCTGTGCAGCTGTTGTTACGTAGCCACAAGCCCCTAATCATAATCAACTTTCATAATGTTCGAGAGAAATTCGAATTTTTACGATTTAATGCACAAAACAGTCGGTAGGTGTATCGAATTATGTTTACTTAGTACCTACACCAATGCAGTGATAAGTAAAACCGTTAACCGACTGCGAGAAAATACTGGGAAGTTATGTTTAAAAGTAAAAAAAAGTACCTAAAGTAAAAACGTTTTATTCAGTTGAGAAAAAAACACGGTACAATATAAAACACGAGTAACAGATTACATGAGCCTTAGTGCTAGATTTTTACAAATTCCCTGGATCCCACACTAGGATTTCCTGTGTCGTTCGATATTGTTACATTATTACATAACTATTCTAAACTTATGAAAAAAACATAATCATGCTTTAAGCCTCGTGCAGACTGGCGCGACGCGATACCGGTAATTGTTCTACCATGAAGTTTTCGGAAATTGTTTTGTTAAGAGTCGCATCGCGTCAGTTTGCACGAGGTTTTATTTTTAGTTTTGTTATATAAACTACAGCTGTGATTTTTTTCACACATCTATAAAATAACTATTTAGCTGGCGGGGACACTAGACTCTGACAAAAATTAGCACTTTAAAGCTTAATATTTCGCAAACGGATCCCTGAATCCAAAAATGATTTTCACATACTTGCAATGTTTTTGAAGGACCATTCCAATGATACCCCAAACAAGGGGACAGAGAGGTAACCTTATAAATATTTTTTTTCTTAATTTTTATTTTACCACTTCGTCGGCGTTATTAATATATATACCCATGCCAAATTACAGCTTTCTAGTACTAAGGGTCTCGGAGCTAGACTGCGGACAGACAGACAGACAGACGGACATGACGAAACTATAAGGGTTCCTTGTTTACTAAGAAACCCTAAAAAGACGTATTTTTCTGAAAATTCGAATGATTTAACATTAATGAACCTCTCATGCAATCAATTAAGTAGAATATTTGAACTCACCCTCGCCTCATGAGGGTGAGTTCAAATATTTTTTACCCCCCTGTAGTTGGCCGAAAAGGCAACGAGACCTTTGCATTCCAGTTGTTAGGTAGCACAGGAACCCGACGGGGTCCGCTAGGGCCGATGCCTGCCAGGTTAGCGGGAAAGTCCGAAAGGGATACCGTGGCCCTTGGCGACATACAGGTAACTGAAGGAACACGGGTGGGTTTTAGTCTGTAAGAGTCTGACACGCCCTTCCGCTCCACCCAGAGCGGGAGAAGTTATTTGATAATTTCTCAGACAAAAAAAAATGAAGCATAGGAACATCTTATCACGAGGACAAAGCTTTAAACTTCCAAAATCCAAATAAATTATACTTATTAAGATACTTCTTAGACACAAGACGTGTACGGTGTACCCGACGGGATTTCTAATCGGCAATTTCCCAGGAGACATTAGGGGATGAGTTTCAAAAAAACGACGGTGCATTAATCTTTGCCTTTATGTACACATAAGTCTAAGTACCAACTTTCACGTTTCTATAATTTCAAAATTGACGAACGTCCATACAAACTTTCATCCCCCCCTTTAACCACTTTAGTGGATGAATTTTCAAAAATCCATTTTAGGTTTCCGTACCTCAAAAGAAAAAAGGGAACTCTTATAGGATCACTCGTGTGTCTGTCTGTCCGTCTGTCACAGCCAATTTGCTCTGAATCTAATGGACCGATTAAAAAAATCTGTTCCCTACATTTTGACGAGTTATGCGAACATAAATGTAGGGAACCGCTGATTTTTTTTTCGCGATTTCAGCGTTGGTCCCATAGTAAAAGTTGTTCATAATGATGAGTACAATGACCCCTTAAGAGGTTTAGTATAAACAAAAACTAAGCTTGTATAAGGTATCCTTGTGCCAAATTCCACGCTCCTAGCAGTGTAGGCTGATGCGTTGTCTGTCAGTAAATGAATGTAAGATTTTTGTTTAGTAGATTTAGGATAATAAATTAGGTATGAGGCACAGAGCGTATAAATAGATACAGGTATGAGGTCTACCTATTTGAGATTTTGAGCGTTACGATGAGTTAAAAGAATAAATTTTAACAAAATATACTAATAATGCCGTTTTCATCTCGGCTGTAATTCTAACATAACAATTTGTTGTTCTTGCAAAACATATCGTTTGTAATATTTCTTATCTTTTAACTCGAACGTGACGTGCCCATCATCAGTCATTAAAACAAAAACAATGTGTTTGTTTCAATAGCTAGTCGTAAACAATTTATCTTATTTTGTTCTTCGATAATTATCATATTTTTACGTCAAACTATTTGACATAACTTAACTGTGATAATTTCCCTAATATTATTATCATAGAGCCATTTGAAGTAGATCGTAGTACAGTAAGAAAGAATAGGTTCTGGTCTATGTGTTAAAATATTATTTAATTTAATTATGTTTTTGCTAAAACGGTGGCCTCTCCGACGAGTTGTTAGACAATTTTCCAAAGCGTGTTTAAGGTATGAGATTACATTATAATTTCGCTAACAATTGCATGTCACGTAAGTATGGCTTGCACGCAATGCCATGGTACGGTACTTATTCCATAGATACATTTTAATTTGATACCTAAGTAGGTATTATGTAAGTACCTACCCTACTGACTGTTAATCAGTTTCTTGCTATAGTTTGACCTATAGTGCTGTACTGCGTCTTAGGAATGCCTGGCGATTCTTTTTAACCGACTTCCAAAAGGAGGAGGTTCTCAATTCGACGGTATGTTCTTTTTTATGTTTTTTACGCGATTACTCCGCCAATTATGAATTGATTTCGATAATTCTTTTTTTGTTTGGTAGATCAGAGGTGGTCCCATATAAATTTTATTAACTTTGCTTGGGTAGTTTTTGAGTTAGCTTCAATAATACGTATTTTTTTCCACTTAGTATGTGGATGGTATGTTAGGTTCCTCTCACTGTTATTTACATAGCAAGTAGTGGTAGGTATTCGAATTTGTAAATACCACAACTAAAAAGTGAAAAATAAAAACTTTTTACAAAAAAAAAAACAACCGACTTCTAAAAAAAACACTACAAAGTGAAAAATAACTTTAATTTCGGAAGTCGGTGGCAAAAAACGAAAATTTTTGAATTTTCGTTTTTTGCCACCGACTTACATAGCAAGTAGTGGTAGGTATTCGAATTTGTAAATACCACAACTAAAAAGTGAAAAATAAAAACTTTTTACAAAAAAAAAAACAACCGACTTCTAAAAAAAACACTACAAAGTGAAAAATAACTTTAATTTCGGAAGTCGGTGGCAAAAAACGAAAATTCAAAAATTTTCGTTTTTTGCCACCGACTTCCGAAATTAAAGTTATTTTTCACTTTGTAGTGTTTTTTTTAGAAGTTGGTTGTTTTTTTTTTAATTTTTTTTTTGGTTGGGAAATTATCAAATGACTTCTCCCGCTCTGGGTGGAGCGGGAGGGCGTGTCAGACTCTTACTGACTAAAACCCACCCGTGTTCCTTCAGTTGCCATGTTGCCGGGGGCTACGATTTCCCTTTCAGCCTTATTCGCAACCCCGGCAGGCCTGAGTCTGGGGCTGGACGCCGTAAGCTTTGACGAATGAGACGCTTGCACTGCACCCACCGTCTCGCCATAGTATAAAGAGAGGTAGTAAGCTATCTTCATGGAAACGCACCGCGCGCGGCTTGTATGTGTGGGGCCATAGTATCTATGCGTCGCCGCACGCACACTTAACAAAATCTCGACCGGTTTCTCACGAGAAACGGGGATACTATGGCCCCACACATACAAGCCGCGCGCGGTGCGTTTCTATGAAGATAGCTTACTACCTCTCTTTATACTATGGTCTCGCCGCGCATCTAAGGGCCTGTGCACACCACGTTTTTTAAACGCGCCGTCGACGCGCGTTTTAGGAACGCGCGTCGACGGCGCGTTTTTATCCTACAGAAGGTCTACAGGCTGCGTCTGACTCGCGTGCGTATCGCGTTTGTATCGCTACAAACGCGCGTCGACGGCGCGTTTAAAAAACGTGGTGTGCATAGGCTCTAAGGCGCGGTATAGCGGTACCGGTCAACCTCAAACTATAGTACGCTACCTACCACAGCACGTCATAATAATGCAAGATCATCTGACATCACTAAAATCGATGTGATAATGTTTTTGCGTACCTACTTATAACATTCTAGATATGTTCCAACTTCGGTGATTTGTTTAAAATTGCCATTTATGATCCCATTTTAAATGTTAAACAATACCGGTTAATAACCTGACTTAAAACCGCATCTACCCGCTTTTGTTAATTTTTTTTGGCATAAACCAGATTTTGTTTTGTGGAATATGTTGCCCATGCCGTGTCGTCGGGTTATCTCCTGGGGTCAGGTGCATGTAACGTTGTTTGTCTCTCTGTTCGGGAGTCAGTCGACTAGGGACCGAAGTAAGATACGGTCTACATACAAAAAAGATGGTCGCACAACCAATTTCGGGCACTGAAGTGGCTAGGTATATTTTTTTGATATTTTTAGTTATAGATAACTTTAGATGTGATCAACCACTGATTCATTGCATGCTTTTACTTTTTCATATTGATTTATCGTGAAGAGTTTTGATTGGTCAACACTCAATACCTTTTGAATTTATTATTTTCGTCCAGTTTTTTTTATTTGCTTCAATCCATACTTAAGTGGTTTCCATCCAATAGTCTCTTAAGTTAAAAGACATTCAATTGCTGACAAAAGCGATTTAAGCGTCACCTTTTTCAATGATATGCCTATACCAGCAATGATTTCGCAGACCATGTAATGTAATACACTATTAAGTATTTTAATCTAGCTATAGTTATTTGTACATTCGTCACCATAGTAATTCTTAGTGTTGTCTAATAAGCCTATAGCATACAACTTCAAGTTTCCCATCACTAACATATCCTCTACATCATCAGATCCATAGAAAATGACCTCCGTGCGCAAGTGTCGGAGACTCGTACGCGGTGGGCGGAGTTCGAACCCCGGCTGGCCATCGTGCAGGTGGGCGGCCGAGAAGACTCCAACGTGTACATACGGATGAAGCTTCGCGCTGCTGAGAACATTGGCATCAAGGCAGAGCATCTCAAGCTGCCGAGAGATATCACGGAGAACGAGGTAAGAGACTACCTATAATGATACCAGCATTAATTTCCCACTACTGGGCAAAGGCCTTTTCTCATCTAGAAAAGGCACGAGCATTTCGTGATCAATGCTTGCGTATGTTTAAGACGGGTTGGCAATTTCAGACTTATATACTTGTACTATAAGTCCAGGGTTCATCTCGATTCTTTTCGTTCATAGATGTTAGTAATGTCCAAGATAAACTCCGAAAGTAAATATGAGTAGAAAACTCACATTGGTACTTGCCCGGATTGCCCAGACGTGTATTGATGGCTCAGTGGTTAAGGCCCTGCCGCTCATCCACGAGGTTGTGGGTCCAAATTCAGGCAAGAGACTAGGTACCTATTTATTCTTATTTCCAAGGTCAACGACGCCTTGACTGCTCGATTAGCGACTGTAATAGGCGATGTTGAACCAATATTTGCAGGCTGAAAAAACTGTTGACAGAATCATTTTTCAGAATAAAAACCCGTGCACATTATTTGACTAAGATAGGATGTTTAATCAAAGATATCAAGTACTTTATCCTCGAACTATAGTTTGTTCCAAAAGTGTCGAATGAAAGTGAAAACAAACCTTATCAGGTTAAATTCTTACGCAATCACTCACTAAAGGGGATTCGTAATAGGTACATTTATTTGTATCAAGATAATTTCAACTGTATATTTCACCACTTTTTCCAACAACTATTATTTGAATAATATTATAAAATTAAAATAACTTCAATGAGCAAATGAAAAATATATTCAAGGAGAATTAAAATTAGAATTTCGGGTTGAAGTATTTAAATACTTATCAAAGCAAATCAAAGCACCCAATTTGGAAATGGCGCTACAAATTGGCAGCAGCATATTATTTATATTTATTTTGATTAAATTTGATGTGATTTAATTTAATTTGATTTGATTTTAATTGATTTTATTTTGTTTTATTGACATTATTTGATTTTATTTGTAAAATTTCTATTAATTTATGTTTGACAATGGGTGTTATTTACCTGACAAATGAATTTATTATAATTATATTAAACATTAATTTGTACCATTTGTTTATATTTTGAGCAGATAGTTTTGAAACCGACCATAGATGTAGCCGTTACGCGGACTTGCACTTAACTAAATGTTAAGCGCCTTTAACACGGGCTACAGCAACGAATGGCTTTAGAGAGATTATCATTATAAAACTGGCAGGAGAATTTGATCATGGTTGTTAGTGTTATGTTATCGTGCAGCTAAATTGCCGTAGATTTTTTTTTTTGCGTGGGAAATTATCAAATAACTGCTTCTGCTCTGGGCGTAGCGAGAAGGCGTGTCAGACTCTTACTGACTAAAACCCACCCGTGTTCCTTCAATAGCCTGTATGTTGCTAGGGGCCACGGTATCCTTTTCGGACAAACCCGCAACCCCGGCAGGCATCGGCCCTAGCGGACCCCTTCAGTTGTGTTGACATCTCTTTGAGGCGAGTGTGGAACACAACGCGCCGTTGACCCGGGCGTGGTCCTTATCAGACGAGCTACCCATTGCTCACCGTCCGCAAGCCCAAGCCTACGGTGGCCGGGAAACGGCCTGGAATTGCCGTAGATCGTCTTAGTTAACGTTGATTATGTAAGATAAGTAGTTTTTCTATGAAAATTAAGGAAGAAGAGTTATTTGAGAAAGTTAGGGAAATAATTATCTTTGCATAAGTTCTTCTACGTAATTCTTGTGGTTAAGAAAGCATGTCGTGTTTCATCGATCACACATGAATACTAGCTTGAGATATCTTTTCCGGGCAAGTACCAATGTCACTTTTTCAATTCATGTAATTACTTTCTGAGTTTATCTTGGACATTACTAACATCGGTGAAGGAAAACATCCTGAGGAAACCTGGACTTATAGTTAATATAAGTCTGAAATCGCCAACCCGTCGTGAGCAAGCGTGGTGATCAACGCTCGTGCCTTCTCTGCAGCCCCGGATCTAACGGGGGGCAAGCCTGGACCCGTGTCCCGGGCGCCAACTTCAGGGGCCGATAAATTCAAGCGTAGCAGACAAGTGCACCACCCAGCACACAGCAACTTTGCAATAAATGAGACGCGCAACACATTTATAATCTTTCTATTTTTTTTTTTACAACAGTTTTGGCGCCCCTGTTGAATTGGCGCACTATCGACCGATACAATTTGATTAATATATGTAGATAGTGCAATCCACGAAGACGCGCCCCACTCCGCTCCGCGCCGTACTAGAGTTCAGCTTACAGTACAGTAATCGCGGAGTGGGGCGCGTCTTCGTAGATTGCACTATCTGTATGTTGCTGTCAACATTTTCATTTTGAGAAAATTTTAATTTCGCGGGGGCTAACTTAGCGCATCCCCATAAAAGATTGGCGGTGGGCGGCAGACGGCAGTTTTTGCCCCGCCTCAAAAAAAATCTAGATCTGGGGCTGCTTCTCTGTATCTATGAGAAAAGGCCTTTACTCTGCAGTGGGACAATAATACGTTGGTATTATTATTTATTATTATTAATTAGTAATTAAAATACCATAAAGACGTAAGAAGCCACATATTTTTGCCCATTGTCACAACTTGAACTATTGACACCGTGATAAGACGTATCATTTAGCTTATAAAGTTATAATAGACTGTTTACTGTTTGCATCGAATGATGTAACAAAGACATTAAATCGCATGGATACGTAATCAAATTATTCTCGTATTTTTTATGTAAGAAAATAATATAGGTACCTACCTTCATCTGTATATATAAAATTGTAAACTGACTGACTGACTGACTGACTGACTGGGTGATATATCAACGCACAGCTCAAACCACTGAACGGATTGGGCTGAAATTTGGCACACAGGTAGATAATATGACGTAGGCATCCACTAAGAAAGGGTTTTTGGAAAATCGACCTTTAAGGGGGTGAAAAGGGGGGATTTTGTTTGTATGAAAAATTTTATTCCTTGAGTTAATAAACTTGAAACTTGGCACGAATACTTATCTATGTAAATTATAAAGTTTGCCATTTTTAGTTTTTCTAAACTACCCCCTAAGGGAGGATTGGGGGGTGCCATAGTTTGTACGGAAGAATTTTAACGCGCGGTCTGATTAACTCAAAACTCAGTATTTATACTTAAGACTGAAAACAAATAAAAACGTATATCAAGGTTTTTTGAAAATCTACCCCTGACGGGGTGAAAAGGGGTATTTATTTTTACAGGGGAGGATTTTACTGTTTGGCTTGATTAACTTGAAAATTTGTATAAATAATCTATGTCAAATAATGGAAACGTCACAATAGACTTTTCAAAAATTATTATCACGCTATTTGCTATGGGGGATGAGCAATATTGCATTATGTTCGTATTCTTCTATAGCTTACCGCAAACTGTAAAAAGACTATCCAAAAGGTTAGAATATTGCAGATAATTACGGATTTAACCTTTTAAAACATTATCATCACGCTATACCTTTATGGAGCTAAGTAGTCAATCATAACATATACAGGGTGGATGTTGATATGGGGCAATAAGGGCAGGTACCTTAACCGTTGTCGCTACAAGAAAACGGTCTTAGGAGACTGTCCTTAACTTTTTGATCTGCATTCACAGATTTTGAAAAAATTGTACAGTCAGCAAGAACATGGGTAATTTTCACAAAAACTTTTTTGATGCCTGTCGATCCTATTTCTTATTACTAGCGTCAAAAAAATATATCGGGCCAACGGAGGGCGAATTTTTGAATTTTCTCGTACTCAAGTACGAGAAAATTCAAAAATTGCAAAAAACTTTCCATACATTTCGTAGAAAATGAGCCTGAGAGGAGATAGAACAACACGAAATATTATCCGTAACGATCAAAATCCGTAGTGCGCGCATAGCCTAAGTTTTTAATACCTATCTATTTCAACTTGATACTTCCACGCGTTTCTGAGAAAAAGTGTCTTGACAGGCAACGATGTCATCCTTTAAGGGTTTCCATTTTTCATTTTGAGATACGGAACCCTAAAACAGATTTATTACCTATCTATTTGTTACCTTTTCATGCCGTAACGGCTGAACAGATTTAGATGAATGGTATACGGATAGGCCATGACCTGGGTTAGGACATTTGATAAGTACTCTGAATATCGGTAGTACGTTCCTGTGGGATATTTTCCGACCTTTGCGCGTGCGAAGCCGCGGGCAAAAGCTAGTATCTTTATAATAACACTTTCATTCGATAACATTTCTGCAGATTACGTATACCGTACTTTCGTGGAAGATTATGTATTTCACAAAATAAAATAACGTGGGTTTATGACTATGCTTTGCTAATTATTACTTCGTTATATATATATATATATTTATTTTATGTCAGATCAAATTACACGATCCATAAGTTGTTAGTAAAGGCACAAAGGTCTTAACCTAATGTTAGTAAAAACCACACTGGTGCCGATTCCCTTGTTCACAAACTAAACTAAATTTAAGTTCAGTGCATCTTTTTCTTTCTAATTCATTAAGAAAAGGACAGAAGATAAATTTTAGTTTAGTCCTGTCAAATTAATCAGCGCTTGACGTAAATTGACGTAATTTTAGTCGGCATGTTTTTAATCACGTCTAAACTTGTATGGAGAGTGACAAGCGCTGATTAATTTGACAGGACTAAACTAAAATTTATCTTCTGTCCTTTTCTTAATGGAATAGAAAGAAAAAGATGCACTGAACTTAAATTTAGTTTAGTTTGTGAACAAGGGAATCGGCACCACTATATACAAAATTGAAACGACTGACACCTACGTGTGCAGCAATATCCAGTGAGCCAACATGGGGCTGACCCACTTATCACACAATACACTCAGGATGCTGTGGGAGCTAGCACGTATTCTACCGAGAATAGAACCACACCGTTTCCGCATAATGGCATGAAAACCATCAACCATGGCCTCGGTGAACGTCCTGGAAGCGCTACAAAAGCGTGGTAGACCCAACAGCATCCTGAATACATTGTTATACTGGACACGCAGGGCGCTGTATGCCCTCAGCGTATACCTGACCCACAGACTGCACGTGCATGTATAAAGACTGGCAGTATGCTTTGAAAAGGGTTATTTTGACTTGCGTCGTGCAACGTGCAAATCTGCGGATCAGCATATTACCTCGGACAGCCATCGCCCTGCGTTCCCTTTCTATGTCCAGATCATCATTCAGGTCATGAGTGACCCAGTGACCAGTGTTATGCCACACATGCTTTGTACCTAGGTCATTTTTCACATTCTCCAAGTCAGGTTCAGGTTTCAAGCCTGCCGGGGGTTCGAAGAAAACCGATAGGGAAATCGTGGCCCCCCTGGCAACACGGCAACTGAAGGAACACGGGTGGGTTTTAGTCAGTAAGAGTCTGACACGCCCTCCCGCTCCGCCCAGAGCGGGTGAAGTTATTTGATAATTTCCCACTCAAAAAAAAAAAAGGCACGCACCTCTGACTTTTCGGATTCATGTGCGTAGTTGTATAATTATCACTTGCTTCAAAAACGGTGAAGGAAAACATCGTGAGGAAACCGGCATGCTTGACAGATATTTCTCTATGGCATGTGAAGCGAACTCAGAGGCCCATGGGTGGCTTTACAACTCTGACACCGGATTAATCACTAACCACTCGAAAATAAGAAGAAGATTAAGAACGATTGTTGCTTGACCTCACGAACGACTATTTTCACCCTATTTTGCAGTTACGTACCTAACTTTGAATTGTGGTAGTGATGGTAGGTACACACGGCGACACATCAAGCTATTAATTTCCAGTTTATGCTGATCTCGCATTGTATAGGATTTCCGTACAATGAAAGGTCTGCTTATACAGGAAATTTATAGCTTGATATGTAGCCGTGTGTACAAGTAAATAATATATAATAGAGACCGAACCTATTACCATGAAGCCAGGAGTCTGGTTTTTTCTACCAGACTCCTGGCTGCTACTGAGAACTTCCTATTGGAAAAACCCAAAAATTCTTCACACACCCTGAAGATCGGACCCAGGACCAACAAGGCAGTAAATTTATGTTGATATTTGGTTTCTACAGTTGTTGGCCAAGATCACGAGCCTGAACGAGTCCCCCTACGTGCACGGCATCATCGTGCAGATGCCCCTGGACTCCGAACACCCCATCGACGCGCACAGGATCACTGACGCTGTGTCACCTGATAAGGATGTAGATGGGTAAATATGATAAAAGTTACAAAAAAAATGTGGCACTCCGGGAGTGCCGACAGAAGTGAAAACTTGAACAAGATCGCCTTGGTGGAAGAAAAATACTTGTATAGAACATTGTTGTTGTCCGTAACTTTTTCTAAATAAAGAGCACAATCGCGTTTAAAAAAATAATACTTCCAAAACTTTTAAAGTAAAAATGCTTGCATAGAACATTGATCCGTAACGTAATATAATTAAAGAGCACAATCGCGTTTACAAAAATGAGGTGTCATCATGGTGTCGCGAAATCATTGGTTTACTCCCATATCAAAAATGCCCAACGCGCCTAAAGAAATTTTCACTTCAAAAAAACACGTTTATGAAATGTGTCTTGGTCTGCAAAGACAAGGAAAGGTCTCTGAATAATGATTTGTCCTTTGACTTTTTGGATTCTTGTGCACCCAGTTTGATGCAGGTTTTAATGTCTAGCTGATAGGTCAAGGTTATCTTTTTGACATTCATCTGACATCCTTTCGAGGATTCAAAAATTGTACCTAAATACAAAATTTATTTTAGCAAATCCAGAACAAAAAATTATCGTTATCAACATTAACCTCCTGCACTTATCCAAATTTATCGGGGGTGTGCGCAGCACATCTCCTTCCATACTTCTTTATTAGCCCTCATCTTAGTAGCCACCCATTTTCTAGATAAGTCTTTATTTGCCTTAAACATGGTATTAAGTTGTTATAGTCTGGTTTGATATAATGTCCACATGTTTAGCTATACAGAATAATTGTATCAATTGCATGCAAAATAATTAATAAGTGGTAATACAATAATAGTCATTCAGATAGATTAATTGGTAATAAAATAATTAATACAATAATAGTCATCACAAACATTTTCATTAATACCTGTACAGGTACATACACATTTTATATTTTCAAGTTATAGAAATCATTAATGTCATAAAAATTATGTCCATTAAACCATTTATATAGTTTGTTTTTAAATGAGTTAAGATTATTTAATAATTTTGATTCTTTTGGTATTTTATTGTATACAGGGTGTCCCGTAAATAATGGATCAAACGTAACGGGTAGGTAGCTTACCTCATTTCCAACAACTGATTTGAACAGTAAAAAAAAAACCGATAAGGTAACCAAGATATTTTTTTTTTCGATTTTTACTATTTTCTGTACCAGCATTCAGTGTTTTTAATGCTGTTGCTGCAAATGGTATCATATTTAGGTGTGATTTTTGTCAAACATTTCTGAATAGTTTACTAATGTTATAAGATACCATTTTTTTAAATAACATTTTATTAGCCTTAGAAAAAAAATCTTGAATTGAAAAGTTTTGTTTTTACGATGAAAAGACCAGAATTGGAAAAATTCTCCTGTAAAAAAAATGTATGACACCAAAGTGTACCATTATTTTAAAAACTTGTAAAATTACTAAGGTTTGCAAATTGGTATAAAACTTACGCCTAGTCTTTGTCGTTACAAAGATATTGCTATGAATCTGACAGAGGTGCCAAATTACGAAATAAAATAAAATTTGAAAAAGTGTGCACAATTCAACTATTTTCTTAAAAATGTTTAGGTATCTCAGCGTATGAAAAAAATTAGGAGGTTAAATTAAAAAAAAAATACAAATAAATCGTTTATTTTGTTTTTACAGTAAATTTTGAAACTGACGTCCCCCTACGAGAATGCAAAGTCTGCACCTCCTAATAAAGGAAGCTCTTATCCGACGGACAAAATGGCTGTTGTTTATTTCTGATACAGCAGATTGGATGCGCTGACGTAATTCTTCTTCCGACGTTATTCGTTGTTTGTAAACTTTGTCTTTTAAACATCCCCAATAAAAAAAATCTAAGGGATTTAAATCCGGAGATCGCGGAGGCCACAAAATTGGTCCTAATCGGCCGATCCATCTGTCAGGGTAAGTTTCATTGAGTTGCGCCCTTACTGCCGTCGCATAGTGAGCATTCCGAGCCGATGACGTCATCTGTTGGGAATTTGGGACCGCTACCTGCGGAGTTGCACCTCACTCAGTGTGAAAGGGATAGATAGCGCCGCTTTTGTATTTTTGGTAAATCGGTGTCTTTGTGCAAGTATTTTTTTTTCTTTCACCCTTCACTCATACAGGGCTTCATTGTTGCATGATTTTATTTGTTTAGTTGACACGAATCTCTCTTCGAGTTGATACGTACGTCAGACTACTTTCGCTCCCGCTGTGCCTAACTGTTGTGTTCCTTAAAATTAAACTTGTGCTGTGTATTTGGACTTTGCTTTGCCTAACGATTTGGAACTGTTTGTGTTTTGGACGAATGACTTGGCAATCCTACGGACTTCGAAAACAATCGTTTGTGTGAGGTTGTACGTGTGTGCAGTAGTACGATGCCTCGTTACGAGTACACGCCACGGGAGAATGCCGAAATGCATTTTATCTACGGAGAAGCAAGAGGTAATGCCAGGGCGGCCGCAAGATTGTATCGTGAAAGATACCCGAACCGGGATCGACATCCCGACTATCGCGTATTCATTAGAGTGCATAACGCGCTTCTTGAGGGAAGAATTCTTGGCACCGGAGTTGGGGGTGCCAGTGAAGGGCGACCGTCACAAGTCAATGACGAAATTATTATTCGAGAAATCGAGGAAGATTCGTCGGTCTCAATTCGCGTCATAGCGCAACGCACAGGTATTCCAAGATCAACGGTACATCGAGTTCTAAAAAGGCACCGGTTGCACCCATATCACGTGCAACGTGTTCAAACGCTGACGTCACGTGATTACCCGCAAAGAGCAGCATTTTGCCAAAGGATGCTTAGAATGATACGGGCGGACCCACAGTTTTTTAATAAAATTTTATGGAGTGACGAGTCTTCATGCCGGCGAGATGGATATCTCAATTTGCATAATTTGCACAGTTGGCAGCTGGTAAACCCACATTTGATGCGAGAGGACAGGAGCTAACATCAATTTAAAATAAATTTATGGGCAGGAATAATAAATGGGCAAATAATAGGGCCCTTTGAACTACCAGCAACTCTAAACGCCGAATACTATCTGCATTTTTTAAGGAATGAGTTGCCAACGTTATTAGAAAATATTCCAGAAGACGTGCGGCAAGCAATGTGGTTACAAAATGATGGTTGCCCCGCTCACTATGCGACGGCAGTAAGGGCGCAACTCAATGAAACTTACCTTGACAGATGGATCGGCCGATTAGGACCAATTTTGTGGCCTCCGCGATCTCCAGATTTAAATCCCTTAGATTTTTTTTATTGGGGATGTTTAAAAGACAAAGTTTACAAACAACGAATAACGTCGGAAGAAGAATTACGTCAGCGCATCCAATCTGCTGTATCAGAAATAAACAACAGCCATTTTGTCCGTCGGATAAGAGCTTCCTTTATTAGGAGGTGCAGACTTTGCATTCTCGTAAGGGGACGTCAGTTTGAACATTTATTGTAAAAACAAAATAAACGATTTATTTGTATTTTTTTTTTTTAATTTAACCTCCTAATTTTTTTCATACGCTGAGATACCTAAACATTTTTAAGAAAATAGTTGAATTGTGCACACTTTTTCAAATTTTATTTTATTTCGTAATTTGGCACCTCTGTCAGATTCATAGCAATATCTTTATAACGACAAAGACTAGGCGTAAGTTTTATACCAATTTGCAAACCTTAGTAATTTTACAAGTTTTTAAAATAATGGTACATTTTGGTGTCATACATTTTTTTTACAGCAGAATTTTTCCAATTCTGGTCTTTTCATCGTAAAATCAAAACTTTTCAATTCAAGATTTTTTTTCTAAGGCTAATAAAATGTTATTTAAAGAATTGGTATCTTATAACATTAGTAAACTATTCAGAAATGTTTGACAAAAATCACACCTAAATATGATACCATTTGCAGCAACAGCATTAAAAACACTGAATGCTGGTACAGAAAATAGTAAAAATCGAAAAAAAAAAAAATATCTTGGTTACCTTATCGGTTTTTTTTTACTGTTCAAATTAGTTGTTGGAAATGAGGTAAGCTACCTACCCGTTACGTTTGATCCATTATTTACGGGACATCCTGTATACGTACACACATCACAAGGCAGCTTTTAGCATACTTGGCGGACTTAGGATTATCCTTTAATATAAGTCTGTGTGAATCCTTTGTTGGTCGAAAGATGACTTCATATGCTTTTTTGAACAATCCCTTATTATGCTTTTTTGAACAATCCCTTATTAATATACACAAATTTACAGACCTCGAATATGTAAACGATATCTTTTCTAACCATATCTTTCACACAATCCATCCATCGGTCTTCGTCTCCTGGGGGCCTACCACCAGCTCAAAAGCAGTATTATTTTAATATTACTTCAGTGGGAGAAAGAGATGGAGCTATACGTCCTGTAGAGCTTCATCTCTTTCCCACACTGAAGTAATATTAAAATAATACTGCTTTATGAGCTTATGGTAGGCCCCCTGGACATTAAAGCAAGAATCTTAAATTATACGTCATATTTCTTGACAACATTTCAGGCAATTTTTTCATCGTGATTTAAAAAAGTATTATTTACCACCAGATTGAACACAATAAACGAGGGTCGCGTGGCAGTGGGCGACCTCTCCGGCTTCATACCTTGCACGCCTGCAGGCTGCGTGGAACTGATCAAGAGAACAGGTGTCCCTATTGCCGGCAAGAACGTGGTCGTGTTGGGGCGCAGCCGTATTGTCGGCACCCCGGTCTCCGAGCTCCTGAAGTGGGAACACGCGACTGTCACCGTCTGCCATTCCAAGACTAAGAACTTGAGTGAAATTGTGAGTGGTTTCATTACTTCTTATTTGTAGTCTTATGATCAACTAGCTGTTACCTGCGACTTTGTCCGCGTGGAATTCTATACGTCAAGTTTATTTATTTGTATCACTGGCAGCTGTGAAAATCCCGCTAAAATCGGTCCTTCGGAGATTAGCCGGAACAAACAGACAGACAGACCGACAGACAAATATGTTAAAAATTGTGTATTTGTTGTATGTACCGTACATACTTTCATATGCATTAACTAAAAATCTGTTATTTTGACATTACAAACAGACACTTCAATTTTAAGATTATTTATTATTTGTATATATTTAAAGCGCCTTGTCCGGAATAGACGCATACAGTGATATAGTTTGAAGATCGATATAGTAAATCTATACTTATACGAATGTAGTATAAAACAAAATTGCTTTTCGTATCTGAGTGACCGCTTACATTTTCCAAACTACACAATGGATGAAAATTGACCTTGTGAAAATAAGGTTTTCATTATCATTTAGATCATTTATTGAGATCCGGGTTCCTGAAGGTGTATGTACAGACGCCAGCACATCAGGCTACTACAATCTGTCAAATTTATTTAATAGATTTTCAACTTTATCTTTGAAGTATAAGGTTCAAAGTTGATTGGGAAAATTTGACAGTTTCGGGTAGCTTGATGTGCCTATATTTCATTAATATTTAACTTAGAAATAGCATAAAATTATTGCACCCGTGCGAGGTAATTGCGGATCGCTACTTTTGTTTAATATATTATGTAAATATCAATGGGCTATTCTGAGTCAGTAGACTGCTGTGTCGCTAAATGTCAAATTCATTTCTCGTTTCTCTTATATTAATTTATCTTCTTACAGAAATATAATTTCAATTTCATTGTGGACACATAAATAAAACTTGGTTAATTTTTGTCCACAGACAAAGACAGCGGACATCTTGGTGGTAGCCATCGGTAGGGGCGAGATGGTGCGCGGCTCTTGGATCAAGCCGGGCGCGGTCGTGATTGACTGCGGGATCAATCCCATTGCCGGTGCGTAGTATATAAATACGTCACCATAAAACAATGGCTATTATGGCAGAACTAAAATATTTATGTTTTAAGTACCCATCTACTTACTGTGTATTGAGGTGACAATAGTCGGAACAGGCGGTTGAACCAAAACATTTGGCGGCGGCGACCGACCATCTGCAGTGCGAGTCTGAACGTTCAATTCAAAACATTTCACTGAAATGACTTATTATACGATTGTAATTTACTACCGAAACATTTGTTATTCCTGATAAGCATTTATTTCTTTTGGAATATTTTGTTGCAACAGAATTTCTTGGTCCTTTAGGAATTACATCCAATTTAGGTGTGATAACGTCCGTTACTCTTTAAAACCGGATTTTTATCTTAACTGTGTGACAGAATTTAAACTAATTTGCATAACTATCAGTAAAATTACGGCCTTATACAAATACGAAGTGTTAACCAAGACATAACTATCAGATCCCTCAAAGAAGACCGGTCAGCGTCTGGTAGGAGACGTCGCGTATGAGGAGGCCATATCCGTGGCGTCGCACGTGACGCCGGTGCCGGGCGGCGTGGGCCCCATGACCGTGGCGATGCTGATGCGCAACACCGTGCAAGCCGCGCGCCGCCAGCTGGACCGCCTGCTGGCGCCCACCTGGCCGCTCCGCCCGCTGCGCATCACGCCGCTGACGCCGCCGCCCAGGTCAGTAGTCTCATACTAGAACTCGGACTCAGGCAAACTCTCTTATAGAGAAAAGACGATTGGTCAACAGTGGAAAACATATTATACACATAATGCGAATGACATAATGTATGTTTTTGGAGATCATAAAATTGAATTCGCCGGTAATAGCAGGCTTCGGTGAATTAGTTCCTAAGATCACCATGGAAAGAAAGAAAGACAGAAAGGAAATACATTTATTTAGTACAGACTAAAAAGCACACAATACAGAGAGGGGTTATTTAAAAATTAATCGGCTTTTCCATACATTTTGACCGCGTAGGTATTGCACTTTTCTATGAAACAGCAGATTTTTTTTTAAATTCAACGCTGGGACGTTCAGAATCATGTACTGAATCCATGGTAACAGTTTTCTCGTCGATGTCCCTGCCACCCTGTATACAGCAGATAAAAAAAAAAATTATGATTAAATAAAAAGAGTTAAGTGCGATGTAAAAAATTGGAAGGGGAGTGTGCTTCACGGCTACGCCAAAAAGGCCCAGTTCAGAAAAAATGCCAGACAACTATTAATATGTGCCTTTTTTTTTTGGGTGGGAAATTATCAAATAACTTCTCCCGCTCTGGATATTTTAAACGTGCCGAGACGAGCCTGCTTCAAATTTCGCTATCATGTCTCGGCACCATTCTACCCGAACCTCCTTCTGAGCCTGCGTTAGATTTTGCGATACCAGCGTGAAACTATCTTCCTTACCCGAAAATGCCCGTGTAGAATTTCATGCACACTTCCCGATCCAATCTGCAGTACATGCTGAACCTCTTCATGTCCAATTCGCCTATTCTTTTGAATTAAAATTTTCACAGCCAGCACGTTTCGTTATGTAACAGCCATCATAGGGCGGCCACTTATTTCTTCGTCCGCCAAAATTACTGGACCATGCATAAATTCGTTGAACCAGCGGCAAACAGTCGCTTTAGAAGGACTTTTTTCTATGAACACCATTCGAAGTCTTTCAAACGATTCTTCTGGTTTTAGTCGACATTTGAAATCGTACAAAATCATTCTCGTTGTAAATTCAGTAAGACAGAGTATTTTGATTTTGCCGAAAAAAATGTGGAGGGAATTTCGAATTTGGAATATTATGTTTTTTTGTAAATAGTCATAGTTTTAATTGACATCAAAACCAGCCAGTGTCCCATAGACAAAAACTGTTAGTCGCAAAACTTTCTGAGTGACCTGTTTACGTAATCTGCTGTAACATTCGGGTCGAGTAGGTATTGAAGTTTTGTATGGGACAGCTGATTACATTTCTAACACACGGTGTATAAGTAAAATTATAATGTTTGTTATACTTGATTTTGTTGTCTCTTTCAGCGACATAGTGATCGCCCGCTCCCAGAAGCCGAAGGACATAAGCGAGTTGGCGCATGAAATTGGACTCTTCTCCAACGAAGTATCGCAGTACGGTCGCACTAAGGCGAAGATCTCGCTGTCTGTGCTGGACAGAATGAGAAACCAACAGGGCGGCAAGTACATCGTCGTTGCTGGGTAAGTTAAAATAAATAATGATGCTACTTTTTAAAGAATGTGAATCCTTTCCTTGGTCATACACTGTAGAAAATATCGTGACACGCAGACTGACTCAGAAGTCTCGCTATGAAGTCTTCGTCTTGACCGACCAAAGCACGGAACTTAACATATGTACTAGCATTAAGTGGATTCTAAAAGTTCAACTGAGAAACAATATCCGTAAAAATAATTGTTGTATTTATCTATACAAACAAATAAATAATATTTAAGTGTCTGTTTGTAATAACAAAATAACAGTTTTTTACTAAATGCATATGAAAGTACAGTCAAAACCGTTTATAACGACTTTGAAGGGACCGTCGGATTACGGTTGTTATAGCCGATACTTAGTCATTATAACCAAACACTATGTTTAGTAAACAGAAATGCTTGGGTCCTCAAAATTTCTTCGTTATAACCGGTAGGTCGTTTAAAGCGAAGTCGTTATAAACGATTTTGACTGTACTTATAAAAAAAAAACTTTTTTAAACATTTTGCTGTCTGTCTGTCTGTCTGCTTGTTCCGGCTAATCTCCGAAGCGGCTGGACCGATTTTGACGGGACTTTCACTGTCAGATAGGTGTATATGCCAGTGAAAGTGCCTAAGTTACTCATTATAACATTACCATGTTATAAGGAGTAACTTAGGATACTATTATTTTAGAAAAAACCACGCGGGCTGCAGCTTGATGTAATTATGAATGACCTATCGTCAAACGATGCCCCATTGTTCTCTATACCTACCGGTTACGATAATAATGGATGTTTAATTATAATTAACCTATGGCAATATACTTTAATGATGTGGGCACTTTACTAGGCGTATTTATCAAAATATTTGCGTTACTTGGGCAGTATGAAATATAGCTATAAAAAATTAAGTTAATTTTTTATTAACGAAATAGAAAGAAAGAAAAGAAAGAAAAAACGTTTATTTGCGGTAAACATGACGCAACAAAAAAAATATTACATTACAAAAATGAGAAAAAGTTGGGGGAAGCATGCGTCACATCCACGCAAATCGGCTATCGCTCAGCATTATGCTACGACCCTGTGCAAGACAGAGCCCCAGCGCTAGTTTTCAGCGACAGCCGGCGCCGACGTAATGACGTCGACCGGTGCAGCAAACAAATATTAATTAAGACGCTGTACCAGTACAGCGTACTTAAAGAAAAATAATTTAGAGGCAACTAAATACACAACGGATATATAACTGATGAATATAACTGATATACTAAATAGATATAAAAGATAAAAATAAATAGACATACTTTATTGTATGTTACGAGAATATCATCCTCAAAAAACGTTTTACGTTTTATATAGTGGCAACATAACGCAAATAGCGCGAATATATGTGCAAATCATGGCGTTATTTAGCAATACATGCATGATGGTTCTATTTTGAAGACCATGAAATATCGTGAGATACGTTATAACCTGTAATTTCTCCCCTACAGCATTACCCCGACTCCCCTGGGCGAGGGTAAGAGCACAACCCTCCTGGGTTTGGTGCAGGCTCTGTCGGCGCATCGCGGTCGTAACTCGTTCGCCGTCATGCGCCAGCCCAGCCAGGGACCTACCTTCGGAGTCAAGGGGGGCGCGGCCGGTGGCGGGTACTCTCAGGTATGTGCTTAGATAATTGTATAATAGGATAGTTGCTTAGGTAAAAAAAAAAAAAAACTATTTAATCCGTCTTTCAGATAAAAAAAAATATATTAGACACGTATTTTTTGCTTTATCATATTAATCAAAAATAACTCAGAAAACACTCATTAAAGTTGGGGAGTGGGGGCTCGCTACGTCACAATACAGTATTAAATCTAGCAAGGCGTGACGTTATGCTACATTTTAACTCAATGTATCGCCGTAATCTTTTGATTACGTCAAAGAAGAAAAAATACGTGTTTGGTATTTTTTAATAATCTACAAGACGGATAAAAAAATTTAAGCACAGGCCTATTATTTGAATTATTTAATAGTTATTCATGCAACTGTTGTATAATAAGGGGTATTAAAACACGAATGTGGGTATCACATGAGTGTTTTAATACCTAATTATATATATACAGTTGCATACAAGACTTCATCTACACCCATGATATGAATCCTCTATAAAAGGTTCCGAAACCATTGGGTGTTTCTGTTTGTAATTCAAGATCGAGAATAAAAAAAACCACGAAATTCAGTACAACTACACGTATGAATGTCGCCTGCAGCAGCACATCGCCGCACATGCGCTGCGGCGGGTGCTGCTGTCCCCCGCTTAAACGTTGAAAAGAGTTGCTTAATGAAATTTAGTACAACATTATAACACTCGTTTGGATGATATTATGGTTACTATGACACTGGCTGTTTTAATATTGGCAATAAGCTAACTGTTTCAGAAACTCCTATAGAGGTTTTATAGCATGGGTGTAGATAAAGTACCTATACTCCGTTTGAAATAAGATTAGACATTTAACTAAACCTTTTTTACAGTCCGTTCAACCGATTTTGACTTCTATTGCGTTGTTAGCACGACAAATGACAGCTGCAGTAAACAGTTGGTTTGTAACCACTTTTTTTGCTTTTAATGCCATCCTTATGCCTACGGTATAGAAGTCAAAATCGGTTGAACGGACTGTAAAAAAGGTTTGTTTAAATGCCTAATCTTATTTCAAACGGAGTATAGTTTAATAGAGAAGTGTATCACAATTAGACTTATAGTTGATGGTCCGCAACTAGGTCATAATTATCTGACAAAACAGTAATTAGAATCATATCATAATGCACTTGTACCCTTGGCCCGAGAATTCCTGGCACCCTCGGCGAAAGGCTGGAATGGCGCCCTTTTAAGAAAATTCGTGACAAAATATAACACATACAATGTTCTTTTTTTTGTGTGGTTAGGGACTAACCTGGTGTCAGAGTTTTAAAGCCGCCCATGGGTTCTGACTTGGCTTCACATGTCGTCGAGAAATATCTCTCTGGCGCGATCGGTACAGCCATCGCGGTCAAACTATAATAGTCAAATTAATTTTGAACAAAACATTATAACATACAACAAGAGAAGCAATAAATTTGAAATTGCGATTTTTTTTACCAATGGATTGGCCTCGACTCGCTTTTGATTTCCAGATGAATCGTACCGACGATGGTTTCGTAAATGTCCATGAGCGCATTTTGGTAGAAAAATGGGTAAAAAATTGACAACATACGGGATAACAAGTTGTAGGCTAATAAAAACATTATTTTATCATTTCGATGCCGCCGATTGCCGCCCTCCTAATACGAGCGCCCTAGGCCGTCGCCTAGTTCGCCTATATGAACGGGCCGGCCCTGCTTGCACCCTGACCTCCGTGACTTATTATTGCGCAATACCTACTTTTAATACACCCCTTAGACAGATAATCAATAATATGGCGCAGTTTTGCTTATTAGTATTGGGTTATAAAATATTAATACGCGCCCGATGGGATTTCCCAGCGGCAAAAATAATTAATTTCCTTACAAGCTTTTAACCCCCTATTTGACCAATTTAGGGGATGAATTTTAACAATTTCGACTCCACCCACTTTCCAAAGAACTCATACGCCATGCCGCCATACATATTGGAAGTGAACCCTCCGGGAGTGTTACCGGCATTACGTTTGCGCTAAAGTTAACCATCGCGGACGGTTAACGGATTAGTTTTAAAACACTGTAAAACGAAGTAAAATAGTGTTTTCAAGAGGTCTTGAAGCAATACATAGTTTCCAACCTTCAAATTTTTTTGTAAACGTGAAATTTTTTTTTAAAAAAATGCTTTGGTTTTAAAACCAACGCTTATACTAATAAATCTTGTTAAAATATACATCAGATGTTATTTTCACGGTTTATAATGCTGTATTCGGTAAGAAAAACCTACATTTTAAATGAGCTCAGCTCCCGGTATCCCAGATGCGACAAGGTGAACCCTCTTTTTTTTTTTTTTTTTTTTTTTTTGGGTGGGAAATCATCAAATGACTTCTCCCGCTCTGGGCGGAGCGGGAGGGCGTGTCAGACTCTTACTGACTAAAACCCACCCGTGTTCCTTCAGTTGCCGTGTTGCCAGGGGGCCACGATTTCCCTATCGGTTTTCTTCGAACCCCCGGCAGGCATTGGCCCTAGCGGACCCCGTCAATTCTGCTGACATCTCTTTGAGGCGCGCGTGGAACACAACGCGCCGTCGACCCGGGCTTGGTCCTTATCGGACGGCGAGCTACCCATTGCTCACCGTCCGCAAGCCCGCGCCTACGGTGGCCGGAAATCCTCTCGTGACTCCCGACGCCCAGGGCGTCTCCTGCTGCGGCGGTTAGGGGCGCGAGGGCGCGAAATTTGCCTTTCCCTCACGCGCTCCGTCTCCTCCTTCGCGAGCATTACTGCTTCGCAGAACGAGGTGACGGCCTGCCATTTCCTCTCGCTCCGTAGCATGGCCCGAATCAGGGCCGGACGCGAGAGATCACCGCCGCCGATCGCTTCCACGAGGACACGGCGATGCTCTGCCCAAGCCGGGCAGACCTCCACCGTATGCTCCACCGTGTCCTCCGGGCGATCCACACAGTGATGACACCCGGGCGTTTCCTCCCGCTTTATCCTGAACAGGTACCTCCCGAAACAGCCGTGTCCGGTGAGCACCTGTGTCAGGCGGAAGGTGAGGACGCCGTGGCGCCTCTCTAGCCACTCCTCAAAGAGGGGTCTTATCGCCGCAATTGCGGCGTGCCCAAAGGTGAACCCTCTAGGAGGGCTTGTCGCGAACTCGAACACGGCGTGTTGCCACACCAAGCGGCGAGCGCAGACACAGCGTATATCGTCATCCTGAGGATGCCTCGTTGAGAGGTGAAACACGTGTCGATTTATTTCAGGGGTATTTTATGACTCTTTAGAAATAGCTAAGCGGAACAGGTTACTAAATATATCCACTTCTATTGTATTTTTTCAAGTAGATTGTGTTTTTTTTTCTGTATCTATCCGTGGCATCACTGCGGGCCCTATCAGAATACCAGCGCTGCGACATTTATTTTTAAATGACGCAGCATCATGCTGAGATAGGAGCCTTTTGGCCTTGTACAGGACTTTCTGCTTTCATTTTACTTTGTTTTTTATTTTATTTTTTACTCATGTTTAGTTAGTTGTTTTTGTTAAGATAAGTTTAATTTGTGATCTGTTCGAGTCCCAATAAATACTTTTTTTTTTCTTTTACTCTTGACAACATAATTTTCCATCTCCTCAGGTCATTCCCATGGAGGAGTTCAACCTGCACTTAACAGGTGACATCCACGCAGTGACAGCCGCCAACAATCTACTCGCGGCCCAGATGGATGCCAGGATCTTCCACGAGCTGACGCAGAAGGACGGGCCCCTGTACGACAGACTGGTGCCCAAGGTCAAGGGAGCCAGAAAGTTCTCCCCCATACAGCTGAGGAGGCTGAAGAGATTGGGCATCAGCAAGACCGACCCTGATACGCTGACGGAAGGAGAGAAGTCCAAATTCGCGAGGCTCAACATTGATACATCGAAGATTATGTGGAATAGAGGTGGGTTTTCCTTTATTTGTTAATAATAATTTATAACTAGTTAATAATAATTATAAAAACCGGTCATATCATTTTAAATTTTCATTGGCGAGGCCTATATTCGTCAGAGAATTATAACACTGCGGTGTAGAATATTGCAGTTTTAGGTCAGCGCCATCTCGTGACCAATAGTGGAACTAATGTAATTTTTGTTGATGATTTCTGAAGAAGTGTGCTATTTAGAGACATTGTTTTAATTTTACTGTAATCTAAACGTAAACTTCTATCACCCCAGCGTTCCCACGGAGCCCATTCGCGTGTCCACGCGCGTAAACACGCGACGGATGCACGTCGCGGGCACCCGTTTAACGCAGTATCAGGCCTTAGGGTGATCGTACCACCAACGCCATTTTATACTACCTTTTTTATTAATTGCCATGTTAGAAGCTTATAATACGTATGACTTATTCCTCGTAAATACACTTTTGAAAATTACGTTTGTACGGGAACCACAAAAAAAATGGCTAACGGTAATCTCATACAGCTCGCTTCTTAGCACCACTTTACGCATACATAGGTCCTTAAATTATGAAACACGGAAGAACCCACTCATCGAAACAAAAAAATATTAAGGTTGGTATTATTGAGTTGAATTGGTGTTCATTCTCATGGGAACAAAAACTAAAAAATCCCAATTATTGTAGATTCGTTGGTTTTTCTCGAAAGTCACAATCCATTCATTGACATCACAAATTGATGACAAATGTGATTCTTACCGCAATAAAGGACGCCACTGTATCTAAAATATAATTCCTTGGCCCCAACCATCTGGGAAGCGTGAAGGATAGAATATGAAATTACTTGTTACTCACATAGCATCTTTTAGGGTTCCGTAGTAAACAAGGAACCCTTATTGTTTCGTCTTGTCCGTCTATCTGTCTGTCCGCGGTCTAGCTCCTCTTAGTACTAAAAAGCTGTAATTTGGCATAGAAATACATATTAATTACGCTTCTATTCTTAGGGTACCTACACGTAAAATGGTGATGTTTATTTTTTCTATCCCATGGTGTGGAAAGGAAAGGAAAGGTCATTGGAAAGGTCCTTCAAAAACATTGTGAGTATGTGAAGGCCATTTTTGGATTCAAGGATCCGTTTGCGAAAGATTAAGCGTTAAAGTGCCGAGTTTTGTTAGAGTCAAGTGTCGTCGTCCCCGCCAGCTAAATGATTGGTTTTGGATGTGTGAAAAAAATCACAGCAGTAGTTTATATAACGAAATTAAAAGGAAAACTATCACAGCTAAGTAGGCTCTACAAGTTAACGAGTAATAATCGACCAACTTATATTTGCAGTTGCAAAAACATATTTTCCCATACATTCCGTATGGGAGAACATGTTTTTCAACTACAAAGTTAAGTTTGTTTTTGGGATGAATTCATCCCATCTACGGAACCCTTCATTGTGCGTGGTCCAACATGCACTTGGTCGGCTTTTTTTTATTTGTACTCGTGTCGTTGCGAAAAACGGGATCCATCATTCTCCATGTGATTCTCATGAACCTTCATGGGCTCTCCATGGATCTTAGGCTGAAATAAAGTTTTATTTCATAAAAAATAAAAATCCGACTTTTTATGCGTCAGAGTTTTATGACCGCTTTTAGTTAATATAATACACTAACTGAGGTAAACCTGTTCCCTAATTGCGAAACATGCTTTCAATTACAATCATAGGGTTTTGAAGAATATCATTAATCCATTCCTTCATAGGTTAGAAAAAAAATCTGCTCAACAACGTAGGTAAATAACGCAATGGACGTGGATGAACTGTCAAAATAAAAGACGTTCCGATCAATTGTCATTTTATGTGTGTTACGCAAATACTCCGCCGGACATTCTTAAACCCCCACTACACTTCTCGCGAAGTTGCTTCGACGAACTACCTACTTATCGAAGTTGACCGAAGTCCGAAGTACGAGACTACACACTCGTGCGAAGAACTACAGGACGCTTCAAGCTCTTTGACTTGGGCGCAAAAGCCGACAACGATTGAAAGTAGGCCAAAGCGGGAGGAGGTTGCACGAAACGAATCGAAGTGCTCTTCTACACTCTCGTATTCGCTTAACGTCGAGCAACTTCGTGAGTAGTGTAGTGCAGGCTAAATCTCAGTAGAAAAATGTGGTGAACTTTGTTTGGTTCCTTCTTTGTATAATGACGACGCCACGCAATAACTGGGTAGTGACAAAAAGCTCCATGCTTTTTGTCACTACTTTTTGGCAAGGTTTAAAAAAGAGTTCAAATATTTAGGGAGCATTAGAATTCATAGAAAAGTTCAACGAGAGTCGATGCTTAAATGTAGGTCCGGCGCACTTTTCTCATCGTTCGGCGATCGTTTGGCGCTCGAATGACTAAACAGGGGTGCGCTGTGTTGGTAAACATTTGTGCAATGAAGTTAAAAACCGAAAGCTCAGAATAGATGGCAGCACAGTTGTACGTCTTTAACTTTTGTTCGTTTACTTTTGTGTCGATCACAAATTATACGAAAACTAGATAAATATGTATGAGACTTGCGAGTGTAACACTATTAAAAGACGAGCTAAGAACAGGGGAAGCGTCTACCACTGGTAAAAAAGCACCTTTAGTGGAAAAGTCAATAAATTATGAACGTTTTATATTTTATAAGTTATTTTGTGTTTGTTGACTTTAAGTTCGTTTTTTGTTAAAGACGAGGCGTACGATAGAAATAACCTGATCAGAGTTGAAAACCAACTCGGGCATTATCTTCCTAACTGAAAAACCTCAGAGATAGCAATTCTAGCATTGATCTAATGTGATCATATAAACACACAAATACGAGTACTTTACTATAATTTACATAATATCACATCACAAGTGCCTGTATGTAATGAAAACAGACTAAGTTCTCTTGGGAGTATCACCTATAAACTACTTTCTCGCATAAAAGGCTTAAAGGATAGCACATCGTTTCGACGAAATATCGGTATCCAATTTTTTTTGGAGAGCTTTCTCCCACAGTTTTCTTCTAGTAACATCTTTGGCAAATACATGGGTCCCCGTATTTTAGCAGTAAACAGCTACGCAACTAGGCTCAATAATTAATTATGCGTAAAAGAAGTCAAATTATAAGACGCTGGACATCAGTGCCATCTGAATTGAGCAAGTGGCAGTTTTTAACCCCATTGTTTTATGAAATGTATTAAAAAAAGATGGCGGGCCTATTTTCGATTTCGGCCACGCGCCAATAGAACCTTGTAGTGTTGTAACCATGAAGAATAAAACATTCCATTTTTATTTTCAGTCGTGGACCTCAACGACAGGTACCTCCGTAAGATCACCGTGGGCCAATCACCCACAGAGAAGGGCTTCACCCGCGAGACCGCGTTCGACATCTCTGTGGCTTCCGAGATCATGGCCATCCTCGCGCTGGGCAAGGATGTCGAGGACATCAAGGAGAGGCTCGCGAGCATGGTGGTTGCGCTCGACAAGAGTGGCAACCCTGTTACTGCTGATGATTTGGTAAGTTTTTACCGGTGTAACTACAGGTAATGAGACATTTCATCTTTGTTTCTTGAACGCCAACACTTCCGCGATGCTTCAGGTGTTGCAGATGTCGAAGGGCTTGCCGTCAGGCCAGCTTAATTGCCACTTAATTAAAAAAAAAATACTGCTGGTAGTGTCGCCACACTCCCGTATAAGAGCTAAACAAACATTTAGCTACAATGTTGCAGCAACGTAATTCTATGTTGCTGGAAACATATTGCAACCAACATTGTTGTAGCGTTACTAACAGCAATGTTGAACAATTTTTGCTCCTCTATTATTCCTACTTGCTACTACTACTCTATTATTACTACTTGGACTATTTTAAAACTATATGGCGTTTTTATTATTAGTTAATTGTCTAATCTTCACAAGAGTGGTTCTTTTTTATTAAAGTAAAAAAAATACTAAACAAATGATGAAAAGATTAATTTTAAATAGTTCCGATCATCACGATGTCAACAGTTTTAAAAACCTATTTTTGAAGTGAAAGTTCTTTAGGCGCGTTGGGCATTTTTGAGATGGGACTAAATCATTGATTTCGCGACACTGTTACGGAATTTACCGACACCGTGGAGTAAAAGACATCAACGCATTGATTACCGCGGTGCCGATTTTTTTTCAAGTTTTCACTTTTGTCGGCACTTCCGGAATGCCACTGTTTTTTTTCTGGTAGTTGGCGATACCTATCAAATCTGTTAATTTTCGCCAGTTAATTAAAAAAGGCTCTATAGCTATACTCAAACTCCCAACCTTCTCCACAGGGTATGACCGGTGCTCTCCTCGTGTTACTTCGCGACGCGTTCGAGCCAACCCTGATGCAGTCCTTAGAGGGCACTCCAGTGCTGGTCCACACTGGCCCATTCGCCAACATCGCCCACGGCTGCTCGTCCATACTGGCCGACAAGATCGCCATGAAACTGGCTGGAGAGAACGGATATGTTGCTACTGAGGCTGGATTCGGTTCTGATATTGGTAAGACCTCTTGTGTTGAAGCTGTGAACTTTTATTATGCTTTTATATATTTTTAGTATTCTCACTCTCTTTTTACAATGGTTTCCAGAGTCTGGATTCTCGAGAATGCAGAAATTGTGAGCTTAATATTGACTTGAATAAAACACAAATTAGTAATTTCGGGAAGTTACCAGGAACGTTATTGAGTGATTATGCTGTGGAGGGGTTTAAAATATGGAAATTAAAGCTTGTTCTTGATTACTCCTTATAACTCTGATGCACAGTGGCACGTCTATTGGCCAGAATTATGTAACAAAACCAATGAAATGTTGTCCAGGCATGGAGAAGTTCTTCGACATAAAGTGCCGAGCGAGCGGCGACACCCCGCACTGCGCGGTGATCGTGTCCACGGTGCGCGCGCTCAAGATGCACGGCGGGGGGCCGCCCGTCGCGCCCGGCACGCCGCTGCACGACGTGTACGTGCAGGTAACTACTACGCCACCGTATTGTCTAACAGCGGAATAGTTATGTGTGCAACAAGAGAGCAAAGTAGGTTTTTGCTGCGAGTGTTGATTTTGAATCCTGAGCGCAGCGAGGGATTCAAAGACACGAGATGCAAATAACTTTGGTCTCGTCTAACACATACAACTTTTCACCTCAGCAGCGAGAACATATCAATATTATCAAAATTTATTATTCGTAGTATCTAAAGGTAAAAAAATACAACATGGTAAACATTTAACCACATGACGTATATTTGTAAAACAAAAAAGTTAAAAGTAAAATGATTGCACTGACATTCTTTTTAAAAATGCAATAAGTTTGGGATAGGTTTCAATGTACACGACGACATCTTTTGTCTTTATTGTGGCTTTCAACATTGAGTAAATAGGTACTCCACATTGTAAATGGTTGCCTCGTTTGTGATAATTTAATGAAGTACGATAACAGTACAGTCTCCGAAAAAGTTTTTGCACCCTTTGTATTATCTCCATTCTCGGATATTTTTCGCGAGACTTTTCAGGCAGGAAACTAAGTTCTGCATTTTTTTACATGCTGCTTTAATTCTTCCGGTGGTAAATAGCAGACTTCGTCACTGGACTTACTTATATTTCTTCATTATTATTTTATATTAAAACCAACGTGTATCGAACTTTGTGGCTAGCTCAAAAGATAAAAACAATAAAATAAAAAAATCCCGCTAATTTTTAAAGATGCGTTCTGAAACTGCACCCGCAGTATTCTGCCAAAATATTAAAGATTGTTAAACCAATAAATAATTATGTAGATACATGATAAACTTCGTATTTATTTCTTCAACATTATCTTTATTTGATAAAAATATATAATTCTATTATTTAGAAAAACATATAATAATTTACTTAAAACCTTAACAGATGATTTGCAATTTTACGGAAATATGTGTTTCCGAACGTTTTGATTGTATCTTTTTTGGGTCTATTAAGTATGGAATTTAAAAATCGAACTTCGAATCGATTTGTTTTATCTCTCGTTTTTTTCGTATCGAAGTGAAAGTGACAGAACAGAGTGAAGTTTAAATCTTTCGAATTTTATGAGTAGACCCAGTACTGTTCTCGGAATTAAAAAATAAATAGTTAAAAAGTTACTTTGTCTCACGCTCGCAGCAAAATCGAATTTTGCTCACTGTCTTTACACAGCAAAACCTGCTTGTTTGAGGTGCTGAGGTGAAAAAGTATTTTCACACCACCCGCTCGATAATGTAAAACTATATTATCTCATGCAAACCTAATCTAAAGTAAGTCAATGGTGCCGATTCCCTTGTTCACAAACTAAACTAAATTTAAGTTCAGTGCATCTTTTTCTTTCTATTTCATTAAGAAAAGGACAGAAGATAAATTTTAGTTTAGTCCTGTCAAATTAATCAGCGCTTGACGTAAATTGACGTAATTTTAGTTGGCAAATTTTTAATCACGTCTAAACTTGTATGGAGTAGTGACAGGCGCTGATTAATTTGACAGAACTAAACTAAAATTTATCTTCTGTCCTTTTCTTAATGAAATAGAAAGAAAAAGATGCACTGAACTTAAATTTAGTTTAGTTTGTGAACAAGGGAATCGGCACCATTATAACCCTAGGGTCTAGCCGGGCAATAATACTGTAGTAAATTTCTTTATAATGTAAAATTACAATAATGTAACCCAACGTATTAAAAATTTGCCAACGTATAATTATTTGGCGTGTGCTGCGAAAACTATTGATGATACATAAAATAATGTACTACATGTTTATAGTACTTATCATTACATTATACATAGTTAAGTTACAATAACCGTTTTTTGTTCAAATTAGTCTATCAGAACACGGGTAGAATCAAAAGATCATGATGTTTGTATCATGATGTAAATCCTTATCCAACTAAATATTAGAAAGTTCGCTAAGCAAAAACGAAGTAACAGCGCAGGCCGGCGAAGCGAAGGAACAAGAAATTTCAATTCAAACACAAAATATTTTATTTCACATAAACCTACATGGGCACTTATGAAACGTCAGAAGCTAGGTGCACGGTTCCAATTGGTCGCTTCCTATGGAGAAGAGCCGGCAAGAAACTCCACGGTTACTCTTTTAAAAATAAATGGTTTTTACAATGTTTTCAAATGACAGTGCTAACAGGTATGAGAGAACAGTGTAGGCCTATCAACAAGTACCAGGTACTTAGCAAAATAGAAAATGGTCCACAAGTCTACAGCCTACAACATTTTTAGATTCACAAAATCTAAAAGAAAATATTCTATTTAAAAGATAAATAAAATAATAAAAATAAGGACCTATTTAAACCAAATGACATGCCACTACAGCTGTAATAAATCTAATTTGATAAAAATTACCAGTGTCGCGTTGCAGTAGTCTGCACGAGGCTGTATGAGCAACCGGCATTAAAATATAAATCTTAATCAGGCTAATGGTACAAAATTACGTGTTTTTCAGGAAAATCTGGAGCTTTTGAGCAAAGGCCTGTGCAACTTGGGCAAACATATCAGCAACGGGAACAAGTTCGGCGTGCCGGTCGTAGTGGCCGTCAACAAACACGGGTCAGTTCTTATTTATTAAAACTATTATGTTTATGTAGCCAAAAATTCTAAGTTTTACTTGGACATCTCTGACATCGGCGAAGGAAAACACCATGACGAAATCTAGACTCTCTGGGTAATTTATATAAATTTGAAATCGCCAACCCATCTTGAGCGCGCGTGGTGATCAATGCTCGTGCCTTCTCTGTGTGAGAAGAGGCCTTTGCCCTGCCCTGCTGAGGAACAATTTTTTTTAAAATGTTCTTCGGTGATTAAGTCAATAATGGTGCCGATTCCTTTGTTCACAAACTAAACTAAATTTAAGTTCAATGCATCTTTTTCTTTCTATTTCATTAAGAAAAGGACAGAAGATAAATTTTAGTTTAGTCCTGTCAAATTAATCAGCGCTTGACGTAAATTGACGTAATTTTAGTCGGCAAGTTTTTAATCACGTCTAAACTTGTATGGAGAGTGACAGGCGCTGATTAATTTGACAGGACTAAACTAAAATTTATCCTCTGTCCTTTTCTTAATGAAATAGAAAGAAAAAGATGCACTGAACTTAAATTTAGTTTAGTTTGTGAACAAGGGAATCGGCACCATTGTGCAACATTTAACTTGTGCATATAGCTAAATAGTTATTTATGCAACTGTCGTATAATAAGAGGTATTAAAACACGAATGTGGGATTAGCACAAGACTGATTTAATACCTAATTATGTACAGTTGTATACAAGACTTTATCTACACTCATGATATAAATCCTCTATAAAAGGTTCTGAAACCATAGGGTGTTGTACATACGCCTTTTCATATTGTTTTATCGACTTTTATGGTAATAATTGGTTAGAAATGTCCTTTGCTGCATTAGAAATATCTGGTGGTGTGTTATCAAAGCTGTATCACTCATTTTTGTAAACAACAAAGTAATAAATTTTTGCAATACTAGTATCGAACAAAAATACGGAAAGGATACGACGTGAATTTGAATAACCTATAAGTTTTTGAAGTGAAAACTTCATTAGCATCGTTGATTTGAAAGTCGATGAAACGAAAAAGCGACAGTAAAAAAGAGACAGACATAATTCATAAGATTTGACGTGGGAGAAAATGAGATAGGAAGCATTATACAGTGTTTCTTATGTTCGTGGTTCTCTGAAGCTGAAGAGTTTGTTTGTTTACTTGAACGTGCTAATCTCAGGAACTACTGGTCCGATTTAAACAATTATTTCCGTGTTAGATAGCCCATTTATTGAGAAAGGCTATAGGCTATATATCATCACGCTAAGACCAAAAGGAGCGGAGCACCAATGAAGAATGTTTCAAAATCGGGGGTTTTATTTTCCTTATGAGAGCTAAAATGACATCGCAGCAAAATAATGATCAAGTAGTACTGCGCGCTCATTTATGATGTGCAAAGCTAGGCAAGTTATGAGGGGGAATAAGATTATAAGACCCAGTACTTTTACCTAACGTTTTAAAGTTCCACTTTTACTGATAAAAGCGTGATGTATGCTGTTGCGGACTTTTTTTTAGAACTTTTAAATATAAACAATTCTGTCATACATGATTTATTTTTTTCATTTTCTTGAAGCCAAAATTTTTGAAGGTTTCACTTTGTACCACGTGTGAATTGCACACATGTTTTTTTTGTGTAGAGTATTTATATGTTTTTTTTTTATTCAATAAATCAACCAATAAGAGTCATAGTGTTAGTAACTTACAAAATACGTTAGTAAAACATTAACACAGATACAATTTGTGACAAAACATGAATACAGAAACAATTTAAAACATCACTGCTGCAAGGTGACAGGCTCAGCCGATACCTTGCAGCAGTGGTTCACAAACGCACAATCTAGCCTGCTTGCTATCATAGACAGGAAGCTGTTGGTGCTGCCCCGCACCCTACTAACTAAAGATGCGCACCGCTTTCGCATCACTAGAAGCAGTCAACGCGTGCTTCAGCAAACATCCCTGATGCGCTGCAGTATCGAGGCAACCCCATCAGCACCCTGATTGCGATATTGGATTGTATTGGATAGCATGGATGTTGATAAATAAATAAAAACCTTTCTAAAGCATTGAAAGTTGTTGACATTATTTTATCATTTACAGCAACGACTCACCCGCTGAACTAAACATGGTGAAAGACTTCGCGCTCAAGAACGGCGCGTTCAGGGCCGTATTATGTGACCACTGGGCCAAGGGTGGCCTCGGAGCCCTAGAGCTGGCAGACGCCGTCATTGAGGCCTGCGACTCCAACTCCAAGTTCGGCTTCCTGTACCCACTGCAGCTCTCCATCCAGGACAAGATCCAGGTCATTGCGAAGGAGATGTACGGCGCAGGTCAGGTCGAGTACACTGATGAAGTACTCGAAAAGATCAAGGCGTTTACTGAGAAGGTATTACAACTTTTTTCATAACATAATGTTATGCCTGTTTACCCCCAAGGGTTAGAAGGGGTTACATATTGTAAGTACACCCACATTTCGCCAGTTATGTTCAAGTCCCATGTAATACGGGGCGAGCCTATTGGGCACCAATCCAAACTCCGGGCTATTACTGATTGAAAAACCCAACAATACTCTGCCTGACACTGGTCAGGCAGAGTATTGTTGGGTACTGACCCTAATTGTATAACTTATTTTCGTAAACAATTATGCCTAATTTGTTTCATTTTGACAGTTCAACAACATTCATTGCCTTATTTACGTTGTTGAACAAATTTTTTTTCCTTCTTATGAAACAATGGATTAGCAATCTGTTTCAAATTGAAACAGATTGTGATCGTGTTGCTTTTAGGGTACTGATTTATAACCCGACAAAATTAAATCAACTTAAAACGTATGTTGTGGCCATATCTCTATTGACCAACACGTTTAGGCGGCATTCGTTCAGTATGAAAGTACCTATTGTTCCACTGCTAAACAAATCAACATTGCAACTCTTAAAAAAAACTTTTTACAAAAAAAAAACAACCGACCTCCAAAAAAAAACATTAAAAAGTGAAAAATAACTTTAATTTCGGAAGTCGGTGTCTTGGGTTTTGTATTTTCGTTTTTTGCCACCGACTTCCGAAATTAAAGTTATTTTTCACTTTTTAATGTTTTTTTTTGGAGGTCGGTTGTTTTTTTTTTGTAAAAAGTTTTTATTTTTCACTTTTTAGTTGTGGTACCTACCCCACACACATTCGAATACCACTACCTGCTACCAGTGACAGAAACTTATCAGATCATCTACATAATAAGTGGGAAAAAAATACGTATTTTGTAGCTAACTCAAAAACTATCCAAGCAAAGTTAATAAAATTTATATGGGACCAATTCGAGAGCACACCCTTTCAAACAAAAAAAGATTTTTTAAATTCGGTCCACAATTGACGGAGAAATCGGTGGACATACATAAAAAAAAAAAAAAAAAACAAACATACGCGACGAACATATAACCTCCTCCTTTTTGGAAGTCGGTTAAATACAGACGAAACTAAACAAACTTAACCGCGTACGTCCGCTTTGATGCTCTCGTGGACTAGTGAAAGATTATTTAAATTCAAGTTTTATTTAAACTTTCGCAAGGTTGTTATTGGTTTGGCAGTAAATACCGCGCTGCCGTGCGCTACGCCAGGTCTGCGGCTGCTCTAAAACGAACTGTTACGCATGAAACAAGAAAATATTCCTGTCTATAATGTGCCTTGTTGGTAAAATTAATTAAGTAGAAAGAACGATAATGTTGCCGATTCTCTAGTCACAAATGCCTCTAAACTAGACAAAAAAATCACCAAAATTTTGTTTATTCCTGTCAAACGACGATTTCCCATTCTGAAATAGACTAAAGTGACACAACTTAACTATATTTTGGTTTGACAGCACTAAGATGATAAGTACTGAGATATTAATTTAGTGAAAATGGCAATAATGCCATTCTGAATTTGACGTTTTTCACCTAAAATTTAGATTTTCTAACTAAAGCTGTCTTTTTAATCGCGACTGAAAACGTGTGGAATATAATTGGTTGTCATGAACTTTAATTCACACCAACACCTCGACTTCAGATGCAAAAACAGTACTGAATCTTTTTTTTCCTTTCGCTTATATCTCGAAAACGGTGTGTCCTTTCGCAAAAATAATGAAAATTTCGACCCCTTTTATAAAACTCTTAAAGCCTTTTTTTTTGGGTGGGAAATGATCAAATAACTTCTCCCGCTCTGGGCGGAGCGGAAGGGCGTGTCAGGCTCTTACTGACTAAAACCCACCCGTGTTCCTTCTGTTGCCCTGTTGCCGGGGGCCACGATTTCCCTATCGGTTTTTTTCGAACCTCCGGCAGGCATTGGCCCTAGCGGACCCCGTCAATTCTGCTGACATCTCTTTGAGGCGCGCGTGGAACACAACGCGCCGTCGACCCGGGCTTGGTCCTTATCGGACGGCGAACTACCCATTGCTCACCGACCGCAAGCCCGCGCCTACGGTGGCCGGAAATCGGCTCGGGATTCCCGCCCCGGGCGTCTCCTCCTGCGGCGGTTAGGGGCGTGAAGGCGCGAAGTTTGCCTCTCCCTCACGCGTTCCGCCTCCTCCTTCGCGAGCATTACCGCTTCGCAGAAGGAGGTGACGGCCTGCCATTTCCTCTCGCTCCGTACCATGGCCTGAACCAGGGCCGGACGCGAGAGATCACCGCCGCCGATCGCCTCTACGAGGACACGGCGTTGCTCCGCCCAAGCCGGGTAGACCTCCACCGTAACTCTTAAAGCCCTAACACTCTAAAAGTGAAAAATTCCATCTAAAAAGATTCAAATGGTTAGGTATCACGTGTGGAGTCGCGATTGTCAAATTCGATTTAGATGTGTCAAAATTATTTTTAAATTTAGAGAATAAATTTTGCAGAATAGCTTTGAGATTCTTATAGTCAAAAGTAAGGAATTTTAGTGATAGTTTAGTTCGGTGTACAAGAGAATCGGCACTATTGTCGCGGCGACATACTTTATGATTCAGACAAATATATTTTTGTTTTATGATTTCCAGTGGGTTGTTCGTGGGAGTGGGTTTTTCGATGGGTTTTATTTTTTACCTAACTGCTCCAGAAGGAGGGTAGTGTTTTTCGAGAGTACGTATGTATGTATGTATGTCTATTTCTTTGGCACGCTCTGTAGCCTAAACGACTTAAAAGATTTTAACATATGAGGTGTCGTTAGATTCGTCTTAATAGTGGGAGTGACATAGGCTATATAATTTTAATATATTGCATCTGGAAAGACAAAAAAAAACCTTTTTTTGTATTTGCAGATGCAATATATTAAAATTTGGCCTTTTGCCATCAAAAATCAATCTGCCTAGCCTTTTCCCAACTATGTTGGGGTCGGCTTCCAGTCTAACCGGACGCAGCTGAATATCAGTATTTTACATGGAGCGACTGCCTATCTGATCTCCACAACCCAGTAACTGGAGAATACGATATCCCTTGGTAAGACTGGTTGTCAGACTTTTAAGCTTCTGACGATCCGTAACGACTGTCAAAGATCCACGAATGACAGCCCTAGCCAGGACCAACGGCTTTACCTGCTTTCCGAGGCACGGAGGAGTCTCGGTATATTGAGATGGTCACCCATCGACAGACCAACTCCGGCAAGCGTAGCTTAACCTGACGGATCGAACCGTGCGGCTGTTATTACTTAGCCACGAGCTCCTCGAGCCTATTGCCATTAACTGGGCACAAATCTAGACTCCGGGCTGCTACTGATAAATTCCAATAACACCGCCCGACTTGGGATCGAGTTAATTTTTTTTTACTCCTCTAGTGGGGTCTATTTTGTGTCCGTAGGTGTATTCGTGGCATTACAGCAGGCCCAATCAGAATACCAGCGCTGTGGTATTTGTTTTATCAAATATCGTTGCATTATGTTGAGATAGGAGCCTTTTTGGCCTCGCACAAGTCTTATTTTTAGTTTTCATAATTTTTTAAATTTTAATATTCTTTTCTGAAATTGCTATTGTTTTTATTTTTTTTTAATAATTATTATTATTTTTACGTCTTTGACATTTCTCGAGACCCAGAGGTCCCGGACCTTTGGAAGGCGTACGAGGGGCCAAAGCCAACTCACAGAGGCCCCTTAGACGTTTTTAATTAAATGAGGTACCAATCGACGATTATCCCTGTTCGCACTATGCAAGTGCAGCCAAGGACAACCCCCGGTTGGTGTAGGACTATTGTAAGATATGGAAACAATGATATCGGACTATGGGTTTGGGTTGCTAAAATGGACTGGTCACCGGGAACTATGGAAGGACTATGGCCCCTGCCTGATCTATGTTTTATATGCACACGGATAAAATGGCAGATAAAATCACTTGCACACTCAATAATGGGCCCCCGAAAACGGTCGATAGCACATAGTGTCGTAGCGATAAGGGGGAACACATCCTGAGGTGCTTATGAGGAGTGGAGAGGTATTCCACGGCTATCAGGACAATCCCGGAAGTACGGTCAAGATCCCTACCAGCATCTTACTGGAATACTTCCTTCCTCCGAGCACGTTTGCTCTTGCGAATCTCCACTTTCACTTTCAAGCCAGCCAATAAAGGCAAGAATGAGGTGGGAGCTTCGTTCCTCGTCAGTGTTCACTCCAGCCGGTCAATAAAGGCAAGCCAGAGGTGAGGAACAAGACTTCTCCCGGGAGATAGGGTCCGTGGGGTCGCTACTTCCCAACAGCTCGCCACATGCTGCCCTGCGGGTTTTTTGTATCTCTCTTGGTCTGGCTCCTCATCCTAGACCCGTTTTGGCAAAGTAAACTCTACCGGCACAGACCGGAGAGTTCGGAGCGCGCAAGCCCCACCACGACGTCAACGTAGAGATACGGCGGTGGGGTTATTATTATTATTTGGTTAGACACACTAGCAGCTAATTAGCTGATGCGTGTGTATCAAATAGCTTGGAGATATTAAATTTGTCCAGGCGATTCTTCAAGCAGCTCAGTGAGGGAGCCGTCACAACATTCTCCGGGAGTCTATTCCATGCTGTTACAACTCGGTTAAATAAGAATTGCTTCAAAGGCTTTTTCTTAGATGAATTTTCCCATAACTTTAGCGAATGCCCACGCAAATGTCTGTTGGCATTCAGAGTGTAAAGGTCTTGCAGGCTGGGCACTTCATAGTGTTCTGATAGTACTTTGTACGTCTCAATGAGCCTACCCCTTTGTCTACGTTGTTCCAGTGTAATAAGGCCAAGGTCTTTGAGGCGCTGTTCGTAAGGTAGATTACGCATGATGCGAACCATCTTGGTTGCCCTTCTTTGTACATTATCAAGTAGAACAATGTCTTTTTTGAAATATGGGTCCCAGATGACATTGGCATATTCCAAGAGAGGTCTTATGTAGGCCTTATACAACCTGACAAATGTTTTAGGCGTCAGGCACTTGAATGCCTTGCGGATGATGTATAGTTTTGAATTTGCTCTTTTTACAATACTGGATATGTGCGCTTCCCACTTGAGGTCGTTGGACATGATAACACCTAGGTCTTTCTGTGACTCAACAGATGAGAGTTTTTGGAGTCCGAGACGATAAGTTTTTCGAGGATTGTTTTTACCTATGTGTAAGATGGTACATTTGTCAACATTCAGCGTCAACAACCAGTCCTGAGTCCATTTGTATATGGCGTTTAGATAATTTTGTATGTCTTGCCACTGGTCAAGAGGATTCCCAAAAAACTTTGTATCATCCGCAAATAATGAGAATGGCCGGCGGAGCGTATTTTTCAAGTCTGTGAGGTATAAAATAAATATCAGTGGACCAAGCACCGATCCTTGAGGAACACCGCTGAGCACTATACGAGCTGTAGAGAGAACGTCTCCAATCCGCACATGGAAAGTTCTTCCGGTAAAAAAATCACTTATCCAGGCTAATATACTACCGCGCACGCCAAAGTGTTCAAGTTTGTGTATTAGACGTCGCAAGAGGACGCGATCAAATGCTTTTTCATAATCCAAGTATACTACATCTGTGGGATGCCCTTTGTCATGATTCTTGGTCCATTCGTGTACGCATTTTAGTAGATTCGTTGTGATTGATCGTCTCGGGACAAATCCATGTTGCTCCTCCAGGATAACTTGATCCTGAGATAGGAATTCTCTGATCTTATTTGCAATTATTTTTTCCATTGTTTTGCATAGTACGCTAGTCAAACTAATAGGTCTATAGTTTACGGGTAATAGTTTATTTCCTTTCTTGTAATCAGGCACTACGTTGGCCACCTTCCAATCAGCTGGAACTATTCCATCTTCCAGAGATCTTCATGTTCTTGCTGTTCATAATCTGAGCCAAGTTGCCGGTCAGAGCCTGAGAGCAATTCTTGAGTAATATTAATGGTATGCCGTCTGGACCAGTGGCTGTATTATCGTCAAAACTTAATAATGCTTTTCGTACCATATCTTCAGTAATGTCGAACTTCTCAACTGAGCTTGATACTGCGCATTAATGGTTGGTAAAGGTCCATCGGGCTCTTTAACAAAACTTAGTTCGAATTGATCCGCAAAAGATTCGGCGATTTGTTCCGGTTTCACAACGAGTTGATTAAATTTATTTTTGACAATATTTGGGATACAAACTTTAGAGTTGAGCTGTTTCCTGATATAACCATAAAATGCTTTAGGACCTGAATCTATAACAGTGGACTCGAACAGCGATCTTCTATTTCGTGTTATATTTATGATATCATTATTTACTCTTCTGTATTTGCTATAGGATTAATTCTGTAGGTGGTCCACAGTTGTTTTTTCTTCAGGATTAGGTCATGGATTTATTTGTTTATTCAAGGTTTATTGGTACGTCGCTTTTTATTTATAACCTTTTTCGGTACACAGTCTTCTATTAATGAAATAATTTGATTTTTATGAGATAGCCACATGTTATTAACAGAGTTTTCATTAATAGTTGAAGTTTTTGTCAGATGTTCTGAGATTTCCTTGAAGTCTACCTTGTAAAAATCGTAATGCATTTGGTTAACGTCATTCTTATTATTGGTATGAATTACCTATATTGTAGCTGTAATGACTAGGTGGTCACTCTTACCTATGGGTGGATGGTAATCCACATCACAAACCAGCGTATTGTCATTGCATAACACAAGATCCAGCAGAGATTCTTCTTGGTTGTGTTTTCTAGTTATTTGAGTAACAAGTTGGCTAAGTTGGCTCAAATTAAAAAATCTTTCTTTCTTTCTTTTCTTTCTCAGCAGTAGCGCTTGCGACCACTAGACCAACGAGACGGTTCCGATTCCTAGTATGAAAAAATAAAATAAAAATACTCCTATAGAGCTAACCTAATCCCTATTCCGCAGGGCTACGACAAGTTCCCGATCTGCATGGCCAAGACATCAAACTCTCTGACCGGCGATCCATCAGTGAAGGGCGCCCCTACCGGCTTCACTCTCAAAATCAACGGAATCTTCGCGTCGGTCGGCGCCGGCTTCGTGGTCCCGATGGTGGGCGAGATATCCAAGATGCCCGGCCTCCCCACCAGACCTAGCATCTACGATATTGACCTCAATACTAAAACAGGAGAAATTGAAGGACTTTTCTAATTTTTATATGCTTTTCAGCAACAGACCCTATGTATAACCCCGTGCCTTAACCGAAAGCCATCGTCGCGCTCTTATAAATGAATTTGACGTATTCGTGCGATCAATCAAGTCGCGTTCGTATGTCATAATATTCACACAAACGGTCACATCGATCGCGTAATCGCGCGATGATCGCTTTTGGTTAGTACGCGGTCTAAAGCGTTAAGATATATTTTTGTATAACCCATATTAATAAAACATGATTTTTTATATTGATGTGTTGTTTATTTGAGTTTTGGCGTGTCCGCTGAACTAGCATGTGTTAATATTCGTCCATCATGCTAATCTGTCTCAGTCAGAACTTTTACTTTTAACGTAATTTACTCAGTATTATGTATTATCCAGTAATGTTAATAAAAAAAGGATTATATAGTTTTATGAACCCACGGTAAAAGTGAAACTTCTATAGGCGCCGCCATATTGGCCTTGGCTGCTCTGACGAGCGTTTTCACTTTATCCCTACTCCGCGGCCGACTGTCACGCGACATGCAACACACAGACGAAAAGTTTGAGACGATGTAATAAAAGTTTCACTTTAAAAACTCACTCAGGATTCATTACTAGGCCATCATTATCGTATGTCTTTCATAAATAATTAAAAAACCGCAGACGAACAGATGTCATTTCACTGTCGCCCGGTATTACTGACAAGGAACATGTTTACTATCGAAGAAATGCATATCTGTACACTGTAAGGACTATTCTTGCTTGCAGCGCTCGTCCGGTATAGTATCTCTTACCTACGAAAAAGAAGGGTTGTGTGCATGGGATTTTGTTTTCAAATTGATTAGATATGCTTTACCCCGATGGTACATCTACATCACCGCCATTATTTGGAACTGAATGCTTTCTGCGTAGGTACAGTAAGAGTTCAACAGTGGATAGACACGCTAAGAGTCGTATTGCTGTGAACACGCGGTGTAGTCCGTACATGTGTAAGCAACACGGTACACACACCACAGAGAACGCAGTTTTGCACTTACACACTGTCGTATCGTCACGGTTCGCGTCGCATACGAAACAAAAATATATTTCCGTCACTTTTGTTAGATACACACGTATTATGCGCGTGACCTTGGCCAGTTTAATGGCATTGCTAAAATTCGAACGAAAGTTAATAGCAGAAGGCGTTAAGCGTTGGTCTTGTGTTGAAGATGGCTAAGGTTCTAATCTCATAAATCACAGCGCTGTTTTTGCAAATATTGTTATTTTTCTTTTGCAATGAAAAGGACCCAATATTGTTTATTTTCAATCTTTTCAAAAATAATATTAAAGTTAATTAATTATTTACAAAATAAAAATAGATATTATATACTAACTTAACTAGAACTATTTACAAACTAAAATATAGCGTCGAAAAATTCATCCGCATCGCTGTCGACTGGTAATGTACCCAAGAGACTGGCCGCATTGCCACGTTATATGGCAATGCTTAGCCTCTGGCCAAGGTAAAAACCAGCCCTTGGGTCACGGGAAGTGTCAAATAGCCGTTTTGAGATGTCACGGAAGAGGCCATGGGCACTCGGACCCCACGGCCCGAGGGTTTCAACCCCAAACGGCTCGAAAGTATAGTTACCAATGAGGTTATTATACTTTCGCCGCTTGAGGTTTTCTGCAGCCGCAGCAGCAGCACCAGCACAGCACGCAGAGCTAGGAAGATGGGATGGCGCAAGAGTGTCGACACAGGTTGCGTCCCACACTAAAGGCCTACCCACCTTCCATGGAAATAAGGACATGCCGTCCGGTCTCTTGCCATCGTCGCGTGCCAGGCCATTGGGTTCTAATACAGCTGGAACGCCGGCGGTGACAAGAGCTCGTCGGATGATGTCGTTGATGTTTGCGTGCCGCGCTAAGCGGCCTGCACTTCGGCTGCAAGACAGGCCGTGATGGCCGAGACTGTTGACAACTTCGCCACAGTGACAGCGATGAGGAGAACAACATGGGGCTCCTAGTCGTAGGGAAGCAGCGAGGCGGAAAGTGGTGTCGTCGAGCAAAGTGCCTATATTCGACGACGGTAGTGCATGAAGCCACAGACCCGATTCCCACTTACTCACAGCCAGCAGGCGCGCACGCTCCGCAGTAGTAGTAGACGTGTTAAGTAAATTGTTCTGTACTACTCTGCAGAGCGGCTCATCCCACCGCCTTTGAGAAGATGGATAATCTGGTAGATCAGAGTTCGGGCAAGCGATTCTCCAGGCATTCATAGCCTCAGTGAAGCACGGCACATCAAAATTAATCAGTGTGGAGGCTAGAATTTTCTTGATTAATTTCTCAGTGCCATGGACCGAGGATATGAAAGCCGGTAGACTAATACACGAAATTTTGCGGACGCCGAGGCCTCCCATACGAATGGGAAGAGTAGCTTGTGCCCAAGCTCGGTCGTCCATGGCCACATTTAAAATTGAAGTTAATGTGTGTCGGATAATTTGGTCCATTTTTTCTAAAAGGTGAGTGTGCTTCCATAAATGGGAAGAGCGAAGAAAATAAGTTAATTTAGGGCCGAAACAGCAGTAACGAATAAGGGTGATGGCCGAATGCATATTAATTTGTAACAATCTTTCCGAAACGTTGCTGAAATTTTGTATTTTTTCCTCAATAAAAGCGGGAAAGGAATTTTCAAAGATTGGAGACCCAAGGAGACGAAGAGAGCTTTTTTCAATAATTTTGATTTCTGGAGCTATTTCGTTAAATTTGGGAAGTGTCAGTTGTCTGTCGGTACTGTCCGATAAGTATAGTTCACATTTCGAAAGGTTGAGATCAAGGCCAATGGAATGAAGTTCGTTTTTTAAGTATTTTAGGTCATTTAAAACAGTTTCTACATCGCCGCCCAAGGTTCCATCATCAAGATACCAGACATTAAATTTGGAATTTAGCTGTCGAATAATTGGATGAATGGCTAAACTAAAAATCACTGGCCCGAGGGGGTCGCCTTGTTGCCAGCCAACAGCAGATTCCAAAAGGTTGTCCCGATACAGTAATTTAGAAGGGTGTCTGTAACATTGCCAAAGGAAACTATAAATTTGAGGTATTTCTTTTTTAGTTTCTGCCAGCAAGGTGTCCCTATTCACTGAATTGAAGGCATTCTTTATGTCAACCTTCAGGATGACCTCTCCTTTGCCAGAATTTAGGTAGGTCGATAAGGCGTGTACGGCAGCCTCACAGCCCCCTTTGGAGCCGTAACCTAGCTGCAGGGGCTGAAATTTTTCCGAAACTGCCTCACCATAAAATTTACAACAAATCTTGGCTGCCATACGACGGTATGTGGTTCCCACGGCAATAGGACGAATGCCGCCATCCCTCTTGCGCAAGGCGCATAGATTGGCCCCGTACAGGACGTCGATGACGGCCTCGTTCACCTTGCCGGAGAGCATAAGGTTAATCACAGCCGTAAGCTCTTTCAAGAGCAACTCACCAGCTTCCCCGGCGCCTGAACAAATAAGGTCCTTTAGGTGCTGAGGACTCAGACCGTCGAGACCACCAGCGGAGCCGCTCCGGAAGGAACAAACGGCTGTGATCAACTCTCGACCTGTAATTGTGAGGGAGTGATTATCCGGATTTGGGGGGTCGGGAAAAGAAAGGCCATCCACTGGGGCAGGGTGTTTGCTCTCCAGAGCTGCGAGTGTTTCTGGAGAACACGGTGCCACCACATCACTACTAAAAAGAATCCTGGCTGCTCCGCTAATGTCACCTTCCCCTAGCTTCGATTCTACCAAATGGGATATACCTCTTGAAGAGGTATATCTCTGTGTCGGTAATTTGGAATCCAAATTTTAGGCCGAAATATTACAATTTTCTTTAATTTGTGCGGTTAATGTTTTTTTGGTTGCCAAATTTTTTTGTACATGTAGAATTCTGTAGGGAAAGGTGAGCAGCTGTTCCCAAGCACTTTGCGAGTTCTCCCGGGCGGCAAGACGGACGCAACTTGCAAGATGTTGCGCCACAAGAGGTCTAGCGCCGCGGGGAACTCGCTTCAAAACAGGTACAGAGTTTTTGAATTTAGATAGGATTTGCCAAAACGGGTCAAAAGTGGATGTAGCTGGTGTGGCTGTTGAGACAGGGTCTGAAGAGAGTGTATTTAGAGGTTTGTGCACCTTTCCAATATGCACATTCAGACCCCGCTTACCTTTAAAAAACCGTGCCTGGGTGCACAGCGGACATCTCTCCAGTGATGTCGAAGGTTGACATGCACTACCACTATCATCCACCACGTCGCTGCTGCCACTAAGCATTAATTTATTTTACTTAGGTATATGTTAAACTTAATAAAAATAATAACAAACTAAACCTATAAAAAACACTGAAACAAACGTCTATGTGTGACACCAAATGACAGTATATATGTATGACAATGACAGGGGCTGTAGTGGGAGCGACGCAATCGCGCTGGCGGGCTAGGGCGCCGCGCCGCTGATGCATTTCGGCGCAGCCCTGGCAACCGTTTTCCGATGACCGACGGACTGGCGTCGCGTCCTCACTGTCGTGTTGAGAATTTGGGAATGGAATTCCAGGCCAGATTTTTTTTTGTTAGCTTAGAATTTTCGACTCGAGCCCAAATGGGACTGTCGTCTGTCAGTTTAGATGATTAAAATCCGTTTTTCATATCGTTGGTTTAAAGGTAAAACTCACTAAGTGACATTTTTGGTAAAAATCACTTTTTTTTATTTTCGTCACTAATTTGGCATATTATATTATTTAAAACTCTTCAAGTTGCCGTTTTATAGCCTGATATTGCCGAGTTTTACGAAGACGAGAGTTAAATAAAATAGAACAATCCGTGTATTTTTTCCCTATTCATGGAAAAGGATGGATGGACTGCTTGCAATTATAATATTTTTTAAATATTGCTGCCCGTTTATTAATGTTGTTATTGCAATAAAGGGTTTAGAATAAAAATGCATGATATGTGATAAAAAAATTAAAAAATGTTTATTCGTTATATTTATTTTACTTATATAATTAACAAACTGTTACAATTATTTATCATTACTTCAGCTGAATAAGATGTGAAATAGATGTCTAGAAACTTAGAAGCAATTGGTATTATTTTGACATATTAAAATTTTGAAATGTCTTCAATTTTAAATGGATTTTTTTCACCATAAATATAAAGCTTTGATCATGGTCGAAATAATTAAGCAATAAATAAGAATATTGACTAGGTACTCAAAATGTAAAAAAAAAACTACTGACAAAATAGGTGATTTTAAGGTTAAGTATAGATAGGCAGTTTACATTAAGTCATTATTTTACATTTTATTTGGTTTTATTATATTGGATGGTATTGAGGTTATAGCTTAAGTATTCATTTTCTTTACCTACGAAAAGAAGATTGAAACTAAACCTCAAATTTTAATCCTAAAATAATAATATTACTAAAATAGTCTTAAACTTTTTCGGTCTATCTGCAAGAAATACGACAAACACCATATTGAAACGTGCTTAAAAAATTCGTTACCATAAATTCATGCAATAACGAATCTGTTGTTTATTAAGTTGGTATGATCAATATTTTAAAGTCAAAAACAGTTTTCTAGCTGATCTTCAGTGATGCAAGCCTTCAGAGTGCACAGCGAACGGTTCATAATGTCGTGTTTAATAATTCAGCAAAATATCTCGTTGGTATGAAACCATTTGTTTCATAATCATTAATAATAAGATACTTGTAGAAAATGCAATAATTCTCCAGAGACAATCCAACATATTACCGGCGCCTGCAAATCAATAGCCCAGACAGACTACAAACATCAAGTAGCCAACGTCATACATCAAAAACTAGCTCATCAATACAAACTTATAGATACTGTAGTACCATATTATAAATACAACCCTGAAACCGTATTAGAAAACCCCACAACAAAACTGTACTTCGACCGAGCCATACTCACCGACCGCACAATTCACTTTAATAGACTTTTTTTTTTTTTTTTTTGGGTGGGAAATTATCAAATAACTTCTCCCGCTCTGGGCGGAGCGGGAGGGCGTGTCAGATTCTTACTGACTAAAACCCACCCGTGTTCCTTCGGTTGCCCTGTTGCCGGGGGCCACGATTTCCCGATCGGTTTTCTTCGAGCCCCCGGCAGGCATTGGCCCTAACGGACCCCGTCAATTCTGCTGACATCTCTTTGAGGCGCGCGTGGAACACAACGCGCCGTCGACCCGAGCTTGGTCCTTATCGGACGGCGAGCTACCCATTGCTCACCGTCCGCAAGCCCGCGCCTACAGTGGCCGGACTTTAATAGACCTGACATCACATTAATTAATAAAATAAACAAAACTGGGTTCCTAATAGACATTGCCGTGCCAAATACACATAACTTACAGACTACAATAGCCGAAAAATTATCAAAATACACCGAACTAAAAGATGAAATAACCCGACTTTGGCATCTTCAAAAAGTCACAATAGTTCCCGTAGTGCTATCTTCAACAGGAGTAATACCCAAACAGCTTCATCAGTCTCTTAGTTCCCTCAACCTGCCACCTAATACCTACTACCTGCTGCAGAAAGCAGTGATTCTTAATACATGCAGGCTAGTTAGAAAATTTCTTCAGTGTGAGTCGGACAACTTGCACCAATACTCCCACTCAAATATAGTTTCATCTACCATTCAGTATACTACGGAAGACCAAGCAGTATCTCATATTCTTACAATTAACCCCACTGATGGACACTTGGCTTAGGCCCGTGCCATCAGTTTTATCCGGCTAGGCCGTGGAAAACAAACGCAGAAACAAAAATAATAATAGCATAATAATATTACCCCAAATTTATAGTTTCCTTTGGCAATGTTACAGACACCCTTCTAAATTACTGTATCGGGACAACCTTTTGGAATCTGCTGTTGGCTGTCAACAAGGCGACCCCCTCGGGCCAGTGATTTTTAGTTTAGCCATTCATCCAATTATTCGACAGCTAAATTCCAAATTTAATGTCTGGTATCTTGATGATGGAACCTTGGGCGGCGATGTAGAAACTGTTTTAAATGACCTAAAATACTTAAAAAACGAACTTCATTCCATTGGCCTTGATCTCAACTTTTCGAAATGTGAACTATACTTATCGGACAGTACCGACAGACAACTGACACTTCCCAAATTTAACGAAATAGCTCCAGAAATCAAAATTATTGAAAAAAGCTCTCTTCGTCTCCTTGGGTCTCCAATCTTTGAAAATTCCTTTCCCGCTTTTATTGAGGAAAAAATACAAAATTTCAGCAACGTTTCGGAAAGATTGTTACAAATTAATATGCATTCGGCCATCACCCTTATTCGTTACTGCTGTTTCGGCCCTAAATTAACTTATTTTCTTCGCGCTTCCCATTTATGGAAGCACACTCACCTTTTAGAAAAAATGGACCAAATTTTCCGACACACATTAACTTCAATTTTAAATGTGGCCATGGACGACCGAGCTTGGGCACAAGCTACTCTTCCCATCCATATGGGAGGCCTCGGCATCCGCAAAATTTCGAGTATTAGTCTACCGGCTTTCATATCCTCGGTCCATGGCACTGAGAAATTAATCAGGAAAATTCTAGCCTCCACACTGATTAATTTTGATGAGCCGTGCTTCACTGAGGCTATGAATGCCTGGAGAATCGCTTGCCCGAACTCTGATCTACCCGATTATCCATCTTCTCAAAGGCGGTGGGATGAGCCGCTCTGCAGAGTAGTACAGAACAATTTACTTAACACGTCTACTACTACTGCGGAGCGTGCGCGCCTGCTGGCTGTGAGTAAGTGGGAATCGGGTCTGTGGCTTCAAGCACTACCGTCGTCGAATATAGGCACTTTGCTCGACGACACCACTTTCCGCCTCGCTGCTTCCCTACGACTAGGAGCTCCATGTTGTTCTCCTCATCGCTGTCACTGTGGCGAAGTTGTCAACAGTCTCGGCCATCACGGCCTGTCTTGCAGCCGAAGTGCGGGCCGCTTAGCGCGGCACGCAAACATCAACGACATCATCCGACGAGCTCTTGTCAGCTGTATTAGAACCCAATGGCCTGGCACGCGACGATGGCAAGAGACCGGACGGCATGTCCTTATTTCCATGGAAGGTGGGTAGGCCTTTAGTGTAGGACGCAACCTGTGTCGACATTCTTGCGCCATCCCATCTTCCTAGCTCTGCGTGCTGTGCTGGTGCTGCTGCTGCGGCTGCAGAAAACCTCAAGCGGCGTAAGTATAATAACCTCATTGGTAACTATACTTTCGAGCCGTTTGGGGTTGAAACCCTCGGGCCGTGGGGTCCGAGTGCCCATGGCCTCTTCCGTGACATCTCAAAACGGCTATTTGACACTTCCCGTGACCCAAGGGCTGGTTTTTACCTTGGCCAGAGGCTAAGCATTACCATACAACGTGGCAATGCGGCCAGTCTCTTGGGTACATTACCAGTCGACAGCGATGCGGATGAATTTTTCGACGCTATATTTTAGTTTGTAAATAGTTCTAGTTAAGTTAGTATATAATATCTATTTTTATTTTGTAAATAATTAATAATTAATTAACTTTAATATTATATTTGATAAGGGTATCTAATAAACGAATTAATATAATAATATAAGACGTTTACTTTCTCTACACAAGTTATGTACTTAATGCTAGTGTTTGACAATAGTGCACGAACAAGGAGCTAACTTTGTGAGAGACTGGTGCCTGAAATAGGTTTAAATAAAAACCTGTATTACAGGTCACCAGCAATCATTCACCATTTGACGTCGCTGCTACTCGATAATAAGCCCCTTCCTCATATCTCTATCTCGATGTAGAAACCGCGTGTTTGGTCTATTTTAGCTACTTCCACAGCATTATGTCATATGGCATTTTACTGTGGGGTCGGGCTGCTGACATTGAATCCATCTTTATTTTGCAAAAGAGAGCTGTCAGAGCCATTTATAATCTACGTCGCCGCGAATCTCTCAGGGAACTTTTTAAAAGGAATATATTATGACGGTACCTTGCCAATTCATTTATGAAAATATTATGTATGTAAGGAAAAATCCACATCTCTTTAATAAAATAAGTGATAGACATAATTTTAATACTAGAAATAAAGATAAACTAGATCAACCATTTTTCAGGTTATCTAAAGTACATACATCTTTTATGGGGTACTGTGTTAAATGTTACAACAAAATACCTTGTGACATATTGCAATTAAATGAAAGAAAATTTAAAACTCATATAAAAAGTACACTTTGTAAACAAGCATATTACAAATTAGAGGATTATATCCAAGATAAGAGTGCTTGGAAACATGCTGGTCCTGCTCCATAGGACAATTTAGAATCAAGACAAAATCAAACTGGTGGCTAATTTAATTGCAAAATTTATTACTTTGTGTTTTATGACATTGATTTTACATTCTGTGATTACTTCCTCACACACTGACTTATTAATTGTAAAATTTTAGGAAAATCGTCTACTTTTACAATGTTTGTAAATATGTGAGAACCATGTATCTATCACAAATTAAATTATCTATCGTCGCTTCATTTTTAATTCTTTTTACCTATTGTGGTATAGTAATTTTATTCTAGGTGCATCGTCTTCACATATAATAATTATTTAACAAATGTACGTACATATACAAACAATATTGTAAAACATTTTAAAAGAGTAACGGTGGAGTTTCTTGCCCATTCTTCTCCATACGAAAACTACCTTTTGGAAGGGGCGACTAGAACCAATTTTATTATTTTGTAATTTTTTACTTTCAAAAGTGCCATACATGGGCCTATTTGAAATAAATGATTTGACTTTGACTTTGACACCATCTTGTATGGGCGTCCCCACGGGTCTCTGTTCAGAGCAGCTCCTCTCGGGCCAGTGCCCTGGCCCGCAGGATCTCCTCTTGGAGGGCGGTCTTCGCCACTCTGTACCCCTCGTACAGCTCCGCCTGGATAGCTTCCGTATCCGGTGGGCGGATACGGAGCCTGCGGTGCCTGGCGTCGCACAGCTACGCACGCTCTGAGCAGAGCTTCCAGCTCTTGCGACCACCAGTACAGCTGGTGCGAAACACGTCCAGGGTGGACCCGGGGCATTGCCATGTCACACATATTGGACATGGCCTCCCGGAATCACTCCGCCTCGTCGTTGATGTCGACAGGCCTGTCCGGTGATGACACCCAGGCCTGCACGATCGAGGCTTCCAGGAGAAGCTCCCGGTCCAGGTGCTTCAGCGCCCACCGCGGACCACTCGGGGCCCGTCGTACCGGCGCGCTCGAGATCTGGGTGGAGACGTCAAACCGGATGTACCGGTGATCGGAATAGGTCTCCACCCCCTCTATGACGCGCCAGTCAATGACACGCGGCGACAGTGGGGCTGGTGAACGAAATGTCCACCACCGATTCACCCCGCATCCGCACACACGTGGGGACAGAACCCCGGTTTAGGACGACCAGGCCTGTCTCCAGAGCCCAGTCCTGCCCCGTGTGTCCGTATACCGCGAACCCCAAGCCAGATTCTTGGCATTGAAGTCCCCGAGCACGAGCACGGGGAGGGAACCAAACCCGACGACGACGACTCTTAACTCCGCAAGGGAGTTGTGGAACTCGGCAAAAGTTCGGTTCAGGGAAAAGTAAACACCCACCACGACAATCTCCCCGAACCGTGCTGCAACACAACCCCGTCCTCTCTTGACCGACTCGAGGGACGGAGTACCTGAGGCGGCCGACAAAATGAGGGTCACTGAGCCGCTCAGGTCCTCTACCCAGTCATCCCTGGGCGGGACAAAGTACGGCTCAGTGACCACGGCGATGTTAATCGACCACTACGCCATGCTCTGGAGCAACAGATCCTGAGCGGCGGCGCAGTGGTTGATGTTCGCCTGGAGGAGGCGTAATGGGGCCGTTATTGGCATTCCATGTCTACCCCCTTCCCCCGAGCCCCCTGCGAGGGCCCTGCCGCGGCAGCAACGACGGTGGAAGCGGCAGCGGCTGCGGCAGTAGCGGCGGCGGCTGCGGCGGTGACGGCTGTGGCGGTGGCGGGTGGAGCGCAGGCCCTGCTCCCAGCCCGGTGATCGGCCGGCTTACCAGCCGCCGCACATACGACATAGTGCGGCGTGGCGTTACACGAGCCGGCCTTAACACTGCCTGACCTGGGAATCGAAACCGGGGACTGGGGATCTCATGTTCACCAACTCAGCAGTGGTACAACTTTTTTTCCTCATAGATAAAATCACGCATGTATTCCTCGAAAGATAGAGGTGCGTATTACGAGCTATAATGTGTAATGTAATAGGGGGCGAGGCCAATCGGAATAGATCCGACTCTGGGGAAAACCTTCAATAGATTTTCCTCATGTCAATCAAATATCTAGATCACGTGTATCTAATTAAGAACCATTCATGAATCAACTCTATTGTACGATTCGATTTTGCCGAACTGCATTGCATCATTCATTCGGTATGAATGGCCCGATTGTTACGCGATCTATTGATAAATGTTCGTGTGGAAGAGCGGGGCGGAAAGCGGATACGTATTAATTTCTCTTCTTATGAACATAGTGACAGACAGTGGGACTGAAGTACTGAACTTACCACTGTCTGTTAGCGCCCGCGCACCGCAGTTTTCATTTCACTACCAAACAATATCAACATTACGGTTCTTAAAATACAGACGAAACTAAATAAACTTAACCGCGCACGTCCGCTTTGATGCTCTCGTGGACTAGTGAAAGATTATTTAAATTAAAATTTTATTTAAACTTTCGCATGGTTGTTATTAGTTTGGCAGTAAAAACCGCACTTCCGTGCGCTTCGCCAGGTCTGCGACTCCTCTAAAACTAACTGATACGCATTAAAAAGAAAATATTCCTGTCTGTAATGCGCCTTGTGGGTCACATAAATTAGAAAGAATATTGGCGACATACTTTACGAATTAGATTTTCTTTTTGTTTCATGATTTTCAATGTTTGTTTTTTACTTTTGTTGGCGATTGCCGCGATTTCTTACAAAGTTAAGAGTGACATCACCGTAGCGATATGGTGGCCCACGGCGAGACGAGATGCGTGCGCTGCTGTATCCCGAGCCGGACGTAAACATCGATAAGATAGGGTCAAAATTCAGCATGGGACATTAACAAGAGCAGCGTTGTGACCATTGTTATATTAAGACTATATGAGTGAACTTGTTCTTAGACCTTTGTTAGAGGCAGTCGTTTTCATGAGTTCAATACATCCTGATTGTTTGACGTTAAATATATTGTAATATTATAATATAAAGTTGTTTTAGTTCATAGTTTGGGATCATCATCATCATCATTTCAGCCGAAAGACGTCCACTGCTGGACATAGGCCTCCCCCAAGCACCGCCACTTCGACCGATTCTGTGCTTTCCGCATCCAGCGGATTCCTGCGGCCTTCACAAGGTCATCGGTCCATCTTGTGGGAGGCCTTCCAACGCTACGTCTTCCGGTACGTGGTCGCCACTCCAGAACCTTTCGACCCCATCGGCCATCCGTTCTGCGAGCAATGTGCCCTGCCCATTGCCACTTAAGTTTGGCAATTCTTGGGGCTATGTCGGTTACCTTGGTTCTCCTGCGGATCTCTTCATTTCTGATTCGATCACGTAGGGAAACTCCAAGCATAGCCCTCTCCATTGCCCTTTGGGTGACTTTTAGCCTTCTGATAAGGCCCATTGTGAGCGACCACGTTTCAGTACCATAGGTCATCACTGGCAACACGCACTGGTCAAAGACTTTCGTCTTGAGACACTGTGGTATGTGGGACGAAAAGATATTGCGTAGCTTCCCGAACGCTGCCCAGCCGAGTCGGATTCGACGATTGACCTCTTTCTCGAAGTTGGACCTACCTAGTTGGACAATTTGTCCTAGGTAAACATACTCGTCCACAACTTCGAGCGTAGCGTCTCCGATCTTCATGGGAGTGGGTGTCACATGGGCATTTGACATGACTTTTGTCTTGTCCATGTTCATTTTAAGACCCACTCTTTCGGAGGCTCTACTGAGGTCATCGAGCATTGTACTGAGTTTCTCCATGGTCTCAGCCATGATAACTATGTCGTCGGCAAACCGAAGGTTAGTGATATACTCGCCATTGATGTTGATGCCTAGCCCTTTCCAATCCAGAACCTTGAAGACATCCTCCAGTGCAGCGGTGAACAGTTTCGGAGAGATAACGTCTCCCTGTCTCACACCTCGCTGCAGAAGGATAGGTTTCGAGGTTTGGTCCTGGAGTCGAACTGACATAGTGGCGTTTTTGTACAAACACTTTAGCACCTCGATGTACTGATAGTCGATCTGGCACCGTTGAAGAGACTGCAGCACAGCCCATGTCTCGATCGAATCGAAGGCTTTCTCGTAGTCCACAAACGCTAAGCAGAGAGGCTGGTTATACTCTTCGGTCTTCTGTATAACCTGCCGCAGCGTATGTATGTGGTCTACGGTGCTAAAGCCTTTACGGAATCCGGCTTGTTCGGGAGGCTGGAAGTCGTCAAACCTGCGCGCGAGACGGTTCGTGATAACTCTTGAAAACAGCTTGTAGACATGGCTCAGAAGTGTGATGGGCCTATAATTCTTAAACAGGGCATTGTCGCCCTTTTTAAAGAAGAGTACCACCACACCTCTGTTCCATGCCTGTGGCGTTTGACCCTCGAGTATGACGGAATCGAAAAGCTTCTGGAGGGCCTTAAGAACAGGTTTTCCACCGGCCTTCAGGAGTTCAGCCGTAATTCCGTCATCACCCGGCGCCTTGTTGTTTTTAAGTTGCTTCAGAGCCATCCTAATCTCGTACAAGCTGACGTCCGGGATGTCTTCGGTATAGTGTCGGGTCAATCTAGCTCTTGGGTCGTTTGCTAGATACGTAACGGGGTTACTGGTTTGACGTGTATAACTGTCCATAGAACCTCTCGATCTCTCTCAACAGCTCAGGTTTGGCGGATACGATTCTGCCATTATTGGTCTTCAGTTTCGCAAGCTGGCTCTGTCCAATAGACAGATCTCTAGCAAATACCTTGGAGCCCTTATTCTGCTCTATTGCGTCCTTAATACGGTTCATATTATAGAGTCGAAGGTCGCTTTTCAAGGACTTAGAGATCTGTCTATTGAGCCGCCGGTATTTAAGCGCATCGTCTGAAGAGGATTCTGCAAATCATCTCGCGCCTCTCCTCCATGAGCCGTAGAGTAGCATCAGAGAGCCTCTTGTTTCGATTTGTACGACGGGTCTTGAAAAACTTGGACCCGACCGTATGGACAGTTTCCACGAACCCATCGTTATAATCGTCCACGGAGCTCCCTAGGCACTCGAAACGATTCTGAAGTTTGAGCTGAAAGCTCTCGGGGTTTTGGACCTGGATCGGTGCTGGGCGGAGCGTAGACTTCATCAGTCGAGATCTTTCCAGCTTGATATTCAAGTTCAATGTGCCTCTTACCATACGGTGATCACTTCCGGTTTTTACCGCGTTGATCACAGAGACATCATTGAATACTTGCCTCTTCGTCGACATAATGAAGTCAATCTCATTTTTTGTTGCACCATCAGGGCTCTACCAGGTCCACTTTCTGTGCTCACGTTTTCTGAAGAAGGAATTCATCATAAAGAGGCCTTCCTTCTCCATAAAACTGGCCAGTAGGTGACCCCTGTGGTTTCGACGTCCAACTCCAAATTGCCCCACTCGCAGTTCATCATCGTTTCGTTTGCCCAGTTTCGCGTTGAAGTCCCCCATGACAACGGTGAAGTGAGTTTTAGAGCCATGCATGGCTCTGGAAATATCCTCATACATGGTCTCCACCTCATCGTCGGGGTGTGACGAGGTCGGGGCGTAAACCTGTACGACCTTCAGCGAATATCTTGCGGATATTCTGAGTATAAGGTACGCCACCCTGGTCGACACACTCTCGATCTTCACCACGTTGCTCACAAGGGACTTATGGACGATAAACCCGACACCACCTTGGGACTGCTGGTCGCCCTCCCGGAAATAGAGCAAGTTCCCGGATTTGAGGATTATCGAGTCCTCGCCCTCTCTTCGGACTTCAGATAACCCTACTATACCCCATCGTAACTTGCTCAATTCTTCCTCGAGTTCGATGATCTTTTCGTCGGTCCGGAGTGTACGCGTGTTGTATGTTGCCAGGTCCAGTTTCCGGTGGTTATGGTAGCTGGATCTCTTCCGGGGATTCTTCGCACCCCTTGCCTCACCGTGGCCTTGACCGCTACTGTAGCCAAGGGCCGGTGGGCCGCCGGGCACTAGGGGCCGTTTCTTTCTGGTGCTTTTCATTTTTGGGGGGGGGGGGTATGCCATAATCGCCACGCTTGGCAGGCGGGTTGGCGATCGCAGTATGGTGTTAGAAATGCATAGAGAACGCTGCTGCCCATTCTCTAGTAAGTCCCTTAGTCGCCTTTTACGACACCCATGGGAAGAAATAGGGTAGTGCTATTCTTTAAGTCCGGCACCACACGGACGAGTTTGGGATCTATGCACTTGTAAAGCTATCACTTTTTTATCACATCGTCTAAACGTAGCCTCAGAGCGGTTTCGTACTACGTCCGATCCGAATCCGAATTCAATCTGAATTGGGAATGTTCTAAATTCGGACGGACAAAGATCTGATCTAGAGCACAAACCCTCATACAAATAGTACTGTGGCTACTTCGGACCGACATTTCTCGGATTCGGATCGGACGTAGTGCGAAACCGCTCTGAGTGCCTACTGAGTGACTAGTTGATCTCAAATTCTCAATATAGTACATAAATAAATTTTGAAGTGGGTAAAACCCGGTGGAACATTTAGCTGTCGTAAACAGATCTCTGATATTGGGTAATTCTGCACATTAATTTGATTAAAGAAAACTGCCGAATTTTTTGCTAAGAAGTAGTATGTTATTCGCGTAATGTCAGTCCGCAGTTACGAGGACTTCAAACTCTCTTATGTAATGTTGATCTATTCAATTAGCCAGAGCAAAAACCATACTCTATAAAAATAAACTCTGGCATATTTATCACACCTGCGATACTTTGGTGACGACGGTACTGCGGTACACGATCTGTATGACACATAACACTATCAACACTATTTAATTTGTATCTGCGTGACAGTCTTTTTCTAAGGCAGTTGTTCCACCGCCGCACTATGGGACCAAACGGTATTTTCCATCTCAAAAATGGTTTGGACAAAAGTCCGGTGGTGAAACCGTTTTGATTGTTTTCTATTCTAAGATGACAGAGCTATCCGACATAACAGCAATAAAAAATAAAAATAGTTTTAGGTGTATAAAATTACACCCAAACTTTATACTTTCATAATTTAATATTTACTAGATTACTCATTATGGAAGTTCAACTTAAGATATTTTCCATGTTCTTCAAGGGAATATATGAGTATTATACATTTTTAGATTGCTCAAGATCTCTAGTTTGAGTCACAACTGCGTTATGTTTTTATGAGAAATATTACTGATCCCTATATATCTAGCTTAACAATAGTATTGTGATACCAAAAGAACTACTTGACGAAGCTAAAGAGCTTTTGGTATTGACAAGTGATGAATAGAATAATGTGTTTCTTTTTCATGAATGGTATGTTTTTTTTAGTTTAAAATTATGTAATTACGTAGTTATTGGTGCCGATTCCCTTGTTCACAAACTAAACAAAATTTAAGTTCAGTGCATCTTTTTCTTTCTATTTCATTAAGAAAAGGACAGAAGACAAATTTTAGTTTAGTCCTGTCAAATTAATCATCGCCTGTCACTCTCCATACAAGTTTAGACGTGATTAAAAACTTGCAGACTAAAATTACGTCAATTTACGTCAAGCGCTGATTAATTTGACAGGACTAAACTAAAATTTATCTTCCGTCCTTTTCTTAATGAAATAGAAAGAAAAAGATGCACTGAACTTAAATTTAGTTTAGTTTGTGAACAAGGGAATCTGCACCATTAACTTATTAATAATTTTAGTTTAACCTAATGTAAGCAAATAATTAATTTTAATAATTTAATTAAACGTTTGTATGAACATTTTATTTTTGTATTTTTTTATTAAATAATCGTAATTTTTAAAGTAGCAGTGTTTAAATAATCCAATAGCATAAGTATTCAGGAAAACGTATACAAACAACTCAAAATGTCAAGTTCCTAACAAAAAGTTATAGATTTTTGAGATGGAACGCACCGTTTGGTCCCATAGTGCGGCGGTGTGAACAGCTAGCGATCAACTATTAATATATGTATCTTCTTTGTTTACACGGAATGTATATCTATTGTACATTTCTTGAGCAAGAAAATAGCCGATAGTTAGTCGCATCCTCGCCGGCACGCGGCGGTGGGACAACTGCCTTAGACCAACGAAGCAGTTCCTACAACTAGTTTAAAAAATGTAAAAAACGAACCCCTAGAGCTAACATAATCACTATTTCGCTGGGCTACGACAAGTTCACGATTTGCATGGCCAAGACATCGAACTGTCTGACCGGCGATCCATCAGTGAAGGGCGTCCCTACCGGCTTCACTCTCAAAATCAACGGAATCTTTGCGTCGGTCGGCGCCGGCTGCGTGGTCCTTATGGTGGGCGAGATGTCCAAGATGCCCGGCCTCCCCACCAGACCTAGCATCTACGATATTGACATCAACACTAAAACAGGAGAAGTTGAAGGACTTTTCTAACTTTAATATGCTTTTCAGCAAAAGACCCTATGTAAAACCCCATGTCCTTACCGAAAGCCACCGTCGCGCTCTTATTTTGAATTTGACGTATTCGCGCGATCAATCAAGTCGCGTTCGTACGTCATAATTCACACAAACGACGCGTAGGTACTCGCGCGACGATCGCTTTTGGTTAGTACATGGTCTAAAGCGTTAAGATATATTTTTGTATAACCCATGTTAATAAAATATGTTTTTTTTATATTGATGTGTTTTTTATTTGAGTTTTGGTGTGTCAGCTGAACCTCAGTACCAACGTGTTAATTTTCGCCTATCAAGCTAATCAAGCTAATCAATTAAACAGTATTTTAATTTAATTAGCTTTAATTGCTCAATCAGTCAAGAGGTCTATTGATGATATAAGAGACATTTGTGAAATGGCTGATCTGGTAGCACTCCAGGAGACGTGGTTGCTTCCCCATGACATACCATTATTGGGAACAATTTCTAATAAGTTTGAGTATACAGGTAAGTCTGCTGTAGATACTTCTGTGGGCTTGCTGAAGGGGAGACCTCATGGGGGAGTTGCCATACTCTGGAGGAAAGGTATGTTTGATAGTGTTACTATAGTGCCGTGTGCCAGCACTCGACTGACGGCTATCCGAGCTGAGGTTGACGGCCGCTCCATTGTTGTTTTTTGTGTATATATGCCGACTGACTCACCGGATAACCTACCAATTATGACTGAGGTTTTCGGTGAAATCAGTGCAATAGTAGCTAGTGAGAATGTTGAAAACTTGTTTATTTTAGGGGATTTTAATGCTCACCCTCACGAATTATTTTGTAATGAAATGATAAACTTTTGCTCGGATCAGTCCTGGATATGTGTCGACTTGGAAAAGTTAGGCACACAGACTAATACTTACACGTTTGTTAGCGAGGCTTATGGTTGCAGGCGATGGTTGGACCACGGTATCGTATCATTATCGGCCTGGAAAACTGTAGTCGGGGTACGTGTTATAGAAGATGTTTACTTGTCGGATCATTTACCTTTACTTGTTAGTTGTGACATAACTGTTGTAAGGCCTAGGTTGGTGACGAGCGATGTGCGGCGTGACTCGGTTGTATGGGGTGAGAGAGATGAAACACAGATAAAATCTTACCATGATCTATGTAGTAACGCTTTTAGAGCTATTGATTTTCCCACCGATTTTACGGAATGCAGTCGTGGGTCATGCAGCTTGGATGGCCACAAAATTGTATTGGATAGGTTGTATAACAATATTGTGGAAACCCTGAGTAATGCCGCTATTAAATCTAGCGGGAAACGTGACTCAAAATTAAGTAAAAATAGGCACTTATGTGGCTGGAACAAACATGTCCGTGAAGCTCATAGAGTGGCCAGGCTTAGGTTCGAAACGTGGATAGCATGTAACCGGCCCACTTCAGGCATTATTTATGACGAAATGCTCGAGTCGCGTAAAGTATTCAAAAGTCGCTTGAAGTGGTGCCAAAATAATCAAGAGCAGCTAAAGATGGACATCCTGGCTAAACACAGATCGGCAAAGGACTTCTCTAATTTCTGGAAAGCTACTGGAAAGCATGAAGTTAAGCCTGGCCTCCCGATGAGTGTGAATGGAAAAAGCGAACCAGTCCATATTGCGAATATGTTCAGGGAATATTTTAAGGTGCGCTCCCCGCTGGGCCCTTCAGCTTCATTTATTGGGTCTGAGCCCGGACATGAGGGGGAGGAGTCGTCTGTACATTTTACGGCTAGTCAAGTAAGATGCGTTTTAAAGAGAATGACAGGCGGTAAATCTCCCGGTCACGATGGGCTAAATGTGGAGCATCTGCGGCATGCAGGGGTTCACCTACCGAGGGTCCTGGCCATGTTTTTCACGATGTGCATGAGTCACTCTTACTTACCACATGACTTAATGAAAACAATTGTTGTGCCTATTGTGAAGAACAAGACTGGGGATATCTCGGAGAGGGGGAATTAAGCAAGCATACGGTCCAATACTATATGGACCGCAGGACACCGATATATGCGTGTTTCCTTGACCTCTCCAAAGCCTTTGATCTTGTGTCATACGATGTGCTCTGGAGAAAGTTGGGGAAGGCGGGTGTACCGGTGGGTGTTCTGACTATGCTAAAATATTGGTATTCTCACCAAACAAATTTTGTGAGGTGGAATAATATACTCTCTGAGGCATATACGCTGGAAAGCGGGGTGAGGCAGGGAGGTTTGACGTCACCCAAGCTTTTCAACCTATACATAAATGAGCTCATCGTCGAGCTCAGTAGCAAGCGTGTCGGTTGCTCGATAGACGGCGTCTGCGTCAACAACATTAGCTACGCGGACGACATGGTGCTGTTGAGCCCGACAGTGAAAGGTCTCGGAGAGTTGTTGAGAGTGTGTGAGGCCTATGCTGGTGCGCATGGCCTTGTTTACAATGTCCAGAAAACAGAATATATGATCTTTAGGGCCACCGGTGGATGCCCCGGTTATCCACATAATATCACCCTGAATGGCTTATGCGTAAATCGTGTCACGAAATTTAAATACTTGGGTCATTTAATTACCGAAGGTCTGGATGACGATCAAGATATTGAGAGGGAGCGCAGGGCTTTAGCGGTCAGAGGTAACATGCTGGCCCGCAGATTCTCCCGTTGCTCTAAACAGGTCAAGATTACATTATTTAAGGCGTACTGTTAAAGCTTTTATACGGGGAATCTGTGGGTCAGCTACACCAAAAGGTCGCTGGACGCCCTGCGCGTCCAGTATAATAACATCTTCAGGATGATGTTGGGGCTGCTTCGCTTCTGTAGTGCATCGGGGATGTTTGTTCAGTATCGCACTGATGGCTTTCATGCCGTCATTCGCAAAAAAACTGCATCCCTGATCTACAGAATGCGTGGCAGCTGCAACTGTATTCTGAAAACTGTAGCAAATAGGATCTCTTCTCCGTTATGGAGATCCTTTATAATGAGAATTATTTGAAGGAAATTAAATTGTATTTATTATGTTAATTTTTAATTGAATTGTATTTATTATGCTAATTTTAATTTTTTAATTGAATTGTATTTATTGTGTTAATTTTTAAATTGAATTGTATTTATTATTTTAATTTTTATTTGAATTGTATTTATTATTTTAATTTTTATTTGAATTGTATTTATTATTCTAATTTTAATTTTTAATTGAATTGTATTTAGTATTCTAATTTTAATTTTTAATTGAATTGTATTTATTATTCTAATTTTTTATTTTGGTAAAATGTATGGATCTATTGTTATCTGAATTAAATGATTTTTTTTTTATTTAATCAATCTCACTCAGAACGTAATTTACTCAGTAGGTATTATGTATTATCCAGTAATGTGTGTTTTTAAATGCAAATAAAAAACTCACTCAGGATGCTCCCCACGCCGCTACCATCGAGTACAGTTCCATATAAAACTATGCATTTGATCTATCTATATGCTCTCGCGCCGCTGTCGCTGCCCGCTGCCGCCGAGAATACGGCCTTAGACGCTACAATATCAATAATGTCAACGTGCACTTTTTTTTAGATTTATTTGTTGGTCTTCAATTTAAATGTTACAAATTCATCGAATAAATATTACAACAGTTATATAATAGCCAAATAAAAAAATGTCGTGGGTGGTCCTATAAAACATGTGAATCCACACGCGCTAGGCTGAATCACGTCTATTTTCCTCTAATAATGTGAATTTGTGGTGACAATAAGCCAATGATATCCTTAAATATTATAAAATAAAGTCCTCCGCCGCGTCTGTGTCTGAACGCAATAAACTCAAAAACTACCAAACGGATTTTCAAACGGTTTTCACCGTTGGACGAAGTGATTCATGAGGAAGGTTTTCAAGACAGGAAAAAGTTCACGATGGCAATGTCTATCTTCTAAGGATGACCCACAGTAACCATTACTATCTTTCAGAATTATGCGGGTTGCAGACCAAGAACTAAGTAAGTTAGTTTATCGTAGCTCGCATAGCTGAGGTAATTTCTCATACTTGAGTTATAGTTTGTGGTCTGCACACAAGTATGGAAAACTGCGTCAGCTATGCGAGCTAAGCTAAACTAACTTAGCTTAGCTCGTTAGCTCTTGGTCTGCAACCGGCTTTACGCATAATAGTCTATCTTTCCGATTCAAAGTTTCGCGTAACAAATTAATTATGGTTGACAGCAACGCGGGCGCAGCGGTAGGAGTCAATGACCTTCCCTCGGCTATTAGGTATGTAATCCTGGTAGTACGTTCCCGTGGGATATTTTCCGTCATTCACTCGGGTGAAGCCGCGGGCAAAAGCTAGTTATAAGTAAACAGAGGTAGATAGGTTTATACAATTTGGATAAACACTCTCAAGTGGAACGTCGAAACTTGGTTAGATAACCTAGTTACGTATCGTCTTGTCTGTCTCTTGGCTCCCAATAATTACAACGTAGGTACCGTCCTACTTTCACGTCATTTAGTAGTAGGTATGACATTGTGCCGTTGTTTAAGATCAAAAGTTGGATAAGTAACCTATATACAAACCAAATTGAAATAAAAACCTATTGTGTAGATCCCGCTAATATTAGGTACTAGCTGCGCCCCGCGGTTTCACCCGCGTAAATCTCGATCCCGTGGGAAAAAAAAGTATCCTATGTTCTTTTCCAGGGCATCATCTATATATGTGCCAAATTTCATCCAAATCCGTTCAGCCGTTTTAGCGTGAAGGCGTAACAAACAAACTTACTTTCGCATTTATAATATTATTAAGGATGTATTTAGCTGAATCTACATAATGCAGTTTGTATACTCAAATACTGTATAAGTACAACAAAAGTCCAACATGTTGTGTGCAAGTTTCGATTATTTATACGTCTAGATAGAGTATCGCGCTGCAAACTAAAACAAACAAGCCAACTTTTTTAAGTAGGTGTGCTTGACAGCTACGTGTTACACTCGCGCCACGCCATTGTGTGAATGTGCTGTCATTGTGCTTTTCTAGTGTTGCATTTAGCGGCCAACTGTTGGCCGCTATTTTTTTTTTTCAACGTGTTCTCTCTCAGCTTTGACTGTCTATCTAGATATATTTATATCTTTATGTTAAGGTGACTATCGGCCCTGTATAAATTAGTAACAGAGTAGAAGATATAATAATCTTCATAGAAAACGGCCGAAACGACGCGCTTCGAAATCTCACTGTATAGTAGTACGAAACAGTACCTACTGATTTGGATGGAATTTAGCACATGGGTAGAGCATGACCTTTTATACCGATATTCCCATGGGATCGAGGCTTATGCGGGTAAAACCGCGGAGCGCAGCTAGTATGACAATAAAATTAATATTGTCATTCATGAGTAAGCAGACAAAGCGGCGCGGCGCGGACTAGCTAGCGGTCATGAGTGAGACTCACGTTCACTCCTGCTTTGAGACTAGTTGTTGGTAGTGAGGAACGCGTGTGTTTCTCTTTCCGTGTTCAATTCAAGACACCAGTTGTGTGAAATCACCATTCTTTTGTAGCACGGCACAACCAAACCTGTTACGTAATTCATTTCAATATTATTTTCTTGTATTGTGATTTTGTGAAGGAATTGCTGTCTGTATGACACAGACAGTAATTTCTACAAACTAAGCACTGTAATAATTTATCCATATTTACAGTCTGTGTAATGGATTACACAGACTGTGTAAATACAGTGTGAGTCTTCATAATGTGCACATATCGAAATGAGGGAGTCTATGCTTAATTTTATCGACGGAAAAAATGGTAATTTTTTAAAAAAAAAAAAAAAAAATTTACAAAAAAATTTTTTTTTTTTAATTTTTTTTTTGCTCTCTTTTTATTATTATCTTATTTATAAATTTTACAATTAAAAATTGAAGAAAAAAATACAGATTTTTACTAAAAAAACATGTTTATTTTCAATTGAGGGTAGTTTTTTTCTCAATTTTTTTTTTTTATGTGGACGGCTACTTACTTTCAATCATTATGGAGTTTGTTTCATCGCGATAGCTGATTCAGTTTAAAAGTTACACAGTTTTGTTACAATTTTTTTTTAATTTCATAAAAAGTATAAAAAACAATATTTAGATTTTTTAAATATTTTTTCTGTCGTTAAAATTAAGCATAGATTTCCTCATTTCGATATGTGCACATTATGAAGACTCACACTGTATGGAGAAATTACAGTGCTTAGTTAAAAACGAAGACAATATAGACTACGCGACACAATATAGACAAGCTGTCTACCTAATTTTATCTTTCTAGAAAGCTTAGCGAAAACGAAGTAGGTAATAGCGCGGGCGATGCGTTGTCACGCGGTGGGACGGGGGCCGAGAGAGTTTTATAAAAATTTGGTTGCAATTTTAGTTATATAAAAATGTGGCTGCTATTTTAGGTTTATAAAAATGTGGCTGCTATTTTAGTTTTATAAAAATGTGGCTGCTATTCTAGTTTTATAAAAATGTGGCTGCTATTCTAGTTTTATAAAAATGTGGCTGCTATTCTAGTTTTATAAAAATGTGGCTGCTATTTTAGTTTTATAAAAATGTGGCTGCTATTCTAGTTTTATAAAAATGTGGCTGCTATTCTAGTTTTATAAAAATGTGGCTGCTATTCTAGTTTTATAAAAATGTGGCTGCTATTTTAGTTTTATAAAAATGTGGCTGCTATTCTAGTTTTATAAAAATGTGGCTGCTATTCTAGTTTTATAAAAATGTGGCTGCTATTCTAGTTTTATAAAAATGTGGCTGCTATTTTAGTTTTATAAAAATGTGGCTGCTATTCTAGTTTTATAAAAATGTGGCTGCTATTTTAGTTTTATAAAAATGTGGCTGCTATTCTAGTTTTATAAAAATGTGGCTGCCATTTTAGTACTAAGTTCTGCCCGCGATTTTGGCCGCGTAATTATCGCCCGCCTTCACTTAGCTTACTAGAACGATAAAATTAGGTAGACAGCTTGTCTGTCTATATTGTGTCGCGTGCCCAATTATCATTAAACGTATTTATCTGACTGTCTTTTACGATCACCTAAAAAAATCTTTTAATTTTTTGACCGGTATATTTATTTACGAGATACTTTTTGTCTTTTACGAGTCAATTAATTACTTACAAGTTTATTGTTAGGCGCCCATTATATTGATTATTTAATACATTGTGCCTACCTAGAATTAGCAGAAGTGTAAAACTTCTCATTGTGTGTCACTATAATGCTTCCATAGCAAATTAAAACAAACGTATTTGCAAAAAGTTATTTATTTAATCGTTTGCTTAATTAAAAGTTTACACATTAAGAAGTATCAGCGGGGGTGTCGTCGATCTCGTTGACGATCTCGGTGGGCTGGAAAGTGGCGGGGATGGCGGGGGCGACGGGGGCGGGGACGGAAGGCTCGTCGTCGTCGCTGTCGTTGGCACCGGGGTGCGCGTGCTGGGAGGGCGGCGCGTGCGCAGGCCGGGGGGCGCGGGCCGAGCCCGGCGCTGACCACACAGCTTGTGAGCGCTGTAACAACAATTAAGTTAGTTGATTAAAAGTCCTGTCACTCAATATAGAATTGGTACCTAACCCAAGTTTGAACAACTCAATGGATGTCAAAAAAAATTAATTGTCAAACAAACATTTGGTTGAAGAAAATAGCTATTGCGTGCTTTAATCACGTTCGTAACTTAGCACAATGGATTAATTGCCCACCTTATGCGCCATATTAAACTGTCCACACATTTTAATCGATAGCCTTAATCGTGCTGCCGGTTTTTCGTAGAAGCAGTATTAGGTATTCTAGGGTCATACTACTAATTTTTCCTTGATATATTTCTAATGTAACTGGATGGCAAACAAACCGATAGCCCCACCAATTTGTAATACCAGAGGCAATACACATGCGCTGTCAACCCAGAGATATACCTGAAATCTCTCATAAGCCTGCATTAACCCTTCATACTGTAACAACGCTGCTTGGTGGCAGAAATAGGTATACTGGTAGTACTTCCCCGGACAAGTTCATTCGCAAGGCGCTCTAGTATTACTACAAGAATCAAACATCTTATCTTTTCGCATACTGATTCTTGCACTGAGCAGCGCTGCTTTGCAGCACAAATATGAATGCTTGGCAAAGCACACTACTACTACTAAAAGCATCAAACCTCATATCTTACCTTATATTGGTCTTTGCAATGAGCAACTCTGCTTAAAATCAGAAATATGTAGGATAAGGTACTTGCCCGGACGAGTTCCTTCGGAAAAAGCTGTACTACTTACTGCTAAAAGTATCAAACCTCATATCTTACCTCATACTGATCCTTGCACTGTCGCACGCGGTCCAGATACATGTCATAGACGTACTGCGCCATGTGGGGCATGTCCCGGATGCGCAGTGTCATGGCGTCGGGTACAACTGCCACGGCACCGCGCTGTGCCGGCCACCGCTCGCCCGGCACCAACTCCAGCTCGAGAGGACGCTCCACCAGCTACAGAAATAAATGTTATTTTTCTTTGGAAGACTTACAGCAGCTTTTGCAGCAGTAGCTGCAGCAACAGCAGCTGGTTGTTATGACGTTATAACAATTGTTCATGTACAACTTATCTGTCCCACTGCTATCTTCACGTTAAGGTAAAGTCTACCAACTCGGACGGCCTAAATTGGCCTAGGTAATCGGTCTTAGAACGTCCGTGATACAGAATATCATCAACATAATATTTTTTAACGATCGGAGTGGATGACAGAGAGCCGGCTGACAGGGGAGAATGGAAGAAATAAACGTGCTGCACCAACTCCAAGTAACACGGAACAAGGGCAGGAAGATGATGTGGTCAAGTCGATCAAGGACGATTCAGTTGTTTGAGAAGCATCTTTGGACTTCCCTATCTCTCGATTGCCTACTCTGGCCAATCCGACAATAATGAACCCAAGCCGCCACGCTAGAACTTCCTAGGTATGCCTCGATGACGACTCCCACCTTATACACATTTATTCTGGTTAAAATAAATTGTACAATAAACTGTTGAGTAAAAGTAGTATAAATCTATATCCAGTAGGTAGGTAGGTAGGGTGGGTAGGTAGGGTGGGTCGGTAGGGTGGGTAGGGTAGGTAGGTGCACCATAAATAAGTACTCAGTGCTCCCCGAGCGAAGCCGGGCCGGGTAAAAGTTTGTAATAAAATAATATCAAGTCAAAACAAGACATTGAATATAAAAAAAAGTAATTGCTACCTCAAAATTTTAAAATTTTTCGTCATCGGTGTCCTTTTCATAGTTTTAGTTTTGTTAAAATCATACGTTTTTTTTTTTTTTTTTTTTTTTTTTTTTTTTTTTTTGGGTGGGAAATCATCAAATGACTTCTCCCGCTCTGGGCGGAGCGGGAGGGCGTGTCAGACTCTTACTGACTAAAACCCACCCGTGTTCCTTCAGTTGCCGTGTTGCCAGGGGGCCACGATTTCCCTATCGGTTTTCTTCGAACCCCCGGACGTGCGAAAGCACTTTGTTCCTGACAGGGTCACCCGACCGCACGCGTTTTGAATTTTTATAGGTTGTATGTTGATGTGATTTAATTTAATTTGATTTTAATTGATTTGATTCTATTTTATTTGACATTATTTTATTGTATTATTGACTTTATTGTAAAAATGACGTTATTTATTTTAATTTGATGTGATTTAATTTGATTTGATTTTAATTGATTTTATTGTATTTGACATTATTTGATTTTATTTGTAACATTTATATTAATTTATGTTTGGCAATGGGTGTTATTTACCTGAAAATAAATGAATTTATTTTATTATTATTTTATGTTCCGGATTGGCCCAAAAACGGGTGAATGGATTTGGATGAAATTTGGCACACATAGATAGTTTCCATTCCACATAGGAAAGCTAGTGTGGTGCGGTGTGTAGTGTGTGGTATAAATTATTCCTGACTAGATGATGTTTTGACAAGGTTATTGCCTCTTTTTGGGCTCAGTTCCAAGTTATTTTGCGTGAATGAAAAAAACACTATTTAAATAAAAATATATATTTTTAAACAAACAATTTTCGTCTTCCCTGGGATAGAAAAACCAACTGATCGTTTCAAGAATTTATGGGAAAATATCTCTTAAATATTATTATGATTGATGTTTAACGGTCTAGGCATCTGTTCTTTCTTGAACAATAAAAACAAAATGAAAGAGATCAATCACATTATCTGCAAATATATCTGTGTGATCACAATTTTATTTATGAATATTTCATTATTCACAAACGGTTGCCAAAAAATCCTGTTTTTCGCAAGCAGTGTGATAGGTAGTTATCAGTTTTCTGAAAGGATTCTATCGTCTTTTGTCACGATACTTAAATTGGTGGATTCAGTACCTCGTGATGACGGTGTGGAAAGAAAACAGGTGACAAAATATGTGAGAATTCCAAATTCTGCTAAATACTACGCAGTCATTCCTGAATTATCGAAAAAAAAAAACATGTGTCACGGAAAATGTTTTTCATTTCTCATACTCGGAAAGTAGTGTTTGTTTGATCCAGGGTTGTAACGGATTTCATATAACGGATGAGGATGCGGATGAGGATATCGAGATAATCGGGTTTGAGGATGCGGATGAGGATACGGATATTGGAAAATTCCTTATTGAGGATGCGGATGAGGGTGCGGATGCGGATGTCGTACAAAAAGTAGCCATTATTTTTTATAGTATTTATATTTGTATAGGTTTCAGGTAATTATTTGGTACGTACAAAAAATTGAAAAAGTATTGTTGTGATCTGAAATTTTAAATTGTGGAGTCAAATGCACAACTTTAATATTAAAACTTTTTTACAAAAAATACAACCGACTTCCAAACTACAAAGTGAAAAATAACTTTAATATCGGAAGTCGGTGTCTTTGGATCAGTATTTTAGTTTTTTGACACTTACTTCCGAAATTAAAGTTATTTTTCACTTTGTAGTTTCGAAGTCGGTTGTATTTTTTGTAAAAATCGTTTTTTTTTTTCACTTTTTAGTGGGTTGATTTGTAATTTATCTAAGTTACAATAGCCTTATGTCAATTGCTCATCAAAAATACCCAAATCGCTATAGATGTGCCTTTAATATTTGAAGAGTTCCCTCGATTTCTCCAAGATCCCATCATTAGATCGTGACCAAATGACAATGGGACCAACTTGAAAGTATACCCTTTCAAACAAAAAAATAATTTTTCAAATCGGTCTAGCCGTCTTCGAGTAATCGGGGAACATACATAAAAAAAAATATATCCCGACGAATTGAGAAACTCCTCCTTTTTTTGAAGTCGGTTAAAAAGTTAAGTAAAGGTAAATTATATTTGATAAAAAGTAACTTGCAGGCCTTTTCGCCTTCTAAGCGGTTTCTAAGTTCATCAATTCATCATAGATAGCCAAGAGCCAGCTCCACAAAATAATTGTTCGCTCGGGATACTTGCCAGTGGCGGTGATAAAAAAATTCGAATGATTTTATACCCAGTAAGCCGACGTTCACAGGGACGTAATATAATCGCGGCGATTTTTTTTCGTGCACTGGATTTTCAACGCTCTGCTTAGCGCCGAGAGTTAAAAATCCAACAGTGTGTTTTTTCAACGCGCTGGGACGAGAGTGCGTCCCAGCGCGTTGGATTCTCAACGTTTGGCTTAACACTGAGAGTTGAAAATCCAGTGCGCGATAAAATCTCGCCGCGATTATATTACGTCTGTGTGAACGTCGGCTAACTCAAATTGTGACATGTGACACCACAGTCGTGCCACCATTGCCACGTGCGGCCGATCGTGTGTCATAGGACAAGGACTTTGCGAATTCAGCCAACAGGAACGCGTAACTCACTTATCGGCGCGCCCATTTAGCTCAGCGCGATTTTTAAAAAATCCACTATTTGTGCGAACAAGGTAGGGTCACATCCTCATAGAAATTATGAGGATGCGGATGAGGATGCGGAGCTTTTAAAATCAAAAGTTGAGGATGCGGATGTTTTGCGGATATCAAAATTTATGCGGATGCTCCGCAGTTGCGGATGCGGATACGGATATCCGTTACATCCCTGGTTTGATCCAAGTAGCGGGTGGAAGACGCTGATCCCCACCCTTGGGTGGGAAAGACTCATAGTAATTACTTCCCTCTCTAGGGCGGGAATTAATTTTAAAAATAGAACTAAATTTGGTTAGGTAGTCGGCTACAAAAAAATTACTAAGGGGGTATTACACTGTCGAGTCTGTGGTCATGGATCTGTGATCGAAGATATAATGGAATTGTAAAATAAGACATTTGCAATGGGTATATCCCCCTTGAGGAATATTACACTATGATATTATGTCATATACCTATCTACGAAGCTCACAAATTACCCATGTTATGTCTATTTTACAATTTAGTGTAACACGGGTGAAAGTCATCAATTCCTACTCGGACTATAGCCGCCCTCGCTGCACTCGGGCGTCTAAATACCTCTTATGGGAATTGATTCCTTTCGACCCTTGTATAACAATCTACTATTCCCGCGCTCCGCCAGAGTTGGGCGAATGTAATAAGGTTTAATATGGCACAATATAGAGTTATAGAACAATTCCGCTTCGACTCTATCAAACGTCGTCGTTGTGTCTGTTTTGCTTGATTACCTACTTGTGTGCCAGTCTTTTTCTCTTTAATTCAATCCCTCCTGTCCCCTGCTGTCCTTCCCCAGCGACGCCCTAAGCCGAGGTCCGCACCCATCCATACCCCACACGGGGTGCCCTTAGCGTATAGTTGCTTGGTTTTTTGCCTTGGCTGGAGGCCTTAATTTATTAAGGCACCTACAGGAAAGTCCGGTTAAGCATCCGACAACCTCGTAGGTTGACCTTCGAGATGCCATTTATAAAAATAAAAAAAATCTACCATGCAATGGTATGTGCCATATGTGCGGGTATCCTACCTGATTAAAGGTGGGCTGTAGCTCAAAGCAGTTCCTGAAGAGGTTGGCTCTGGCGAAGATGTACAGTCCCAGGCGAGCCCTGGATGCGGCCACTATAAGACGACGGAGGTCACGCACATGTCCCACGGCGCGGGTGCGGACCAGGGACACTAGTGCTATGTCATTCTGCTGTCCTTGGTACTTGTCCACTGTCGTCACCTGTGAACAAAAAGATATGTTATACGGAAGTATGGGTTTGTAATGAAGTTAAATTAAATTGCCAATTAAATTGTTTATCAAATTGACTACCAACTTAATTTATCCGTAAATTCAAATGACTGCAGTCATTCTTTGTCAGTTTTTGGAAATTGGCGTGGTGAGTCAATTTGATGAACGATTAATTTCTTTGACTGTATGTATTATATCCAAGATAAGAGTGCTTGGAAACATGCTGGTCCTGCTCCATAGGACAATTTAGAATCAAGACAAAATCAAAATGGTTGCTAATTTAATTGTAAAATTTATTATTTTGTGTTTTATGACATTGATTTTTCTGTGATTACTTCCTCACACACTGACTTATTAACTACAAAATTTTAGGAAAATCGTCTACTTTTACAATGTTTGTAAATATGTGAGCACCATGTATCTATCACATATTAAATTATCTGTCGTTGCTTCATTTTTAATTCTTTTTACCTATTGCGGTATAGTATTTTTATTCTAGGTGCATCGTCTTCACATATAATTATTTAAATAATGAAAAAAAAAACAATTGTAAAACATTTTAAAAGAGTAACGGTGGAGTTTCTTGCCCATTCTTTTCCATACGAAAACTACCTTTTGGAAGGGGCGACTAGAATCAATTTTATTATTTTGTAAATTTTGACGTACAAAAGTGCCACACATGGCCTATTTGAAATAAATGATTTGACTTTGACTTTGTGAAATATGCTTACAACTACAGTCAAGCCAAGCTTACATGTCTGCCTATATGTTAGCACTTTGGGGCTGTGGTTGTAAGCATTATAGTTTCATTTTTCAATACCATTTTTTTTATCCCACGTATCGTCTTGTGCCATACACCCAATGTATACAATTGTCAATTGAACTTACGTATGATCTAATGAGTACTTTTGAAACTTTACTTAAATTGATCTCTTTCCAAGTCTCATTTTAAGAGATTCCGTGGGATTTGACAGGTCATAAATTACAGATCAAGTTCTCACTCAACAAGAGGCATGGCATGGCCCGGTAAAACACATTTAATTAAAAAATTACTATCTGACCAATCGTCATTTGAAAACAGTTACTGACCTTATCTAATAGTACCTTTACTCTTGTCAGTTAGGTTAAGGTATTGTTTTTGTTTCAATGTATGTAATGTTGATTAATATGTAATGTATGATGGATAGATCTTATGCAAAAATATATTTTCTACTTTATTCTACCTACATACTTATTTTGCGTGCACTGTCCGCCTTTTGCCTTGCCATTTACATTTTTAATTGTTGATTTTAATTTGAAAATTAATGTCTGACGTAAAATATTGATTCTTTTTATGTATGTAACATAGATAAGTATTAGGTTGCGGACTTAAATGAATCTAGGAAGTAGATTTATATTCAGCCATGAGAATGGAACCTGCGACTTTTAGCACGGACAACAGATGTATTGCGTCGTTTGTATTCCTGCAGTTTATCAGCTGACTCATAATAAACTATCAATGTCAGAATGATTTTAGGGTACCGAGGAACATTTTTTTTTCGGTTCAAAACAGGATCACTTTTCAAGCATTCTGGATCAGGTGGTGACATCAAATCTGAGATTGAACTAAATTAAGGATTTTATGATTCAGCCTTTTTGTATTCTATATATTTTTGGAATCGTCTCCTTAAGCCTTTAATGTTGATACCCTACATGCCACATGGCCAAGCTTCAAAATGTTAATTATTGAAGTTTGTTGGCACTGCCAGGGTCGGGAGATTGTTGATCCGGCTCAACGGACCAATGTTAGCGCGGGGAGCAATAAAAGGAGTGGACTGTATTTTAGACAATGGTTTATTGCCGTGCTAATTCACAAATTATGAACTGTCCTGGACAAACAAGTAAAGGTGAAGTTGATGGGTAGGGGTGGAGGCACGGGAATCCCACGCCTCTTAAAAGACGCCATCAAAATTTTATTTTGCGCTGGAAATTGTTTTTTGCATTTACCTATGGCGCCCCTTGCCATCTGGCGCCTAGAGCGACCGCTCCTCTAGCTCTACCCCAGGGCCGGCGCTGCCTGTGTTAACACAACTAGTTCTTTTTATACTTATACATATTCTCACTCATTGAAATATCGAAGATATCGGACGGAACCCTCGGCAAGCAAGTCCATTCGTATCTAGCCGAATTGCTTAGAGGCGACCTAGAAAATTTAAATTTACAAAGAGCAATTCTTACGGTACCGTATGATGTCAGGAATTTTATTTAAAAATAACTGGTAGGCGAACACTGTTTCATCGCTATACTAGACTAGCTCTATGAAACTGTAATTTCGACCTCTCACTATGATGGCTTCGAATTAAATAGTCATTAACTATTTAATTCTACTACGCAACTATCACGGCTGGTATCCACCTCAAATACAAAGCATTTATTACAATTAAACCATCGACGTGCACTAAAATTGTCAAGGAGGAGCGTCAGTTGGAAATATGATGCTAGTTGCCCATTCCAAAGCGTAGTAGGTACCTATGGAGAAGAACGAGCAAGAAACTCCATGGACACTTTTAAATTATATTATTTCAAAATATTAGTTACATCATTAATGTTGAATTTATAATTATATGTGAAAATGTTGCATAAAAGACGAGTACAGCAAATAGAAACAGAAAAAAATAACAAATAAAAAATAAGACGTGGCAGCTAAGAGATGACCAGTCCCACCTGACGGCACCCGTTCACGAACATGAAGCAGAGATCCGTTCAGCTCGACCATTTTAGAGGGAGCTAAATATTGGCGTCGTCTACAACCCTGGTAACACAAATCTTGAAAGATTTCTGGATGTATATGACACACAATTACAACAACGGAAAAGAGCAATAGTGTTTGGAGATTTCAACATTGACTTTCTGACAAAAAATAAAACACTAAAAAGTACAAACAAGTAATAAAAGAATCAGGACATAAAATATTAATCAAAATCAATAAAACCTATTATTGCACAAGAGACTCTAATACAAAGAAATCTATCCTAGACTATGTCAGTACAAATTTAAAAGATGAACATTTCAACCTGACTATCATCAATTCATACATGTCAGATCACAAGCAAATATACCTACAAATAACAAATTGAAACCACCACCTAAAATACGCCGAAATTACGAAATAATAGATTACAAGAAACTATATACTTCGATGGAATCATGTGGAATAGAAGACAATGGTGCCGATTCTCTTGTACACCGAACTAAACTAACTAAACTATCACTAAAATTCCTTACTTTTGGCTATGAAAATCTCAAAGCTATTCTGCAAAATAAATTCTCTAAATTTAAAAATAATTTTGACACATCTAAATCGAATTTGACAATCGCGACTCCACACGTGATACCTAACCACGTGATCTTTTTAGAGCCGGAGGCGCGCAGGGGGGGGCAGCCTCGACGTATTTTATATGGATTTTTCACTTTTTGTATGGAAAATATGAAAAAATATTACCTACATGTAGAGTGTAAAGAAAAAAAAAAATCAGTACTGTTTTTTCATCTGAAGTCGAGGTGTTGGTGTGAATTTTAGTTCATGACAACCAATTTTAATCCACATGTTTTTAGTCGCGATTAAAAATAGTCATTTGTGACAAGAGAATCGGCACCTGGTGCCGATTCTCTTGTCACAAATGCCTCTAAACTAAACTAAAAATCACTAAAATTTAGTTTATTCCTGTCAAACGACGATTTCCCATTCTGAAATAGACTAAAGCGACACAACTTAACTAAATTTTAGTTTGACAGCACTAAGATGGCACTGAGATATTAGTTTAGTAAAAATGGCAATTTTGCTATTCTGAATTTGACGTTTTTAACCTAAAATTTAGATTTTCTAACTAAATATGACTATTTTTAATCGCGACTAAAAACATGTGGATTAAAATTGGTTGTCATGAACTAAAATTCACACCAACACCTCGACTTCAGATGAAAAAACAGTACTGATTTTTTTTTTTCTTTTGCTTATATCTCGAAAACGGTGTGTCCAATCGCAAAAATAATGAAAATTTCGACACCCTTTATAAAACTCTTAAACCCCTAACACTCTACATGTAGGTAATATTTTTTCTTATTTTCCACACAAAAAGTGAAAAATCAATGTAAAACACGTCGAGGCTGCCCCCCCTCCGCGCCTCCGTCTCTTAAAAGATTCACGTGGTTAGGTATCACGTGTGGAGTCGCGGTTGTCAAATTCGATTTAGATGTGTCAAAATTATTTTTAAATTTAGAGAATTTATTTTACAGAATAGCTTTGAGATTCTCATAGTCAAAATTAAGGAATTTTAGTGATAGTTTAGTTCGGTGTACAAGAGAATCGGCACCAATGTCAAACAACTACAGTGAACTAGAATCAAGGATTAAGCGGTGCGTAGAAGACAATAAAGTATTGAGAACAAATGTTTTGAATCCACCTCAAGAAGATTGAATTAACGACGATATAATTACCGGAATCATCCAAAGAAACCATCTATGGAAACAACACAAGAGTGATCAAGAAAATTAGTTATTAGAAAATAACTATTAAGATATTAAAGAAAGAATCACTAAATTAATACAAAATACGAAAAATTCTTACTACTACAAACTATTTACAAATTGTGCTAACAACCCCAAAAAACATGGTCACGATAAAATAAGCATAGATTTCCCTCATTTCGATTTATGTGCACATTATAAAGACTCACACTATAATACGAAGGTGGTTATATATATACATAGTCTTACAATCTTCAACAGCTCCAACAGTATTTTCAAATGTTAATCAATTAGTTGTGGTTGCGGAGAAGGACTCGCACCAAAGCGGAAAACAGAGTTGTATCGAACAACCAGTAGGTAACAGCGTCGTACAACACTATACCTAATAAAATAATATCCGCATAGGTAGTGAAACACGGCGTGCGTTACAAATGTCAAAACAAGTTTAAAAACAATTTTAAAATCTATCAACAGTTAGGTAGACAAATTTAAATTACGACGAGAATCAACCTGTGCCCTTGCGACATATTATCTAAATTTAATATTATAAGAGAAAAAATTGGATTTTTTGTGTTTGTTTAATACGCTAAAACGGCTGAACGGAATTGAATGAAATTTGGCACATGGGTAAACCATGACATGGAATACTTTTTATCCCGATATTCCCACAGAATCGAGACTTATGTGGGTGATACCACGGGGCACAGCTAGCACACACACATAAAGGCATTCGGATGCAATTATTCGTTAAATATTTTTTGTCTCTGTCGTTCTCCAAGATGAAAGATGATCTTAGCATACACTATTAGTTTAAAATAAGTTCTAGGTTTTTTAGGGTTCCGTAGTCAAATGGCAAAAACTAAACCAGTAATAAGGTCATGTCTGTCTGTCCGGAAGTCACACACTCTTATCTCTTGGCCTGCATCTCACCTGATGGTAAGTGATGATCAGGCCGAAGGTGGAAGCGAGCTTCACCCGGAATCCTCAACCACAGAGGAACTGGCTATCTTACCTCGTAACTACCGAAACACAACAATGCTGTTAAAATTGTGGTTATAGCGGCAGACTTAGATAAGAAGGTGGTAGCTAGCCAGGCTGTCTGAAAACTAGCCCCTACCACCAACATACACTACCTTACACTCGGAGACAATTTGCACTATATCGATGAAAATTGAAAGGAAGGTGAATTCTATTCTATGCACCGCTAAACAATGGTGTAGTGAAATTATGAAAAAAAAAATTAGGCGTGGCACTCCCCATACGTGGTAGCGATACCTAACCGAGGATGAAAAAATCAATGTGTGTGAGGTGTTGGATCCCATAATTTAAAAAGATGATGATGCTTCTAAGTGACTTTGCTATTAAGATAAAATATGGGATATTTTCGGTTACAAACGCAGAAATAACGTTGTTTTTTATTGTTTTTACAAGAAATACTTTAAACTACAAACTCATTTTTGCGGTCGATCCAATCAATACCGTGCATGCGTAATAAATATTCATCCCGACCCCGGAACCCTTCACTGTGCGTAGTCCGACACCCACTTGGCTGGACTTTTTTTAAGAAGTACGTTCTTTGTCTTCCTAGACGATGATGTCAGAAGTTTGGTATTAATATGTACTAGAGCACTCCTTACAATATCATCACTATTTCGAGCGATTGTGAGCTCACTGAGATCTGATGCTATTGTTACTTTGTAGTTAATAAGTGTATGTTTGTTTAAAGTGTTAAGTATGTTGGTGAGTTTTTACATTATGAATTTCTCATTAGCAGCTCGAGGTTTGGATTTGTGCCAAGTTGGTAGCAATAGCATGAGCATAATCAGGCTATAAAAAAACCTGTTGGGACCCCTCTCTGAGAGGGCATGGGCCGTAATCCACCGCGCGGGTTCAGTGCGCGTTGGTTTGAGAGCAGCAGTGTTGAAATAAATTACACAAAGTATTACGCTTGCTTTGGGTTCGAACCCACGATCTACAACTCTTAATTCAGCCCGACTTACGAGTTGTAGGTCGTGGCGTTACCACTTGCCCACCATTACTCCTGTCGGTAGCAACGCTACGCATACGCTCGACTCTTTTAACACCTTATAATTAGCGACATGCTCGTGTACTGTCCAGTGTCCTATCGCGGGAACCCGTAGTTAACCACTTTGAAAACAAAATCCCGTGCACACGATGACCACATCTTTTACCGCCCCTTTTTGCGCCTTCTCAGATGTGCGCCGGCCCTTTAACGTCTTAGAAATTGGTATTTTAACTTTTACGATACTCATTATTTGTGTATATTATGGAATGCCATAACGGGGTATCTCAACAAATGTGCTGTATAATCTGACAGTGAAAGTGTAAACTGTAAATTTTGTAAAATACGACATGCTGTGGTAGATAATTTTAAAGTGTTTATTTAGGCACGGATTATAATAATTTTAATTGGTTCATGAGTAAGCTCCCAATTCCTTTACTCAAACTGCTGTGTCTACAGGGTGATTGGTAACACCTAATTACCAATCATCGGTAAGTTTATGACTAGAGCTAATTTAAAACAAATATGGCATGTGGTTATTGCGTTTATGCGCTTATTTATGGAAATTTTCCGCCTCTCACCCAAAATATGCTAATTTTGAGAAATTACTGAACTCTGGACGCAAATTTTTATACTTTTGATAGCATAGAAAACCCATTCATAAAAAAGAAACCCATAATCTTGTCCCGATTCTCCCGATCCTGTTCGAACTACGATCGATCAAAGGTTCCCATTGATACTTATTTCCACTGAAAAAAAAAAAAAACGCCTCACCTCAGCTGTTTTTTCTACGGTCTTTTTTTTTTTCATTTACTCAAACAAGGGACTCGGCGAAAATCTGATGCTGCTATGATATTGGTTGATGAGCGTAGTGTTATAACCCTTATAACAAGGCAATAAAGCCTAAGTCAGCTTTTAACTTATAAACAGTGTACTTTTCCTTTACTAAAGTACTGACGATGCATTTTACCCAGTGCATAGAAATAATATGTACAATTGAGTTAGTTAAGATTCTGGACGCGATCGCGTAATCTAGTGTGCCCAAATTAAGGGAGCAATTAAGAGGGACATTGCCAAAATATAAGTACTCAAGAACTTGTGTGTCTATGTTTTTGTACTGTGATGAATTAAAGTAGTTCCAGTAGAATTATTGTTTTCTTTTTAAAAAGACAAACGGGGTCGGCTTAGTAACAGTAGGTAAGCGTTTCTATAGCGGCTAAGCGCTACAAACAGGAATAGTCCATAAGTTGGTTAGGTGTGGGTTCCCACGATAGTACATCTGTGCCTTTCCCTTCGGGTAACACAGACGTGACATTTGTGAATACCTTAATTTAATTCAGTATCTCAAGATTATTATTTTGCTATGGTCGTCATTGTGGTTTGTAAACTGTGATTGGTTGTCTGTGGTCATGGATTATAATATAAATATGCGGTTATTATTGACCGTGTGTGGTCGATATACATCTTCGTTCGCTGTAGTAGCTGTCAACGCTTAGTTAGCAGGTGGAGCAGTCTTATTCTGCGTTCGCAACTTAGTTTCCAAAAATGTAAACGATTATGTGTATTTCCAAAAACAACTTTAATAACTATGGTTCAGTTTGAGCTATAACTTCACGCTATCTTAAAGTTGATATTTGTTTGATATCAACTTTAAGTCAACTAGGTATCAACAAATATCAACTTTACTCGTAGGAGTGTTCACGGACCAACAGCTAGATGAGAAGATGCCCATCAAAATATCGCGGGTAGGTAAGGTTGACTCGCATAGACCAGGGAAACATGGCACAAAAGGGAGGAGACATATACTCAATTACTCAGCAGTGAGTGAACAAGGCTGGCAATGTTGATGATGACAGAATACAAAGTGGCATAAATAATGCCAACCACGTGAATACAAAGAATTTCCTTTGGATATACCAGTAGTTACACTCGAAGGAGTCAGAATCTTTGAAACAGGTTATTTGCAGAGGCTAGTAACTAAGCTAACAGTCTCGGATTTCCACGTCTTTAGTCATAGTAATTAAATATATGATTCGTGAAAAAAACATACACCTAACTCGATTTTAAAGTAAATATTGCTAAAAATCCCAATGTAAACATTAGTTTAGTGTGACATTGGTGCCGATTCCCTTGTTCACAAACTAAACTAAATTTAAGTCCAGTGCATCTTTTTCTTTCTATTTCATTAAGAAAAGGACAGAAGATAAATTTTAGTTTAGTCCTGTCAAATTAATCAAGTTTTTTGGAAAAAAACAAGATGTAGGAGCCTAGATTAACACTGTCTAAATCCGAATAGCAACATAATATGGTGGAAATATGCCCAAATTACAAATAATTTAGGTATTACGTTTGTATGGACAATTCATGCGTCACCGCGTTCTTAAATGTGGAAATTATACGTAAAATTTATGAGTCCACCACTCACTAGGATGACTAGCCGACACACAAAACTTAATTAGCTAACAGTAAATTTTTGAGGAACTTCCGGTTACCGGATCAATTACCTAATTAAGTGATTCATTTCATGCGTATGGAGACGTTTCGTATAGACTGATTTTATTAACAACATCACTTTATAAATTATTTTTCTTTCCTCACTTTTTAGATACATTAATGAGTCAATTTGCTGCGCCCTAACAGGGTAATCTACCAGTGGCGAAATCACCACAGAACACGATTCGTACCGACTTCCCTTCGGAAGGTCGCATCAGCAACTCTACGGCTATTTAAAAATGGCACAGTCAATAGTGTTAACTATTGCCAAAAAATATAGTTACACTATGGCTATTTAACTCACCATAACATTCAAACAACAAAAACTCCTATTTCTAGCTTTGAATTACTGCAACAACAAAAAAAATCCTAAAATAACCCGGCGCCAAAACGTCATAAGTAATCGGGAACTAAAAATTCATGCAATGACGATCCTGTCATGACGTCACTTTAGGTCCGGTGGCACCGCTTGATAAAGACGAGAGCAAATTGGTGTACAACGGGTTACGATAGAGACAGATATAGAAAAAATGCGTCAGCGAAAACGAGATGGAGGAATATTGCACATTTTATTTAGTTTTCACCTGTTTAAGTGTATTTTATTCGATTATTTATATTCCTTTAATAATTTTAGAATGATAGTACCTATTAAAGTTGAGTTTATTTCTGTAAAAAATTGAAAGTTATGTTATGCGTCTTTTTGGTTTGCTACTTGGCGACAGATGGTGTTAAATTCAGTCAAAGGACTTTTATTTTTAAGTTAATAAATTAAAGTTTATTCATAAGTAAGTTAATACCAGCTCCGCTTTTTCTTCCCGGATCTCATAAAAATTTCCACCTCACCGCTGTCATCTACTCTTAAGATTAGCCTAGCCATAGCCTATAAGTGTGTATGCATTTTGCAATAAAATAAATAATAACTATAGAATGAGTTTATTTTATTTTTATTTTTTTCGGAAGGCTTACAGACTAACAACATTATAATTACAATAATATATGACTAAATTGCTAATTACAAGCTCCCACAGACAAATACAAAATGACTAGGTACTTCCTCATAGTCTCAATTTCAACCAATCTGTATACCAACATTATAAGCAAATAAACGATTACTATTCTATTTAAACTAGTTAGTCCCTCAAAGTGGGTTATATTCAAATTTTAATCCGGACAACAAACTGTTCAAGTGCAGGCAGGTGTCTCTTGTACAAAATTGCTTTGCTAAGAGCTTCCTTAGTGTGTTTGCATTGGTGCAGAAAAGGGCAATGCCTTGTTCACAACAAATTTCGTTAAAACTATAGTTAATACTATAATTAGTGTTTGCATAGGGTACATATAGAAGTGGTCTCTGTCGCAGCTCCATCTGATTAGTGAGTATCGTTAATTTTGAAACAAGTTCAGAACAGTCAATTGAACCATTTGGGATATTAAACAAGTAGCATATATTATTAATGGCGTCTACGGTCAAGCGGAAGAAAACGGTACCTTCTACATCGGTGATTGAAATCAACAGATATTTGTTTCGCCCTGTAATCTAGGTACTTAAGAAACTTTCTCTGAATGACCTCAATACGAGAAATGTAGATCCCGTACTGAGGGTTCCAGACTTGTGATGCATACTCAGGGTGGCTGCGTGCGAACGAACAATACAAGACCTTGATCGGTTTTAGTGATCGGAAACATGCTGTGATTCTCATTATGAAACCGAGTGCTCTCGACGCTTTATTTACTATACTATCAATATGCTGATCATATAGCAGCTTGCTGTTTTGTATAACCCCAAGATCTCAATAACTCCCAACTCCCAAGATGTTAGTATAAATAACTAGAACGGATAGAACAAAACCTTAAACCAAAAACGGTTTGCTCAGCACTTTTGCCTGCGTGCATTTTCATAATTAATGAATCTATCGTAATTAACTTTTGCCTGCGTGCATTTTCATAATTAGTGAATCTATCGTAATTATTACAAGTTACTATTTGCGTGACTACCAATCGCGTAACTCAAACCAAATCAAATCATCTTTTAGTGATAATTTAGTATTTATCATTGGATATAACTGTAGTATTCACCACATTATTTCGTATCATTCAACAAGTGGTCGTCAACCAACTATTGAATCGTACCCATTCTGATACAATATCAAATCAACCAAATATCAACCAACCTGGGAGTTAGTGCTGTACCACGAGCAACTACTAAATTCTATATGGTCCTTCGAGCCGGATACTTAGCTGTTAAAATGTTTGCCAATTTTCATTAATTACCTTGTGGGGTCGTCCAATCAGCGGATTTTCAGCGCATCGTTTATCAATGACGTCGCGGATCAGATGCTTTTGTCCGTTATAGGTTGTGAGGATCGAGATGCGCTCTGCTGGCCACCCAACGAGGCGCATGAACATGAACACTGCCACCACGTACTCAGCTTCAGCCAGGTTCTGAAAACAATTGAATGTGTTAATAAATATTTTTTCTGAAGTATAGGATAGTGATGTTACTTGTCAAACGTATAAATTGCACTGATTCAAGAGGATATCGTTTTCCTATTTTGTTACCCTTCATCATCAACATTTTCGTCGAAAGACGTCAACTGCTGGACATAGGCTTCCCCCAAAGTTAATCCCAACGATCAATCGGTCTACCTTCTGAGACCCTAACAACGCTTTGCCACTGTCGAACTATTTAACTCCATCGGACGTCCATGCTCCAAGCAATGTAATGTATTTCCCCCAACCCACTGCTACTTAAGTTAAGCAGTTTTTCGGGCTATGTATGTCGCATGTCGGTTACTTGGTTATCCTACGAATCTGATTCAAACCACGCAGAAATATTTCAAGCTGTTAGATATATTGTAGCAAACATTTCTGGACAAGCGAGAATCTCAATTACGTATTTCTAGGGATAAAGAAAGTTGTATTAAATTTCTGTCTCTGTTTTATTTAATGACGCTATAACTTAGGCCCATGTTTTCCTTCTCATCGTGGCCCATTATAAATCACCATGCCGCTCAAGGTGTGATTGATTTACCACTAGCTGACAACCTCTGATTGCTTTTGCGTTTTAAACGGGTATATGGTTTATAGCCCCTGTCAAAGTCAGCAAGGCTAAAATCCCCAACTATTTGGGCTACAGTGACTCAACGGGAAAAAATCTTCAAAATCTTTTTGGTCAGTTAAATAGTGAAACGCTTTTGGGATTTTTTATCTTGAAATCTGACATTGTTGGGTTTAACAAGAATTTGACGTAAAATAACCAAACAAAGAGTCGGTTAAGTACATAATTAGTTTGAATTTTCCGAGTGATCTCATCACTTTGACAAGAGGTAGACCAAACAACGGTGGATGGACAAAGAAGATAAGGCTGGAAAGGGGAAGAACACTGAGATGATACAGATGTATAAAAAGAAGACAAACTGCTATATCCCTACATAAATTGGGATAAGAGTGGAAGATGATGATAATGAAACCTTTTTTTAACCTAAAGCGGCACGTGACAAAACTATCTTGGTTTGGAGGCGCAAAAAGATTTATAGACGTAACAAGTCTTATTTTATCTGCACCCATGCTCCTCTATAAAAGTTTCTGAAACAGTTCGCTTATTGCCAAAATTAAAACAATCAGTGTCATAGTAAACATAATATCGATGGTCTAGAAGACAAACGTGCTAAGGAAACATTTTTGAGTTTTTAAATTTATCTCTTTCAGCCTAAATTGTGAGTGTACATTTGTATAAAGTGACATCTGTAATTAGTACGTTTGTCTTCTAGACGATCGATATCATCCAAAAGAGTGTTATAATGTTGTACTAAATTTCATTACGCAACTCCTTTGCTTTTTCGATCCCTTCCTTACTCATCAAACAACTACATTCTCACTACTCAATTCGTGGTATCTTTATGAATTTCAAAAAAAGAACATTGTCATGCAGACGCGTTTCACTACCACAGCATTGTAATAAAAATAAAAAAAACTTATAGGTTATTCAAATTCACGTCGTATCCACAATCACAATTTTTGTTCGATATTAGTATTGCAAAAATTTATTACTTTGTTGTTTACAAAAAGAGAGCTTATGAGCTTTGATAACACATTACCTACCTATACATAGTTTGTTTGTATTAGATACTCAGCAATTAAACTTTCCATGACATACAGTTTACATAGAGTTCTTACAACACTGTACTATGGTTTCAGAACCTTTTATATGTAGAGGATTCATATCATGGGTAGATAAAGTCTTGTATGCAACTGTACATAATTAGGTAGATACATTCGTGTTTTAACCCCTTATCATACAACAGTTGCATAAATAACTATTATGAATGTCGTAAACTATTGTTTGAACTTAGAAGCAAATCACTCATAGAGTGAAATCAATTATATTTTAGTCAATTAAAAAAAAACAAATGACACTCGACTGTACGTGCCCCTTTGCAGCATCGGAACCCTCCCACGCCGAGCAAAAGGTTTGTTTTTTATTGAGCTATAACTTTTTAACAGCAAGTGTACGGCCTGAGTGAAAATCTAGCGGAGCGTTCAGCGTTGCGTGCAAGCGGCGAAAGAGCGTTCGCCGAGTGGCCTTAGTGCACGCTTAGAGTTCGTGTGAGTCGGTCACATTTCTCATCATAGCGTCGGGGTCGAACGATATTATTGATATGTATTTAGAAGAAGACAAGGTCCAAGTGAGATAATTAAACAAAGAAGACTGTGTGGAGAGTTTTCTACGTTATAAAACGTTGCAAACATAAACTGGTTTGAACTTGCACGCGACGCCAAGCTCAACACCCCGCTCACCGCAAACAAGCACACTCCCTCGCCAGCTACTCAGGACACTCGCTACGATTGCATGTGTGTAATACGAACGTCGCACGCCCCGCCCCGCCGGACGCTCGAGTCGAGCGTGCACTCAGTTCGTACACTAAGGCCTCTGCCTCGAATTTTACGGGCAGCGGGGCGGCGGTGGGGGCGGCGCGGGAGCGGCAGGATCTAATGCGTAAACGGTAAAATCAAACGGACCGGCCCTCGAAAATAGTGACGCGGTAGCGGCGCGGGGGCGGGCAACGAGCGGTGCACTCTAGTCAAGCGGTGACCGCCCGCGCGTCTGCATTGCAGTGTTGTGCATGGATGACAGGGATTCACTTCTTCTTTTGTCCACAATAAATCGAACTTTAGGAATAAATATGAATCAAAAAGATGTTGTCGCTGTTGTTCAGACATTTCGTTCGCGAATAAAAACAAATATCTCGACGACAGAACCACGAACACAATACTACGCCGTTATAGTGCCACGCGATCTGCCCGCTGGTTTCGTCTGCGTTGCCCGCCCCACTCCCGTGCCGCCGCCGCCGCCGCCGCCGCCGCCCCGCTGCCCACAAGATTCGAGGCAGAAGCCTAAAAGGCTTTCAGTACACGACGCACTGGCGTCGGATCGCATTTTTGTGTATACGAAAGAAAATCGCGACGCGCCGCACCGCCATCGCACCGGAACCGCGTGGTCACTGCATTGATACCGAGTTAATGTGCAATGCGGTGTCCGATAGATAGTTAGTTGTCATTTCGTTTGAATGGGAGAGTGGACTATCAATTTTTACCACTAGTGGCGCTAGTGGCTCAAGGCACGAACCTCTGACTTTTCGGATTCACGTGCGTATTGTAGAATTATCACTTGCTTCAAAAACAGTGAAGGAAAATATCGTGAGGAAATCGCATACCCGTGAGATATTTCTCGACGGCATGTGAAACCAAGTCAGAGGCCCATGGGCGACATAAATACTCTGACACCAGGTTAGACACTAACCACACGAAAAAGAAAAAAGAAGTGGCGCTAGCAGCTACATAGATTTTGATTGATATTTATGTGAAACCGAACGATTGCATCAATGCTGCGTGTTCGCGTCTTTAAATAAATCGTACAATTCATTGCGCTGGGTAAGGAGGCAAGGAACCCTTAGCGCTCGTTCAGACACGCGGAATCCGCGCGGTTACGTCCGAACGAATATTAAGACCTTCCAAAATCAGTCGGATTCGCCGCGCCTGACCGCACGCTCAGAGGGCGGTGCCGACCTGCGCCGATGATAAGAATAATTCTAGGAATCACGTATTTGTTGACCTCATACACCACAGATGATTGAGAAAAATGGGGAAGGAGTTAATAGTTCAATTTTATTGAAGGCCCAGCGTATATAAGTAATTTGGTTTATAATGATGTATTATTGATTAAGACTTTTAATATACTTCTCTAATTGAATGCACTTTATTAATTTACATGGCGCCGCCGCCGGTAACTTTAGACGCATTATACTTATCAAGCTTGTGAAATATTCAAATGACTGATGATCAATGTAATTAATACTGACAACCAACAAAAGCATTTTACACAAAGCAAATTCAAATTGCAAAGAAATATTCTTAGAATACATCGCATTATAATCTTATATATAAAATTCTCGTGTCACAATATTAGTTACCTTACTCCTCCGAAACGGCTTTATTGATTTTTACCAAATTTTATATGCATATTCAGTAGGTCTGAGAATCGGCTACTATCTATTTTTCATACCCCTAAGTGATAAGGGTTGTCCACCCCAAACAAATAATTGGCAAAACAACGTTTGCCGGGGTCAGCTAGTGAATTATGAAATATTACACTCATATGAGTTAGCAAAAACAGCTGTTTACTTACACACCTAAAATGCTGAATATTTGACTTTCGTCGGATTTGGGAGTGCTTTTCAAAACGAGGTCTTATTTATTAAGTTTTTTTTTTATCAAGCCAAAGTAAAAAGCCAAGCCAATTTTGGTTTAACCAGCTCTTAACTTTTATTTTATTTTCGAAAGATAAACTGCATTGCCAATCTATCGTTACTATTGATAAAAGCTAGGTAACCTATAGTCCCAAAGCGATGTTGGAAAGGTTTTGTTAGCCTTGGTTGAAACTACTGAATTGTTTAGCGAACAACGAACTCAAGCATATCAATTGCAAAACCCGTTCGCTGGCCTGAATTGTATGTAGGTAATTGAAACGACAATTTGTCTTAACAAAATCGTTATAGGTTACTGTGACAACTTTTTGAAGCCGATGCAGCATTTTATATTTTGGCGTTGCTTGTCCCTGCAATCAGATAGTTTTGCGTTCCTTTGATGTCACATATTTCGCTGTCCCCGACGAATAAAATGGTAATGTGCTATTACGATAGTTTTAACTTTAATGCATCACACTAATCAGTATCACACTAATATTATAAAGGCGAAAGTTTGTGAGTGTGTGTGTGTGTATGTTTGTCTCTTCTTCACGCTCAAACGGGTGGACCAATTTGGATGAAATTTGGCACACAGATAGTTTATAACCTGGATTAACACATAGGATACTTTAGATCCCGATATTCCCAAAGTATTGAGACTTACGCGGGTGAAACCGCGGGGCGCAGCTAGTATTCGATATTTAGAGGTCCGATTACACTCTGTCAATTTTTTTCATGCAATTCCTACGGTTATTGATAAGAAGAAGATTTTAAGGTGTATTGTAATTAATGTAAAAATCACTTTTCTTTTGGTATTTGAACAATTCCGCTATGTATATTAAGTCAATAAGATATTCACAAAAAACTGTTTTTAATTTTTCCTGTAAAATTTAGTTTTTGCGATTACGCCTTCCGTTTATGCCTTCCTCAAATAATCACAATATATATTTGCATCTTGATCTTGAAATCAGATATTATTGCTGTCCATAGCAATATATTTATGCTCGTGACTGAACCTCAATATATTATAGGTAACCTAGCAGCATAACCTGTATTGAGTAATATGATATTTATCGACTCGCACACCGAGGGTTTCGTACCTTGGAAGGCGAATGTCCAACTGTATGTGGGAAAAAATGGACGCCATGGTATTTTTTAAAAAGAAACCGCCTTTTCATAACCCCATATTGGCACTGCAGTATATCTCGATTTACTTGGCTTTTAAATCGAGCGAAACAATGACGTGATCTTGAAGGGTCTGGGGTGTTGGTACTTATGTAAATCAAACACAGTGGTTAAGTTAAAATGACCTGTTATTAATAGGTCCCCCTATACTTTATGACACTTGACTCAGATCTTGTAACAACAGAGTCTTAACAACTATTCCATTGTGGAACTAATCGCTGATAACTAGGCGATTGAATTAATTAACCCATAATAATGATGTCAGGAGCTGGAGTCACAGTCGGTATACGTGGGCAGAAAACTAACCTATATGAAATATATGAATAATTGCAAAAAAAAAACGATGGTTTTCCTTCCTGTCCTTCATTTCCAAAATACAGATTGTGCAATCCACGAAGACGCGCCCCACTCCGTGATTAGGTACTGTACTGTAAGCTGTACTTTAGTACGGAGCGGAGTGGAGTGGGGCGCGTCTTCGTGGATTGCACTATTTATACCACGAATTCATTTACTTGGTTTTGTGTGGTTTTTCTATCTGAAATTTCTCAGTAGCAGCCCGGATTCGGATTTGTGCCCGGTTCATGGCAATAGGCTCGCTCCCTATTACATGGGACTTAAACATAACTGGCGAAATGTGGGTGTACCTGCTACAGGGACACATCTGCCCAACCCTTCGGGGAAACAAGGCGTGATGTTATGTTATGTATTCATTTAGTGATTTTGATAAATGCATTAATACATAATTGTGGTGCGTGGGTGCTTGGGTGGAAAACGCAGCGTAAAAAAATGGTTTTGCTAAAAAAAAAATCCTTACGTTAGAAGTAGTGAGTTGCGGACCCGCAAAACCATCCGGGTGCGGGAGAAAATCGCATGCAACGTCGCAAATAGCTGTCAAATATTTCACTATTTTAATTAATTTGGCAATATAAGAAATATGGCTAAATAGTTTACTAAAATATTGATTATGAAATGTAATGTTAATATCGTAACACCGAATAACAAATAGATTTAGATGTAAAAAAAACCGACCAAGTGCGAGTCGGACTCGCGAACCGAAGGTTCCGTAAAAACCGCGTTCATGAGGAAAAGGGTAGTAAGTTTAAAATTATTAAAAAAAAAATATTATAAATGATGTAACTAAAAATTTATGCTTTTCGCAATTTTTCCTTTATCTGTGCTATAAGAAGTTGCTTCGTACCAAATTTCAAGATTCTGAGTTCACGGGAAGTACCCTGTAGGTTTTGATTCCCTTGTGAGTATCGAAAATTTGCAGTATAAACGGCTGTATCTTTCGATTACGTTGGCTTAGAAGTTTGATTTTTTCACAGCTCCAAGGGAATTTCAGCTTGATACCTCCAGCCGTTCCTGAGAAAAAGGGTCTTGACAGACGGACAACAAGGTGATCCTATAAGGGTTCCATTTTTTCCTTTTGAGTTACGGAACCCTAAAAAGTATTTGGAAACTTTCCAACTGTCTTTTTTACAAATAAAACGATTACAACATCAAATTCAGTGTTATAATTGCAATTTATTATAAATATTCTAGTTCACTAGTTAGCCATATTTTTATTTCCATACAGTAATATTGCCAAATTCATAAAAACAGCGAGATATTTGCGACGTTGCCAACTTTCAGTATAAATGCTCTTTTTAACCGACTTCAAAAAAGGAGGAGGTTATAAAATATGTTCGTCGCGTATGTTTGTTTTTTTATGTATGTCCACCGATTTTCTCAGTCAATTGTGGACCGATTTTGAAAATTCTTTTTTTGTTTGAAAGGGTATGCTTTCGAGGTAGTCCCATATAAATTTTATTAACTTTGCTTCGATAGTTTTTGAGTTAGATTCAATAATACGTACTTTTTCCCACTTAGTATGTGGATTATATGATAAGTTCCTATCACTGTTATTTACATAGCAGGTAGTGGTTTTCGAATTTGTGTGGGGTAGGTACCACAACTAAAAAGTGAAAAATAAAAACTTTTTACAAAAAAAAAACAACTGATTTCCAAAAAACACTACAAAGTGAAAAATAACTTTAATTTCGGAAGTCGGTAACACTGACTTTCGAAATTAAAGTTATTTTTCACTTTGTAGTGTTTTTTGGAAGTAAGTTGTTTTTTTTTTAAAGTTTTTATTGTATTACAATGGCTAGAAAGGGAACTACTGAGAAAATGACAACCAGAGAAGTATGCAAGAAGAAGACGTGGCACCGACCCTAAATAAATTGGAATAAGAGAATGATGAATAGCGCTTGTTTCAATAGGTGTCCGCTGCCTATCGTTCTATCAGTAGCTACCTTTTGATAGAATGTTAGGCAGCCATCCAATCCACATCAGATTGTGACAATGTTATTCGGTTCAAGCGATTCCGGTTTTTTTGCGGCATACACTATAACCTGTTTGAAATCCTGCTCGACGACGTAATACCTGCCTATAGCAACTCGAGAATTCTAATAATTTTTAATTTCGGGGCCCTTCGCAGCTATATACACATTTGAAGTTGTATTTGTATTAAAGGAATTGTGGTAAGTAAATTGTGCGCAAGTTTAAATGACATGATACCTTTTTTTTGGGTGGGAATTTATCAAATAACTTCTCCCGCTTTGGGCGGAGCGGTGTCAGACTCTTACTGACTAAAACCCTTCAGTTGCCTGTATGTTGCCAGGTATCCCTTTTGGACTTTCCCGCGATGACACGATACCTAAGCTGAGACTACCTTAGCTTAGGTATAGATCGCTTAGGCACAGGAAAGTTGGGATTGACACCAGCAAAGGGAGGCCTATGCCCCAGCAGTGGGTGAAATAGGGTTGTGGATGATGATGATGACACATAAGCTTACACACGTTCAAACTACCAGCTCTGGCTAGCTGGCAGTCGGAACGGCTCAGTGTGGGAAGAGCATTATGATACCCAGTGACATTAGTATTTTTGAAGTAAAAACTTCTATAGGCGCGTTGGGCATTTTTGAAATTTTGAGATGGGGCTAAACCATTGATTTCGCGACACTGTAACGTCACCTCATTTTTGTAAATGCGATTGTGCTCTTTATTTATATTAAGTTACGGATCAATATTCTATGCAAGTATTTTACTTTATAGGTTTTGTAAACGCGATTGTGCTCTTTATTTAGATAGGGTTACGGACCAATGTTTTATATAAGTATTTTCTTCCACTAAGGCGATCTTGTTCAAGTTTTCACTTCTGTCGCCACTTTTTTTTAAGAACATTATTAAAATAACTTACTGCTTATTTGTCTACGTACTGCACACAGCCAAGGGAGGTCACGTTTTATATACATTATGAATATTAACATTAATTATTTTAACAGTTGAGTAAGCCGGCTATTGTAGGATATGCGATACATTAACTACATTATGGCTATAATTAAATATCATTATATCACTACTGCTCCCATCAGAGTCGTAAGTTTAAATGATGAGCAAACAAATGGCATTAGTTCGCTTATTCTAAGAACTTTGTAGAAATCACCAAGAAGTTTTTAGCATCAACCACTCGAGAAGAGGCTTAAATGGTAAGGTAAAACACGTGGTTTCGAGTTCACATAATTACGTGAATCCGTCCTAACTCGGCGTGCAGGCAAGGGTCATTGCCCCCGGCCAGCGGCCTTGGGTATGCGAATTGATTATAGAAGTAGATAACTACAGAACTAACATAACTACTACACAACAACTAGTACATAACTACTGAAGTGTACAGTATTTCTATTTTTTTAATGTCCCTCGGCAAACTTCGTGGTTTGTCAGTCGTCGGATTTCTATCAGTTGCCTTTTGCACTTGGTGCAGACCGGACGCTCTCGATTTACAGCTCTATATAATTCACACGGAAATCAAAACAAAACATCAATAAAGTACTTAGTTCTGAATTCAAATTATTTTACACGATAAATCTAATAATTGGTTGACATGAAAATTAGCATTCGTTTGTATTCGGAAATGTGATGATTCCCGAGGAACATTAAGAAAATAGAAATACTGTACACCATCAACCGGCCATTTTACGTAATGTATACGTAAAATTAAACGAACAAATAAGTCGCAATTGCAAACATATTGTAAATAACACCCAACATTGAAGATTTACTCAGTGTGTTGAGATGCACAGAGGCAGCATTTTTCCAAAATGGTGTACCGTGTCAAACGGGGGTTTACAGCTAATAGTTACTAATGCACTACACTACTACAGCAGGGTGACTTTTCGAAATATCAGAGCCATTCAAAATCAATCTGCCTAGCCTTTTCCCAACTATGTTGGGGTCGGCTTCCAGTCTAACCGGATGCAGCTGAATACCAGTATTTTACATGGAGCGACTGCCTATCTGACCTCCACAACCCAGTAACTGGGTAATATGATACCCCTTGGTAAGACTGGTTGTTAGACTTTCGGGCTTTTGACGACCCGTGACGACTGTCAAAGATCTACAGAATGACAGCCGGGACCAACGGCTTAACGTGCTTTCCGAGGCACGGAGGAGTCTCGATATGTAAAGATGGTCACCCATCCACGGACCAACCCCGGCAAGCGTAGCTTAACCTGGTGGATCGCCCCGTGCGGCTGTTATTACTTAGCCACGAGCTCCTATGAGAGCCATTATGTTCGGTAATTATGAGAAAAATCGAATACCTACATAAATTCCTAAATTACCTCTTATCGAAAAGTGGACTTGCGTCTAGTAGACCATTGGCTGGTTATTTGTGGCGCATAGACCACGTTACCACACCTAATGAGGATCTCGTCGAATAACGAGTCACCCTGTATACAGGGTGGCAGGGCTATCGACGCGAAAACTGTTACCATGGTTTCAGTACATGATTCTAAACCCCCTGCGTTGAAAATGTTCGTCGGTTATTTAAAAAAAATCGGCTGTTCCATACATTTTGACCGCGTAGGTATTGCACTTTTCTATGAAACAGCAGATTTTTAGGGTTCCGTAGTAAACAAGGAACCCTTATAGTTTCGTCATGTCCGTCTGTCTGTCTGTCTCTCTGTCTGTCTGTCCGCGGTCTAGCTCCGAGACCCTTAGTACTAGAAAGCTGTAATTAAGCATAGGTATACATATTAATTATGCCGACAAAGTGGTAAAACAAAATTATGAAAAACATTTTTTTTAGGGTACCTCCCATACACGTAAAGTGATGATGTTTTTTTTTTATTTTTTTATCCCACCATGTGTGGCATCATTGGAAAGGTCTTTCAATAACATTGTGAGTATGTTAAAACCATTTTTGAATTCAGAGATCCGTTTGCGAAATATTAAGCTTTAAGGTGAAAATTTTGGTTAGAGTCAGTCAAGTGTCCCCCCCCCTGCCAGCTAAATGGTTGGTGTTACATATGTGAAAAAATTCACAACAGTAGCTTATATAACGAATTTAAAAGGAAAACTATCACAGCTGAGTAGGCTTTACAAGTTAACGAGTAATAATCGACCAACTTAGATTTGCGGTTGTAAAAACATGTTCTCCCATACAGAATGTATGGGAGAACATGTTTTTCAACTACAAAGTTAATTTTGTTCTTGGGATAAATTCATTCCAACTACGGAACCCTACATTGTGCTTAGTCCGACATGCACTTGGCCGGTTTTTTTTTAATAACCGACGAAAAATCAACGCGTCGATGACCCTGACACTGTAAGTATGACAAATAACAAATGTAGGTAATCATGTGGGTGAATGTACAAAGAACGTGCTCACAAGCACGCCGAACGAAACTTCAGAACGTGCCGAACAGAACCCGTATTCCGATTACTGGTCAAACAGAAAATAAAATTTAAAAAAGGACAAAAAAAATCTCTTGTGGCAGCTGGTTACCTGGTACCTTTTGTGATCCCATATAAGTTTAAGATCGTGTTGCCATATAAGCTTGCAAGGTTTTTACTGGCGCGTCATGCCTTTTGAAGGAAATCGAGAATGCTGATTCAGCATTAATTATATGGACTAAAGCAACTTTTTTTTTTGTACCGACCAATTTATTCTATAATTAAGATCAATAGGGCCGAAAATAGAAGAATTGATTTGCATCTTTAACAATCTACGTTAGTAAGTAACCCCTTTGCATAGTTTGCTGTTATAAACATTACAGTTTATTTAAGTCGATTTTGTGCTGAGAATCTTAAAAGCAGTAAGTGTTGAGTGCGAACATTCTTCTTAGAATAAAATGGTCGAAAAACTCGTAATGAGGCGAGAATCCCGGTTGAATAAACATTTCTCCAAAAAACGGCCATCGTCACTCAGCAGTCGATTCAACACGCTTTTGAAATTGGGATTCCTAATGGACAAGCCAGTAATTACAAAAATTAACATAAATGATTATTAATAGTGTGCCTACTCACTGGCATGTAATTTACATTGATTAATTAAAGCAAAATTGAGCCTCAATCCGCTAGCGAGTAACTAAATAAATGGTCGATCAGATATCACAATGTGCGGCCCACGTAACGTTGTTGTGGTCACAGATTCAATACTTATGTTAAATAAACAAAAGGTGCCAAGTATTCTGACAAAGGGTAAGGGACTCTGTTCAACGTACTTTTAAAATAAAGAACCAGTTTTGCCTCAACTGCACCGTTGTGATGTAGGGTATCGTTTGCGAGTGAAAGCGAGCGAGTGAGCCAGACGGAGATACTGTCAGTAAGTCTTTACCTTCCGGAAGAAAACTACTTTCAAAGGTGAACGACCTACTTTAAACAAAGATTTGGCGTTGTCTCGGCTGCTCAACCGTAAATATGGATGTAGAATTCTAGGACAATACATGATGCATCTAGCAAACATACTTTGTGTAAAGACAAAGACGCTGTCACACATATCACATATGCAAACCACGTGCGACTGAAAAACAGCAGCACTGAAAACTATTTTTAAGTCGGGAATAATTAAAATATCTTTGCACACTGTGCTTGGTTAGCTTCAGCAAGTCAAAGTCAAATAATTTATTTCAATTGGCACATAAGGTACTTTTGAACGTCAAAATTTACAAAAAAAAATCGAATTGATTCTAGTCGCCCCTTCCAAAAGGTAGATTCTTTTCTATCTGCCTTAGTCAGCTCATGGCTTAGTAAAAGGGTCCCCGAAACGATCAATTACAATTTCCAATTTTTACGTGATCGATACACTGATGCGCAAATTGATCGTCTACCAAATGCAATTGAAGCGATGGACAATATTACTACAATAAATTAAAATTGATCGTTTCGGGGACACACTATCGAACAGTCATGAAGGTGGTAGCTGGGCCGGTTACTGTGTGTAACGTTGTATCTCACTGATCATATAGATCACCTGTAATTGCGACATCTATTGCTTCATAAATTGGAAAAAAAATCTGCTCAACAACGTATATAACGTATATGAATGTTATTGAACTGTCAAAATGAAACAAATTTGTCATGATTGTTTACGAAAATAAGTTACGCAATTAGGGTACTGGCAAGGTGTGTCGGGCGTACCTACCTACAGTCACGAGCATAAATTACTAAGGGCAGCCCGGCAATATTAAAGATTTCATGATTCATTAATTGGCAGAACAGTCGAAATCGGCTCAGTTTTCAGCATTCTAAGAGGTGACACATCTTTTTGAAGCTCATGCAGAATCCTATATTTTGGTGTTACTTGTCTCGTCAGATAGTTTTGGTGTTCCTTCGAAGTCACATATTTGTGACATCATTCGTTCATCATTCAGTCACGACTAAAGAAAATACAAGCACTTACACATTTTTGACAGGTGCCCGGACCTGACATCTCAGTGCTGCCACCTAGTGAACGTCATTTCAGAAAACCCTCATTAGGGATTCTTGCAGAGAAATTATTAGAGGGCAGGAACGCATGTGATTAAGAGAGTCAATTTACCTAGCCTTTTCGCAACTATGTCGGGGTCAGCTTCCAGTCTAACCGGATGCAGCTGAATACCGTATTTTACATAGAGCGACTACCTATCCGACCTCCACAACCCAGTAACTGGGTAATACGATACCCCTTGGTAAGACTGGTTGTCAGACTTTCGGGCTTCAGACGACTTGTTACGACTGTCAAAGATCCACGAATGACAGCCAGAATCAACGGCTTAACGTGCTTTCCGAGGCAAGGAGGAGTCTCGGTATGTTAAGATAGTCCACCCACAGAACAACCTCGGGAAGCGTAGCTTAACCTGATGGATCGAACCGTGCGGCTGTTATTACTTAGCTACGAGGTCCTGTGACTAAGAGAGTAATTAATATAAAAGTGGATGGATGGAGGGGAAGAGCGAGATCAAGGAAAAGATGGATGGGTTGTATGAGGGACGATAAGAATGAAAAAGGAGTGAGTAATATAAGGAGGAGTGTGTAGCTGACTAGAGAGAATGAAAGAGGAAAACATTTAGTACCGACCTCAAATAATATGCAACAGCAGAAGACGTAGAGAAATTACGGTATTACCTGATAGAAGTACGGGCTTGGTTCAGTCTCCCCTGCCCCGTTGAAGTCATCCACATTAATGAGCTGGAAATCGTAGCGCAGGCCGGCGTTTGCGGCGCGGTACTCTGGGAGCCGGGTCACGTGGCCCAGGTCGCCTAGAGCCAGGTACCGCCAGCGGTACAGGTTGCAGATGCTGTAAACGTATGAGGAGTTAGAGACATGGAGATAAGGAAGATTTTATGACAACAGAATGGGCAATTCTCAGTAGCAGCCCGGAATCTGGATTTCTGCCCGATTTTGTGGCAATGTAATAGGTTTATCCCGCCGGCTGTCGCTGAGAACCAGCGCAGTGGGGCTCTGCCTCGCAACTTTATTCTTTTTTGTGTTTTGTCTTTGCGTCATGTCAAACGCAATTTTTTTTTTCTATCTCCTATCTTTCAAGTGTTGGAGTATACTTACTTTTTCATAGTGACTCTAGTATTCTTTTAGGCTTGTGATGGCATCACACGTCTCACGTAATATTAATAAAACACACATTCCAATATACAAGGTGGGGCAAAAGTAATATCATAATGTGGTTTGGCTCCCATTTTCTTGAAAATGAAAAAACTGGGTTCTGTGTTTACGGAAAGTTTATCTAAAGGTTTAAAATTGCTGACATTAAGTCGAGAATAATGATGTCGGTTAAATGACTACCTCCTGAGCTGATACACATTGTACCTCGTTTTACGACATTTTCAACTGTTGCTCGCTAAATATCTGGCTCCAAATTGGTGATTTCTTCTTCAATGTTGGCTTTCAGGACTTGCAAGGTTTGTGGTGTGTTGATAATAGTGAAATTTCAAAAAGCCCCAAAGGAAGAAGTCTGGCGCCGTCAGATCTGACGATCTAGCCGACCAGATCAAATAGCCGAAACGGGAGGTCACACGGCCCGGAAATCCATCATTGCCTGAGCTGTTTGTATCACTCCATTGCATTGTCAACTTATTCACTATCTGTCTACAACATAAGTGTCAAATTGCAATGACATTATGACGCCTTTTGCAAAAATTATGGCGCATTCACATTATGACATTACTTTTACCCAAGCTTGTATAAAGAAAAGGAAAATAAACGTGTTATTGAAATCCTTAGAACGGCCTTTCCTTTGGTGTCCCCTTTAACCCTAACATTAAATTGGGCAATAGAATCAGTCTCTATAATAATGTAGTGTATGTGTTGCAGTCAAAACTCTTAACCATTATCACTTGCTTAAAAAACGGTGAAGGAAAACATCGTGAGGAAACCGGCATGCCTGAGAGATATTTCTCGATGGCATGTGAAGCCAAGGCAGAGGCCCATGGTTGGCTATAAAACTCTGACACCAGGTTAGTCACTAACCACACGAAAATAAAAAGAAGTACAGTAAGTGAAGAACAGGTTGGTCAAAAGTAGTTTTGACTGAATGTAATATTGCTGCAACTATGTTGCTAGTTACAGTTTCAAATGAATACGTCGCCGAAACCTACCGCCACCCCCCCCCCTGCGCCTGCAGCACCTACCTGGCAAAATGTGGACGATCTATACACCTCTGCAATTCCCTTCGTGGAACACAGTCGTGATGTCATATTGTAATGGGCTATTCCCCATACAATTATTATGTGCGCTGGTGCGTTAACAAGAATTCGATTGTTATCCAAGGTTTTCCAGGCAATGATTGAGACAATCTTATCGGATCGATCAGTAGAGATTGTCAGGTTATGGGACGTACTTAAAATATTAAAGTTTTCGTCACAATTCGCTAGGTAATGTAGGTATATAACATACAACCATTAGCGTCAAGAATCTCCGAGACATTATCTCATAAAAACAATATACATAAACAGTCAAACAACAATATGACATATCGTTTGAGTTGTGCGACGGTCGCAGTCGCTGTTGTTGACTCGCCCTGGTCTAAAAAGCAAAGTCTTCATTTCACGGACACTAGAAAACAAACCCACAAACTTTGATGGTTATGGAGAACGATAAGTTTTGAGAATCCACAAGTACCTATCGGAAACAACTGGCTGTGTGTGGTGGAGATTTCGTGATTATGAGTGTAAAACGTTTGTTGGCGACTTTTACCATTCCAGGAAATGATAACGCGCAAAAATGAAAATTTATTCTGCAGAAAACAAGGTGATGCTTCATACATTTTCCCTTATCTGAAGATAATACTAATCTAGAAAGCAAAGAGGCTGTGCAAACATTTGTTAACATAGTTTTTTTGACGTATCAGCCTACCTGAACTCGGCTTTATTTCTTACATCATAAAGGAGTAAAAACTATGACATCAACGTCAAAACGCGAATAGATTTAGCATTGATTTACGGGCGAGCTACCATAGAATAAGAATTTATAGAACTGAAACTCTCTCACTCTGAATGCGTTCTAAGTATTTGGTCAGAGTAAAAGCGCAAGCGTGGGTATAAGGGACCACGTGCGGTGTTCCCTTATACCCACGCCGTAGGTTTGTACACGGCGAGACGGGAGGGCAATGCAGGCCGCTCATTCGATTATCATTCAATGCTCAATCCACGCGGGCGCGGCTCCAGCCCACAAATCACTCGTCAACGCTGCCCCTCGCCTCGACGCGCATTCCTAAGGCGCGGAACAGCGGTCCCGGTTAAACTATAGGACATTCACGATCGACATAAAACTATTAGCAAGTCATTGCAATGTATCTCTTATTTGATTGTAATAAAGAATAAATTAGAATGGTTGCCGCGTGTTTGAAAAACTCTCGGCAATCATTCTGATTTATACCTTACTTTACCGAGATAAGAGTTACATTGTAATACATTACTAATGGTTTTACGTCGATCGTGAATTTCCTAAGAGCACCACCCCTACCTGCCGCGGGTGGACCTTTGATAAATGATAATACCTATAGCGTGTGTCAGAAATGCGTTATAATCAGTTGTCCCAAACATTTAGGTTGAGTAGTTATTGAAGTTTTGTATGGGACATCTAATCATTTTTTTCGCGATTACGATATTGTCCAATGAAGAAAGTTTTTGAGTTCGATGGTCTGTACCGCACCCTTAAAAACATGACCTCACATTCCTGATACACGCTGAAAAGATCTGTAAATTGGTTGCAAAACAGTTTTACACGTCCAAAGACGAGCAATATTTGTATATACACATAACATCACGCCTTGTTTCCACGAAGGGTTGGGCAGTTGCAATTTTTTTAGGAATATCGTATACATACCTACTTTTACAATGCTTGTAAATATGTGAACACCATGTATCCATTACATAATTATTATTTTTTCTGTCATTGCTTCATTTTTAATTATTTTTACCTATTGTGGTATAGTAATATTATTCCAGGTGCATCGCCTTCACATATAATTATGTAATTAATGTATACAAAATATTGTAAAACATTTTAAAAGAGTAACGGTGGAGTTTCTTGCCCATTCTTCTCCGTACGAAAACTACCTTTTGGAAGGGGCGACTAGAATCAATTCTATTTTTTGTTTTTGACGTTCTAAAGTGCCTTTTTGTGCCTAATTGAAATAAATTATTTGACTTTGACAGAGGTGTCCCTGTAACAGGTATACCCACATTTCGCCAGTCATGTTTAAGTCCCATGTAATAGGGTGAGTCTATTGCCATCAACCGGGCACAAATCCAGACTCCGAGCTGCTACTGTATATATTTAAATGTATATATGTAATCACGTTCTCGAAAACGGCTCTAACGATTTCGATGAAAGTTGCAATATAAGGGTTTACGGGGGCGAAAAATCAATCTAGCTAGGTCTCATATATGGGAAAATTCGTTTTCTCAGCATCTTCACTCGGGCAGAACTCGGTCGTCCAAAGTTTAGAACAAGATGCATGGTATTAGTAAGTACCTACTATCATGGCAGCATGGAATTAGTAGGTACTATACATGAGATTGGTATGAACTATTCTATACTGTTAAATGAGCATTCTCTATTTTCACCAGAGCAGAGCTCGGTCGCCCAGGTACTAATAGTAATACTCAAAAAATAAAAATATTATAATATTTTAAAACTAGATGAGGTCGGATGAAAATTTCGTTGCTGAAAATGAGTTTCACTTCTTTTCTATGTCTCTCTTTATCTTATTCTATGGACGTACCCACGTAGGTGAGTATAAATAGTCGATGAACGATACAAAACACATGACCGATTTTATAACAGTCTCAGAAATCGATTTCCATGTGTGTGTTGATTCCAAGTAACTATTAGGTGGTAATTTGTGAAATATTTCTAAGAATACGTATACTTTTCCTTCTTGTTCTAAATAAGTATCTACCGATTTCGTGAATGAAGAAAATACATCGCAAGACAAAGATAGTTAATTGATTCAGGCGTGACCTTGCGGAAATCCATTATAAAATACAATAGACGATATTTTTCACTGATAACGGTCGCACTGATAACGGTCGCACCGATAACGGTCACACTATATAAATGGGTTTCGACGGGCGATAAGGCTCAGTCTGCACTCAGCGCTCGGTGTGGCAACACGCCGTGTTCGAGTTCGCAACAAGTCCATCGTCATCCTGAGGATGCCTCGTTGAGAGGTGAAACACGTGTCGATTTATTTCAGGAGTTTTTTATGGCTCTTTAGAAATAGCTAAGCGGAACAGGTTGCTAAATAATTATATCCACGTCTATTGTATCGCAAGACAAGTAAAGACAACATCGTCTTACTGTCTACAAAATTAGCATGTTATATTTCACGAGCGTACGTCAACCATACCAATTTAGCCTAATATGACATAACAGTCACATGCTCACATGACGTTTGCTCATGATTTGCAACGACTAGAGGTGGTGCCAAACATAGTTCGGTTTGGAGATTCCCGCGATTTTTTTCCGGGATTGATTAAAAGTTAAGTAACGTTTATCACCCTTAAACTATCTCTATGTAAAAAATCACGTCGAACCGTTACTACGCTTAAGAAATGACAATAATCACACAATCACACTTTCGAATTATTAATAAGTACGTGGTCGACCGAGCTCTGCTAGGGTGAAAATAGAAAATGCTCATTTAATACTATAGGATAGTTCATACTAATTCCGTGTATTAATAGTACATACTAATTCCATGCTACCATGATAGTAGGTACTTACTTATTCCATGCTGCCATGTCATTATTCTAAGGCAGCCATCTTGTTCTAAACTTTGGGCGACCGAGAAAACGAATTGTCCCAGATATGAGACCTAACTAGATCGATTTTTCGCCCCCGTAAACCTCTATATTGCAACTTTTATCGAAATCGTTAGAGCCGTTTTCGAGAACGTGATTACAAATATATACATATATTGCTCATCTAATAGTATAAGATAAATAGTAGGATAGTCATTAGAAGGCTAAACGTCTGTAAAAGACATTAGAAGCTAAGATGGAGTTCTAAAAAAAAAAAAAAAAAAATAGCTGACCTTGGTCTGGCTCGTCCTTGTGCATCCAGTTCAACATATGGCACTCCTAGGCGGACCATCCTGGTGAACAGACTCTGTTCCATGTTGCAGTACTTCTGGAAGGCCATGTTCTTCACGACGGGCGGCAGCTGGTGGTGGTCGCCTATCATGATCCATCGCTTGAGGCGCGAGCGTCCATCTTGAGGGTTTTGCAGGAGTAGAGGAATAAAGGTCTCAATTTCCAGGATTTGAGCAGACTCCTCCATCAGTATGTTGTCGTACTTGAAACCTAAAATTAAGTTAACTAACTTAGTTACTTCGTGATTGTTCGACCCTGATAACTATTTGACTCTTCCTCTCGTTCGCAGGGTATCAGAGGCGGTGGCGGAGGCAAAATAATTATAATTTATCTTGTGATTTGAACTAAAATTTTGAACACTAGGAAGTGGTAAAGGGCGGGCATTTGACGGACTGTCTTATGTTATGTTGATGTTATAAACCGGCCAAGTGCGTGTCGGACCACGCACAATGAAGGGTTCCGTAGTTGGGATGAATTTATCCCAAAAACAAACTTAACTTTGTAGTTGAAAAATATGTTCTCCCATACGGAATGTATGGGAAAACATGTTTTTGCAACTGCAAAGTTGAGTTGGTTGATTATTACTCGTTAACCTATAAAGCCTACTTAGCTGTGATAGTTTTCCTTTTAATTTCGTTATATAAAATACTGCTGTGATTTTTTTCACACATCCAAAACCAACCATTTAGCTGGCAGGGGGGGGGACACTTGACTCTAACAAAAATTAGCACTTTAAAGCTTAATATTTCGCAAACGAATCCCTAAATCCAAAAATGGTTTTGACAAACTCACAATATTTTTGAAGGACCTTTCCAATGATACCCCTCATCATGGGGTAAAAAAATAAAAAAATAAACATCACCACTTTACGTGTATGAGAGATACCCTAAAAAAAATGTTTTTTATAATTTTGTTTTACCACTTTGTCGGCGTAATTAATATGTATACCTATGCCAAATTACAGCTTTCTAGTACTAAGGGTCTCGGAGCTAGACCGCGGACAGACAGACAGACAGACAGACGGACAGACAGACAGACGGACATGACGAAAATATAAGGGTTCCTTGTTTACTACGGAACCCTAAAAAGTGCTGATTCTCAGCTTAAAAATTAATGATTTTTTATTTTGAACCATTTCCTTTCATATTTAAATATTTGTATGCCAGTCCATGGAGATATGTAGATCATAACCCTATTATTAAGACCATTACTGTACCATAATGTTTAATGCAAATTCTTGTATCTCCCTCAGTCTAGATATCTGCTGGCAACACCGCAGTTGCCTTACGGTCCCCATGTTTTATTTTTGGTACCTGTGACCTTCGCCTATGCGAAATCTCGTTTCGGTACATTACCATAACTTTATGTTTTTATTATAATGACCTCACAATATTATAACCTCCATGAATACTAGACTTGTATTTATTTGATACTTGAAGACTGAAGGAGCAACTATCAGATTACATTATTAGTGTGACACTCCTTGAATGTTTCCTTTCTGGACAGACGTGACTGGTGGCAGATACTACAGATAAATCTTGAGCAAAAATTGAAAGGAAAAGATCATTACTCATTATTTTCTAAAAATATCGCAAGTACTTAGTACTCATTGTATGTCTTAACATACAATGAGTACTGTACAAATAATGTCAATGATTCATAATTATTTCATAAGACAAAATCATCAGTATATTTCAACGTAGGAGGTCTAATGAATGAGCAAGACTGGTTTTAACAGCCAGCAAAAATATTTCTCTGAAACGTGACTGATTGAATTGATAGTGCATCACTGTCTCATTATCGTGTCAGTTTCAATAAGAATTCTCGTACCTAGTAAAGCAAATGAAGATTCTAAGAATTAAAATTGAATGTAATCATAATTACCATGCATCGAAAGTTCTAACAGGGACGATACTCAAATAAAGCCGCTTAAAAAGTGGCGCGCCTTGAAAATACCGCGAGACGTGTGCCGGCGAAAAACAAAGAAACCCGCCTCGACATCAAACGATACCGCCACCGACGTACATACATCCGTAAGAAATTCATTAAGCCCATGCCGACACTACAGGAAGAGATCTTACCCATTTGTACAAGTTCAGATCTCTTGAGCGCTGCGTGCGTACAGGTCATGGCAATGATCTTCGCCTCTTTCACTAGTAAGTACTTAGATCTATCCAATCCTGACCGCAGAAGTTCGAATGCACGGAATTCTTCAAGCTCCTCGAATATGTGGTCGATGTATCTGTGGAAATACAAATTGTGTTATCAAAATCATTCACAGCATTATTATGCTCTTGACCGAGTTTCGGCCGACACGTGTTGGCTAATCTTAGCGGAGACTAACCATCGACGCAGGATATATTATAATGGATAAAGTGTGTGCGCAAACACAGGCGCAGTCTCTTTTGTCCATGCAAACTCCGCCCCCATGCACCCCGCCAGTCCGATATGTGCTAAGCGCTAACACATCAGTAATAAAGTTGAATATCGCATGCGCTCTTAGATCGTGTTCGAGCACGAAACTAAATGGCGTGAGTCTCAATTCTTATTTACTATTTATTAATTAACTAAAGTAATAATTGATCTAGAGAAAAAACATCTTGTGGCTGGTAATCTTCTTATATATAAAATTCTCGTGTCACAATGTTAGTTACCTTACTCCTCCGAAACGGCTTTACTGATTTTTACCAAATTTTATATGCATATTCAGTAGGTCTGAGAATCGGCTACTATCTATTTTTCATACCCCTAAGTGATAAGGGTTGTCCACCCCAAACAAATAATTGGCAAAACAACGTTAGCCGGGGTCAGCTAGTATACTATATTGTCTTACTGTGAATACTTATTTTAGACATAAAAGCCGAGTAATCTTCATTTTAAATTCAATAACATCTAAAAAAAAAGTCATGATTTACGAATTAACGTAACTGTCTTGTAAATGGAAAGAAAAAGATCCAATAAATCATATACTAAAGTTCCATTTTGATTGTATGCGTGACTGTAACAGAATATTAATGCAAATTAACATACAATTTAAGGAGCCTGCTCTTAATAGGATTGTGTAAAGTTGTTATAGTTGATTTGGCAAATGAAGGTTTTTCTGGCTTCACTCTTAGGCCGTATTCTCGGTGGCAACGGGCAGCGGGGTGGTGGTTCCATAAAAAACTATGCATTTAAACGCGCCGCTGACAGCGCTGCCCCACTGCCCGCAGCCGCCAAGAATACGGCCTTACAGTACACACACAATTTAACGTAAACAATTGCGTAGTAAACTAAATTATGTCACTACGAGGATAAAGTATTTATACAACATGAAGAAGATCAAGAATAAAATTTAGAAAACGTTGCATCATTGTGGAGAGTAAATCAAATACGTCATTATTATGTAAATGGGAAAGATCTAGCCGGTGTCGTAACGGTGTCAATGACCCATGGCGACTGACGTTGTATCTCGACCTTGACTTTGAGCGAACGCATCCTTGATTCTGACCTACATTATTTACACGTAAGGCCGTTAGTTTTTATTAAAATAGGTTTTTTACTTTTATTAATTAATTTATTTTTTGTATAGATTCTTTTCTACATATTTTGTGAATGTGAGAACGCTGTAGGCTTAGTGGATTTTAGACCTGTTGACCATTTTCTATTTTGTTAAGTACTTGGTACTTATTGAAAGACCTACACTGTCCTCACATACCTAGAAACACTGTTAAATGAAAGTATTGTAAAAGCCAATTATTTTTAAAAGAGTAACCGTGGAGTTTCTTGCCGGCTCTTCTCCATAGGAAATGACCAATTGGAACCGTGCACCTAGCTTCTGACGTTTCATAAGTGTAAATGTGGGTGTACCTAACACCCCCCCCCCTTCTAACCCCCCTCTGGGGATTTTATTCGTTTCGAATCGGTAATGGAGGATTCACTCAATAGGTTAAAATCTAGTAATAAAAGTATAATTTTATGTGGAGATTTCAATATTAATATTTTAGATGATACTCCATTAAGTATTAGACTTCTCAATTTGTTCAAATCTTATAATTTAATTAACTTGTTTTTTGAACCTACTAGGATCACGGCATCTACGTCGACTTGTCTCGATAATATATTTAGTGATTGTGATGCCAAAAATAAATTAGTTTTAAGTGACTTAACATCTCACCACTGTGGTTTACTAGCTAGCTTCCCTATGCAATTACAAAAAAAACCACATAAAATAGAATGCAGGCCTTATACAGCTAGTCGTTGCAGCAAGTTTAAAAATAATATAGCTCATAGAATTACACCATCTATAGTAGAACACGAAAATCCCAATGAAATCTATGGAGCCCTTTTTGATGTTGTGCAAAAAGAGTACCAATCTACTTTCAAGACCAAAACTATTAACATTAATAGCACCTCTGTTGGCTTTAACCAATGGGCTACTCCAGGTATTTATAAAAGTAGAGCGACACTATACGAGTTATATGGTTTGAAAAAATATAGGTTTGATACTCCTTTCTTAGAGTATGTCAAAAATTATTCAAAATTATTTAAAAATATTTGTGTTTTTGCAAAATCAAAATTTTTAGGCGATACAATTAAAAATTCAAATAATAAAGTAAAAACCACTTGGAAAATTATTAACAATGAAACGGGTAAGTCGGTTAAACAAGAAAAACAACTCGAGATTATGGTCGACAATAAATTAGTTAATATAGCAGCCGACGTAGCTGAGGCATTTAATGAATTTTTTGCCAACATACCTATAACTACGACTCGCTCCTTAAATTCGTCCCCGTCTAAAGCTGAAAACCTTTTGCATAGCAGTGTGCCTAAATGTAGTAGCTTATTTAGCTTCGAGCATGTAACACCTCGTGATGTAGTTAATGTTTTTAACACACTTAAGTCTAAAAACACTGGTGATTACTGGGGTATCTCCATTAAACTATTAAGTAATATAATAGACATAGTAGCTCCATATTTAGCTGTAACTTTTAATAAATGTGTTGATTTAGGAACTTTTCCTGACCTCATGAAGAGTAGTAAAGTCATACCATTATTTAAATCGGGTAACAAAAATGACGTTGGCAATTTCAGACCTATTTCTATCTTACCTGCATTCAGTAAAATATTTGAAAAGTTAATACTCAAGCAGTTGCTAAGACATTTTAATTTAAACAGACTTCTTCATGATGAACAATATGGTTTCACAAAAGGTCGTTCGACTACAGATGCAGGTGTTGCTCTGAAGAAACACATATTTAACGCATGGGAGAACTCGCAAAATGCTATTGGAGTTTTCTGTGATCTCTCCAAAGCCTTTGATTGCGTGCACCATGACACACTTTTGCGTAAACTACGTCATTACGGTGTCCAAAATGAAGCTCTTAAAGTAATAAATTCTTATTTGCATAATAGGGTCCAATGTGTAGATGTTAATGGTGTGAAATCTTCCGGGCTACCAGTTCAGTTAGGTGTACCTCAAGGCTCAATACTGGGTCCATTCTTATTCTTAGTGTATATAAATGACTTACCTTTTTATTAAAGGATATCTGTAACGTTGTACTGTTTGCAGATGATACCTCTCTTATTTTTAAAGTAGACAGGAATAGACAAGATTTTGACGACGTAAACAGTGCACTCTCAATGGTTACGGATTGGTTTACGACAAATAACCTAGTTCTCAATGCCAAGAAAACGAAATGTGTAAAGTTCGCTCTACCAAATGTTAGAAATCTAGGACCCAACATCGTCTTAGATAAAGAGGTGCTTGAAACTGTGAACTCGGCAGTTTTTCTGGGCATAACAGTAGATGCCAAACTTCAGTGGGGCCCACATATATCAAGCCTAGCGGGGAGGCTCAGTTCGGCCGCCTACGCTGTCAGGAAAGTAAGACAATACACTGACATTGATACAGCTCGGTTAGTCTATTTTAGTTATTTCCATAGCGTTATGTCCTATGGTATTCTGCTGTGGGGCAAAGCCGCTGACATTCAAAATATATTTGTTCTTCAAAAACGAGCTGTTCGAGCAATTTACCAGCTACGTGCCAGAGTTTCTCTAAGAGATTTTTTTAAAGATGTTGGTATTCTCACGGTGGCATCACAATTCATTTTCGCCAACATCTTATATATTAGGCAAAATATACACTTATACACTAAAAACAGTGATATTCACAATGTTAACACTAGAAATAAGGACAAACTACGAGCTCCCTTTCACCGGCTTCATAAGGTTCATAACTCATTTGTTGGGCTTGGTATAACCTTTTATAACAAGCTACCCTCTTCTATGCTAGATTTGCCTTTTAATGCGTTTAAAAATAAAGTAAAATCCAACCTTTGTTCAAAGGCATACTATTGTATCAACGACTACTTAAATGATAAGAATAGTTGGTCGCTGTGATTAACTCAAGACAATGTTTATGTTCTTTCTCCAGATTTAACTTACCTACTGACAGTTTATATAAGTTTATATATTTTTTTTTATTTTATTTGACTTTATGAGTCAATTTTTTAATTATTTTTTTACGAGTCTATTTATTTTAATTTTATTGTTGACATAATCTACTCATTACAATGTTTTTGTTATGAGTTTGTATTGCAATTTGTGGTTGGCTAGTGACCTCGACAATTGATTATATTATTTTTTACCTGAGCAACCGGCAGCAAGTTCGTCATGCTCCCTTAGATGTCAATGCTTGCGGTAGCGTCGGGAGTCGGGTTGCCTCCTTCCCTCAAATATGGCGAGGGGGGTAATGGCTGATCTTTGCGTTATGCTCGTGAACGGGTGCTGCTTGTGGTGACTGGTCGTCTTGCTGATCATGGTTTTGTTATTGTTACTAGTAATTAACTGTACATTTATTTTACCTCGATGGTCCTAGTTTATCATTTATAACTTCCAATTTACAGCTTTATGTAAGCGGGCACGCCCTTTATGCCTGGAGGCTTTTATTTAGATATTTAGTTCTTTTTACGTTTAGTTTTTATTTTTTAATTCTGCTTGAGTATAGTTCTCGATGTTTTTGGTTGGTATATCGGCGTGTGCTAGCTAACATATGGCCAATAATTTATACTTAATTAAAATAATGTTTTGTGTTGCATAATAATTTTGCATACTATTGTATAGAGTCATTTTTATTTTTTTCTAACTTGAACAGACAGCTGTGCTGCTGGGGAGTTTTTTGCGCCACTTTTTCTTCCCAGCTAAAGGCACTAGGAAGTGGTGAAGGGTGGGCGTTTTTGGGGGACTGTCTTATGTAATTTTGACGTTCGAAAAGTGCTGGTTCTCAGCCTAATTTGAATAAATGACTTTTGAATTTGAACCCACATTTAATACTTATTTTAGACATAACAAGCCGATTTTATTTAAATAGTCTTTATATATTATTACTTTAAATTAATTTAATTAATAATAATTAATTATATTAATTAAAACATATAATTAATTAAATATAATAAATATATAATATATTAATATAATTAATTTAGTTAATTACTTTAAAAAAAGACATGATTTTCGAATAAAAAATGAATCGTAACTATCTTGGGACACACATACACACTGACATGGGAGGGGCGCCAACTCAGTATAATTTTTCACGTAAGAGGATACCTTCAACATCTGTAGCTAATAAAACTACATAAAACATAATATATCGTGGGGGCCATGTGTTTTACATAATTAGGTATTCCCAACTGGCAACGTTTGCTTGCCAGGAATAACAAAATCGTAAAAAATCATGGGATCACGAGGTTTGTAAAATCAGGAAATTCCCAGCAAACACAGCAGCCAAATTAGTTTCAGCATTTTAAAGATTTTCTACGCAATCATTACTTTTTAAGTGCTTCGGTCGAAGTTATAACAATTTATTTATACACAGCTACAAATTTACATGACAGAAACAGCTATAAACCCAATGTAACACCTTGAAAGAAGTGCGTTTTAAAATTATGTTCTTGCTATACAGATTTGACATTAGCCGGTACCGTCGTGGAATATGAACACAACGCTTATTAACTCAAGTACAGTCTAGTCTTTTACATCTTCGTCAGTTTTCAAATACTTTCGTTTATCAAGTCCTTTTTTTTTTTTTGGGTGGGATATTATCGAATAACTTCTCCCGCTCGTGGAGCGGGAGGGCGTGTCAGATTCTTACTGACTAAAACCCACCCGTGTTCCTTCGGTTGCCCTGTTGCCGGGGGCCACGATGTTCCTATCGGTTTTCTTCGAACCCACCGGCAGGCATTGGCCCTAGCGGACCCCGTCAATTCTGCTGACATCTCTATGAGGCGCGCGTGGAACACAACGCGCCGTCGACCCGGGCTTGGTCCTTATCGGACGGCGAGCTACCTATTGCTCACCGTCCGCAAGCCCGCGCCTACGGTGGCCGGAAATCGGCTCGCGATTCCCGCCCCGGGCGTCTCCTCCTGTTTATCAAGTCCTGACTTGATAAACAGAATGTGTCCTAACACATACTTTCACTTTTGAAGTTACGACACTGAGCATACTATTGAATAGTAAACTAAGTATATTTGAGGAGGATCTTTTCAAAACTTGACTATTCGACTTTCGACAGAGCACCTTTTTTTTGTTTGGTAATATTGAAATTTACATGCAGCGAAAACAAAAGTTTCTTAAAAAGTATATGATCCAGCAGAAATAAAAAACCCATGATTTCATCAAAAGTAGTTTAATCCAGTTCGAAATTCATTCCTAAAAAATAATTATTTCAAATTCTGAAGAAACTTAAAAAGTGGAAAAAAAGTTTTGAAAAGAACCTCCTCATTTAATAACTTGGTCACAAAGATCAACATAGCATACACCTTTGACCAATGTCGACTTGACATCAAGCATCAATCTAAAAGCTGTTTAAGAGCGTTTATTCTGAAAGTGGGCAACGTCGCAAATAGATGGCAAATATTTCGCTGTTTTGATTAATTTGGCAATATTACTGCATGGAAATAAGAAATGTGGCTAACTAGCGAACTAGAATGTTAATAATGAATTGCAATTATAACACCGAATTTGATGTTGTAACCGTTTTAGATGTAAAAAAGGCATTTGCTGTATAGTTGGCAAGTAGGAGTAGCAGTGTCTATACACCATCGGAACAGACGAGTACATGAGAGGAGGAGAACCTTAGGAGACGGCCACAGCTATATAGGAACTGAAGACCGGCTGGGAGAGAGCCTAGGTGTTGTGGCACCAACTGTGATAGGCTATGGTGCCGATTCTCTTGTACACCGAACTTATCTAACTAAACTATCACTAAAATTCCTTACTTTTGACTATGAGAATCTCAAAGCTATTCTGAAAAATATATTCTCTAAATTTAAAAACAATTTTGACACATCTAAATCGAATTTGACAATCGCGACTCCACACGTGATACCTAACCACGTGAATCTTTTTAGAGTCGGAGGCGCGCAGAAGGGGCAGCCTCGATGTGTTTTATATAGAACTAGCGGACCCGACAGACGTTGTCCTGTCAAAACATTGTCCAGCGGACAAAATTGTGAATCTAAACCATTCCCAGATCCCCTTGAACACTCACAAAAAATTTCATCAAAATCGGTCCAGTCGTTTGAGAGAAGTTCAGTGACATACACACTCACAGAAGAATTATATATATAAAGATTTTTCACTTTTTATATGGGAAATAAGAAAAATTATTACCTACATATAGAGTGTTAGGGGTTTAAGGGTCTTATAAAGGGGGTCGAAATTTTAATTATTTTTGCGATTGGGCCATTTTCAAGATACAAGCAAAAGAAAAAAAAAATCAGTACTGTTTTTGCATCTGAAGTCGAGGTGTTGGTGTGAATTTAAAGTTCATGACAACCAATTTTATTCCACAAGTTTTAGTCGCGATTAAAAATAGTCAGATTTAGTTAGAAAATCTAAATTGTATGTGAACAACGACGTCAAATTCAGAAAAGCAAAATTGCCATTTTCACTAAATTAATATCTCAGTACCATCTTAGCGCTGTCAAACTAAAATATAGTTAAGTTTTGTCACTTTAGTCTATTTCAGAATGGGAAAACGTCGTTTGACAGGAATAAACTAAATTTTGGTGATTTTTAGTCTAGTTTAGAGGCATTTGTGACAAGAGAATCGGCACCTAAGTCCAGTACTGCAGTAAGCAGAGTTTTGTTACTGGCGTAATTTTCAAATTCTTTCATTAAAATAAAATTAATATTTATAAAAGCAAGCATCAAATAATAAATCCTTCAAACTACCTGTAGCAACTCTGCGCTACCTCCATGTCCTCTTCATAAGATTTCCCAGGGAACAGAGGTTTAGGCGCATCGTCGAAGAACTCGTGGAAAGGAAACTCTTTGCTTATTATTTCCATAGACTTCGTCTGAAAAGGTAAATTAAATATAGTGATCTTATTTTTATTTATTGGTGTAATGACATAATTGCAGTAGGTAAAGAAAATATAGTCGATGGCATGACAAGTTTGCGAGGCAAACTCCGGGCGAGGCCTTTGTGTTCTTAACTTTCAAATACTTCACATCTCATCTAAAAATATAAACATTGTATAACTTAATAGCTTTCGTAGGACAGATTGTTAAATTTAAAACCGGAAAATTGGGTAGCACCGCCTAACAGATTCGAATCACAGTTTTTATAATTAAATTTCAAGTTCAAGGTGGGCCGGTAAAAAGAAAATATTAGCACGTAGTCTTTTTTTAAATGTACTGCGTCGAGTTGGTTTCAAAATTCAGACGTAAAATCATAGACTATAATATAAATAAATGAGGTAAAATGACGGTGTGGCTGTACTGCACAACTATGGTAACTGATGCAGCGAGGGGTGTCGGTCCCAATAATAACGGCCGAGAATAACTATCTTACGAATCGTAAGATGTTATTGTATTGCTCGATAGGTGTGAGGGACGAAGTGCCAAAAACCGGCCAAGTGCGAGTCAGACTCCCGCGTGAAGGCTTCCGCACCATTATCGATAAAAACGGCAAAAAAAATCACGTATGTTGTATGGGACCCCTTAAATATGTACAATTTATTTTATTCTATTTTTTAGTATTTGCTGTTATAGCGGCAACAGAAATACATCATCTATGAAAATGTCAACTGTCTAACTATCACGGTTCATGAGATACAGCCTGGTGACAGACGGATAGACAGACGGACGGCCAGTGGAGTCTTAGTAATAGGGTCCCGTTTTACCCTTTGGGTAAGGAACCTAAAAATTTAAAGATTTAAGTCAACCGTGAATGAAATCCAGCTGAATCACAAAATCAGTATCTAATGAGGTTAGCAAAGGTAGGTGATAAGCATTTTTTGATGGGCATGTTACCTGATCCTGTGCACACTTGGCGAGGAAGGTCTCCCAGCGTGGCCGTACGTGGTAGACGTGGAAATGATGCGCCAGCTCGCAGGTGGCGCCAGCATCCTCACCCGCCTCCAAGGTACTCTGCAGGCGACCCACACGCTCTAGCAGTTCCAGACGCTTTGCTAGCACGTAGTTCACCCGACCGTATCTGTTCAATGGAAAAGGAATTTAAACAACGTGAAGAAAGTGTAGAGTTTTCCTATGTTTTCAACTGCTAAAGCCCCGGTGACACCTTTTCGGTGTCACTTTGTCCATGCCGTCAAGTCCCGGTGACACCAAAAAGGTGTCACCCGGGTGTCAGTGACTCACGCGGCTTCCATCTCTATTTGTACTGTTAAATAAAGTCTAATATCCTCTGTGGCTTTTTCACTCTATGGTCTGATAGATATTCTCGTCAGCAAAATTATTTACAATAATTTAAAAATATGTGGAACGCTACATTTAAAAAAACCAGCCTAGTGCGTGTCGGACCACGCACAATGAAGGGTTCCGTAGTTGGGATGAATTTATCCCAAAAACAAACTTAACTTTGCAGTTGAAAAACATGTTCTACCATACGGAATGTATGGGACCAACCATTTAACTGGCGGGGGGGACACTGACTCTAAGAAAAATGAGCACTTTAAAGCTTAATATGTCGCAAACGGATTCCTGAATCCAAAAATGGTATTCACATATAATGCTTTTGAAGGACCTTTCCAATAACACCCCACACCATGGGACAGAAAAAAAAACATAACAACTTTACGTGTACTTACGGGAGGTACCCTTAATTTTTTTTTTTCATTATTTTATTTAACCACTTTGTCGGCGTAATTAATATATACCCATGCCAAATTATAGCTTTCTAGTACTAAGGGTCTCGGAGCTAGACCGCGGACAGACAGACAGACAGACAGACAGACAGACGGACATGACGAAACTATAAGGGTTCCTTGTTTACTACGGAACCCTAAAAAACGTTGAAAGTGACAGTTCCCGCGCGAAAAAACGTCAGTCAAACGCCACGCCCGGGACGCGCGCGCACGGTGTAATATTTCGTTTTTTATAGTTTTTGTGTGTAAATCGACGGGAAGTGGTGATATTTTCATTTTTAAGTAAGTAGATATTACATCGTTGTAGCAGCGCAGATGTTGTTGGACTAGGTTCCGGTGACCAAAACAAACGAGGTGCACTTTTGAATTTCGCGCATCGACGACGTCGACGCCGTCGTCGTCGTGCGTCGACGCGCGTTGGACACACCTTCAGTAAAATGGACAATGTTCGTTATAACGCAGGTGACTTAGGTCGTACTTGCATTTATAAATACAGAAATTAAAATACTTAAGAGGCCGGCGTCACGGCTCGCAACTACAAATCGAGATTTTTGCAAAATTCAATTGCAAGCACGTTGCGCTAGTGTGAGTGCCTGTCGGAGCGACATACACCTACAGTGAGCAATACTACCACGCACACATTGACAATTATTGCTTGACGCGATAGACTACTAGCTTTCGAAAATTTATGATAAATTTAGATGTGTTCCGTAATACAAAAAATTATGGATGAAAACTTAATGTATTTCCATTTTTTTTTTTGACAAATTGTAACTTGATAACATAAACTATGCTTCTGCGGAAACAATATTACAAATATTATTGTTTATAAATACAGAAAAAACAATATGAAAACATGTCATTTACGCTGTAAAATTGTACGAAATGCAATTAGCTTACACTTTATTAAAAGGTAAGTTTTTGGAAATAAAAAGACGTAGGAGCCTAGATAAATACTGTCTCAATCCGAATATCAACATAATATGGTGGAAATATGCTCAAATTGCAAATGATTTATGTACTACGTTTGTATGGACAATTCATGCGTCGCCGCATTCTTAAGGACAGCTTCGGTGAAAAATTTAATGAGTTCTTAAGTATCTCGGTGCTTGTCGACCTCGTTCTAGAAATGTTGTTAACGGTGAGAACTCTGCCATTTTCTCCAGGAAAGGAATAATCATGATGACGTAAATAGTATCATATGGCCTTAACACTTCAATGAACCAATATTTCAGGTAATAAATTTAATAAATAACTACTTAAATTAATACAATGCTGCATACCATACCTACGCAGCATTATATTAATTTAAGTATATTGGTCGGGTTACCACGCATAAATATTATTTTTTGGATTATCTCGTTAATTAATTAGTGTACAAGTCTGAAATTTCACAGGTATATAATTAACCTGTATATCTAATTATTGATATAAGATTCAGTTACCACTACTACAGAAAACTCGGTTAATCGATCGCCAAATAACTCAGCTGCGCGCCGTGGCCGGAACAAATTGAAGTTTCATGATAACTTTTTAATTACCTATAGGATACTAATGAAACTTTAGTACCATTTATAGACAGTAATTACCTATCTCTCTATATATCTATACGTTTCAAGTTAGTCTTTGAAGCACTTATTGGAAGTGCTAGGACCTATTAAAGCATATTTCTATTTAGGTACTAAAATAACTTCAAAACTGTGCATTTTTGTGGATTATTAAAGTGAAACTTTTATTACATCGTCTCAAACTTTTTCGTCTGTGTGTTGCATGTCGCGTGACGGTCGGCCACGGAGTAGGGATAAAATGAAAGGCGCTCGTCATAGCAGCCAAGGTCAATATGGCGGCGCCTATAGAAGTTTCACTTTTACCGTGGTTTCATAAAACCACACAATCCTTTTTTTTATTGTGTAACAAATTATAACTAATTAGCCAGATGTCATGTACCAACATTATAATCATCCGTTTAGTCAATTCCGAGATGCAGCAATCGTGCAAACGTTAAGGCGGGTCTACGCTAGACGAACCGAGCACGAGCGAAGCACAAGCGGAGCCGTTCTCGGCTTCGTCGTTCGCGGCGTCAAGTGTGGACGTACAACGAACCTACAACGATCACTGTCCTCGAACGTAGTTTGAGCGCGGTGCAAATCTCTTTGTGTTCGTCCAAAAAACCGACAACAGGCGGAACGCAGCCGAGTACGAACGAAATGCTCGCAGCGCGCTCGTTCGAGGCTTGTAAGTCGGTCCACACTAGACGAATTGTATTCGGCTCGTGCTTCGCTCGTGCTCGGCTCTCCTAGCGTAGACGCAGCTTTACTGCAGCAGGATTTTAAATATCTTCGCAACCATAGCAAATACAAATAAAGTTGTAACATTTATTTCAAACTGATTTCTAATTATTTATACTCCATAGGTTTATGTAGTTAAAAAAAGGTAAACTAATCGTAAAAAGGGTTTTTATAGATGACACTTTCTTGTTTAAAAAACGATAAAACCAAATTAAATTTATTTTAGTGTTTTACTATAGTTTCCTCTTTTATTAATGTATGTTAAACTTTATCGTTGATTCTTAAATTACTTTTCGTAGATGTATCTGCTTGAGCACAATGTTTTTTGTCTGATTTATAATATTTTGTAATCTGTCTATTGTAAAGAGCCCAATTTCTAAACGTCAACGAAATATAACGTTGCTAAATTGAAGAGTACAACAGTGACGTAGCATGATAACTGAAGTGACAGGTATTACATTTAGTCAGTTACTTGTCAGCTGTCTTGTCACGTGGTTTTTTTTGTTTACCTTTATTTAACTACCTAAACCTATGGAGTATAGATAACATTTATTTCAAGATACCCGTTAGAAAACAAAAGATCTGGCTGCGGTAACGTTACTCCAGCCGGAACTGTTTTTTTCAAACAATTAAAAAACTATCGGCTTACCAAGTTAAAAAATCTGCTTACCAATTACAGAAGCTGTATATCTAATTATCTATTGCACTAAGATAACGATTATCGACATTTACTGGCTGGGGTAACGCACACTATCCTATCCTATTAAACGAGCAATATTTGTATATAGATTTCTACTCACGTTCTCGAAATCGGCTCAAACGATTTCGATGAAAGTTGCAAAATCAATCTAGCTAGGTCTCATATCTGGGAAAATTTGTTTTCTCCGTATTTTCACCCGAGCAGAGCTCGGTGGCCCAATGTTTAGAACAAGATAATGAATAATGACATGACATTATTGACAGTAGAATAATGATCATGGCAGCATAGAATTAGTAAGTACCTACTATCATGGTAGTATGGAATTAGTAGGTACTATCCTATTCGATTAAATGAGCATTCTCTATTTTCACCAGAGCAGAGCTCGGTCACCCAAGGTACTATTTTTTGAATGCCCAAAGTTTTCCTTTGCCACTTCACATCGCTTTCATTTGTGCCTTAAAATTATTGATCGAAGCTTAAAGGCACTAATAATAGCACTACATTTATAATCTTAACGAGTACATCAGATCTATTTTCAGTCCAATTAGTAAGACCGAGTGGGGCAAATGCGAGTGCTGTTTCAGAACATGAACCTAGTTTTTGTTTTGTTATGGATACAGCACATTGCAGTAAAGTTTAGAAACAGTCATCGATGTTTACTTTTATTCAATGTTGAGAAATAACATCTTACTTTATTAGCTAAAACAGAAGCCAAGGAAGCGATCGGATTTGTTTTAAATTCTTGGCTGAAGTTGAAAACAGTTTCTTTTTTTTACGGACTTAGGTATTCTAATAAGGCGAGCTGGGGAGTCTCTGAAGAATTAAATCCAAAACGACGTGATCCGGCAGGGAACCAAAGTTGTCAACTTAGCAAGCTGAAATGGCAAACCGTTGGGTTAGACGTGACTTTAAGTGGAGACCGCGAATAGGTAACCGGAATTTGCTGAAATCTGGATGAGAGTTGCCATTATGAGATAAATGGCGTACTATTGGAGAGACCTATGTCCAGCAGTGGACTGCTGTAGGCTGATGATGTAAGTATTATATACCTAATTACTTATAGGGGTAAAGTGCTGACACACAAAAAAGCAGTGTATAAACTTCGGACATCCATAAGAAACCTAACGATTATTTCGATATGACGGTTTCGGGCGGGTTTAAGACGCCCTCGACCTTGAACACTCTCTCCGGACCAGTTTCACGCAATGCAATATGACGACAACTGCGGAAGACGGGCTAACATAAAGGACGGGCCCGGGCACCCGTTATTTTGTTAAGAGGTATGAGGAACAAGGTGTAAAGTTCACTCATCCTCCATCGAAAAGGGGGGAAGCTCCGACTAAACGGGTGTTGTCTGGTGGGCTACTGCCCGACGATTGATGACGGGACGTTGTATATGTCTTAGTCACGCGGGCTGCTTGCGCGATGCAGGATTTTGCATGATGTCAGAATGATGTGTAGTTCGTATGTGTAATCAATAACTTTTTTTAAGGTTGAACTAGTCGCGGGTTCGAACTCATTGGTGGGCTTGGTCAAAAAGCACGCTATCTCATCTGGCATCGTGTCCGACAGAGATAGTATCAGTGATGAGTAGTTAGACGCTGGTCTACACGCACAAACTCTAGTTCGCATGCACACAAACACCGTTCAGAACGATTTTAGTAAAACGAGCGCGTAAAAAATTACGAAAAGTCCTTTGGAAGGTGGAGTTTTATGAAAAAACTACTGCATAAATCAATTACGAATAAAGTTTATCTTATCTTATCTTCTTAATCTTCTTATCTTCTTAGTCTTCTTAATATATATAAATTACGTGTCACGTTGTTTGTTCGCGATGGACTCCTAAACTACTCAACCGATTTTAATCAAATTTGCACACCGTATGCAGTTTGATCCAACTTGAAAGATAGGATAGGTAGGGTAGGTAGGGTGGGTAGGGTAGGTAGGGTAGTCAGTGATAAAGATGGTCCACCCCAAACATTTATATGGCAAAACAACGTTTGCAGGGTCAGCTAGTTTATTATAATCTTCGACAATTGAGCTTTGTCGGAACGAGCTTTGTTTTGGAGATTTTATACTTCTTTTATTACTTATTTACTCCCAAAGTTGCGTTAAAATTAGCAGGAAAAACGAATCTTTGTTGGCTCATAACTTTTTAATTGCTTTTTTTTTACTATTCTGCTTCTGTACAGACAAAATTAATAATAAGACAAAACGATTTCATGTTTTACTTTGGATGTACAATGTGTAACAGTGGAGTAAAACCCCCCCGAAATTTGTATGGAAAAAGTATCGGCTAGTTGCGCCTTAACTCTAGATCTAATTCGTAGTATTTATAATCTTCCTTTCTTATATTGATTGCCCATTTATACATTTTAATTGAATTTATGCTTCCCTTTTGCCTTTGATTCGGGATCGATGTTAGGTATAGAATTTCAGTTTCCGTGCGTATCTAATCAATATTTGCATATCAATATAACGTACTGACGATCGATGTTGGTTCTACGCCATCCAATGTATGCGTTGACGTAATACTTACTTGACAATATCTAAAAATAAAATAAACAAGTCTACGAAAAAAAATAAGATAGGCTAGCTGCAACCGCCAAAAAAAACCTCTTTTTAGAGTTCCGTAGTCAACAAGGAACCCCTATACTTTCGCCATGTCCGTCTGTCCATAGCTTAGCTCAGAGACGCTTAGTATTAGAAAGCTGTAATTTGGCATGGGTATACATATTAAGGCTCCGTGTACGAAATCGACTGATTTTGATAATTTTGTTCATGATTTGTGAGAAAGGGAAACAGAATGTGAACAAAATTATTTGTGATTTGAAAAGTCGAATTCTTTGTATTGTACATAGGGGAAAGGGATTTTTCAAATAAATTAAGAATTCGTGGAAAATCACTAAAATTTGCAACAAGTTTTCCAAAAATGACGCTAGACTAACGTTTGATCGTTTCGTTAGAAGACCCTACTTTTGATTTTGAAAATTAGAAATACAATCAACATAATTATATGGTCTACTTGTACATAGGGGAACCACTTTTTTCAACTTTCATACAAAATAAAGCAGATTTTTTTTTTTTAATAACGTAACTTTCTCAAAACTTCAAGACAAGTGAATATTTTTGATTTTTGGTAGGGGAAAAAGGGGTTCGCGTCACCGACATGCCCGCGTCGATATGCTGTAGTTGCAATAAGTGAAGTATTTTTTGGAACGAAGTTTTAACGCTACTCAAGACTACTACGTCAAAATAAAGATCCAAGATGGCGGCTGCGAACATTTTCAAATGTTTCGTCTTTTTTATAGTTTTCGTGGGTTCTAAAGCAGATTTTCATGTCAAAATAAATCTAAGATGGCGGCTGCGAAAATTTTCACATTTCTTCATAACATCACGCCATCAATTTCAAAGTGTTGGGCCCTTTGAAATTGATCACGTGATGTTATGAAGAAATCTCATTACCGCAACTTTTTCGCGCAAGTGTCTTTCGCGGAAATGTCTTTCGCGCAAGTATCCTAGATTCATTTATGGGTACTGGTGCCAATTCTCATGTCACAAATGCCTCTAAACTAGACTAAAAATCACCAAAATTTCGTTTATTCCTGTCAAACGATGATTTCCCATTCTGAAATAATTATAGAATATTACATGTTGACAGCACTAAGATGGCAATATGGTGCCGATTCTCTGAGCTAAACCATCACTAAAATTTTACTTTTGGCTAGGAGAATCTTAAGAGAGAATCTAAGCTATTTTGCAACAAAAAATCTCTAATTTTAAACATATTTTGACACAACTAAAATCGTATTTGACAATCGCGAGTCCACGTGGTACTTGTTTGCCCTAACCCGTGAATTTTTTTTTAGAGCTGGAGGCGTGTGTTGGCACAGTGTGGGCGGGCAGCGTCGTCGTGATTTATATAGAATTTTTCACTTTTTATGAAAATAAGAAAAATTATTACCTACATGCTCTAAACTAGACTAAAAATCACCAAAATTTCGTTTATTCCTGTCAAACGATGATTTCCCATTCTGAAATAATTATAGAATATTACATGTTGACGGCACTAAGATGGCAATATGGTGCCGATTCTCTGAGCTAAACCATCACTAAAATTTTACTTTTGGCTAGGAGAATCTTAAGAGAGAATCTAAGCTATTTTGCAACAAAAAATCTCTAATTTTAAACATATTTTGACACAACTAAAATCGTATTTGACAATCGCGAGTCCACGTGGTACTTGTTTGCCCTAACCCGTGAATTTTTTTTTAGAGCTGGAGGCGTGTGTTGGCACAGTGTGGGCGGGCAGCGTCGTCGTGATTTATATAGAATTTTTCACTTTTTATGAAAATAAGAAAAATTATTACCTACATGTTGAGTGTCAGGGGTTTAAGGGTTTTATAAAGGGGGTCGAAATTTTCACTATTTTTGCATTTTTTAGATATATATAAAAACGGGGTAGGGCAAACTAGTACCACGTGGAGTTGCGTTTGTCAAATTCGATTTTAGTTATGTCAAAATTACTTTTAATTTTGAGATTATTTTTCAGAATAGCTTCAAGTTTTTCATAGCCAAAAGTAAGAAATTTTACTGATCGTTTAGTTCAGTGTACAAGAGACGGCACCAATACTCGTATTTATGTAATACGCTTACCTCAATGTTATTAAATGTCTAAATGTGCCTAAATGTATCTAACACCGAATTGTAGCATTTTTATGTTGATTTTTATAAATATACTAAACTAATATACATACACAAACATTCCAGACTTATTTCTTATCCGTACCTACGTAGCTTAAGAAAATATCATCTATAGAATCAAAACTGTTTAAGCAATCACTACGCTCGATCTTTAGCACGTGTGCGTGAACGGTGCACACAAACAGAATTTACCTAAACTCTGTCGAATGAATTTTGTGCAAGGAGCCTTAATCACACCGACAAAGTGGTAAAATATTTTTTTGTGTACCTACCTCCCTTACACGTAAAGTAGGGATGGTTTTTTCTCATCTATCCCATGGTGTGGGGTGTCGTTGGAAAGGCCGTTTAAAAATATTGCGAGTGTGTGAAAACCATTTTTGGATCCTGGGATCCGGTTGCGAAATATTAAGTTTTAAAGTGCTAATTTTTGTTAGGGTCAACTTACACCGAAAGAGCGGCGAAGGGCAGCGAAGCGCAGCGACCCGCTCGGTAGGGAAGGCGCGCGGATTCCCGCGACTGCTCGAGAAGTCGCTGGAATGCTCGAGAAGTAGCGGGACTCCGCGCGCCTTCTCGAGCCCGCCCGCGATGAATTCACGGGTCGCTCTCCTATGCGCAGTTCACTTTCAACAAAACTCGAGGAAACTTGTGTTTATCGCTGTAATGCCTTGATTTGATATTGTATAGGCAGTCGTACATTTGCACCAAATAAATAAGCTTTTCTTCATCCATTTCCATCACTTCTGTATTCGTTGTACTGCAAGGAATGAATGCGAATGCTTGCGCGCAACAGACGCGCACGGGGAGCGGGCGCGAGGGGCGGGATATTGCCAGCGGCCGCTCGCGACTGCTCGAGCATTCTCGGGACTTCCCGCGACTTCTCGCGCAGTCGCACGGCTCCGTTTATGGAATTCGCCGGAATTCCCGCGGCGCCGCGGGAATCCGTGCGACTCGTTCGAGTATCTCATGCGATAATAAGTATTATAGTAATAAAAATAAAGTTAAAATTCATATGACACTGAAACTGCGCTCCGCTTCGCTGGCCTTCGCCGTTCTTTCGGTGTGAGTTGACCCTTAGTGTCAAGTGTGTGTGTCCCCCTGCCAGCTAAATGGTTGTTTTGGATATGTGAAATTATAAAAGCAACGTAGGCTCTACAAGTTAACGAGTAATAATAAACCAACTTAAATTTGCAGTTGCAAAAACATGTTCTCCCATACATTCCGTATGGGAGAACATGTTTTTAAAAGCTTTTATTTTTAAAAGCTTTTTATTTATTTTATTTAACTTGCTATGTTCGGGTGGACTCTTGCAACTCAATTTTGAAGCAGATATCTTCAACCGAATGAGCTGAAATTTTGTATACACGTTTAGTTTGGATGACAATACATGATAAATTAGTGACGTCGTTCTAAATCCAATATGGCGGACCATCCAAGATGGCGGAATAGTTATTTTTAATGCATTTCTACAATATGGGTATCAAATGAAAGGGCTTATTGAGAGTAACTTTAAAAATAATGTGACGTCATTCTAAATCCAATGTGGCGGACCATCCAAGATGGCGGAATAGTTATCTTTAATGCAATTTCTACAATATGGGTATCAAATGAAAGGGCTTGTTGAGACTAACTCAAAATAATGTGACGTCATTCTAAATCCAATATGGTGGACCATCCAAGATGGCGGAATAGTTATTTTTAATGCATTTCTACAATATGTATATCAAATGAAAAGGCTTGTTGAGAGTAACTCGAAAAATAATATGACGTTATTCTAAATCTAATATGGCGGAACATCCAAGATGGCGGAATAGTTATTTTTTATGCACTTCTGCAATATGGGTATCAAATGAAAGGGCTTACCGAGAATAATTAGAAAAATATTCTGACATCACTCTTAATCCAATATGGCGGACTTTTGAAGTTTTTTATGTTTTCCTATAGTATGGGTATTAAATGAAAGGGTTCGCTGAGAATAAAAATGCAGGTTAAAAAAAGATGGTGATTATAAGCGCCGTTGCTGTAATCCACCTGAAAGGTGTAGAGACCTCGATTACCTACATATTATTAGAAACCTAGCCAGCGATAACTAAAAAGTAAAAAATAAATTATAAGCAAAGAAACCTTTTTAAAAAAAAGCTTTTATTTAAATGCTCTAAAAAGAAGAAAATAAAATTTTCTTTTAAAATTTTAACTATCAACTTATAACCTCATTATACACAATTTATATGATCATAAAAGCTTGTCGCGCGATTACAGTTATAGGTACTAATGCAAACCTCGCGACAAGCTTTCATTGTCATATAAATTGTGTATAATGATTAATGAGGTTATAAATTGATAGTTAAAATTTTAAAAGAAAATTTTATTTTCCTCTTTTTAGAGCATTTAAATAAAAGCTTTTTTTTAAAAAGGTTTTTTTGCTTATAATTTTTAACTACAATGTTAAGTTTGTTCTTGGGATGAATTCATATTAACTACGGAACCCTTCATTGTGCATAGTCCGACACGCACTTGGCCGGTTTTTTAATATGGCACCACTATGCAATGGAGTCCAGTCTCAACTTTCTTACTTTTTTTTCCTTGTGTTCAGAACTCGAGAATGCTACGACCGTTAGCCGACTTGTTTATTTTTCAATGTCTGGTTTTTACCCGACTACGGCAAAGCCAAAAGGAAGGGTTATGATTTTAGCAGTCTATGTATGTATGTTTGTATGTATGTATGTTTTTATGTATGTATGTTTTTACGTGTGTTCCACCGTAGCGCCTAAACTACTAAACCGATTTTGATAAATGAGGTATCAATAGATTCGTAATAATGGTCCGGGTGACATAGGCTATATAATTTTTCCCTAAATTTAATTTGGTGGACTTTACACGTAAATTTCTAACCTCGAAAAAAAATGGGATGATCATGACATGTTTGGTATCAAAAGAAAGGTCTTGACGAGCATATTACAAATATGTATATAATATTATATTTTCAAAGTAAACAAATATGTTTAAATCGTTAAAAACAAGCAAAAGTGAGACTGCGCTACGTAGTATCGCAAGATGTTACCAACGTGCAGTTAATCAAATTTTAATAAGTAGTACCGATTTGTAATTCCACTCTTATGAAGTAAAACAAGTACAACGAAATATTTATATTTTGGATTTCTTCGAAGCTCGATATCGTTATATGGTGTTGGCGTCGAAATAAATCGCTCTATGGTTTCGTTCAAAGCACTATACACTGCTATCGGAATTTAAAATAGGTTAATTACTGAACTATTGTATTACTCTACTCTTATTTACGTTTATCAAGTGTAAAAACGGAAAAGTATAAAATAAAAAAATAAAGTTTAAAAAACTGTAATCCGACTACGGGAAAATAAAAATGATCTAAAAAGTACGAAACAAGCAAATATTTCAGACAGAAATCAAGACATAGGTACAAAAATGGTCAAGGTAAAGCCGTCGTCGCATGCCATTATAATTTTGTAGGTGTTCTTGACACCAACATGGTATACGCATGCGACCACGGCTTTACCTTGACCATTTTTGTACCTATGTCTTGATTTCTGTCTGAAATATTTGCTTGTTTCGTACTTTTTAGATCATTTTTATTTTCCCGTAGTCGGATTACAGTTTTTTAAACTTTATTTTTTTATTGTGTTCAGTCAATGCAAGCCCAATGTAAAATGGCATTGACAGTGTCTTTATTTCGTAGCAATAAGGGCGGTTTTTGTAGTTCGAGTGTTTCTACTAACCTACGGTTGGCCATACCTATGGCTTGTTCACATCGGATACAGTCCAGACGCTATGCCTTGATCAATTCAATTGTAGCCTCGCAATTGTGGACTCGTCAAGACTGTACAATCTTTGTTCGTTTTTTTTTTGTTCATCCCATTTAATGGTAATTGCGGTTTACTAAAGTAAGACTAATGGACTCGGGTATATGGTTGCCAGGTGTCCGGCTTTTTACAATCGTGTCCGGCCAAATATACACTAGTCCGGCCTGTCCGGTTTTTGTTAGGGTTTTAGTCAAAACCGTCCAAAAGATGTCTGATTATTGATTGTTTTAGTTACTTTCAATATAAAGAAGTTACAAATCACTTTAGTAAAAACAAAATGTGATTCATAATTAAAAAAAAACATAATTATGAGTAGAGTAAGTCTTTTTTTTTTTTTCTTGGGTGGGAAATTATCAAATAACTTCTCCCGCTCTGGGCGGAGCGGGAGGGCGTGTCAGACTCTTACTGACTAAAACCCACCCGTGTTCCTTCGGTTGCCCTGTTGCCGGGGGCCACGATTTCCCTATCGGTTTTCTTCGAACCCCCGGCAGGCATTGGCCCTAGCAGACCCCGTCAATTCTGCTGACATCTCTTTGAGGCGCGCGTGGAACACAACGCGCCGTCGACCCGGGCTTTGTCCTTATCGGACTGCGAGCTACCCATTGCTCACCGTCCGCAAGCCCGCGCCTACGGTGGCCGGAAATCGGCTCGCGATTCCCGCCCCGAGCGTCTCCTTCTATTGCGGCGGTTAGGGGCGTGAGGGCGCGAAATTTGCCTCTCTCTCACGCGTTCCGCCTCCTCCTTCGCGAGCATTACCGCTTCGCAGAAGGAGGTGACGGCCTGCCATTTCCTCTCACTCCGTACCATGGCCTGAACCAGGGCCGGACGCGAGAGATCACCGCCGCCGATCGCCTCTACGAGGACACGGCGTTGCTCCGCCCAAGCCGGGCAGACCTCAGTAGAGTAAGTCTCAAATGCATAACAGTAATGGACCATTTCGACGGAGCCAATCCCCGAGACAATTCTCGGGGATTGGCCTCGACTAAATGGTCCATGATGAATATATAAATCAAAATAGTCTTTTAAACCCAGTGTGTCAGGCTTTCTGGGCAAAATGTCTGGCTAAATATGAATCTATGTCCGACTTTTCTATTTTTGGGCCTGGCAACCCTACTCGGGTATGTCGTTTTGGTAGTTCATGGCCAACCACTTGAACTGTACATATCAGTTTTGGCAGCTAAAATAAATTATTTTTAGTGCCGATATTCTATTACAAATTAAACAAGATTTATATTCATAAAGATATTAATATTCTATGTCTAACGAATTCGTGTTATACGACTAAGCTGTGGGTTAAGCAAATTCTGAGAAAAAATAACAACGTTCAGGTAAAATACCACTAATTGATTGCCTATAAAAAGCCTGGCGAATACACTTTAGGTTGGATCTAACACGAACAGGTTGTGAGAGAGAGAGTCTAAAAAAAAAGTATCAAAAAAGAAAGGTTTGCCGACAAAAATAAGTGATTCAATTTATTGCATGTTTTAAAATTGTATTTTATACTGTGAGTAAGCAATTGAACTAGATTTAATATAAGAGTACCGAAAAGAAGATTACAACAGTTTGGGCCCCAATATGCTACCTTGTTGAACACCTTCATTGTATTTAATGTATTGGATTTTTGAACTTCAAAGGCAATATCACCTTTTGTTAAACTCATTATCATGAAGGAATGGATTACACCTTCGCCTAATTTCAACTAACCTAAGGCTATGAAGCAGCAGTGTCTAGACCAGGTATCACCATTAGCTTCACTGGAGGTCCGTTTAAAAAAAAATATGACTGTCGCCGTCCGTTTGAAAGACGATTAAGTACCTATACCTACCTACTAGCAACCAAGAATAAAAGTTGTTCAAGGACCTTCGGTATTTTTGTGTTTTCTTGGAAATCGAACATTTAGTTTTGTAGAATCCTAGCTCTATCACTCCCGGAAACATTTGTAGCTTCATGCGGCTTGCGTCTCGCGACATCCGTTGTCGCTTTAAAGGCAGAAAATACAAAGCGTGGGCTTAGTTAAATTACTCAATTTTTTATTATTAAGTTTTAGTTATAGATTTAGCTGTTTATTTAAATTCCGCACAACGTAGGTCCGGATTCTGACCGCGGTCCGCTATTTGGTGACTCTGGACCTAGACCATAGCTAAGAGTATCGTAAGTCAACATCATTGACGGGGTCCGCTAGGGCCGATGCCTGCCAGGGCTGCGAAGAAGTCCGAAAGGGAGATCGTGGCCCCCGGCAACATGGCAACCGAAGGAACACGGGTGGGTTTTAGTCAGTAAGACACGCGATCCCGCTCCATCCAGAGCGAGAGAAGTTATTAATCACATCTTAATTTATAATAATATTGAATTGCTACTTAGCCCTCTTCCTCTCTCCTAATTCTGCTGTGCCCGACAGAGTTCATATTGATCTTTTACTTTGTTATACCATCTATGTAATACATATGAAATGCAATAAAGAATTGAGTATTGAGTATTGATAATTTCCCACCCAAAAAAAAAAAAATAAGTCAACATCATAGCCAATTTCTAGCAAGTACCAAGTGTCTATAATGTTAACTTTGTCATTCAGGTAAACATTATTATCAGTCATGCGTTGAAGATTCTTCGTTTGAAATATGTGACATCATAGTACGAATAACCCGCCAAGCCTTTAGTTAATTCAAACATTAAGAATGATTGTACTTATGGGAGTATTGAAGTCAAGTACAATCGTTGCGTCTACGAACTCCTCCTACAAGTACGGCACATGTTAAGGTTCCATCGATCTTATCGAAGGACCAAAACTAGTAATGCAAATCACTTTTATTAATTGTCCTTAATCCTATCCTATCAGGGTTGAGACCTCAAATCACACTAGTTGAAAAATTTAATAAACTAAGTATTTGGCGAATTTTGCCGATGAAACTTTTTCTCATTGACTGGTTTATTTACGAACCTGGAGAAATCCTTGTCAGTTTGCAGAGCTTCCTCGCCATGACCGAGACGCAGCAAGTGTCGCTCGTCCACATCCAACTCTGCTACCTTTTCGAATAGCTGATTAAGCGCTTGGTTACTGTGGGTCACTACCAGGTTGCGCTGCCACGGGAAGTTGTGGTACAGATTTGATATTATCTGAACAGCCACGTCGGTTTTACCTGTCATAAAAAGATTGTATTAATAGTTTAGTTCTGGGTCACTTAAGGTTAATGTAAGATAAGTAGTTGAACCCAATTTTAACAAATTGATAACCGAGAATATCATTTTAAGTGTCCAACTAGTTGGTTCATATTAAAAGAAGCCCTGATGAAAAATGAAACCTTCGGAGATTAAAAATGGAACTCTTCAATAGACAGAAAATCAACGGCGATGCCGGGTCTGCTGTAAGTATTGTATATGCCACTCAAAATTAGAAATATAAACCAATTTAAAAAAGCCATAAGTACATAGTAGTAAAAAGAACATAAGTACTAAATAATAGTAATGGCATGTGTAAAATAGTGCCGGAAGTCGACGTCAAAAAAGTTTATCAAAAAACCGCAAAAAAAAAAATGGTTAGCTGATAACCTCTGCACCCTTCAGAAGTCGGTATAAAAACTGGGTTTTACTCTGTCATCATGACGGTCTTAGGTATTTACCAATTTACTGCAGATCTCTAGTGTGTTTGGGTATTCCCTAAACGTGGGCTCTTCAGCAAAATTGGTGAACTCAATTGAGACCACTTAAAATCAATTACTTAGACATAGTATAAAGAGAGGAAGTAAGTTATCTTCATAGAAACGCACCGCGCCCGGCTTGTATGTGTGCGTGGCTTGTATCTATGCGTCGCCGCACGCACACTTAACAAAATCAAGCCCGTTTATGAGTGCGCCAGTCGGGGCTAACGCCGCACAAGGTTTCCGCGTCGCGGCTGTTCGGCACTGCTAAATGTATGAAAAATGAGTGATAATCGCAAGAGAAATTATTGCTGTGCGTTTGGGTGTCTAAATAATTCATCGATTCCATAGTTGTCTCTGTTCAGATTACCTACTGAACAGAAAAGGTAACCAAGTCACTTATTCTAGCATATAATTTTTACTTGATGATGAGATACCTACTTATTTTTTGTTGTGTTAGTTATCTATCAGACAGACGAAGTAGGCAGGCCTACTTTCCCACTAAAATGTATTAGGTACCTACTTTTGATCTGTCAATTGATATGCCGCTAATGCTCTCTCTTGATATGCCCGATTTCTCAGTATTGTAGGTATAGTAAAGTAACTAAGTACTTACAGTTATAAAATCATAATTTCAAATATTTGACGAATTGTGAATCAATCAGCCATTTTCTAGACACTGAATTAAAATTTAAGTAGTTAAAAGTGACAACCCTGAGACAGGCAAGTATGGTAGGCAATTATATCGCGGATTGGGCCTGAGATAGCCTACTTGAACTCTTTATACTATGACTTAGACCAGAACAAGGAACAATGACGTTCCGTATACAATACACCAGGTACATTTATTTTCTAGAGTGCATTGTACTTTCATTTATCACACGATAAATGGAACTGTCATACGCATTACGATTATATAAGTCCCTAAATAAATAAAGAAAAAACACGATAAGGAAGGAAACTTACCTGTAGGTAGGTAATGCATCGTCGTGTCATCTACGTTTATATGATATACTAAATACGTGGAATAAAAAATATCTCAATAAGTTCGGATTGATGTCGCAAGTCCAAACTGTATGCGGCACCCCGACCAAACTGGGTTAGGTTAGGTTAGAACTGTGAACTGTGTCACCTTAAACCATGGATTCCCCTAGATTAATGATATGGCCAAACGTCGACTGGCAGATCATTAAACGTTGACGTTTAAACGATATGGCCAATTTTAGCTGGCCATTTCATGAAATGGTCAATTCTAAGATCTGGCCACGACATACAAATATCGCTTCCCTCCTCATCCCTTAGAAATATAAGGGCACAACTCGAAATATTGAGTTTTTATGTTAGATGGGGTCAGTATCAACTGTTCTATCGTTCTTGGCTTTCACAGAAAGAGAAAAAAAGCGGCCAAGTGCGTGTCGTACTCGCCCATGAAAGGTTCCGTAGCAGCAAGTAACATTGAATGAAAGGTAAATTGCGGTTTACGATTTATGACGTATTAAAAAAAAACTACTTGCTAGATCTCGTTCAAACCAATTTTCGGTGGAAGTTTACATGGTAATGTACATCTTATATTTTTATTAGTTTTATCATTCTCTTATTTTAGAAGTTACAGGGGGGGGACGACACACATTTTACCACTTTGGAAGTGTCTCTCGCGCAAACTATTCAGTTTAGAAAAAAATGATATTAGAAACCTCAATATCATTTTTGAGGACCTATCCATAGATACCCCACACGTATGGGATAGATGAAAAAAAAATTTTTGAGTTTCAGTTCTAAGTATGGGGAACTCCAAAATTATTTGTTTTTTTTTCTATTTTTGTGTGAAAATCTTAATGCGGTTCACAGAATACATCTACTTACCAAGTTTCAACAGCATAGCTCTTATAGTTTCGGAAAAAAGTGGCTGTGACATACGGACGGACAGACAGACAGACAGACAGACATGACGAATCTATAAGGGTTCCGTTTTTTGCCATTTGGCAACGGAACCCTAAAAAAGACAATATTAAAGCGAATACAGTAACTATGTCTTTTTCACACCACCCTTTCCGTGGTAGAACAGTTGATATTGAGCCCATCTAACACAAAAACTTAAACCTCAATATTTCGAGTTGTGCCCTTATATTACTAAGGGTGCGATATATCCGAATCATCTATCCTCCCGCCCATCCCAATTTATGTGGTGTAAGTGCAACATATTCCTCTTCGAAACATCTATCCCTGCCTCTTCTAAATATTATCAAGCCAACCTCGTTTCTAGCCGTATTATTTTCACACACCATCCATATTTTCTTTGGTTTTCCTCTACTTTTATAGTTTTACGCAATGTACGCATATGGATAGTGAAATCGGTTGTCCTAATGTGCGGCTGGCCCAATGTGGTGGTGTTCTTTTTCTATTTTTTTTGTTTTTCAGACGTCACATAGGTAATACGAGCTTAAAGGGGATCGCGTATTTGATAGTGATGAATGTGGAAGAAAGACATCGAAATCTATAAAACAGCATTTGTGACGTATTGCAGATTTTGTATCAACTTACCTGTCCCGGGTGGTCCTACTACCAGGGTCAATCCCGGCTGCATCCCGGACCGGATAGCCTCTACTTGCGTAGGTGTGAATGGTATTGTATTTCTGAAAATAAAAAACCTATTGAAAATCCTCGTTCACGATAGTACGGTGGGTTTTTCCACTATATTATTTCGAAGTACGATATGAAGGAGTTCTTTCAACCAGCTTATCGTATTCTGGGTAGTTAATACTTCCAACTGCTTGGGGCATACATAACTTCATTGTGTGGGAATATCGGTTACATGGGTTCAGTAACACGGACCTCGATTAAAACAAAATAAAAACAAAGCCCTTCTGTCTGTATGAACAGTAATTGAAAACGTTTATTCAATTAGCGAGATATTTATTTTATTCGTGCAGTCAGCAACGAAAGCCGTTTTTTCTTTGGGTGGGAAATTATCAAATAACTTCTCCCGCTCTGGGTGGAGCGGGAGGGCGTGTCAGACTCTTACTGACTAAAACCCACCCGTGTTCCTTCAGTTGCCTGTATGTTGCCAGGGGCTATGGTAACCCTTTCGGCCAAACCCGCAAACCCGGCAGGCATCGGCCCTATCGGGCCCCTTCAATTGTGCTGACATCTCTTTGAGGCCCGCGTGGAATAAAGCCTAGTTCAGCACTATGCACACGGCTACACATCAAGCTATACATTTCCAGTTCATGCCGAGCTCGCATTGTATAGGATTTCCGTACAATGCGAGGTCAGCTTATACTGGAAATGTATAGCTTGATGTGTAGCCGTGTGTAGATACGTATAAAGCTAAGAGTTTTATAATATCTTATTTTTACATCACTTTTTCCTATTTTGTAAAAGAGTATTGTGCTCAATAAAATTAAAATGTTTATCGATTTTCGTTGCTGACTGTACAATGTCTGACTGGGAAAACCACTCAGTTGCATGTGGTCCGATAACGTTAGCAAAATAATTGCTATACGATATGTATTATCAAATTAATTTAGGTAAAAATAAATTACTTAATTTAAATATGCTGTTGTTACACCGCCGAAAACTGTCATTATAAACATTTTCTTATTAGCCTATAATAATATTCTCCTTACTCACTCACTCACCCTTACTCACTCACTCACCCTTACTCACTCACTTACACACTAATTACTTGAATTTTATTTTTGGATTTCGTTGACGGCGGCCAATCTCCATGGAGACTAGCCTAGTAGAAAGAAATTATAGTGCACAAGTGCGTGAGCGGTCACAGGTGCACTCTTTCCACCAACCAAGTTCGTTCAGCTCAGCTATACAATAGGCTTAACAAAGAGATTTACGTACATAATAAGAAACAAAACGAATTTAAAAAAAAATGTTACTAATTGGATAAAACCACTCACCTATGACGACACGGAAGCGCTGCTGGAATAAAAATATAACCCTCATTCTTAAACTCATACACACTCTGATTCATTCGTGTTCACATTCACACACATGCACACACACTCACTCTCACTCACACACTCGCATGTCTGCGTGCGTGCTGTGCTGCATGTTTAGCTTTAATTCTCTCTTTTTTTAAGTACATTTGTATAAGAAAAGTAAATGATACTTATACAAGTTATAAGAAGAGCGGAGTCTCCTAACACAGGCTTATTTGCTTAAAAGGAGGCTCCATTTTTTTTTCTTCCCTCATTCCATAGTCCAATCATTCCAATGGAACGGCAATCCGCCACAACCAGGGAGATCTCAGGCGGAGGATCGACGGCTTAACGTGGTCTCTGAGGCAAGTAGGGGCTTTCAATATGGTAATTAGCCTAAAAATACTGTCCATTAGCTGGGTAAGTCCCCAAGTTTTAGGTACTCTTTTCCTGCACCACGTCGAACCAGCCGGAGCGGTACGCGTCCAGGTTTCTCTCGCTAGGTCACCCAATGTGAGGAGTCTCTTTTATTGATTTATTACGCACTATCTTGAAAGTCATGCTTCATAATCCTTACCGATATTCAACTGACGGTCTATATAAGGAGGCAGGACTTCTTGGAGTGCGGAAACTATATATTTCTACCGTTATTTCGAAGAGTCATTCAAAATTTTTAAAGAGATCTGATCTAAAAGCCCTGCATAGTAAAAGGAAATTCAGAATCCCGAACACAGGAGTAAACTCAGCGTTTGCCCAAAGACTTCCATCATTCCTACACACTCACATCTATAATAAGGTAAACTCTGTTCTTAAGATTCATAACTCTTAGTTTAGTTTAGTTTAGTTTATCTTCTTACACCCGAATGAAACATACAGTTAAAACATGGCTCTTGGAACAATCATACACCTCTACTGAAATAATCCTAAGCATAACGAAATAAAATCAACTCACACTGCACCGACACAAACACCCGTATCTACACTCTCACTCACACACACACATACACACTCACTCGCATAATACAGAACAGCAGCATAAACCGAAATTATACCAAAGTTTGTATTATAATCTTTATAATCTTTATATATATAATTCTTCTGTGAGTGTGTATGTCACTGAACTTCTCTCAAACGACTGGACCGATTTTGATGAAATTTTTTGTGTGTGTTCAAGGGGATCTGGGAATGGTTTAGATTCACAATCGGACCCGATAGGTGGCGGTATTCGGTCAGGACAACGTCTGTCAGGTCCGCTAGTTTAAGTATAAGATTTAAAATTTCATTTTAGTTTTTTATTAATCACTTATAATTAATTTGTTTGTACATTTAGTTTTAGTCTCGATGAGGCTAATTTGCTTAACTTTAGCCAATTTCAAATTTTATTTCATTTAAAAATTATCAAAATGTTGTACATATTTAACGGTGCCCAAGATACAGGCTATGCCTAGTTTGGGACCAACGATACCTCCTAATTGTAATTTTGAATGAGTGTTAATAAATAAATTAGTGAAAAACGACTCTTGCCCAGAGTTCGGATTGGAAATGACAATGGTAGCTTTTTTTAATACTCCCTTTAATAACCGTATTATCCCCGTCTTTTAGATAGCTACAAAAATACTTTTATCTAATATCTTCATTTAAAACTTCACCCAGTAAATTCGGCGTATAGGTGTAAATTCGTACGGTCACACCGTAAATTCAGCTTCGAATGCGGTATAAAGGCTCTCGCTGACAGGCGCGACGCGACTCTGGTGGAACAATTTCTAAGAAAACTTTACAGAAATTGTTCTACTGGCGTCGTGACGAGTCGTCACTTCGCGCCTGTCTGCGGAAGCCTTAACAGCCAACACATGGCCATAAAAACAATGGCCATGTGGTGTTTTTTACTTTGATGTTGTTTCTATTTATAGCCTTGTATGATGCATTGCCATCCGCAACATGTCTATAATAAGTATTAACCTGTTTCGAAAATATATGAGTAACTAAGATGCTATACTTAGTTCTCGTAACAAATTCTACCGCTATGCGTATATGACGCGGGTCGATCGATAACATGCGAACGTAATCTTTTGTATATTCATATTACTTTTACTTGAACCAGAAATTGAAGTAAGAGATACTGCAAACTCTTGAACGCTACAAGAAAGGTTGAAAAACAGTGTACATATCGATTAATAGTGTGTCCATTTGGTTGAAATCTAAAGGTGCAGTACTACAGCGACCTGCTATAAAATACTCGTGGTAATTAAGATGGTAATTTAAGAACTTTATATTTCTTCTTTGAGTTTTATTTCAATTAAATTTTAATTTTACTCCGAGCAAAACATTAAACAACTCGGACTTATAAAAAAAACTCAAAGTAGGTACATATTTTCAATGAACTACGGATATCACATACATTCTAATCGTGGTATGGTAGGTAAAAAAAAGGTACCATAAAATGTAAACTAGCAAACAAAAGTGGATCTAGGGAGAAACCTTGTGGTACGCCTGTATCAGATTATCACAGTTAACGAGAGATTTCTTGCCTCTTGCATCACTTTCCTGAATAATTTATTTTAAAAAAGGATTTAAAAGGTCAAAAATTTGTCCGTAAGTGATAAAATATGAAATGGTATATTATCAACTCAGTCAAAAGCTTTAGACGAGCCACAGACTAAAACGGAACACTGTGGCTCAACGTATTTTTTTTTGTTCTAATATTTGATTACTGGTTAACTCCATCAACCGATAGTAAACTATCGGTTGGTGGTAACTGATAAGAACGCAAAGTACATTCGCATAGTTTGCATTTTTACGAACAATTTATCGTATTTCAATCTTTACGGTGATATAAACTTGGGTCTTCATACTTGATAACAAAACAAGATATCGAGCTATTGCGGCTATAAATAATACTAGTGTTTATTTTAAGACACAGATTAACATTACAATCTGTCATCGACATCATCAGATCAATGATTGAGTTACTTACTTTTTGGGTTCGTTGGATAAGTAAGGACCTCTTTTTGGCTGTACGTGCGGTTCTACGAGGATTACCTTCCGTGGCTCGTCTTCTTCCATGGCATCCTCACCATGCTTTTGCTTCTGGAGAACATTCTCGAACGTTACTCTGTCATAAAAAATTAATATATAGGTTTAACGAAGGTTATAGATGGGACTTGAAGACTTGAGAGATTAGGTATAGTAATGGTTCTAGTAGTTGACAGCTAACAGAAAAAGGCCTATTAAATAATATATAGTAGACCAACTAAACGTAGGCTATAGTCTTAAGAGTATTAGTCATAGCTAAATTGGCGAACACATTATTATGTGATCAAATTTAAAAAAAACAAGTCATAAAAAAAGGTTGGTCATTGATCAACTTTTTATTTGATGATTTCATGAATATAATGACCCAAAAAATTCAAAGTAACTTAAGGGGCATACGCTAAGGTAGCCCGCGAAATTCTAATTTGTTTGCGTTTTTTGTAATTTGCAGACCAGTGTATGTTGTAGTATGTTGATCAAAATATGGTTCAAGAAGATGCAGAATTATAATCAGAGGAATCATCAATACAACTTTTTAAGTTTTTATATTGGCCTCAAATGTCATGATTTCATGAAATAATCATTCAATAGGATAACACACAACCTCATACTGACCTGCAAATTGCAAAAAATGCAAGAAAATTTGAATTTCGCGGGCTTATTTGTTGCTTTCGCCTTAAGGACGCGTTTACAAAATTGATAGGAATAGAATCGAGCTACTACATTGACACAGGTCACACACACAAATGTACGCACGGTTAACTGCGGGAATAGTAGTCAAGTGAACAAATTTTAATACTTTGAAAGTTTTTTATTTTTACACATTTGTTTATAATACATAAGAACCTACAAAAAATATTCCCTATTATTGTTTATATTTTTACGAAATAATACATAGATACAAATACCTACTTCAGTGACTGCTAGGCACTGAGCGCCTTCTAATAGTAGAGAGATATGCTCGCGCAAGTTTTTAGTAATAAGTTTTTTTATTATAATATCCGAACGCAGTTTTGAGCTATATTCCTTCCTTCCCAATTCCCGTACAACGGAACGAGACGGACGCTCATCGCACGCACCAATCAGAGGCTCCGCTGTAGCGAGAGCCAATCGCATCTCCTGTGATTAGAGAGAACTTCTCAAATTTTGGACACTTGTCAGTGACCGCTCACCACTCTCGCCCGCGCGCCGCGCGCGGCCCACACCGCCCGCGCCTAACTATATCAAAATTCAAAAGCTCTCTATTTGTAAGGCCGATACAATTGCGACATTTAAATACCCAATAAAAGTGCACCACAGTGAGTTGAATCAGTGAACACCAGGATAGCCTGAGCTGTCCTTGAGTCAACGTGTTTCGTCCAGAAGATTCCCAAGTAAGTCCATCCATCCCTATTTCTTGCTCATACCTGTGTGTAGCTCAATTCTGTGTGTCGGTTAATATTCCACCCCACGTAAATTATTTTCCCGCGTATGGTCCTTCGAAAGCCGCGTCAACTTATACACCAAGATATGAGCCGTGGACTTTGGGCTAGTTTTGTTAGTTATGATGAGACCTTACTTCCGGACTTGATGAAGTGACCTGAAGGTGTACTTCGGTGTCTGTTACTGGAACTCCTGGATGAATAGAACTAGGTGTGCCGAGTTTGGGCTCGTTTTGTTAATTATGATGAGACCTTACCTCCGGGACTTGATGGAGTGACCTGACGGTGCACTTCGGTGTCTGTTACTGGAACTCCTCGACGAGTAGAACTAGGTGTCCCGAGTTTGGGCTCGTTTTGCTAGTTATGATGAGACCTTACCTCCGGATTTGATGAAGTGATCGGAAGGTGTACTTCGGTGTCTGTTACTAGAACTCCTCGACGAGTAGAACTAGGTGCGCCGAGTTTGGGCTCGTTTTTATAGTTATGATGAGAACTTACCTCCGGACTTGATGAAGTGACCGGAAGGTATACCTCGGTGTCATAACTAACAAAACCAGACCAAAGTCCACGGCTCATATCTTGGTGTATAAGTTGACGCGGCTTTCGAAGGACCATACGCGGGAAAATAATTTCACATCTCTCTACTATTAGAAGGCGCCCAGTGCCTAGCAATCACTGAAATAGGTATTTGTATCTAAGTATTATTTAGTAGAAATATAAACAACAACACGAAATAATTTTTTTAGGGGCCTATACTCCATTTGAAATAAGATTAGACATTTAACTAAACCTTTTTTACAGTCTGTTCAACTGATTTTGTCTTCTATTGTGTTGGTGGCATGACAAATGGCAGCTGCAGTAAACAGTTGGTTTGTAACCACTTTTTTTGCTTTTAATACCATCCTTATGCCTACGTAATAGAAGTCAAAATCGGTTGAACGGACTGTAAAAAAGGTTTGTTTAAATGTCTTATTTCAAACGGAGTATAAGTATTATAAAGAAACAAGTATCAAAATTTGTTCACTTGACTACTATTCCCGCAGTTAACCGTGCGTACACTTGTGTGTGTGACCTGTGTCAATGTAATAGCTCGACCTATCAATTTTGCAAACGCGTCCTTAAGGACTGGTCACAGCTCACAAAGACACAACATGACGCAAACAGTCATCGATTTTTTGCTGGTTCTAACTTTAAACCTAGGAACTTACTTGAAAGGTCTGACTAGTTTTCTAGGATCGTCAGTCTGCACCTTGATTTCGTATCCAGGGAAACTGTTCCGTAGGTGTTCCATGTCCAAGAAAGTGTCGTTGAAGTCCAATGTAGGGATCTCATTTGGCATTCTAAAACAATTGTTTAATTTTTATTTATTTATTACTAGTTGCGCCCTGCGGTTTCACCCGCATAAGTCTCGATCCTGTAGGAATATCGGGATAAAAAGTATCCTTTGTGTTAATCCACGTTATAAACTATCTGTGCGCCTAATTTCATCCAAATCCATTCAGTAGTTTTTGCATGAAAAAGTAACAAACATCCATCCATCCTCACAAACTTTCGCATTTATAATAATATACTAGCTTTTGCCCGCGGCTTCGCCCGCGTGGATGTCGGAAAATATCCCACGCGAACGTACTACCGAGATTTCATACCTACATAGGAAAAGGTCAGAGTCCTACCGCTGCGCCCGCGTTGCTACGCGTAATTTTGAAACTGTGATATCTTTTAAACTATTCATTCAAACTCAAACTCAAACTCAAATCATTTCAAACTCAAATCATTTATTTCAATTAAACCATTTACAGGCACTTTTGAATTGTCAAGGAATCGGTCCTTTAAATGATATGATTTAAAGGCATATTTTAATTTTAATAAAATTAAATATGTAATACGCATTTTCATACGGCAATACCACCCAAGGACTCCACGAGACAGGCTCGTCCTAGTGTGGAGTTCTTAAGCAATGTACTTCCTTTGCGTCTTATTTCACTAAAGAATGTAAACCTAGCTAATAATGTAGACTATAAGGAAATGTTAAGCACTATTTTTAGCAAATAAACATTCATTCATTCATATTAAATGCCCAATTTTTTTTTTTTTGGATAGGTATTGGTACTATACCGGTCAAAAAAGCTTCGGAAATAACAATTAAATTTTTATCAAATTCTGAAAGATAAAAATGGTTATTGTGGGTCATCCTTAGAAGATAGACATATGCCATCACGGACTTTTTTGTTGAACTTTTTAAGATTTAACGATACCGTAGAACATAAATTTGATGTATCTTTTTTGGATAACGCAGCGCACGCCAGTAAAGCTAAGTCGACATGTTTTTTTTTCCAACTTCTTCAACAATAATCGTCATATTTCAGCCAATTTAAACAAAACCGTAATGAATTATACACTAAAACCTTCCGCATAAATCATTCCTTCCATTGGTGAAAACCGTTTGAAAATTCGTTCGGTAGTTTTGAGTTTATCGCGTTCAGACAGACAGACGCGGCGGGGGATTTTGTTTTATAATATGTAAGGATTAATTACTTAATTAATCATTTTAATTTTATACTAATTATAATTAATTAATTAATTAAAATAATTAATATTATACAGGCTGTAAGGGACAGCCCTCCACAAACTAACAGGGTGCATTAAATTCCTTATTTTGAATCATATTCCACCGAAATTTTTTTTTTTTTTTAATCGTTTTTTCAGTTACTATTTCTTTATTTCAATGTAAAATTACATTCTCTGTACGCAGTATTCCATTAATGTAAATAAAACAGCTAAAATAAAAAAAATAAACAGGAATTGATGTTGAAATTCTCTAACGAACGACGCGTGAAATCGAATCTTCGAACTCGCCTCAGCGCATACCTTAGTAGGTATGCAGTGCGGCGGGACGGGTGCTCCCCTCCCAACAGTAGTTGGTTTGTGTCGCAGTCAGACGCGAAGGAAAGAAAACTTACGCTGCACTGCTATTCGCTACGTGCGTTTTGCCACGGTAGCGAAAAAACAAATCAGGTTTATTGAATTCCCATAACGTTCCTGAAATCATTTCATGTACCGGTCATCTTAGTATGATATACTGACTTCACCCCATCAGTCTGCGGAGGGCTGTCCCTTACACCCTGTATAGTAAGATACTTTACCATAATCCACCGATTACATTTGTTGTGGGAAATTAGACAACAATTATTCATACATTCGTCTCACAGAACCCCAGACATAATGACGTGATCGTCTCCCATTCATCAGCGAATACGACACAGTTCGGATTAGCGTTCAAGAGAGCGTTGAGCGCGGAGAGAGTGTGAGAGACAGCGGACTGCGCTCTGGCGAAGGTGTGACAGACACGGCGAACAATCTATGCCTCCTAATGCGGCTATATTTTACCGGGGTACAAAGTTGAGACAGCTTGTCATGCAGCTCAGGAGCATCGGTCAGCATGATCGGTCAAGTAAGATGTCTAGAAAAAGGAGAAGATCCAAGATAAAATGTGACCAAAATAAGATGGTTACCTGGTGTAGTGGGCTTGGCCGGGGTCTCCGTATCCGAGCACGATATCGTGAAGCCATTCGGGAACAACGCATTCTGTATTCATCAGCTCTCGGATCGTTTCCAGCACGGCCTTGAAGTTGTTCTCTTTAGGTTTACGCCTCATCACGATGTTGAACGTTTCGTATACGTCCTGTTTACAATAATATGAATTGAACCATCATTTATTTTATTATGCTCTATGAACAGTTTATATGTTGCCATAGTGTTTTAAAAATGTATTGCAGGCGTGCGTGACTTCCATCAAATAAATACATCGGGAATTTGATGGCAGTCATGTACGCCTGAAAGCTTTCAAAACATTAGTTTCTATTTCAAGCGACCTAAATATGACGTACCCAGTTCTACGGCTGGAAAACATGCTGGTAAAAAATATAATAACATACCTCGTTCCCTTTGCTGGCGTGGTCCAGGTCAAGCCTGTACTGATTGGGGTCGAGAAGAAGGCGGAATGTTCTCGCGTCTCCTTCGAGCTCTGGCCTCGGTTCCGGTCCCTCCTCAATAACCCTGCCCGAGGCATCCAGCATACCTTCCACCTCACACCCTCTAACATACACTATGCCTGCCTGCTCGACCATGCTTTTTCTATAATCGTATTTAGTACCTGAAAAATTTGAAAATTCAGAAACTAAGACTGGTAGATTCAGAAAAAACGACAAAAAATTATACTGAAATAACTAAAAAGTACCTATGCCCTGTGTTGGTCTCACAGTGATCAAAAAGCAAACGTCGTGTTTCCTCAAGCTCTCCCATTCGTGTTTGATCTCGTTCCTGACGCTGAGCGTGACCGTAACGTCGGCGCGAACACACGAGGGAGCCTTCTCTCCGATATTGGGCTTGGCCACCTCTACAACCGCGAAGCTGGATATAGGGTGGGCCATCCGGGCCCAACCGCCAAAATATACGCTCGTATCTTCCGCACGCCTGTGAAAACACGCTTTCTTTAATGAACAACATGTCAGCTCATGTGTCAAGCTTCACATATAAACTGGGCAGGTCAGTCTGGATGAGAAAATTCTCAAACTCTCGTTGTTACGATACCAGCAAGTATAAATTGCGGTGCCTATAAAAAAAAATACGTACCATGGTGCTAATCGATATACGGCATCTTCTATATCTTGACGAATTTCATCTGTAACAGAGTGAAATTTATATTATATTTTATTGATGTCACAAGATTGTTAGAAGAAAAAAATTTAAAATTGCTTAAGTCGAAGTTTCTCTTTCCGGCTTTGCTCGCGCAAGTTTTTAGTAATAAGTTTTTTTTATTATAACTTCCGAACGCAGTTTTGAGCTATATTCCTTCCTTCCCAATTCCCATACAACGGAACGAGACGGACGCTCTCCCTACCGCTCGCCGCGCGCCATGCGCCATCTTACCGCGCCGCGCGCGCCACACACTTGTCAGTGAGACCTCACCGCGAACGCCCGCAAGCCGCGCGCCACGCGCCACGCGCGGCCGCTAAAAACCGCTTCATCTTATATCAATACACGAGCTCTCTATTTGTGGGGCCGATACAGTTGTGACATTTTAACACCAAAATAAGTGCACCACAGTGACGTGAATCAGTGAACACCAGGATAGCCAGAGCTGTTCTTGAGTCAACGTGCTTCGTCCAGAAGATTCCCAAGTAAGTCCATCCATCCCTATTCCTTATTCATACCTGTGTGTAGCTCAATTCTGTGTCGGCTAATATTCCCCCCACGTAAATTATTTTCCCGCATACGGTCCTTCGAAAAGCCGCTTCAGCTTATACACCAGGCTTGTTATTATTAAAATATTTGGCACTGTAAGTACTGATCAGCGCATCACTATGTCGTAAGCAAGACTGGAAAGGTGTTAGAACGCGTGTCATTCAGATTTGATCGTGAATGCGCTGCTTAAAGCCACAGCGTGTGGGACATTGAATGCCTCGGATGGAACTTCAAGTCACGAGGAGACAGGTACACCATGAAGCGACACGTCTTCGTCCTTCCTTCTCTGTATCTATCATTTTTTATGTAAGTACAATCAAAAGGTAAGTAATAAGTACAAAGCCTAATTCACTCACATGTGCTTTCCAAACGAAATAGGTTAAAATTTCTCAGTAAATAATCGTGTAAGGTAAGAAACTGTAGGTTCAGTTTGGGCAATGCAAGGCAATTCTCTCCGCTATAGATTTCTGTTGGAACCACGTTCTCATCCCATATCACTTCCTCTGTAGGGTATAGAGGCATAGAGTTGAGCTCTTCTAGCTGCGAGATGCGACGCTCGTGACGTGAAATCTGGTGAAAAGGAAAAATTATGTAAGTCAAGTATATCGTAATACATATCAAATGAGTATTAATGTGAATAAAAAAGTATAACGAATTTTCTTTTTAACCGACTTCAAAAAAAGGAGGAGGTTCCCAGTTCGTAGGAATATTTTTTTAAGTGTTAATTTCTTTAGTCGCATTGGGCATTTTTGAGATGGGATTAAACCATTGATTTCGCGACACCATGACGACACTTCATGAAACAAAATGAATCCTAAGAATAGATTTTTTAAATTAATTAAACGTGCTTCTTACCAGTAGTTCTTTGAGGAACTCTTTGTCTGTTCGATGCCAAGGGGCGTCGATTTCTTTTCCTTCTGGCGGTACCAGATTTAAGTATGTAGCTATTGCACGCAGAGCATTTTCACTAAAAATTTAAATAGGTATTAGTGAAATCATAATTTACTTGGACGTCAGGTCAGAGTATGTGTGTCATGCGCAGTTAAGGGTTAAAGAGCGCTGACGCGCGCCGTCGCACAGTTAGGCATAGTTTGACAGAGACCGCCGTTGCGCGCCTTGGGTATGTGCGCGGCGAGACGGAGGGTCAGTGCAGGCCGCTCATTCGTCAATGCACACGGCGCGCGGCGTCCTTCCCGCCGCTCTTTCGTCAAGGCTGCCCCCGCCTTGCCGCGTATTCCTAATGCCCCTGCCACACTATGCTCCTCGCGCTGCTCATCACTCTGCTCCTCGCGCTGCCGCGATGTTCCACTCTCTGCCCACACACTGCTCTACTCGCGCAATTAATCGCGACGCTTCGCACTACGTCCTTTGACTCGCGCCCAAAAACCGACAAAAGAGGGAGCAGTGGGCATGACCAGGAGCATGGCGTGCGGCATGACGAGTAACGTTGCCACACCTGCCACACTACGTCTCTACCTACTTTCCTCGCTACTTCTCATGCCATTCGAAGAGTGTGTGGCAGGGGCATATGGCGCGGAACAGCGATCCTGGCAAACTATAGGCATCGTACGATCATCGATCTTCTCGTGCTAACGTTCATCCAAATCCGTTAAGCGGTTTTAGCGTGAAAGCGTAACAAACAAACAAACTCACTTTTGCATTTATAATATTAGTTAATATACCTATACTTATAGATTAACATTTTGATGACAAAATGTTATTTTGAAAAACATTATTTTAAGATACCTTATGAATGGTATACCATCAGACTAACCTTAAGTTTCCGAAGTGTTTCTCCAAGGATTGTCTGGTATCCACACTGGCTACATTTGCAAGAGCAAATAAACGTAGGTCAGGAAACTTGGAAAACGCTGCTTTCTAAAAATCAGAGTACATGATTATACTATTATTATTACGAATTAGGTAAGAAAAACATTTTATTTTCATAGGTTCTTGTATGCATTACCTGCAGCGAAGTAATCCTAGAATAGTGTTGTAAAGTCATGTCCCGGTCAGTCATGGGATCCCCTGTTTCATCGCTTATTTCAAACCTTGCGTAAAATTTCAACATATTCAGGAGCTGAAACAAAAACATCCTTTTTAAATACTTACGGAGAAGGAGAACTGTACACACAATCTTAAGAGGGTTATGGTTATGATACCATAATTTTTGTGAGGTGACGTTCTGTAGTTTCTGCCTGTCCTCGTGAAGGAAAGGCGTGAGTTTATAATATGCTGGCATAAAAGTGTATAGACTATTATGAAAAAAATTAAAATACAATATTTTTTTTTAAGTAACCGCGAGCCAATTCTTTTTTATACCTATGTATTTTCGATATTTTTAGAGTTCCGTAGTAAACAAGGAACCCTTATAGTTTCGTCATGTCCGTCTGTCTGTCTGTCCGCGGTCTAACTCCGAGACCCTTAGTACTAAAAAACTGTAATTTGGCATAGGTATATATTTTAATTACGTCGACAAAGTGGTAAAATAAAATTATGAAAAACATTTTTTTTTAGGGTACCTCTCAACACGTAAAGTGGTAATGTTATTTTTTTCTTTTTTTAACCCATAGTGAGGGATATCATTGGAAAGGTCCTTTAAAAACATTGTGAGTTTGTGAATTTTTGAATTCAGGGATCCGTTTGCGAAATATTAAGCTTTAAAGTGCTAATTTTTGTTAGAGTCAAGTGTCCCCCCCCCTGCCGGCTAAATGGTTGGTTTTGGGTGTGTGAAAAAATCACAACAGTAGTTTATAATAATAATAAAATAAAAATAAAAAATAAAAATCGTTTATTTTCAGGCGTCGACGGCCCATAGCGTGTTAGTAATCAGTACAAACTTAAAACTATGTTAGTAGTAACACTTAAACACACATGAGTACAAAAATAAAAACACAAATACACAATAAAAACACAAATACACAATAAAAACACAAATACACAATAAAAATACAGCCAAGATAAGAGGAGGAAGATTCATCAAGTCCCATGTCTGACATGCAGTTTGATAAATCTATCCATTGTAGGCCCTTCTAGCCTTTCTGCAAACACCTTCAGAATGCTATTGCTGCTTCCCCTCAATCTGCGTATCACTGATGCCACTTTTTTGCGCATGATTGCGAAATAATCGTCAGTGTGCGCATCCGCGAACATCCCTGACGCACTACAGTAAGGTGGAAGCCTCAACAGCGCCCTGAAGGCGTTATTATATTGAATGCGCAGTGCGCTGTCTGCTTTTTGGGTATGATTAGCCCACAGACTGCTGGTGTAAAATATTTGACAAAACGCCTTAAAAAGTGTTATTTTAACCGGTGCTGAACAACCAGCAAACCTGCGTGCTAGCATGTTTCCCCTCACAGCCAGCACCCTGCGCTCCCTTTCCATGTCTAAGTCATCTTTTAGATCCTCGGTAACAATATGGCCCAAATATTTAAATTGTGACACCCTGTTCAAGCGTAAACCGTTCAGTTCTACGGGTGGGACATTTGAGGGACATTTATTTCTTCCTCTAAAAACCAATAACTCACTTTTCGTGGGATTATACTTTAGCCCGTGCTGTTCAGCGTATCTTTCACAGATAGTGAGTAACTTTCTGATTCCCCCGATTGTTGGGCTCAGCAGCACCATATCGTCTGCATAACTTAAATTATTTAAACTAACTCCGTCTACATGGCAACCGACATGAGTGCTGCTGAGCTGAACAAGCAAGTTGTTAACATAAATATTAAATATTCTTGGGGAAGTCAGACCCCCCTGCCTCACACCACATTTCAGTTTATATGGGTCTGATAATGCATTGGACCATTTTACAAAGTTCCTCTGCTTTTCATACCAGATAGATAATATTGACACCAATGCAGCCGGAACTCCCGCCTTCCGAAGCTTCTCCCATAAAACCTTATATGAAACCAGGTCGAACGCCTTGGAAAGGTCTAGGAAACAAGCGTACACTGGTGTCTTCCTGTCCGTATAATATTTGACAGTGTGCTTTAACGCAAGTATTGCACTCTCTGTAGACAGCCCCGCACGAAAACCGAACTGTGTATCGTGTAGTTTTGTAAAGTTACTTAGGTGCGCGTCAAGCACACTGTCAAACACTTTGGCTATCACGGTTGCCAATGATATTGGCCTATAGTTCCTTTTGTCAGCTATGTCTCCCGTCCGATTCTTTACAATAGGTACAACTAACGTATCGAGCATCTCCTGTGGAAGGTAAGAATGGCCCACACAAAGATTTAAAAACATGGTTATTACTCTTGGTAAGTGCACACCAGCATTTTGGAGATGCTCAATGCTGAGTCCATCATGGCCAGGAGACTTTCCCCGCTTCATACATTTAATGACTGCTTTTATTTCTGTACACGTAAACTTAAAGGGTGTTCCTGATTGATAAGACTCAGCATCATTCACCCTTCCCACAGACTCAAGAGGTGAGCTCACAATAAACTGCTCTTTAAATAAATTAGCTATCCCAGTGTGGTCACTCTCACCCTCCACTCTTACTGGTAAGCTTGGAGAGACATTGAGCTTTTTAGTACCTTTCCAGAATGACGAGAAACATTTCCTAGAATGGAGCGAGGCCAATATATCCATTGCAATTTTTTCTTGGTTCTTAATGACCCATTTCAATTTTGATTTAAATACTTTACGACTTAATATCATGTCCTCATAGATAGGCCCACTACTGGGTTCTCCATACCACATCCACAATTTAAACTTAGACCTTGCCCGAGTATGAAAATCTTTGACATGCTTGTTCCAGCCTTTTATAACTTTCTTTCTAATAATGGCTTTAGACACTCTGTTTACACTAGCTGATTCACTTAATATAGATACTAAGTCTTTATACATCGAATCCAACAATAACCTATGATTGGGATCATCACAAAAAATATCCGCGCATAGCTCAAATTCCTCAGGAAAATCTAAGTTTTTCAATTTGTTGTTGCACATGTACGCGTACTCCTTTATTTCATCAGGGCTTCTCTCACCCCATCGAACACCATTAAGCGATGATTCAATTACACTAGTTTTTAATCTAATAACATTTACATCACATTCTATTTTTAAGGGAAAGTGATCTGACCAAAACGTATCATAAATAACCTCAATGTTTAAAATTGTTTTTCCCGCCGCTTGTGTGACAAGAATGTGGTCGAGCCAGCGCTTGCACCCATGTGAGTCACTAATGTACGTGTATGTTTGCGATAATATGCCTAAGTAATCTAGATCCGCGCATACTAATTCCTGCTCACTACAAAAACTTATAAGTTCATCACAAAATGACTCACCCGGGTGCGCGTTGAAATCTCCCAACACATACACTGCTTCAGCATTATTGTTTTGTATAATAGAATACATCTCGCTAAGACACTCCGTAAAAAGTGATAGATTTTCACGACAATCCGTCGGCATATACATGTTTATAACCAAAAAACACCTGTTGTTCACCACTATATTCACTGCACATATACGGTCATTGATACATTGTACCTCACTCACGTAGCTAAATGCAGTTTTACGCCATAGTATGGCGAGCCCTCCATAGGGTCTCCCTTTACACATGCCAGCTGACGTATCCACTGAAGACTTTCCCGTACAACTGAATTCCTGATCAACACTATCAAGAAAGGTAAGATCATGTGGGTATAACCACGTTTCTTGTAGCAAAACAATATCAGCTGTTTTGCACAGTGAACGCACACAGTTCACCGACCTTTTGATATTTTTGCAATTGATGTTATGACGTTCATTTTTGAAATACTATCCATTATTTGATTTTGTTATTGCCTCGCTCCCAAAAATGGAATTATTTTTGTCTTCCCTTCTATTCTTGAAATGAATAAAGCGCCTAAAAGTCACGCCGTCAGGCCATATCTGGTCATCTAGAAAAACGTCCAGTTTGTTTTTGTTAACAAGCACTTTAAAGGCATTGTATGGCTTTTCCCTCTTCATCGTTATTTTCTCAAGCGAAACAATCTCCGTAGTTTTATTTTTGATATATTTGCATATGTCATCCACCGCTACCTCCTTGTTTACGTTGGATATAAACAAAGGGATTTTAACATCCGCTGCTTTAAATTTCTCCGACACGTCTGTGGTCGCTCTGCCCATTTTACCCGTAAAACGATTTTTAGACCGCCGCTTTTGCACTACAGTCCACTTATCCGTTGGTTTCTTGGGCGTTTTCCATTCACCATTCCTTGTGACCTCCGCCATAGTAGGTCTTTTTAATTGACTGTTTTCTGTACGACAAACAGCTGACTCAGACAACACTTCGCACATTTCGTTTTCCAATAGTGTTGAGTTAATCGGTGCAGGCGCACCCGTTATGATCGCCTCAGTGTGTGTGCAAGCGAGAGAGCGATACTTTGGTGACTCAGTGCGGTCGCGCTCTGCACTCGCACACCTCGCGATCGAGTAACCGTCGTCGCCGTACACAGGCGCCGCCGGTGATAATCCTACCGGCCCACTGTCAAGCAAATACCCTCCTCTTTTCTTCGCATTAATATTGCGCGCTAACAATGATACTGGGAACATGTTTGATTCCAAATCTAGCTTCAGTTCCTCCAGTTGAGTGACTGTTGCATATTTACTTTTAATTTCATTGATTTCTCCACGTACAATCAACAAATCTTTTAATAATTTAGTCACATCCACATGATCAAATGTAACTGGCGGTAATTTTTGCAAGTCACGCGCCACGAAGATTGGTATAAGATCTGGCTCTGTCACTTTGAAGACACATATAATATCCTCCAAGTCTCTCACTTTTTTTCCTTCTTTGCGTCTAGTCACTTTCTTCTTGTCGGTTTTTGTTGAACTAAACAGCAACTCCTTAGCACTGTTCACTTCTTCCACCGTGAAGGCGGTATCACAAATCCTTATGAGGCTCTCATTGTCCATCACATCTATTTTATTTTGGATAAAAGATAAAAGTTCACAAATTACAATATTGCAATTCACACATTTTAGCGTATTCACAGACATTGTCGCGGAAATAGGTGAGGAGACCTATATTCGACCGTGCGCGGGCGCGTCCAGACGGCGATGATTATTAGTTTATATAACGAAATTAAAAGGAAAACTATCACAGCTAAGTAGGCTCTACAAGTTAACGAGTAATAATCGACCAACTTAACTTTGCAGTTGCAAAAACATGTTTTCCCATACATTCCGTATGGGAGAACATATATATTTTTCAACTACAAAGTTAAATTTGTTTTTGGGATAAATTCATCCCAACTACGGAACCCTTCATTGTGCGTGGTCCGACACGCACTTGGCCGGTTTTTTTAATATACTGTTTCTACATCACATTCACTAGTGACGGGCAGCAGCGTCACTAGTGCGAGAAGCTGCGATCTGCGATCGCCAACCCGCATGCCCAGCGTGGCGATTATGGGCAAACCCTCCAAATGGCAAGTCAAATTCAACCACGGCCTCCAGTTCCCGGCCGCCTTGCTATTCCTGATTTTGGCGGCAATCACGGTAACGGTAAGGTAGGGGGTGCGAAGAATCCCCGGGTTACGAATGGCCGCCAAACCCAACTGACCTTGGCAACGTACAACGGACGCACGTTACGGCTCGACGAACACCTAGTGCAGCTAGAAGAAGAGCTCGGAAAAATAAAGTGGCATATTCTTGGCTTAAGTGAAGTCCGAAGAGAGGGAGAGGACACAATAACCCTTGAATCGGGCCACCTTTTGTATTTTCGAGAGGGAAACCAACTATCCCAAGGCGGAGTCGGGTTCCTGGTAAACAAATCCCTTGTGACAACGTTGTAGAAGTCTCCAGTGTCTCGAACAGGGTAGCGTACCTTGTAGTGAAGTTAACCAAGAGGTATAGCCTCAAGGTTATTCAGGTTTACGCACCGACCTCGGCACACTCGGATGACGAAGTGGAGGAAATGTTTGAGGATATCTCCAAGGCCTTGCATTCCACCACTAAGGCCCACTACAATGTTCTCATGGGGGATTTTAATGCTAAAGTGGGAGTACAGAATTGCAGCGAATCGGTAGTAGGATCTTATGGGTTTGGCAGCAGAAATCATAGGGGGCAAATGCTTGTCAACTTCCTTGAGAAGGAGGGGCTTTTCATGATGAACTCCTTCTTTAAGAAACAGCTCCAAAGGAAGTGGACGTGGCGAAGCCCCGATACTATGACGAAAAATGAGATAGACTTCATCATAGCGGACAAGAAGCATATATTCAGGGACGTCTCGGTGATCAACAGGTTCAACACCGGCAGTGATCACAGACTTGTCCGAGGCTCTCTGAATATCAACTTTAAGCTCGAGCGAACTCGTTTGATGAGGTCTAGGCTCCGTCCAAACATGCTCCAAACCATGCTGGGATCTGAAGCGTTCCAATCAAACCTGGAGAACCGATTTGCTGCCGTGGAAACCACAAATGACGTTGACCAGGCACTCGACCAAGTGGCGGATATCCTCAGGGAGGAAGCCACGCGTTTTTGTAAAATGCGGCGTAAGGGCAAGAAGTCCAAACTTTCGAAAGAGACTCTGGAGCTCATGACGGAACGACGTGAAAACCCACCTATCACTTCGTCAGAACAACGGGCACTCAATAAAAATATAAGAACACTGGTACGACGCGACCTCCGACGCTCCAATACGCGCTCTATAGAGAAAGCGATTGAGCAAAATCGGGGGTCGAAGGTGTTCGTCCAGTCACTCGGGAGGAGCCACCTGACGAAGTTGACCAAACCCAGTGGGGATATCGTCGTTTCGAAGCCGGAGATCCTTTTGGAAGTAGAAAACTTCTACGGCCAGTTGTACGCATCGCACGCATCTCGACCTGATCCCGAAAATGAGGATTCCAGAGCCACCTTAACACGCCATTACACGGAAGACCTGCCAGAAGTCAGCCAAGATGAAATCGAGGCGGCTCTTAAACAACTTAAAAATGGAAAAGCCCCTGGTGAGGACGGGATAACGACCGAGCTCCTGAAAGCTGGAGGAAGACCTGTACTGAAAGAGCTTCGGGAGCTCTTCAACTCTGTCCTGTTCTCTGGGAGAACTCCAGAAGCGTGGCGAGAGAGTGTGGTCGTTCTCTTCTTTAAGAAGGGTGATAAGACTCTTTTAAAGAATTACAGACCCATTTCGCTCCTTAGCCACGTATATAAGTTGTTTTCAAGAGTCGTTACGAATCGGCTAGCGAGAAGACTCGACGAGTTTCAGCCACCGGAGCAGGCTGGGTTTCGAGGAGAATACAGCACCATAGACCACATTCACACAGTGCGGCAAATTATACAGAAGTCCGATGAGTATAATCGGCCACTGTGTCTTGCGTTTGTGGACTATGAGAAGGCTTTTGACTCTGTCGAGACCTGGTCTGTTTTGGAGTCTCTGCAGCGATGCCAAGTCGACTGGCGATACATCCAAGTGCTGAGATGTCTTTATGAAAACGCGACAATGACCGTCCAAATTCAGGATCAGCGTACTGAACATATCCCCTTGCGTCGAGGGGTGAGACAAGGGGATGTCATTTCCCCGAAATTGTTCTCTAACGCATTGGAGGATGTGTTTAAGACGCTGAACTGGGAAGGGCGTGGCATTAACATCAACGGCGAATACATCTCCCACTTGAGATTTGCAGATGACATCGTCATATTGGCCGAATCGCTGCATGACTTGCAGCAGATGCTGGACGGCCTAGTTAATTCTTCTGTACGCATTGGTCTCCGGATGAACTTGGACAAAACCCAGGTTATGTTCAACGAACACATCACTCCGGGGCCGATTGCTGTCAATGGCGGTACTCTCGAGGTTGTTCGAGAATACGTTTACCTCGGGCAAACTCTGCAGTTTGGTAAGAACAACTTTGAGAGGGAGGCTAACAGAAGAATTCAGCTGGGCTGGGCAGCATTTGGAAAACTTCGTCGAGTCTTCTCGTCGCGTATTCCACAGAGCCTAAAGACGAAGGTCTTCAATCAGTGCGTCCTGCCTGTTATGACCTACGGAGCCGAAACGTGGACACTCACTGTACGGCTGGTTCATAAATTTAAGGTTGCTCAGCGAGCCATGGAGCGGGCTATGCTTGGAGTCTCTCTGAGGGATCGAATCCGGAACGAAGTGATCCGGCAGAGAACCAAAGTTATCGACATAGCTCACAGAATTAGCAAGCTGAAGTGGCAGTGGGCCGGCCATATCAGCCGTAGAACCGATGATCGTTGGGGTACACGTGTTCTTGAGTGGAGACCGCGAATTGGCAAACGTAAGGTAGGACGCCCTCAGGCTAGGTGGAGTGACGATCTTCGAAGGGTGGCTGGTAGCAGCTGGATGAGAGTTGCCGAGAATCGAGCTGAATGGCGTGCAATTGGAGAGGCCTATGTCCAGCAGTGGACTGCTATAGGCTGATGATGATGATGATGATGACATCACATTACAAACTTAATCATGTAACATTAAACTAAAACGAGCAAAACCTTTTGAGTTAGTGTAGTGTAAAAAGTGTAGAAATAAGGTGTACAAGAGAATCGGAACCATTTCCTGTGTTACCATTTACCGACGACGAGGACTATTGAAAAAAAATATATATATATTTATAATATTTTATCTCTAAAAAAACGCGATTAGGTATATGCGTTGCGTATAGGAATACTACTTTGTTTAATGAATTATAATTCAGATCGCCGTTCATAAAATTAGAATCAAGACTTCGCTTAACAGGTAAGCTCGTTTGATTCCCAATTATGCATCTTTTAGTAATTTTACGTGTTTTATTAGAATACCTTTTATTTTACGTATAATAAATTAATAATGCGTCTAATTTGGGACAGCGCTCTTTGATGGGCGAATCCTATTATGGCTGGACGGACGACGACGTCAGCACAAAACACGCAAGCTATATCGGCGTCTTAAAAAACTCGTGTGATACTATTAAAAAACTCGCCTACGGCTCAGTTTTTAAACACATTTGTTGATTCATAAATTATGCGGTGTGTAGAGCACAGTCGCTACATCGATCTTCTGAAAAACATGCACACATACTAACAGTACCATTCCTGCTAAGGCCCTTATTTAAGTTAAGGCAGTTTTTTAGGGTTCCGTAGTCAACAAGGAACCCTTATAGTTTCGCTATGTCCGTCTGTCTGTCTGTCCGCGGTCTAGCTCCGAGACTGTTAGTTCTATAGTCCGCGCAATCCACGAAGACGCGCCCCACTCCGCTCCGCGCCGTACTAGAGTTCAGCCACAGATTACTAAATCGTTACTACGTAACAGATACTTCACTCAGTAGAAAATTTCCAATACCTACTGCTATAATAGCCTACTCCGTCGCGTCAGTAACCGCTGCATGCTAAAATGTGCCTAAATGCTCAAGCGTACAGTTGTGATTGCTTCGCACCGCGCGATCCCACAGCAATCGCAAGGCTGCCTCTTCGATAAAATTAAATTAACATAACTATTTGTGTCTATTTTATTGAGAACTGTGAATATGTTCGGTAGTTTAAAATTGTATCTTATAAAGGTAAAATATGTTTTTAATTAATTGGTGCTGACTGTGCAAACACATCTAAAACATAATTATAGAGGTGAGTGTGTAGGTAAAATAAAAAAATCTTAAAAGCTACATGTGTTTTATTTTTATATAAATTTTTATAAATTTCTTACCCTTTCTAAATTCTCGGTTATTAAATTTTAATGTAGAAAAAATCTGAATCTAATAAAAAGTTTGATTAAATATTGTTTTGGGAAACAAGTGCAGGGAGAATCAAAATGTATGTCATTTAAAATTTCATAAAGAGTACTACCCGGCCTTTGTTTCATATTTTTTTCAAAATTATTAATAAATATAGTCTCGAGTTCTCTTACAGTCTATTCGTAGATTAGATTCGTAGATAGTCTAACGATTAAAATTGAACAACGTGCGTGCGCTTCGCTTGCGAAAACCGCACTGAATAAGGTCCGCAAACGGCCCGAGACCGCTCGGCCGGGCCTTAGGTAATTATAGCGCGCAAGTACATAGAGTGACGGAGGCCTGGTTCAGCTTACAGTACTGTAATCGCGGAGTGGGGCGCGTCGTCGTGGATTGCACGGACTATAGAAAGTTGTAATTTGGCATGGGTATACATATTAATAAATTAATAAATCGAGTGTATTTGGTATTGGAGTTAAAATCTATAACAAACTCCCAAAATGTAATAAGAATATCTCATCATGAAATATTTTTAAATTAAAGCTAAAAGAATTTCTCTTATATAAAACGTATTTTTCAATTAACGAATTTCTAAATGATCGAATTATTGACTAAATTGTTTTAGACATATTTTAATGTAAATTATATGACCGTGATAATGTGATCTTGATATGTCTAATAATGTATGTAGTATGAGGTTGACTAAAACTTGACATGTTAAACTTATTTTTATTTTTTTGAACTTATTAAACGAAAATTGTATGACAGTTAAAATATGTAAAATAATTAATGTAAAATGAGGTTAACTAAAACAACCAATGCAATGGATAAAAATCACCAACAATTAAGAGTGTAATTGTATTAATTATTTTTAACATAGCCAATAATATTGACATACATTTATATATTGTACACCCCATGGGTATGTTACAGTGATACAATAATATTAACTGTAAGAACTGTCTTTTCACCTGTGACAAACAATGAATAAATGAATATGAATAAAATAAAATTATGAAAAAAAATTTTTAGATTTCCTCCGCTACACGTAAAGTGGGGATGTATTTTTTTTTCTAACCCTTTGTGTGGGCTATCGTTGGAAAGGTCTTTCAAAAACATTGTGAGTGTGTTAAAACCATTTTTGAATTCAGAGATCCGTTTGCGAAATATTAAGCTTTAAAGTGCAAATTTTTGTTAGTCAGGTGTCCCCCCCCCTGCCAGCTAAATGGTTGGTTTTAGATATGTGTAAAAATTCACAGACAGACAGTAGCTTATATAACGAATTTAAAAGAAAAACCATCACAGCTGAGTGGGCTTCACAAGTTAAAGATAACGACGATTAGATTTGCGGTTGTTAAAACATGTTCTCCTATACATTCCGTATGAAAGAAAATGTTTTTCAACTACAAAGTTAAGTTTGTTCTTGGGTAAAATTCATCCCAACTACGGAATCCTTCATTGTGCGTAGTTCGACATGCACTTGGCCGGTTTTTTTTAATCTTTAATTTGAAATTTAGAATGTTTTAAAAAAGAAAAACAAAATTTTATTATTTTACTCCAGGAAATCTGATGATTGTAAAATTAGCCCGTAACCAAATTATTTATTACAAACCTACGAAAAAAGATTAGGTCTCAGAAAATAATGTTTATTAATTTATTTATTTTATTATTTATGTACAGTACAGACCAAAAGTCCATAAGCAATCTCACAAAGCAATAGACTGACGCTTCGGTTTAACTTACGACTTTTCTTCTATAAGTTGTTACAATACTGTAGGCACGCACATTACACACACACACTCACTTTGTCTGCAACCAATGACTAGTTCGATAATCATTCGTTTTTTGTTTCATTCGTCTAGTTTACATAAATATTAAAGTTTAGCAGGTAGACCACAGAAAATTAACTAAATTATTTCGATTTCTGTGGGGTAGACAGATGCGATTCGTTACGAGTATTCACTTAATAGAACTTTGTTGGTTCGTGATTATTGTCGGTGACGAGTATTTAGCTATTAGCGGTGTTGTGGTTTTCAAAATGCAAAATGAAATATAAATATAAGATCAAATATTATGGCGCTGCGTAAAAGTGAAACCGGACTAAGTGTGAGTGTTATCATTTAAATATTTCATATTAACATAAATCTTAATCAAAGGCATTGTTGATAGAACAGAGGTATTGTTGAGACAGAAGATGCCTTTAAAGTTTTAAATTCATTATGAGGTTTAGTTCGATTAGTGAATAATAAATAATTAGGTATTATGTTAATAAATACAGTGTTATTCTTTGTTCTAGAGAAATACTATGAGGGTTAAGAGATATGAGGAAGGGGCTTATTATCGAATAACAGCAACGTCAAATGGTGAATGAATATGAAACAAATGGTTTCATACCAACGAGATATTTTGCTGAATTATTAAAAACACGTCATTATGAACCGTTCGCCGTGCACTTTCAGAGTGCATGTAAAAAATGTAAAAGTGAATGTGAATGAAACCGGACTAAATGTGAGTGTTATCATTTAAATATTTCATATTTTACTAAACATAAATCTTAATCAAGGGTATTGTTGATAGAACAGAGGTATTGTTGAGACAGAAGATGCCTTTAAAGTTTTAAATTCATTATGAGGTTTACCTCGATTAGTGAATAATAAATAATTAGGTATTATGTGTAATAAATACTGTTATTCTTTGTTCTACAGAAATACTGTGAGGGTTAAGAGATATGAGGAAGGGGCTTATTATCGAGTAGCAGCGACGTCAAATAGTGAATGAATATGAAACAAATGGTTTCATACCAACGAGATATTTTGCTGAATTATTAAAAACACGTCATTATGAACCGTTCGCCGTGCACTCTGAAGGCTTGCATCACTGAAGACAGCTAGAAAACCGTTATTGACCTTAAAATTTTGACCTTATCAACTTAATAAACAACAGATTCGTTATTGCATGAATTTATGGTAACGAATTTTTTAAGCACGTTTCAATATGGTGTTTGTCGTATTTCTAGCAGTTAGGCCGAAAATGTTTAATATTATTTTAGTAATATTATGGATTAAGACATTTATTCCCCAAAAACAGAATACAATTATTCACTTAGAATGAGAAACACTGCTTACATAAACGTTCTTTGGAACGAGTATCGGAATGGTATGTTATAATTAGAAGTAGGTATAATATTGTTAGTCGCTAACTTATCATTATGTTAGTAAAATAAACTATGCTAAAAAAGATCGAGTTTAGAAGGTATTTTATACATTTAAAAAAAAAATGTTTTGGTTGGTGTAGGTAATCTGCAAAAAATATTGAAGCTATGAGTCCATATTACGTATCGAAACACAGTTTCTATCATAGTTGCTATTCAAAGTGTAATCACTTTTTAATGTTTATTTTTTATTTAAACTTAGGTTAAATTTGCATTTAGTTTATATTTTCTTGTTTTTGTTGTTAATAAAACTATATTTAAAGTTTTTGTTATTGATAATATAGTTTATGTAAATATTGCGAGTTATTATGAAATATACTTAAAATAATTGAAAACTTTTCATTATGTGGAATTTTAATTTCTTTTTAAATAGGGGAAAAGATTGTATTTCCTTAATATGTTTCAGCAATTCATTACTTATACATTTTGGCACCCTCATACTTAATATTTCTAGTACAGACGCCAGCACATCAAGCTACCCAAAACTGTCAAATTTTGCTTGATGTGCTGGCGTCTGTACCGTAGTTGGTTCGTGGTCTACTATATAGGCAAATATCGTTAGCATTTCTCAGTAACCGAGTCTAAATTTGCGCTTTTTTTTGTAAAAATTATTTGAGAATGTGTATCTTTTGTCAGTATCTTCCGTATAAGGATGCAAGTATGGAATTTATATATTTGTGCAAGTGTCATTAATTTGGTTTTATGAAAAGCAGTTTTGGTTGGCGTTAAGTAATTAAGATGAAATGCAATTTAATTATTTTGTTTCGAGTGATTTGTAAATGTTGATTTTGGATTTATTAGACCAAGATATTATTATTAATTTAGGATTAAAATTTGAGGTTTAGTTTCAATCTTCTTTTCGTAAAGAAAATGAATACTTAAGCTATAACCTCAATACCAACCAATATTTAAAATAAAATCTAAAATAATAACTGCCTATACTTAACCTTAAAATCAACTATTTTGTCAGTAGTTTTTTTTTACATTTTAAGTAGTCTAATATTCTATATATTACTAATACAATAACATGCTTTTAGGAACAACCTGTATTAATCTAAATTACATTCCTCCACTACTTTTTGTTTTAAGGACGGTCAGTAGATTGGTCACCGATGTTCGCTCGTTAGTAATAGATGAATATTTCGCTTATTACACTCATTATGTTTTTGTTATTGTTTCATTTTATAATTAAGAACTTAAGTTTGTTTTAATTGTATAAATCATGTGGTCGATGATTTTGGTGCACGGTAAAACTCTAATGAGTTTATGTTTGCACCAACTTATTATGTATAAAGATGTAAGTATACTACTGAATAAATAAATAAATAATAAATAATTGTAGCTGTTTGTTAATTAATTATACTACTCATCTATCAAAAAAGGCCTGAGAGGTTATGTAAAATAAATATAACGAATAAATATTTTTTAATTTTATTATCACATATCACGCATTTTTTATTCTAAGCCCTTTATTGCAATAACAACATTAATAAAAAGGCAGCAATATTTACAAAATATTAGTATTGCAAACAAAAATAGTAATATTTGCAAAAACAGCGCTGTGATTCACGAGATTAGAACCTTAGCCATCTTGAATCTAAGCCCAACGCTTAACGCCTTCTGCTATCTGCACATACAATTTACTTTCGAATTTTAGCAATGCCATACACTGGCCAAGGTCACGCGTAAGATGCGTGTCTAACAAAAGGCGCCCGCGAACCGTGACGATACGATAGTGTGCATTCTCTGTGGTGTGTGTACGGCACACCCACCACAGACGTCTGACTGTTTACACATACACATGTACGGACTACAGCGCGTGTTCACAGCAATACGACTCTTAGCCTTCCTATGCACTTTTACGGTCGACTGTACACACAGTAAAATACATTAAGATAGAACATAATTATAATTTGATGATTTAATGTTAATTTAACTAACTTTTACTTAACTTCATAAGTCTCTTAAACCCTTCTAATATGTTATGTTGCTTGGGTATTGAAAAAGTTTTTTATCACATCTATTCAAAAAGAGCTAGTTTATTCTTCGTAAACTTCAACGAAACTTGTTTCAACAAATATGTCGTACCTTTAGTTTCTGAGATACGTATGTGATATTTTGATTACAGCTACGAGTTTACTATTATTTATTTATTTAACAGACAACAATGGTCCACACTGACAAAAAACAAACAAAAAGTTAGCAAGCGCAGAAATAACTTTGTCTCGCAAACTGCAAATTAGCCGAGATTTGTCACGGGATTCCACGCTACGTAATATATTTTCTTTTCTCAGAATTGATTTAAGTAAAGATTTGCGCGAGCGCTTGCGGTTGCGCATGCGCAGTCCTCTCCAACCGGTACAGTTAAGCGGCAGTGCGATAGGAGTTTCATTTCGAGAATATCTATCGTAAATATTACGAAATCATATCAAACAACACTAGTTTAAAAGTCACATGTGGCCTTTTGGGCAAATGACTATAAGAAAAGTCGCATTTTATCATAACTATGATTTCAAAAGGATTTCAGTGTTTATAGTAAAGAAGTGCAAAAGTTTTCATGCAAGAAAAAACGGTTTTAGTTTATCAAGTATTATTCAAGTGATTTAACAACTAAGGTTTCTAGAATGGGTTTTAGTATATTAGTCGTTTTGTTGTTGACACTGGTCAGCTATGTATCAGCCAGCGCCAAGTGCTGCCCTGATGGACAAGCGCTTCTCGCGAAGTGGGATGTTTGTTGGGAACCAAAAGCAAATGTCACATCATCGATATCTTTACCGTGCAAATTGACACTAAGATTTTTAAACAGTTATTATGTTAACGACGCTGACGAACTGAAATTACACCTGGGAGATGATTTTGACGAAACATTTGAGACTAGCTCGTAAGTATTGGATTTTTATGTACCTACATACATAGAATATATCTTCTTCACTTTTGACAGGTTGTTGATAAACGTAAAAAAACCGACTTCCAAAAAAACACTACTTACAAAGTGAAAAATAACTTAAATTTCGGAAGTCGGTGGTCTTTGGTTTAGTATTTTCGTTATTTGCTACCGACTTCCGAAATTTAAGTTATTTTTCACTTTGTAGTGTTTTTTTTTGGAAGTCGGTTGTTTTTTTTTTGTAAAAAAAGTTTTTATTTCTCGCTTTTTAGTGGGTCAGTTTGTAATTTATCTAAGTTACAATAGCCTAATGTCAACTACTCATCACCTTTTACAAAATATTGCCTTTCCCGATGCTGGGACGTTAATCTTTGAGGAGTTCTCCTGGTACTTTACCATCAGCTCCACTTCTCCATATGCATTGCGACGAGCATAAATTACTTCGCAACCATATTAAAGTAATCGAATCGCAACCCGTGGAATACTTAGTATTGACTATTAAGAAGTTCCGGTGTCTTCATTATCAGTTCCACTTCACCAAATGATGCTTTCCAAAAGCAACTGCACTAGTTACTATAAAAAATACCCAAATTTCTCTAGGATGCCATCATCAGATCCTGGTTTCCTTATCATGGTACCACCCTTGGAATATCTCCTTTCCAACAAAAAAGAATCATCAAAATCGGTTCATAAACGACTAAGTTATCCGCGAACACACATAAAAAAAATATATATATATAAATATATACGGTCGAATTGAGTAACCTCCTTTTTTTTAAGTTGTTTTAAAAAAATAGGTTTTCAGCTGCATCAGACTGGAAGCCGTTCCCAAACAGAACATGAGTCATGTTAGTCATGTAACAGCTTGTATGGTATATAATGTCATGGCTAAAACACGAAGTGCGGCTACACCTAGTTTCAGCCGGCTACATCTAGGTGCGGCCGGTAGCAGTTGGTTAAATTTTGTTGTAGCAAATGAAAATGGCTGAAAGGTAGGTTAGGTTAGAACTGTGACCACATAACACACCACATGAGCCGAGCGAGCGAAGCGATCGGTGCCGCGGCAACGGCCGGCGAGTGCCAGGGTCCATTTAGGTAAGTTTAACCAACCGCTACCGGTCGCACCTAGTTGTAGCCGGCTAAAACTAGGTGTAGCCGCACTTCGGATTTTAGCCGTAACATATATAAATAACTCTTTATAACCCAATGAAGCGATAACCCAATTTCAACAATAAAACTTTGAAAGGTTTATTCTGGTAACCCCTCTAAAAAATCCCTCTAAAACCTATTTGCGTGGCTTTACCAACCCGTTCATGGTATGGTATAAAGATTTTGAAGGGGTTCAGTAACCAGTTCATGGAATAACAAAACTGCCAATAACAATAACTGTTTGGTTTCGTTAACCCATTCACAATGTATTGTTGAAGCCGAATGTGAAAAACCCTTCGCAAAATCCCTGTCGAAAACTCTTGAATACAGCTAACTGAAACTGGTCAGAGGATCATTTAGGGGCAGAACTTCGCTGATGACATTTTTTATTCATCAATCAAATCGAGAAACTAAAACGAGTTCAGCTACTCACCGCTAGATGGCACTGTAATTTGATTACTATTGACACACAAACTTTTTTTAAATAGATGTAATTTTTACTTTTTATTTATATACTCAGCTGAGATGAGGACGAGATACAAATAACTAGCTGTTGCCCGCGACTTCGTTCGCATGGGGTTTGTGATTTGCTAAATATAAGGATTTTTCCCGAGGATACTAAGTTGTCGGGCTTATATTATGCAGATTCACGGTATACTTTTCTTGTATCATGTATGATTCCGTGACGACAGTGGTGTTACAACTAGAGGTGTGCCGTACGAGATAATTGTCGTAGTAGGTCCACCTGGTACGAGTATCGAAAAATACTTAGTTCAAATACCAGTTCCAAGTACGTATGAAAAAGCGCACCGTACGCGAGTTCTGAATTTGAGTTATCTAGTTGAGTTGTACGTATCGTATCGTATAGTCCTTTCTTTTGTACCTATGTTGGTATATCGTATGGTCCTTCCCATCGCGTATAGACTGATTCTCTCTCATGCATTAAATTAATTTGAAATTTTCTGTTGAATTCTTCAATTCATTGACAGACAACGCACAGCCTAAACTGCTGGGGCTTGTCATTTTGCACAAGCGTTACTTATACAGGGTGGCAGGGACATTGACACGAAAATTGTTACCATGGATTCGCAACATTCAGTCCGTGGATGGATGACCATCCATTATAAATACCGAGACCCCTCCATATCTTGGAAAGCATGTTAAGCCGTTGATTCCGGCTGTCATTTGTACATCTTTGACAGTATTTTTTATCTCAGTAGTAAGTACGTTCTCGTGGGATAATTTCCGACCTCCACGCGGGAGGGCAAAAGCTAGTAATTTATAAATATTAACAGGTCCACACATCTTACCGTAATCAATTACTTAATATTATTTATAACTAGCGACCCGCCCCGACTTCGCACGGGTATAAACCGGGTTATAATACATATAAACCTTTCTCGTCAATCACTCTATCTATTAAAAAAAACCGCATCAAAATCCGTTGCGTAGTTTTAAAGATTTAAGAATACATACGGATATAGGGACAGAGAAAGCGACTTTGTTTTATACTATGTAGTGATGTGATGCAGTGGTTTTAAATAAATATTATTAATTTTATCTTTACTGATAAAGAATGTGATTGAAGTGAAGCTAGAGCTAAATTCTTGCATGATTTTTGAATAACAAAACAAACAAGACAAAGTGAGTTACGTGACAAGTACCAAGGTGAAAGGAAAATCTATGATAATTTATATTTGAACTAGCTGTTGTCCAAGACTTCATAAGCGATCCAGGATGAAAATTAGCTTATGTCCTTTTCCAGGTCATGGTCTTACACAAATTCACTTTCGGATTTATAATATTTTAGTAAGGGTTAGGATTGCATTGTACTCTAGGACATTGTACATTTTTAATAGACCTATGATCTTACATATGATCTGAGAAATATTCAGTCAGCGTTTCATTAATATTATGTTCTCCAGATATAAATTAAAAAACATTTAGTTTTTTATTTTTGAATGGTTAAAAGTTAAAACATACTTATTAAGTTACTAGCGGACCCGACATACGTTGTCCTGTCTACACGTCTTTCATTTGAAAATTTCAAACTTTTTTTTTTTTTTTTGTGAATCTAAACCATTCCCAGATCCCCTTGAACACACACAAAAAATTTCATCAAAATCGGTCCAGTCGTTTGAGAGAAGTTCAGTGACATACACACTCACAGAAGAATTATATATATAAAGATTATAAAGATTATAATACAAACTTTGGTATAATTTCGGTTTATGCTGCTGTTCTGTATTATGCGAGTGAGTGTGTATGTGTGTGTGTGAGTGAGAGTGTAGATACGGGTGTTTGTGTCGGTGCAGTGTGAGTTGATTTTATTTCGTTATGCTTAGGATTATTTCAGTAGAGGTGTATGATTGTTCCAAGAGCCATGTTTTAACTGTATGTTTCATTCGGGTGTAAGAAGATAAACTAAACTAAACTAAACTAAGAGTTATGAATCTTAAGAACAGAGTTTACCTTATTATAGATGTGAGTGTGTAGGAATGATGGAAGTCTTTGGGCAAACGCTGAGTTTACTCCTGTGTTCGGGATTCTGAATTTCCTTTTACTATGCAGGGCTTTTAGATTACGCTGAAGATTACGCTGTGCCTAAATTCAACTGTATTTTGAGCGCTTGACATAACATTCCGCGACTGTAGCTGTAAATCACATTAGTGTGGTGCAGATGTACACATAAACTAACATACAACTTTTACTGGAACGCTGCGGGTTCTGTACCGCTTGAAAAATAAATTACCATCGAGTACGAAGACAACGCTTGTGCAGTCCTTAATTTTCCCTATCATCGATTATGGTGGTGTGTGCTACTATGACCTGAATGCAGATCTCTTCGACAAACTAGAGCGTCTCCTCAATAATTGTATTCGATTCGTATTCAATCTGCGTAAATATGATCACGTCTCTGCGCATCGATCGCTTCTAAAGTGGTTGTCCGTACGCCAACGCAGAGAGCAAAGGGCGCTGACCACCTTGTTTTCGTTTCTAATCTCTCCCTCTTCCCCTAGTTATCTAGCTCCCCACTTCCCAGTACATTTGCGCAAACCACAATAAAAATCTACGCTCATCACATGATCGTCTTCTTCATTGTCCCACTCATCGTACTGACTTCATTCACTCTTCCTTTTTCGTTCTGTCTATCTCTCTGTGAAATGCGCTTCCCCTGGCAATCAGGATGGCAACCAACCGATTATCCTTTAAAGTTATAATTAAGCGAGCACATTCGTAAGAAGCTTTCAGCTTCATCACAACATTAGTGTTTTACCATTGGTGCCGATTCCCTTGTTCACAAACTAAACTAAATTTAAGTTCAGTGTATCTTTTTCTTTCTATTTCATTAAGAAAAGGACAGAAGATAAATTTTAGTTTAGTCCTGTCAAATTAATCAGCGCCTGTCACTACTCCATACAAGTTTAGACGTGATTAAAAACCTTGCCAACCAAAATTACGTCAATTTACGTCAAGCGCTGATTAATTTGACAGGACTAAACTAAAATTTATCTTCTGTCCTTTTCTTAATGAAATAGAAAGAAAAAGATGCATTGAACTTAAATTTAGTTTAGTTTGTGAACAAGTGAATCGGCACCAATGTTTGTTTTATTTGTTTTAGTATATTTATGTATTTATATGTGCTTATCTATCGAATACCTTAAAACGTGCAATTCTTGTATATATGTATATAAATATATAATCTGAATCTCGGAAACGGCTTCAACGATTTTCATGAAATTTTGTATGCAGGGGGTTTCGGGGGCGATAAATCGATCTAGCTAGGTTTCATTTTTAGAAAACGTCGTTAAAAAAAAACATACATAACATAACATCACGCTTGTAATCCCCGAAGGGTTAGGCAGAGGTGTACCTATAGTACACCCACATTTCGCCAGTTATGTTTAAGTCCCATGTAATAGAGGGCGAGCCTATTGCCATCAACCGGGCACAAATCCAGACTCCAGGCTGCTACTGAGAAATTCTAGATGGAAAAACCCGATAACACTTTGCCCGACCCGGGAATCGAACCCAGGACCTCATACTCAGCAGTACCGCTTGCGACGGGTTGTTTTTGAGTAAGAAAGGGATCGAAAAAGCAAAGGAGTTGCATAATCAAATTTAGTACAACATTATAAGGCTGCGTTTCCACCAGAGATGTGCGAGGTAGCTGAGCGGTGCGAGGATACGTAACGAAGCTGTGAAACGATGTGAATGTTTCCACCAGAGATGTGCTAGGCCGCTGAGCGATGCGAGGATGCATAGCGACGCTGTGAATCGGTGCGCAGATGAGTGCTGCGAGGATGTGTAGCGGGCTCTTTTCAGATACAATTTCTCACTCGCATCCATCCCTAACACACATCCCTCGCACACATCCCTCCCACACATCTCTCGCACACATCCCTCGCACACATCCCTCGCACACATCCCTCCCACACATCTCTCGCACACATCCCTCTCTTGTTTTGTACGTACAAAAACCTCGCACCGCTAAGCCGTTTCCACCGGAGCTGCGCTGAGCGAAGCTAGGTAAATGAAGCGATTCTATTAGTTCTTAACAAACACATCCCTCGCTAGGCATCCTCGCACATCTCTGGTAGAAACGCAGCCTAACACTCGTTTGGATGATATTATGGTTACTATGAAACTGGTTGTTTTTGGGTAAGGAAAGGATCGAAAAAGCTAAGGAGTTGCAAAATGAAATTTAGTACAACATTATAACACTCGTTTGGATGATATTATGATAACTATGAAACTAGTTGTTTTTGAGTAAGGAAAGAATCGAAAAAGCAAAGGAGTTGCATAATGTTTAGTACAACATTATAACACTCGTTTGGATGATATTATGGTTACTATGACACTGGTTGTTTTAATGTTAGCAATAAGCTAACTGTTTCAGAAACTTTATATATATAGATAAACAAAATAAGTGATGGACGTACGAGTACATAAGTGAGTACGATTATCTAATTTTATATTATTTTCCTCTTTTACAGGTACTGTTTGGGAAACTACACTATAATAAGAGATGTGAATCTGACTCGAATCAAGCCGCTGGCAATAGTATGCGCCGCCGAAGAAGTAGAAATTCTAGATGATAAGATACTGGGCTACACGATGATAGTCTCGGTTTTATTTCTTACGGCTACAGCCCTTATTTATGGTTTGCTCCCGGAACTCAGGTTAGTATTATCATCACACTCCATATTATTGCCTACTGCTACTACAGCCGCACACAGTCTGGGTGTGTGTATGTGCTTGTGAGGTTGCGGGTGTATCCGTGTGTGTATATGTGTAGGTAACTGGAGATCTGGGCTGAGCTAAGCCAATCACGACACGGCATTATAGTGCCTACTGCTGCGCTGCCGGCTTATTGGTGATTCGCACGAATTTACTCGTCCGAAACATAACAAATTGGTGACTTAGACAAAAATACCGAAGGTTCAAAATTAGTTGGAAATATAAAAAAGCAATTGTTTTGAAGGGTTCTATTCGATCTATAAAACAAGCCATATTTTCACCTACAACAAATATTTTTATCACTGTTTTCTCTTTTTTTGACAATGCTGCTCGCGTATAATGCAGGATATCTTAGATCGTTCGTTTATCAGTGAATTTGTTTATTTTATTTTTTTGGTATTCCAATCTATCCGATGTGACAAAAATATAACTGTTAAACTGTTTTATATTACAGAGATGTTCAAGGAAAGAGTATTATAAACTTCTGTATCAGCCTCGATATTGGTCTCTTAGTACTCATTATTATGAAACTTATGACATACTATGACATGGGATGGTGTGCCGCTAGAGGTAAGCACTAAAATATTAATATTTTTATTTTAAATATAATTTAATATACCAATGAGTAGACAGTAACAGTATTCTGTTATGATATCAGACAATCAAAATTCCTTAATTATCGCAGTTTCTAAAAATATTCTATCATTCCACTATTTTTTACCGAAACAAAATGATGATGATGACTCTTTATTGGTTTTCAGGATTTCTAGCTTATTACTTCTTGATAGCTGCTTTTTTCTGGTCAAACGCAATAGCAATACAGGTTCTTTTAAATACAAGGTAAGAAGAATTTTGAAGCGATCTATAGTCAGAAAAATTAATTAATTAGCAGATTTCTACACTCACTACAATTTGCCATCTCATACGACTGTCAAAGAATGACAGTTGTGATTTGAATATGCAGACAATATTATTTGGAAGTCAATTTGCTAAGCGATCTTTTTCCTGTCTTTACTTAAATTAATAAATTGATTGTTTTGTGCTCTGATTGGACCACTCAAAATTTTATTTTCCAGGCGACCTGCTACTTTAGACTATAGCTGGAGAGAGTTCAAGTGGTATATGATATACGCTTGGGGATGCCCGACTGTCCTCACCATATGCATGGCGATCGTAAACTTTCACCCCGGTAAACATCAGAAACCTGGGATTGGACTTAATCACTGCTGGTTCTTTGGTAAGTTCTGACACTGTCACGTCCATATTAATGTTCAGGTGTTTTTGAATGTTTCACTATCGCCAGTAGTTCATCTCATTTAATCAAGTCACCTCCACCACATTAGCGAGGAACGAATGCACACTTAATGACTGCAGAAAGAAACTCACAAAAATAAATGTATTAATGATTAATTTTTTACCTAAATATTTACACACGCTATAAAACTGATTTACATCAGTAAGACGTACTCGTAACATAACGTTCAGTTGAAAACCAGCGTCAGGCACTAGTTGTCTGGCATTTATGCTGAACTGGGGCTATTTGTCGCAGCCGTGAGGCACACAATACTGTTTTAAGCTTTCTCTGTTTTTGGTTTTTGTTTTTGAATATTGTATGCCTTAATCTGGGTCAAATAAATTTATTTTCTTTCTTTCTTTCATAATTTCAGATAAGTATCAGCAATGGTACTACATGTACAGCATCATATCCGCACTCCTGGCTGCCAACATTTGTATATTCATCTACACGTCCTTGCTGATATGGCGTTTGTCCTTTTCATCCAGTCACATAAGGGCATTGAAGTTCAAGTAAATATTATACAACTATATCTATACAATTAGAAAGTACAGTCACTTTTCGTGTAGTTCGCGTTGTTCTTCTTAACTTCGCAACGGATTTTGATGCTGTTTCCACCATCATTCATAGACTTTATTCCGGCAGGTTATGTGCATTAATATTAATCTTATTATAACATTAATATTAATATTAAACTATGCGAAGCAAGGGCGGGTCGCTAATAATTTATTGAACTGAAAACTTCTTTAGGCGCGTTGGGTATTTTTGAGATGGGACTAAACCATTGATTTCGTGACACTGTAACGGAATTTACCGACACCGTGGAGTAAAAGACATCAACGCATTAATTACCGCGGCGCCTGTATTAAAAGACATCAACACGTTGATTACCGCGGTGCCGATTTTTTTTTCAAGTTTTCACTTCTGTCGGCACTCCCGGAGTGCCAGTTTTTTTTTTAAATTGATATATCATCAGATTTTAATGATATCTTTAATGTTTTCAGGTTTGTGATGACCGTGCGACTTATCATTTTGATGGGACTACCATGGATTTTCGAAATGATCGGATCATTAGTGGAGAAGCATATTATTTGGTTCGTAACTTTTGAATACTTACACTCAATTTGAGTGCTGAAAATAACGACATGAATTTTCTATGTAGGTAGGTAATTAGAAAAAATACCCAAGAGGTAAAGAAAAATATTAGCTGAATATAATTTTCAAAAAGTCGATCGTTATTCGCATTCAGATTTTTCATGACGCAATGACTCATGGAAAGTAGGTAAAATAAACTGCGCAAGTATGTAGATTTACAGCGCCGAAGTAATGATTAGCAAGTATGGTCTAACGGAAGCCGAGCAATTTCTAAAGAATTGATAAGGTCGTGTGCATTGATAACAGTACAAACTTGTTACAGTAACCACGGATAATAAAGTAACAGTATTATATCTGGGCAGTGACTTTGAAATAATTACCTACGGCCGCTCGGTAGATAAACCTTCCGCGTCCGTGCGTAACTGCCGATACTGTTGCGTACTGATATACACTGAGATTTCAAAGCGCGTCGTTTCGGTCGTTTTCTATGAAGATATAATACTGTTACTTATTTATACTATGCCGTAACAAACTCGCAACCTACCTAAGTAATTAATGACATAATGATAATATCAAAAATGCTCTGTGGATAGATAAGAAAAGCATTTCAAAAATTTGTGCAAATTTTTCAAGGCAAGCTCATGATTACTTTTAAAATTGAATTTGACTGTTTTGCAGTAGGTAGGTATGAATTGCCTCAGACTACACAGCTGTTTGTTTGTACTTTGTACGATATACTTTGTAGATATAAATGAATCAAGTCGCAGCTGTTTAAATTGAAAATAACTCGGCATTCATAATGATTTGATGAATGAGCCTTTTGAAACATAAAATTTATGAAATGTTACAAGTAACGCCATCTAGCGTTCGATAGAAAAACTATGTCGCTGCAAATGCAAACAAAAAGAAAAACCAAAGACTAACACAAATTTTGATTTATTTACAGGAGCATACTTGATATATTCAACACGCTACAGGGGATCTTAATATTCTTATTGCTGGTGGTGTTTCGCAAACGTGTAATAAAAATGATGTACCAGCATGGCTGGTTGAACTGCATATCAGGCTTCGTTGAGAGACATCTAGCGACAGAAGACGACGAGGAAAACGTAGTTCAACATACTGATGTGCCAATGAACGATAGGACAATTTTATAATACCCTGATTTAAAGTTGCCTTTCCACCAGAGATGTGCGAGGTCGCTAAGCGGTGAAGCTATGCTACGAAACTTTGATGTTTCTATTTCCCACCAGAACAGAACTAAGTGATACCCTGTGGTTCAGATATACCCAAAGGGCTTACAATTCTCTGCGCATCCAATTTAACAATGCCTTCAGAGCGTTGTTACGTCTGCCACACTTCTACAGTGCGTTACCTAGTAGAGCGGGTAAGTTAAGCTATGAAGATGCGCTTTGCGCGCTAACTACATTCTATACTCGGCTCGCCCATCCCCCCTAGCTTCAACGAGCATGTAAAATACATAGCTTCATTGAACAATTTACCACAAGAGCTAAGCTATGAAAACCAAACCATTCCACTGGCTGATTTCATGCACATTATTCGGTGCAAAGCTAAGTACATCTCTGTTGGAAAGGCAGCCTAATTCGGGAACAGAAAGTGCTCGACTTAACAGTATTATTTATTTACTAAAGACTATTAGCTATCGATTACTAATATTTAATAAATAATGGAGCCATCTTAAACTAAACAAGTGCGCTAGAAGTGGTTTAAAACACCGTTGCATTACAATACAAACGTTAAACGTTGGGTTTGTTTGGATATATAACAACAGTCCTTTGTAATACCAAACAAACTCATAAGTCCCAATGATTATGTATAATTAGGATTCAGGATTCAGTGAATCGCGATCGAACTTAGATACTTGATATCGACGTAACAAATGACAAAAGTCATAAATAAGTGTTATGTTCCTGACAATGGAACACCAAGATTCAAAGCAGACTGACATATTTATTATAAAAGTATTTACTAAGCGTATGTCTAAATACTTATCACAACGTGTATTATGTGATAAAATCATACCGTACATAACAATAAGCATTTAATTCAAACTCTTTATTTTTGTATAATTGATTTTATTTAGATATACATGGCAAGTTTCTTAAATAATTATTTGATTTCTTGCAAGAATAATATGCTAACCTTAATCATTTGTTGATGTTGGGTGGAGGTTGAGCAAAGAAATCAGAGCAAAGTTCTGTTCAAGTGCGGACAACCATGAGAACAATGCATTTTATGTTGTATGTTGATGTCATTGGCGATTTTGATAAGTTATTTTTCTAGTCTAACCTAATTTAACCTCAGTCTGATCTGTTTCCAAATAATTCAAATAGGTAGGTACTGTAACTTACTAAGGCATGAAGTAGTCAATAGAAATCTATGCATCAGATGCAGAGGTGTATTGCCTTAATTTTAAATAATAATTAGGGCTGAGTACCGAGAAAGGAAATGTGATTTCAAGAACTATTTCGTAATTTTTTCTCTTTTATTATTACTAGCTGACCCGACAGACGTTGTCCTGCCCAAATTTCAATAATTCATACAAAAAAGACCCAGTTTTTCACGAATTTGAAGTTTTTCCCGGATACTTCAAATTTTATTGTCCGTAATAACCTGATTCAGACTATTACGAATATTCAAATATTCGTAATAAACAAAAAATAGTCAAATCGGTCCAGCCGTTCTCAAGTTATGCGCTAACCAACGAAAATCATTTCATTTTTATTAGAATAGATAGAATATAATAAAAATGGAAAAGAAAAGAAAGAAAGAAAAATATTTTATTTGGGACACGCACAGGGAATACAAAACAGTAATAAAAAATTAACAAATATAAAAAACGAGCATTTTTTTTTTTTTTGAGATGTTAATATGAGTATGATGATGATCCCCTTGACTGTCACAAGCTCTCAATTAAAATTCTATTGTGTCTCATTAATGACAGTTGAGCTCATACGACCAGTTTTTGATACTGGTATGCTATATTCTAAATATTGACAGTTTTTTTTTTACTTATATTTTAATAAACCTTTTTTTTTGTAAATAATTTATATCTACATAGTTAAAGTAATGAGTAAATTCATTTTATTGTTAATATTTTTTATTAAAAAATGTTTTTTTAATATATTTGTATTTATATTTTTTAATACTAATTTAGATTTTTTAGATTTTAGGCTTTTTAACTGATATTATTACCTAAGTATTTTCATTAAAAAATCGAATTCTCAACCTAATTTGAATACATTATTTAAGATATTGTTTTTACATTTTGAATACCAATGGCCTTTTGACCAAGAGCCTTGCATTAACCAAATAAAAACAAAACAAGTTTAGCGGCTAGATGAGAAGTGTGAATACAGAAGGGAGAAGTACTAAATACAAAGAAAGTTTTTAATAGGGCACATGCTAGTTTTTCTATTGCTGAAACACAAGAAGCTAAATTATTTTTTGTGTGGTTAAATTATTTTTTAATGACCTTCAAGTTGTACTCTTTGCTTTTCATTGCACTTTCAAACACTAGACCGTCTCGGGTTTGAGCCCCAGACCTGGCAAAAAGTTATAGGACTTTTCATTGGCATATTAAAAAAAGTAGCCATTAGCACCACGCAGTATGGATTTGAGTTCGGTCACATGGGACCTATATAACTAATCTGCGTTCACTATTTATTTGCCGAACATGTAAACACACACGAGTTTTAGGAAAAACAACTGTAATGCTTACATTTAAGGTTCATTTTGCGCTACAACTTCATATTTTTTTTGTTTTCTTCAAAAGTACTAGTCAGTCTAATATCAACTTCATTTATACTAGCATGAAGTTTTGTTTAAGTGGAAATAACATCAATTGGAAACAAGAATTTAAAATGACCTTAGAAATTGAGATGTACCTACCTACTATTTACACTTCTGTCTGCCCCTTAGGTAAATACAAGCATGAAATTATTTTGTTTTTTTAAAGCTGTTCATTAGTAGATATTTAGGAAACGTAAGTAGATCAATAATATTATATTAATACTTATATAAAATAAACGGAGTAAATAGTTTTAATTCTTATGTCGAGCATAAAATAATTTTAGGAAAAGTATTTTTTATATTAAGTAATTAATCGTGTAGATGTCTAATTAAATTGTAAAATCGTGAATGTGTACTTTATTGTCGTATTAATAAAAAATATACAGTGAAATGTGTACATAGTACAAATTAACGGTGTTATTAATTATAAACCCTACCCAGAACAATTACAGGAAGATCGGCCATTACTCTGATGTACTCTGTTCCTGTATCTTTTACGATGTGTAACAAAAATAAGCGGGACTGCAATTCGGCTGGTACTATCTGGGTTCGATTCCTAGGTCTGAAAGTTTTTCATCGGGTGGAAGAAATTTTACCATTTTCACAGTTACCAAAATAATCAAAAGAGCTCTTAAATGACTATTACTAAAGTACAGAACTGCTAAAATATTGCCCTAGTCACGTTTTGCTACACCTAGCTATCACCGCTCACCACCTTGATCATAATACAGAATCTAATATAACTATGTTTAACAAAAACTGTATAATGAATAATACATACACTTAGCGCCATCTACTGCTTAAATGACTAATCAATTTATCTTCACACACAAGTTACACTGCTCGCTAGCAGATGGCGTACCAGTGCGGTAAAACTGTACAACAAAGTATGGTTGTATAGATCAATCACTAGTATCACTACTCGCCACTGGAGATGCGCTAAGGTAGCACGCGAAATTCAAAATTTTCTTTCGTTTTTTTGCAATTTGCAGGTCTGTGTCAGAATGATAAACATAACTGATAGAATAATAAAGTTAATCATTTTGTTCAGAGCTCTTTGAAATAGATGGAGTTTTACTCAATTTCTTTTTCAAATCACATAATCCGTCGTTTTATTATACGTTTAGTAGGAAAATCAAACAATTTTGAAGTGAAAACTTATTTAGGCGCGTTGGGCATATTTGAGATGGAAAAAACAACTGAACTCGCGACACCGTTACCGACAACTCATTTTTATAAACGCGATTTTGCTCTTTATTTATATTAAGTTACGGATCAAAGTTCTATGCAAGTATTTTTACTTTAAGGGTTCTGGAAGTTTTTTTTTTTGTAAACGCGATTGTGATCTTTATTTAGATAAGGTTACGGACCAATGTTCTATAAAAGTATTTTTCTTCCACCAAGATCTTTTTCATGTTTTCACTTCTGTCGGCACTCCCGGAATGCCAGTTTTTTTTTAAAAGCTTTTATTTAACTTGGAATGTATGTATGTTTGTTCTGGTGGAATCTTGCTACTCAATTTTGAAGTAGATATCTTCAACCGATTGAGCTGAAATTTTGTACACACGTCTAGTGTGGATGACAATACACGATAAGCTTTGTGACGTCATTCTAAATCTAATATGGCGGACCATCCAAGATGGCGGAATAGTTATTTTTAATGCATTTCTACAATATGGGTATCAAATGAAAGGGCTTGTTGAAAGTAACTAGGAAAATAATGTGACGTCATTCTAAATCCAATATCGCGGAACATCCAAGATGGTGGAATAGTTATTTTTTATGCACTACTGCAATGTGGGTATCAAATGAAAGGGCTTGCCGAGAATAATTAGAAAAATATTCTGACATCACTCTTAATCCAATATGGCGGACTTTTGAAGTTTTTTATGCTTTCCTATATAGTATGGGTATTAAATGAAAGGGTTCGCTGAGAATAAAAATGCAGGGTAAAAAAGATGGTGATTATAAGCTCCGTTGCTCTAATCCACCTGACATTTGGTGTAGAGACCTCGATTACCTACTAGTAGAAACCTAGCCAGCGATAAAAACTAACACTAAAAACTAAAAAATAAATTAAAAGCAAAAAAACCTTTTTAAAAAAAAGCTTTTACTTATTTAAATGCTCTAAAAAGAAGAAAATAAAATTTTCTTTTAAAATTTTAACTATCAACTTATAACCTCATTAATACACAATTTATATGATCTTATAAGCTTGTCGCGAGGTTTGCGTAAGAACAGACGTCAGCACAGCAAGCTACCCGATACTGTACTATTTTCCCAATCAACTTTGAACCTTAAACTTCAGCAATAAAGTTGAAAATCTATTAATTAAATTTGACAGATTGTAGTAGCTTGATGTGCTGGCGTCTGTACCTATAACTCATCATCTGTTACGACGCCTCATTGAGGTGGATAACAATTAAAATTCTATTGTGTCTCGTTAATGACAGTTGAAAGGATGTATATGTCGTGGCCAGATCTTAGAATTGATCAGTTCATGCAATGAACGACCATTTCATGAAATGGTTGCATTTCATGAAATAGAACATCGACCGCTGGCCACATCATGATGTGGTCTGGCCAGATCAATGAATACTCAACGTTTGACGATATGAACAGTTAAACGCACTACTATTTCATGATATGGCCAAACATTAGTGATCAGTTAATGAATGCCAGTAATATTTGCATGAATACCCTACTTATTGATATGGCCAAACGTCGACTGACATATCATTAAACGTTGACGTTTGAACGATATGGTCAATTTTAGCTGGCCATTTCATGAAACACAACCATTTCATGATATGGTCGATCATTTCATGAAATTTTCAATTCTAAGATCTGGCCACGACATATATAATTAAACTTAAATTAAAAAAAAATACACTTAGCAGATTAAGTTACTCAATTAAATAGGTACTGGTTTATTTACACAGGTAAATCGCGCGACAAGCTTTTATGATCATAAAAATTGTGTATAATGAGGTTATAAGTTGATAGTTAAAATTTTATTTTCTTCTTTTTATGATGAAAACTTATGAAAGACACGGAAAGAAACCAAAAGAGGTGGGGCATGCATATTAGTAAGGTACGATCATCAGTGGAGAGAGCTACCAAAAATATCTACAAGTGGTGTCTTTGAATGTTGCGCCATTGAACTAATGACTCACAAAATTATGTGTTTGCATTTATAGAGTACCGAATGCCAACAATTTCAATGAATGTATTAGTAAATTAGAACGGTTATTACATATTTTATTCAAAATAGATTGTAAAAATATTGTTTTGGCGGGAGATTTTAATATAGATGTACTTAAAAGAAATAATCAATCAATAGAATTCGAAAATATGCTATTAAGCTTTAACTTGAAACTAGCGATTTATCAACCGACTCGTCTTCAGAGCAAAACTTGCATTGACAATTTTGCGCATAACTTTAACAGATTCTGTAAGGCTTCAGTATTAGAATTAGCGTTGTCGGATCACACAGCCCAGTTATTGAAATGCCCAATTAGCACAGTATGTACTTTTAATCGGTGAAGTAGAAAAAGACGTGACTATCATAACTATAACATTATTATATTAAATTTAAGGCCTATCTGCGGAGTTTGACGTTTTTTGAAGTGCATGCAACACATGACCCAAATGTAGCATTTAACGCGTTTTCAGAGATTTTTTCTTTACTTTACAGACAGTGGTGCCGATTCCCTTGTTCACAAACTAAACTAAATTTAAGTTCAGTGCATCTTTTTCTTTCTATTTCATTAAGAAAAGGACAGAAGATAAATTTTAGTTTAGTCCTGTCAAATTAATCAGCGCTTGACGTAAATTGACGTAATTTTAGTCGGCAAGTTTTTAATCACGTCTAAACTTGTATGGAGAGTGACAGGCGCTGATTAATTTGACAGGACTAAACTAAAATTTATCCTCTGTACTTTTCTTAATGAAATAGAAAGAAAAAGATGCACTGAACTTAAATTTAGTTTAGTTTGTGAACAAGAGAATCGGCACCATTGCTTCCCCGAAACTATCGTTTCGGTAAATGTTAATAAAAAACAAAAATGGGTATCACGTGGTTTATAAAAATGCAGCGAGAAAAAAACGGCAATTACTGTGGCAATTCCGATTCAAACCTACTCATCAAAATAAAACACGATTTAAAAATTACACAAAACTGTTTAAAAAGTTTATTAATTTAACTCAGCGAGCTCAAAATAACCATAAAATAAAGACATCAAAATACATATGATCATAAGACATGCATAATGAAACTATGTGCTGTTATTATAATTGTATGATGATGGAGTTTTCTGCCGGCTCTTCTCCATAGGTAACGACCAAATGGAACCGTGGTCCTAGCTTCCGACGTTTCATAAGTGCCCATGTATATTTATCTGAAGCTAGCAACTAGACGTAGAAATTAAATACCCCAGAATAGTGTCAAGACAAACCGCCCCGAGCGGGTCCTGGCGGCCCCCCAAATCTTAAGAAGTACTTTATTAATGGATATCTCAATCACGGTCAAAATATATTCAATAAGAATCAGTTGGCAGGCTGAGGATGAAAATTTTCTACATCCTCAAACTTTCTGGATAATAAGTCGACAAAGGAATTCCTATTTATGTAACCAAGACTTTAAAAAAAAAACCTTACATAAACAAGATAGTGTACAAAAATTAAATACTTGTTTGTATTTTGTAGTGATGCAACGAATACTACTTTTACGAATACGAATACGAATACGAATATCAAACCTACTATTCGGCGAATACGAATACGAATACGAACATCTCGCCATGGTAATAAAAGACTAATAGTCTAGTAGTACATAGACGCAGCCATTACTAACGTTCGTCTAAGTTACTTAGGACTTACTATCCTACCTTTTTTTCATACAAAAGAAATACAGACCATATAACTACTTACTTGATATTTTTTTTTTTCTTTTAAAAAACGTTGCCCCACACTAGGAATTTCTTCTGTGTCGTTTACAAACATTTAAACTCACATACACAAACAGCCAGACCCGGAACAACTACTTGTAGGTCATACAAATATTTGTTCCGTGCGGGAATCGAACCCGCGACACGCAGCGCAGCAGTCAATCGCTTAACCACTGCGCCAACCGTGCACTTTTACTGATAAAAGCGTGATGTATGCTGTCGCGGACTTTTTTTTTAGAACTTTTAAAGGGAAACAATTCTGTCATACATGATTTTTGCGAAACTTTAACCGTTTACGCAGCGCACGCAGCGGAAGCTCTCAAAAGGAAAAATAAAAACCCCCGATTTTGAAACATTCTTCATTGGTGCTCAGCTCCTATTAGTCTTAGCGTGATGATGTATAGCCCATAGCCTTCCTCAATAAATGGGCTATCTAACACTAAAATATTTTTTTAAATCTGACCATTACACTGTATAATGCTTCCTATCTCATTTTCTCCCACGTTAAATCTTATGAATTTTTGTTTATCTCTTTTTACTGTCGCTTTTTCGTTTCATCGACTTTCAAATCACAACGATACTAAAGAAGTTTTCACTTCAATAAAACAATATTCTCTTGCTTGACTTGTGCTTTCGACTGACAAATAAAATGAAAGGAATGAATGAATCAATCAATCCATGGTTCGTATTGATAGGAAAACTCCCGGGCCGCGGCACTGTATAAACTATGGCCGGGGAGTTCCCCGTCGCGTCGTCGTTGCGGTTAAGGCCCTTGCACACGTCGTATTTTTACGTGCCGACGACGCGCGTTTTCCAAGTCTGCCAGTAATTAGATTTGCGTACAAACATATTCATTTTTAAATATTCGTATTAGTATTCGTATTAGTATTCGCCGAATACGAATATTCGGTAAATGTCTACTATTCGGCGAATACGAATATTCGTATTCGTATTCGTTGCATCACTAGTATTTTGTACTCTTAGGGCCGATTTTTCAATCCTCAGATAAACAGATAGATACGGTTTATTTGATAGATAGCAAAAAAATCAGTTGTTCAATTGTCAGATAGGCTTTATTAGTCGAATAATTCATATATCTGAAGAATAAATCTATCTAACTCTTTGAGAGCCAGATAACTGCTTATTCCATAGAATAACGACGTTGACGTTGCTAAGTTTAAGGTTAGTTTTCGTGCTTTACAAATGTTGGTAAATAAAATGGATATTTTCGATAGTATTGACGATATGGCAATTGAGGAAGAAGCCATAATTAATGAATATATTAATCCAAGTTTTTTTAAATGTCTCGAAATTAGTGATGCAACGAATACTACTTTTACGAATACGAATACGAATACGAATATCAAACCTACTATTCGGCGAATACGAATACGAATACGAATATCTCGCCATGGTAATAAAAGACTAATAGTCAGGTACTACATAGACGCAGCTATTACTAACGTTCGTCTAAGTTACTTAGGACTTACTATCCTACCTTTTAAATAAATAAATAAAAATTATGTTTATTTATCTCCACAAATTACATTTATATAAATCATAAGTTGACAGATATTTTGACAAAATTTTATAATTTGTGGGAGATCTGAAGTCTAAACTAAGCCTGTATTTTAGAACTCCAGGTCCCCCCATTGTAACACATAGTAAAGAATTGTCAACGTGGTACAATTGCGAATGGTTGGCAGTTTGTCTGAGTGTATGTTTGTTAAAGTTGTTTGTGTGCATGTGCGTGTGTGTGTGTGGGGGGGTGTGGGTGTGTGTGCGAGTGTGTTCATAAATATAAAATTTTATGTACATGTGCATAGAAAATTAAATACAAAATATAACATTACATGTAAATAGAAAAGAATATACCTAAATATAAAGAATATAATAAATAATATAAACAGTTGCAACAAATATACCTTGTTACTTTATTATCTCAAGGATTTGTTCCGTTTCAGCGTAGTTTCGATTTAATAACCATTTGTTTATTTTGTTCATTCAAAAGAAATACAGACCATATAACTACTTATTTGGTAATTTATCGAAGTGTTTCCATATGTCACTTTGATCTCGTTTACGAGAAGACATTTTCTATTCAACTTCAACTCCTTTCACTTCGCAGCAACCTCAGAAAATAAATAAAACAATACTCTCTTGCTTGACTTGTGCTTTCGACTGACAAATGAAATGAAAGGAATGAATGAATCAATCAGGCCATGGTTCGTAATGATAGGAAAACTCCCGGGCCGCGGCACTGTATAAACTATGGCCGGGAAGTCCCCCGTCGCGTCGTCGTTGCGGTTAAGGCCCTTGCACACGTCGTATTTTTACGTGCCGACGACGCGCGTTTTCCAAGTCTGCCAGTAATTAGATTTGCGTACAAACATATTCATTTTTAAATATTCGTATTAGTATTCGTATTAATATTCGCCGAATACGAATATTCGGTAAATGTCTACTATTCGGCGAATACGAATATTCGTATTCGTATTCGTTGCATCACTACTCGAAATATATTAATTTACGGGACGTTTTCGGGACGACATTAACAATTTTAAACCACTAGGCTCAACTTTTAGTACCAAGTCGAAAACACAGTTAACATACAGCAAATTTCTTTATAACTGATCCATTTTAGGTTAATACGTGCCCACTTCTATCAACTTAGCTACAAACAACAACAAAAAAAAAGGTCGCCTTTTGTGGCTGACCATCTGTGGATCTAAACAAAAGATAAGAATTCTCGTCAAAATGTCAAACATACGTTTTGTTTTTATTCTTATCTAACACGTTGAATACTGTATCTGTTCATCTCGCTTGCACATAATAGTGTGAAGTTGGTTAACAAAGACCCCAGATAACTATTCTTCAGTTATTTATTATACGATTGAAAAATTGAAAATATTTATTCGCCTGATAAACAGCCAGATAATTTCATACGCTAGATAACTATTTAACGATTTATCTGAGGATTGAAAAATCGGCCCTTAATAATCTAATTTCGTATTGTCATTGTGTTCTTTTTGATTGTCATAAAAAATATAAAAAAACATGACGTTTACTGCTTTGGCTCTTATTTAACTTAATTATTTAATTTACAACATAAATAAACCATAAATCTGTAATTTGGCTTATCTATCTAGACCACATTATATCGATATAACTATCAAACAGGCAACTAATAACAACACTGACATTAATCACTATTATAAATAGAGTTAATTAGTTTTATTAATTGAAAAGTAGTCATTACCTATACTCCGTTTGAAATAAGATTAGACATTTGAACAAACCTTTTTTACAGTCCGTTCAACCGATTTTAACTTCTACTGCGTAGGCATAAGGATGGCATTAAAAGCAAAAAAAGTGGTTACAAACCAACTGTTTACTGCAGCCATTTGTCATGCCACCAACGCAATAGAAGTCAAAATCGGTTGAACGGACTGTAAAAAATGTTTAGTTAAATGTCTAATCTTATTTCAAATGGAGTATAGTTACTTCTTATAGTTCCGAATTCAATGAAGATGCAATCTTACATCTTAGTTGCAACAATTTTTTTTATAAATTTCAATCAGTGTTAGTCTTGAGACAGACAAATAGACAGGCAAAAACACAGATACCGAAACTTTAAATAACAGGCTAATTAGAAATGAAAGACGTAGAATACTGCCGAAAAAAATGTTGAAGGTTGTGCCGAGCAACTGGATACCGTCAGTGAACGTGGCACTTCATCACTCCAACCAGCTACATTAGTAGATAGTGATCCACTATTCATAAAATATTGAGGGCAGTCACGTACGATCTTCAAGATTGAGGGGTCAACTAAGCAGATGAAAGTGATGAAACCTTGAAAAAATACAATTTTCGTGGCCAGAGCAAGATTTTTTACAAAAGTAAAAAATTACAGTTATCTATATTTTAATAAAAATAAATTCAAAGCCAACGTTTATTGCTACATATTGCATACATTAATTTCCAATCTATAAAAATAATTGTAGAAAGGATTTTGAAAAAGTTCCAGTAGAACTAAAAAATCAAGGGTTTCGTATCCAAACCGCAGCTAAATTCGGGCAAAGAAATAAATAAGATATTAAAAATGTTATCACTTAAATAAATAAGATTACATGGTTCTGGTTAGAAGATCCGCAATGAGATTTTAGAAAATAAAAATACCTATATAAAATATAATGTCAAGTTTTATGGTTTTATCACAAGGCTTAGCGGAGCGAGAAGCTCAATCCCAAGCTTTTGTACTTATGATCTAAATAATCTGAAATTTAATAGTACCCTTTTTACAAAGTTTTAAATCGTTTAACGGGTAAGTTTCAAATGTCAATGGCAAGTTTTTTGTAAAAGCGTATATGTCGTGGACAGATCTTAGAATTGATCATTTCATGAAATAATCGACCATTTCATGAAATGGTTGCATTTCATGAAATAGAACATCGACCGCAGGCCACATCATGATGTGGTCTGGCCAGATCATTGAAAACTCAACGTTTGACAATATGCACAGTTAAATGCACGACTACTTCATGATGTGGCCAAACATTAGTGATCATATCGTAAAATAGTTAGATTATATCCACCGGTAGAGGCGTTGATGTCGTTTTGTTTTTGTTGTGCGCCGCCGAATTATCGTCCGCCGCCATATTGGAAAAGTAATTATAAATTTGCAAATGGAAGATAAAAGTGCAGTGAAGTATCGTTATTATACCAAGCTACGTGACTTTTATGAAAGTCACTCGAAAAACGACCGCAACGTTAAAAAAACATGGAGTTTGGAGCGTATTTCACAGGTTAGTATTTAACTATTACAACAACAAACTACAAATATTATTAATTATTATTTCTTCCGGATTTTAAGCTATTTAAAATGTTTTATTTATCCTCAATGGATAAATAAAACATTTTAAATAGATTACTAAAAGGTAATGAATGCCAGTAATATTTGCATGGATTGGATACCAAACGTCGACTGACATATCATTAACCGTTGACTTTTAAACGATATGGTTAATTTTAGCTGGCCATTTCATGAAATACAAACATTTCATGAAATGATCAATTCTAAGATCTGGCCACGACATATACATTGACCCATGAACGAGTTGCCCACTCTGTGGAGACGTGTGCGATGTACAGCAAGGTTGTGTTTATTCCTGGTATTTAAACTATGAATATCGGACATTTTCTTAAAATTTTATATATTTTTGTGTACATACAATAGGTTTTCAAAATACATAGGTATATTGTGAGGCTACAGTCAGAATATTTTTTTCCTTGAATTTTTCTCTAAGGGAATCTCTTGGACCTATAATAGGTTGTAAATGGCGCGAACAGCCCTTTTCTGTAGAACAAAGATAGTATTAATGTCCGCACAGGTTCCCTAGAGAAGATTCCCATATGATATAAGACGATGAAAATAACTAAAATAAACAATTCTGGCTGTATCTACGCCAGTTATCTGTCTAATTTTTTTAACAGCATAGGCGGCCAAGCTTAGCCTTCCTGACAATTTTTCTATGTGTGGACTTCATTTAGGGTTACCATTTCGAAATTTGAAAGTCCTGACATTAGTAAAAAAAGTCCAGATGCTTAATTTTTTAATCTTATTTTTTCTTCTTAGTAATAATTTATCTTTTTTAAAGAAAATCTCCTTAAATCGAAAATGCCGGACAAATGAGAAGGCCGGACATAGTCCGGACGGGGGGCCAAAAAGCCGGACATGTCCGGTCTAATCCGGACGGATGGTAACCCTAGCCCCATTGTAATTTACCGTCAAGTGATTCCAAGAAAAACTGTCGACTAAACAGGGTCCAACTCTGTTCCATTCACTTGAACATTGGTAGATAGCTGCCACATTTGCCATTGAAAATTTAATGAGTTTAGTATTTTTTCGTTCAGGAGAAGATTATTTACATTAAACCAATGCACAACATTAGAGAGTGTATCGTTAACTTGTTCAAAGTTGACTAACTGACGTTTGATTTAAAAATTGAGAGAAAAGTCATCTGCGAATAATATGATCTCGTAATTATCCCTTATGTGGTAAGTCATTTACATCAATCAATCTGCCTAGCCTTTTCCCAACTATGTTGGAGTCGGCTTCCAGTCTAACCGGATGAAGCTGAATACCAGTATTTTACATGGAGCGACTGCCTATCTGACCTCCACAACCCAGTAACTGAGTAATACGATACCCTTGGTAAGACTGGTTGTCAGACATTCGGGCTTCTGACGACCCGTAACGACTGTCAAAGATCCACGAATGACAGCCGGGACCAACGGCTTAACGTGCTTTCCGAGGCACGGAGGAGTCTCGGTATGTAGAAATGGTCACCCATCCACGGATCAACCCCGGAAAGCGTAGCTTAACCTGACAGATCGACCCGAGCGACTGTTAGTATTTAGCCACGAGCTCAAGTACATAAATTAGAAATAAGAAAGGACCAAGAATTGAACCCTACGGAACGCCCATGGTAACCGCAGATCCTGCAGATCGCTTGCCATTAAAATCGACCCTCTGAATTCTGTTTTTGAATTCCATTTGAACCACAGACGCATAAAGTCTGGTATTACCACAGAACAGAAAAAACAGGGGTATTACTTAGTTTACAATAACAGTATGTGAATTTCAATTACAATAACATTAGATAAAAGATCATTAAATTATATGCAAAGTTTTCGGAAAATCTAATTTATATAACTATATAACCCAAGCCATAGAAGCACCTACTGAAAAAAAAAAAACAATGGCACTCCGGGAGTGCCGATAGAAGTGAAAACTTGAAACTTAAAAAAAAAAAAACCAAAACCTTTAAAGTAAAAATACTTGCGTTTCTAGAACATTGCTCCGTAACGTAATATAAATGAAGAGCACAATCGCGTTTACAAAACCGGCCAAGTGCGTGTCAGACCACGCACAATGAAGGGTTCCGTAGTTGGGATGAATTTATCCTAAAAACAAGCTTAACTTTGTAGTTGATAAACATGTTCTCCCATACAAAATGTATAGGAAAACGTGTTTTTGCAACTGCAAAGTTAAGTTGGTCGATTATTACTCGTTAACTTGTAAAGCCTACTTAGCTGTGATAGTTTTCCTTTTAATTTCGTTATATAAACTACTACTGTGATTTTTTTCACACATCCAAAACCAACCATTTAGCTAGCAGGGGGCAGCACACTTGACTCTAACAAAAATTAGCACTTTAAAGCTTAATATTTCGCAAACGGATCTCTGAATCCAAAAATAGTTTTCCCAAACTCACAATGTTTTTGAAAGACCTTTCCAATGATACAACATAATGGGATAAAAAAATAAAAAAAACATCACCACTTTACGTACCCTAAAAAAAATGTTTTTCAAAATTTTGTTTTACCACTTTGTTGCCGTAATTAATATGTATACCTATGCTAAATTACAGCTTTCTAGTACTAAGGGTCTCGGAGCTAGACCGCGGACAGACAGACAGACGGACATGACGAAACTCAATTGTTTTTTCCCATCTCAAAAATGCCCAACGCGCCTAAAGAAGTTTTCACTTCAATCATTTATAAATTCTAGATTGCAAAACATTTCACAACAATATGCAAATTCTAACACTAAGTAGGTACTGTAGATAGGTACTGTCCTACCGAACTTACCAATTAAAAAATATATACAATTTTTTTATTTTTGACGTGTAAAAGTGTTTTTAAAACCAATTTACAGAAATAAAATATAATTTATTGAACTCAAGAATCCACGATTTGTCAACTAAATATAACGTAAGATTTAGAAAGAAAGAAAGAAAATTCGTTTATTTGCGGTAAACGTGACGCAAAGAAAGATAAAAAAAACACGTATTAAATAACAAATTGGTGGAAAATATGCGTCACATTCACGCAAAACGGCCATCGCTCAGCATAAAGCTGCGACCCCATACGAGACAGAGCCCCAGCGCTGATTTTCAGCGATAGCCGGCGCTGTCGTGATGACATCAGTCGGTGCAGCATAAAGTGAAATAACAAATCAAAAATAAAATAAATACAATACAATATATTTCTGTCGAGGCACCTGTTTGGTTTTATCGTAATAAAACAGAACCCTAGAAACCAAGCAAGCAATAAGAAACCGAAACCATCGTTCAGTGAATAGTAATAGCTCTAGGGACAGTGTCGTCTACACGCGTCATTCGCAAGTTATATCGATATGAAACAGGGTTATTTCAAATCGAGAATCGATTGCAGACGACTATGATGCGACAGTAATTAACAGCTACAACATTCATTCGACAATCGCACGCGGTCGAGAGAATCCAGTGTATGTTGTGTTAGTGATTAAAAAATAATTTGGAAGGAAAGAGTAAATATGAAGGTGAGCTAATGTGACGTATTGTTTAAATAATCGCGAAAAACAAGTTATTTGTTTTAATTAGTGGAAGGATTTTTTTTTTCACCGCCACGCCAATTCGGGGGTACTCTTCTGATTTGTAACTTCGTTAATTTTTATTTTTTTCCGTGCGATTATATTATTATCATTTCGAAGGCGTATTGTGTGACAAAATAATTAAAACAAGTGGAATAATTAAAATTTTTGTTTGTAAAGTAACACGTAATGCTATGAACACTAAAAATATAAAATGTGATCATCATAAAACAATCGAAAACAGAACAGTTACTGTTGGCATAATAAAAACTTAGATGCGTAGTTTTGCAATATCTATTGACATTTTCTGTAAAAAAAATACCTAGAATTACATCGGTTGACTTTAAAACCGGTACGAACACTGCCTACCTACATTTTAATTTTAAATCTGCAAAAATAACACTAGGTTTTATTAAAGAATTATTATAGCCAGCATAAATATTAATTTTAGTAGTATTGGGGTTTGACCTATTACGAAAATATCAAACCGGTTTGAATCGTGATTTATACGTATTCTTCCCGTTCACATAGTTTTTTTATTAGTTTCCATGCAAGTAAATAAATTTCCAAAGTAAACGATTCTTTAACCACCATAACAAGTTAAAGGATCTTAAAGGCGATGCACTTAAAACTAAATATAAGTGAGCACTTGAAGCAAAAATAACTTGCCCTGTGCGAACTGAGCGATCATACCAGAGTACCTTTTATCGTATTTATAATTTTTTTGTAAGTAGGTACTCCGAGATATGGAAAGACAGGGCGTTCACACCCCGCCAGTATGATAATATGTAAACACATACATACAAATACGCCAAAGACACTATTTGAATATCATTACTTCATTAGGCAAGATTAGCTTAACTATTTAGTGGGTAGAAAGTCATTTAAAATTCCGAGACAATTTTATCACAAAGGGTAACTAAATATAAAATATTGTTTCTGAGTAAACATTTAATATTTGAATGTGAATCTACACTAATAATATTGTGAAGAGAAAAGATTTGTATTTTTGTATGTAATTAATAAATTCAAAAACTACTGGACCGATTAAAAAAATTATTTCACTAATGTAATTCTATATTAATACTGAGTAACTTATGCTATCGTAACTAATATTATGAATGCGAAAGTGAGTTTGTTTTCTTGTTATTACGCTTTCACGCTAAAACGACTGAACGGATTTAGATGAAATTTTGAAAAAAAAAAAACAAACCACCACCCTGACCACCTGGGCTAGGACAAAGAATATTTTTTCTCGATGTTCCCACGGGATCGAGACTTATGCGGGTAAAACCGCGGAGCGCAGATAGTAATTTATAAAGATATAACACGGGCGAAGCCACTGACGGAAGGATAGCTAGACTAGCATACGAATACGTCTCAACATCTATCTTTATCGAACGTTTACTATTTGTTTGTCGTCATTAAACGAAACTCACAGTTTTTCTTAAGAACGTTGATTCAATGTTTGATCATGCCACTACCTACTATGGAATATACTTAATTACTAGGAAAACATAAATCTAGGATTCCATATTTGAATTGACCCGTGACACGTTTTTATTAGCAACTAAATCTACGGTTTTCTAGAAGAGCGGTTCTGACATGTTATAACGGTTGTAATGAAAATCTGACATTTTCCACTAGTGTTTGTCATTACGGTGTCAAAAACTGTCTTTATTTGGACAGTTGTTATTGTGTGACCGTTCACCGCTTTCTTAGAAAACAAAGCTTTAACCTTCATACAACAGGATCAAAACACTGACTTTGACAGAACAGATCAATCTTGTTTCAAAACAGTTTTTAATCGACTTAATTTCAGTAACTTGTAACTTCTGTTTTGTTTCGAGTGTGCATTCATTATTTTATTACTTTGTACAGATTCGATAGTATTTTTAGTCTTAATCCAGTCTTTTTCTCAGCACTATAATTGCATAAGACAGTTTTGTGATCTTGAAGGACATTTCTAATCCATTGCTTCATAGGTTCGAAAAATTCGTCCACTCGACAACGTAAATAACGCAATGATCGTGGCTACCTGTCAAAATTAAATAAAACGCGATCAATTGTCATTTTATGTGTGTTACGCAATTAACATACACCGCGGTAATTTATTATTGATAGTTTAGATATTTTAATTAAAGCAATCTACGTTTATTTACAGATATATATAGTTTACAAGCAAACCCGTTATTGATAAGTGCAAACATGCGTTGTAGTTATGACCATATTTATCTAGGTAATTGTTTATTATGTGTAGGTACATGGTTATTTATAAAAATACCTTTATATTCATTCTATTTACCTACAACTTTATAATAATTTTCAATAAGTGATCTTACCTATCCTAAATCAAACCAAACATATGTATATTTCGTAACCGTTTTCGCTTTTTTAGGTTTACTAGGTAGGTACCTACCTATTAATATTTTAAAGAGAAAATATTTGTATTTTTGTTTGTAATGAATAAACTCAAAAACTACTGGACCGATTTCAAAAATTCTTTCACAATTAGAATGCTATATTATCACTAAATAACATAGGCTATAATTTATAAAGATATCACGCGGACGAAGCCGCTGGCGGAAGCTAGTTTAAAATACAACAGTAAATCTACCTGCTTTTTTCACCAACCGACGATAAAATTTAATCACTTTTATCAGCATTGAATACATATCGTTGCGTTGATGACAGTTGCTGAAAAATTCTAACATTAAACTAAGTCATACATTTTAAAGGAAATGAATTAGTTAACGCATTAGACAGTGTAATAATATTTAGGAAGTGATAACGTCTCGTCATCAAATTTTAATGTATGTGACTCCAAGTAGGTACTTAATTAACATCATAATAAAGACTGATGGAAAGCGACGACGCCAGACTTCCTCTTTTTGAACGATAGTGAAGTTATCTATTATCATTATTGTATTTATAGCTTTAACCATTGACCGCAGTTCAATAGGATATTATTTCATTAAACATATTATGCCCATAAACTTCACTGGCTCGTTTGCATTGAATTATGCATAAAAATAGAAACCCAACTTCTTCGTTGTCAGTCAGAAGTTGGGTTTTTGACAAACGTCACTAGCTAGCATCAAAATTAGAAGTTGGGTGTCTGACAGTACATAATGCATCAAAATTAGAAGTTGTATGTTTGACTACTGTCAAACATACAACTTCTAATTTTGATGCATTAGATACGGTCACCTCTTTTATCTATTCCGTGGTACTCCACGGAATAGATAAAAGAGGTGACCGTATCTAATGCATCAAAATTAGAAGTTGGGTGTCTGACACTACCTAATGCATCAAAATTAGAAGTTGGGTGTCTGACAGTACCTGACAGTAACATAAAAATTTTCATTCATTTTCTTTTAATTACTAGAAATAGAAACTTAATCGGGTAAAAAGCGTCATCAATATTTAGGTACGTATACTCTTTGTGATATCCATCGTGGCGCTTGTATCGAGGCGTCTGTTTTGCTGTTCTGATAACACGCGACCTCATGTCGTGTCAATTAGTCTTTTATGTCTATAATTCTCACATTACTATCGTCATTATATTACTTATTTCATTTAATAAACTAAATTTTTCAAGTTTGTATAAAAACTCAAATAAGAGTAACTTTAACGAAATGTGGGTGTACCCTTTCTCTGCCTAGCCTACAGGAAACACAGGCGTATGTTATATGTCACCGTAAGATTGTGAGAACCGTAAGTTTATAATCTATCGGGATTATTTCCGTTAGATTATAAACTGTCGAAAAATTGTGAACTGGGTGAAATGGGTTAGGTTAGAACTATGACGAACCGCGCGCGAGCCGAGCGAGCAGAGCGAGCGTTGCCGCGGCAGCGGCCGGTGAGCGCTACTTCCAAGTAGCTCACAGCCACGCAGGCTATTTAATATTAGCGCAAGGTGCATTACGTCGCAAACAAGTTGGTTACCAGTTCACAATTTGTCAGTTTTTCATGGATACATTATAAACTATCGAAAAATTATGCGTTGAATTGTAAATGATTTGTCACAGTTCACAATTTTTCGACAGTTTATAATCTAACGGAAATAATACCGATAGATTATAAACTAACAAAGTTCATAATTATACGGTGACATATATGTACATCGAATGTGTACAAATATGCCGATTAACTAAATCATGTAAATAAATGTATTGTCCAACTATTATTATCATGTCTGCTCTTAAAGATCCTGTGAACATACGTATAAAACTGTTTACATGCATGCTCTGATAACACACTGTTGGTAGCAAATTACATTCATTCGGTCAGTGGTACTAGTTAACGTTTGTTTATTTTTGGCCGATTCCTATTTACGGACCGTTATCGGTTAGTATTAAGACTTTTGTATCGAAAACGAATCGTTATTGTTTATAGGAACCGAGCATTAGTAGATAAACGAGACGCTGAATAAATCAAAATTATTCCTCAATCTCACAAGCTGACAAGCTCAGTACCTACCAACTCACTTACTTGGGTAGTTAATTAAAAACCGCACTAATGCGGTAATACGAGGCTAGTTGAAGTGAAAACTTCTTTAGGCGCGTTGGGCATTTTTGAAATGGGAAAAAACAATTGGAACTCGCGACACCGTTACCGACACCTCATTTTTACGGATCAATATTCTATGCAAGTATTTTTACTAGAGATGGGCCGAATGTGGTTTGAACCGAATCCGAACTTCGGCCGAACATTCGGTAAAAATGAAAAGTTCGGCCGAACTTCAGTTCAATTTCTTTTCTCGAGAGCGACACGTCGTGACTTGTTTACGCGTTTACTTCAATTATTGCTAGATGTACCCCGCCCGCACACCGCGCTTCCACCGCGTGGCCCAATAAGAACAGATTTTCTAGACTAATCAGAAGGACTGATTTAATTTAAGGTTGACATTTACAATATTCCTAAATAAAATAAATGACCATGAGTGAGTAAAAGATATAATTTTATTTTACAGTAATGCTATTCTAATTCTATAAAATTTCAGTCAAAATAGTGCAAGTAGGTAGGTATTATTTTTCTTTTGCCGAATGTTCGGCATCTGAACCGAATTTCGGCCGAATGCCGAAGTTCGGTTCAAGCTGCCGAAATTCGGTGGAACCGAATGTGAACCGAATTTCGGCCCATCCCTAATTTTTACTTTAAAGGATTTGGAAGTATTTTTTATTGTAAACGCGATTGTGCTCTTTATTTTTTGATTTTGATGATTCGTTTTTTGTTTGGTAGGTCATACTTCAGAGGTGGTCCCATATAAATTTTATTAACTTTGCATGGGTAGTTTTTGAGTTAGCTTCAATAATATTTTTTCCCACTTAGTATGTGGATGATATGACAAGTTCCTGTCACTGTTATACATAGCAGGTAGTGGTATTCGAATTTGTGTGGGGTAGGTACCACAACTAAAAAGTGAAAAATAAAAACTTTTTCCAAAAAAAACAACCGACTTCCAAAAAAAAACACTACAAAATAAAAAATAACTTTAATTTCGAAAGTCGGTGGCAAAAAACGAAAATTCAAAACCAAAGACACCGACTTCCGAAATGAAAGTTATTTTTTACTTTGTAGTGTTTTTTTTGAAGTCGGTTTTTTTCATATAGGTACATTTTGCGTTTGGTTTGAACGCTGCATAAGGTTTAAATAATTTAGAACTTCTAGAAAAGATACACCATGTAACCATGTTTTCTATTCCTGATACACTACGAGTATGTCTGATTGATATCATATAATATGGTGAACCCGTATTTAGATAAACAACAGTTTAATTAAATCATAAAATTTAGTACTTAAACAGCATTTAAATAACATCTGGTATAAAATTAAATAGCATACCTGCGTAATTTTCCATTTAATTTTGTCATTAAAAACTTTTATAGAGTCTGTCATATGCATTGACGATCTTTAGCAATCATGCAGAATATAAAGGCTCCGCAGACAAATGTAACGCGACGCCATCCAGTAGAAAAATTTCCGTGAAGTTTTCTTAGAATTTGTTTCACCAGAGTCGCGTCGCGCCTGATCGCTGAGCCTTAAGGCCAGAAGCGATTTTTAATAATTTTATACTGGAGATCACGTCTAAACGAGTAGTGTTAATGATTTGGAAAAAATATATGTTAAATTAGAGCATTTCCTTAATAACTTAATCTGTGAATATTTTAGATTATGTTTAAATTACATAGTGTAATTAATTTGTAAAGTTATATTTAACGCGAATATAAAAAAACTGAGAATCACGCAAAAACTATCGAGCGTATTTTTCTAAAACCTTCACCATTTTAAGATAATTGAATTATGTATCTTTTAGTATACGTGTTTTATTAGAATACCTTTTGTTTTACGTATAATAAATTAGTGATACGTCTAATTTGGGACAGCACTCCTTGATGGGCGAGTCCTATTACTGGCTGGACGTAAGAACCACTGAAAAAAAAGAGGCCTACCACCAGTTCATAAAGCAGTATTATTTTAATATTACTTCAGTGTGGGAAAGAGATGAAGCTCTACAGAACAGAGAACATGCAAACTAACTACTCAAGGTCGCTGGCATATCGGCGTCTTAAAGCGTACTTCCCCGCGATATGTCAACAAACATCTGAGAAAATTCATGGAACTGTTTTTCACTAAATGTATGATGAACTTGTCATACTCATCACCCGGCCAGTTCATTGATAAATAATGTTTGTTAATTAAGTACCTACTGATTAATTAAATGTTATGCAAATGTATCTATCTATGTATAAATAGATTAATACTTATGAATAATTAATTACGTTCAATAGACAATTAATTAAAATTGGACTTTAAAAGAGACTGTGACCTCTGAGTTTGTTTCGGTTTTTCTTCTCAGAGTAGTCAGGCACAACGAAGTCTGGATGGCTTTAAAACAAAATTTTATTTTGACGTGGAAATGTGTTTGTTTTTACCAATTTACAGAAATAAATATTATTTAATAATAAGTTGGTATGTAGTACCAACCATCCAATGAATCCATTAAGGTATGTACTACATGCAATCCATGAAGGGGATGTAGGAGGTCATTTACAACTAAATGACCCATTTTGACTCCTATGTAAATTACAACAATTTTCGAGTCGACATTTTATATTTTTATTTATTTTATTCATTTTAAAATATAAAATTACTCGGAAATGACATTGGCATGATAGGGGTCAGGGGTCATTTGGTTGCAAATGACCTCTCCTACATTCGCTTAACGGATTGCCGACATACAGTGTGAGTCTTCATAATGTGCACATATCGAAATGAGGGAGTCTATGCTTAATTTTATCGACGGAAAAAATGGTAATTTTTTTTTTTAGTTTAAAAAAAAAAAAAAATTTTACAAAAAAATTTTTTTTTTAAAAATTTTTTTTTGCTCTCTTTTTATTATTATCTTATTTATAAATTTTACAATTAAAAATTGAAGAAAAAAATACAGATTTTTACTAAAAAAACATGTTTATTTTCAATTGAGGGTAGTTTTTTTCTCAATTTTAATTTTATGTGGACGGCTACTTACTTTCAATCATTATGGAGTTTGTTTCATCGCGATAGCTGATTCAGTTTAAAAGTTACACAGTTTTGTTACAATTTTTTTTTAATTTCATAAAAAGTATAAAAAACAATATTTAGATTTTTTAAATATTTTTTCTGTCGTTAAAATTAAGCATAGATTTCCTCATTTCGATATGTGCACATTATGAAGACTCACACTGTATAACTCTGCATTACGGAGAGGTTCAATTCAAGAGAGGCCTTAGGTTAACATTCTAATTGTGAATACTTGGATTATAAATAGATATAATAAATAACTTTGGAATCGATTGTCTACGTGTAGCAATAAATCCATCACCTTGTAGGAAATTATCATTAAAAAAACACGAATTCTAACAGCATCCTAAATGTAATCTATTCATAATACTTAATGCTATTGTATTCATGCAGTGTTGTTGATAGTTTGCGGATAATATAGAAAAAAACTGTTTATATTCAAATTAAATCTATAAATATAAAAGCGAAAGGTCACTCACTCATCACGAAATATCGAAAACCGCTTGACGTATTAAGATGAAATTTGACAGGGAGGTAGTTTATAGTTAGTAGACGTCCGCTAAGAACGGATTTATGGAAATTCGACCTTTAAGGGGGTGAAAAGGGGGGATTTTGTATTTAATAAAAAATAATGCGTATCTATTTAAATCGAATTTCATGTATTAATAAACAACGTAAATACTTACTGTCTATTTGTGGTTAGCTTTTTTCACATTATGATATTAGACATACATTATGATTATGATATAACTACATAAAATGTAATATACATTATGGTTACGAGATCGACAATGTATTGCTCTGGATGACAATTCACATCAAATGTATTAAATAGTCTCATAAATAATTCGCAAAAATGGAAATGTGATACTCAGAATTTTGCTTTACAAACTTATAGTAGGCGTAGTACGGTTTTCCCAAATGCGTAAACACAAATGAATCATTGAATAAATGTGCAAATTCCAGTTTTAGTACTTACATACTACTAACTACCTAAATAATTTAAATATAAAAAAAGAATATGTCCATAAAACTAAAACTTTTCTGGAAATACCCACTGATAAATCATGAAATGGCAGGACACACTCGTATTAACGGGTTGATAATACGAAACTTTAAATATCCACATTGTAGGTATATTACACATTGTCACATTGTACAGGACCTTCTGCTTTTGTTTTAATTTTACTTTGTTTTTTTTAATTGTTTTTATATTATTTTTATTCATGTTCTTATTGAAGGTGTTTAGTTCAATTTGTGATTTCCTGTGCGAGTCTCAATAAATACTTTTTCTTTCTTTCTTTCTATATTTTTTTATCACATAGCACCATATTGCCAAACAAAACTTGTGTGAGCAGATGTAGAAATCAATTCTTCTCACTAAACCGTCGTGTGCATATGCCCTTAGTTCTCGTCTCTCAGCACCCGAATTACGTACTACACGATCAATCACAATCTGAATCATTTTGAAGGATATTGCTAATCCATTGCTTCATATGTTCGAAAAATTTGTCTGCTCAACCACGTAAATAACGCAATGAATGTTGTTGAACTGCCAAAATTAAACAGATTGCGATTGAGTGTGCATTCTAAAAGTTGGCAAATAACTGTATAGAAATAAGAAATATATAGCTATCTAGTGAACTAAAATATTGATTTTGAAAGCAATAATTAATATCGTAACACCGAATAGAATTTACTTTTTGATGTAAAAAAAGTATTTGGAAACATTCCAAATGCCCTTTTTACACCTAAAACGGTTACGACATCAATAATTACAATTCATTATTAATATTTTAGTTCACTAGCTAATTCATATTTCCATACAGTAATATTGCCAAATTAATCAAAACAGGTAAATATTTGACAGCTATTTGCGACATTGCCAACTTTTAGAACGAACACTCTTAATCGTGTGTAGTTGTGTAATTAGGGTGCTGGTATTTGTCTTAAGTTACGATGGAAGTCTTTAGGTAGTCCTGCACCTAACACATATGTACAGTGGGCTGCATCACTTGAGTACCCCAGTTGTATTAAAATTTTGATACAACTGGAGTACCCAATTGATGCAGCCCACCGTACAAATTGCATATGAGGCAGGTTGTAGGCGTGACTGTGACCTTAGCCGCAAAGCTAACTAAATTACCCTCCTTACATATCATTATTACCCATCTGATTGTTGATTGACCCACTTCTTTGATCGGCTTCAATAAGTCACCGATTCATTGCAAGTTCACGCAATGTGTCATTGGGTTTTTCTATTACTTAGGACATTTTCAGTAGCAGCATGGGGTCTAGATTTGTACCCGAATTTTGAATTGTCTTTCCCCCATTACCTACACGGTTCCTACCGTAAACATAACTATTCTGCGTTCGCAATTTATTTGTCAAACATGTAAACAAACACGCGTTTTTGAAAAAACAATAAAATAAAATAAACAGTGCTTAGAATAAAAGACAACTAAGTATACAACGAATTATAAGAATAAATATTATTAAATAACATAAAAAAATATTAATCCGCAGGCATCACCGTACGTACATAAATAATGTAGATTAACTATAACATTACAATAAAAATAAACATTATAATAAAAAATTAATAAAAAAAAACATTATAACACATTATATATTTATGTATATATAAATATTGCACATTTAATAGTATAGATAGAATGTGATGGATCGATAGTACCTAACTACCTACCAGCTCATGAACATGTACCACTTTTATTTTTATGAGACCATTTGATATAGCTATGAAATTAACTCGTTGAGCCTGTAGATTGTACACCTGTATTCCTAATTTTGTATACCTTTATTAAGAGGCCTGCGAACACGGCTCGCAACTACAAATCGAGATGTTTGGAAAATTCAATTCCAAGCACGTTGCGCTAGTGTGAGTGCCTGTCGGAACGATATACACCTACAGTGAGCAATACTATCACGCACACATTGACAATTATTACTTGACGCGATAGCAGTACTAGCTTTCGAAAAATAACAACAACAACATAATATGGTGGAAATATGCCTAAATTGCAAATGATTTAGGTATTACGTTTGTATGGACAATTCATGCGTCGTTTAATTTTACCTAATTGCAAAATACAGTAAGTAGGTATTATAAATTACATCACATAAAGAAAAATTACATATGTCATGTAGATGGATTAGTATATCATTAAGAAACGGGGTCAATAAACTATCACTTCACAACACAAAGGTTGTACCGAACTCTGTAAACAGTCATTGTCTCTGCTCGGTGTCAAATATAACACGAAGCGTTATCACGTTGTTATTCCGAATGCATCGGAGCTAAAATAACTCTATGACCCTAGCGTAGGTACAGCTAGATAGTAGCCTCTTGCGCAGACATAATATCATTACTTTAGAAATTACCGACCATGATTACAGTTGATTGTAATGCGTTCATAAGCGATAAACTCGTGTAGAAATAGTATTATTTTATTTAAATCATTTTCTAAGAATCTAAGTTAAAGCACGACAAATTCGTAGCTGTAAGTAATTTGTTTTATGGTTCACAAGTTCAAAGTTCAATGATAAAGAAGAAGCTGATAATGCGGAGCTAGAATACTTTGACATATACGAGTTTCAATAATATTCATAAATAAAATAAAAATCTTGAATTCATTATAGTATTCACTGACAGATAATCGCACTACCTAAATCACTGGGTCTAGAAATATGAAATTCCTTATAAATATTACAAAAAGAATTTATAAAAAATTCATCCCCTAAAGGAGTTAAATGGGGGATGAAAGTTTGTATGGAAATTTGTCATTTTTGCGATATGATTGCCATCAACAGGAATTTAAGATTTTTATTATTAACAAGCCGTGTGCTTGTCTAAACTAATATTATAAAGACAATAGATTTTTGTATGTTTGTTTGTTACGCTTTCACGAAAAAACGGCTCAACGTATTTAGACGAAATTTGGCACATGGCTATACCATGACCTGGATTAGAACATAGGATACTTTTTATTCTGATTTTCTCACGGGATCGAGACATGCGAGTGAAACTGCGGGGCGCAAATAGTTTTAATAACAAAAATCTTAAATTCATTAATTCACTGACAGACAACGCACTCCCTACAGCTCTGGGTCTAAAAGCATGAAATGTTTCACAAGAGTTCTATAAACATCGCGGTGAGCACTAAACCAGGATTTTATTAAATTCACCCCCTGTAGAACCCCCCCTTTTTTGCCGATGGAAAATTCCATCGGGCACAGGGTTTCCTCATTAATAAATGAATATTATTTATTTTCAGGACGTTATATTGTTAGTATTGGCCGTTTGCGGTGGTGCATTGTCTGCGATGCCATGCTGCCCGAAGAACCAGACGTTAATGCCAAAGGGTTTCTGCGGTACGGAGAAGATGACTGTGATCAACTGCACGCATGGACGAATGGTACTCAGAGATATCATCCTGGATGGCACCAAAGTGTCCACGCAGGATTCGCCCAAATTCGTCTTTGTTGAAGACCCTACCCAGTGAGTATGGAAGCTACATACGAGTATATCTCTACAAACTGTCAAACTTTTGTTGGTTGAATACGAGGCTTTTGGATACTTTTGTATGGATGTACTTTATGTCTATGTTTTTTAAATGTGCGTTTTGTTTGTGCAGAATAAACAAGTTTTTTTTTATATTTTGATCATTTAACGACGTCTTGCGTGACACATCTGAAAGGTCCACTTTATAAATAAAAAACGTTACGTACGTTGATTACATAGGTATGTCATAGTTTAACTTAAGCCATTTGTTTAATATCCGATACTATTTAATGAGCAATATTTGTATATAATATATAAATTTGTAATCACGTTTTCGAAAACGGCTCTAAAGGTTTCGATGAAAGTTGCAATATAGGGGGGATTACAGGGACGAAAAATCGATCTAAGTAGGTCTCATGTCTGGGAAAATTCGTTTAGAAGTTTAGAACAAAATGGCTACCTTAGAATAATGACATGGCAGTATGGCATTAGTAAGTACCTACTATCATGGCAGCATGGAATTAGTATGTGCTATACATGGAATTTCTCTATTTTCACCAGAGCAGAACTCGGTCGCCCAGGTACTAGCAAATAAATCAAGTCAAGTCTTCATGCGCAAATTGGTTATAATAATAAACCACAAAATATGACACAAACATTTAGGTTATTGAAAGTTTGAACCTACAGGAGACAATAATAAACACAGTTCGTTTTAGCCACAGTAATGCATAAGCAACAAAATGTTATTAAATACGTTAGAAGAGTGTGTTCATTTAATTAATTGAGTAAAAATTTTGCCAGGTATTGCGTGGCCAACATGTACCGGAACAACAGTGACCACTCCCTGGGCACTGTTCCAGTGGCAGTGGTTTGTTTTGAAGAAATCTCCAGGACGAGCGACATAGAAACCAGTGGAATCTTAACACTTATCTCTGTGTTTTTCCTCGTTGCTACTATCGCCGTATACACTTATTTGCCACAGTTGAGGTAAGGTACACTACTATTGAACAGATTGTATTTAGGAATTTCTCAGCAGCACAGAGTCTGGACTTGTGCCGGGTTGACGGAATAAGGCTCGTACTTTACATGGGTTTCAAACGTGACGCCAATACGTAGGTCCCATTGATTTCTAATCCTCCAACTTTTTTTATTTATATTTTTTTTACCGTCTCGAAATTTTTACAGGTGTTCTACCCAGGAATGTAAACAAATTTCACTATAGGAGCAACTCTGAGACAAAAAAAAAAAAATCTGCTCTTTCATACATTTTAGTCAAGTAGGTATTATTGAACTTTTGTATAAACAGCAGATTTTTATTTTCGTGATTTCAGAGTTGCTCCCATAGTGAAAGTTGATTATATTCATTGGTAGAACAACCTGTAAAAATTTCAAGACGGTAAAAAAAATCACCCGGTATACTACTTACAAAAATATGCTAGTGAATTGCTCTATTTTCAATATCTTATCATCAATGCTACGCCCATTTTTTTCGATATCGTTGTGAAACGATGTATTGGTATATTAGCGTGAGCTAGCTGACATAATTATATCAAATAATTTTAATTTAATGTTTTGTGTTGCCTAATGTAAATTATTTTGCATAAGTACTGTTGTATAGAATCAAGTTTTTCTAACTTGAACAGACAGCTGTGCTGCTGGGGAGTTTGTTGCGCCACTTCTTCCCAGCTAAAGGCACTAGGAAGTGGTGAAGGGTGGGCGTTTTTGGGGGACTGTCTTATGTAATTTTGACGTTCCAAAAATTCTGATTCTTAGCCTAGTTTGAATAAAAATCTTAAGAATTTTGAAAAAAAAAATACAAACTCACATTAAAACCAATTAAATTCTCTCATGTTTTCATATTTTATATTGAATTTTTTGATTGATTATTTTCAGAGATCTACAGGGGCTATGTTACATGTGCATGTGCGTCAGCATGGCCTTAGGATTCCTGTCATTAGGAATACTCCAACTGAGTCCTGGCTTCAGAGGCGAATTTTGTACTGTCACAGGTATATAAACGTTTTGTATGTGGTCTACATTACTAATGCCTTTTCGTTTTCTGCCAGATTATGACATAATTCGAATAACTGTACCTACACCATAGTATAAAGAAAGGTAGTAAGCTATCTTCATACAAACGCACCGCGCGCGGCTTGTATGTGTGGGGCCATAGTATCTATGCATCGCCGCACGCACACTTAGCAAAATCTCGACCGGTTTCTCACGAGAAACGGGTGCCATAGGCCTACACTGTGTATTTTTTTCATTAAAGCTTTGCTTACGCAGAGCTTTTGTAGGTAGTAAGTAGTCTAGTAGTTTTTCATTCCTAATAATACTATGTGTGTTTGTTTCTTTCAGGTTTTCTCGTCTACACCTGGATGATGGCAACCTTCTTCTGGATGAACGTTATATCTATCAACGTATATCGCACAGTACTGTGAGTTTAAACATTCTACTATCCTACTACTATCTATAGGATTTTTTTTTAACCAGTGCGCAAACTTAAACATGTGACTTTACTCATCATTATGAACAACTTTGACTATGGAACCAAACCTGAAATCCCGAAAAAAAAAAATCAGCTGTTTCCAACATTTTGACGAGTTATGCGAACATTATGTAGGGAACAGCTGGTTTTTTTTCGCGATTTCAGGTTTTGTCCCATTGTAAAAGTTGTTCATAATGATGAGTAAAGTCACGTGTTTAAGTTTGCGCACTGGTTAAAAAAATTCCCTGTATATCTATTCTACTATTCTACTTTCGTCTATCTTACTAAAGTCTTATACACCATTTATTGTTTCCATATAAAATGATGTATCCTTTTTCAGAGATTCAAGTCATTTAAAGAAGACTGAGAGGAAACAATACTTCATCTACAGCTGCTATGCCTGGGGCTGTACTCTTTTATTCCTAACCGTCACTCTTATTGCCAACTTCGTTGAAGGTGAACACTTCAAGCCGGGTTTCGGAAATGGCAGCTGCTGGTTCAATGGTGAATAATGTTCTATATGAATAATGTCATAGAGTAGTTTAGGGTTGCCAACCGTCCTGTTTTCCCAGGACGTGTCCTGCTTTTTGGGAGGTCCTGGGGTGTCCTGGATAGTTTTTAAGTACTTAACGTCCTGTATTTTAAATTTCGTGCCTTCAACCTTACGTTAAGCGGTCGACCCCGCGCCCCGCGTTTGATGGTCATAGAAAAGTCTTTTTTATGACTTTCAAACGCGGGGCGCGGGGAATTTAAAAAATAAAGATGTAACGTGCACTCTGCTTGTTGTCTCTTTCTCACTACTATTTTCGCGCACTAGAGCTCTCTCTTTCTAACTGTTATATAGAGAGCGCTCGCTCCAATGTGCAAAAATTGAGTTTAATTGAACCTATTTTTATTGCGTGTTAGTATTAACTACTGCGTCCTGTTTTTAATCCGAAATGTTCTGGTATTTTCACCTTCTAATCCTGGTTTTCAAAATTTGGGGATGGTAACCCTAGAGTTAAATGTTTTGCCATGAGATGTTAATTTTGTTTTTGTTCAAGGTCGTACCGAAACTTGGATATTCTTCTATGGCCCTGTGGCGGTTCTTATTGCTGCTAACGTAGCTCTATTCGGTATGACATCGTTCAACTTATGGAGGCAAACTAGGAAATATGAAGTCAATACACTGAACGTCCTAAAACACAAGTAAGTACCTTCCTGTACTTATAAATTATTGTACAAAATTAGTTAAGTTGCTGTTGCTCAGTTCTTATAACCTTGAACTTAAATTTTCAGGTTCCTTCTATCTTTGAAACTGTTCCTCGTCATGGGAATTTCCTGGATATTCGAGATCGCTAGTTTCGCTCATGGTTCAGCCCACATTATTTGGTAAGCTATCCTCTGTTCTTGCTCTAATTTCTTGTCAAATTATATAACTTTTAGCCAGCCCCGGATCTAGAATTTATTTGAGGCGGGGCAAAAACTGCCGTCTGACAACCCCCGCCAATCTTTTATGGGGATGCACGCAGTTAGCCCGCGAATTTTTTTTTTATTGAAAATTTTGCCAGCAACATATTAATCAAATTTTATCGATCGATAATGCGCCAATTCAACAGGGACGACAAAAATGTTGTATAAAAGAAAAATTATAAAGTTTATTTATGCTGCGCGTCTCATTTATTGCAATTTTGCAGTGTGCTGGGTGGTGCACTTGTCTGCTACGCTTGAATTTGTCGCCCCCTGAAGTTGGCGGGCCTCGGCTTGCCCCCCCCCCCCCCCCAGATCCGGGGCTGCTTATAGCATTATAGCACCACGATCACGCCTTTGTCTCGTCTTTTTTTATTTTTATTTTTGTCGAATACGATAAGTCTATCCATGAAAAAATAGTAAAGTGCAATGAATCTCTGTTCTAACCATTTCATTTTATGTTACAGGAAAATCATGGATACGTTTAACTGCCTACAAGGAGTCATCATTTTCTTATTACTTGTGCTCCTGAGAAGGCGCGCCATGCGGGGTATGGCCAGCGAGAACGTTTGTCTATGGTTCAGTCGCCCTCTGGCAGAGAAGCTCAGCCCACACGACGATTCGGATGACCAGGAGATACTGGGAGATGATACCGTGGAGGTCAGGCTAAATTGAAGTGGATCGTTCATAATATTCATCCAAAATCGTTTTGATTTTATTTCCATGTCACATAAGTTTAAATTATAACTAGTCAACAGGATAATTTGATCAAAAATCTACACGCAATATCATTCATGTATTGAGATAATATTTATTTTCAATACGAAGCTTGTTGATGTAATAATGTCATTATGGAAGTACAAATGCGCTAATAGGTAAATATCCACTGTAATACCAACTCGTATCTGCAGTGAATGAACTAAGCGATAAAAAATATTATTTTAAAATCCACCTCTGTATGTTTTAAAAGTAATCTTTCATAATAATTCTGAAAATTAACTAAGTAATTGAGTATTCATAATGAGATGTCCGTTTAACCTCTAAGATAAAATAATGTTTCTCAAAACATTTTAGGTGAAACCTACGTAAGTAAAACTGATTAATAATACCGATCATGTGCCATTTTCTATCTGTCTAGAATAAGCCGATTCAAAATGATCTGATATTGTTAAATACTATTGAATTTATTTATAATTAACTTTTAGTATCAGCATTTTATGTGCCATAAAATAAAGTGTAGGTATTTTAAAGAGGAAACTCAATACATATTTTTATTTTAATTATGATGATAAATTAAAAATTTAATAATTTACTAGAATTTACTCGATGTAAATACTACAAAGTAAGATGTAATAATATAAGTTCCTATAAGTAATTATAAATGTTTTTTCAAGAATGCATGTTGGTATTTAATACTAATAAATATATTTTAATTATTTTTATCTTGCTTTATTATTTTGACAGGCTTAGATAAAAATAAGTATGTAAAAATACTTATTTTTATCTAATCCTGTCAAAAAATCCATGCGTTATAAAAAAAAAATGTGCTAATTGAGCCATTTCATTTGATACCCAACATGGCATCATTAAAAACAAACAAAAAACTGTTTTTGAAATTTTACCCTCTAGAGGGCGCCATATTCAAATTAAAGTGGCGTCACATAGCCTTTAACCAGCGGACGATCAAGAGACGCTTCCAAGGAAACTTACTTGTCAAATTATTATCAGTAGTTTAGAAGTTATGAGGGAACAGATAAACATACATACATACCGGTCAAAATCATTACTTTCTTTTTTGCTTCGCCGTAGTTGGGTAAAAAATGGAATGGAATTCCCGATTTTTTTTTTTAATTCGAGAAAAACTGCACGTCTTTTTAAGGGTTCCGTACCAAAATGGTAAAAAGGATGCCTTATGGTGCGACTCAGTCTGTCTGTCACAGCTGGATAGGCTCAAGAACTATGTGGGGTATCATATGAAAGAGCGCATTGGCACATTTAAAAAAAAACTTTTTTTAGTCCGCATAGTTTTCGACTTATGTCGAAAATTTAAAAAAAAAATACCGTTCCCCGTTATCTCCGAAGTTTGCATAGAGAAAAGTCTGAAATTATTAGATGTGATAGAAGTTTATGTAAAGATTACAGGAAAAATAAAACAATGTTTAAATAGCAAACTTTTTCAGAAATCATCAACAAAAATAACTTAGTTCCACTATCGGTCAAAAGATGGCGCTGATCTAAAACTGCAATATTCTACATCACAGTGTGCAGTGTTAAATAAAATTCTCTGACGAATAGGCCACGCCGATAAAAATTTAAAATGATACGAAACCCTCGGTGCGTTAGTCCGATTCGCTCTTGACCGGTTTCTTTTTCTATGAGATTTTTGTATGAACTTTTGAAATTTGGAACGGACAACATCTGTCGGGTCAGCTAGTTTTTAATTATTATGTTCATTATGGTAATAAATTATAATTAAATTGAGAACGTAAGTTCATATAATTTTAAAAGAATAAAGGTATGTAGGTACTTTAAAAAAAATTAAGCGTAACTTGGATCACTTGTTTTGATTTTTATTTCATAGCAGAAAAATGACAAGTCATCCAAGTGCAAAAATATTCTGAGAAATTCCTACATGTAATATTTTTTTAAAGGAAATTAAAATTTAGAATTTTAACATAGCATAACATCACGCCTTGTTTCCCCGAAGGGTTGGGCAGAGGTGTCCCTGTAACAGGTACACCCACATTTCGCTAGTTATGTTTAAGTCCCATGTAATAGGGGTCGAGCCTATTGCCATCAACCGGGCACAAATCCAGATTCCGAGCTGCTACTGAGAAATTTCAGATAGAAAAACCCAATAGCACTGCCCGACCCGGGAATCGAACCCAGGACCTCATGCTCAGCAGTAGCGCTTGCGACCACTAAACCAACGAGGCAGTGAGTCATTCAGAATTTTGCTTGTCCAATAAAGTCAAAACATTACAAAAATACATCGATATAAGCAAACACGCGTTTTGCTTAATATCTCGAAACTTATAAAATTCATGACAATTTAACTTGGCCTAACCTTTACACATAATACAGATATAGGAGAGAACATAGGTTTCAGAACAAAAAAAAAGTAAATAGTGATAAAACAAAAAATATGTTGGTAGTAATGAATGTTGCTCAAAAGACCAAATCCCAAAGCCGTGCAAACTTAGCGTTCCGATTTAGAAAAAGTGAAGTCAACTTTTAATAAACGTCAAAGTTCGCGAGTGCAGCGAGCGGAAACGCAAAAGAACCGACAGAATCTCCGAATTAAACCCAAAGAATCAAAAACTTTAAGTTTTAAAACGATGTTCCGTTGACATCAACTTACATGGTTTTAATATGTTTTGTGTTTGTGATCATAGAATTAAGTGTAAGTGCTTTATCGTATGACAAACAAAGTATCGATAATAGCGACAAGTATCTTGTAATGAAAGTAATAAAGATTCAATAACAACATGTATGTAGTATTGTTAACATTGTCATTATTGTGTGCGACACACGAACTGCACGCGGAAGTCGGAGAGACGGATCTCAATGAGATATCGGACAAGCTGAACGGAGTTAAGTTAAATAAATGCTGCGAACATGACGAGATTGTTGTGGACGGGATATGTAGACTAGCCGATAGATACAACCAGAGTAAGTATATGTAAACAACATACAGAATACGCATTATTGACTGTTAGAACTTACCTATTTAACCAACCTAATCATTATTTTTAACTAGAAACTTTTGAGTGTACACTAAATTACTTTAAAAAAAAACAGACCTTTTCATTCATAACACAATTTAGGCTCTGTGATTTTTTTACATAACAATCATACAATTACTTTAAAACTACTAAAGATTCAATATTGTGCTCATAATTTACAGGTTTGTGGACACCACAATTTAAGACTGAAGATGGCAACGATGCCAAAGTAAAATACTTTAACTATGTCTATGGTGTGCCTGACTGTGCCACCACACAACAGAGAGCTATATTTGATTTAGGAAAATCTGAAGATACGTAAGTATTCTCAGAATACACCTTCGCTCATGTCATGAGGTACATTGATATTAGCAATATGTATATTAATATAAAACCCAGACCCAAACATATTATGGGGATCAATTTATGAGAGGGCTCCACCTCTGTAGACTTCAATGCCATGTATAAATTGATTGAACTCTGCAAACAAAATAACACCTGCATAAAATTCATTAGTTACCAACCAACATAATTTACTTTACAGGCTTAATTTATTAACTGATGGCCGCTTACGCCACATTATCAATCACCAACCCAGTGCAGATGCTAAAGAGGAACCAGTGATAAGCACGTTCAGTTTACATGACAGCATATCAATACCAGAAGAGAAAGAACCTTCATCGTACATACACAACCAAGCCAAATACTGCATGGACAAGGTGGGATGGATACAGTGGAATATTCTAGTGTCTTGTAGGATTTATAATAATACCACTTCAAGACAGTAACATCATTAATTTGGCACCAATTTAATCAATCTCTATTTATATGATTTTAGGGATGGGAAATGAATACAAAAAAATTCATCACTCCAAATCATACATTATTCAATCTACACATTACAGAAGATAACTTGATTGTCTTTCTTATAAAAGTATCAGAGTAACCACTACTTTAGAGTAGCTGTAAAAACACTACATTGAAGTCTTTATAATAGAATTTGGATTCATTTTAAATCTAGCATGTTACCCTGACATGTTGACCTAGTACATATACACATTCATTATCAATGAATGACATTAAAAAAACTTTCACATTCCACTTTGTTTGAGCTTGCTCCTATCTGAGTCATTAGGTGACTCAAGTTAATAATAAGATTATGCATAAAAAGAGTTAGAATGGAACTTCATTTCATGCTTATAGTTCTATGTAAATAATGGCATGCAGTTTTCATACCATTGTTCATTTAAATAAAATTTTAATCATTTATATCTAAACTAATATTCTATGGAGAAAAGATTTGATTTTTCTTATGTTTGTTTGTAATAAATAAACTCAAAAACTACTGGACCAAATTAAAAAAATCTTTTACCAGTAGAATGTTATATTACATAGGCTATAATTTATAAAGTTATCACGCGGGCGTAGCCACTGACGGAATAAGTTTAGAATATAGTTACAGTAACAAAATTAATTAAGAAGTTCTGTCTTGTAGTTCATACTTCATACTTAGATAATTTAATTTGTGGATTGTAAAATAGTAAAACTACAACAGAGTATTCTCAAAGTAATCCTATTATCATCATTCATTCTGGACTCCAACGTAATCCTATGTAATCATTAAACGTGTTAAACTTTTCCTCTCATTCTTGTAATGTTTACTTTCAGATATTAGTAACACAAAAAGACACACAAACAAAAAAACCGGCCAATATAACAGGCGCATATGCATTAGTATGTGTACCAGAGGTCAAAATTAATTGGAAAGACACCAATTTTCTCATGAAGAAGATCCTTAACCCTGTATTTCATGCTATTGCAATGATCTTGTTCTTACTGGTGGCCGTGATATACTTTGTGTTGCCTACCCTCCGAGACCTGGCTGGTAATATTATCACGACTATAAACGTGTGTCTGATTGTGAGCCAGGCTGCAGACTTAGTCAGAATATTCACAGAGTTCAGTAACCATGTCAGCTTCATGGTAACTGGTAAGTAGAGAGCCCAGCAATAAATGCATGACATACATAATGGTGCCGATTCCCTTGTTCACAAACTAAACTAAATTTAGTTCAGTGCATCTTTTTCTTTCTATTTCATTAAGAAAAGGACAGAAGATAAATTTTAGTTTAGTCCTGTCAAATTAATCAGCGCTTGACGTAAATTGACGTAATTTTAGTCTGCAAGTTTTTAATCACGTCTAAACTTGTATGGAGAGTGACAGACGCTGATTAATTTGACAGGACTAAACTAAAATTTATCTTCTGTCCTTTTCTTATTGAAATAGAAAGAAAAAGATGCACTGAACTTAAATTTAGTTTTGTTTGTGAACAAGGGAATCGGCACCATTGTTACGTACTACTTATTATTTAATTTGCGGTTGACATTTTTCTTTTGATTTTCAGATATCATCTTGTATATCAGTCTACTGGCAGCTTTCTTCTGGCTAAACAGTTTCGGTTTTTATGTATGGAAAACGTTCAAGTATGTATTTTACAAGTACGCATATTTTATTACTAATACAGTAGTTGTAGAAAGGGAAAATATTCCAAAGCAACAATATGACTATAATGGTGCCGATTCCCTTGTTCACAAACTAAACTAAATTTAAGTTCAGTGCATCTTTTTCTTTCTATTTCATTAAGAAAAGCACAGAAGATTTTAGTTTAGTCCTGTCAAATTAATCAGCGCCTGTCAGTCTCCATACAAGTTTAGACGTGATTAAAAACATGCCAAATAAAATTACCTCAACTTACGTCAGCGCTGATTAATTTGACAGGACTAAACTAAAATTTATCTTCTATCCTTTTCTTAATTAAATAGAAAGAAAAAGATGCACTGAACTTAAATTTAGTTTAGTTTGTGAACTAGGGAATCGGCACCATTGTGAAGGCTTATTTCATGCACTTTATAGTTTATATTTCTCTAATTCACTAACACTAACACCTTCACACTTATATGTAATGCATAATAAAAGCGCACAGTTTAATTTTTAACTCTCTTCACTGAGTCAGATGTTGAACGAGCATAAAACTGCTAATGCCATCCAATAAGGAATGATGAAATTCGGCAGAGGCATAAAAATATTCATTATTCATACTTAGTGCATGGCAGAGCCCGAAAATATTAAATAAAGTTGTTTTTTTTTATTCTAGAGACTAATTTGACATTTCGAGTTTGTTTTTTCAATTTGAAGTTTGACATTTGCACCTGTCAAATTTGTCTCTGGAATTAAAAACGAAAATGTATGTGTGGGGAAGCCTAGAACTGTCAGTAAACAAAGTGAATAAATTATGTTTTCAGATCCCGCAACGTGTTCCTCCGCGTGACGGACGTTCGCAAATACTGCTATTACTCGAGCGTCGTATGGTTCTGCGTCTTAATCATGGCCGGCATGGCAATATGCGCGCATTTCCTTCTAGATACCGGGACTAATCCGAACAGGAAAACAAGGATCCAGTTCTCTTCGTCAATCATCGTTGACGATGTTGAACAGGAGACTATCGGTAAGATGATTCATCAATATTTATTAGAACCTTACACCGAAATTTAAAAATGACGTCAGTGTCACAACGTTGTTTGTCCACCGCACCGTGAACGAGAACGTCAACGAAATGAGAGGACGACGCCGAAGTAGCGACAGTACACACGGCTACACATCAAGCTATACATTTCCAGTATAAGCTGACCTCGCATTGTACGGAAATCCTATACGATGCGAGATCAGCTTAAACTGGAAATGTATAGCTTGATGTGTAGCCCATTACAGTACATTTACTATAGCCGTTATTCTCTTTGACGTTCCCATTCACGGTGCGGTGCGGTGGACAAATAGTGATAGCGTCGTTTTAACGGTTACTTACAGAAAATCTCACACATGCTGTGGTGTAACTGAACCTCCTTGTTAATTGATTAAAACTTCCTATTGATTTCAAATGAGTACAAAAAAAAACTAGTTTGAACTAAACAAGTTGTCTTCTGTTCATTCCAGGATTGCTTGGTATTGCCATATTCTTCACCCCAGTTGCGTTCACCATAATTTTCAATGTGTTCTTTTATGTCACGACTTTAAAAATCATAAAGAGGATTAATATTTATGGACGAATTCATCATAAACTCAAGGGATGGTATGTATTACAACTAGGGATGTAAAACGGTAAAATTACCCTGGTATAATATGGTAAAAAATGTTTTTTTAAGTAAGTTATGGTAATTTTCGGTAAAAAAACGTATTAAACGTACTCATACAGTCATACCCACTAAAATACTACAAATATGGACGTGAGTACGTTTGTGTGTATCATGTGTATGTCACTACTTCACTATTAACGGATAAATGGATTTGAATGAAATTTGCCAGAGACATAAGCAGTATTAGAACTTAAAAAATAAAATCAGAAAACTGGGCTTGTGCGTACTAAAAAACCCTAAAACTTAATTTTCAAGATATGAATCACACCATGTTATGGATTATAATAATTTATCATCTATGTGCAGAGGCAGAGCACAGGACAGCACAATTTAAAATTTGAAACTTCATACGTCGCCGGTAATTTTACCGTAATTTACATAAATGACTGTAAAATACCCGTATTTTACCAGCGTTTTCCGTAAAATTACGTAATTTTGCAACCCTAACTACAACTATTACGCGTCTAATTTTAGATCGAACCCTGCCCACAATGTTTTAATCATAAATGTTGTTTTTTTTTCAGCTTTAATTTATTTCTACAACTATTCCTGATAATGACAACAGCATGGCTGTTTCTTTTGTTGTCATGGCTCAACATAGATGAATTACTTTACGCACACATATTCGTGAACCTACTCCAGGCAATTTTAATATTCTATGTGTGCATCGTACGACAGCCGCATGTAACGTTTTTGTTGCGTAAGAGTTGTTGTTATGCAGAACCAGTGCCTACGAGGGAGTGGGGCGACGAGATGACTCACATGAATGGAGGGAATTACTGACATACCAACGAATTTTAAATAGAATCTCATGTTAATGGATAGAGCCGATAAACACTAGCTTCCACACAAGTAGTGGCATGGTTGTATGAATATGACAAATGAAGCTATATGACACTATAGACATTAATTATAATGATATCATTAATTTTTAAATATTATACTCAAGTATCACTGTTATACATGTTCTGTGTACAAATGCGTGTGCCTTGTAAATGTGCCTCAAATTATGATTTAGAAACACCTACCTAGAACATAAGTTATTTCCTCTACTAGACTTTAATGCCACCCTTTAAATGTTATAGTAGTTTTGCCTAACTGTGATTGATATATTAATTATGTATTGGAACCGAGTGTCTTATTAATGATATAAAGATATTATAATGATCAGTATTTTACAGTGTATATTGGAGCAGATACTCTAAAGCCTTATTGGCATAAAGAGTGATGAACAAAATCATAAATAAGGAAGAGCTAAAAAAAAAAAAAAAAAATTGTTTCTGAACAATATTTGGGTTGATCTCTCGTCGTTAGGAATTTATTGCTCATAAAAGATACTTAAAATTATTTTAGAAATTAAAAAAAGGTTACTAAATTAATGTTTAACAAAAAATACTAACAAATAACAAATGATATGATTGTAACATGAGAGATACTATAGATTACCATCGGTCGACATTAAAACAATGAGTGTACTATGAATACGAGGCTTTGATGTATGCTATCTAGTTAATAAAAAAAAGCATTATGTCCGTCCTTTTTCTGTATTCGCAGCTATAGGTGGTTAGTGAATTTATATAAATATGTATTGTATACACTGCTCTCTTGCACTAACAAATATAAGAATAATTGTCATTTAATATGTTTAATATTTTAACTTGGACTTTCAGTTATGTCGAAACTATAATGACGAAATGCATTTATGATTACTTTTTTAAAATCATTTTGAATTTAATTTAATAAACGCAGCTAAGAACATAAAGTGGTTTTGTTTATTCCCTTTGATAAGTAGTCGAAGAATGACAAATAAACAATTATGATTTCAAGCAATCAGAGCCCTGATAGTCTGTTAACAGAATTTCAATTACCTATTGTTCTAATTGTGAATAAGTTGTATAATAATTTGATCCCCAATTCCGAGTTTCATATTGTGTCGATGACATCATTCACATCTGGCCCTCGAATTGAACGAAAAATTTACTAAGCATCTATACATATTATAAATTAAAGTCACTTTTCGCTTTGTCTGTATGTCCGCGTTATTCTTCTAAACCTCGCAACAAATTTTAACGAGATTTTCATCATCGTTTAGAGAATTTATACCGAAAGGTTTATGTGTATAATACGTTACTATTAAAGTTACATATAATTAAGAAATCTCGATGTTATGTCAAGTCGTAAAACCCGTGCGAAGCAGGAGCGGGTCGCTAGTTCTATAAAAAGCTTTAATAATTTCAATGTACCGGTCTTGACAAGTTAGAAAATGTAATCATAGTATCTATTTCTAATTGATTTATTTTAATGGAATTACAGAGAAAAATTAAATTATCTCTGGACTTCGACGGAATCAATTATGCTAAATGGCATGACACCTTGTATTAATGTACCATGTCCTTATCCAAAAACGCAATTCTTTTAAACAAATTACAATGATTATCATTGTTACACATGGAATAGTATGAAAAAGGGGACAGTATTCAAATACACATTTAAATGTTTTTTTTTTTTAAAGATTATAGCTTTTCATAGTTCCATGTGTGCGACGCCATGCTAAATCTATCACTTACCTGTGAAAACAGCTGTCCCTCGGGCCTGAGCGTAAGTGCTGCCATCTGGCAGCGCACGACAAGGTGACTGTCGTCCATTACGGTGTTGAAGAACCGCCGCGTCGGCAGCAGAGCCTCCAAGTCTATCATTAGCTCCAGGAATCTCTCACAGTACCTGTAAAGTTATATTTTTATTAGATAGAAATAAAAAACTTATGTCAGGTTTAAGAGCGTTTATTCTGAAAGTTGGCAACGTCGCAAATAGATGTCAAATATTTCGCTGTTTTGATTAATTTGGCAATATTACTGTATGGAAATACGAAATGTGGCTAACTAGCGAACTAGAATATTAATAATGAATTCCAATTATAGCACTGAATTTGATGCTATAATCGTTTTAGGTGTAAAAAAGGCATTTGGAGAGTTTCCAAAAGCTTTTTTTACATCTAAAACGAAATATTCAGTGTTAAGATATTAATTATTCCATTTCATAATCAATATTTTAGTTCGCTAGTCAGCCACATTTCATATTTCCATACTGTAATAATGCCAAATTAATTCAAAACAGGTAAATATTTGACAGCTATTTGCGACGTTGCCAACTTTTAAGATAAACGCTCATAACATAACATCACGCCTTATTTCCCAGAGGTGTACATTTCGCCAGTTATGTTTAAGTCCCATGTAATAGGGGGCGAGCCTATTGCCACCATTGGGCACAAATTCCAGACTCTGGGCTGCTACTGAGAAGTTCCAGATGAAAAAGCCAATAACACTTTTCCCGACCCGGGAATCGAACCCAGGACCTCATGCTCAGCAGTAGCGCTTGCGACCACTAGACCAACGAGGCAGTCACGAGCGAAAATTAACACAAAAAATTCAGAAAATTGTCAGGCGCCCGTAAACGCCGCGAAATTAAAATTTTAGCAGTAACATATTAATCAAATTCAACAGGGGCGCCAAAACTGTTGTAAAAAAGAAAAAAATAGAAAGATTATAAATGTGCTGCGCGTCTCATTTATTAAAAGTTACTGTCAAGCACTTGTCTGCTACGCTTGAATTTGTCACCCCCTGAAGTTGGCGCCCGGGGCACGGGCCCCGGCTTACTAGATCCGTCGATAAAAAACGTCGCTTCGTCCAGTAGCCTGACGGCGCCTACCTTACGTTTGCCGATTATAACGTGTTCTAAAATTATATTGTAATGTGCTTATTGCCCACTTATTCTCTCTAAAATGACAAAGGTAGAAAGAAGTTATACCTACTAATAAAATAATGATAAATAAAATAGGATCTTACCTCACAGCATGTGAATCTACGTCCCCAGTCTCTGGTATACTCTCCAAAATCCGCATAAATTTGATCATCAGCCTCTGCAGGTACAGTCGCTCCCAGCTTAGCTTCTCAAGCAGTTCTGGTTTATCCTTCTTCTGAATGGCACGCCAGTACTTCCGCCATTTTGGAACTGTTTTGAATTCTTGGTTTCTGCGACCTAATAACAATAATTATACTCCATAGGTTTAGGTAGTTAAAAAAAGGTAAACAAAAAATACCACGTGACGAGACAGCTGTCAAGTAACCGACTAAACGTAATACCTGTCACTTCAGTTGTTATGCTACGTCACAGTTGAACTCTTCAATTTAGCAACGTTACATTTCGTTGACGTTTAGAAATTGGGCTCTTTACAATAGACAGATTACAAAATATTATAAATCAGACAAAAAAAATTGTGCTCAAGCAGTTACATCTACGAAAAGTAGTGAAGAATAAACGATAAAGTTTAACATACATTAATAAAAGAGGAAACTATAGATAAACACTAAAATAAATTTAATTTGGTTTTATTGTTTTTTTAACAAGAAAGTATCATCTATAAAAACCCTTTTTACGATTTGTTTACCTTTTTTTAACTACCTAAACCTATGGAGTATAGTGTTTTTTTTTTTTTCATTCATTTTAGATCGAACATAGTAAAATTACATTTCGACGCCTCATTGAGATATTTTTAGGCTTCCAATGTACAGGTTATGAAGAAGTCCACTATTTGCCATTTAGTGAACTGTAGCGTCGCAAATCGTAACCGACAATTAATTTCAGGAACTACAATAAAAAGCGCATGAGAGAGAAAGTTATATCAACTCCATAGGTTTAGGTAGTTAAATAATGGTAAACAAAAAAAACCGGCCAAGTGCGTATCGGACTCGCGCATCGAGGGTTCCGTACAAACCGCGTTCATAAGGAAAGGAGTAGTAAGTTTAAAATTATTAAAAATATTTTTATTATATTATGATGTAACTAAAAATTTATGTTTTTCACAATTTTTCCTTTATCTGTACTATAAGACGGTTGTACCAAATTTCAAGATTCTGAGTTCACGGGAAGTACCCTGTATGTAGGTTTTGATTCCCATGCGAGTGTTGAAAATTTGCAGCATAAACGGTTGTATCTTTTGATTGCGTTGGCTTAGAATATTGTAAAAATCTAAAATAAATTTAATTTGGTTTTATCGTATTCTTAAAGAAGAAACCTTTTGCGATTTGTTTACCTTTATTGAACCTAGACCGGATTTCAGAAATTCTAACTACTGACTACCCATACTTACTATGCAATCGTATATTACTGTAGATCCTATAACCGAGGTTTGACGTGTTCTCCAAAGCACAGGCAAAGTAAACATCGAGACTTCGCTCTCACATACAGTGTGATTCTTTATAATGTGCACATATCGAAATGAGGGACTCTATGCTTAATTTTAGTGACAGAAAAAATATTTTAAATATCTAAATATTTTTTTATGTTTTTTATGGTTTTTTTTTTCACAAAACGGTGTAACTTTTAAACTAAATCATCTATCGCGATGAAACAAACTCCATAATGATCGGAATTAGGCGTCCTTATTACTTCCAACTTCTACTGAAAATTGAAAATAAACATGTTTTTTTTTAGCAAAAATCTGTATTTTTTTCATAATTTTTTACAATAATTGTAAAATTTATCAATATGATGCCAAAGAGAAATATATTTTTTTTAATATACTTTAAAAAATCATTTTTTTCGTCGCTAAAATTAAGCATAGATTTCATCATTTCGATATGTGCACATTATAAAGAATCACAACGTATAAATTAACTCACGCAGTAGCCAGGCCTTCAGCCTTTCAGAACCACCTACTTATCTCTTAAGAATACATACCTTCCTGCAAGCTGATCCACATACTAAGCGACACAAGCCGCTTGACCTGGTCTCTACACAACTGCACCTCCATGCTGCCGAAGCAATGGTTCAGGAACAGAAGCAGAGCCGTCTGCTCACGCATGTTGCTTCTCGAACGATCATCCTCTACGCTCGCGCGGAGAACTTGCTCGAAGAACGCTGGGAAGTGGTCCGGTTTCTTCAGGAATGCCTGGAGCAGGGAAAGGTTTATTTTATTGAAATGCGGTCAAGTACAGTACGCGGGTGTTACATTACAGCCGCAACAGGCCGCAGTGCAACTTATTTTCATACAAAACCGGTCAAGAGCGAGTCGAACTCGCGCACCGAGGGTTTCGTATAAAAATATTTAAATTATTAACCGACTTCCAAAAAGGAGGAGGTTATATGTTCGTCGCGTATGTTTTTTTTTTTTCTTTTTTTTTAATGTATGTCCACCGATTTCTCCGTCAATTGTGGACCGATTTTGAAAATTCTTTTTTTGATTGAAAGGGTGTGCTCTCGAATTGGTCCCATATAAATTTTATTAATTTTGCTTGAATAGTTTTTGAGTTAGCTACAAAATACGTATTTTTTTCCACTTAGTATGTAGATGATATGATAAGTTTCTGTCACTGGTAGCAGATAGTGGTATTCGAATGTGTGTGGGGTAGGTACCACAACTAAAAAGTGAAAAATAAAAACTTTTTACAAAAAAAAACAACCGACCTCCAAAAAAAAACACTACAAAGTGAAAAATAACTTTAATTTCGGAAATCGGTGGCAAAATACGAAAATACAAAACTCAAGACACCGACTTCCGAAATTAAAGTTATTTTTCACTTTGTAGTGTTTTTTTTTGGAGGTCGGTTGTTTTTTTTTTGTAAAAAGTTTTAAAAAATATTTTTACTGTATGATGTAACATTTACACTTTTCGCTATTTTTCCTTTATCTGTGCTATAAGATGTTGCTTTGTACCAAATTTCAAGATTCTGAGTTCACGGGAAGTACCCTGTAGGTTTTGATTCCCTTGCGAATGTCGAAAATTTGCAGCATAAACGGCTGTATCTTTTGATTGCATTGGCTTAGAAGTTTGATTTTTTCACAGCTCCAAGGAACAGTAGACCTGAGTATTTGATATGAATTTCAGCTTGATACCTCCACGCGTTCCTGAGAAAAAGGGTCTAGACAGACAGACGGACAACAAAGTGATCCTATAAGGGTTCCGTTTTTTTCCTATTGAGGTACGGAACCCTAAAAAGTGCGGTGCGGTGCTTTCGTACATAGAAAATGTAAGAAAGTAATGAAGGAGGATTTTTGCAATGTGTTGCGTTGCGGCGCGGCCCGCCCCTATCTGCGTTAATTTTTAACAGCCGGGTTATAGTTTGACTGAAACCGCTGTACCGTGCCTTAGGTAAGTGCGCGACGAGATGGGGGGACCCGCCTCGCCGCGCTTTCCGGCAATTTTGGTCAAACTATAACAGTTTTCAAAATGTTCAGTTGTGTAAAGCATCGTTTCTGTCACTCATGTGACAGTCCCTCTTCCAAAACTCATAATCAGCCTATAATGTTCCCACTGCTGGGACACAGGCCTCCTTTCGGTAAGAGGGAATGGGCCATAATCTACCACGCGGGCCTAGTGCGGGTTGGTAGATGTCACAAGTCTTCAAATTTTTGGTTTCCTTCACCGTTTTTGAGAGCAGTAGTGATGAAATAATTTATACAAAGTAAAGCGCCTGTCTGGGATTCGAACCTACGACCAATAAACTCGTAAGTCGCGGCCGTTACCACTTGGCCACCACTGCTCTCCAAAACTCGATGTGTCATAATGCCTAGAACAGAAATTCTTTCATTTCGTTTGTAATATTTAGAAAGCCTGAATATGCCAAAATTTAAGAGACCTGTCTATACAGATGCAGTACCTAAATTATGTAGTATGAATCGATGGATTGAATGATACTGCTATCTTGCGGCAGTAAATACTTCGGCGTGCTTATATCGCGATACGGTACCTACTAGTAGTCGAGAGCGAAGCACAAGCCCTCCTAGCTCAGGGGCCAAAACCATACTAACATATAAGTTTTGTCAAACAAATATTTTGCTACAATTTCATACAAAATTATGCAGCCTTATACCAAATAGCTTGGATACTATGTCGAAATATCTCACCTGCCAAGCAGGCACTCGTTCGCGGAACTTCTCGTTGATCATGACGATGATGGACATCATGTGCGCCTGCGACGCTTCGCCCGCCGTGTAGTGCGGCCACAAGTAGTTCTCCAGGTACTGCGAGAACTCCAGCATCATGATACGACGTACTGAGAAACTGGAAATGTTGGGGAAAGCATTTTAATGTTGGTACTGTTCCAGGTTAGTAAAAAAAAAAACATAATGATGGGGATAATGGAAAAATATTCGCAAAGTATAATGCAATAGAGGTTTCAATAAAAATGATTTTGTTTTTTTAGTTCATCGTCATCCACACCCATTGCTAGGCCTCTCAGGCCTCTCTTTTTTATCTTCATAATAATATTAATACTAAACCAATATTTCATAACGCTATTGTTCATTATGGGTAGGAAGAAATTCAAACTTTTATAAAATTTCTAAACCTCATCCCCAGATTGAAAAAAAAAAGATTATTCTATCAAAAGAAATACCGTTTATAATTAATACATCAACTTAAGTTTCTGTAATAACTACTAACAAGTGTTCTACTACAAACTATTTGCACTAACCATGGTCATTCCATATCACTATAAAACTTCTTGAAACATAAAACTTTAATAATAAATAATTTTATCTTAATTTACATTTATCAACTATAAATATTAAAATAATGATATTATTTTAAACTAGTTTCACACAAAATAATAAAATATGGAAACACTGCACCATTCTCAAAAAATTACTGGTGTTTTGCAAAAAAAAAATAGGTCATCGCACCCACTCTATAAGGCTGTTGACCCCTAAACTGTTCATTTGTTTAAATCAGTTAGGCTCAGAAGCAAGTTGTGTTTGCATAACTTATTGTTATTGTGTAATTTCAAGTATTTTAAGTTACTTACTGGGATCCAAGTATTTCTGCTTGGTAGATTGACTCCACAATTGAAGCATCATAAGGTAGGTGGCTCTCCTTAGTTTGTGGCGACCAGTACTGGTTAGCAAGCTGTGGACAATGCAACCATGTTGATTTGTTAAACAATTCCATGTGGATAGTTGTATAGATTTGCTTTAATGGGTCTTATTCATAATGTAATACCAGTAGGCTCATTGTAAATTAAAATTATGTATGAACATGACTGCCTAGATGTTATTATACATTTTAAATGAATTTTATGTTGGATTTGCACTAGATCAGATGGTCTTAACAATGCTGGTCAAGAGTTGTTTAGGCTCTAGATTTGATAACATTACATAACAAATTATACATACTTCTTCGTTTGGTTCAGAGACATGCACATTGATATACCTAACACCACACTGCCCACCTAATACTTTTACGTGGAACTACTTAATTTGTATACCTAAGTATCAATAATAATATCCCCATAATGCACACCATGTGAAATTTATTTTTACGTATCAAAAGTACCACATCATAAAATCACCACGACCTAGGTACTATTACAGAATGTAAATCTGTACCTACTAAAAGTGTTTGTCATCTCCTTAACATTATTGTTACAATGTTCCTTAAGGCTGCTGCAGACACGAAACCAGCGGCAAGGAGCGGTAGCCAAGTGGCGACGGAACAATTTTGTACTATTTCCTTCGCCCCGCTCGGCCACCGCTCCTCGCCCCTCTTTTGATGCCCGCAGCCTAACAATTGTTACGCTCGGAAGTAGCGCGTGACATCTACTGGGTGTAAGATTTGATTGTGTAAGAAATTGTTTTTTTTTTTTGTTAGGAAATAGTCGTGAGGAAAGTTTCGAGTATGAATGTGGATGGCTATAAAGTAGGGGAAGACTAAAGAAACGATGGATGGACTGTGTGAAAGATGATATGGGTAGAAAGGGGGTGACTCCCGAGATGATGCCTATAGAAGAAAAAGACGTGTTGTGCCAACCCCAAATAAATTGGGACAAGGGGAGGAGAATGATGAAATAGTCCACAGCAGTATAAAGTGTGGAACGTAATAATTGAATTTGAATGAAATGGCAAGTAACTACACCTACAACCTATTGCAATCAGTAGATTGTAGGTACCATCAGGGTAACGCATATCTAACCAATTTGAAAACAAAATCCCGTGCACACAACCCTTTTTTCGTAGGTAAGCATTACTATAGCAGCTGAACACTTCAAGTAAGAATACTCCTTACAGTGTAAAGATTGGTGTTTCTTCAATAGTACATACAAAAATCAACACCTCAGTCTCATCCTTAATGGTTACAATAGGTTGTAAGTTTATAATAACAGACTACTTTTCAACATATTTTAAAAACTTGAATTTTCAATAGCAGGTTTGTGAATAAGGTCTAGCTTCAACTTTCTGACTAACTGACCGATTCTTTGACAGTTCAAAAGTGCCTATAAATGGTTTAATTGAAATAAATGCTTTGAGTTTGAGTTTTGAAAGGCTGCTACATGCTCTACATATAAGTAAAATAAAAATGAATACCTGCAAATCATGTTGCAGGCACAAATCAATATACTTTATTCAGTTTCTTCTCAGAAACAATAATTATAGTATTTATTTTGTTTATTTTTATGCCAAAGTAGAAAGGCAACTGGTTTAGTATTGACCTGTTATGTCAACAATATAACTTTTGGAGAAAAAAAAAACAGTTTAAATAATTTGAGCCAACTAGAACCATTATGAACACAAAGGTGCTCAACCTGAAGGTTGTTAGTCTTTTCTATGCAATCTACTTAGTTTTTTTAGTGGGGATGGGAAGACCCACTACATTACAACTGTGGGAGCAGGGCCGGATTTAAAGGTGTGGAGGCCCTGGGGCAACCAAGAAGAAAAGAAATTCAATCATTTATACTAAAAATATACAAAAGTAAAAACGATAAATGTTAGGCAAATGGAATTTTGCGAGCGAAATCCACTTCTCGGAGTAAATCACTTTCAATATGTAGTATGGATAACTTTAGTAGATGGTTATGTGTCATTTTGGTCCGAAGTCTATTTTATAATTTTAATTTTCGAAAATTTGCATCCTCCAGTGCAGTTCAACACCTTCAGTACATTCTCAACGTAATTTCAACATTTGGAAATGTAGCCCAGAAATTTTGGTTTTTGTTTATTTGGTAGTAGAAGATCTCCTTAGATTGATCTTTATGATAATCGTTTTTATACAAAACAATCAATTTAGCGAATTGGACCAACTGAACTTCTTTTTTAATTCTAAAAATATAAAATTGTGGAGGCCCAGGGCCTTGGCCTCTGTTGCCTTGCCTTAAATCCGGCCCTGGTGGGAGGTTCAAAGAAGTGTTTTGTTTATGGCTCGCATAACTTTGTCAATGATAATAATAATGGAATGCACAAAAGTTGACTACCTCTCTCTAGAGTAACCATTTTAAAAAAATACTAACATGGAAACTTGTCCCTTCACCCATATGAAAAATGAAATCATTTCAATGTCACAATTTTTAAGTTTGTTACTTTTATTTATGACAAGAAAAGTTTAAATTGCAGGAGCTAAAACAGAAAATAATGAAGAAGAAAATATAAGCTAGTAAAGTTAGTTTGTTAAGTTAGTTTGTTGGTTATAAAGTGCCGAAATAATAAAGAGGTTGTAAATAATATTTAACAAAAAATGGCCGATATAAAATGGGTGTCACAGGGGGCGACTTGTTATGCGGTCCCTAGTAAGAATTCGGTCCGCCTGAGTTCTAATATCTTCGGTAGTTTATGTTCGTTTTACCACATTATTCTTACTAAAATCTAAGAAATAACATTTTTATACAATTTCTGTAACATTACCCATTCGTAGAAATAGGTACAGAGAGGTTTAACACAAATAAAGAGCATTTATCGGGTGCTTTTCTTTTGTTATTATCCAATGTTATGAAATGGATAACCTAACTTACCTGAGTTATTCGATCAGCATTGATTTGAGAAAGAGTCGGTAGCGGTATTTTAGGTTTATCAGAAGGTGGTGCGGCGTCTGCTTTCATTTTGATCACAGTTTTATCCTTCAAAAGTTTTTTTTGGAAATATATTGTGTGCACTTCGCGTCTGTAAACAAAATATACCGAATCAACTGAACGGATGAGCCGATCAGCCGAAATCACCAGTGTTGTCAGATGTGGCGCGCTCCAAGTCGCCAAAATTTTTGGCCCAAGTTGCGTAAACTCACCAAAACTATTACTCTTCTGTATAGTAGCCTAAGTTCGCCAAATTATAAGTCTAATAACTTTTTGTAAATTAAACAACTATATTATGTAATTATTCTTATTTCGCATAAGAATAATTACATAATATAGTTGTTAATTTTAAATGGAAAAAATGCCTCAAATATAAATGAACCACTTTAACTACTTATTTCTAAACCCCGTTTTTTTTTCCCAATCGTCCAAGTAGTATTTGTTATATTTTCCATATTTTCCCATTTTGATACCACAAGATTTACAACCTAACAACCATACACTCAAATCACAAGTAAATCCTCTCAATGTACAGACGCCAGCACATCAAGCTACCCGAAACTGTCAAATTTTCCCAATCAACTTTGAACCTTAGGCTTCAGCGATAAAGTTCTATTAAATAAATTTGACAGATTGTAGTTGCTTGATGTGCTGGCGTCTGTACAGTACCCTAATTGCGTAATACACGATCAATCACAATCTGTTTCGATTTGAAACAATTTGGACGATTCTAAATCCATTGCTTCATAAGTTGGAAAAAAAATCTGCTCAACAACGTAAATAACGCAATGAATGTTGTTGAACTGTCAAAATGAAACAAATTAGTCATAATCGTTTACGAAAATAAGTTACGCAGTTAGGGTACGGTCGACATAAAAGAGATTGACGCGGTGACATTTGGAACTAAATATTTTACAAGACAAATCAATATCAACTTTATTTTGTTCGGTTTCGAACATTCTTTGACATTTCTCTAGTTTCTCTCTCTGATTGCTTTTAAAAAGGCTGGTGTTCCGTTAAATGCATTTTTAGTAGGTACCGGACATTTTCATCGTTCCTCAGATAATATGGATGAAGCCTAAAATCGCCTTATTTTTTGCTGAGATAGCCCATTGACGACCAGTCAGTAATCGTGAACATACATTGGGCGCCCCAACACCCTTCCAAGTAGCCTAAATGGCGACAAGTCGCCTAATCTGGCACCACTGGACGTCACCGAAATGACATCTTGACATGACAGCCGGTCAGGATGACAATGTCTAAAATTGACTTATTGAGCAAAGGGCTGCCGTAGCTAAAAATAATTACGTTCCGTTTGAAGAATGAGTCTGCAATAACAATAATGTACAGAATTTAGGAAAACGTGAAGAAGTAAACAAAAATACATACATCAGCATAATGATCAGTATACTATTTCTTGAAATTATAACACACATAATATGTATAACCTGTAGATTGTGAAGTAACTAAAGCCCAGGGTCAAGATAAATAGATATTGAAACACTAGGTACATTAGACAGGCGTCTGACTTGTGAATTCCTTTGATAGTTAGGCTTTCCGAAAAGCAATTATTTTATTGTCATCTGATAACAATTCTACAACTAGGTACAGACGCCAACACATGAAGCTACCCGAAACTGTCAAATTTTCCCAATCAACTTTAAACCTTAACATTCAGCGATAAAGTTGAATCTATTAAATAAATTTAATAGATTGTAGTAGCCTGATGTGCTGGCGTCTGTACATGACTGTAATTGTTTCAGCCTAAAACATGATGTTTGATCCACCCGATTACCCATACAAAGAACTATCAGAAACTTATGATCCAGACGACTTACTTTTCACCAACGATCCTGCTGAGTCCAATGAAACCCTAAATAATGTTAATAAAAATCCACCAGACGTTACTGCAATAATGAATACTGTGGAAAGTCAAATATCTTTCCATTCAAACGATTCCGGAAGATTTTTCAATGTAGAAAATTCTTCTTTCTTCCAAGAAAATTCAAACGTGGAACAAAACACGGAACTGTACATTATACAATCAGACAACTTATTTAACTATGAACCAACTCTGCTCGATGAAAATACTGTTAATCAATTCTTATTGCCTCTTCAGGACTCTTCAGGAAAACCGAAGGTTTTATTCAAATAACATTTTTGTAGACGATGTTGATGTAGCTAGAAAGAAGTCCTAGATTTGATTGAAACATTCTTAATTCATATTCATCTAATTCTTTATTCAAAGATTCACAAAGCAAAGGTAGTCGAATTCCAGTTACAACATTATTGTTCGTTTCCAGATTAGTGAAAGCACCGGTCCGGATTTGCTGGCACTGCATTCTTGTGTAATATGTCATGAGATATTTACGACCGAAGCTGATCTTCTTGACCACACTATATCGCTTCACACTTCCGATAATTCCATAGACCAGCATCAAAGCACATTACTACCCACCGAAACACGGAATGTACCAGGTATGTCTTTTTTCTGTAGGTATCTATCTACCACATTAACCACTTTTTTTTTGGAAAGACGTTCTTCTTCCTGACCTACCTAAGGAAATCGAATACAAAATTGAGGGTCATGGATTCTCGAGACCTTGCCTGCTGCAAACAACTTACCAAGTTGTAAGCCTAATTGCCAAAAATTTCTAGCATCTGCTTGAAAACTGATTTATCAAAATAACCAGTCCACGGGTAAGTATATCTTATGGTGTTCCAATGTTCCTATTCGGTATTCAAATGGCACCTATCGTATAGCCCCAAGTTTGGCCGAAAGTTTAAAGATTTTTTTCTTTTTCAGAACCAGCTCACAGTAATGAAAACTTCGAGACCGAGTGGCTCGTGTGCCGATTGTGCGAGCGTGTGCTATCGACCGCTCTGGAAGTTGAACCTACGGGTAAAGTCAACAGGGATTATATTACATATTGTTTTATATTTTAATAATAAAGGATTTACGTAGGTTTCTAAAAATAGAAGGTCATTGTGCCCGTACTTGTCTTTATTGCGATATCAGCTTGGTTCCGCAAACAACGAGGTCTAAGTATATATAAGATGGGTTAAGATGACCAGATACTTCACTATCTCCATTACTTTTACTTTACTTTTTCAACTAGGTACCTCATTGTTAATATCGCAAGCAGTGGCATAACTTCAGATTAGAGGCCCTGGTGCAAACTGGAAGTTCACTGTCAGGTCACCCGCCCCCAGCGTGTTTTTTTTTTTTTCAAACTCCATTTGTCTTTGTTGTTTTCTTAGGATAAAATTAATAATTAAATTTAATTTAATTATTAATTTTAACCCGCCTCTGTTAAGTTACGCTGGTTTCACAGCTGTCCGGGAGACCCGTGCGGGCCGCCCGTACGGGCACCCGGAACGGAGACACACGTGAGGCGCTTGAACATTGTTTCACAGCGACGCGGATTGGTCCGTACGCGACCCGCTTCGAGTAGAGCCTGTACAACGCTAGCAACCGTATCGTACTTCCCTCGTTTCAGAGCACTGCGGGAGCTACCCGTACGAGTCTCCCATGTGCGGGCGGTCCGTGCGGGTATCTGCTGGTATAGCTGTGTAACAGCCTTAAATTTTCTTTCTTAGACAAATAGAAGTTACTTTCTCGCTTTATGCAGAACAGTTTAAGAATTAAGGTAACCTAGGGTGTAAGAGCGAGCGAAGCGAGGGCGAAAATTTTAGGACTCGGATTGGTTAGATTTTCTTTTGACAGTTCAGGGCCCATGCCTTATTGGATCACGGCGACCTCTTCTTCTTAGCTTTACACATTATTCTAAAACCCTTTCGCCGACTGAGGCCCTAAGCTGTGGCCTTATTGACATAGTAGACCTCCCGGCTCGGACAGTGAGGGGCCCCCAAACACCTCTGGCCCTGGTGCCCAGCACCACTTTGCACCTTAGTAGCTACGCCACTGTTCGCAAACCTTTCTGCTCAGCATGGGGTCCTGGCATCGATCGTCAGGTCGGAAGCTATTAAATATTTGGAGTTTTTCATCCAGCCCGGAGTCTGGATCTGTGTCCGGTTGGTGGCAAAAGGTTCGCCCCCTTAAACACTACTGTGAAATGTGGATGTTCTATGCACCTCTACCATTTCAACAAAGCTTGAATGCATAATGTTGTCATATTTAATGTATTTTTTTAATTTTTTTTTCAGAACAACTGTGTTGCATCGCCACCGATGGCAAGGGCAGTGTCATTTCTCGAAAACTGTACACTATGTATGTCTGCGACTTCTGTAGCGGACTGTTTGCCGATGGTGATGCCCTGGACAAACACCGGCTGACATGCTTCATTGAGGACCAAAATAATTATTATGAGGATCAAAACGTATGTCAAACTAATAATCTTAACTCATCCCTAGGTAACCTAGAATAGCATAATAAATTCTGATTAAGGTAACGACGAGTCATACGTATTATCCAGAAGCTTTATCAACATTGAAAAAACATCGTATTGTTTTCACAGGATAGCTGCATCTCAGATGCGAATATATCTCAAGGGCCCGAAGTCTGTTATGCCTGTGACATATGTGGGAAGCAGTATGCATCCACTGAGGAGTTGAAGGTCCATTCCTTGGAGTGCCAAAGACCTCCGCCCCCTAGAAACACTCGGCGGACGTACACAAACAGCGGTAACAGCAAAATGTGGAACTGTGGCTCTTGCAACCAACTATTCGCTACAGCCAGGTAATAGTTAAAAGTGGTGTGGACCGTATATTTTTTTTTAAATCATACGTTACTTATCTATTCATGTTCAACTGAATACCTACTGCTCTCAAATTTGTAACAAAGGATCCTCTCTAACTTTGTTTCCGTTCGGCAGATGGCGCTAGTAGGCGCATATCTTTAACAAAATTCTCAAATATTGTTTTTGAATAGTTGGAAGTGTTTTGAAAATTAATTACCAAATTTGACCTGTCTACTAACGTAAATACATTTAACTGGTTTAACCCTCGATTAACCACTTCCTATTATTGGTTTGATATTGTTGACAGCTATACACACAGGAGTCACTGTTTTATCCTAACCTACCTAATCATGCTGCTATCCTACTGAGGGTAGGCAGAAACTAAAGAACGCCTCCCTTTTCTTCGTTTACGTTCATAAATCTTTGTTGCTATACTTTATGTTCCTACTTAAAAACGTATGTTTCCCAGGGAACTATACCGCCACAAACGGGGAGAGGACAGACCCCCGGGCGTTCCGCTGATGGCCTACGTGTGCGAGGAATGCGACAAAGTGCTGGGCAGCATGTGCGCATTGCACACGCACAAGAAAATGCACAAAGTTACTAAGCCTGTACGTTACACAACCAACCAGCTCGCTTTATTTCATTACGAACTTACCTATATTGTTGTTGATGACATGGACTTTAGTATTCATTTTTGATATTGCTCACTGAAAATAGCTGTGCTTGTTGTTGTGCATTATAGTTGTATTTTGGCACCATTGCTTAATTGCTTACCAAAAATGTTCTTGACCAAAAACAAACCCACTTGCTTCTTTCTGCTCTGTTTTAATATGACTTAATTAATTCTACTTTTTAACCGACTTCCAAAAGGAGGAGGTTCTCAATTCGACTGTTTGTTTTTTTTTGTATGTTTGTTACGCGATTACTCCGTCAATTATGAATTGATTTTGATGATTCTTTTTTTGTTTGGTAGATCATACTTCAGAGATGGTCCCATATAAATTTTATTAACTTTACTTGGATAGTTTTTGAGTTAGCTTCAATAATACGTATTTTTACCTCACTTAGTATGTGGATGATATTATGATAACTTCCTGTCACTGTTATTTACATAGCAGGTAGTGGTATTCGAATTTGTGTGGGGTAGGTATCACAACTAAAAAGTGAAAAATAAAAACTTTTTACAAAAAAAAACAACCGACCTCCAAAAAAACACTACAAAGTGAAAAATAACTTTACAATTGAAACAAATTACTACAGTTATCGTTTACGAAAATAAGTTAGGTACGCAATTAGGATACAGGACTTTTACTTAACATAAGCGTTTTATCTTTAGCTTTTGCTTTATGTAACCAATCTCTTCCCAAAACGTCTTAGATAAAAGTTGTTGGTATAAACTTCTTCAGTAGGCACCATTGCCATTGCTACTAAAGGTTAGGAATATTGTTAATCAAAAAGCCCACGCACAAGGTAAAAGTCAAATGAGTGAAATGTGTCACTAATGTGATTAGATTGAGTAGTGTGCACCTACAGTGGTACGTGTAGGCGAAGAACTGGAGAGTTCTCAAGCAAATAATACTTAAATACTTACAAAATAGACTTAAGGACAGGCAGTTCAAAGACGTGGAAATTCCACGCAAACTCCGCCCCCATGCACCCCACCACTCCACTATATGCTAAACGCTAACACATCAGTAATAAAATTGAATATCGCGTGCGCTCTTTGGTCATGTTCAAGCACGGAACTACATGTCATAAGTCTCAATTCTTATTTCGTTTATAACTAAAGTAATAATTGATCTAGAGAAAAAATATCTTATACTTGAATAATAAACTATATTTCCTTACTGTCAATAATTATTTTAGACATAAAAGCCGAGGAATCTTGTTTTTGTTTCAAAAAATCTTTAAAAAAGACATGATTTTCGAATAAAAAATGGATCGAGCGAAAATGTTCCAATTAAGTAACTGTCTTATATTTGGAAAGAAAGAGACTCAATAAATCATATACTAAAGTTCCATTTTGATTGTATGCGTGACTTTTTCAGAATATTAATGCAAATTAACATACAATTTAGAGAGCCTCGGTGTGCTGCAGGTATTCCTCTGCCCAATCCTTCGGGTAAACATGGCGTGATGTTATGTTATGTTAAGTTACATTTAAAACCTAATAGAATGGTTTACGTAGATACCAGCACGCGTAGCATGACCACCTTAGAAACGAGTTTTGTCGACGGAAGAATAGACAAAATGACAGATTGTGATTGTTTATCTGTCATTTTGTCTATTCTTCCGTCGATAAAACTCGTTTCTACGGTGGTCATGCTACGCGTGCAGAATGAATTGCTGAATCTGAATCGTCTAAGAAAAGGCGCCGTGTCGTGCTGTCTCATTCACTATTGCGTTAAGGGACATAACATTATCGTCACGCCCTTAGAGTTTCTTAGAAGGGGTCCCCTGTACTAAACGTAGGTGTTTCTTTTCTACATGTTATTCGAGGAATATGAAAACTTTTTCTCATTTCTTTTAATCAGAAAAAATAAGGAGGCGTGGTGATTTTTAGGGTTCCGTACCCAAAGGGTAAAAACGGGACCCTATTACTAAGACTTCGCTGTCTGTCCGTCCGTCTGTCTGTCACCAGGCTGTATTTCAAGAACCGTGATAGCAGACAGTTGGATTTTTCACAAATTATGTATTTCTGTTGCCGCTATAACAACAAATACTAAAAACAAAACAAAATAAATATTTAAACAACAAACGCGATTTTTTGCCGTTTTTATAGATAATGGTACGAAACCCTTCGTGCGCGAGTCCGACTCGTACTTGGCCGGTTTTTATACTTTTTTTTTACACGACTATCCAAAATGGAGTTCGTGTATGGATGTTTGTTTGTATGTATGTATGTGAGTTCCTTTGTGCCACCATAACTTTTGAATGCCTGAACAGATTTTGATGTTTGGGGTATCGTTAGAATCCTTACATCATCCCGAGTGACATAGGCTAGACATAATTTAAACCGATAGATAAAATTGTCATTGTAGTCGGGGGACCTCTTAGATTAAAAGTGTTCCAGACAACGATACAACAGTCCCCGACCGCAATGACAATATTATTTATCTGTTTAGTCAGTGAGTATATGAGTGACCTTTCGCTTTGTAATATGTCACCGTAGAATTATAAACTTCGTTATTTTATAATCTATCGGTATTATTTCCGTTAGATTATAAACTGTCGAAAAATTGTGAACTGCGACAAATCATTTACGATTTAACGCATTATTTTTCTATAAATCCATGAGAAACCGACAAATTTTGAACTGGTATTTATATTTCTTGCGATGTAACGCACCTTGCGCTAATACTAAATAGCCTGCCTAGCTGCGAGCAACTTGGAAGTATCGCTGGCCGGCCACTGCGGCGGCAGCGCTCACTACGCTCGCTCGGCTCGCGCGCGCCTAACCTAACCTAACCCATTACACCCAGTTTATAATTTTTTGACAGTTAATAATCTATCGAAAATAATACCGATAGATTATAAACTTACGGTTCTCACAATCTTACGGTGACATATATGTATACAAATTAACTAATACAACTTGTTTATTACTTTTTAGTTTGTTTTTTGGCAGGTCAGTAGATTATTTTTTCTGCCTGATTCAACCTTTTAGGGCTTCAGTGAGTTAGTATGCTACCAGCTGGTTGTATATCTGAGATTCAGATAAGTTTTTAGTAAATAGGTAGTAGTAGGTTTCTTTTTGAAGGAGCTCGTCGAGGGACAGTCATCATCTAAATCTAAACTGATAATATAAGAGATAAGATTTGATTTTTTTAGATGTTTGTTTGTTATGCTTTCACGCAAAAACGGCTGAACGGATTGGGATAAAATTTGGCAGATGGGTAAACCATTACGTTAGTTAGGGGATAAGATACTTTTTATCCCGATATTCCCTTGAGATCGACACTTATGCTGTATGCAGATGAAACCACGGGGCGCACTAGTAATATATTATATATCTTTTGTTGGACATCCTAACTAATGTACCTAATATAATAATAATCCTAACTTATTATCCATAAATGCGAAAGTAAGTTTGTTTGTTACGCCTTCACGCTAAAACGGCTGAACGGATTTGGATGAAATTTGGCACATATATAGATGATGCCCTGGAAAAGAATATAGGATACTTTTTTTTTTCCCACGGGATCGAGACTTATGCGGGTGAAACCGCGGGGCGCAGCTAGTAATATTACAAATGTGAAAGTGAGTTTGTTTGTTTGTTACGCTTTCACGCTAAAACGGCTGAACGGATTTGGATGAAATTTGGCACATAGGTAGACCATGACTTTGAGAAGGATATAAGATATCTTTTATCCCGATATTCCCACGGTGTCGAGACTTATGCGAGTGTAATCGCGGGTCACAGAAAAAAAATCATATAAAATAAATCATATTTACTTACTGCTTCTGCCGCTTAACAGTGTTGTTATAGTTTGAAAGCCTATCGATGCCAGAAAAATTCAAATGTTCATTACGTTACAGGGGTACCCATGCCGCGTGTGCGGACGTCGCTTCAACCAGTCGGGTCACCTGGCCATCCACATGCGTATGCACACGGGGGAACGGCCTTACCCCTGTGACCTGTGCCCTAAGGCCTTCAAAGTTAAGGTAACCTTATCTGAAAATCGATTAGATTTTACTGTAGAAAGCAGAGCTTTTTTATAATCATGCGTTTACAAACAAGGGACTTAATATACAGGGTGGCAGGGACATCGACGCGAAAACTGTTACCATGGATTCAGTACATGATTCTGAAACCGCTACGTTGAAATTTTTCGTCGGTTATTATAAAAAAATCAGCTGTTCCATACATTTTGACGGCGTAGGTATTGCACTTTTCTATGAAATAAAAATAACCGACGAAAAATTTCAACGCCCCCTGCAATGAAATTTTTTGTCAGAATCATGTCACGTCATAATTTTTTCAGAATCATGTACTGAACTTAACTCATCATTATGAACAATTTGTACACACGGCTATACATCAAGCTATAAATTTCCAGTATAAGCTGACCTCGCATTGTACAGAAATCCTATACAATGCGAGATCAGCATAAACTGGAAATGTATAGACTAATGTGTAGCCGTGTGTACTATGGGAACAAAAGTCAAATCGCGAAAAAAAAATCAGCTGTTCCCTACATTTATGTTCGCATAACTTGTCAAAATGTAGGGAACAGGTGATTTTCTTTCGCGATTTCAGTTTTGGTCCCATAGTAAAAGTTGTTCATAATGATGAGTAAAATCTAGAGATGGGCCGAATGTGGTTTGAACCGAATCCGAACTTCGGCCGAACATTCGGTTAAAATGAAAAGTTCGGCCGAAGTTCGGCCGAAATTCGGTTCAATTTCGAGCGCTTTCTCGAGAGCGACACGTCGTGACTTGTTTACGCATTTACTTCAAATTATTACTAGATGTGCCCCGCCCGCACACCGCGCTTCCACCGCGTGGCCATATAAAAACAGATTTTCAAGACTAAAAAGAAGAACTGATTAATTTAAGGTTTACATTTACAATGCTCCTAACTAAAATAAATGACCATGAGTTAGAAAAAGACATAATTTTATTTTTCAGTAATGTTATTCTAATTCTATTCAATTTCAGTCAAAATAGTGCAAGTAGGTATTATTTTTCTTGTGCCGAATGTTCGGCATCTGAACCGAATTTCGGCCGAATGCCGAAGTTCGGTTCAAGCTGCCGAAATTCGGTTGAACCGAATGTGAACCGAATTTCGGCCCATCCCTGGTAAAATCACGTGTTTAAGTTTGTGCACTGGTTAAAAAAAAATCCTGTATAAGGCAAATAAGTACTTATGGATTTCTATGAATTAATATTGATTACAAAACTTTAATTACAAACAATGCCGAGTGTAAGTAAAACCACACAAACACTGAGTACCTACGTAATCGCAAAAACGCTCATTGCACGCGCTATTTACTATAGGATGGACGCAGATAGTTCCCAGTATTTTTTCCGTACGATAATGTATGTGGAATGGTGTCGGTGGCAGGTGGAGCGCGACGATCATCGTAGGACCCACACCGGCGAAAAACCCTTCGCGTGCACAGCGTGCCCTAAGACGTTCACTGCCGCAGCACGCTTGCGTGAACACGCACGCATTCACACAGACCAAAGGTTATCATACAATCCTTTTGTTTTGCATCCAGGCACAGTTTTATTCACTTTGACTCACTATATTGTGGCAGTTTTGATTTGGAATCGCTGTTTGTATTGATCGAGCTTTTTTACCACTTATCACCAGTGATCGGAGTAGGTAGATTGATTTTACCTACTCGCATCATGAATAGTCATAGAAATCATAACATGGATAAGCTTTTTTTCCGGGATTTCATTTTGGTACTTACGGGATTGAATCAAATATTGTTTAAGTAAGGATTTTTAAACTACTACATTAGAAATTTATAGAATGCGATAGATAAACATTTAAAATATATTATATTGTTGTTATAGTATACCTATCCTTTTCTTGGAGTCCGATCACCTATATACTATTAAAAAGTCAGCAAAAGGGTTAAAAATTTCTTATTCATATTGATGTATTCTTTATTCTACACATTACAACATTTGAAATTCTTTAAAAAAATCTTAATAATTTCAAAATCCCGGAATCCCGGAGTCATATCCATACTAATATATACGTGCCAGTTCATTGACCCCAAATCAATCTACCTACTCCGATCACTGCTTATCACTTAGATGAAATAGGATACAGAGTTATTGGATGTTGGAGAAATCATTTACAATCAAATGACACATTCTGACTCCTATACAAATGTCAACAATTTTCGAGTCTTTTCACATTTTATATTTTTATGCCATTAATTTGAAGATGTAATATGTCAAATTACTCGAAAATGGTTAAGGGGACGATAACTGACTTTTAATGATTTTATACTGAAGATGACGTCTAAACGAGTAGTGTTAGTGATTTAGAAAAAATATAAGTTAAATTAGAGCATTTTCTTAATATTTTAATATAGGCATATTTTTGATTATGTTTATATTACATAGTGAAATTAAATTGTAAAGTTATGTCTAACGCGGATAAAAAACTGGGAATGACGCAAAATTTATCAGGCGTATTTTTTAAAAACTTCACTATTTTAAAGATAATTAAATTATTGATCGTTTAGTATACGTGTTTTATTAAAATACCTTTTGTTTTACGTGTAATAAATTAATAATTCGTCTAATTTGGGTCAGCGCTCCTTGATGGGCGAGTCCTATTGCTGGCTGGACGTACGACGCGTTGCGTGAGCTCAGTACAGAACACGCAGGCTAACCATTAAAGGTCACTGTCATATATCTGCGTCTTAATATTGGCATAGGTGTCATGAGGGTCATTGGATTGCCGACAAATAACCAATAACACTGTATATAATGTTAACTGAGAATTTTTAAATAGTCTAACGCAATGCTTCATCACATCACTCTCTGCTAATGCTACTGATTTCCTGAGCGTGAGCGCTAGATAGTTAAAGAACTAACCAAGTTCACGAGAGATGGCGCTAGCGATCTCAAATTCGAAATAATATTTGAATTTGAACAAAAAGCAGATTTCTGTTTTTTTTTTGTTATTGGTTTTTATAGCAATGAGAACCCAACCCAATTAACCTTTTTTTTAACGATGTGCCTGGGTATCTATATCGGACTATTGTGATTATTATTTTCATCCAATAACTAGGTAGGTACTTCCAGTAACTCCGTAGCTCCAATATTATTTATGTTATCAATAATATAATTGATATCTACAGCGAAACGTTAATTTGCTCGGGATGAAATCTCGGAACTCGAATTCTGAGAGTTGGTTGCAACTGCAATAGAAAATCTCGCTATTTTGGTAAACAAAATAATTGGTGCTTTTCATTTTATTAATTACGTTAAAGTAGCATACAAAAACATTTCGATGTAGGTAGTCCATTGTTAGGCTTCCAGTACCCTAATTGCGTAACTTATTTTCGTAAACAATTTTGCCTAATTTGTTTCATTTTGACAGTTCAACAACATTCATTGCGTTATTTACGTTGTTGAGCAGTTTTTTTTTTCCAACTTGTGAAGTAGTGGATTAGCAATCTGTTTCAAATCGAAACAGATTGTATTGTGTTGTATTACGCAATTAGGGCACTGGCTACAACTTCGAAAGATTGATGAGGAATAAACGTGTATGATGGCGGATGTCTGATGAGGATATATATAAGTACATAAAATAGTTCAGTATTATTCCCTAGCTCATACAAGGTGTAATCGAAATAACTGAAATTGTACTCATCATTGACCAAACTGAAATCGCGGAAAAAAATATGTTGCAAAAAATAATTTTTGTAATTTAAAACTCGACAAAATGTGGAGGACAGCAGATTATTTTTTCGCGATTTCCGTTTTGGTCCCGAAGTAACATTTTTTGTTACCTATTTCAATAACACCTTGTAGCTATGCCTCGACAGTCGCCTCTCAGACAAAAGTAGTCCACTTAGAGCACCCATCCGAATAGCACCTGCGACTCAACAGCCTACTGCTGGGATGTATTCGTTTTACAGTAGGTACGTTATTAAATTTAAGATATCGATAAAACTTTCGTATATACAGACGCCAGCACATCAAGCTACCCGAAACTGTCAAATTTTCCCAATCAACTTTGAACCTTAGACATCAGCGATAAAGTTGAAAATCTATTAAATAAATTTGACAGATTGTAGTAGCTTGATGTGCTGGCGTCTGTACGTGGGCTGCATCAATTGGGTACCCCAGTTGTATGAATATTTTAATACAACTGGGGTACCCAATTGATGCAGCCCACCGTACGTAAGTATGTGTAATTAATAAACATTCTAGTGATTTTTATCGATATCTTTAATTTAATAACGTCCTGTAAAACAAATACATCCCAGCAGTAGGTTGCTGAGTCGCAGGTGCTATTCGGACGGGTGCTCTAAGTAGAATACTTCCTCAGACAGTGCTCATTTCTTATGCAAGAGTGACCGTATCTTTACGTCTACTTTTAGACCTTACCGATGCGACATTTGTGGTGCCGCCTTCAGGAGACCTTACGCTCGAACAGTGCACACCCTCATCCATACGGGAGAGAAACCTCATGAGTGTGACATCTGTGGAACTGCCTTCAGGTAAGCCTCATGTGTGGTATCGATGCTCCACTAACCGTTCGTATCGACAGTAGATCCACGCGAGACACAATGGCTTTTTAATTGTTTATGTAATTACGGCAAACGATAGGGTGAGTCATCAAGACTACTCATCAAGCTATACATTTCCAGTTTATACTGATCTCGCATTGCATAGTATTTCCGTACAATGCGAGATCAGCTTATACTGGAAATGTATAGCTTGATGTGTACCCGTGTGTACCCACTTAACTATGACTGCTTCTCTTAAACAATCAATCTGCCTAGCCTTTTCCTAACTATATTGGGGTCAGCTTTCAGTCGAATCGAATGCAGCTGAATACCAGTATTTTACATGGAGCGACTGCCTATCTGACCTCCACAACCCAGTAACTGGGTAATACGATCCCCTTGGTAAGACTGGTTGTCAGACTTTCGGGCTTCTGACTGTCAAAGATCCACGAATGACAGCCGGGACCAACAGCTTAACGTGCTTTCCGAGGCACGGAGGAGTCTCAGTTTGTAAAGATGGTCACCCATCCACAGACCAACCCCGGCAAGGGTAGCTTAACCTGATGAATCGAACCGTGCGGCTGTTATTACTTAGCCACGAGCTCCTCCTCCTCATATACATGTAAAAGAAAAATTAATCGCCAATCCCGAAAACCAGTTTTAGCCAGTCGCCTTTCTCATGGCAACCCTAGACGAGAACGGGGTTCCTAGTTAGGATGGTGGTTTTTACGAAAATTGGTTATAAGTACCTAACTTATGTTAACTTTATTACTATAGGCTACCTATACCCATATTCCCTCTACCCTGAGATGTTAGAGATTTCAAGACATTCATTCTGAATCTCTTTAAATAAAATCTTTGTCTCCTCTGCTCAAGTTCTCATTCGCAAACTTAAAATACACTGTTACGTCATTAACATTACAACTAGGTACCCGTATTTCTATGCTTCACGCTATATAGCTATTGCAGGGTAAGCAAAGAATGCCCAAGGGGCCCTACCTCAAAGCTTATCTCCCTTCCGACCGAAATCAGTTGTATTATTGTATAGCTTGTCTACCTGAATTCGCTTACAAAAACTTAGTTTAAATGGTCCTTTATCCTTATGCGCACCTTCCGAGCGTTTGCAAGCGTTTGGTGCAGGGTAAGGAAAAAATTCAAACGAACGAAATAGCGCATACACTTCGTGATTCTGCTACATACCTACTACTTATTTCCATTATAGCACTGTACAAAGATGCTATACGTAGGGCGCCTGGGTGGGTAGGCCTTTTTGACCGACTTCCAAAAGGAGGAGGTTCTCAATTCGACTGTATGTTTTTATTCAATTCAATTTCAATTTATTTATTTAAGTAACTATGACTCAAATCAAATCAAATCAAATTATTTATTTGCTAGAATGCAGGTATACAAATAAGGTCGTGAAGAATTAAAGTTGAGCCATACATTCTGCCCAAGATTCGACATGCAAAATTTAAATAAATGAATACGATACAATAATAAAAAATAAGAACATTAAACACAATTATCAGATAAAAAATTAACAGTTCAATACAATTAAAATCAATTCAGTCAAAATGCAATTAATACTTACTTGTTAGTAAACTTATCCTATGTTAGTATCCTATGTTTTTATGCGATTACTCCGCCAATTATGAATTGATTTTGATGTTTTTTTACTTCAGAGGTGGTCCCATATAAATTTTATTAATTTTCCTAGGTCGTTTTTGAGTTAGCTTCAATAATACGTATTTTTTCCCACTTAGTATGTGAATGATATGATAAGTTCCTGTCACTCTTATTTATAAAGCAGGTAATGGTAGGTATTCGAATTTGTGTGGGGTAGGTACAACAGCAAAAAAGTTAAAAAAAACAACCAATTCGAAAAAAAAAACACTGCAAAGTGAAAAATAACTTTAATTTCGGAAGTCGGTGGTAATAAACGAAAATTCAAAACCAAAGACACCGACTTCCGAAATTAAAGTTATTTTTCGCTTTGTGGTTTTTTTTTTTGTAAACAGTTTTTTCACTGTGGAAGATTGTTTAAAATTACGTATTCATTCACTTACCAATATTTTTGTTGATTAACTTTTACAATTCGCGTGCAAAGTTAATTATTTTATACGCGTTATTAAGGATTCTCTTATTTTGTTGCTAATGCTGGTCAAAATTCTCTGTTACATACCAAATCCAGAAATCTTAAAGCATTGTAGGTGATGAATAATATTTGTGACTGACATACATGTTTTACATTGGGATAATATATAAAATCAATACTACAATTAATTTGTAGGTACCTACAAAGTTCTTCGTTCTAAGTACAAAGGTACAAAGTCCGGGGAACCCCTCTGCTTAGCCTACATACAGACATGCGCCGTACGATATGCACGATGAATGGGTATTGGCACCATAGCGCGGCAGCGGTGGAACGCTTGATTTTCTGTGCTACGGGTCACGGGTTCGATTCACGCACGGAACTAATATTTGTATGGTCTACAGTTACATAATTATTGTTCCGGGTCTTTCTCTTCTTGCATGTGGGATTGTGCAAAATACGCGTGTTTGCGAATCCATTCCAGATACTTTGTGAGAATGTGGATACTTATTATACTTTTTTAAACATAAAAACCTCATTACTTCTTTGTTCGCAGACGATCTGGAGACATGTGGAAGCACAAGCGAACCCTCCACGGAGTCCAAGCAGTGTCCATTGACACAGAACCAAAGAAGTAATACTGTACATAAACGAAAAAAAGTTGAACGTCCTACCTCAGAGTATCTACTTCCAAATATTGTCAATAGATGGCGCTAGTTGGTTCAAAGTAGGAGATAAGTGCTCAGTCGCGCGCAGTGCCATGCATGTATAATAAGTATTTTTGTTAAATATATAATTATGTAGAGAATTGCTTGGTTTTTGTATATTTATGATAACGTTCACGCCTCTTTTAAGAATTTGGTACCTATATCAAAATATGTTATCTTTATCTATCTCTAGCCGAATTTGCACTACGATGATAAACCAAATCTGGAATTCGTAAAGGCTATTTTTTTACTGAATATTTTATTGATAGTAAGAAGATCTCTTGCAAGAATTCAGGATTAAGACGCAGATATATGACAGTGACCTTGAATGGTTAGCTTACGTGTTCTGAACTGAGCTCACGCAACGCGTCGTACGTCCAGCCTGTAAAAGGCCTCGCCCATCAAGGAGCGCTGTCCCAAATTAGACGCATTATTAATTTATTACACGTAAAATAAAAGGTATTTTAATAAAATACGTATACTAAAAGATTAGTAATTTAATTATCTTTAATATGATGTAGTTTTCAGAAAAATACGCTTGATGGATTTTGCGTCATTCTCAGTTTTTTATCCGCGTTAGACATAACTTTACAAATTTATTTCACTATGTAATATAAACATAATCAAAAATATGCTTATATTAAAATATTAAAAAATGCTCTAATTTAACATATATTTTTTCCAAATCACTAACACTATTCGTTCAGACGTCATATTTAGTATAAAATCATTAAAAGTCAGCTATCATCCCCTTAAGGGAACCCACCTACTATTTCAGAACTTTGCTAAAGGCACCATTTGGAGGTTGTCATGTTGATGACATAATTGGCATAAGACCCTAAAGATACCTACATTAATTAAATGTACATGAATAAGTTATATTATCCAGTCTATTTTGGAATATTGGAAATACCCACCTAGGTACCTAGGTACACTATTAAATTCATTAACACGGATACATATCAATTAGACGAAAAGAGTTAAGTTTATAGTTCTCATGCTGAAAGTCCTTTTCCTGTTACTAGGTAATATTCTGCTCGTGGAAACTACATAGGAATATATTATGAACAAAATCGAAGATTTCAAAATATTTGCTAAACAAAGGAACAATATTTATAGTATAGCCCGTGATTGTATATGGCAGACAATAATTGAGTAGCTTTTCCAGTCATTTGACTAGCTAGATACGCCACTAAAAATACCTGCTTAGACTTGCCGTATAAAGGCTCTTTCAAACAGGCGCGACACGCGACACAAAGGCACCGCTCGTCGCGCGACGAGCGGTGCCTTTGTGTCGCGTCGCGTGTCGCGCTGGTCTGTACAAGCCTTAAGTAGGTTTATAAGAAATCTATCAAGTGAGAGCGTTAAAATTTGCCTTATCAACAAGTCCAGTGGTCCGCGGTCGTCCGTGGGTAGGGTTTACCATTTTGAAATTTGAAAAGTCCTGACAAAAAGCCTAACTTTTGCAAGAAAGTCCGGACCTTTAACTTTTTAATATTCTTTTTTTCAGTAATCATTAATCTTTTAAAAGGCGACAGTAACCGACTTTTAATTATTTTATACTGAAAACCACGTCTAATCGAGTAGTGTTAATGATTTGGAAAAAAAATATGTTAAATTAGAGCATTTTCTTAATAATTTAATACAGGAATATTTTAGATTATGTAAGCGCTCCTTGATGGGCGAGTCCTATTACTGGCTGGACGTACGACGCGTTGCGTGAGCTCAGTACAGAACACGCAAACTAATGTACCTATACTGTTTTCCTGGACAGTGCGTACCTACTATTCCAAATCGTACAATAAGTACTTTAGTAGCTAACTATTTCTTAGATAGGTAGAGAAATAGGAAGCGTATGGCAGCACACAACAGGATTTTAAACACTGCCATTCGTACAGTTCTTATTTCTATGGACTACCATCTTCATATTCAACAGCCTAAGAAGTTTACTGCTGGTAATAGGCCTCTCCAGTCGTATCGTACGCTACTTAACTTGATACTCTGCTACATATTGCTAGTCGTCTTAAAATTCGCATTATTCCTTAATAAATATATTTATATATTTACCTAGCCTCGCTTAGCGCAGCTCCGGTGGAAATGACTTAGCGGTGCGAGGTTTTTGTACGTACAAAACAAGCGAGGGATGGGGGCGAGAGATGCGTGCGAGAGATGTGTGCGAGGGATGCGTGCGAGAGATGTGTGCGAGGGATGTATGCGAAGGATGTGTATTAGGAATGGACTCGAGTGAGAAATCGTATCTGAAAAGAGCTCGCTACGCATCCTCGCAGCGCTCAGCGGCCTAGCACATCTCTGGTGGAAACACTCACATCATTTCACAGCTTCGTTACGCATCCTCGCACCGCTCAGATACCTCGCACATCCGTGGTGGAAACGCAGCCTAAGGGGGATGCGCTAAGGTGGCTCGCGAAATTCAAATGTTCTTTGGTTTTTTGCAATTTGCAGGTCAGTGTCAGGTTGTATATTGATTAAAATATGATTCGCGACCCTAACAAATATGGCTTTATACAATTATAATCCTGAGAATAGAACTCCATAAGTTAGCATAATCCTCAAATGTCATGATTTCATGAAATAGTCGTTCAATAGGATTACATGAACTTAGAGAGATGTATTAATGATTTTTATGATTAAAATTCTTTATATAAACATTGACTGCCTCGTTGGTCTACTGGTCGCAAGAGCTACTGCTGAGCATGAGGTCCTGGGTTCGATTCCTGGATCGGGCAAAGTGTTATTGGGTTTTTCTATCTGGAATTTCTCAATAGCAGCCCGGCGGAGTCTGGATTTGTGCCCGGTTGATGGCAATAGGCTCACCCCCTATTACAACTGGCGAAATGTGGGTGTACCTGCTACAGGGTACACCTCTGCCCAACCCTTCGGGGAAACAAGGCGTGATGTTATGTTTATATTATGTAAAAAAACATTTGATACAGTCGCGAATCATATTAAGATCAACATACAACCTGATACTGACCTGCAAATTGCAAAAAACGTAAGAAAATTTGAATTTCGCAGGCTACCTTGACACTTTCGCCTAAAATACATGATCATCACATTTTAAAGCCCCAGGCCACAATAGATCGTGGTCTATTCCATAGAACACGATGTGCAAGGGTCGTGAGCAGCGCCGACCCTGGGGTGAGCGAGAGGAAAGGTCGCTCTAGGCGCTAGATGACAAGGGGTGCCAAAACGCCAAATACGAAAAACAATTTCCAGCGCAAATTAAAATTTTGATGGCGCCTTTTGAGAGGCGCTGTAGCTGTGTTGCCAATAGCGTTGCCCTATTTTATTATTTAATAGTGACTGATTGAAATTAACACCAAATACTAATTTAAATATACAGGGTGGCAGGGACATCGACGCGAAAACTGTTACCATGGATTCAGTACATGATTCTGAACCCCTGCGTTGAAATTTTCGTCGGTTATTAAAAAAAAAATCTGCTGTTTCATACATTTTGACCACGTAGCTATTGCACTTTTCTTTGAAACAGCAGATTTTTTTTTAATGACCGACGAAACGTTTTAATGCAGGCGGGTTCAGAATCATGTACAGAATCCATGGTAACAGTTTTCGCGTCGATGTCCCTGCCACCCTGTATAGCAGTAAAAGCTTTCTTAATGTTAAAAGCAAAACAGCAGAAGTATACTAATTAGAGCTACTTAATTTAATTTAAATTCAAAGGAGACGTTTCATTTTTGTATGAGACTCCGGCCATAACATGTACACTTTAGAAAAACTGGGAAACGAACCCCTAAATACAATAAAGACTGTTTTTTTCCATAATATCTAATACTTTTTGGGCACAAAATAAAAACCGAAAATGTTTGACGTTTGTCAGGAGAAATACGACCATCGACAGCTAGCCATTTTCGTCCAGAAGTACCTACAAATCTACAATCCACAAAAGCAGTTTTTTATTTTTATGATGAATCACACATTCTAATTAATCAAAAAAGTTGTATAAGATAGCTATCTTAATATAGTACAGAAATACATGCCTTTCATATTTATTTAAATAACGTCTACGTGATATTATTATGTTAAAATGTAACATGATTTCTGGACGAAAGCAGTATGCAAGTAAAACGACGCCATGATGAATAGAATATGGCAATAATTTGTTAAACTATTATTTTTTGTGCCGAAGTAGTCAGGGGAATAAACAGGAAAGAATATTTTTCCTCGATTCGCGGAATTTTTTCCTTTTTTTACATTAACGTACACTTTATGGCCGAAAATAAAACATCTCCTTTAAAAAGATTTGTGAATTATTATTTATTTAACATGAAACCGAAGTAGAATTTACGTGAACTGAAAGCGTCGATCAAAGGGCGCCGATAGCCAATCTCGCTCTACCCTGATCAAGTGCTAGGGCTGGTCGTGAGGATACATTGTTAAAATCGTGAATCGTCAAAACATTTAAACTCACATAAACAAACAGCCAGACCCGAAACAACTATCTACTTGTGGGTCATACAAATATTTGTTCCGTGCGGGAATTGAACCCGCGATACGCAGCGCAGCAGTCAATCGCTTAACACTGCGCCAACCGTGCCGTCTGATAACGTAACACATTTTCGTAAACGATTAAGACTAATCTGTTTCATTTTGACAGTTCAACAACATTCATTGCGTTTTTAAGCCGTTGAGCAGATTTTTTTTTCCTCATGTACCAATGGATTAGCAATCTGTTTCAAAACTGGTCAGATTGTGATTTATCGTGTATTACGCAATTATGCAGGTCTCTACCGGTACTTAGCGGTTCTTGTCATTTCGGTACCGGGTATTACCGGTACTCCTCCTAACAAATACCGGTACCAAATTCAGGTGTACCCGCTGCGTAACAACAAATCTCATATCTGTACCTTGAAGTTATTTTTCTAATACCTATTAACTATCCTTTTTACTTACTATATCTGTTTTCTCACTCTAACTTACGGCAATATTTGTTTGGTAACAGTTTTGGTACAGGTACATTACCGATACTGATTAGGAATACCAATAGCACAGGTACTGTCTGGTACCGGTACCTAAGGCACAGCCTACAGGTATTCTTTTGGTACCGGTATCACACCAAGGTCAATGGTACCGATTCCCAAAAATACTGGTATTTCAAGACCTGCTTGCCTCTCTCTGCTTGTCACAATCTTTAGATTCCAATCGCATTGGTTTTACCCGCAATGACTTATAACTAAAATGTCGTATAGCGATTACCGCGGCTGCTAATTGTAAAGACCTACCTATACTCCATTTGAAATAAGAGTAGACATTTAACTAAACCTTTTTTACAGTCCGTTCAACCGATTTTGACTTCTACTGCGTTGGTGGCATGACAAATGGCAGCTGCAGTAAACAGTTGGTATTGTAACCACTTTTTTGCTTTTAATGCCATCCTTATGCCTTCGGTATAGAAGTCAAAATCGGTTGAACGGACTGTAAAAAAGGTTGGTTTAAATGTCTAGTCTTATTTCAAATGGAGTCGAGCTTTAATCACCACGCTTGCTCAGTAGGTATGTGTTAGCGATTTCAGCCTTAGAGTTCAGGTATAGGTACTCCATTTGAAATAAGATTAGACATTTAAACAAACCTGTTTTACAGTCTGTTCAACCGATTTTAACTTCTATACCGTAAACATAAGTATGATATTAAAAGCAAAAAAGTGGTTACAATACCAACTGTTTACTGCAGCTGCCTTTTGTCATGCCACCAACGCAATAGAAGTCAAAATTGGTTGAACGGACTGTTAAAAAGGTTGGTTTAAATGTCTAGTCTTATTTCAAATAGAGTCGAGCTTTAATCACCACGCTTGCTCAGTAGGTATGGGTTAGCGATTTCAGCCTTAGAGTTCAGGTATAGGTACTCCATTTGAAATAAGATTAGACATTTAAACAAACCTGTTTTACAGTCTGTTCAACCGATTTTGACTTCTATACCGTAAACATAAGTATGATATTAAAAGCAAAAAAGTGGTACGTTATAAGTCAAAATCGGTTGAACGGACTGTAAAACAGGTTTATTTAAATATCTAATCTTATTTCAAATAGAGTATAGGTACATACTACTACTACCTAGTTATGAATAAAAAACTTATTTATTTTAACCCATCATGCGAGAGCCGTGTAGCTACTAACTCATTTTCGACCTCGTACTGTTGATAATCGATTCTTTTCTACTTGTTGCTGAAAATTGCAGCTGAAAACGTTTTCTCGATAAACCTTTCCCGATATAATGAAGAGGTTTTGCCTTAGTAGCAACTGACTGACTATTCGAATCCAAGGCCTCTGACTTTTCAGATTCATGTGCGTATTGTATAGGTAATTATCACTTGCTTCAAAAACGGTGAAGAAAAACATCGTGAGGAAACCGGCATGCTTGACAGATATTTCTCGACGGCATGTGAAGTCAAGTCAGAGGCCCATGGGCGGCTTTAAAACTCTGACACCAGGTTAATCACCAACCACACGAAAAGAAGGTTAACTTGGATCATCATCATCATCATTTCAGCCGAAAGACGTCCACTGCTGGACATAGACCTCCCCTAAGCACCGCCACTTCGACCGATTCTGTGCTTTCCGCATCCAGCGGATTCCTGCGGCCTTCACAAGGTCATCGGTCCATCTTGTGGGAGGCCTTCCAACGCTACGTATTCCGGTACGTGGTCGCCACTTCAGAACCTTTCGACCCCATCGGCCATCCGTTCTGCGAGCAATGTGCCCTGCCCATTGCCACTTAAGTTTGGCAATTCTTTGGGCTATGTCGGTTACCTTGGTTCTCCTGCGGATCTCCTCATTTCTGATTCGATCTCGTAGGGAAACTCCAAGCATAGCCCTCTCTATTGCCCTTGACTGACTTGGTGACTTTTAGCCTTCTGATAAGGCCCATTGTGAGTGACCACGTTTCAGTACCATAGGTCATCACTTAACTTGGATAATGATGACTTATTCCTTGTGCATGGGCATCCCGTGTCCGATTGATACCTCATTCGTTTCGATAAAGTATCTGCCTAACCTTTTCCCAACTATATTGGGGTCGGCTTCCAGTCTAACCGGATGCAGCTGAATACCAGTATTTTACACGGAGCGACTGCCTATTGGACCTCCACAACCCAGTAACTGGGTAATACGATACCCCTTGGTAAGACTTGTTGTCAGACTTTCGGGCTTCTGACGACCCGTAATGACTGTCAAAGATCCACGAATGACAGCCGGGACCAACGGCTTAACGTGCTTTCCGAGGCACGGAGGAGTCTTGGTATGTTGAGATGGTCACCCATCCACGGACCAACCTCGGCAAGCGTAGCTTAACCTGACAGATCGACCCGAGCGGCTGTTAGTACTTAGCCACAAGCATTTTCAGTATTTATTACTGAAACAGCTCTATACTGTAATAGTATAAATATTTTAATCAAAATGCTTTCGTCACATTTTATTAGGATAAGTTGTAATTTAGAGTTTTCTATAACATTGGTTTCATGGTGAATTTACACACAAGTTGATAGCTGAAGCATTGAACGGTTTCCAGTTAGTTAGTATAAGAAGGTAGTAGGTCTGTACAGGATATATTTCAGGCCCTATTTCTGCACAGGCAGAAAAGCTAAATTAGTTTTTGTGCCCTATTCCTGGGACTTGGTAACTATAATACATGTATTAGGACATAGAAATATGCTATAAGTACCTACTGGTGTCGATTCGCTTGTTCACAAACTAAACTAAATTTAAGTTCAGTGCATCTTTTTCTTTCTATTTCATTAAGAAAAGGACAGAAGATAAATTTTAGTTTAGTCCTGTCAAATTAATCAGCGCCTGTCAGTCTCCATACAAGTTTAGACGTGATTAAAAACTTGCCAACTAAAATTACGTCAATTTACGTCAAGCGCTGATTAATTTGACAGGACTAAACTAAAATGTATCTTCTGTCCTTTTCTTAATGAAAAAGAAAGAAAAAGATGCACTGAACTTAAATTTAGTTTAGTTTGTGAACAAGGGAATCGGCACCATTGTAGATTTTCGTAATTTTGTTTGTACTGCAACAGTCTAACTGTACCTAAGGTTGCCAACTTTTTTTGAGAAAAATAACGTGAGTATCAGAAGAAAAAAAAGTATCTGGAACAAAAAAAAAGTATTTTCAAATGTTTTTATTCTGTTAAAAACATTTTTTTGGGTGCTTTTAGCAAACTCTAACAAATTTTTGTTTGAATTTGAATGTTTCAAAGATAGTTTTACAACCAAAAATTTATATTTAAATAAATAAAAAACTCGTTTTTTTTATTTTTATGATCGATCTGTCTTTTCGCCACTTCAGATTCATTACCGAAAAAGCTCTCAGTGAAAGCTGAAGTGGCGGGAATAGGGAGTAAATAAATCAGATCCAATTTTAACATTGCCATTTGTCAAAAGTGTTTTTCTCTTTTATTATTTAGCAATATTTTTTTAATATGTAAGGATAATAGATTTTGTTTTTTGACACATAGGTATCGACAAATAGTTCAGTAATTAGAATTACCCATAGGTAACACTGTGAGTGTTTCGTTTAACGCATCACAGTAAAGATTAGAAATAAAGTATTTTTGCATACTTTATTTTTATGCAAAAGTATAAAGTATACTTAGGTATCGAAAATAAAGAAGGATACGTTATTATAAATGGTTGGCAACCCTAACTGTACCACTTCAGAGCAATACTCTCTTTTTATGCAGAGAAGGAGCGATCCTGATCATAAGATCACTATTACGTGTTGGAGGTTTTAGGTAAAGCCCAACTTTCCTGACCAGAGTCGTTTTGACGTGAAATATATCTCGCCTTTCGAGGTTAGCAATGTTGTGATAGCATTAAATATTTGAAGAACAGCAGCTGTTCTACATTCTCACGGTTCTAAGAATTAGGTGAGTTCAGTTTCCTCTAGTTAACATCAAGGAAGAATAAGATAGGTACTTAGGTAGAATTTGTAATATTATAATTTCCTATACAAACTTATCAACAACAGTATATCTTTGAAAAAAAAAAAACTAATTCATACTTTACTTTTCAATCTTCATTTCTTTCTAAATCTCAATTTTATTTTTATCCTGCGATTAGGGCATACCTTTGTCAGTAGTCTCAGAACGATATTTCTGACGTAGAAGACGCTGCGTAGACTTGCGTAGGTGCTACGTCGATTCCGCGTAGACGCAGCGTAGGCTTGCTTAAGTGCTAAGTCGATTCCGCGTAGACGCTGCGTAGACCCCACGTAGCTCTTCGTAGACGCCGCTTGTCGTTAGAGATTGTAGCCACTCACATTTTCAGGGTTGTTTTCACCACATTTATTTTCAAAAGTTTGTGTATGATGTATTTCTTTGATAAAATTTATGTCTCATTTATTTAAAACAAGAATGTAGTGTACTGTGTCTTATGTATTTTCATGGAAGGGATAATAATATATTGGAATAAAAGTCGAAGGTTCTTCAACAGTAAATATTTATTATAAAAATTGCTTTTATAGCCACATTTCTGTTTCTATAATATATATAATATTTATGTTCATTCTTTGTGCCATTGTTTCACAAAATTATTCCTGTTCTTGTTATTTTCGATACAACGGCTTAAACAATAATATATTACAATTATATAATCTTACATTAGACAAATCGAGAAACGACTTTGAGACACTCTCAACATGAGGAACGACTTAACAATTCGATGTGCAATATGAGCCCCTTCAAAATGGTTTTCTCAATTTTCTAACGAGAGTATTCTTTCTAAAATATATTCACAATAGTTTCAATAAAAATCCTGTCATTTTTGGTAACCAATGGCAATGAAAAACACTAAGGAAAATACACTTATACAATGTAGTCGTAAAATTACGTATGAAAGCGTTGCGAGCGTCTCTTTGAAACGCTCGCAACAGAGTAAAGACGGATGCGACAAGGAGTCTGCCTGTCATCATAATTATTGCTGGAGGTCACAACACAGTGTGCGGCCAGGATGCGCGGCCGCTGGTCGCCCTGACGCGCGACTCCGCGGCCGTAAAACGCGCCCGCCACCGCGCCAGGATCCCGGCGCCGCGTGGCGAGCCGTGCTCGCAACACAAACGATAACAGTTAAGGAGTATTCAATACAATTGAAGGTAGGGCCCACCACTTAGTTTTGTACAAAATTTTACAATCAAATAGTACATACAATCATATTATTCATTCACTGAAAACCTGACTTGGAAGAATCAGTCGACTATTTTATGAAAATGACAGGATAAAGAAGTTTCTGTACCTACATTATATTGCAAGCATTTAATGTTTCGTATTCCTGACGCACGAGTACGAATAAATATAACACTAGTTGAAATATTTAAGGAAGTTGACTGAAAGTTTCGACTATTTAGGTTTAAGTACTTTCAATAAATTAAGTCATACACTTGTGGGTCAGGAATACAAAACAGTTTCAAAAATGTTAGTACAAATATAGAGTAAAATGTAATAGGTAGGTAGGTACGAGTGAAACTGGGCAATTTGCCGGAGTCGCTAACTTACTTAAGTAAACCATCACAACCAACCATACGGACATTATCAACAAAATATCTAACGCGAAATAACCCATAAAATAAAATAGATTGAGCTGATCATTCAGTTACTCAGTGCATCACTTATGAGTTTAGAACCCAAAATTATAACTAAACGTTGTTCATGTATATTATTGGTCTGTACTGGCGATAAAATTTTGTGACATCTTATTATATTAATAATGCATAATTATGTAACTTGTAAATCTGTACTTGTTGAGTGTATTGGACAGAATAGAGGTCGTAAGTAATATACAACAGGGCGGCGCCGGGTCCCAGGCCCAGCGGTGACGAGCTACCCGCCGACAGTCGACATAGATATCAATAAAATTATTACTTTACATAATATATTTACAACGGGCGCGATCACACGCCATAATGCCCATCTCCGTATATAAATATGTACACTAAATTTAAGAACATAGAGTTTTCTCTCATTAGCTACCGAATCACAATTCAAATATTTGAGTAATTGACAACGGTGGACAAACATGCGCCGGAGCACTAATGCATCTTATTATTGAAATTTGTACTTTGCTCTATTAAAGTCGTGCTAGGTATGTTTGGTCCATGCAGTCACAATTCCGTGGTTCGCGCAGAGGCGCGCCGGCTGCGGAGGGTGGTCGGCTTCAGAGTAACACGGTTACAGAATAAACCAATTGTTAGTACGGAATTATCATAATACAGGACATGGGTAACAATCACAAGGGGCACAGACAGCTACACGGCTCCACAGAGCTCGACCACCAGCCCTTCCACCCGCTGCGCCCCGAGGGCACAGCGTCACCCGCAACGCCCCGAGGGCACAGCGTCGCCCGCAACGCCCCGAGGGCACAGCGTCACACAACCCGATGTTACTAATGAGAGAACGTATCATCAAGTCAAGTACTTCGTCCAGTCATTCAGTTTAGAGGACATTGTTCGTTACCTCTATTTAGAAACGACGGGTTGTTCAACTTTCAAGACTATTTTTACAATTATTCCAAATGGTTTGTTACACTTTTCAAATCTCAATGCATACAGAGTCCATCAACGAACTAACTGTTTCTATCGAAGACCTAATCTGATATGTCCGGATGCCTCCTAACAATAATACTTTAGTACAAAACTAGAAGGTAGATGTTTTTAATAAATTAAAGATTGTTCTAATTAGTTTTAATTACGTATTAGGAACTGCAGTTCACTGTTAGTAGAGTAAATAAACTATCGATGAGACGTTTTACTGTTATTTTGATTATGTCTAAAAAAAGATCTTAACGGCTATATAATAGAGTTTAAATTGATCGTTAGAAGGCATCCGAATCAATGGACAGAAATCTCAATTCCGAAATATGAGTGATTTTAAGTACCTACAGCCACGGTTCAGTCATGTATTACAAATTCCAATTATTCAAATGCACGATTCCTGTAATCATGAAACTTTCATAGTCACAGCTGGTAAGGCTTGTTTAATTGACATCCAGTTACGAGTGGAGCCACACGACTGTGTGGTGGATGTGGAACTCATGAAAGTTCATCAGTTTCGTTAAGTACTAAGGTACTAGCTATTACAATTTGTTCATCATTGTTCGCATTACCATCGCACTGCAGGAGCACAACACAGCATTGACGCGGTATCAAAACGGCACATGTCCACACATTACTATTAATACGACAAACGTAGACATCTCCTGCGGTGGAGGTGCGCTCCGAGCTTTACGACTCGCTATAACTAACTGAAATCCAGGACAGTCTCGAACCAGCCACCGAGCGCACTTCACCCAAGAGATATCTGCCGAGTCAACATAACCCATAATAGAAATAAGTCATACTCGTTGTTCAGAAACATTATTCAATGAAAATATCAAGACAGAAATAATTTCAAATTGTCACTTTTCTTCTTCTGGTCAACGAAATAAATATAGTCATTTTACCTAATTAATTACATAATAATTTCAACAAAATTTCAAACACCTGAGTTTTAATTTAAACGATAATAACGTCATTAGCTAAGTCACTTCTTCATTCGGTTTGGAATTCACTTAAAGAAAATAAAACTATCAAAAATAACTCGGTTCGCATTTAAGTCCTGCGTCACGTCCGAAGCTAGCACCTTCCCTTTTGCAATTACATAATACTAACTACTGACTGCGTGTATGCGTCGCGTCGCATCGGCGCGCAAGTCGCCGCGCGGCGCGGCGCGTCCGACTAGAGTTCCGCGCGGCCGCACGCGCGAGCCGGCCGCGCGGCCCGCCTCACCGCGCGGCGCGGCCCGCGCTATCACAGGCGCTCAGTGGGGCGCGGGCGCGTCCTGCCCGCGCGCCGTGCACTAACTCGTCGGCACAAGCAGCCGTACGAAGCTGTCCTCGCTCCAGCCCCAGTCGTCGGGCCACGCGTCCTCGGGGGGGTCTAGCGCCGACCTCGACGATAGGCTCAGCACGGAGCCCCAGTCGATGGTGCGCTGTTCCTCGTCGCCGTAGCCGGAGTCGCGGTCCGGCGGCGGCGGCGCGGGGAAGGGGGTGGCGCGCCCGGCCGCAGGGTCGCGCGCGCTCAGCAGCTCGCAGCGCGCCACGCCGCCGGCCACGCACGCCGGCTCGAAGGGCGCCTCCTCGGCGCTCTCGCGCTCCATCTCGCGCTCGATGCCGCGTAGGGTATTGCAGACGAGCACCGAGCGCCTCAGCGACGGGTCCGCCGTCTGGCGAAGGCGCGCTAGCTTCAGCGCGCATAGGTTCATCATCTTGAACCGCCTCTCGCGGTAGCAGCGGCGCGAGGCACAGCGGCCAGCCGCGCGGCCGTCGCAGCAGGCGCGCGCGGCCGCTCCGCCCAGCTCCAGGTAGGACTTGCCGTTCTCGGCGCGGATGGTGTCGTGCGCTCCGCACCAGCCGCCGCACCAGCGCCGGCGGCACGCGCGCCTCTCCTCCTCCTCGGAGCGCCAGCAGTCTCCGCCGCCGGCGCCGGCGGCCACGGCCTCGAGCCGCGCGATCGAGTCTTCCCAGCGTGCAACTTTGCCGCCGCCCTCACACGGGGAGCCGGCGCGCCGTTTGGCGCCGCACCCGCCGCCCGAGCCCTGCAAATACACAAACAACATGGTTACTCACTGCATTCCATCTAGCGATACGTACGCTGCGAATTCTTCTGATGACGTTTTATGTTATAATTATTATAAAATCGAATACATTAAAATAGATACCAGAATAAACATTCCACTGAAAACATTCGAATTGTTCGTAATGACACTGACAGTGACGTTTTGCAATTCGTCTTCAGAAAACGAATATAGTTTAAGTTCTTATGTTGACGAATAAAAATGGAAGAATAGAACTCGAAATCTAGTCAGAATGTAATGCATGGATGAACGTAGCGTGGTAGGTGTGTAGACGCGGATGTGAAGCGAGTGGTGGAGAGACTCGGTACACAATGGTGCGTGGGCGCAGCAGACAGGCGGAGTCGCGCGGCGCCGCTCTCTAACTACCACAAGTACCGTAAGCTGAGACGCTTTATGCACTCTACGGAAAACTAATGGAAAGCGTTATTATACTAATAATAGTAATAACTTGTTATAAATCTTAGTGTCCGCAAAGCAGTAAAGGTAGCCTAAGTAGGTAAGTTTGCTTTTTTTATTCAAATCAATCTGGAATTCTTTTTTGGGGAAATCATAAGTTCTTTTATTCAGGCAAACGATATTATTTCGCTTTTATTATTGACTTTCCACGACTGGTCTAGCCACATAATAAACCTACAATGAAATGTAGAGTGTAAAGTAGTATTCAAAAACAAAAACCTCGATAATCTTAATCTACCTGCATAAGTCAGAACTGCCTAATGACTGGTACACTAACAAACTACAATAACTGCTTCAAATTGAATGTCGAATGTAAAGAGCATGGAATGTTCCCATCAGTGCGCTGAGCTCGCTAGAGTAACAGACGGCGCACAAAGTACCTGGTAGTAGGGTGGTCTGAGCTCTATTGTGCTCCGACCCTACTCAGTTTTTTTGCGACAATGTGCCGGGGAGCAGCCCCTAGCGGCTCAGGTAGGGACCCATGCACCCGCCGGGATCATCGGACCCTTCTACCGGAGCTCGGAATGCATTTTTTTACCCCTACAGAACTACGCACAATAAAAATCACGATTTCAAGTCCTCGATCTATCAGACTATCAGCAGGAGACAGAACTTGGTTCTTATAATTGTATCCTTATCTTTAAACTTGAATAACAAGCTATCATGTTAGCAGCTGCAGTGTCGCAGTACTAAGTGATGGACGTGCAGGCGTTGACTTTTACCGCAATAATGCATATTTATCGAATTACCTTCATACATTGCCACTTTCGTTAGTGGTCATCGCGAAATTTTGCAATGCATCGAGCCAGCGAACACCGTGCGTGGCGATACACACGTCGGGGAAAAAATAAACTAGTAAGTGGCAAGTCCAGCAGGCGGCAGATGCCTCCGCACCTGCCACTACAATTAGGAGGCACACGCGTTTCGCAGAACCTGCCTAGATACCACCTATTATTATAAAGAAAATGTAACATTAAACGAAAATTACTAGACTACATATATTTTTAAATACAAGCGAATCTATGTTATTAAAATTTTAATGAAACGTACATACCAAGCGCCAATTTTATTAGTTGCGGATCTATTTAATATCTATATTTTGATGGCAAAAAGTTGCTAGCTGTAGGTATTGTAAAGTGCTGAACGAATTCATAATAAAAGCTAACAACGCATGATCGGTTAGTAGGTTAGGTTGCGAGTTTGCGCTGACAGTGTTGCGGCCGTCGCCTGCCGTTGAGTCAGCGGCCACTCATCGCAACGCTGCAAATAATCACTTTGCGTCACCCCTTTATCGCTCCGCGGAAAACGTGCCGCCTCACTGTACAGCGCGATTACTGTACGCCTCTACAGTTGTACACCTACTGTTCATTATAGGAAAATTATAAGCGAGCGCGACGAGTTTTCAATATGCAGAAATAGCTAGATATTATCTAGCGTGAGGTTGTATCACGCGGCGCCCGCGAGCGCTATATGTATGTAGCAGTGTCGTCGCCAGCGCTGGCGCTCATGAAAATAAATTTAGTAAATGACGTTGGCGCTCGGCGTTGCCACTCCGTGCCTCTGGAACGCGGCTGCGCGACGTTGCCGCTCCGCTCGCTCTTTCTAATCTTGTCGTAAAGTTCTTTTTCTGATGCGCAGCGCGTCGCTCGTTCTCTCCGCTCGAAACTTGGAAACGTCAGACGTTTATTTTATCGCTAGTCTCGGATATGCGGCATTTTATAACCGTACCGTTCGCTATACCGCCGAGGCGAGGAGTTAGTGCTTATTCAAAATAACAACCATAAAGAATTCTACTGTATGCGTTGAGACGTCATAGTCGACGAGTCGTCGGAGCGGCGAAGTTGTTATAGCGCCTCTCGCTCGAGGAGGTAGGAAAAGTTCGGTCGGCGAGGCGAGTCGAACGGAGACTTTCTATGGCATTGTGGAGACCAAATAGACGGCGGCACGGCAACGGCATTGCCTCACAGCGCCACAGCCATGTCGAGCGGCGCGCGGGTCGGCGGGGAGAGGGGGGGCGCGGGCGGCGGGGGCGCGCGCCTGTGTGCACGTGCAGCACACAGGCGCACGTAACAACACGTAGCGGCGCGCGGTATCTAGCGCTACAGCTACCTACGCCCGGCCGCGCGCCTCGACAACGTTGTATTATATAGCCAACTATAATGCGGGGTAGATAGCATGGGGTGTACTGAGCCACGTTATGGGGTCGCTCTACCCACATGAGAAAATACGATGCCGCCGTTATGCGTCAGATGTTGTGGGAATTATAAGCGATGGAATTTCTTTTGATTATACATTTTCCTTTTCAAAAAAAGTTTGAGCTAGGTGCTCTAAAATTTTTTGGATATAGGTAGCGCAGGTATATTTATCAAATTGAAAAGTAGATAGCTAATGTAGAGATATCAAAACAAATAAATTGTTGTTGTTTTTCAGCGTTGTTAGTTTAGTTACAGTGGCGAGTCTCGGTGACATTCCCACACCCACGTGTTTAACGCAACTTTCGTGTTTGTGTGTGGAATACATCGATGCCTGTATAAATAACGATTGTTTACGACGCCACGGTCATAACATCGTAGTAGATTTTTATTTCATTTTTTTTCGTCCATTCATGAAACTGCTGTGCGAAGAGGCTGCGCTATGCAGTATCGAGCCGATTCAATGACCGATTAAGCCATTAACGCTCCTTTTCAGTACAATAGAGCACGTGACCGCCGGTGGTAATTTCATTCATCTCCGAAGGGCAGTTTGTTGTGGACCTGTTCCGTGCTATCGAGATTAGAGATCGTAAACACTTCACTTTGTTCTAATGTTCGTGTTTTGTTTGAATATTTTGTGTATGGGGTGTGATTTATTGTGGTATCGCCATTGACGGAAGGAAGTCATGTTTTTTGCTTACTAAATTCTCTTCTCAAGGTCTTTGGAATGTGTTTTTGGAAAAGAAATTGGGGTTTGACCCGAATTTCTGAAGTAGAGCAGTGCAACATTGTCAAACAACCTGCTCGGAGACAATGAATTGTCAAAAAACTCGGAGGCTATAGTGGCGTGGCATGTGCACGGTACGCGGCCGGCACGAAGGTAGCCTCGCCTGTCGCAGGCACCAGGGCTGTGCCACACCACTGATGCTACCAACGACGACGCCTAAAAAATTTCACCTAAAACGGCTCAATCACCAGTTTACGGACACACCACCCTTGTTATCCCTAATCCAAAACTCTCAAAAGACAATAATCCCAAGAAATACAGCATTTTTACGAGCCGATAAACTTGCAAATTTCAACGGCAGCATGAGTGGAAGGAATGATAAAAATAAAATATGTAGTCGGTATGGTCGCAGCCCTGGCTGGCACGCACATTTCCGTGAGCGGAGAGCGGCGAGCGGCGAGGCCGCGCGGGCGTGTGTGCGTCCGTGCGCGTGCGCCCGTGCGCGTCTGTGTGCGTGCGCCAACCAGTCCCACATCCTGTTTCGTGCCTTCGTGGGCCGCTCGCGCAGCTTCGACGACTCGCCGCAGTGCTTCTGTCGAGCTTTTTATTTCACGCCTCTGGCTACTGTATGCACAAGATTGATTTTAACAGTTGTTGTGTTGTGTAATACAATTTTTTGCCAACACCTAACCGTAACAAATGGCCGCTTTCATGTCAAGTTTGAATAAGTTTGACAACAATTTGCGTTTACGTTAATTTGATGAAATTTTTGTGTGTAAACGACTACAAGAGCTAACGTTTGCCAATTTTTCTGTCGTTTACCCATTGACTCTATCTCTACCTACTACATTCCATCAATCTTCTATCTAATACAAATTCATAGAGACACAGTTTGATGGGAAGACATAAAAATTGGCTTTATTGAAAAATGCAAATCAACAAAATCAAAATTTTCGTGTCTACTTTTTCAACCAATTCTATAGAAAGAAAACTGCATTAACAGCTAACTCGCATCGCAATAATAAAGGCGCTTTGTAAGATGATAGACCAGTTGAATGGGCTCACAAAAAGCTCATAATCTATGCATACCGTTATACAAGTGTCAATAGAGTTAAATAATTTCAAGGTGACGAGGAAAAAAATGAACAGTTGAAAAGCAAACAAAAGGAATCCCTCAGGAATGTGATCCCGCATAAAAAGAGAGGGCATTCCCGAAACGCATTGTTTACAGAGAGCGCGTGCGAGCTGACGCGTTATGCGTTTATTATGATGAGCGTGGTCCAGCGAGCTGCGAGCTGCGACCACTCGATGCAATGAAAGGGAAAATTTGTAGTTTTTGTCGGTAGAGAGATGACGCACGCTTCCCCGAACGCAGCCGCCGCCGGCGCCCGCTCAATGATCGGAATGTCGGTAATGTCGCACTCGGCTCCTCCGGCGAGTTGCCTTTAGCGAACAGCCACACATGCCCTACGTAAGCAAACTTCCGACTCAACTGGTCCACGCAACCCATTGGTGCAAATAGGTCCCCGGCAAAACTGCAAGCAAAACCGACTCATATGCCAATCGGTGTTACTTTTCTGCTCAGGCTAACTAAAGCAGTTGGACCTAAAGTGGCACTGCTTTGTTCCACTAACAAACTCAGACAGTCCCCCGAATACATTCTCGTTATAGAATTAAACGCATCGGATTCGACTGCATGGGATTAGCAAATGAAAAGTGCATCTGACTTGAAGTAATTACGCGCTATGTGATAATGTGACACACACGGAACCGGTTCAAGGCACTTTTACACTTAACACTGACATTGTCAGACTTAGTGCACTTCGTACGGTATAAATCACGATCCGGGGGTGAAGTTTATATCGCGCTCTGTCGAGATAATAAATCAGGTGGCAGCGTACGCGGGCAGATAATGACGTCACTGGCACGTATCTCGGAGAATCCCCGGAAGAGAGCGAATAAAATAAAAATGTCACGTCGCGATCAGCTGTTGGGCGGGGCGAGCGTGACGGCGGCGGCGGCCCGCGCCGCAGCGATACGCATAACGACGCCGCAATAAAACTTATTTTTATGTTTTTCGCTCACAATGGCCGCGCGAAGGTCGAGCTAACTAAATGGGTCAATACACTCTGCGTAGTACGAGCGGTGAACACGTGCTCCCCGTTTGTAAATAGCGAGATATCGGCCGATTGTTGCAGTGATTAATGGGGGCGCGTAATGACTCGGCGCCGGCCGCCCGCGCCCGCGCTTCTCGCTAATATGCTCATTCATCGGTTCGACACTATTATTATTTGCCGGCCGGAGATGGTTTTGTTCGCATTCCGACAATCGATGCGACGACATTAGGGCGACGCTCAATGTCAAGGCTGCACTTGCTATGCGCCCGCCCGCCCGGCCGTGCTCAATGCTAATTGTCTACGAGTTAACTCGACCCCGTTATGCCAATTTACTGAACAGAGTTGTTGTAAGTAGGTTTGTACACCACTGTGCAGTCGTGCACGCCGTTCGGAACATAGGTTTTCAAGTACTTACTGATGCACTTTACTCAGACCATGCGTGGATTGTGATCATGATTTCAATTTCATCAGCAGTACAAAGAATTAATGTTCCGAGCTGAAGAGTTCTACGGTCACATTAAATCTACTAATGCCAACCTGCTTTTACCAAATTTTCCTTATTTTACTCAAACGAATCTTTTCATCATTACTTGGAGCCATACTTTAAGCGTCTATCTCAAAAATTGAGCTGCTTTGACAAACTCATAGGGATAGCCACGGAATTTCCTACCAGACATACGTTTCGTGAGGTGTTAAGGACTATGTACAGTCAGTGTGATGTATGCGGGCGTCATCGACAGGCGGCGATAAGGGCGAGGTCACGGCTATCAATGGAGACATCTCCATACGCGCACGTGGCGGCCGGCCACGACATCTCGCGCCCATTCACTATGAAGACGCCCCCGCGGCCCTCCGCGACCCCCGGCACCCGCGCCCGCGCACCGCCCCGCCACCCCCGCACCCTCCGCGGTGCATCCATGCAACAAGTTAGGGCACAGGTTTGTCTTGTAAGGAGCCCGGAAGATGAGTCGCGCCGCGGCCGCGGGCCCGGCACTACGCTTAACTAACTGCCGCCTATCACACATGCAATGCTTTCTATGACCTGTTTCCTGAGTTTCAAGTTGCATTAAATACATAATTTCAATATGCGCCAAATCTGTTAATAAACTCCAAAAGGGCTTATCGTAGCAAAGACACGTAAGCTGTCTACGAACCGTAGCACATATCAAATACAACCGTAGCACCGTAGGCCGAACGTTTAATACCTACAAAACGTTTTGCAGTAATTGGTAAAATCAGCAGCATTATAATGTAACGCAATTCAAATAAAGTTCTCATAAAACATGGCGGTTCAAACACATTTTCCAGCTTCGTGATGCCCAATTAAATATGGATGTGATTGAAAAACGCGTGTCCGGTAACGAGCGTGTACATAATTGGTGGGCGGCCGGGGCAGGCCCGGAGTGACCCAGTTGCCGTTGCCTGGCGACCCGGGGCTGCGCCCCCCGCGCCACCTGCCACCCCCGCCTCCGCACTAAATAACCTGCCCGAAACCGACACCTTAGCAAAGGTCGTTCAACCGTCACAGAGGCAGTTGCTCTCGCCATTTTTTACCAGACGTGCATGCATCACACATGATGACAACCCCTGCACCACCCGAAAAATTAGCTAATAAAAATAATCAATATAAAAACTGATTTTCACGAGTAGATGAAAACTCTGGGAAATTTGACATAAATTTGCCTACTTTTTCGTTTATTCCGAATATTTTTTGTTACTGGAAATTCTAGAGACCACTGCGACCTTTAATTAGTGGTAAGCCTATTTTATGCTGAACGCTCGGTACCATAGCAACCACTGGTATTTTATAGCTGCAGGCTAGATTATGTTGAAAAGACATGCATGACAACAATCCTTACCAATGTGACAATGTTTTGGGCTTAATGGATTCGAGTCTTCATCGCGATCACTTTCCTCCTCGATCTACAAGTCGCAAAGTTTGCTTTTAATTACGATTGAGAAATTCACGAAACTCGACAAAACTTTTAGTACCTAATCGAAATATTCGCAATAAAGAGGAATACGAAGAGGAATCCGAGTGAACGTGGGCACTAGTAGGCAGGCCGGCCGCGGCGACACCGCCGAACAAACTAAATGAAATTATTTTCTTTAACTCTTAACTTCGAGTGTTTTTTGTTGAGACGAAGAGAAAAACCTGCGAGCGAATAAACTTAATTGTTATAAGCCGCGTTTGCCGACTGCCACCCCCTCAAGTCGTGAGGGCGAGGGGGCGCCGAACACAGTTGTATTTCTCCGAACTTGTGCTAAATTTCACTTTCTCCGAAGACGCTGTGCGTAGACTTAGCCACCCACCACGTCCCCGTCCTCTCGCTAACTTTGCTAAATAGTTTCGACAGTGCTAAGTACCTATCTTCTTAAAACTTAAGTCTGCCGTCTTCTTTCGCGTCGGCTTTCTGCATACATACATGTTCCCCAATCATGACAGCATAATGTTTTATGAAAGTCACATTTTATTTGTTATTAAACAGCATCGCTGTAGAACATGTATCTTCTATGAGACCGCTCTCCACCCTCTGTGAGATGTCGTTATCTTAGCGAACCCTAACCGAGTAAAACATAAAAAACGTTACTCAAAAAAGTCCTTCCACTCACAAAAACTCTGCTGCCTCCTCGCCCTCTGAAGTTATAAAACGCTGAAGGCGAGTGAGGCGAGGCGAGCGGCTTGAGATCTTATCCCCCTGCATTAGAGTCGAGTTCGGCACGAGCTACCCTGTGCACACCAGCAAGCAGCGCCTGAAAGGCGAGCACACGAGCGTGGCAGCTTTAGCAAAATGAAAGCCGACTCGCTCTTAATTCACCAGCACATAGACACGGCGTACGGACGTCGATAGGACCCCTCGCCGCCCACCGCCCGCCGCCCCCACGCGCCGGGCATAAATAAGGGGGGCGAACTCGGGTTAACAAGAGAGTGAGTGCCCACCCTCGCAGCAATGCTAGAAGGGAGAATTAAGGGGGCTGCGGCGAAGGACGAATTAAGGAGATGAGAGAGCACACGCTCTCTAGACGCGCCACCTCGCACCAGCAGGGAATTAAGGGAGAGCGCACAACTACGGTGTCACTGCGACACGCTACCGCTAACTATTCTTTTCGGTTTGTTTTTTACAATGGCTTTCGTTGCTTCCAAAATTTCAGAGTCGTATCTTATTTATAACTGCACGATACTATTGATTTTCCAGAGGACTCTATTCTATTGGACTGGCTTAGCGCAAAGTAGAAAAAAAAACCTAGAACATGATGCGCCGCCCTCATAGCCACCTCCGAGGTCTGTGACGTCACTGCTGCGTTTTCAAAGCACGTGAGCCACTTCGTCACATAAATTACAAACTATATCCCACAGGAGTTAAGGTTTGTTTTCGACGAAATTGCTGGTGCTCCTTTGTCTTGCTCCATCGGAGCAGGCGAAAATGTTCTTTATTTCAATAGGGGAAGGTTGAATTTACTGGAGTCGTGTCGTAATGATCTTGGGAAGAGGGTGGGTATAAATTTTCCATGGGGGCAGACGGGGCGACGTCGCGCGAGGGCGCCGCTGAGTCACGGCGGCGGCGGCGGTGCCGGCGTCGGCGGGGCGGGGCGCGGGGCGCGGGGGACGTGCCACAGAACATATTGTAAGTATCTACCACTCACATGTCACAAAGTTTTCTCCGCATCGGGAAACTTTGTTAACGTCAACGGAGCACGTGGCCTTGCCGATATTATACATAATTGCTGCACGAGTTCCCGCTCAACATGTGACAACTTACTTTCTCACTTAGTTCGGATAAAAAGTACCAGTAGATGATCACATGCGTTAGTGCGGGTTTCAGTAGTTCTGAAGTAAAGAGTCGATGAGTTAAAGTTGATAATGCGTTTGATTACAATGATTCGTGACTCATTACAGAATGCTGTTACTGAGTAATGTCCGTGTTATTGAACTTGCGCTAGATCATACATGCATCGATATCTACTGAACCGCTATATTATGTTACTTTTGGACATTTGCGTGTCTTTTTCCACCTTTTTCCTTTAATTAGCATTGAGCTCTTTGTTCATTTTCCTTTGGCAGTCGCTGCAATCGATCTCGTTATCATTATAATTGTGAAACTCAGGATCGGACTGAACACATAATAATTGTCAGCCGTATCTTTGGTCGTGCAATCGGCTCACATCGTCCCGTCACCTTGAAGCCTGATAACGTGGCTGTTGTGTGATAAGAGGTGATACCGCCGACCCGACCAACGCGCCGCACACAATCTTATATTCTTATGCTTTAAACATTATTGTATTGACATTGGACAGCTTTGATTTCATAAAGCTATATCTTATTAAGCTTCATGAAGCCATCAACGATAGTTTTGTTATGAAATAATAATCTGAATTTGATAACAGTCACTTAGTTCTAAATCATCAAAACGTTGCAAGTCTGCATTACTTGCTATCTTTATTGATATCTATAAAAAACGTAAACATTAATTTGTGTTGGAAAACAAAACAAGCTTTTGGCAGACAACAATATCATTTTAATCTAATATTTTCTTACTTATTTATTTTTGAATTAAAGTAGATTGCTTTATCCCAAGTAAAGTCTACATAGAAAACTTGGTATTATTAATACATGGTAGTAAACACATCATCCACGTCTTGCGAACAGAAACTCAAAGAGTCTCGACGTCTTTTTCGAGAAGTTTTCAGCTCCGTTTTGGCGGCACGTCGCTCGTTCTCGTGTAGCATCGCTCGAGCGAGCGCCCACAATGCTCGCCCCGAAGATCGGCGCTGTTGCCAATTACATTATGTACGGGAGGGCGAGGGGCGAGAGGGAGCCTTATATAAAACCCTCCCCCTGCAAGCCTTGGAAACTCACAGGTTATAAAGCGCGGGAATGAGTTTTCGCGCGAAAACTTTATCGCAAAAGCTCGTGCGCCAAGCGAAGCTTTTTCACAAGCTTAGCCTAGTTCGACGACATCGACGCTTAGGATTAATTTTACGATTGAAACTTTTCCTTACATGAATTGTTTTAATTTATGTACTAATGGCTGCGTTGTGGTGTTTATATGAGGTTACTATATCAGGTATATGATAAGACATATGTTTGCTAAACCATACTTCTTCAGTTGTAACCCTAATCTCGTCTTAACTTTATTTCGTGTTTATTACCAAAGTTACTCTGTCTTTAATCAGACAGTGGTATCCTTTTTTTAGGATTTAATTAAGACTCCGGCTTTGATGTCGTACTTTAAATACATTGCATCCAAACAGTTGAATACAGCACGAAACAAAAGTCAGGGGCGACCCTCCGGCTCCCGCGCCGAGGGAGAGCACAAAGAACGACTCCCAATTCAGTAACGAGTCCCGGTCCCGGGCGCCGGGTCCGTTAGCTCAGCGCCAACTCAGATGAGGGGCCCGAACTTTGCCGCCCGATGCGAACTAACAAAGGACTTTATTCGCCGTCATCAGGTAAATGAAACATTTACAGAATATCAGAGCTGCGTCAGTTTCATTGGTGTGGTGGGTCGATAAATCGAAGTCAGAGTAAGGTCAACAGCGGTGGGCAGCAGCAGGGTCGCCGGCGGCGGCGGTGGCGGCGGTGCGTGCGGGCCGGCTCTGCAGCCGCAGGCCGCAGCATGCCGCTCGCAGTGCCGATGCTGTTTTGCATAAGTAATGACCGCCGCCGCCCCTCACTCCCCCCCCTCCAGCTCCCCCTGTAGGCCTATCGATTGCGGCGGCGCGGGGCGGGCCGCATCGCCGTAATTGTCACACTGAGCGAGCTGAATTTCACTCCACCCTCGCGTTATCGACCTTACTACCCCCGCATAAAACCCACTCTCCGCCGGCAAGAATTACTGATTGAATACCAAATGCGTTATAGTCCGCTCTAAGTTTGGAGGCGGCTCGTAATAGAGCCTTCGAAGAGTCTATGACAGAGCTTAATTAGACAGGCGTGCGATGGCACCGAATGGATTTTACTTGTTCGATATTTCAGCGCGAATTAAAGCACAAATTGTTGGACTGAATTAAAGTACTTTTAAAATTAGTGGCCCGGAGAACTGTAGCGTCAACCTTCGGCGCGGGCGTGAGCGTACAGTTGGCGGAGTTTGTTTGTTCGACACATTAGCGACCACTCGCAGTCGCGACTGGCTAATGTGATCATTCGTCAACAAACCAGGCTGCCAAGCAACTGGAAAACTTGAACATTACAGTCTCAACTGGAAAAAGTGCAAGCTACAGCTAACTGACGAACAGTTATAGCTGTGCTTGGTGCACCGGGGAGAGTCGACAGCGGACACCTCACGCACGCCTGTCGCACGCAGAGAACAATAATTCCGTATAGTTTCGCGCGACAGAGCGTGCGACGTCGCATCGTATGTATTAATAGTCGTCGTCTAGGCGAGCGCCGTTTTTTAGCACACCAGCAACGACGAAAGTATGGAGAAAGTGGCGCGTTGACGTCACGCACACACGCGCAGCACACGCGTGCCATACGCCAGCTGAAGACAACGTGACAGCCGCTCTCTGTGCTCGATACAGCGCTGTCTTGCTACACGCCGACGTTGCAACACCGCGCTCCGTATGAGAAATACGACGTTAGCAGCCGATACGAGGTGCCCCCTCTCGACACGTTCACTTGCTCAACTGAAATGCCTTTAAAAATACGTCAGCGACGAGCTCACATCGACGCTACACTTGATACTCTTGATAACTGCCAGACTCACAAAGTCGAAGGATAATGGGCGTTCCCCAATCTTGTGATAATTGGTTCTTATAGGGGCGCTTGCGCTTCATTACTGCATGCGGGTGAACTATCAAGTTATAGTATAGTGCTACGAATTTGTCCGACTTTGACTCCCGCTGAATGCAAAATAATGTCCCATAAAACGAGCACCTGTTTCGGTACGAACGCGTGGATAACCGAACAAAGGACCGGTCGTCTCACAAACACGATTCTTTATTGCGGTCCATTGCAGTTGTCATTGTCGATTGGTTACGAGCGAAAATCACCATTGTTAGCGGTACATGACATAACTCGGCTCGTGCCCACGCGATCACAACATCTCAGAGCATAATAGTGTGAAAACAAATAAAGAAAAGAGTAATGATCATCGATACAAGAGACGAAATGTTAAACAGCGGTCGCACGCGAGTCGCGAGCCACCCGACGTGTACTAGACTCGGAACTAGATTAAATTGAGATCAAACGTGGTTCATTCATAATCTGATCACAACGCCGGTAAACGTAGTAAGTTTATAGAGGCTTTAGTTCAGCGGTTAGTCGGCTTAACCGAGAGTCGAGCGCCCGTGCCGCCCGCGGCGAACAATTAATTAAATTAAGTGCAAGATGAAAAGGAAAACAACCGCCGCCGATCAGCTGATCTGTGATTGATGCGTACATCATCGCACCCCACTGCACGCAGCTTACACCACAACCGGTTTAGGACCGTTATTATTAAAAAAAAACCTTGTTTATTTACGATTCGACGGCGATTAATTGTATATCAATTAAGGTTCGCAGGATCGAGTCACTCACTCACATCGTTTCAGAAATCCACCGATAGGTACTGAATTTTTTTCAGAAAAAGGGTTCATCAATATCTTACATTTCTCTTACAGATAAAATCAATAAAATGATAAACATCCACTGTTAATAGACCAGCAAATAAACAAAGCAACGACCTCAGAGACTTAAAAAGTGAAAGAAAACGTGTAATAAGTATAACTTCATCACTTTTTTCATTGCCAAAAAAGAGCTGTAAGTGGTGACGTCACTGGCCGGGAGGGGTGGAGGATTAGGACGGCGGGGTGAGGGGGCGGTGTGGGAGCCAACCCTCGCTCGCCGCCCCTACCAACGAGACTCGACTCGATGTAATAATATGTACAAAGCTGCTAATTGTAAGTGCACTTTCCAAATAAGCAAGCTGAAACTGAAAGCCCTACTTTAATTTTAATGAGAGAGACCATTGTTTATTTGTGAATATTTTCAGTGCAGTTGCTACAACATGGAAAATAAGTTCATAGTCTTAATAGCAAATGTATTCATCATAGTTACTGAACATGGAATTTTAATTATAGAAAAACAATTGAGTCATGATCTTTAGGAACACAAAACCTGTCAGACCCATTTTCACATCTTCTAGTTCGAGTAACAATCGAGTTCGATAGAACTAAATGGTACGGTACTTCAAAGAGACGAGCCGGTGTGAGTTGGGGGCCGCCTCCCCCACCCGATGGAGGAATATGGTGAACACACACATACGCGACTACATTACTGTAATTATCCAATTATTAAAAAATGTATGACTATGCATTTAATTACCAGCTATTGGGTTAGTGACACCCGTAAGATAATGTTATTTATTTACCTGTTATGGAAGTCATTACTGTTAATGGAAAAGGAATGTTAGGCTCTTTGTGATGAGTAAAGTTCGGAATGAAAAGTCGGGAGGTCCTTTTTCGTAGCAGGAATGCTACGAGCGCTACGCCGCGTAGCAAAATTGGTAAAGGAAAGAATTATGTTTGAATGATTAGAGGAGTCGTTCTTTGTCCAACTTCTACGTTGGAAACAATAATTAGTGAGCATTCCTTCTATTGAAAGCATAAGGTTAGCTACGAATTTTCCCCTTCGTAGTGCTTGCTACGCCAGTTACCAAGGGCCTATTCTGAAGAATCTTTTTGCATTCGTTCTTAATCAAGCTTCTTATGGTAGTTTCATGTCTGTTTGGAACTAAATGGTGATGGTTTTAAACACTAATGTATACCTTAACTAAACCCGATCTTTTCATTTCTGCTGACGAAAAACTCCGAAATAATGAAAAGTAACAAACAGACAGAAAACATCCTAAAATCAAAACTAATAAATCAGTAGATAAAGAAGAATACGCAGCACGTAGAGTAGTCCCCCCTTTGCGGCTGATTACGAGCGCGCTACCAAATAAGAATGAATTTTTAATGAGAACCCACCCCCGGAGCCAGCCTCTTCCGAACAGTACGCACTTAGGAGATTAGTCTCGAGAGCGTTCCAGTTAACTTGCTAACAAGTAACAACAGTACAACCGACTAAAAATAATATCTACAGACACAGAAATTAATACTTTACACTTTATGTAACGCGCTGTTTTTCGTGACCCCTCGTAGAACCTAAACGAATTATGCGTAGACAAGAAAAGCTATCAGAAATTGTAGTAATCCAAATATCTACTCTTGTTGAAAACTTCTTGAAGTGTACGTGATGTATTATTACTTGTTATTATCTCTTGTTTTCGGAAACTTCATTCAAGTAAACTTTAAGATCTGAGTGCTTCGAAATCGAGAGACAGGTAGCCAATAAAGCCAACCGAGCCGTAAAGCAATAAAGTGATAAGACGACGACCCCACAGAACAGTAACAATGTAAATACCGTTTTATAGTGTAAACAAAAAGTATAATAAATGTTACGTAGCCGGCTACGTCAGGACGTACGTCACAGGCGACGTCACGAGCGGAAGTCCGCACTAGATATATTTAGTGTAGGCGTGCACCGCAGCCGCCGGGTTCAATGTCGAGGCGCGACTATCTATCGCCCATCAATCACCGCTCGCCGCTCGAACACCCGCTACCAAAGGACACGACCGCGATCTACACTTTTCCTCACTCGCCCACTCGACTCGAACTCATCCTCCAAACAGAACATTGCGAAAAGACGCCTCTCTGATTACACCACTCGCGATGCTGCGATAACATCGCGCCGGTATGCGCGTGATAATAGTTTGTTGTTATACCCGTAGTAATAGTAATCCACCTGTCTTCGATTCGCAGATATGAATCGAATCGATTGTCACGGTCGGTCGGGTGGTACATTATCATTTTCATTCATGGATTGATAGAAGTGTGTAATTGGATATCGGAACACGTCGATATAGATCGTGCGTGACCGGGTGAGTGCGGCGCGGTGCGGCGTGATGCGGTGCGGTGCGGTGCTGCAGCGGGCACCGGGAGCAAGGCCGGCGCTGTTTACAAACTTCCGTCACGACTCACGAGCACTTGTCACTCGCGCCGCCGCCACGCCGCTCCTCGGCCGACGCACACGTGTCTACGCAAATAATAGCGAGCCCTCTCAGTTGACATTGTCCCACTTCGAACGACTGCCCGCCCGTCTAGACTTGAGATACGATCACCGTCGATACGCCCGCTGCTAACATTTTGCATTCGTTACTGTCTCAATACATCGCTGTACCAATATCTACCTCTCTATTATTAGGTGCCTCAAGTCGTAAGCGACTACGAGATACATCACGCTAGAGATAGTATTCTTAAATTTAGAAGGCATGCACCCTTGCTGAAGTCGTGCCCTACGCGGGGTGAGAACGAGGGTGAATGCAGTAGGGTGGCGGAGCTCCCTCTGCCCGTCACCCCCCGGTGCACAGTAGGCGCGTAGTAACTGCAATAACGGAGCAGTGAAAGTGTCGCGGGGCGCTTCAACCGTCAATGGGTGAAGACTTTACTCCCTTCACCCCGCCGTCTTGTGCTCAAACTTGTAGCTAATAGTACGATCTTCCTAGTGTCGGTCGCCGCACACATGTTTGTGTTCACATAAACAATGTTTATGTTGAAAGTTTCTCCTGGAGCACGCAAACGAGCGGCGACCTGGCGAAGTGGTGACGCTTATTAAATTGTAGCTCGATTTACTGAAGAAGTTAAGCGTGTCGAAAGGTGTGACGTGAGCGCATCGCGAAGTGCACATAAATCGCGGTCGATCAGCGCCGATCGAGTATGTAAAGTGTTCGCGAGACGGAGCGGACACCGGCGGCGACAAGCAAAAGCAAATAAACAAGCGGAACGAGTACGTCGTCATTATCTCGAGTCATGAATGAAACGGAACGTAAATTGAAATGTATCGCGTGCCATAATCCGCGCGCATTAATCTCACTCAAACGCCGATCGTTGCGTAACCGCGAGCACAACAAACGGCTCAAGTTCATTGATCCACTTAATGTCCGCGCTAAATGTGTCGTTGTTGAATGTCAAAACATTGTTACATAATTATCCGCGTATGCGTGAGGTGTGCGCCATGCGCGCGCGCCGGCCGCCGACGTCCCGCCGGAGTACCATGCCGGGGCGCAGGCGCGGACCGGCTACTTCCGAATCCGGCCGATCGGTGATCACCCGCGATACGTCATCATGTTTATTTATGAGCTTATGATTATAAAGTGACGTTTACAACATTCTGATATCGTTGACCGGTTGCCGTATAATAATAACATTCATTCATAAGTGATTAATGGTTACTACCTACGAAATAGATTTGTAGTAGTATATAATAAAGCTATTATCATAATTATAAACAAGATTTTACGTTACTTGCTGGCTGTAGTAAAACATTATTTACAAACATTTGAAGCTAAATCAAAATTACACCTTTGTTTTACTTTTACGTTTTCGTTCATGCGTAAAGTTTTTTTGCTGCGGTTACCGATATTTTTGATGGTTCTATTGGCTAAACTTTACGACTAGTATAAAAGAAAGAAAGAAAGAAAAATAGGTTTATTTGTCACAGAAATACGTGCATACATAAAAGACAAGAGTAATCAGAGAACAACACAAAGTACAAAAAAAATCACGAGCATAGAACAGAAATGACTTAGGTGGCAGCTGCACGACATGACTCTGACAAGAAGGCTTCCACTCATCATGATGCAGTGCTATGGGGGACCCACAGCACAGCGCTGATTTTCAGTGGTCACCCGAAAAAAGAAAAGATGTACGGAAATCAAGTAATAAGCAAAACTATCTATATAACTTTTTACAACTCTGTATTTAAAGTAATTGATCGTCGAGGTGCGCGATCTGCACGTGGTGATTGATTTGTTTCCGTAGTAAAAGCAGCTGAAGTGGTGAATCCACTGCTCTGAATACTAATAAAATAAGATATAGTAAAGCACGGAACGTTGTAAGTTCAACGTATGTCACGGTACACGCTCCCAACATTCATGTTAGTTGACGACACATGGCGATCGTTTCAGATTCGCGGTGCAAACTTTAAGAATTATTATTGTACTTGTTTAACTTTCGCCGCGTGCCGAACTTGACCGTCAAAACAAGATTGCAATAAAAACATCAATCTTATACAATGACGTAAATTTACATAAATTATTGGCGGCGGTATGTCTCGTCTCGCGTCCGTCGCGGACACGCCGCGCCCGATTGTTTACCCAGATGCAATGTTTACATAGCTATCACACCAAACTGGAGGGTTCAACGACTCACATATTGTTTTATTGCCAGACGTAATTGGGTCGCGGTGCGGCATTGAGGCCATGGGAAATATATTTAGAGCGTGGAAGAGACACTCCGCGAATGCCAAAGATATTATTATCCCCCTGTTCTCGATTCTACGTCCGATGACTTGGCGAATACTGATAAATACAGCTAAAGATATGCAATTAGCGGAACAAACCAAAAATCCCCAATTTCCTATCACGCCGCAACATTTGGCAAAGATAAGATTGCGTTACTTTTAGCGCTTTAATCTGATATTTTGAATGTTGATTAGGTTCACTTGCGCAAATACAGAGTTGTACTAAACCAACCGTATTGAAGTAATACAGAAAGCTAGCACGAGTTTGCGAATTCATCTCAAACATGACAATAAGCTACCGACAAAAAATGGTAAACAAACTGTGTTCGGCGGCCGAATATAACAGTAATAATAAAATACGAGCATTGAATTCGGTGCACCTGACATTCGCATATACTTTTTCTAAACAGGTGTCGGCGGCGCGTCGCTCAGCGCGTGTCGATGCCCTATATTATTGTATGTCTTTCAAGTTCATTGAGTCACACAATAGCCATATAATTGGTCGTTAGCGTATGTCAAAACACGTCGGCGAGGTTCATAATGCTTTACATAATTAGGCTCGTTTGCATAAGCGATTATTATGCGTGTCTTCGCGGATGACGTCGGCACCGCTATGGCTAATTCATTCATTTGTTTATGAGTTTACTATTACTTTTACTCCACGTGGTCGATTGTTTACAATGCGAGCGTGAATTTAACGGCAAATGTGTAATAAAAGTTGTTATTATTACGCGATGTGCTTAAGGAGGAGCGCCTCATTGTGACGTCTATTCATAATGCGGCTGATACACCGCTTGTTTACATACATGTTTATTTAACGTGCGTGGAGTGAGGTTAGAATCACTGCCATGTATGGCAACTATTTACATTGTTACGGAGCTGTTACTGGATGCGCGAAATGGAGACGTTCCACGTGATTTCAATACGAGTGACCGAAAAGCTTATAGCTGCCATTTTCTAGAAACTTCTAACACTGGGTCGCGAATTTTATAAAAAGGACTTCATTCTTGATATTATGTGTAAAATAAAGCGAATCAGACAAATTATTAGCAAAACGTAGGCCTAAAACACATAATCGATAATTTTGGTGCAGTTTTTCGTAGCGCGTAGCAAAAACTGCGCAAAAACTGCGCAAATAACTACGCGGCGTAGCAATGCTACGAATTCACTTAAACGGGCCCTACGATTTTGTAATCTACGAAAACCTTGCAAAACGTGATGCTCACATAGAATCTGAATATTTTTTGAGCAAATGGAATAATATATCGTAGAAATTCCTGTCATATCGTTCTTCGGCTGACGTTCACAGTACTCAAGAATGCCACGATACCGCATAAAATAACATCATAATTCTCTAGTGGATCCTATTGTTCTATTCATAAAATTAAAAATACAGAAATACTTCATAATTAAGATGTTCTTCCCTACGAGCCGACGGAAGACACCCAACTGCGTCAGATCACATGTGTTGCTGTACTGTATATTTTTTTAAGAAACCGGATTGTTCTTGTACTTTGTCTTCCGGCTACCCATTGCTTGCACTGGCAGAGCATGATCTGACTTCCCGGATGGTTATTTTAGCTTTTAAGATTACTTTTCTAACCATGGTTTTAAACGGCATGAGTTACTAGATCATTTTCTAAATGCGACGGGTAATGGAAAATAATAATCGAATATTCAAACACAAGTCCTTAGTGGTCTCCCGATATCCGTGTGACTTTGAGGTACCATTGAAGAAATGCATACCTAAGCAGTTTGAAAAGAAAATCTCGTGCACACAACCCTTTTTTTTCATTTAACTATATGGGCAGAGTGCTGCAAGCAGAAATAGTCCTTACGGTGTATAGTTATGCGTTTCTTCGATGGTACATTGTAGTGACAGAAAGACTTCTAAGACTTGAGTATTTGTGAATATGTCCCTCGTCCTGGTAACGTAAGGTATCTCTACCCCGTCTTGATATAAAATTATTGGGAACTACACAAACTTCTCTCACAAAGTTAGCTCCTTGTTCGTGCACTATTGTCAAACACTAGCATTAAGTACATAACTTGTGTAGAGAAATAAACGTCTTATATTATTACTTCTCAATTTAAGACATGAATATAACAGGTCAAATCAAAATTGATGGTACTATTGTGAGTGCCAGAAGTACCGTTTTTATTCAACCATAATCAATTACAATAAGCACTTGTTGATCGCATTTTTTGCCTTCAAAATGCCAATCTTATCAGCTGTCGTGGTACTCTCGGTCTTGACCGTCGGGAGCTCCTTCACACCCTATTTCACTATCGTTGGGCCAGACCAGCATAGTCACGGTGACGCGCGGTTTTTCTGCCTTTTAATCATCAATAGTTTTTATGAAACAGTTAAGTATTATGGACAGATCGTTCACTCAGAGGTTAATAACACCATTCAAACGAACTATTTATTATGGTAATATGTTATGTTTTGTGTACAGTCTGTCAACTTTTTTTTGTTGCCAGTAACATCTTTTTTCTCTAACATATTATTTACTACAATAACTTATGTAATTTCGAGTAATAAACTTTTTATGACTCTTAGTCATGTCTTAGATTTTGTAAACATTACCTAACTTATAGAAAAACAACTGAAACGGTAGACAGCTATATATAATTGATTTTTCTATGTAACTAATTCATATTTTTATGACGTATATATGCTAATTTGTTGGTTCCTAACGTTAGATTGAAACAATGGTGAGTTTGTTCCCGAGAATGCTATAATGAAGGCACAAATGATGTATTTAACTAATGTTTGGGTGAAACTGGTTTCGTTATAGCGTTTCTCATTAAAAATGAAGATAATCGCGACGGTACGACAGCAATCAACGATCGAACAAAACCGGGTACCGCATCTAGTTTATTACAATAAGTGGCCAAACTAGTTATGTATACGAACGAATTGAGACTTTATTCTTTGGCGGTGAGAGTTTGGAATCGTTTGGGGAGGGTATCTAGAACTATGTGAGTGCATAAGGGTAGTTTGTGCATAGTTTCTTAGCGCACGTGACTGCAACAAGTCACATTCCGCGCCCCCACCCACCCCCATAGGCCTACAAACAACCCGATACAACTATACATTTATATTGACGGCACACATCACATGTTGAACCTATGAACCTTTAAAATGTATGCAAGATATAAATAGTACGGAATTGGTATAATTTTTGTAACACGGGTTTATTTATAAAAAAGGCAATATTTTTAACTCGCGTCTGTCTATTGGTAAGACAATTCTCGGAAAGGATTCGGGATACACTACATACAAGAGACGTATATTGTTTTGATCCTTAGATTTTGTCATTGATAAAAATACATCTGAAATTCTTTAAAAGTTCTGCACGTATTTGTTTTAGTCAGTATCATTGGATTGGTCATCAGTTCCTATTGATTCAACATTATTTAGTCCCAACAAAGCTTTTTTCCTTTTACCGTATCTTGAAACTGTGCATTATGAATAATGTATGGTGGAAGGATTCGAGCTCCCAAATAAAAGTTTATAAGTGTCGTGAAGGACAAACATACGTATACCAAACCTATAAACAAGTAATTTTATTTGGAGACCGTAGACTTGAGAAGGTTAAATCTTCTACAGAGGGTTGGGTATATTTCCTAAATAATGACCGATTTGGTCTAGACTTGTACCCAAGTCACTATCGAGGTCAGAAAAATACAAAATAAATCGAAACCACGGTATTAATGAACTTTTCGTCTGTAGGCTGTTTAGTTCTTCAGATAAAGAAAGAACAGCAAAAGGAGTTTGAGTGGACTCGCCAATGGCGATTCCTGTCGTGGAGTAAATCTCAATAAGTGGAATGGAGGAGGCGCTCTGGGCCGGTGCTGGGCGGGGCGCGCCAGCCGTCGCCATGGCAACGCACCCCTAGCCGCTACCAGGAAAACCCACCAACCTCGGATCACACTCCTATTCGCTTATAGCAAGGAGGTTTTCAAAACAAGACTAAAACAGACCATTTCGCTTCAAACATACTTTACATTTTTTTTCCTTCATCGTCTAATTGAAGGTCTTACAAAATTGTCTAATTCTAAACCAATGTCAGATCTGTTTTAGTATCATTCAGCTTAACGAATCGCAGCGGTCATCCATTTATTCATTACAGTCGAGTAAAAACCACGGCGCATTGTAAAAGAGTCCAATAATATCGTAGCAATATAGAAAGTAAAGTGCGTTAGCGCTGGCTGGCTGACTGGCGATGGCGAGCCAACAGCCAACTCGGCGATAATTAATGTGGAGTCAGTGGAGTCGAGCGAGCGGGCGCCGCCGCGCCAGCCTCGCAGAGCGCACAAAAAACCCGCTCCGACACAAAAACACCCGCCGCCAGAACGAGACAACGCCGCGCGACAGAACGAGACAACAACAACTACGTATTTCTGTGACGAGTTCTCGCTCGCCTCGAGCGTCGCGCAGTTATCGAGATTCGAGCCGAATACCGCGCTTTGATTTAAAACTCCACCGAATGCGCCCTTCTATCTATCACATGGCGTTTGACAGGTCGCCGGAAACGCGCCGAGCTGTCACTTCGAAAAAAAGGCGCGCGTCTTGTAAACTTTATGAATATTTTAAGGGCCATTAAAGAAAAGTTATAAACCTATAATTAAGACAATACCTAGTGTATGATGAAAGGTACATTTCTGTAGTTGCACATTATTATATTTGTAAGTCTGAACTACAATAAAGGTTGAAAAAAGTTACAGATGACTAAAGTATGATAATTGTGATTCGTACAAAGAAACACAAAGAAAGAGTATAAGAATAATGCTAAAATATGCTATCCTAAAACATATTTTCCTACATAACTACTGTACAGTTAAATAACATACATTTTTTTACAAAAATACTTTAGGAACTTAATATAATTTTCAAAGAAGAATAGATTAAAAACCAAATATTCACTTAACTACTATCTTCCTCCAAAAGACTTAAACGATTCTACCCACTTAGTAAAAAATCTCTAAGTTGAGAAATATTTTACTTAACTTTTAGTAAACATAAGTTTATCACAATAGTTCGGTCCATGCATTGACTTGATTTCGAGTTTCATCAGTATTACAAACTTATAACAAAACTGTTCAACACAAAAACTATGACTGAGAACACAAGTCGAATTTAAAATAAATGCGAAACCATCGCTGCCGCTACACTTAACTTACTAACACTTATAACTACGATGACTTACCTGGAAATCACTCCACATTTTCATTGGGATACACCATAGTTCCGATACGAAAACATCACACGATTCACGATAACAACTGTCAAATATGTCACAGCACGGCGTCACAGTCACAAGCGAACAGGGTGGAGGCCGAGCGCAGACTGGAGCTGGCGGCTCGCGCGCCTGCCGGCACTCGCGTCGCTGTGGCGCGGCGCTCGGGCGTGCTCGGGCCGGCTCGGCACGGCTCGGGCCGCAGCGCCCACCTGCGACTCGAACAACAAAACTGAACCGAGAGCTGCCTGAGTGCCTGCTGCCTGGACACCACAATGCCTTCGTCCGCCTCCCGCCTGATCACTGGAAATACACGAGTTTTACTGCATACAGACTTACTGTTCGCATTTACGATTAGATGGTGCAATAGTTATATTCATTTGTGTTACTTGGAGTTTCGATGTCTAGCAGATGACTTTCTTTAACAAAAACGAGTCTTTGTATTCGTTTATAAGGCTCACTAAAACGAATAGACCTCAATATGAAACGGGTCGTCTGGCATGCAGAATATGAGACACAAAATCTTATTCACCCGCTTGATAACAACGCACAGTATTGAAATCTGAATCCTAACGCTCAAACATAAAGAGCTCAAGTTTTCAGTCAACTGATAACAGAAAGTGACGAATAAAAAAGCTTTCTGAACAAAGTTTTGAGTGCGCCGCGCTACGGCCGGCGTAGCAGGAAGTTCGTAGCAGTAAAACTTCGTAGCGCTCTCGTAGCGTGAAAGTTTTGATTTCAACGATTTGCGTTGCGGCGAAGAGGGCCGCGAGGCCGCACTAGCTCTGCGACCCTGCGCCCCTCACTATCGACCTCCGACGAGTGCGGAACACTATCGAGCATGCGCTTATGTACACGCTACATTGCCGCGTAGCCAATCTGCACAACTCGTCTAAAGCGGCGCAACAGAGCAATGTATGTGCTGCACGGAGTTTGGCCGTAACATAACATTGCTCTCAGATTTATCTGTTCGTTCATCTCTCACGAGAGTGCGCCACTTGGCTGTCGACCGACTACGCCCTTACCGTGTTTAGGTACGTTTTGCAAATCACCGCATGACAAAAGAACATCCAGTTTGTCGCGTTCCATTCCGCGTGCAGTGAGGGCGTCGCGGCGCGGCGTGGATAGCGCGCCGGCAATGGGGCGTGTGCCGATCGATACGGTTGCTACAGATACGCGCCGAAGAGAAAAATCATTCGGCGGCAATTTCGAGTACTCGTTACTATTATAAATATTTAGGTCGCTCGATATTATTAAAGTGATTAATTTATATTAGTTTGGGAACTAAAAATAATGGTAAACTGTGCATTGGATTTGGAGGTGCAGTGATCCAGTGGTCACGATGACGGAGCATTTTTGACAGATAACAAGTGAACGCGATCGTGGCGAAATAAAATAAAGTTACGTGTCGCCTGCGTCTGCACTTATTGCGAAGTATCGTTCTTTATCCTGAATACTTTACAAAGGAAAGGTTGGCAACACTTGTGTCTGAGGTAGTTACAGGGTTTTTAGGACTACCTATTAAGACTCTGATATGTTTGGACACAAAATAAAAGCTTTTAAAGTAAAAGTGGTGTATCATACATAATCTAAATATTTTGTTGTGTCAATTATGTGATAGGCAGTTATTTAAATACAACAGAAGACGGCACAAAGTCGAAAAAAAATACAAAAAAAAAAAAGTATATTTTGGAATAATATTTATTTACTTATTGAATGTCGTAAAGATTACCAATACCTAAGTAAACAATAGAAACTACAATTAAACTTCTAAATATAACAAATAACCTACATCCCAATTACAATAAATATACAGTAAATAACTCTATACCTAAATATATTAATAGATTCGATTTCAAGCAGCCAGCAAGAAAGCCTGTGGTGTAAACGCAAGGTGTGCAAACTGCATGCGTCAACCTGCCAGTGTCATGCGCCGCGCACGGTGCGCGCGAGTCGCCAACCCGGCAATTTAGCCACGACGCATGCGCGAAACCGACTCCTTGCCAGTATCATTTTACTGCTGCACTTGAAAAATATCGTGTAGGTACCATTTGTACCTATAAAATAAGGAGTGCGCAGTTCATGTTTAGTTTAGAAACGTGCTGTTTATATTACGATATTGTAGCCGTGTTTATTTATTATACGGACTTTGTTATATGCAGATACTTAGTTGGAAAGCTCTGAGAGACAAATATTAACTGTACAATCATAAATAAGCTCACATTCTTCGATCAAATTGAAGTATCAAGAACTGTTGCAGATCGAGTAGTGTTATTGGGTTTTTCTAAAGAGAATTTCTCATTAACAGGCTTTTTTTTAAGGTGGGAAATTATCAAATAACTTACTGTACCAGACTCTTACTGACTAAAACCCACCCGTGTTCCTTCAGTTGCCTGTATGTTGCCAGAGGCCAAACCCGCAACCCCGGCAGGCATCGGCCCTAGCAGACCCCTTCAGTTGTGCTGACATCTCTTTGAGGCGAGCGTGGAACACAACGCCTGCTTGGAGCCTGGAACCTGAATTCATACCCGGTTGATGTCGATAGGCTCGTCCCCTATAACATGAGACTAAGGGATGTCGCGCACTAGAAAGGCCACGACTCCGGCCACTTGTGGCCGTCTAGTGGTATTGTATGGTCAGCGGCTAGTTGGCCGATGCGACCAAGTGCGCGGTTCGTATGGTTTCTACAGTTTATCTGGTCGCTGCGACAACTGTCGTCTAGTGCTCTTGCGAAATGTGGGTGTACTAAAATCCCTCTGCCAAACTCTTCTGGCAAAAACAGGCATGATGTTTGCTTTCCAGGTATTATTCTACAAATCATCATCTTCAGTCGTTGACCCACTATGGAATAAGTGTTATCACCTGTCAATGCCAATCCTCTCTGATTTACGCTCATTGCATTCAGGAATTTAATCCCTCGTTGTTGTGTGTTTCTCAATTTTCGTTAGTGCACCGACCATTGTTTGTATCTGCATCACCCATAGGTAGAAAATGCCTGTGGCATTCAATCCGCCGAAAATAAATCTATAATTATCTATACTTATTACCCAATAATAAAGCTAAAGAGTTTGTTTTTTTGATCGCGCTAATGTCTGAAATTGCAAGTCGGATTTGTTTTTTTTTTTTTTGCATTTGATAACCCAATTCTCGAAGAAAGTTATAAGCTATGTAACATCATGCTACGACCCTTAGGAATAAAAAAAAAGGTCAGAAAACACGCCAAAAAGAAAAAAACAGTGGCACTCCAGGAATCGGCAGAAGTGAAAACTTGAACAAGATCGCCTTGGTGGAAGAAAAATACTTGTATAGAACATTGATCCGTAACATTATCAACATAAAGAGCACAATCGCGTTTACAAAAAAAAAATACTTCCTAAACCTTTAAAGTAAAAATACTTTCATAGAACATTGATCCGTAACGTAATATAAATAAAGAGCACAATCGCGTTTACATAATTGAGGTGTCGGTAACAGTGTCGCGAATTCAATTGTTTTTTCCCATCTCAAAAATGCCTAACGCGCCTAAAGAAGTTTTCACTTCAAAAAAAATCAGATAAATGCTTAGCGAAAACGAAGTAATCGGGAAATTCACGAATCCAAATTTCACGCGGTCGAAGTAGCAGACAGAAAAAAAAAAAACAACAGATGAGTCCAAGAAAATCCAATGCATAAAATGTATAAGACATTTTGTTGTGAAGTTTATACTGTTAATTTCAAATGTAATTCCATTTTTACCATAAGTAGTCTCATTAAAAAAACATCGTGAGGAAACCGGCATGTCCTAGAACCGAAAGAAAATCGAAGACATCCACCAACCGCAGTGGGCCCGCGTGGTGGATTACGACCCACTCCTCACAGACAAAACATTTTAAGCTAATTATGATGAGTCTCATTATCCCGTCTATGACATTAGTCTTCTTCTTTTCCATGTCATTAATAACTTACCTGGTATTAGAACTTTTATGCTGCCCATGAGCCTCTGACTTGGCTTCAAATGCCACCGAGAAATATCTCTCAGGGCTGCGAAGAAAACCGAAAGGGAGATCGTGGCCCCCGGCAACAGAGCAACCGAAGAAACACGGGTGGGTTTTAGTCAGTAAGAGTCTGACACGCCCTCCCCGCCCAGAGCGGGAGAAGTTATTTGATAATTTCGCTCCCAAAAAAAAAAACGGTTTCTTCACGATGTTTTCCTTCACCGTTTTTGGAAGCAAGAGATAATTACACAACAAGTGACATTAGTGAACTTCTTTATTTGCTAAATCGCTTTGTCATTTATGTTCGTTACGCGGCTTTCAATTTTGAAGTTTTGAATTAAATCTTCAGGTTGGAAAAGGTGGCTAGATAATACAAGGCTTAGGGCATTTAGTAACATCATTCATACAAAGCAATATTTAATAAAAACATTTTGGGCAAGGCACCCAAAATATACAATAAGTTGCCAAAATCACAGACCTACACAAAATGGACCAATTCAAATTAGGTTTGCACTAATTTCTAGTTGCAAAATGTTACTATTCAATTAATGTCACTATTCAATCAGCGCTGGTCCAGCTCCACAAGGGCGCATAAACTAATTGATTAGCATTCGAAAATATTGTTGCAGCTGCTGAAGATTGTAAAACTATCTTTTCCTTGTATAAATTCAATCTCTTTGTATTGTATAATTGCATATCACATGTGTGAGCACTGTGACCATGTTGTACATTCCATAAAGCTACCATTTACTGGGTACGTCTTTCATTGACTTGAATGTGCTCTGGCAGCTGAGAGTATGTCATGCTCACTCAAATGTCTCGCTGATGGTGGCGTGTGTGTTGGATCATTAAGTTCCCTTCAAAATGGTTGAGCTAAATGGTGCTGATCCATGCGTCATGTTCGTGAACGGGCGCCGTCAGTAGGGACTGGTCATCTCTTAGCTGCCACGGTTTATTTTATTTTAATTTATTTAAATTTTTGAATTGTTATTATATTTTTATTACGGACGCTTTTAACGTGCACGTCTTTCTACATTGTTCTCACATGTATAAATTCAACACGAATGATGTAACCAATATTTTGTAACAATATTTTGATTTAAAAGAGTGTCCGTGGAGTTTCTTGCCTGTTCTTCTCCATAGGTACCTACTACGCTTTGGAATGGGCAACTAGCTTCATTTTTCTGACTGACCGACCCCTTGACAATTCAAAAGTACCTGTAATTGGTTTATTTGAAATAAATGCTTTGAGTTGAGTTTGAGTTTAAATGATTATTTAAATGAAAGATGACTGATCTTATGACATGATTACATGGAACTTAAACATAACTGGCGAAATGTGGGTGTACCTGCTAGCAGGGACACCTCTGCCCATCCCTTCGGGTAAACAAGGCGTGATGTTATGTTATGTTATGACTGATCTTATAATGATTATATATTGACAAATATAATGATTATTGAAATTTTGATTTGACTTGTGTATTTTTTTATTTTGGAATTTCTATTTTTAATGTTACTCAATTTTTAATCTATTCTGTATATTTAATGTTGCGAACTTGCGATTAGTACCTAATATATAAATGTTTGTTAATGTAATGACTGATCTTATAATGATTATAAAATGACAATTAGAATGATTATTGAAATTTGTATTTGACTTGTGTATTTTTTTTATTTTGGAATTTCTATTTTTAATTTAACTCAATTTTTAATCTATTCTGTATATTTAATGTTGCGAACTTGCGATTAGTAGGTACCTAATATATAAATGTTTGTTAATGTAATGACTGATCTTATAATGACAAATATAATGATTATTGAAATTTTGATTTGACTTGTGTATTTTTTTATTTTGGAATTTCTATTTTGAATGTAACTCAATTTTTAATCTATTCTGTATATTTAATGTTGCGAACTTGCGATTAGTACCTAATATATAAATGTTTGTTAATGTAATGACTGATCTTATAATGATTTTAAAATGACAAATATAATGATTATTGAAATTTTGATTTGATTTGTGTATTTTTTATATTGGAATTTATTTTTTATTGTAACTCAATTTATAATCTATTCTGTATATTTAATGTTGCGAACTTGCGATTAGTACCTTATATATAAATGTTGTAAACCTCATTAGGTTATAATACAATGTACCTTTTATACCTATAACACCTTTTTAACATGTATTATACAAATAAATTATTTGATTTGATTTTTATTAGTGACACCAATTTTTTAAGAGCCCTTTTAGAAGGCCATGCCCGCTGTCTCAGGTACGTTTTGATCGTTTGAAGTAATAAAATAGTTTGTCAGCATCAAATATATCATCATTTCATATGAAAGACGTCCACTGCTGGACATAGGCGTCCCCCAAGCACCGCCACTTCGACCGGTTCTGTGCTTTCCGCATCCAGCGAATTCCACATAATGCTAAAAATAATTGATGTGATTTTTGCCCACCCTGTAAAACTTCTGAAAAGTAACATAATGTAACAAGTATTTAATTATGTTACACGTCGCATTTTGAAGAGGGATGAGGTTTCCCGAACCCTTTTTGAGAAGTTTATTATTCATTATTATCAAAATGTAGGTTTATACAAATGTTGATATCTTAAATCACCTGTTTCCTTATTGTATATTAAACAAATCATTCATGAAACAGCATCAATTAGTATTTATAATAAAATCATTTCGTTATAAAACGATTTTCGCTTCGTGTTAAAGGAAAACTTTATGTAATAAATGTATTTATTAATATCATCATGTTTAATTTAATTATCCTTCCTTATTAACCTTATTTTCATGTGATTCCTAATAGAATAGGACATTTCTTTCCCTTCAGTTGGGTTCCTGAAAGGTGACTTAGGGTGACTTTTATAAGTAAGCGTCTCATACGATTGTGAAGTTTATTTTTATAGTGTTAATGTTCATATTCGTATGAAACGCTTGCTCACACTCGCTTATGAATATGAACATTATACTAATGAAAATAAGGTTCACATTCGTATCACCAATCCATAAGGGATTACATGAAGGAAATGAGCAGTAGCACTTTACACCACAACCAGTTGTAGTCAAAAACCGACCGAGTACGAGTCGCACACGAAGGGTTCCGTACCACCGCTCAATATTTAGCAAAAACGCCGAAAAAAAACACGTTTCTTGTACCGACCCCCTTTAATTTTTAACTTAATTTTTATTTTTATTATTTGCATATTATAGTGGCAATAGACATACACAATCTGTGAAAATATCAACTGTCTACCTATTACGGTTCATGAGATACAGCCCGCTGACAGACAGACAGACAGCGGAGGCTTAGTAATAGGGTTCCGTTTGGCACCCTTCAGGTCATCATCATAATCAGCCTATAATGTTTCCACTGCTGGAACACAGGCCTCATCTCTTCGAGAGGGAGTGGGCTGTAATCCACCACGCGGGCCCAGTGTGGGTTGATAGATGTCACGTGTCTTCGAATTTTTGGTTGCCGGTTTCCTCATGATATTTTCCTTCGCCGTTTTGAGAGAACCCTAAAAAGTATTAATCAGTAAGCAAAGTGGAAGACTGACTTGCCTAAGGTCCACCTTGAGAACGTTTTAAGTACTTGCACAAGTATCATTTTTCCTGGAGACTATTTCAAAGATGTACGCAACAGTTACTGCTTCAGACATCTGCTTCAACTGCAGCGTTGTTATTGATACGGCAATTGCTGGTACTCCACGATTATATTTTTCGGAAAATACGGCATTTGGTAGGCCTCTCATTGCCGTATCACAAAATACGGCAATTGACTAAAGGTTAAACGAAACGTTTTTTCACTAGCTTAGTAAAAGAAACGAAAATGAAACTCAAATATCTGTAACAGAGAGTTGACGATAACAACACTATTCAACTGCTTCTCACTGGTGCCGTATCCATATTCCATGGAATTAGTAAGTACTATGCTGTATCTTGTAACAAGTAACTGGCAAATAGTTCCCCTGTTTATAGACAGCAATGGGCTTCAATTCATTCAGGAGCTATAAATAGACATTGACATTAATTCAGCATTTAAAGTGAAGAATAACATACTGAATTCAGGCCACACTTAGAACCACCTCGCTCTCTGCTTACTTCATTTTTGATCATCACAAGGAATAACTACAGAAATATAAATCTATAGTCAGGCGGTAAAGTCAACCTTTCCTTTAGTTCGCCGTAGTCGAGTGATTACAACTATATTTGTCATTCCACGCAGTTCTAATCATTACACCACATAATAATAAGCGTTATTTTCCTGTCATCGCTTGCGCATGGTGCGTCATCACCATTGTTATAGGAATTCTGTGTTTTCAGTACGTCAAGGGTAATGACAGCAGTTTATGGACTCGGCAGTCAAGACCTATAGATTAGAATAACAAAATGTGATTGTGGGGTTTTTAAGACCGGAGGGAGGTTATAAACTTTCAAAAAAAGGAGGAGGTTCTCAGTTCGTCGAAATCTTTTTTTTGTACCTATTTTCCCCGATTACTCGCAGACGGCTGGGCCATTTTGAAAAATTATTTTTTGTTTGAAAGGGTATACTTTCAAGTTGGTCCCACTGTCATTTGATTATGATCTGATGATGGGATCTTGGAGAAATCGAGGGAACTCTTCAAATATTACAGGCGCATCTAGTATAGCGATTTGGATATTTTTGATGAGCAGTTGACATTAGGCTATTTATTGTAACTTAGATAAATTACAAACCAACCCACTAAAAAGTGTTTTTTTTTTTTACAAAATATACAACCCGACTTCCAAACTACAAAGTGAAAAATAATTTTAATTTTATTTTCGGTCTTTGGATCAGTATTTTAGTTTTTTGTCGCCAACTTCCGAAATTAAAGTTATTTTTCACTTTGTAGTTTGGAAGTCAGCTGTATTTTTTGTAAAAAAGTTTTTTTCAGTTCCCTTATATACTCAATCTTGCCTAGGTGATGAATGTGATTATTGTCCTGAAACGACTGTTTTCAGAGAGCAAAGTATGACTGTATGCGGTTTGGAATGACACCGAAGTTTATTTTTAGTTAAGTTTAAATTCCATTTCAATATTAATTGAATTGAATCGAGTTTAAACTATATAATTTAGAGTTGTGTTGTCATTTTTTAACCGACTTCCAAAAAGGAGGAGGTTATTTGTTCGTCGCGTATGTTTGTTTTTTTTCTTTTTTTTTATGTATGTCCACCGATTTCTCCGTCAATTGTAGACCGATTTTGAAAATTCTTTTTTTGTTTGAAAGGGTGTACTCTCGAATTGGTTCCATATTTTTGCTTGGATACTTTTTGAGTTAGCTACAAAATACGTATTTTTTTCCTACTTAGTATGTAGATGATATGATAAGTTTCTGTCACTAGTAGCAGGTAGTGGTATTCGAATGTGTGTGGGATAGGTACCACAACTAAAAAGTGAAAAATAAAAACTTTTTACAAAAAAAAAACAACCGACCTCCAAAAAAAAAACACTACAAAGTGAAAAATAACTTTAATTTCGGAAGTCGGTGGCAAAAAACGAAAATATAAAACCCAAGACACCGACTTCCGAAATTAAAGTTATTTTTCACTTTGTAGTGTTTTTTTTTTGGAGGTCGGTTGTTTTTTTTTTGTAAAAAGTTTTTTTGAGGAGAATATACAGATAGAACTGTCTGTCTGTCGTGAATGTTTTCCTCCAAAAAATAGTTTTCTTATACCAAAGACACGTCTTGGTATTATGTAAATGAGGAGCAATAAAAACTGCTAGGTAAACGAACGGCCAGCGGCCTGCCTGCTGCCTATACTGAGTTAGTTATTTAACGACTTCTTTGTGAAACATTGACATTAGCTATGTGTAATAAAAGTAACCAGATTATATTGTTGTGTTAACAGAAACTTTTACATATTAATTTGGAAATTGAAGCGCTCAAGCCTACTTTGAAAATAATTTACCTACACTAGAACTCGAATGAATGAAATCCATGAATCCATCTTTTGCTTAGTACTTATTTTCAAGCCAAGATTTTTGTTAATAGTACAACATTAAATCGATAGGTAGGTGGTGATGTTTCATTATGCAGATAGATTGACTGTTCTCTACAATAATCGTAAAACAAAGAAACATACAAATAATGTCCATAAGCATATAAAATCAAAAGTAATCACTTTATTAAGTACTAGCGGACGACACGCGGTTTCACCCGCGTAGTTCCCGTCCCCGTGGGAGTACGGGGATAAAATATAGCCTATGTTACTCGCTGATAATATAGCTATCCATTGCTGAAAGAATTTTTCAAATCGGTCCAGTAGTTTTTAAGTTTATTCGTTGCATACAAAAATACAAATCTTTCCTCTTTGTAATATTAGTATTTTTGGTATTTTTCGCAACTTTTATGATTCCATTTTTAGCAGGGATGCAGCGTTGAGTAGACACTGATGACAGCCTAAATGCTGGGTAGTAGAGGCGGCTGCAAACGGCCGTCACCGTCACATTTTATTATAAAAGAGTATGATATTGTACGGCGGGGTGAAACTGACTACCTATTTCGAAATTCAGGATGTTTCTTGGTATTTTGGATAAATGAATTGTAACGATGATGAAGGTTTTAATAGAGGTTTGAGTAAGATTGGCGGTGACTACTCATGATAAGCAATCAATCAATCTGCCTAGCCTTTTCCCAACTATATTGGGGTCGGCTTCCAGTCTAACCGGATACAGCTGAATACCAGTATTTTACATGGAGCGACTGCCTATCTGACCTCCACAAACCAGTAACTGGGTAATACGATACCCCTTGGTAAGACTGGTTGTCAGACTTTCGAGCTTCTGACGACCCGTAACGACTGTCAAAGATCCACGAATGACAGCCGGGACCAACGGCTTAACGTGCTTTCCGAGGCACGGAGGAGTCTCAGTATGTAGAAATGGTCACCCATGATACTCATGATAAGCAATCCGGACTCAAAATAAAAGACGTTCTTATGATGATTATACAAACTTTACAATTTTAACGTTCATCTTCTAAAAAAGGATGGTCAAATTGTTATATAATTTAATCTAATGATAAGAGATGAAATTTCCATAATGTTCATTTAGTAGTTATAAGACAAAGGGAAGACATGATGGTTCATGGCAGTCATGGTTGTGTTCTATGAATCATACTATAACTCCATTTGAAATAAGATTAGACATTTAAATAAACCTTTTTTACAGTCCGTTAAACCGATTCTGACTTCTATACCGTAGGCATAAGGATGGCATTAAAAGCAAAAAAATGGTTACAATACCAACTGTTTACTGCAGCTGATATTTGTCATACCGCCAACGAAATAGAAGTCAAAATTGGTTGAACAGACTGCAAAAAAGGTTTAGTTAAATGTCTAATCTTATTTCAAATGGAGTATGGGCATAAGTTACTTCCCTTCTTAGAGCAGAATAAAAAAAACTACAATTTATAAACAAACAGCTGCTCTTATCTATACTTACTTTATTAATAAATAAATAAATTAATATTAATCCTATCCTATCCTACTATTTATATATATATATATATTATAAATTTATATATCCTATAATCTTACTAATATTATAAATGTGAAAGTTTGTGAGGATGGATAGATGTTTGTTACTCTTTCACGCAAAAACGACTTAACGGATTTAGATAAAATTCGGCACACAGATAGTTTATAGCCTGGATTAATACATAGGATACTTTTTATCCCGATATTCCCACGGGATCGCGACTTATGCGGGTGAAACCGCGGGGCGCAGCTAGTAATTAAATATGTACTTCAACAAATACAGTTAAATTCGCAATGAAAACGCATGATTTATGAACAGCACAAAATAATAAGCAGAATTAAGACCGCACGAGATTGCAGAGTGAATCCTTTACATCTAGAACGGAATAATTATTTTAAAGTCACCTTTAGCACGCCTTTGACTCAGAGCTTGTTTGTTGTCGTTCGACTCGGCTCTGTGAATACAGCTCACTATCGGCAAGATGATCAATGCTGCTTTATTACGCTGGAATGACGGTAGATGGCAATAGGGACGAGGTATTTATGTTTATGCTTTTGCTGTCCATTCATTGAAAGGTAAGCAGAATAGGAAACATTTAGAATTAATTATAGTATATTTATTTTATTTTTATATCTTATATATATCTCATTGTATGCTGCACCGGTTGACGTCATATCGTCAACGCCAGCTGTAGCTAGAAACCAGCGCTGGGGCTCTGTCTCGCAATAGGGTCGCAGCATTATGATGAGCGATAGCCGTTTTGCGTGGATATGACGCGTATTTTCCACCAACTTGTTCTTTTTTTTGTTTTTTCTTTGCGTCATGTTTACCGCAAATAAACAAATTTTCTTTTTTTCTTTCTAGGAGGTGATTGTGCAGCCATATTTTGCCGATGACGGCTGAGTGAGGCTATTGAAATTCTTCGTCTCATGCTGAAAATATTAACTGTCAATCAAGGTATTTTAATTTAATAATATCATTATCAAAATCATCAATATGTGATGACCTTGAATTGTGATTTTTTGTAGAAGTGTTTTAGTAATGGATATCTTTCTATAGCTGGATAGAGGCATTTGATAGACCATAGGTACTGCTGTAGCAATGTCTTCCTATATTTTCCTGAAAAGAGGCTTCGCCTAATCTTTTCTCACAGAAAGATACGGAATTATTCCAGGACCTACGGTAAACTACAGGACTTAAAGGATTCCTACTACACACACGACAATCAGGTAAACTATAGGTTATGAAGAAAGCCAAATCAGTCGGCAGGTTGTCGACCTGAAGCAAATGTAGATAAAACCTGATAGCATATCTGAACTGATGGCACGCCGAGCCCGAAATTGTACTGAAAGTATTTACTTTTGCAAAAATATTAATTTCAGTTTTTTGCATTTGTAATTCCTTATTGGTAGTTAGCCTATATTTTTCATTATCATAATAGGTATATATTATATGAGGCATTCACACGAGTACTGTCAACAAAAAATGGAACCATCCAAGAAAATAACATCATTGCACCACTAAGTAAGCATAATTTATTTTGATTGCGTCATTGCGTGCGTAATTTTTTTATGAAATCGTAAGAACAATGTCACAGTTTTGAGCAAATTCACAGCATGGTTTAGAAAGAGTTGCTTGCACTGACTGGACAGGTCTACTCAAATCTGTGTGGTTCTTTCCTCAAAAGACCATTTCAGACACTAATCTACATGGTCCTCATATGGCCTGACCAAGATTATGTCTGGACTTTAAAAGAGACTGCGACCTCTGAGTTTGTTTCGGCCTTTCTTCTCAGAGTATTATATTATATATATATATTTTTTTAATACGACGTGTAAAAGTGATCCCGATATCCTAATTACAGAATAAACAATTTCATTTCATTTGTAGATAAATGCTTCACTATATCTCTTGTTAACTGTACTTGGACTGGATTTTCGGACGACTCTCCGGAATAGATTGTTGATTACGTGGTGTTCTTAATATTGGAATATTTTTTATTTTTTTATCAATATGTTTCAGAAGCTGACTTTCATTGTTGAATGTATCCGTAGGTACTATGATTTTAAAAATTCAATTTTATCTGTATGCCTACATTTTAAGCAAATAAATGATTTACATTTCTATTTTGTATTTGTTCGTTCTAGGCTAATATAGGCTAAATTATATTGATTTTGGTTTTAAAACATTAGGTACAGCACGCGTAGCATGACCACCGTAGAAACGAGTTTTGTCGACGGAAGAATAGACAAAACGACAGATTGTGATTGTTTATCTGTCATTTTGTCTATTCTTCCGTCGACAAAACTCGTTTCTACGGTGGTCATGCTACGCGTGCTGGTAGATGAATGGAGCCGCATGCTGTGTTCACTGATAGAGTTCGTTGAGATTTAATGACTAGTAGTGCATACACACTCACATAACTCAGCATATTACTGCAACGTTAGCAGATTTTGAAGAGATATTAATACCATTTTTGACCATTGTTTTATTATTTGACACAGTGTCTGAATTTGGGCACACTTGACCATTCATTGTTGACAAAAAGACAGTGGCACTCCGGGATTGCCGACAGAAGTGAAAAAACTTGAACAAGATCGCCTTGGTGGAAGAAAAATACTTGCATAGAACATTGGTCCGTAACCTTATCTAAATAAAGAGCACAATCGCGTTTAGAAAAATGAGGTGTCGGTAACGGTGCCGCGAGTTCAATTGTTTTTTCCCATCCGAATTTTTCAAATCTGTGTGGTAATTCCGGAGATTACCCCCTACATACAAACTTACAAACAAACAAATTTTACCATTTATAATATTAAAGTATGGACAAGCTTTCGCCAGCGGCTTCGCCCGCGTGCATGTCGGAAATTATCCCACGGGAACCTACTACCGAGATAAAAACTATCCTATGTCCTATTCCAGGTTATGGTCTACCCGTGTGCCAAATTTCATCCAAATCCGTTAAGCCGTTTTAGCGTGAAAGCGTAACAAACAAACAAATTCACTTTCGGATTTATAATATTACTAGCTGCGCCCCACGGTTTCACCCGCATATGTCTCGATCCCGTGGGAAAAAAAAAAGTATCCTATGTTCTTTTCCAGGGCATCATCTATATATGTGCCAAATTTCATCCAAATCCGTTCAGCCGTTTTAGCGTGAAGGCGTAACAAACAAACTTACTTTCGCATTTATAATATTAAGGATAGTTAGGATTTTAAGTTTACAAATCAAATTGTAGTTGGTATTAGTATTATCTATACAAATAAATAAAATTTAAGTGTCTGTTTGTTATGTCAAAATAACAGCTTTTTACTAAATGTATAATTAAAGTATATACGATATTTATAAACCAATTTTTTATTTTGTCTTTCTTTTTTTTCCCGGCTAATCTCCGAAACGGCTAGACCGATTTTGACGGGACTTTCACTAGCAGATAGCTGATGTTATAAGGAGTAACTTAGAGTAATTTTATTTTACAAAAAAATTATGTTACTATTATTAAATTACTAATATATTCTTACCACTAGTGTTATTCTTGTGTTAGTTGTAATTTTTCCCTTTATGAACACTTTAGGTAAAAGCCTCCTTAATCGCTCCCCCTTTTTCCCTCTCTTTGGAAGTTTTCATCCAGTTTTTTCCATCAACTTCAATAACGTCATCAGTCCAATGTTTTCCTGGATAAACCTAATCAATGTGATGATGAATATTCCAATATCATGATGAGGCTTGAACTCGTGATTGGACTATGACCTATATGCATCACTTCATTTCAGTGGGCAAAGTTTAAACATTTTCAATGCACGATTTTTCATTTGGAGGCTTTTACTGGTAAAATTATTAATCAACAGCCGCTTGAGTAGTGGGCTACATACACACATATGCATGTATATTATGTATTACATACACATTATGTACTTACTCATCATTGATTGAACTATCACTACAAAGATAACAAAGGATTGAGCGATTGTATTTTGTTTATATGTTAGAGCTATCTCTTTAGTTTAGTTGCAACTTGCAAGAGTGGTTGATAGTCCTTGGTTGGTATCTTTCCAAAACAAGCAGAACTATTTAAAAAAAACAGTAGTATTCCGAGAGTGCCGACAGAAGTGAAAACTTGAAAATATCGGCATCGGTTAACAGTGCGTTGATGTCTTTTACTCCACGCACCGCGGTAATCAACGCGTTGATGTCTTTAACACGCTTTTATTAGGTCAACCTGTATGTAATTATGTAATGGAATCTAAGGTAACTAATTTAACCATCTTCCAAGGGTCGTAGCGTAATGAAAATTGGCAGCTGTATGTAGTTCTAATGACAATACAATAATATGGTACTGTCGAACTGATCTGATGATGGAGCCGGAAGATATGAACTGGAACTTCATGATGGAAAATCGTATCATAGCTGTTTTGGATTTCTTAGAAAAGTCTTGTAATGAACTTTGACCACGATGCATTTATAAAAGCGTGTTTTTTTTATATTTTGTTTTATAATAATTTTATTTTTATGGTCAAAAGCTGGTGTCGTCACAGTGTCGCGAAATCAATGGTTTAGTGGCGCCTAAAGAAGTTTTCACTTCAAAAACCTAAGTCGCATTTTCGTTCATTGTGGCGATTGTCGGGAGGGTTACGTCCAACAGTAGACGTCTTTTTTCTGAAAAAATAATGCTGATTTTCTGAATTACTGATTATATGCCCGTTGGCTAGAGATAGGCTTGTATCCTATCATATACCTTTAGACCTGTGGTTGTCCCCTGGTATCGAAATAAGTGTGTATGAAAATACACATTTATTTCGAGACTAAGCATGAGGATTTACTACTGAGCGAATTCAATACAATAATAGAAAAATATAAATAAAATAGCCGGATTTTCTGGAAAAGCTTATAATGAGTGAACTGGTATCCAGGGAAACGCAAGAAAAACAGGATGTGAACTGTATTGCATGCTGATATAAGTATATCAGCGATATTAATATCTCGACGGCCCCCACGTATACTATCGAAATTACAAAAAAGCCATTTTCGTTTTATTGCACTAATAGCAAGTAGAGATAAAGATGTATGATTTTATATAAAAATTATGTACTAATTTTATACCCTCAATTGTTTTTTTAATTGAACAAAATCGAAATTGGCATATTCGGTAAAAAAGTAACCAGCAGTAACCAAGTAAACTATCGAATGTGTAATATTAGAAAAAGTATAATAATTATCAAAAACTATAGTAGACAGTATAAAACGGTAAAATTTTCCACTTTAGATACATCGATAATATAAAATTTTCGAATTTCATGTTCGACAAAAATCTAGATCTAAACTTAGAATCGCTCTCCTGTAAAGTAGAGGTTTTGCAGTTTCGATACTTTACGTGGTGGCCGTCGATCTGTAGAAAAATGCCTTGTTATTGAAGAATTATCTTTATTGAATTATTATTTTAAAGTATTAACTTTATTGCACAATCAATCTGCCTAGCCTTTTCCCAACTATATTAGGGTTAGCCTCCAGTCTAACCGGATGCAGCTGAATACCAGTATTTTACATGGAGCGACTGCCTATCTGACCTCCACAACCCAATAACTAAGTAATACGATACCCCTTGGTAAGACTGGTTGTCAGACTCTCGGGCTGCTGACAACCCGTAACGACTGTCAAAGATCCACGAATGACAGCCGGGACCAACGGCTTAACGTGCTTTCCGAGGCACGGAGGAGTCTCGGTATGTAAAGATGGTCACCCATCCACAGACCAACCCTGGCAAGCGTAGCTTAACCGGATGAATCGATCCGTGTGGCTATTATTACTTAGCCACGAGCTCCTCCTATTAACTTTATTGCACAATTAGGGGTTTATTCATAAACGATGATTATAGTTAAGACACGTTTAAACGTCAAAAATGTATGGTTATACAGTCGTTCAATCATTACTTAACTTGAAGCAACGTTATTACGCAATCGGTTCTTACAGCATTGGCAACAGGATCAGATTAACCTGTGGTTCTGCTTAGCCCCTTCCCCTACCGTCACTCATCGCATAGCGTGATTATGATACTATCATTCTTACGTCTATAATGTTACCTCTTACTTAAGGCAGAAATTGTAAGTTACCAATTAAAATACTGATATATTTATATCGATACTAATCCGACCGACAGCTACCCGAAACTGTCAAATTATCCCAATCAACTTTGAACCTTATGCTTCAGCGATAAAGTTGAAAATCTATTCAGATTGTAGTAGCTTGATGTGTTGGCGTCTGTACTAGAACCGAAAATTCGAAGACATGTGACATCTACCAACCCGCACTGGGCCCGCGTGGTGGATTACGACCTACCTCTTACTGAGAGAAGGCCTGTGTCCCAGCAGTGGGAACATTATAGGCTGATTATTACTAACTAACTGCCTCGTTGGTCTAGTGGTCGCAAGCGCTACTGCTGAGCATGAGGTCCTGGGTTCGATTCCCGGATCGGGCAAAGTGTTATTGGGTTTTTCTATGTGAAATTTCTAAGTAGCAGCTCGGAGTCTGAATTTGTGCCTGATTGATGGCAATAGGCTCGCCCCCTATTACATGGGACTTAAACATAACTGGCGAAATGTGGGTGTACCTGCTACAGGTACACCTCTGCCCAACCCTTCGGGGAAACAAGGCGTGATGTTATGTTATGTGTATTACTAACTAGCTTGCGCCAGCGGTTTCGCCCGCTATCTTTATAAATTATAGCCTATGTTACTCGGTGATAATATAGTATTCTACTGGTGAAAGAATTATTTGAATCAGTCCAGTCGTTTTTGAGTTTATCCATTACAAACAAACATGTAAAAAATAAAAATAAATCTCTCTATAATATTATATATACATATAATTAATTTAGATTTAGAAAAGCTAAGCAAGCTTAAAATTAAGAGACGTTTAAACGTCAAAAAATATTTAAGCAGACGTTAATCATTACATTACTTAACATTAAACAACGTTTATAACCATATACCCAGAGCGGGAGAAGTTAATTGATAATTTAACAACAAAAAAAAGGTATACCTTCTTTGTATCACATTCTCGAGGCGGTGAAAATAGAGAAAACGAATTTTCCCAGATATGAGACCTAGCTAGATCAATTTTTCGCCCCCTTAAACCCCTATATTGAAACTTTCATTGAAATCGTTACAGCCGTTTTCGAGAACGTGATTACAAATATGGCTCATTTAATAGGATAGGATGAATGAAATGTTCACAAGGTTCCTTGTACAAGCATATTTAACTAAGTTATATGGCAATAGCCTCACCCCCAATAACATGGGACTTAAACATAACTGGCGAAATGTGGGTGTACTATTGGCACACCTCTGCCTAACCCGTCGGGAAACACAGGCGTTGTTATATTTATGTGATAGGGATGAATGATTTGTCCAACAATAATTGCTATCATATGCAATCAAATAATATTTACAATGCATGTGCTCAAAAATAGCGTTTTCCAAGCAGGCAAACTGGGCGGAAAGTGTAACTTTTTTTGACTAGTGCTTTTTACTTTTCTGTATTTTTTTATTTTTTATTCCGTTGTCAGCCCGACGCAGAGTTTTTATTATTTGAGAAGAGTTTTACAAATTAGATGACGATGACAATGGCGTCAGTGGCGATAACGACGGCGATGGCAAAGTTCATGATGATGAGGAATATTATGTATGAATGAATGAATTAATGAATGAATGAATGATGATGAAGAATATTGTGTATATTATTTATCGTTAGCCAAGATGTCAGATCTTACACATTATATGCGGCTACTGTAAGGCTCGTTCGTTTTTTTTTACTTCCTCGCACAATGCATAGTAAAAACGTTGTATGATACACGTGCGTAAGATGATTTCCGACTCGTGTTGACTTATACACTCGTCGGAAATCACTTACTTTCCGCACTTGTAGCATAAATAACTATTCTGTAAGCATGAAAGTACAAAGCCAAAACCTAACCATAAGCTTCTCAGCAATAATTCAAACTAGAATTTGATAACAGCCTTTATAGCGTATTTGAATAGTTATGTAATTAATTAGTGGTCAAATTAATTACAATAAATACTATTTAACTATTGACAGACCAATATATCAACCACATGTTCCCAAATTGGATATGGGTGCCACATTCAATTCCATTCCGGTACGTACCCACACAAAATGTACGAAATCATGGTCCTTCATAAGTCGAAAGGGTATTTAGGGAAATGGAATTCAGTAATACCTTTATATTTTGAAAATGACTTCATATAAGGAAAATATAGTAATAAACCTTTTTCCTTTTGAGGTACGGAATCCTAAAAACAATGACAGTGCTGAGGTCAGCGGTTTCAGGCAAAAACTCGTCTAGGTTTTATTCAAATTCGTATGAAAATGAATGTGAAGCAAATGTACATGACTTATTGTCACTAGAGTTTGGAGGCATGAATATGAAAATGTTAAAACTAATAGTGTTAACTTTTGGGGATAGGTAGAGATGTAGCAGTTATTGAAAAGGTACTATGGTATAATTGACGATGTTCCTTGTGCCTCAGGACCCAGCCAGCAACCTAATTGCGTAACACGTGATCAATCACAATCTGTTTCATTTTGACAGTTCAACAACATTCATTGCGTTATTTACGTTGTTGAGCAGACAAATTTTTCGAACGTACAAAGCAATGGATTAGCAATATCCTTCAAAATGATTCAAATTGTGTGTTACGCAATTAGGGTCCAGCACGCGTACCGTGACAACCATAGAAACACGTTTTCTACGGGTTTTGTCGACGGAAGAATAGACAAAATGACAGTATGTGATTGTTAATCTGTCATTTTGTCTATTGTTCCATCGACAAGTCCCGTTTCTATTGTAGTCATGGTAAGCGTGCTGGATAGGCTAAGTTTTCCACACAAAGACTGTAGCAACATACTCGTATCTAGCTGGAATCTGGAGAATATGCGACAAAAAGTTCCACGTGTCAACGTCTGCAATGCTTTTTATTAAATCTATACACAATGTTGCCTATCGGCATGTGCCCGCCCGTATTTAATAATAATAATAACCTGAAATGATGGTGTAAATTTTGTTTGTTCCGGCTGCAATACCAAAATTCTATAGATTATAAAATAATGCTTGTTTTTAACCGACTTCCAAAAGGAGGAGGTTCTCAATTCGACTGTCAAATCAATCTGCCTAGCCTTTTCCCAACTATATTGGGGTCGGCTTCCAGTCTAACCGGATACAGCTGAATACCAGTATTTTACATGGAGCGACTGCCTATCTGACCTCCACAACCCAGTAACTGGGTAATACGATACCCCTTGGTAAGACTGGTTGTCAGACTTTCGAGCTTCTGACGATCCGTAACGACTGTCAAAGATCCACGAATGACAGCCGGGACCAACGGCTTCACGTGCTTTCCGAGGCACGGAGGAGTCTCGGTATGTAGAAATGGTCACCCATCCACGGACCAACCCCGGCAAGCGTAGCTTAACCTGACAGATCGACCCGAGCGGCTGTTAGTATTTAGCCACGAGCTCCTCTCTCAATTCGACTGTATGTTGTTTTTTTTTTGTATGTTTTTTACGCGATTACTCCGTCAATTATGAATTGATTTTGATGGTTCTTTTTTTGTTAGGTAGATCATACTTCAGAGGTGGTCCCATATAAATTTTATTAACTTTGCTTGGGTAGTTTTTGAGTTAGCTTCAATAATACGTATTTTTTCCTCACTTAGTATGTGGATGATATTATGATAACTTCCTGTCACTGTTATTTACATAGCAGGTAGTGGTATTCGAATTTGTGTGGGGTAGGTATCACAACTAAAAAGTGAAAAATAAAAACTTTTTACAAAAAAAAAACAACCGACTTCAAAAAAAACACTACAAAGTGAAAAATAACTTTAATTTCGGAAGTCGGTGACAAAGAACGAAAATTAAAAACCAAAGACACCGACTTCCGAAATTAAAGTTATTTTTCACTTTGCAGTGTTTTTTTCTCTTTTCAGATATGTGTTTTTGCAGTCGGTTTTTTGTTTTTTAAATATTTTTTTTTTATTTCAAGCTTTTAGTTTTATTAAAATAATATTAATTGACTCAATACTAGCTTTTATTTGATACCAATAGTGTATTTTTTTTTAAACCTACGCCTCCCTTTTTTTGTATTTGCAGATGCATTATATAAATATTATATAGCCTATGACACTCCCACATTTAAGACGAATCTAACGACACTTCACATGTTAAAATCCATCAAGCCGTTTAGGCTACAGAGCGTGCCAAAGAAATAGACATACATACATACATACTCTCGAAAAACATTACCCTCCTTCTGGGGCAGTCGAGTAAAAACACGCGCTCAGCGCTCGGTGTGGCAACACGCCGTGTTCGGGTTCGCGACAAGTCCATCGTCATCCTGAGGATGCCTCGTTGAGAGGTGCAACACGTGTCGAATTTTTTTCAGGAGTTTTTTATGGCTATTTAGAAATAGTTAAGCGGAACAGGTTACTAAAAAATATCCACGTCTATTGTATTTTGTTAAAGAAATCTCGATATTTTATCAAGTCGTTTAAACCTTGTGAAGTAGGCGCTTGTTACACATAAATAACAAATCAGGCAAAATTACGTCGCGTAATTTTCATGGAAAACGTAATCATGCGGAATTACCATCGCGTTATCTTCGGTAGGTGTCGCTACTCGATGGTACAAAAACACAAATAAGAAATATTGCTGACTGCTTGCATGCGAAAATTAATTTGATTAAGCTGAGCATTGTAATTTGGACAACTTTTTCTTTGAACGTTTATTGTAACAGTCTTTAGAAGACCCATAATTATTAGTAGTGAACGTTAACGTCCTTATACTTACCCAGTAAACTTTTTGTATTAACAAAAAAACTTTTTACAAAAAAAAAAACAACCAACAAAAAAAAACACTTTTTAGTTGTGGTACCTACCCCACACAAATTCGAAATTAAATTAAATGAAATTGTTTATTCTGTAAATGAATACCTGCTATGTAAATAACAGTGACAGGTCATTTCATCCATTCTATGTAAGTGGAAAAAATACGTATTATTGAAGCTAACTTAAAAACCATCCAAGCAAAATTAATAAAATTTATATGGGACCACCTCGAGAGCATACCCTTTCAAACAAAAAATACTTTTCAAAATCGTTCTACAATTGACGGAGAAATCGGGGGACATACATAAAAAAACAAACAAACATAGAACCTCCTCCTTTTTGGAAGTCGGTTAAAAAGTTAAGGGTAATGGTTAGGTTAGGTTAAGGTTAAAATCTGTTAAAAATAGAGTAGATCTAACTCTATTTTCAATAGATTTTCTACCTGTAATGCCTTTTGCTTGACCTTTCATAGAAGCTAGAACCTGCAGGCCAGCAGGTACACTAGGATCGAAGAGGATTAATAAATAAATGGGTGGAGCCACTTTTAGACCAATGAGGACAATGACATTAAGGGATCCTAATTCCCCTTTTCTCTAAAACTAGGCGACACCTAAATAAAAGCCGTGCTGTTCGATTTTCAACTTTCAACGCTGAAGTGAGCGTTGCATTCGTTTAGACGTTGCTTAGTGTTAATGAAAACGAGCATAAAACCCTCAAGTAATTCCGCAAAAGGAGTGATACTCGACGCTGAATATGACTGTGATGTTTTGTTTCTGCAAAAAAGAACTATGATTCGGTCATGTACTCGTGTTACCATGACAACGGTGATTACATTAAATGGTACGGTGGGCTGCATCATTGGGTACCACAGTTGTATTAAAATTTTAATACAACTGGGGTACCCAATTGATGCAGCCCACTGTACATAAGTAATTTTGAGTTAGATTTGAGTTTATTTTATATATATGGTTGGATTACATTATAAACATGATTATGGAACAAGATGGGAACATTTTATGAAAAGTAGCTCTAATTACTAGTAACATTTGGCGCGTTGGGCATTTTTGAGATGGGACTAAACCATTGATTTCGCGACACTGTAACGCAATTTACCGACACCGCGGAGTAAAAGACATCAACGCTTTGATTACCGCGGTGCCGATTTTTTTCAAGTTTTCACTTTTGTTGGCACTCCCGGAGTGCCACTGTTTTTTTTTAATTAGAAACTACTCAAATAACTAGGATGAGCGTTTATGAAGCCATGCGTTGTAATACGCAAATGCATAAAACGGCTCCGCGCGCTTTGAAGTTTGAGTTTGAATATTATGAAAATGTTACACAGGACTCAAAAAAACGCTGTTGTTATTATATAATAAATAATAATAATAATTTTTTTATTTCAAAAAGTAGTTTGTACATGGTAAATAAGTACCATCGAAGAAACACATACCTAAGCAGTTTGAAAACAAAATCCCGTGCACACGACCCTTTTTTTTCGTAGGTAAGCGTTACTATATCAGCCGAGCGCTGCAAGCAGAAATAGTCCTTACGGTGTATAGTTATGATTTTCTTCGATGGTACCTACCCGAAAGAAAATAAATGGTTGTTGGTATATTTTGGTCTTAGCTTTTGCCTGAGGCTTCACTTGCGTGGATGTCTGAAATTATCTTACGGAAACGCACTAAGTACCTACCCGAAAAAAAAGTTTCTTATGTCGTAAACCCAGGGCTCATAAAGCAGTAGGTATTATTTTAATATTACTTCAGTGGGAGAAAGAGATGGAACTATAAGTCCTGTAGAGCTTCATCTCTTTCCCACACTGAAGTCATGGTTTATTTGTGTGCCAAACATCCTAATCATCACCCTAATTGCGTAACACACGATCAATCATAATCTGTATAATTTTGAAGGATATTGCTAGTCCATTGCTTCATATGTTCGAAAAATTTGTTTGCTCAACAACGTAAATAACACAATGAATGTTGTTGAACTGTCAAAATGAAAGTCATTGGCTGCTGTGATACGCATTTTCCCAAAAAATCACGAATGACATCTACTTTGCAACAATTTTTAATACTTAGAAATTCAATACTATTTCCAAGGAAAAACGCACATTCGACCGATACGATTAATTAGTACCCACAACCCAGCATAGTGACGTCGACACAAGTTCAAAGTTATTTACGTAACATTTCAGAAGCTTGCGGTCCTTATCAGCTGTAGTGACGTCGCCGTGATAAAGATATGACGTAACACTCGCTAAAAATAACACTTCATTATTGACCGCTTAATGACACGAATGAGTAACCTTTACCTCGTGTCAAGTTTACAATGAAAAACGTAAATAAACTATGCAAAAATTTTCTGATAAATAGCTTTACTTATAATTAGATTTAAATGTGGGTTCAGCATCGTTTTTGGTATAAACCGAAGACTACAAGAAACAAGGATAAAATGTATGGAAAATTCCACGCTTTTAAAATGCTCAGTCGCAAGAGTATTATTTGGTGGTGAGTTAATTTATACACTTTGGATGTATTCTTCATTCTTTTGGCTGTCAAACTGTTGAATGTTTTCAGACGGTTAGACAGATCCTACAGTACTGTAGCGCTATTCTGTAATAATTCTGATTGAAGTGAACTGTCATCCCATTTCTTGATACTAGGCCTTGACAGTACACTTCAAACCAGGGTTGGCATAAAACAAACAAGTTGTTTTAAAAAATGTATTTTAAACAGTTTGAAACAAAACAGTGTTTTTATTAAGTGTTTAAAATCATAGTATAAAACGAGTTTAAAATAATGTTTTGAAAAAAAAACATAGTTTTAAATCGCGAATGAATGGAAATAAATGAAAATTTATACATTTTTAGTATTTGAAATAGCTCGAAAACGAAATTAAAAAGGTTAGATAATTTTAAACATTTCGTTGCCGGTCGAAATGAACTAATTCCCCGCAACTACATATATTGGAGAATTCCCTTATAGAGTGCTACATACCTACTTAGATTGATTACAAAAAAAAAGTACGTTCACAGATGAGATTAGTTAGTCTTCTTTTTCTTCTTTTAACTATAATTACGTTATGATTATTGTTATTCTGATCGTTTTTTGTATGATTTCCTCAGATAAATTTTAACATGTCTAAAAAATAATTATATTAGGCTTGGGGGCCTACCACCAGCTCAAAAGCAGTATTATTTTAATATTACTTCAGTGGGAGAAGAGATGGAGCTATACGTCCTGTAGAGCTTCATCTCTTTCCCACACTGAAGTAATATTAAAATAATACTGCTTTATGAGCTTGTGGTAGGTCCCCTGATCGATTTGTGTTGATAATATATAAATTTGATAAATCTCTCCATGAAAAAAAAACAAAAAAAACTCTTGTTTAAAACATTGTATTTGTTTTATAACATTTTAAAAAAACTGTTTTTTCCAACCCTGCTTCAAACTTACTTCACCTAAGTTTTCACGATGCTATTTTACAGAATAAGCATTTTTTACAGAATATTACGCATGCCCAATAGCGCATGGTGTATAACTATCGAAGAAACGCATATCTGTATACCGTAAGGACTATTCTTGCTTGCAGCGCTCGGCCGCTATAGTATCGCTTACCTACGAAAAAAAAGGGTCATGAGCAAGGGATTTTGTTTTGAAATTGCTTAGCGTTACCCCGATGGTACATTTCGGTGTCGCCACTCAGCACTCGGCCGGCAAGTCAAGTGTGTGTAATTCTCCGAAGGTTAATTCCCGCGTCGTCAGTCGTCACCATCAGCGTTTATTAGAGTTGATTAGTCTCTACACAGTTCTACCACTCTTATCTACAACACACACTTAGTTTCAATTTCCACTACGTGTACCGCACAAGAACAATTTGTTCGAAGAATTCCGTACGAAAATTTAATAGGTATAATATTGTATGCGATATTGCGCTGCCAATCTGCTGGTACCTGTAGCTTGGAAAATTACGATTTAACACATCACTGTTTCATTTGGAAAAGTTTATTTCTTTTCTATTATAGCCAGAATCAAATCTACTTAAATTACATTACACTCATACGACAGAGCAGGATAGGATAAGGCATCAGCGTGTACTAATGACGTCATATTCGATAAACCCAGGTTTTCCTGCCAGTTACACAGCTCAGATAAGGAATACTATAGATTAAGAAACTGAATGTACCTACGTACAAACTACTACCATTGAGCAACTAAGTCGTAGTAATAGACCAGGAAAATGCTAAGTTGATAATGAATGAGGAAACTGTGCACCTGAGTACCTGTGAGGTACCTTGGTCCCTCGGATGGAACATGACATATGTATTTCAAATAATCAATGAACTCAACTGATTGCTGTCCACTGCTACCAAAACTCGAACTTTTGAATCCATTCCACCACATCTCCAGCTTCCTGCATCATCTTTTGTTTGTTTATTTATTTTTATTGTGAAATAGGCCAGCTCTTGACCTCGATTTCGCCTGATGGAAAGCGATGAATGAGGTCTTCGATGGAACGGGCGTACCCAGAAGATACCTGTTCACTCTTTCTTTGAAGGTCGACAGGCTATACGTGGAGTACCCAGAAGCTAGCAGAGAGTTCCACACTTTAGCTAGAGCTTGTCCTAAGTTATAATAACTACTGGTAAATTCTTAATTAATTCATCGAATAAAGGATTTAAAATTATTGTCATAATTCTTCGTCTCCAAAAGCACGACATACTGCCCAAGCAGGGACACCGTAAAACGTCCACTTTTTCGTCGCACAATTAGCAGTATTGCTACATATTACAAACCCAAAAAAATACAGTGTATGCTCAAGTGTATAAAAAAAGGCTTAAGTAGGTATACAAAGATTTTTTATAAAAGCTTGAAAATAAATTGCAAGAAAGACTTCAAAAAAACATTTTCGTCTCGAAATGCTCAATATTTTGAGCGACGATTCATTTTTTTTTTGTAACTATAAAAAAATAAAATTTATCAACTAAAAAAATGTTTAATTTTTTAAACATATTTGTGTAGTTTTTTAAATTAGATTAAAACTGCGAAATAACTGTCATATTATTTATTGGCGGACACGAGATTCAACTAAAATCAATACCTAAAGATTTGCTTTTTACCGCGCCTTAAACTTATATTTTTCAACACAACTAGCGAAATGTGGGTGCTATAGGTACACCTCTGCCTTACCCTTCGAGAACCACAGACGTGATGTTATGTCTTATTTTTTTAAATAAATTATTGTTAATTAACTAAATTATTTATTTATTTCTAACAAAGCATGGTCTTATAAAATGGAACCAGCACCCTAATTGCGTAACACACTTTCAATCCATTGCTTCATATTTTCGAAAAAATTATCTGCTCAACAACGTAAATAATACAATGAATGTTTTTGAACTGTCAAAATGAAAGCTATTGCTACTGTTAGTGTGTTACGCAATTACCCGCTGATCTAGAGTTTGGAATCCCCGACTATCTCCTAGCTATACGTCCCCGGGAGCACTCACAGGCTCTGATAAATCCCTCGTTGGCTCGGTTCTGTTGTCCCTGACCTGAATGCGGAATCTGGCAGATTGACTGCGACTTGGCTTTATTTTTTACAGAAATATCACACTTTTTATTGTTATTTTTTGTAGTTGCGTTTTGATCCCGAATGGCGCAGAGGTGTTCTTAAAGGCTACGTAATGCGGATTCGATTGCTGCATAGTGACTTACAATAATAATGAAAATTCGAGTCCCTTTCACGATCCAAAAACTTCAGTTGATCCCAAAATCAAATCAAGTTCTAATGAGGATTGCGAGCCCAAAGAACTTTTGGTCATAAATAAATTAGTCAAGGGTTGTCAAAATTCTCCTTTAAACTACTTAAACGATATGAAATTTAGAAACCCTAGCACTTGAAACTGTCAGGAGATGGCACAAAAACAGTCGAGTACTAGCTAAGTTGCGTGATTAGTGCTAAGTACCATAAATCACTATTACAGGCGATACAAATCACAACACTCAGTTTGTCAACGGCTTTCTTTAAGTTTTATTATTTACCCACTCTACCGTTTCTACAATTGTGGTATTTTGTAGTTTTTGGCTTGAACGTAGGCAGTCGTAGTCAAGCTCCCAAAAAAAAAATGGGGCCACCTCTGAACTATGGCCTACCAAAAATAAAAGAATCATCAAAATCAATTCATAATTGGCGGAGTAATCGCATAACAAACATACAAAAAAAAAACGTGTGGCACTCGGGGACTGCCGCGGTAAAGCTATTGCATAGCATTTGTAACCTCCATACTTCCTATTTGTCAACGCTACACTTGGGATGATGACGTGATGACATAAAACAAAAATTACGTTCCCATGACAACATCACGTTTCCCATGACAACGTGATGTTGTCATGGGAAACGTGATGTTGTCATGGGAACGTAATTTTTGTTTCCGTTGAACCGTCATTACATGGTAGGCGGAGTGGGGGGTGTTAGGTTTTATTTTCGTTACGTTACGGAATTTCTTGATTCGGTCGCCGCGCTCAAAGCCCGCGATAAAAGCTATGCAATAGCTTAAAACGTCGTGTTGAGAACCTCCTCCTTTTGGAAGTCGGTTAAAAACAGGCTTCTCATTCTTTTTCCATAGAGTCATTGGGTCCACATAAAGATACTGTCAAGAAGACCTTCATCTTCTTTCGTATAGACATGAACTAGGTTCACACGGCTACACATCAAGCTATACATGTCCAGCATAAGCTGACCTCGCATTGTACGAAAAAAAACGTCAGATTTTCGGACTTTTTCTTTTACTTGTGTTGTGAGACCTGCCTTCTTGCTAAATTTCAGGTCAACGGAGTATCTAAATATGTCGCATAATGGCCGTATTTTTTTATTGCGTTGACTTAGAAGCTTGATTTTTTTAGAGCTCCAAGGGACTGTAAACCTACGTATTTGATATTAATTTCTAATTGCTACCGCTACGCGTTCCTGAGAAAAAGCGTTATGACAGCCAGGCAGGCGGACAATGAAGTGGTCCTATAAGGGTTCCGTTTTTTCCTAAAAATGACAGTCAGTAAGGTGTAGCAGACCCGACTGGCCAAACTGCGCTGAACGTACATTTTAGCATCGCCATTTATGGAAGCCATATTGAATGTAATGGATGCAGTTCTGCATGATCATTTTACCAGCATAATGCGATCACTTTTCAGTTTTCCAAAGCTGATACTTATAGCTCTCACATTATGGCAACTGTAAACATTGAGTTAAAATATATTTTATCTCAATGACTTTAAATGGTGTTTTTGGCAGGTCCATGAAGCAATGAACGTATTCTAACAACTAACTTAACTCCTTAGCTGCCAAACTTCAAGTTAAACTATTGTTAGCTGATTACCATGAGTTCAAAATGAAGTGTTAACTATTGAGCCGAGTCGCGCGGCGAAGCAGTCGGAGTTTTCAAGGATTTTTCGATAATACCATGAATTACTAATGCCAGAGTTACTTCTTAGCAAAAAGTTTTCTTACTGTTCCAAGTATAAACTAACAATATAATGTCTCTTCATTGCTTGGCCTAGTAACAGGAGTTTTTTGGATAGTTCTCGATTCTTTAGTGGGTTTAAAACCTGAGTAAGTAATAGAAAATACTTATGGATCGATATTTTTGGTAGGTACCTACTATGAAAATTCATGGTGTAACTCTTAGATGAGAATTGTGACGAAAAACGGTGATAGATTTTCTCGCCTTCATTTTGGGAGAGATCCATAACTGTTTTGTTGAAAGTCGAATGGGTCGAACTCTTGAGAACGATACTCCGTGGTCTTGAGAATGCCTGAGATACTAAATAGTTAAATTATTTCTAACTGGTTGATCAGTAATTATAACCACTTGTTTACTTTTCTACATTTTTGTATCTTTTGTTATTCAGTATTTTGTCAATGTTTGCGTAGATACCAAAAAGCCGAGATAGTGTCTCGGTGAAACACAACCACATAAAAGTACAATTCTGACCTCTGCTTACTCTCCCAAGGATTACAGGCGTAACGATACAGCGTTACGTAAAATATAAAAACTCATTAGTTGCTTAGGTAAGTTCCCGCGTTCGACTCGAAAGAGAGATTGTTCTGTAGTTCTCAGGGGGAGCGAGAGGGCAGATGTGTAAAGAGTTTGTACTATTTTTACCTTACCTTTGTAACCAACCAGTGTGTGACGTCAGATGTGATGGGTAAGTGACATTTGAGGTTTCACTGAAAATATTGTAGGTACATGTTTTAGCATAGTTAATTGGTCAGTGCCTAACATTAGTTTGGAATCCTCGGCATATACTTCTTTTTTTTTAGAGGTAGGTTTGGATAGATGTTCTTTTGCAGTATTCTCAGCTTTAGCAAAGACTCAATCCTGGACTATGGTCAGTCCTCTAGCGAATATGAGACTTTATGGAAAACAATATGGTTACCTCTAGACGCCTCTAATAAAGAATATAAATAGAACTTAGTATAGATATACAGAGAGTATTCTCTTTCTGAGTTATTTTATATTTAATGTAGATATGTAGCCCAAACCACAAGTCAAACAATTGTCAACATATTTTGAGGTATCCACTTTAAATCATGACGTCATCATATTTCACCTCTCTCTAAGGTCATTGATCCTATTAATAGAAGTTCCATTACCTAATTAACATGCTTCTATAATAAGTGAACCAGTAAGGTTTTGAACCCTGAACTTTCCAGCTCGTTGATCAAGTCCACTGCATCATTGGTATCTTTAAACAATATTTCTGTCGTCCATAGCTGTGACGATAACAATTTTGGCTGTATGTTAATGACTCACACCACACTGGAATATGAACTCTATCGGGATAAAATAAAGTGGGTTTTCGAGTGGTGATAATTTTGACAGTTACCGCCTAGCCAGCGATGGTGGATTTAGGTAGAATAAACAGGTTTGGGTCGCCTCGTTCGTCTAGTAGAAGGTGCCTCTTCTGACGTCGAGGTTCTGGGTTTGAATCTCGTGTTGCGCCACGTTGCTTATCCTTGAGTTGGAGGCGGAATTTCTGATTGCAATTATACTCTACGCAGAGGATTCTTTCGTAGAGTCGCGTAGACAGTTTTTTTCTTATTGGTTTGGTACGATTCTGGGAAAAGGTCAAAGGTATTTTCGGGTAGTAACAGTCAACAGACAGTGTCTGCTCGTGTATGTACAAAACGACATCAATGGGGTTTCAAAGAATAACTTTTATATAAAAGGGAAACCTGAAAACATTTTGTCAAAGTTTAATTTTATAGAATAGTTTGATGTTAGATGTAGGTTACAAAAAAGATGGAGAAAAATAGTAAAACTTTATTAAACATTATTTTAATTCGTAAAATAAATATTACAGATTAAATCAATTCTGTCAATTATATATTTCCCTGTGTATAAATAAGCACGAAAAGATTAAATATGTGAATGTTTAAATGTTTTTATATCTACTATTGATATGAAGAAAAAAACAACGTGTAAACTGCTGTTATTTTAACGTAAAAAAATAATGTGTTACTAAGTAGTTTGTAAGGATAGGTTAGTTTTAGTCATCTATAGTACGGTATTAACCATGTATCTTGTATACCATACGGTCATTGCCCTATATGGGTCATACCATTCATACTGCTTGCCCCATAGGAGTCTCATAGACGTCCAAACCTGAGCCCAACCTATAGGACGATGGCTGCGAGCACCGGTTGCCAACGGCCTTAGGTAACGGGAACTTCGACAGAATTCACCCACAGACGACAGACGTCCCCATTCGCAGGGACTAAGAGATCCACTCCATAGATTATGAAGTCTGGGGCTCCATAACATATGCACTTTATTACTCGAAATTATAAAGGCAGCCTCATTAATCTGACTCCGACTTCCCGGAATGGCAACCTTCAACAAAGTGTAATAAAGATACGTTCTATCTTCTGACGAAAGAAACGGAAGTCAAGAGCTACCAGATTAATGTCTAGGCACAAATTATCCACAGACTGACCTGTAATGAACTCCATTTACTTGGAAAAAAACATATTTTATGTTCATTTATTGAAAACAAGTCTCAAACGCACAAAGAAACATTCCAGAGAAATGTATAAATGAACTGACAGTATGGCACAGCTAGCCAAACCATCCGATTTCTATTACACCGTCTAAGGTTCATAAACTAGTCTTTGGCATCAGACTCAAAGGCATTAGAACCAATAGAACAACGACGAGGCTACCCTGAGAGGATGCTCGACAATTCAAGATCAAGCAATTGACGACGAATTAGTGGAAAAGCTAACCCTCTACAACATTACAGCGCGATATAAAGAAGATTGGTAACCTTTTTTGGCACAAACAAAGCCTAATTCATTGCTCCGCTCGCAGGAGCGACGCCGCATTCGTGAACAAAGAGCGAGCAAGCTACAGCGATGTCCAAAATAGCCCCCTACGACGATGTCGAAGACGACGTTTTCTCGTTATAATTTCGTGTTTTTATCGAGTCGAGACGAGCCCCGGTGTCGGCGTAGCGCTCGCAATGTTTTCCTCCAGCGCTTTATCTCTCTCTGCCTCTCTGCTCTTTGACATCGGCTGACGTATACAACCTCGGCTCCACTCATTATAGACCTTATTCCTAACGACTAAGGCCGAAATCCCTCCGAACGTCCTTCCTTGTATTTTCAGACTCATTAAGCGTCATTCGGAAATTTTGGATTTTGTAAACAGAATTTTAGAGAACGAAACGAAACAAATGAGAAATACAAAACAAGTTTTAATTTCCCTCTCTGATTAAAATCGACTAATGAAAATTAGTGCTTTTGTGTTTAATTAGGGCGTTACGAAAATTGAAGTCTGTCTAAGTTAGGTTTGGTATCGTGCAAAACTGACGACATCCACAACATTCGCTACGATATACGGAAACACGACTAGCGTTGTGCGTTTAGAAATAGTCGACAATGTTAGTCAAGGCTAGTGTATATTTCGGCAGTGTATGTGAAATGCGCGAGTGGCGGCGGCGGCGCGGTGGCGCGGCGTGGACGGCGCGGCGCGATTGTCAAGCGCCGCGCCGGTTGGTGCTCGGGCGGTCGCTGACGCAACGCGCGACCTCTTTGTCCGGCCCCACGGACTCCGGCGGAATGTCCGCGGAGCCGGCCTCGCCTGCGCCGCACCGCCGTCCGCGCTCGAGTAATTACGAATGTCAAATGTTATCGCACGCAACCGTCCGCCGCGCCGTCCGCACTCCGCTGCGCCGCTCTTCATAATAATAAAACCTGATATTTAAAACGGAACGTCCTTCTAACGCCGTGTAGTTGCGCCGACGCCAATCTACGATAATAATAAGCCGGCTACCTAGAAAGCGTTGCGCTGCAGCGCTGTCCTGCCAAGTATCGTTAGACGGTCACAAGTCGTGAAGCGCTACAGCGCCACGAGCGCGCGCCACGTAGCGCTCACATAAGTACGGCCAGTTCTATGCGCGCCTGTATAGCTATTAAATGTATATAGAATATATAGTAGTAATCGCTCGACGCAGCGGTATTATGTCGGAAATATACCGGCCGCGCCGCGCCTCAAGCCGGTATACGGTTTTGCTATTTAGTTTGTATGGGAAGCTTATTTTCGATTTTTTAATCTTGTAGAAGGAGTTATGGATTCGGTTCTTTTGTTAAAATATAAAGTATAGGGTAAGCTTTCCTTGAAGCTATATGGGGTATGTCTTGTGTCGCAATTTTTTCCGAAAATTTTAAAATGTCAGATTTTTTAAACAATGTTACATACGTTAATTCAACATGAAATATCTGTATAAACGTAGTACTAATACACATTGAATAACATTTGCATTTTTAAAAACAAATAAATAATTAAACAAAAAGTATTTCGTAAAAATTCTGAATCAATAATAATGTTTTCTTACGTTCTTTAGGTATAGCGTAATTTATTAAAGTAAGCTAAAAATAATTAACGGTTGCTTTCTTAAATATAAAATAATGCATGTATTAATTATTTTTATACTTGAAGAATTTTGATGTTTCGAAACAATTCTTTATAATACAAAAAGTCAAAGTCAAATAATTTATTTCAATTAGGCACAAAAAGGCACTTTTGAACGTCAAAATTTATAAAAAACAGAATTAATTCTAGTCGTATACGTAAAACTTACTACCTTTATAAAAGATTTTTGAACTTAGCAGATAGTAGTAGTCAAAATTATAGTACTCACAAGCATTCTACAATTATGAATACAGAATTTTTTGTTTTGTTTAGACTTTCCACAGGATTAGATTTGTTAATGCAAATTACTTAAACCAAACAATAAACGAAACTTAAAGTACCTAATAAGCTCAAAATTCATGTTTTTTTTTAACATTGGATATGATTGAATTGCAGTATAGAAGTTATTTCTAGAATTCAAGGATTGAAATAATCAAATTGTAACAATTAAAATAAGTATCTTTGAAAAAATAAACTGCTGTGCCTTCCAAGACGTATAGCTAACACAATGCTAAGTCGGCTTTAAAATTATTTCGAGGTAACTACCTCGAAATAATTATACAACTCAACAACAAGCAACAACGCAACTTACCTAAAGTAGGTATCGTTTCTTTACTAATACTAAAATAAAACCTTACCATAGTGGTAGATAACCGATGTGCTGTACTTAATGTAACTATACAGCAAACAAAAATAGTTTTAAAAAATGAGCCGTCGCGGGACGCCTGGCAGATGTGAAACATCGAAATTACTATATACAGGTAATATACATAAAAGTACGGCGATTGTTGGCATGGCGACGCGTCGCCACACGTCACCACGCTAACAATCGGTCTGACCCGCCGCTATAATGTTTCATATATAAATTTTTACGTAAATCAATAGTCCTCGAAAACTGAATGCTAAAATGAGCAAAATGACAGAAATACTGCCGTGACACTAAAACTAAAATGCTTCATAGCATCAAAATAGTCAAAGAAATATAGTTTATGAGTATACCACATTTAGGTCATTTATTTAAAAAATACATAAACTCTGAAGTTAGCCTAAGTCTTAAAAGGCGTAAAACCCTACGCTTAAGTTCATCTGTAACCACAGCGCGCATACACGCTCATTTCTCCAACATTTCTGTCGCTACCTAGATATAAACATGAACAAAGAAAAACCCAAATATGCAACCGGCTCGTGGCGCGGCTCGTGGCGCGGCTCGTCCCTCCGTCAGCTATAGCGTGGCCTTATAGATGGTTGTTTGCGCTCACAGAGTGCGGTGAACAGCGCTCACCGGCGGCGCGCGTGTGTGCGCGTGCACGGACACGGCGCACACCGCCGCGCGCGCACACAGCCGCGCGCTTGTACGGGTGCGTTCCGAAACCGCTCTCTATTCTATCTATGCGAAGGCGTCGTACCGCCACGTATAGCGGGCACGCTCGGGGCGAGGAATTTAGAGGCGGGGGTCGTATCGTTAATTGTTATGAAGTTGATTTCGGTCCTGAAATTCCGAAATAGGTATTTTGAAATAACGCCTCTTTTTCGTCAACGAAACGGCGACGCCACACCGCGTAGCGTTGTTAACCTATTTTTGCACGAGTTGATCTCGAAGCGTCGTCGTCTCGATAGAGCGGCCCGTGTGATTGTAAACATATGTTTTCATTTATGAGTGCGTCGAGTCGGCGTGTTATCACTGCGCGTGATAACGACGTGAATGCGGCCTTGTTCCCTGTAGTTAGAGTTTAGAATTGATCGGCGTGGATAGTTCGACGTATTGCCAATCGCGAAACAAGTCCATGGTTAGCGAATTGACTGACGACCACGGAGGGGTCTCCAGGTCACGGCATTGGTGCTGATGACTCGGTAGAATAACTTGGAAGAACTTTGAAAGAGTTAGGAGACTTGTTGACTTTATTCAAGTTTATTATAGTGAGGTAGAGTTATTATTTCTCTCTGTGTCCTTTTGTCATTTTCGACATTAAATGTATAGAGTTCTTCATATGTAGGAATTTTAATATTTTCCTCAACTTTTCAAACTTTTTAAACAACATAAAAACTATAAATAAACATATTGAAATTGTTAGGTATGTAGCGACAAAGACCATTTGTCACCAATTCGCTTCATACTGGAATAAACAACGCAAGAAATTAATCTAATAGAGCGCCTCATACTCATACCTACTCGAAAATACATTCAGCACAGTAACAACACTAGCTGGACTGTTAACAGCGCCATCCATCGCGTGTTCCATATCAACAGGACGCTAGCCCCGGCGGTGGGCCAGCAGTGTATATGTAAACAGTTTTTTTAACCTGTCATCTGGCACCAACATGCGGCAAAGTCCGAAAAAGATGTCATTCCCCTTCATTCGGTCTGTCTTCGAATATCATTCAAAGTTGACGCTCCGTCGCGGCCTCTATTCGAATTTCGAACACTCAAACAAAACACTCTACTATGGTTCTCCAACTCACTCGCAAACTCACCCACCTTCACCTTTCTCAAGGCAAATCTCGCGTAAAACAATAAACGCGCGACTTTGTACACCGTAGTAGTCGTAAATCCCAAAAATTCTACCACGAACGAACGAAACACGAGTTTCAAGACTTTTTACAGTTCATCGCGTTATTTCTGCAACGTGACTGCTAACCTGACCTTAGGAAACCAGTGGAACGAAGAGTTTCGGAACTTGGTGAGTTATTCTCTCATTGTTGAGTCACGCAGAGTGTAAATGATTCGAGTTCGCGTGTTAATAGCATAGTTTAGGTTGGCTGAAAAACTGAACAGAACCGATGTAGCACTAAAATAATTGTGCTCTCATTAATACATTTGCACGAGTTTTGGGAATTCAACGTATTATTCGTTTGTTTAAATGATGAATCTGTTCGGCTACAATACCTGGACAGTTACCCTTCGATCACAAAATATGCTCTCAACTATTTTCAAATCTATAATCGGAACTGCTATTAGCTAATAGACTATTGGACATGTCATTACTTGTACTTCATTAACGCTAATGATTACTAACAGATATCCTATCTTCATTTCTGCCAATCATTAGGTAGTACTTACTAAAAGTAAAAGACATCATTAGCAAATCACTAATAATCTCACATTACATTAACTCTCAAGAATTTTCCAAATTCCTCGTACAAAAGTGAAACAGAAAACAAACAAAACAATGTTATTATAATGACGTTAAATTAAAGATGGCGGCCAAACGTTATGTTTGACAGGCGTGTGTTGCTCTGTCGCTCGCAACACGTCGCGTGGACGCCGCAGTCATGGCTGGTTGCTCGAAACATTCTACCATTCCTAGCTTCACTCGAGTTTCATTCGAGTTTTCGAGCCAAGCCACTTAGACGCGAAACTCGAGCTACGAAGAAAACCAGCTCAGAGCGCGTCGTACTTTCCACAGAACAAGAACAAAATTCTGCGAAAACCACAGGCTAAAGAGATTCAATTTATTTTAGTAAAGCAGTTTGTTTTATATAGCAAGAAACAGCAGATCACGAAGATTCTTGGCGTTATTTCTTCAAAATGTTTCATGAAATAATAAATATTAAATCACATACCTAACGAAAACATTATTTTCAACAATATCAACTCTCATATCTGCAACATAAACATATTGACAGTACGCGCGCGCACTCGTCCGGCTCGTGAACTGCGTAGCACTCGTAACCCCGCGATGTCTTAATTGCTCTTATTTTGCAAAAGACATCAACGAGTGCTACGCCGGCGCCGCTACGAACCCTAGGCCATTTGAATTGTTATTGAAAACTCGACGCAACTCCCTTCCTAAACGTCAAACTGTCGCATAGAGACCGATCGAAACCCCACTCGACGACACGCTTCAGCCTTAAACCTTGTCCTTAACACAAGTTATTCTTAAAACCCTTCCTCCGACATCATCAACAATTCATAATAAAATAATAATTTCACAGTTATGGTCCACAAACATGGTGACAAACGAAAAGAAAATCTGAAAACAGAGCAATATAGTCTGTGGCGGCGCTGTCGGTCCGGGCCGCTAGGTGGCAGCACATAGCTCGCTATTCACAGCGTATTATATTATTTACCGCGTTTATATATGTATGTTGTTATATAAGTGAACAGAAAGCTACGTTCGGTGGGCGCGCGGCGCGTGGCCGACCGGGCTGCGGGGGGCGGCGGGGGCGCGCGGGCGGCGGCGGGGGCGCGCACACAGGCGCGAGCACCCGCTCACACGCGCGCCGCGCCGCGTCCGTGTGTATCGAACGAGCGAGCGCGCCAACCGACCGACTCGACGTATTCTTATTATTATGAAAGGAGAAACGCTTTTTGTAGGGCAAGAACTAAATTTGTAGTATTACGGCTGCCGATAATAAAGATCGTAAACGCATTTCAGTTCGCTGAAGTTTGCCTGGCGGCTCATAGATGTCGCGCTTCCTATCGGCTCATAGCTTACTGTGAATTAAGTTTTCCGCGTCCGACTTGCCATTACGTGATCATAATGTGATCGCGATGTGATGTGTGAAGCTTAATTAATAAAGAGCATTCGTTGCGGCGTACTACACTCTTACTTATAGCTCTGAACGTACTTTACGTTAACCGTAACATTTACATAGTAATGCGTAGATTCCTATCTGTTTAATTGTATTACGTTAAGCTCAGTTTCAAACATTATTGACAAAATTAGTTGCAATTTTGTATTAAAGCATTCCGGAAAATTCAACTATGTTAGTCTTCAAGAATGTTGTAGCAGAGTAATAATTATAGATAGGTCCTACAATAGGCACCTACCTACATAAGAAATTTATTTTGAAAATGTACATAAGAAAATCAAAATACTTTCGTCATCACCACTTTTGATCCCAAACAAAAGTTTAATCAAATTAACTTTTAAATATACCTACATACTACAATAACTTGAAAACAAAGAGCAGTGTTGCACATCGTCGGTAGGTGGCGCCAGCGCGGTCGCTATGCGTCATCGTGAGTGGTCTCATGACGGGAGTCGATGGTTCCCGCCGAAACTCAGAGCGCGGGAAACGCAACAACTTTCACACGAATACTTTGACAGAACGAACGCTCACCGTTGTAGAATAAAATCCACTACGAACTTACGAATATATTTGTGTTATGTTTGTTCAAATTGTAGGAAAGTTTATAAGAGAATTATTAATATATTATTATTATAAGGATTTTAATAAAAAAATTGTATCGAAGTCGCTACGCCTGGCTCGGTGTGTTTTAAATAAAGACTACGCAGTACTACGCAGTCACTACGCCAACTTTTAAAGTGTACATTTAAGTCTAGTTTATGTTAATTTTGGAGAACGTATTTGGTAAAGCTTTTAAAGTGAAATACTAGAAAGATTTTCTTTAGTTTGACCTTAACTTTAAAATTGAGGTCGTGACAAATAGAACTATACAGTTTGGATTTTGGAAAGTAAGTCGGAATATTGACACGGAATGTCTCAGACAGAGTCAATTCTGTATTAGCGTTTTTAATTAATTGGAGTAGCGTAAAATGGGATTTGAATCTAGATCATTCATACTCCTTTTTAATACCACTAGGCGACTTATAAAATGTATTGTCTAAAAAAGCGCACTGTGGAATTTTCAACTCTCGGCGCTTACTACTGTACCATGGTGCATTTACAGCATCACAGAGTACTGTACTTTATTCTGGAATTGTTGGATTATTTCGACGTTGCTTCGTTTAATACAACCCCAAAGTTGTATGCCACACGTCCAAATTGGCATAGGTATATAATTATACATAACATAACATCACGCCCTGTTTCCCCGAAGGGTTGGGCAGAGGTGTCCCTGTAGCAGGTACACACACATTTCGCCAGTTATGTTTAAGTCCCATGTAATAGAGGGCGAGCCTATTGCCATCAACCGGACACAACTCCAGACTCCGAGCTGCTACTGAGAAACAGATAGAAAAACCCAATAACACTTTGCCCGACCCGGGAATCGAACCCAGGACGTCATGCTCAGCAGTAACGCTTGCGACCACTAGACCAACGAGGCAGTCAATATAATTATGTACTTGTGTAATATAATTTTTAACCGACTTCCAAAAGGAGGAGGTTCTCAAATCGACTGAATGTTTTTTTTTTTTTGTATGTGTGTTACGCGATTACCCCGCCAATTATGAATTGATTTTAATGATTCTTTTTTTGTTTTGGTAGGTCATACTTCAGAGGTGGTCCCATATAAATTTTATTAACTTGGCTTGGGTGGTTTTTGAGTTAGCTTCAATAATACGTATTTTTTCGGATGATATGATAAGTTCCTGTCACTGTTATTTACATAGTTGTTGGAATTTGTGTGGGGTAGGTACAACAACTAAAAAGAGAAAAATAAAAACTTTTTACGTAAAAAAAACAACCGACTTCCAATAAAAACACAACAAAGTGAAAAATAACTTTAATTTCGGAAGTCGGTGACAAAAACAAAAATTCAAAACCAAAGACACCGAGTTCCGAAATTAAAGTTATTTTTCACTTTGTAGTGTTTTTATTGGAAGTCGGTTGTTTTTTTTATGTTAAAAGTTTTTATATTATGTATAGATAGGCAAGATTTTCCTCCGAGTAATCAATACATACTTTTATGTGCACATTAGTATGGAAAGTTGTATACATGTTTCCTCCACTCATGAGGACAATAACATGTCGATGATTGTACGAATAATCGTAAAAATAAAGCCCCATTGATCTGACTGACATACCCTCCGTTCTAAACTCCTAATAATACCGTCTCCCTTCCTCCACAGACTGAGTACAACCAGCCGCACCTCATCGTAACAATTATAAACTCACAGCGCGTTTTTGTCGTAGCAATAAGGATCGTTTTTGTGGTCCAAATGTGAAGAATGAAGTGTAGTTTGACTGTACGTCTCCCTAACGAGTAAAAGTCATTACACTCGGGACGGGAGTGCAGGGATCCTACAGGCTGCGGGTTCGTTGTCTGTGGTCCATCGATGACGATTCCGCTGGCTTTATAGTTAAAAAAAAATATAGCAAGTTTTGAGAAGATTTTTTTTTCAATAATTTTTTAACTTATGTAATTAATGATTTTAAATATGGCCATTGGTCTGTAGCTATCTTAGGTAAAATCTAAAGTAAATAAGGTATATTTAAAAGTTAAAAGAGTTAGAAAGTGTTTTTGCTACGAATATGCGTCTATGCACTTTCTATCACAAACTTAATATTGAATTATTTATAGAAAAAAAAAATGTTAGTGAAAATGCAACACAAAAAAAACAGTGGCACTCCAGAAGTGCCGACAGAAGTGAAAACTTGAACAAGATCGCCTTGGTGAAAAAAAATACTTGTATAGACAATGATACGTAACCTTCTCTAAATAAAGAGCACAATCGCGTTTACAAAAAAAAATACTTGCAAAACCTTTAAAGTAAAAATACTTTCATAGAACATTGATCCGTAACGTAATACAAATAAAGAGCATCGGTAGCGGTGTCGCGAGTTCAATTGTTTTTTCCCATCTCAAAAATGCCTAAATAAAGAAGTTTTCATTTAAAAAAATATATAATTTTAGTGTACACGTTTCTTTTCTATTAAAATTGCATAATGGGTGATGAAAAGTTACCCTAAGACTCTACGCAGAAAAAACCAAATATCTATGGTTCAAAATTTGAAAAAAATGCCCCCCGCACTGACAGGTTGGAAGTACCTGCCAATGTCTTTGTGTTCTATTGTAAGTCCGAGGAAGCAAGTCAGCAGGTACCTGATTGTGTTCATTCGGTCACGGGCAGTGACAATGGTAGCGATAAGAAAGTGCAAGTCGAAGGAGAACGTGCGAATGTTCCAAATATGTTATACATCGAGATAAGAAAATGTCCCTGAAACCTGGAGGACGAAGTTAGGTATATTTTCACAGAGCACTTGGGTTTTTTCTGCTTTAGTTTGAGACTAGGGACCCGCCCCACAGTGGATCGAAAAAAGGCACTCGAAGACATAGGAGCTTAAATTTTGAAGTGTCGGTTTTTTGCTTCAAATGGCTGATAATAAGTAGCCAATATCATGTATAAATAAATATACCATAGGACACAATGTGGTAGGCAAATTGGTAAATTAGATTTTTTTTTTTTGCAAAAAAAAAAGGATAGTGTGGTTTTATGAAACCACGGTAAAAGTAAAACTTTTAAGCGAACTATAGGCGCCGCCATATTGGCCTTGGCTGCTCTGACGAGAGCCTTTCACTTTATCCCTACTCCGCGGCCGACCGTCACGCGACATGCAACACACAGACGAAAAAATTTGAGACGATGTAATAAGAGTTTCACTTTAAAATATGGAGCTAATGTTTATATCTTCGGAACGGAAAGAATAACCATAATATTCTTGCAAACGGTAATGTAACTACTTATTTATGATTTTTTTGTAATCACGTTCTCGAAAACGGCTCTAACGATGTCGATGAAAGTTGCTATATAGGGGTTTAAGGGGGCGAAAAATCGATCTAGCTAGGTCTCATATCTGGGAAAATTCGTTTTCTCTATTTTCTCAGCTTTGGGATGCAGCATCCGAGTAGAGCTCGGTCGCCCAGGTACTATAAGCATGATATTGGGTATTAGAAGCCATTTCAAGAAAAAATCGACACTTTATTTAAGCTCCTTTGTCTTCGAGAACCTTTTTTCGATCCATAGCCCTTGCCTTGCATGGGTGCACTGTATTGATTGGCCACATGTCAAAACATTGAAATTTCTGCTAATAATAATTTATATCCACACATGGCAGCAGCGGCGCATTGGTGGCGCATGGAGCCGTGGTGGCCCAGTGGTAACGGCCGCGACTTATGACACGAGTTAAAGGTTGTATGTTCGAACCTACAACACGCTTTAGTCTAAATAATTTCATCACCACTGCAGCTCTCAAAACGGTGAAGGAAAACATCGTGAGGTAACCGGCATGTCATAGTCAAAAATTCGAAGACATGTGACATCTACCAACCCGCACCGGGCCCGTGTGGCGGATTACGGCCCACTCCCTCTCACAGAGAGGAGGCCTGTGTCCCAGCAGTGAGAACATTATAGGCTGATTATGCTTCATCTTCTTCGTTTCGCTCTTGACAGAGTGGTGTGTTCACGTTGAACTGTGTCCAATCGCAGGTGTAGTCGTTGCCCGCCTCACGATCAACGACTACACCTGCCTCCATCTGGTTCTGTTACATGACAGTATGGCACATTCATTAACAGGGCCTACAACCGCGGATTTTATTTGATCGGTCCACCTCATCGGTGACCTTGATCTACGTATATTTATGAAAGCCATACCCAAGGACGATAATAGTGCAGCTCGTGTTGATTTCCGCTTTAGCTCATGAACAAAGTCCAATATCCAATAGTGTTTGAATCCAAAGTCCGAGAGCAAATCATTTCACCTATGACAGTTGTTTTTCCTTAAGCTGGACTCTAAAATGGTGAACTTGTAACATGCTATTACTCACATGATTATAGAGCATGTATCAGAAAATGTGGTCATATTTAAGGGTGGTACAGACCATCAAACTTTCTTCATGTGACCAACAACATAATCGTAAAAAAAATTGATCGTCCCATACATTTGGGTCGAGTAGGCATTGAAGATGGGACAGTATCAACTATCCCATACAAAACTTCAATGCCTACTCGACCCAAATGTATGGGACGGCTGATTATAAATGGACCCTGTTAAGCAGAACAGATCCAACCAACGATTTTTATGAAATTGAGTTACAGTACATGACGAGAATCTACACATCGAGTTTTATATTTGCACAAAAGATCCTGGCGGTCTGATGACATGACATCGCCCTAACAAAAACTACCAGATGATTATAACTTGGCCTGATATTTTTGGTTACACTTCTAAACTTCAAATCGCATTTACTCAAAACTAACAAAATGTTGGTTGGATCTATTCTGCTTAACAGGGTCCAAATACGGCCACACCTTTCTGATACATGCTATATAATAGGTAAACTATACACATAGTCAAACCTGTGTAAGTGAGAACTGGGTAAGCGAGAACACTCTATAAATGAGAGTAATAGCCTCGTCCCGTTATTTTAACCCTCTTAACCCTCTATAAGTGAAACACAGAAACCTCTATAAGAGAACGTTGTTTTTCACTCGTGGACCTCTATAACTAAAACTGCTACACGCCTGTACCTCTATAAACGTCAGTCGAGCGTAATTCAACATCTGCTATTTATGACTCATTCTTAAATTTCGTGGAACTAACATTGTTTTTGTTCCTTTTAACCTTTCCCACCCAGCCTCAACCTGTATAAGTGAGAAAGGTCACTCCTGTACCTCTTTAAGCTATAAACTCAAGTTAATGAGAAACATAAATAAGCGAAAAATTAATCGCGGTCCCTTGAACTCTCGCTTATCCAGGTTCAATGGTATTTAGCTATTACAGTCAAACCTGTGTAAGTGAGAACTGTGAAAGCGAGAATACTCTATAAATGAGAGTAATTGGCAGGTCCCGTCATTTTAACCGTCTAAAACCTCTATAAGTGAGAAACAGAAACCTCTATAAGAGAAAGTAGTTTTAATCTCGTGGACCTCTAAAATTGAGTCTGCTACTTGCCTGTACTTCTTAAGCGACAGTCGAGCGTAATTTAACATCTACTATTTATGATTCATTCTTTTTCGTGGAACTAATATTGTTTTTGTTCCTTTTAACCTTTTCCACCCAGCCTCAACCACTATAAGTGAGAAAGGCCACTCCTGCACCTCTTTAAGCTATAAACTCAAGTTAGTGAGAAACATAAATAAGCGAAAAATTAATCGCGGTCCCTTGAACTCTCGCTTATCCAGGTTCAATTGTATTTAGCTATTACAGTCAAACCTGTGTAAGTGAGAACTGGGTAAGCGAGAATACTCTATAAATGAGAGTAATTGGCAGGTCCCGTCATTTTAACCGTCTTAAACCTCTATAAGTAAGACACCTAAACCTCTATAAGAGAACGTTGCTTTTCACTCGTGGACCTCTATAACTGAGACTGCTACTTGCCTGTACCTCTTTAAGCGACAATCGAGCGTAATTTAACATCTGCTATTTATGACTCATTCTTAAATTTCGTGGAACTAACATTGTTTTTGTTCCTCTCTACCTTTCCTAACCAGTCTCAACCTCTATAAGTGAGAAAGGCCACTCCTGTACCTCTTTAAGCTATAAACTCAAGTTAGTGAGAAACATAAATAAGCGAAAAATAAATCGCGGTCCCTTGAACTCTCGCTTATCCAGGTTCAATTGTATTTAGCTATTACAAGTTAGCCTGACTAATTCCGGACTTCGAACCAGTATGAACTGTGAACCTCATCGCGTGATGACCTCATGAATATGAGGCCGAAATTAGTTGGCTATCCTGCTAACAATGATAAGCAATAAGCATAAAAGTTTCTTATGAAATTTCTGTGTATGTATTTAGTAGATGAGCCTTTATACAAAATAAAAATAAAATGTTATTAACTATAAAAACTTCAATCGTATGGAATGCAAAGCCTTCTTTGCAAAGCTTCAGTATTGATAGAGTCTGCATTAATTGAATCAAGGAAGCTAAAAGGAGTATAGTTTCTGCCTATGAGAAAAACCCGTGAGTTAGTATGTATGTAATAAAAAAAAAAACAAAAAAATATGGAATTTAAAAAAAAATTAACATAGCGGTATAACTTTCGAACTAAATGATCTATCGCGATGAAACAAACTCCATAATGATTGAAAGTAATTAGGCGTCCTCAAAAAATGAAAATTGTGGAAAAGAACTACCCTCAATTGAAAATAAACATGTTTCATAAATTTTTACAAAAATCGTAAAATTTCTCAATAAGACGACAAACAGAACAAAAAAAAAAAATATTTTTCGTCGGTAAAATTAAGCATTGATTCCCATTTCGATATGTGCACATTATAAAAACTCACACTGTATATATACATACAGGATGCATTGTATAACGTTACAGTAGCGAATAGGCTGTTACTAGTGAAGCTCAAAGGATTCCGGAAACTGGACAAAGCCTTCCCTTTGTCTCAATGGTGTCGGTACCCACCGACGTATGACACTTACATTGATATGCTATTCATGGGAAATCTCTCTAACATCACTGTGTTAGCAATAGTCACAAGCTTGACGTTACGGGGCAGTGGTTAAGCCGACGTTCGCACGGACGTAATAAAATCGCAACAAGATTTTATCGCGCACTGGATTTTCAACTCTCGGTACTAAGTAGAGCGTTGAAAATCCAATGTACGAAAAAATCCCGTCGCGATTTTATTACGTCCGTGCGACCGTCGGCTTTAGGGTCTTCTAGAAGTTGTGGGTTTGATTCGGGAGGCATATAGTTTTTTGTAAGCATGGGAAATGGTACAGGATTCTCGCTACCACCATAGTAAATACACGAAATTTTAAATAAACAATTTTTAAATATTTTAATTCTTATTTAAATTTATACAGTAATGGGAACTTAACTGTTTATTAAATTAATAAATAATAAAACTTTATTGAAACAAAAAACTCAGTTTACAAAAACTCTGTGTTCGATAACAACTGCATTAGTATAATACTGTGTCGCAGTCATTAACACCCACCTCCAAAAAGTCCGAAAACTAAAACAAATCAAATTAAAATAATAATAAAAATAAGAATAAGAAATCAAAATTGACACACTACGTCAATTTGCCGTGTTATAGGCATTTCATAAAATTGTCAAAGAATGACTGTTGTGATTTGATTTGAATATTATGTAGATACGGGCAAGGTAGGTACTCAATTTGATAAACAATTAATTTTCCCTAACCTTATATAAATTGTATCTGTTACTGAAATATTGCATTATCATAAATCGTCTACCATAAATAGAAATATACTAGTACCTGGGCGACCGAGCTCTGCTCGAGTGAAAATACGAAGAAAACGAATTTTCCCAGATATGAGACCTAGCTATACTCCATAGGTTTAGGTAGTTAAAAAAAGGTAAACAAATCGTAAAAAGGGTTTTTATAGATGACACTTTCTTGTTAAAAAAAACAATAAAACCAAATTAAATTTATTTTAGTGTTTTACCATAGTTTCCTCTTTTATAATGTATGTTAAACTTTATCGTTTATTCTTCAACTACTTTTCGTAAATTTAACTGCTTGAGCACATTGTTTTTGTCTGATAGATAAGATTTTGTAATCTGTCTATTGTAAAGAACCCAATTTCTAAACGTCAACGAAGTATAATGTTGCTAAATTGAAGAGTACAACTGTGACGTAGCATAACAACTGAAGTGACAGGTATTACGTTTAGTCGGTTACTTGACTGCTGTCTCGTCACGTGGTTTTTTTTGTTTACCTTTATTTAACTACCTAAACCTATGGAGTATAGATCGATTTTTCGCCCCCGTAAACCCCTATATGGCAACTTTCATCAACATCGTTAAAGCCGTTTTTGAAAACGTGATTACAAATATACACCGTGATATTTTAGTCGTCTTACAAAAGCAGCCCACTTCATGGTGCCAATGATTACTAAACAATCATATTAAAAATAAATTGTTGCAGTTTCTTTTTGGGTTGCATTTTTTTTTTTATGTCGGGTACATTGTGTAACCCTTTGTAAGATGACTAAAATGTCACGGTGTATATCCTAACGTATACAAAATATTGCTCAATTAATAGTACAGGATAGGATTTCTGCCGTCCTTTATCTAGAAAACCGTTAACCCTCAAATGGCCAATTTTTACTTTTTAATTGAAAGTGATTGAGTTCAAAATTCTCTATACGAAACATTTTTACAATATAAATAGTTCCAGAGATACGAAAATTTTTTAGGCCGTTAAGTACCTAACACAATTTATGATGATTCCATCACTAGAAAGCGTCTAAACCACACTTCTTCTTTAAGAGTTTCTGGACAGAAAGGATTCTTTAGGATAAACAGAAAAGAATATCAATTGATGTGTCCAACAATCACAGTTTTTAAGAAACGTTTCCCGTGTTTTTAGGGTTCCGTAGTAAACAAGGAACCCGTATAGTTTCGTCATGTCCGTCTGTCTGTCTGTCTGTCTGTCCGTCTGTCTGTCTGTCTGTCCGCGGTCTAGCTCCGAGTCCCTTAGTACTAGAAAGCTGTAATTTGGCATAGGTATACATATTAATTACGCCGACAAAGTGGTAAAACAAAATTATGAAAAACATTTTTTTTTAGGGTACCTCCCATACACGTCAAGTGATGTTTTTTTTTTTTTTTATCCCATGATGTGTGGTATCATTGGAAAGATCTTTTGAAAACATTGTGAGTGTGTTAAAACCATTTTTGAATTCAGAGATCCGTTTGCGAAATATTAAGCTTTAAGGTGAAAATTTTTGTTAGAGTCAAGTGTGTCCCCCCCTGCCAGTTAAATGGTTGGTTTCACATATGTGAAAAAATTTACGACAGTAGCTTATATAACGAATTTAAAAGGAAAACTATCACAACTGAGTAGGCTTTACAAGTTAACGAGTAATAATCGACCAACTTAGATTTGCGGTTGTAAAAACATGTTCTCCCATACATTCTGTATGAAAGATTTTTTTTTCAACTACAAAGTTAAGTTTGTTCTTGGGATAAATTCATCCCAACTACGGAACTCTACATTGCGCGTGGTCCGACATGCACTTGGCCGGTTTTTTGTTTTTTGCCATTTTCTCGGAAATACGTTTTTGGACTTAACGGCATTCTAGTTAAAGGACGGCAGAATTTTACAGCCGCTCCATATTATATAACATGGGGCCAAAAATGCAACTCTACCTTTGTGGACAGCACCCCTTTAACTGTATTCGCGATAGCAGATTAACTAAGTATGTTTTCATTGCTATCTGTGCGAAAGGTCTATTTATAATATATTTTAACATACACATCGCCACGCCAGTAATCCGTAAAAGGGTAGGCAGACATAATGTGTATAACTACCCCGCGCAGCGTTAGGTTCCGCTCCGGTAGGGGGCGCCTGTCAGCATTTATCAGGTACTATTCTAATGTACCTTTAATAACTGTCCACCGTTTTCTATTTGCGAAAGCTACTTAGTTTTCAGCTAGTTTATCAACGTACAAAACAGATTCTAGACATGAAGACACTTCCACAGATTTTCGTAATGTTCGGCAGAGCGGAATTTTTACTATTTTAGTTTCAAAATTTAATATTATCTAGTTTGGAATATGTGTTGGATGGTCCAAGTAAATATAACTAACTATATACACAGGAAAAAAAAAAATAGGAACAGCTCATTGGGCATCAAAAAATTCATCCGCATCGCTGTCGGTGGGAAAGGTGCCCAAAAGGCTGACAGCATTGCCACGTTGTATGCCAATGCTAATTCTTTGAACTAAAAATTGACCAACTCTCTGGTCACGTGAAGAGTCGACCTAAATTTTCGTAATTAAGAATTTACTTAATTTAATAAAATTCAAACATTATTTTTCCGTACGAGAATCGAACAAAACGCTACAACAACGCTTCCGGTAGTCCAGATATGAATTCACTTAGCCACTGCATCTGCATCGATCTGTTATTTCTAAATAACCCAGGCTGTTTTTGATTCCTCTATCCTCTTTCTTCCAAAGATCCTTCTTACTCCATCAGAGGAAACTCATAGTTCCTCTAGTTCGTTATACTCGGTCTTCCAACGCCCTTCACTTTCCTTTCATAACCATTCATTCGTTCTTTCCTTCACCGTTCTTTCGACACATTTTAACGGCGTTTGAATGGTGTAAGAGGTTTTACTGAAAAGAACCTCCAATAGGTTTTTTAATTAGTTACTTTTATGGTTGTTTTTTTTTTCTAATGGTTTGAGTAATATCTCTACAATGTGGTCATGTCGTCAACATTCGAATCAATGAGAATGAGAGCAAGTTCAATGTGACAATCGAAGAGGCATAGTAGAACTTATGCAAAGGGTCGTAGGGTTTTATTCTGTTTAATTTTATGATTTAATAGTAATACCAACAAGCCGAGTAACAAAGTCCGAGTCGAGTAAAAGATTATACATAAGTATACAAAGTGGAGACGATATTAAGACATTAAATTAAACTGCGTATATCTAATGACGTTCTTAGTCTGCATACGCAAATTCAATCAAATATATCTAATAGTTTAGTCACTATAGCTAGTCAAAGATTGGTAAAACCCATAGTCGGCACATCACTACTATTTAGTTTGTTTGAAAAAATCACTTTTTTAATTTCGATGCCAGGATTTATTTGATGGTTCCAAAATACTCTTATGCATTAGTATTGCCAGTCTTTTCATTTAATGTCGTATTGTTGTCTCCACATTGTATATATGTATGTATATAAATAACTGCCTCGTTGGTCTAGTGGTTGCAAGCGCTACTGCTGAGCACATGGTCTTGGGTTCGATTCCCGAGTCAGGCAAAGTGTTATTGGGTTATTCTATCTGAAATTTCTCAGTAGCAGCCCGGAGTCTGGATTTGTGCCCGGTTGATGGCGATAGGCTCGCCCTCTATTAAATGGGACTTAAACATAACTGGCGAAATGTGGGTGTACCTGCTACAGGGTCACCTCTGCCCAACCCTTCGGGGAAACAAGGCGTGATGTTATGTATATTTAATATTTTAGTTTTTAGACTTTGCATATGAATATTTACTCTTGTTGTTCTCATGCTCACACACTACTGTCTACATTTATTTTTCATTTCTCCTTTCGTAAGACTGCTGGAAAAAAAATCTTAAGAAATAAGCAGTACTTTTGTACTCAAATTATAATTATGTTGTATCTACATGTATTTTATTGTGTAGAAAGACGTCCACTGCTGGACATAGGCCTCCCCCAAGCACCGCCACTTTGACCGGTTCAGGTTGGCGACATCAGACTTACATATATACAGACATGAACTCACGTATTTCAGACAGATATTTATTAAAGTCCAGATTTCCTCACGATGTTTTTCCTTCATCGACGTCAGTGATGTCCAAGATAAATTTAGAAAGCACATATCAGTTAAGAAACTCATATTGTTACACTTGTCTGAATTTGATAAGTAAATCATAGATTTACTTAAATAAATAATCCGCTATGACTCAAAAATTTTGTCTATCTTAAATTGTAACTAATTATCATACTCTTTGCTACAATATTTCGCGTAGCATCGCAGCACATTTACGTCAGCATTATGATGCACGTTGGAAGATGCTGCACTTTTTTTTTTTGGGTGGGAAATCATCAAATAACTTCTCCCGCTCTGGGCGGAGCGGGAGGGCGTGTCAGACTCTTACTGACTAAAACCCACCCGTGTTCCTTCAGTTGCCGTGTTGCCAGGGGGGCCACGATTTCCCTATCGGTTTTCTTCGAACCCCCGGCAGGCATTGGCCCTAGCGGACCCCGTCAATTCTGCTGACATCTCTTTGAGGCGCGCGTGGAACACAACGCGCCATCGACCCGGGCTTGGTCCTTATCGGACGGCGAGCCGCCCATTGCTCACCGTCCGCAAGCCCGCGCCTACGGTGGCCGGAAATCTTCCTGTGATTCCCGAAGCCCAGGGCGTCTCCTCCTGCGGCGGTTAAGGGCGCGAGGGCGCGAAATTTGCCTCCCTCACGCGCTCCGTCTCCTCCTTCGCGAGCATTACTGCTTCGCAGAAGGAGGTGACGGCCTCCTATTTAAGATGCTGCACTTGACGTACAACTTCATTAACGCTTACTTTTACAAGTATGACGAACAAAACTTTAGAAGCAAAAGAGTTCCTTGAAGAAGTCTTTTCGACTTTTCAAGGTTTTGCTCAGATTAGGTCGTAGGGTCTGGAATTCTGGATGGAGGTTCAGGATGTTGCAAATGGCAACAGATGGTGGTAACCCTTCATTAATTTATTAATTGTTTTAAATAGGTCCAACGCAGAGTCCTAGAAAAGGCCCTAATATCACCGAGAAATCGAAATAACTACAAAGAATATTGCTACTAAATAAGTCCTTGTGTCTAGACCACACAAGAGATATCGCCCTTAAGCTTACCTCATCGTATGTCCCATCAATGGCCGTGTGACACCAACATCAGCAATTCCATACAACCATTACGTACATACAAATCGAGCCAGAATCAGGAGCATTAGCAGTTAGTGCTACAGCCCCAATTCACGGCAGAATGGGTCCTGGTGCGACAGGCTGTGGCAATTGAGTGATTAGCAATGTAACAGTAACAATGTGACCTGACGAGTGTAACCCAGCGTAATTTACGCTGCTCAAAGTGCGTTAAAGAAATAACATTCCATTCGGTTTAAAAAAATATTGTTGTTTGCGGCTGATTTGACGCAAGGTTCAATTTAAAAAGTCTCAAATTCGACCTATACCGGATAAGTTTTTAACCAGTGCGTAAACTTAAACACGTGACTTTACTCATCATTATGAACAACTTTTACTATGGGACAAAAAGTGAACTCGCGAAAAAAAATCAGCGGTTCCCTACATTTTGACGAGATAAATGTACGCGAGCAGTGGTGGCCCAGTGGTAACGGCCGCGACTTACAAGTTATAGGTCGTAGGTTCGAACCCAGACAGGCGCTTTACTTTGTGTAGATTATTTCATCACCACTGCTCTCAAAATGGTGAAGGAAAACATCGTGAGGAAACCGGCATGTCCTAGAACCGAAAATTCGAAGATATGTGACATCTACCAACCCGCACTGGGCCCGCGTGGTGGATTACGGCCCACTCCCTCTCACAGAGAGGAGGCCTGTATCCCAGCAGTGGGAACATTATAGGCTGATTATAATAATGAAATGTAGGGAACAGCTGATTTTTTTTCGCGATTTCAGGTTTGGTCCCACAGTAAATTTGTTCATAATGATGAGTAAAGTCACGTGTTAAAGTTTGCGCACTGGTTAAAAACTTATCCAGTTGAGCAACACAAATTACGGCGAAGTTACATACATCCATGCAGCCTATCCTCAAACACAATGTACACGTGACGTCTAATCGACGTACGTAACAGAAATCTCGACGCCCCGGAGGCGTAACACACTATTGATTCCCGAACACGAGTCCAGACTTTACTAGGAAATCTTAATTGATTATCCTATGACCTAATTGCTATTATTCCTGACTACACATATATGCGTGTGAGGTCCTGTGATTCAAACTATTGTAAAATATTTTAAAGAGTAGCGGTGGAGTTTCTTGCCCATTCTTCTCCATACGAAAACTACCTTTTGGAAGGGGCGACTAGAATCAATTTTAGTATTTTTTAAATTTTTACGTTCAAAAGTGCCATATATGGGCCCATTTGAAATAAATGATTTGACTTTGACTTTGATTGGATGTTTTTAGAACTATCATTAGTGTATTTATAGATTAAAGAAAAGCCTTTATGTAACATGCTGAAAAGACAACGGACTACCTGCTGAAATTGTCGTCAAAACGCTGTTACGTCCACACGAGGGTATGTGGTTTCGGCATATTTTTCCAAATTCGATGTGGCAACAAGTTCGGCGAATGGAACAAGGAAAATGTTCCAAAGACATTTGCCCCACAAGTCGGTCGGTGTTGAAATTTCAGGACCCATGTCTGATCTAAAATCAAATCACTAGGTTAATTATCTTACCCAAAGCGTTTTGTGTAATTCATCTTTTGTTAATTCCTATAATGGACCATATTTGTATACTTTTCTTCTTTTTCTTCGTACCATAGCAATCTTCTCACATGTTCACAAACGTCAGAAGCTAGGTGCACGGTTCCAATTGGTCGTTTCCTATGGAGAAGAGCCGGCAAGAAACTCCACGGTTACTCTTTTAAAAATAATTGGCTTTTAAATAGTGTCTTATATGTCATATAGTGTCTTATCTAGGTGCTGACGTGATACTTTTACTCACCAATAAAATCGTCATCCTCTACTCATAATATCGATACTATAAACTGCCAAAGCGATCAACGTCAATAAATATCAAAAACTCTACATGGTCATCTGATCATCACACCTGACACACGATATTGGTGATAGCAGGTGACTTCAATACTGATGACGTCACATCGCGTCATAAGTAGTGAAGAGAATGTGGTTGCCAACAATGCGTTTCTATAGCTTAGTCACCTCTGCAGCTCTGAGGAGTGACGATATGTGCGGGAATGGAATGAATTTGCAGCCAGACAGCGTGGTGTAAACTTGATAAAATTTGTCACACTCGCACTAAAATGTCTAAAAACTTTATTATTAAAGTACTCTTGTATTTTCAAGTCATTTTATTGACACAAATCTTACATGTATCACTACAACAGATAGAAGTCAAACATTTTTTTTTTCAAGTGGGAATCGGACCCTCTACCCGAGTAATAGTAGAGTTGACACTTGCTAACTGACACTTATGTACGGTATTTCCCATTGACGCATGCACATCAACATAAAATGTCAGCTTCTGTGATCTTTCATAGGATCTGAGAACTTACCCAAGTGGGTCAAACATGGTAAAAAAAATACTTAGGCCTGTTTCAACAAATGATCAACTGGGACTGCCAATCCATTCATCCATTTTGAATAATTCAATATGGACAGGATTTGCTTGGAATACATCTTAGAGATACGCTGACCGAAACTTATCAGGAAGTAGTAAAGCAGGCCACAATAAAATTCTGTTTTTTTTATTTTATTTATCCAGATCAAAAAATATCATTGACAACCTTACAGCTACAACAAAACACCAGTTTCCAGTATTTATGCGAGAGCACTGAGAGGAATAGGCGAGATGATGTCATCGCCTAGATCACTACATCGAGTCCGTTTACAACGCTATCGATACAAAGGAAAATAACTAAACCTTGTGTTTATATGCATTATGTTTGGAAGAAATACAGTTTTAATAAGTTTGACTCCTAGTGTCAAACTTGTTAAAACTGTATTTGTATACCTATACCTATTACGTCACTGCACCATGATGTGACGTCAGTAGTCTGGCATGCATAATATTATTGTGTAATGTTTGTTTGTTTGTTTGTGTGTTTGATTCCGACAAAGGTTACGACGATACTGAAACGAAAGTACGTCAAGAGGATTGGGAGTAACCAAGTGCAAGTAACCAAATGTGGTGGATGTGGTGTGTGTGTGTTGGTGTAGGGGGGTATATCGATTTTAGCAGTTCCTTACATCAAGATCGATTGTAACTATTAAATATAATCCAGATCTGATCTAGACGATAGCACAGTCTCTGAAATAATACACTCCACCTGAAATCCCGGATCGCTCCCCACGCACCCTCTTTACCAACAGTAGACTCCAACCAGAGTGGATAGAATTTCAACATAAGTGCCTAAACAAAGACAGAACCAGCACAATCATTGACCCTATTTGCTGATCTTAATATGAGACAGCTGGTTCAAGCTGCTTCTCTTCCTAAATTAAGTAGGCGTTATGATTCGTGTGAAGTGACGGAGCATTCTGCTCGTAGCGCAGAATGAGACCAAAGTATTTTGGTGTTACCAGTTTTAAAATTGCGTTAATGATCGATTTGTGAAAGTTCACTAGCCGCCTACGCCGTAGTTAGACGTTTTGCCGACTCGGCGGAATATACGCGGGATTGTTAAATATTAGTGAACCATCCAGTTTTTTCCAGAAATATAACGAATTGTAATAAATCAGGATATCTTTCAACCGTTTAATTAAATCCAAGATCTATCCTAAGTACCCATGTAAGAAAGAAAGAAAAATAAGTTTATTTGTCACAGAAACACGTGCATAAAAGAAGAGAACAATAAAATAAAATAAAACAATAGATTTAAATATAATCACGAGCACAAAACAGAAATATGCGGCAGCTGCTGGCACGTCATGACTGTGACAAGATGGCTTCCACTCAGCATGGTGCTGTGCTATGGGGACCCACAGCACAGCGCTATGGTATGCCATCCGTGGTCATCCGAAAAAGTCGTACGGAAACCAAGTAAGATTTAATGAATTAAATATAAAGATAACAAAATAAAAATTATAGTACTTAGAATATAATGCTACTTTACAACCAATTATATGAGTAAATATGATTAAATCTTATATATAAAATTCCTTACTCCTCCGAAACGGCTTTACTGATTTTTACCAAATTTTATATGCATATTTAGTAGGTCTGAGAATCGGCTACTATCTATTTTTCATACCCCTAAGTGATAAGGGTTGTCCACCCCAAACAAATAATTGGCAAAACAACGTTTGCCGGGGTCAGCTAGTAACATAGAAAATACATTAACGTAAATTCATTTAAAAAAAATCTATTTTTTTTTAATTCACGCATCCCTCGCAGCAATATCGCCGCCTCGAGCCGCCTGGGACGTTAATACACCTTGCCCATAGATGATAAAATTGATAAACCTTACGTGAGTGTTTATTTATAAGATATTTGTTGCTCATACTTTTGTTTTTCTAATAAGTTAATTTTAGTTTTTAGTTAAGTGTACTAGGGGACGGGCTAACCCCAAATCCAGACTCCGGGCTGCTACTGAGAAATACACCTCTCCCACACACACCCACATACACCTTGCCTAACCCTTCAGGGAATACAGTCGTGACGTTGTGTAATGTTGTTAGTTATCCTTATAAACTTCGAATCACCCCTTTCTTTCAGTCAAAAAACGTCAAATATTGCTACAGGTCAAATATTTGATTGCGCGGGTCAAATAGTAAGTAACACGGCAGTACCTCAATCAATCTGCCTAGCCTTTTCCCAACTATATTGGGGTCGGCTTCCAGTCTAACCGGATACAGCCGAATACCAGTATTTTACATGGAGCGACTGCCTATTTGACCTCCACAACCCAGTAATACGATACCCCTTGGTAAGACTGGCTGTCAGACTTTCGGGTTTCTGACGACCCGTGACGACTGTCAAAGATCCACGAATGACAGCCGGGAACAACGGCTTAACGTACTTTCCAAGGCACGGAAGAGTCTCGGTATGTAAAGATGGTCACCCATCCACAGACCAACTCTGGCAAGCGTAGCTTAACTGGATGAATCGACCAGGGATGTAACGGATATCCGTCTCCGCATCCGCAACTGCGGAGCATCCGCATAAATTTTGATTTCCGCAAAACATCCGCATCCTCAAGTTTTGATTTTAAAAGCTCCGCATCCTCATAATTTCTATGGAGATGTGACCCTACCTACGTTGTTCGCTCAAATAGTGTTTTTTTTTAAATCGCTCGGAGCTAATGTGTGAGCCGGAGTGTGAGTGACGCGCTCCTATTGCCTGAATTCGCAGTGTCCCTGTCCTATGACAGACCATCGCACAGTGGGAAAATCGCGTATGTTTCGTCTCAAAACTCTGTAACTCAGTTGTTTCAAAACTAAATGAGCTGTAATTTTGCACACATATACTTGGATGTATAAAGTTTAATGGAAATAATTTTGATTTAAAAAATTCTGTTTATTAATTAATTTTAAAATTAAACTTAAAAAAATACATGCATTATTTATGAAAAAAAATACAATTATGTTTGTTTAATTTACATAAAACGGAATATACATAGTTCCAAACGAGAAAACCAAATATGTACACAATTTAGTAAGCTCCTACAGATTTTTATTGACTACAAGAAGGGCCTTGGCTTCATCTAAAAGTTCTTTCGATATTGTTTCTGAGATATTTCTCAAACTTGATATATATAGATCAGAAGTGTACAATAAGGTATGGAACACGTCTTCATTGGTAGCCGCTCTTGAACACTTTCTAGAATGATGAAGTAATTTTTTTTTGTAATCCTTATTTCGGGATTCTTGCGCGTCTTCGCACAATTGTCCGATAGGTAAAATAGCATAGTACTCAATGATTTTTTCGCCGTAAATAAGTATTTTATGCACAGAGGAAGGCATATAATACGTTATAATTATTTACGTACAGTTGGGCTGTACTATAGAAATAAGTTTATTTGAATGTAGGAGACCACAGTAGCCATATCCTCTGGTGACAAATTGAAATTTTCTTGTAAGTAGTCTTCTACATTATGCCCATTTATCAACAAATTGCACAACTCTCGTTTACTACAAACAAATTCACCCATTTTTCAAATCAGTCAACTTCTGCGAATATTTTAAAATAAGCAATAACTGCTTTTTAGGGCAACTGAATATCTGACCAACAACTGTGAATGTTTCAGGGTTCGCCTTCCTTTTATTGACCAATGAAATAGTGCAATGTGCAAAAAGATAAGAAACTGATAATTTACACTCTTCCCATAACCAACCTGTTTTTAATTCGACCCTTTTAGATAATTGGCCATATTTCATCAAGTAAAGTGGTCAAAACTGTATCAAAACCACAAAAAAACCATTAATAATACTCATCACTGTAATTAACTTTTTATCAATTTGACCTTAATAGAAAAAAAATAATTTTATGAGAAATAAACGAAAATGAAAAAAAAAATATAATTTTATCTCGCGATATGTTTTGATCCCGTGTCAGAAAAAGCGCAAGTATGCGCAAATTTTTATTGTCTCCTTGTATATACTAATGTATAAACATCTTAATAGAACAAATATCTCGACAGCGGCAAGCAGCGGTAAAGGGAAAAAGTCTCGTTAAAACTAAAAAATACACCAAAAATATACCATCTTAAACTATATTGGTTAATTTTATTTTATTAACCAATGTATATAATATTATTTACTAAACGTTATGAGGACATTATAAGCATTCCAAAACTGTATAATACTTGTACATTTACATCTAAAACTTTTGAGTAATGTGGCGTTGAATTATAGTAACGTATTGCGTTTAAATTACCTCATTGAACATGAGTTAGCTTTGATGCCTATTTATATACATTATAATGAAATTTAAAAAAACAAAAAAATTGCGAAAAGAAAGCTTACTTATTAGACTATATTAATTTATTAATTTTATTCCATTACAACGACTTTCACGTAAAACGGTTTTGAGACGGCTTTGTATGGGGCTTTCCCACAGTGCATCGGCCGGACGTGACAGTGGTGGCATGATTGTGATGTCAGGTGTCAAAACAAGGGCTATTTTTCATACGACATCTGCATCCGCACCCTCATCCGCATCCTCAATAATGAAATTTCCAATATCCGTATCCTCATCCGTTATACGACATCCGTTACAACATGAAATCGACCCGTGCGGCTGTTATTACTTAGCCGCGAGGTCTGTGATACGCTGAGTAATCGCTTTATCAACACCAACATCGTTATAGCGAAAAAATTATCAACTGTTCCATACAAACTTCAATACCTACGGCTGATAATATTTTCGTGAATAGGATGTTGGTCCCGTGCAGCAGATCTAGGTCGACCCAAAACCCCCTCCCCACAAAGCTCAGCTATGTTTGCAGAATAATAAAATGCAGAAAATATATTAATTTTCTGCGAAATCAAGCTCAATCCTCCTTTAACCACTTTTGCGATCGTATAGTTTCATCACTTTATTTTCAAAAATGTACTCTACAGAGATGATTTTTTTCTCGAAAAGGCAAAAAATTCTCTGCTGCTATAAGTCATTAGAGTTAGCACAAAAGGCAGACACTAAGATACATTTTCCATTGATAAAATTATGAATGAAGAACGTACTATACTCCGTTCGAAAATAAGATTAGACATTTAAACAAACCTTTTTTACAGTCCGTTCAACCGATTTTGACTTCTATTCCGTAGGCATAAGGATGGCATTGAAAGCAAAAAAAGTGGTTTCAAACCAACTGTTTACTGCAGCTGCCATTTGTCATGCGACCAACGCAATAGAAGTCAAAATCGGTTGAACGGACTGTAAAAAAGGTTTAGTTAAATGTCTAATCTTATTTCAAATGGAGTATAGATACGGAAGATGAAGAACGGTGCTGTAGATGGTGATGCTAACACCAAGGTCCAATAATGGGCTGCTAATGCTGCAAGGGTTACTTAAAAGATTGATAAATTGTTAATTCGTCATCATCATTTAGTTCTGAGTAATTGTTTTGGTTAAGCTGTAATTGGCGACTACACAGTCTGCAGCTAATTATAAAAAACAGTGGCACTCCGGGAGTGGCGACAAAAGTGAAAACTTGAAAAAAAAGCGGCGCCGCGGTAATCAACGCGTTGATGTCTTTTTAATGGTAATAAGCTAGTGTCGTAACAGTGTCGCGAAATCAATGGTTTAGTCCCATCTCAAAAATGCCCAACGCGCCTAAAGAAGTTTTCACTTCAATATTAAAATTAGTTCTTAAGATAGATTGGCTCAGCTGTTGGTTAACAAATAGAAAATTACCCACTAGGTAAACCAAATAAAAACTACTTGGTAAAACTAAATTAAAAATTACTTAACTTTTCAAATGTTTCTTTAATTATAATCTGATTTGATTAAAGTAACCCATGAAGTAATCCAATGCTGCAGTATGAAGAAAATTCCAGGAATTGACATATCTCTCAACCAAATCCCCCGAAACAAAGCATCGGTCAATCTGCAAGTTCTCACGAATCTTTACGAATATTCCCGATCACAGGAACATAAAATTGTTTCCTAGAAACGATTAAAGCATTCCGAAAGGCAATGGTGGCGGGCGTTACGGACGGCAGATAACGAGGTATTACTCGTTATTTCATACCATTGTCCTGTTCCGAGAAAACTATAGAACATTCCCGAAACTTAACAAAATACTGCAGAATAAGTAATCTTAATAATTATTATCAATATCATGTTCGCCGAAATCCAAGAATATAATGGAAAAACAGAGGTTATCGTGCTATCAGCCTGATAACAGCCTGAGTACAACGCACTAAAATCGGTAGTTGTGAATATTTGTACTGTCGCATAAGGTTTCATACAATGAGCGTTTAACTCACTTTAAGAAAGAGTATAGCGGTGATGAACAAGCAATGTAGACTGTAAAAAGTGCAGTGGCAGTTTTCATAGCGATAGCATAATAGCGTTGATTGTATTTTTGCAAATATCATGCAGACAAAGAATTTTCACATCAATATTTTCTTTTGCGTCAACTAAAACATAATTAAAAGAGACAATGATCAGACATATCCTGCAATGGTAGGCTACGTATGAGAATCTGTCAGAATTTAACCAATGTTGAGGTCAGCCTCCAGTCTGCGGCTGAAAATAAATATTAAAACGGACCGGCTGGCTATCTAACCTTTCACCTTTTCAACCCAATTACTGAGCATTACTGATACCAGACGGTTAGACCGTTGTCAGACATAGTCTGCCTACTGACTGATATAGGTAAATATTTTTTATGACAGCCGGGCCAGACGGTCTCGTAGTCTCGATATGGAAAGAGAATGGTCACCCATCCGAATTGTGGCCGTAGTTACACCGTTCTTACCGCGTAGAGCAATCGATTAATTATTATAGGTACCCACTTGCTAATTTTTCGGGTCTTCGAGTTGAAGCTGTACTTACTTCCTTGACCGCTAAAACACTGCTAAATTACAAATTTAGAGGCTGCTTCTTACTAACTTAAATGTCGATGAACATTATGTAAAATTCTATAATTACATGATGTTTCTTGACTGCCTCGTTGGTCTAGTGGTCGCAAGCGCTACTGCTGAGCATGAGGTCCTGGGTTCGATTCCCGAGTCGGGCAAAGTGTTATTGGGTTTTTCTATCTGAAATTTCTCAGTAGCAGCTCGGAGTCTGGATTTGTGCCCGGTTGAAGGCAATAGGCTCGCCCCCTATTACATGGGGCTTAAACATAACTGGCGAAATGTGGGTGTACCTGCTACAGGGACGCCTCTGCCCAACCCTTCGGGGAAACAAGGCGTGATGTTATGTATATGTTTCTTGCGAAAAATAGACCATGATAACGTCGTAAGTCATAAACGTATAACAAGGGACTTAGGGAAAAAGATTTGAAAACAACACTGGAATCACCAATTACCGGTGAAACCCAAAACGGCGAAAAAAACTATCAATGGCACAGGTACGGTTGATGCATTTGTACGGCTAATAGTTTTTCAGGGTCTGTCTATTTGTGTATGTGAGATTTTTGCATGCAAACGCACGATATCAGAGAAATCCTTGGGCGGTTCATCAATGATTATGCTAAGCAAAAATCTAAATTTTTCCATGCCAGATTGATTATAGAACTCTTCCCACATTGTTCCCATTACACAAGCCATCAGCTACTAAAATGACGCACATACAAGGCCACCTCCAGAGATTGTGCGTGAGGGCTATGACGTCAGACCGCAGCTGAACCGGCAACCGACACCCACCCGTCCCTCACTCGTGATAGGAACTACGTTCAGTCTTGCATTTTTGATTCGGTTCTACTAAGTCCAGTATTTTGTTAAGTGAGAAAGGAGTACATATGTTTTCATATGAAAATAACAAAGAAAAGTGCGGTAATTTGCTTATTCCTTTCATATTATGTAGTTTCTAATTTCATCTTGGACATCACTAGGACATCGATGAAGGAAAATATCGTGAGGAAACCTGAACTTAAAATAAATCAATCTGCCTAACCTTTTCCCAACTATGTTGGGGTCGGCTTCCGCAGTCTAACCAGATGCAGCAGAATATCAATATTTTACAAGGAGTGACTGCCAATTGAACTTATAAGTCTGAAATCGCAAGCGTGGTGATTAATGCTCATGCCCTTCTCGGGCATGAGCATTAATCACCACGCTTGAATGAGAAGAGGCCTTTGCCCAGCAGTGGGACAATAACAGACTGGTATTATTAGTTGCAGTAAATACCCGCTCTCTACCTGGAGTCATGGGATTACAGCAAGAAGATAGATGTACGGGAGTATTCTCTTGCCTGCTTTACAAAAAACTGCAATCACCAGTATTTTCCAAGTGTGGTGAAAGGGCTCATTGCGAGGATCTTAAACTTTTTTTATATAATTTTAAAATAAATACTTTTAAAGATATTTAAGAAATTCTATGAAAATTTACCATTGGCCCCTTATCACCGAAACTACTGGACCAAAAATTTTGAAAAAAATACCTAGTATGGTTCTTTACTCATAGATTACAGGAAAATCTATAAGAAGTATATGGTCTTAAAATAACATGGTAAATCTCTCAGTAGTGTGCGTACAAACTTATATTTGTAGTTGGAATGTATCTGAGAACATGTTTTTGTTCGTAAGTTTGTTCTTGGGATAAATAAATTCATCTCAACTACGGAACACTTCATTGTGCGTAGTCCGACACGCACTTAGCCGGTTTTTTAATGTTAAAATGTCATTCCATTACATTAGACAATATAAAACAAATCATGAAAAATATACCTAGTATTTTTCCAGACACAGAGATTGGACTTAGTATGGCGGTAGGTACTAGGTAGGTGCCAGCTCCGCCGGATCGATGGCGCCGTCGTCGTCGCCGCTGCCACTCTCCCAAGATAAAACATCCCTGCTGGAACCACTTTCCTTTTTCTCTGTCCATTTATTTTTTCCAAGCTTATTAGTTTCCCGTAACACAGAAAAAATAAGTACACTTACCTACAAAATGTAACACCTATTTACTTTATTTTCGTGGTTAGGTAAAAAGCTTTTTAGTGTCATCGAACCAAATATAGGTTTTCAAAATCCATAATGTTCATGTAAAAGCGGCTTGCTTTCATGCTCGAGGCTGTATCAGTATTTTTACATATGATGTACCCTATGAAACAAATTAAAAATGTTTAGTTAAAACTTACCTCCTTCAAAGTACAACATAATTCCAACATTAATCAACACTAATAACATAAAGAATTCCGTAGCAATGACTTCCAAGCAATTTCAGAGCTAATGAACTGTTATGAAAAATTCTTTCGCTATCCCGGAAATCCCCACCTATAGAAAAGTCTGGGTTCTCCGACAAATTAGTACAATCATAAAATATAAATGCTTATTGTCAATGGTTTTAACGAAAGCATTCCATCAAAATGAAGAGCAACATTACTTTTTACAACACTGCATAACTCCGTAAAAATTTTAGTTTTTCGTAGAAAGCCGTCCAAACCACTACTTAATATAAAATAAATAAGACGAACTGAAAAAGCTCTCGTCTATTTTGAGATAGAATCGAGCGCCATTTTGCGTGTCCTAGTTTATCGGCGGATTAATACAATTTCCTAGCACGTGAGCTCTCGCCGTGGAAAACACTGCGCTATTGAAAATTGTTGATAATTTCGTGTTCATCACAAGCCAATGTGATTTCAAACACATTCGAAAATATTGTTTACGGTCTTGTTTGGCGTTTCGTATACGCTTTAAGCTTATTTTTCGTTGGTTTACTGACAAGCTCGTGGTAGGCAGTAGGCACTTACTGTTGTAGTTTTCGTGTCTGCTGAGAATAGACCATCTCGTCTATTTCTGCTGAAATTTTCAAAAGTGTTCGACTGATCTTAGATTCTGGAGTAACGGATAAGTAAGGACACCAGGGGGTCTAAAACAGCCACATTAAACAATTCCTCTAAAAGCAATTCATTTTCTTAATTCCCAGCAATCCCTTTATGGAGACACATATTTTAGCTGAATCATATTCAATTCAATTCATATCAGAATCATATTTGGTGTAAATAAGACTTATTGCCGCATGAAAAAAATTAAGACCGTAATTTTACCGGATAATTTTTCTTTACAGTTTTTATTGATCAAAAGAGATTTTTTTTTACAGTTTAAATGTTATTTCATTATAATACAAAACTGTCAAACAGATGAATTGCATAATATGAATTGAACGCGGATAATATTATGAATTGTCAGTTTGTGTCATCATAATAAGATTCTGCCAAAGCGGCCGTTTTAAGCCCCCAGGTTAGATGTTCGGCCGATTCTGGACATTCACATTTTTACTGACATCGTGAAAGTCGTCAGGTCGAAAGGAAGAAATAGACGTTGATGATATGACGAGAAGCGAAATTTTGATTTCAAAACGATCAAAGCAAAATAGACATTTTTATTTCTCATCTAAGGTCCATCTCTTATTTTTGCAAAGCGTGTGCTGCTCTAATTAAGTTATGACATGCTAGAAAATAGCTAATTCGAAAACATATGACATCCACCAACCCGGACTGTGCCCGCGTGGTGGATTACGGCCCACTCCCTTTCACGGAAAGGAGGCTTGTGTCCCAGCAGTGGGAACGTTCTAAGCTGTAAATATTTTAAAAGAGTAACGATGGAGTTTGGCTAAGTAACAACAGCTGCACGGGTCGATCGATCAGGTTAAGCTATGCTTGCCGCGGTTGGTCTGTGGATGGGTGACCATCTTTACATACCAAGACCCCTCCGTGCCTCGGAAAGCACGTTAAGCCGTTGGTCCCGGCTGTCATTTGTAGATCTTTGACAGTCGTTACGGGTAGTTAGAAGCCCAAAAAAGTCTGACAACCAGTCTTACCAAGGGGTATCGTGTTACCTAGTAACTAGGTTGTGGAGGTCAGATAGGCAGTCGCTCCATGTAAAATACTGGTATTCAGCTGCATCCGGTTAGACTGGAAGCCAACCCCAACATAGTTGGGAAAAGGCTAGGCAGATGATGAACGATGGAGTTTCTTGCCCATTCTTCTCCATACGAAAACTACCTTTTGGAAGGGGCGACTAGAATCAATTCTATTTTTTGTAAATTTTGACGTTCAAAAGTGTCTTTTACGTGCCTAATTGAAAGAAATTATATGACTTTTGACTTTTTTTACTTTTGCTTATTATGCTGTGCCAGGAAAACCACACCCACTGTATTCATTAACACCATCTTTCATAGTTTCTATAATTCTGTATCGTACAACTTCAATCATCTATCTAAACATTTACTCTTTGACGTAATGCAACAAAACATAAATTTTACTAAAAACACAGCAATATTTTATCTCGCAATCCAGGATTTTATAAGGAGCAATTCGACGAGTCTATATAGAAATCTATTCCTGGAAGCAGAGCTGAACGGACCAATTAAAAATGTCTAACGGCAGACTATTCCTGTGAATTGATAATATTATATCACTAACAATCCCTTCCTGAAAATATACAGCTCTGTGAACTGAAAATAATGCCAGGCATTTTCACTGAACTATAATGATGATTATTACGACGAGTTCAGTTGGAGTAGTAATGCAGATTTTACGCAGTTCATTTTAATATAATAGGGATGATGACAAAAAAGATATGTTTTGTCCGTCTTGTAGATAATTAAAAAATATTGGACATATTTTTTCTTTTTTTACGTTATCAAAAGATTACTGCGATACATCGAGTTAAAATGTGCCATGACGTCACGAGTATGTAGATCCCCACTCCCCAAATTTAATGCGTTTTATCCAAGTCATTTTTTATTAATATGATGAAGCAAAAAATACGTGTCTAATATTTTTTTTTTTTTTGTCTGACGGACTAAATAAAATTTCTTTTTTTTTGACCCAGGCATCATCCCTATTACACGAATATTTTGCGATTTTCCAAAAAATAATTATTTTATACTTTCTGGAATGAAATAAAAGCAGGATTGGGTCACCTGAAAAAAGTAGGTATTTATTATTTTATTTGTTGTCAGTTTATTTCTGACTAGCTTCTGTCCAAGACTTCGTCCGCGTGGAATTTCATATTTTGACATAAAATATATCCTATGTTCCTACATTATATATCCTACATTCGGCAATACTGTAGCTTCCCATTCGTTAAAGAATTGTCGGAATCGAATCAGCAGTACCGAAGATTACCCCCTACATACAAACTCACAAATTTTACAAACATAACATCACGCCTGTAATCCCCGAAGGGTTAGGCAGAGGTGTACCTATAGTACACCCACATTTCGCCAGTTATGTACTCACAAATTTAATCTCTTTGTAATATTATCTATTATTAGTATAGATTTATATACCAGTGAGAACTGTACGTCCTCGAAAAAATCTTAATGTAGCATTCTGTCAAGTTTGCCGCATCAGCCTTCTGCAATGACGTCACGAATTTACAACACTGCAAAACAATTATCGAAAAAGCTGAGCAGTAAACTGATGACAATATTCTAGAGAAAAGTATTAGAGAGTTAGATAACTCATTTTCTTTGTCCAAATCAACCAATCGGTATGTTTTAGTTATCTTTCCCATAATTATCTATACTTTTAATATATAAAGCTGAAGAGTTTGTTTGTTTGTTTGTTTGCTTGAACGCGCTAATCTCAGGAACTACTAGTCCGATTTCAAAAATTCTTTCAGTGTTATATAGCCTATCTATAGGCTATATACCATCACGCTAAGACCAATAAGAGCGGAGCACCAATGAAGAATGTTTCAAAATCGGGGTTTTTTTTCCTTTTAAGAGCTTCCGCTGCGTGCGCTGCGTAAACGGTTAATGTTCCGCAAAGATCATGTATGACAGAATTGTTCCCCTTTAAAAGTTAAAAAAAAAAGTCCGCGACAGCATATGTCTATCTTTTAAAGTTGGCTCACTATAACCTTTTTTATGCTAACCAAATTTGTTCTAAAATAATGCATTATTTGCGAAGGTGTTTTTATAAACATGATAGTAATCCTTATCCAAATAAATACTCCCAAAGTAACTATTCCATGCGGACAAAGTCGCGGGCAGAAGCTAGTGAATTTTATAAAAGAAAATAAAAAGAGTTCTATATGTAAGTCTAAACTAATCCTTAATATTATAAATGCGAAAGTAAGTTTGTTTGTTACGCCTTCACGCTAAAACGGCTGAACGGATTTGGATGAAATTTAGCACATATATAGATGATGCCCTGGAAAAGAACATAGGATACTTTTTATTTTTCCCACGGGATCGAGACTTATGCGGGTGAACACAGCTAGTATTTTAATAAAGAGAAAAGATTTGATTTTTTGTGTTTGTAAGTTTGTATGTTTGTTTGTTACGCTTTCAGGCTAAAACGGCTGAACAGATTTAGATGAAACTTGGCACATGGGTAGACCATGACCTGGGTTAGGACAAAGGATACTTTTTATCCCTATATTCTCACGGGATCGAGACTTATGCGGGTGCAACCGCGGGGCGCAGCTAGTAAGTAATAAAATATGTACAGTTTTCGTAACTTACAAACAATATATATATTGCAGTTACTATTGTACATGCCTAGCTGTAAGGTTTCCAAAATTATAAAATAACATAATAAAAAACTTCTTCACAAAAGTTTTTCTTATTTTTGATGCATTCAGCCCGTATGTATCCTAGCATAGATCAATAATGTTGCAGTAGGTATTTCGAAGTATATGGAAACTATACATAGGTATATAAATAGATACAGATAAATGCATCCTTCTGCTAATTACCGTTTCTACGTAGGTAAACAATTTCTCGACATCGTATCTCTGTCTTGTACTACGTAGATATTATTGTACCTGGTTCCAAGAAGTAATTAAATCAAGAATAAAATAGATACTTTAATTCTAGACAATATTATTTATCAGACATCTAAGTAAAGTCATGGAAATATTTTTTATCAAATTGACTACTAATTTAAATTGTCAGTATATTCAAACCACGATATCATTCTTTGACATTTGTTTGAAATGGCTATACCTAACACGGAAAATTAACGTAGTGAGTAATAAATAATTAATTTCCCTTACCATCCCTACCCTATATTATAAGCAGTTCTTTGAAAATACTTATTATTTTCAGACTAGAAATCTGCTCTCAGGTATCTGTAATCTCTGCCGGGGTTGCGAAGAAGTCCGAAAGGGAGATCGTGCCCCCCGGCAACATGGCAACTGAAGGAACACGAGTGGGTTTTAGTCAGTAAGAGTCTGACACGCCCGCCCTCCCGCTCCGCTCAGAGCGGGAGAAGTTATTTGATAATTTCCCACCCAAAAAAAAAAACGTGTGGCACTCGGGGACTGCGGGGACGGTAAAGCTATTGCATAGCATTTGTAACCTCCATGACAACATCACGTTTCCCATGACAACATCACGTTTCCCAACAACCGTCATTACATGGTAGGCGGAGTGGGGGGTATTAGGTTTTATTTTCGTTACGTTACGGAATTTCTTGATTCGGTCGCCGCGCTCAAAGCCCGCGACAAAAGCTATGCAATAGTTTAATATGCAATGGCTTAAAAACATGATACTACTTATTTGGAGAAAACTATATGTGAGTGAGTGTCGCAAGTTCGCAACACTCAAATGGTGTGTTCAAGTTAATTCATACAACTAAACCAAACTAAACTTTAACCATTTACTTACCTTTGTTGGAAACATTGAACAAGGGATATGAAAAAAAAGGTTTGAGAAAATGTAAACGGTTCTCAAAACGGTGAACGAAAACATCGTGAGGAAACCGGCATGGAACCAAAAACTCGAAGACTTGTGGCATCCAGCAACCCGCGTGGTGGATTATGGCCCACTCCCTCTTACAGATAAGAGGCCTGTGTCCCAGCTCATTAGCTGATTATGACATGCGTTAAAATAAGATGATAATGCTAGTAAGTATATTGAAAAGAGGAAGCACATCATTTAGCGTAGCCGACCTGGGGGCCTACCACCAGCTCATAAAGCAGTATTATTTTAATATTACTTCAGTGTGCGAAAGAGATGAAGCTCTACAGGACGTATAGCTCCATCTCTTTCTCCCACTGAAGTAATATTAAAATAATACTGCTTTTGAGCTGGTGGTAGGCCCCCAGGTCCGCTGATCAACGAGGATCTGGCAAATAGATGAGTAAAAAGAAAAGAAAAATCTACGTTCGCGTTACAGCACCAGAACCACCATATACAATCCGGTTTTGTGATTACTAACCTACGTACCTGGTGCTTTTTGGGACATGGTAACTTTACTTTAAATGACCACCATAATATGCAATAACAGTCTCGCCACTGTTGTTACCTTATCAGGGAGATGACCAGTTCCAGGTGTGAGTCTGAGTCACCTTTTAATTTCATCTTGATATCACAGCAGACTGGGATAATACGTCGGCCACTAAGGTGATTCATAAGAGCTTCTGTTTGATATAACAAGAGTTGGGGTCTGGGAATGTGGGAACCCCAAAGTATAGTTAGATTGATAACGCTAAAAGTTTTACTTTAATTTGAATGTTTCGGAAAAGGATAGAATAACATGATAGAAAAAGAATAGAATATCTACTAAATTATTGTAGAATGTGTTCGTAACACATTCTACAATAATTTAATAGTCAATGGAAATATTATGCTGAAGTTCCAGAGAATAAAAATATTTGCTCGACTGGCGTGGGCACTGCAACAAAAACTTCCGGACTTTAATTCGACTTCATTAGCGGAATATAGCCGAAGTCGAAAGGAGAACTAAAAATCACCAAGGCTTTCGAACTATGATTGAATAAATATTTCTACACAGACTTCCTTTTTACTAAAAATGATTACAGTCAGTCTACTTTAAAATTGCTGTAGCCCAATCATTGAGCAAGGTCCACATCATTTTGTAATATTGTCAAATGACTCTTATTTACTGGTTTATAGAGATTCGATTTGCGTGTATTTATCTAGATAGAGTTGTGTGGATATGACTAAGTGTTTGTGCTACCTACTGAGCGTTTTCCTTACTCCACAATGAGTCACCGGCAGGCTGGTAGCCGCGCTAAACTATACGGATATCAGTAAACGAGAGTAAATAAATACTTGAAATTATTTCATAATTATGTGGATTTCAGGAACATCTGTTAGAGTGTGTTTGTATATCTGTCTGCCTGTCTGTTTGTTATGACATGACTGCAAAACAGCTGAAACTATTTCGATAAAATTTGGCAGAGAGCTGCCAAATTCAACTTTAAACCTGGAAAACATGGACACTATACGCACTGAAAAATACAAATATTATGACATAGGGGGCAGTATAGACGTACCTAAGAGATGAAAGTAGGTAGGAAATATAATTAAGCCATTTTGTTCCTGTAGGTAAACCACTGCCAGTCACGTGCTACCTTGCACACTTGCACAGTTAGGTTTCGGGGAGACCCCTTTACAGTCTCCCCAGAAATGTGCCCTAACAGGCGCTGCACAGAGGGGGTTCCGGATTGGTCTTTTGAGAGGCAACGATTCCATGTGCAGATGGTGACCACCGGGGTGGTTTTACTGAGGTAAAAATCCCACACTCCCTGGTCTTATCCCCAAAGCCCGGGCGCCTTTTGAAGGTTTCCCCCCGAAAAAAATAAATAAAAGGAAAACACTGCCTCTGTGCAAATCATCGGGAAACCCGAAATACTCTTAAGAGATCTAAAATCTATACAAAGGGTAATGACCGTGTTGCCAATGCAATGATTATTCTTTAAAAGATAAGATTGCAAGTAATAAAGGCAGGTGTCAATGTCATCAGAATGCGTCATCATGTTAACGATTATGAATGGCCACCAAACGAAAGACCTTAGGCCGTTTGTACACACACGTTTTTCTTCCCGTGAAAACTACAGTTTACTTGCCGTGTGTAGGCACGGTTGTCAGTGTTTTATGGATCACCATGGAAGCTTGTTGACGGACACGTTTTTTCCAGAAATCCCCACTAGTTAAATAGCCCTTTGCACACAGTACTTTTTCTTTATAGTACGGCGTATAAACCGCGCCGTAGAAAAAACAGTTTATTCCGGAAATCCCTACCGACGAATCCCTAGCAGAGGGGATATCTGCCCACGGCCCACTGGTTAAGGTAGCAACAGTATCCTGCAGATGGTTGTGTCTCGTGCGGATTGCCCTATCCAGAACAAATGGATGCATATTGTGATGGGTGTTAACCAACATAGTGCATAAGATTTTACTAACACAATAAGTACCCATAATAATTATTACAGCACTACAGGGACACCTCTGCCCAACCCTTCGGAGAAACAAGGCGTGATGTTATGTTTATGTCAATAATTATTTGTCTCTGTATTTTTATAATTTTGTAATTTTATGGATTAATTTTTGTCTGAAACAAAATGATTAAGAATTAATTCATAATTTAGGGGAGGTTGACATGATCACCAATCACCACGATTGTAAGCAATTGGGAAAAACTATGTTTTTCTTGTCTCGTATCCGTCCGAACTATATCTAAATATCTAAATAGTTCATGAAACGGTAGAAATATTAATCATATGGCTAGGGGGTAGAGTGTTTGACTGCCCAGGGAGTGCCAGACGTGGATTTAAGTAAAGAGGATGAGGAAGTGATGACGTCACTCTAAACTAGCTGATCGAAGGCTGCGTCAAAGTCACGTCGGGGTCACCAGCATAGATACCTCTATGCTGGTGACCCCGACGTGACATTGGAGGAACAGGGTGTAAAGTCCACTATAGAAAAGGGAGGATCTCCCGACCAGACGGGTGTTGTGCCTGGAGGGCTACTGCCCGACGATTGACACGTGATGTCAGTGAGGTGCTTAGTTTGCATGTGTAGATGTCGCCACTTATGTGTCACTAATTGCAGTTTATTAATTGATTTATACTTAAAAATGGGAAATGGAATGAACACAGTTAGCTAAAAGGAAGACGCTGAATCCTACCAACAAATCCTCTAGTTACATAAGGCGAAACACACCTGCACCCTAATTGCGTAAAGGCCTGGTTACACGGTGCGAGCTAGTGTGCGACCTAGCGAGGCGAGTTAAAGCAGTGCAGCAACTTGCACCGTGTGACCGCATCATGCGAGTTACTGTCATGTGCGAGTCGGCTCGCATCCGCGTTACAACAACATTTATTGTTTTTACTCGCCACGCGCCTTCCCCCACCACGCCACTCGCATGTGACTTGGACGTCAACTCGCATGTTTTTAACGAAATGACAGTAGCTCGTACGAGGTGCACTCCGGGTGCAGTCAGCTCGAAGTATTTCTGCGCAAAGTATTTTTGTAACCGCTTTCATAACTGGTATAAACTATGATCAGTCGTGTTGCGACAACATTGCACGGGACTTGATACGTCCAACGATCGAGCGAGACCCACGAGACATGCGAGTACAGAAGTGCAGTAGCTGTCTACTGTCACGCCAGCAGCTCGCACTAGTGTGACCGGGTGAGGCGAGTCGAGCTACTGTCATGCCAGTACAAGTGGCAGTAGTTGTTTACTGTCAACGCCAGTAGCTCGCACCTTGTAACCGCACCTTAACACACGATTTATCACAATCTGAATAATTTTGAAAGATATTGCTAATCCATTGCTTCATAAGTTCCGAAAAATTGTCAGCTCAACGACGTAATTGTTGCAATGAATGTTGTTGAACTGTCAAAATGAAACAGATTGTGATTGATCGCGGTTACGCAATAAGGGTTCCGAACTAACGATGCAGGAAGTAAGTTATAAATACGCCTAAGACGCCTAAGTGTCGTTTTGTTTTTATTATTTTTATTTATACAGATAGTTAGTTAGTCTTTTAATTTAGTACTTAATGTAAATAGATTTTTTTATTTTTTTATTAGACTGTTTTCAATTCATTAATGATTAATAAAGGAACATGAAATTAACTTTCTATCAACAAAAAAAAAAAGTTATAAATAAGGAAAACAAAAATCATGAAAACTCTAATAAAATGAGAGAAAGCCCACTCAGGCGCAAGAGCATATGACCTGCACGCGTAGCATGACCACCGTAGAAACGAGTTTTGTCGACGGAAGAATAGACAAAATGACAGATTGTCATTCTTTATCTGTTTATCTGTCATTTTGTCTATTCTTCCGTCGACAAAACTCGTTTCTACGGTGGTCATGCTACGCGTGCTGTACCCTAATTGCGTAACTTATTTTCGTAAACAATTTCGCGAAATTTGTTTCATTTTGACATTTCAACAACATTCATTGCGTTATTTACGTTGTTGAACAGATTTTTTTTTCCAACTTATGAAGCAATGGATTAGAAATCTGTTTCAAATCGAAACAAATTGTGATTGTGTTGTATTACGCAATTAGGGTACAGGACTATCCTATTTAAATAGATTACCATTCAACAACCAATGACTGTCTGATTGGCTTACGGTTCGCAAATGTGACTGGAGCGTGAGGTCCTATATTCGACTCGCTGGTCGGGCAGTGTTTTCAGGTTTTTCAACCAACAGGAATTGTTCAGAAAGAGCAGTCTAGATTTGTGCCAGGTTTATGGAAATAGGCTCGTCCCCTATTACATGAGACTTCAACAAAACTGCTAAAATGTGGGGTATCCTTTGCACCTCTACCTACTCCTTCGAAGAATATAAGCATCATGTGTGGCTACTGCATGGCGGGGCGCATAACCCGGGAGTGCTGCGGCACCTGGAACTTTGCGTGCCAGAGCGGTACGTGTGGAGGCGGCGACGCCCGCCCCTGCTTGCTGTGCCTGCAGCCAGAACCAACCTACTGGCGAGAACTCCTCTCACTAGAGCCATGCGAGTAGTGAACGAGGTTCACGAGAGGGTTGATGTATTGTGGTGTAACTTGAGTGAATTTGCAAAAGTTACATTAAGATATAGATATAGAGCAGTGGTGGCCCAGTGGTAACGGCCGCGACTTACGAGTTGTGGGTCGTAGGTTCGAACCCAGACAGGCGCTTTACTTTGTGTAAATTATTTCATCACTACTGCTCTCAAAACGGTAAAGGAAAACATCGTGAGGAAACCGGCATGTCCTAGAACCGAAAATTCGAAGACATGTGACATCTACCAACCCGCACTGGGCCCGCGTGGTGGATTACAGCCCACTCCCTCTCACAGAGAGGAGGCCTGTGTCCCAGCAGTGGGAACATTATAGGCTGATGATGATGATGATGATGACATTAAGATATATAATATGTTATTTAAATGTAGGTTAAGATTTAGGATATAGTATGTAATTTTATAGGATGTAGATTAAGGATTTAACATGTACGGCCCCTCTATCGCATTGGATCGCAGATCTGTAAATTTCAGATCTGTAAGTTTGGGAAAGATTTTCGTAAATAAATAAATAAATGTTTTAAACAAGTATCATCAAGCCTATATCATTGGCAGAGTAAGTACCTCGTGATCGCTCTGGTGACGTCACTCATCTCGGTGTAATGATTGAAACTTTAAACTTCACGCTCTTGTTGGCTTGCACAATGAGCAGAACTCCAAACCGTGTCATCATGCATCGGCATCGCCCCCCTCGCAGTAACACAGCGGTATACTCAGTTCGAGAGTTTTTGTAAATGTGGACATAGAATGATCTCCTTTTAAGTAATGTCTTCCAATATTTGATTCGATATTCACTGGCACGAATTAAAAAATGCACCAACTTAACTTTGAATATTGCCGTCTTTGTCCAACAGGCAAAATTAAAAAAGATGGCAAACCACCCTTAACCTTCCCAACCAAGCCCCGAAATCCAAAGAGATTTAAGATATATTTAAAATTATCTTTGCCCAAATCAAACCATTGATTCAAATTCAAAAGTCATTTATTCAAACTAGGCTGAGAATCAGCACTTTTCGAACGTCAAAATTACATAAGACAGTCCCCATAGAGGAAAATAATATATATTGACAGTCCCCCAAAAACGCCCACCCTTCACCACTTCCTAGTGCTGGAAAGAAGAAGTGGCGCAATAAACTCCCCAGCAGCACAGCTGTCTGTTGAAGTTAGAAAAACAAATTTTAATTGAGATTTCTACTTTCCCCTTTTTTGAAAACGGGAAATAGACTTTTTCAGAAAATATTTATACCAACCAATCATAATTTCTAAAGTGTTTATAAGCAATTCTAACATTTTTTTTTTTAATGCACAATACTTGGAACTTCAGCATGTCTACAACTACTTATGGCGCTCTATGCTTGATCTTCTTCTTCTTTTTGTGTGGTTAGTGACTAAACTAGTGTCAGAGTTTTAAAGTTACCCATGGGCCTCTGACTTGGCTTACATGCCGTCGAGACATCTCAGGCATGCCGATTTCCTCACGATGTTTTCCTTGAATTTGGTCTTGGAGGAAGCAGCAACAGCCAAAATATGATTCAACAGCAAAAACAGTGCATATTTATTTACATAACTGGTTATAAATCAGCAAGTTTAATAGATTGTGGAGATGCCTAAACAACGAAAAGTATTGCACATGTCCTTAAATTTTGTGGATGACATTCAGAATATTGCGGTTAAAACCAGTACCCTAATAATAAGCCGTTAAAGAAAATAAGTTACGCAATTAGGGTACAGTACCCTAATTGAGTAACTTATTTTCGTAAATGATTTATCAATCAATCAATCAATCATTTATTTTGTGGTTACAGATAGTATAGTCTAAAATATGCGCACTATGTTTTGCTGTTTTTTTTTTATTTTGTTTTGTTTTGTTTTTTTATGACTCATTTATTTCATTTTGACAGTTCAACAACATTCATTGCGTTATTTACGTTGTAGAGCAGATTTTTTTTCCAACTTATGAAACAATGGAATAGCAATTGGTTTCAAATCGAAACAAATTGTGATTGATCGTGCATTACGCAATTAGGGTGTTGGTTGACATTCATGCAAACCAGGGAAGCAAGATAGAGAAGGCCGTGCGGGAAATAAGGATGACGAAGATGATAAAAGTATCCAGCTATCTAGATACTCACATGCTTCGGCGTGCCGGTGCGTGTGGGCGGAATATACTCTATACTCACTATTAGTTCTTAGAATTTCAGCTACGCGCGTGTATGTATCAACGCTTGAAAACACTTTATCTGAATCTGGAAAGGTCTAAAGTCGACGAAGCAGACATTATAGTACCCCTACCCAGTATACATTCATCTGAGTAGTTGCAAATGAATCTGTAAGTATATAAGAGTTGTCAGTTCGACTCCAAACATTTACCTCCACATAGATGTTTTTTTATCTCCACATAGATGTTACTGGGATTTCTAAGTAACTACACAGTAGGTACCTCCATGGCGAATGTCACAACGTGGGCGTTTGTTTGGGCGTATTCATGTAATAGGTACAATTATAAAATAACTGAGAGTTTGGACCCGAAAATAAGAAGTCGACAACGCAGGTTCGTTAGAAAATAATATAATTGAGCAAGTTCGAAGAGTATTGAAACCTTTATTACATACTACTTTAGAGTACCTCTCAAAGCTACGTTATATAAACATTTTAATTCTGAGAAAAATCATGGAGCAGAACTGCAGAGTTGCGTCGCTGCGATGCAATGCCTCGAATTCTAGGAAGTGGCTTTTACATCGTGATAGCAGCAAAGTAACATCAAAGAGGGAAGGTGCTTCCATTTCTACCTCTGACAGGGTAACTTGTTGATATTGCGAGTGTCGTTTTTAATCAATTACTGCGCAAATATATTAGATGGTAGAATAAATAAATAAATTCTTTATTGCCATACAAAGATAACAGAAAAATTTGAGACCCTGGCTCCAGAGCTTAGTTAGAGTACCTGTATTTCAGGAGCCAGTGACTTCTTCCATTTGTGTTACTGTTAGCAAGTATATGCAGCAAAAGATGATTATCTTACTTAAAATTAAGCTTAAAAAAATTTAATTAGAAAAAATAATTAGAATTAATAAAGCAAATAAAATACTTTTATTAAATTAGAATAAATTTGGATTAACACAAAAATCAGGAACAAATATTAATGGAATAAAATTATAACAAAAACAAATTACAAATTATTTAATTTAGGATTAAACAAAATTAAATAAACAGGGGGAACTAGTAAGCGCGTGTGTGAGTGTTCGTGTATATGAATATTACCTTTATATGACTGTAGTGCAATTAAATATCCGCATAACATGAGCAATTCCGACTGCACTTGGCAGACAAATTAGTGATTGAGGTATGTTGTTACAATAGAAGATATTAATTTATCTGGTTGTCTGGCTGTTGTCACTTCGTCCGCGTGTATTTTGTATTTCATAATTTTTAACACAAAATGTCCATGATGAAAAGTAACCTCTGTCCTTCCTTCTCCAGGTCCCACTTGCACTGAGCCACCTGTCTGTTACATTACGATCAGGTCAGTGCAGGTAAAAGGTAACAGACAGACAAAGGTAGTTACTTTCGCATTTATAAAGTACGGATAATTAATAAATACAATTAAGAAAAATTAACTTATTTCTTGTCAAAACACCGTTTAAATATTTTAGGTCATAAACTGAAGAATGAAAGCTTAAAAACTAGGATTAACATTTCTGGCTAGCCGAACATCATGTATCTTTTAAAGCTGGATTTTTTTGTTATTAGAATAATTATTATTCCCGAGACTGCCTTGTTGGTCTAGTGGTCGCAAGCGCTACTGTTGAGCATGAGGTCCTGGATTCAATTCCCGGGTCGGGCAAAGTGTTATTTGGTTTTTCATCTGGAATTTCTCAGAAGCAGCCCTTTTTTTATAGTGTGAAATTATCAAATAACTTCTCTCGCTCTGGGCGGAGCGGGAGGGCGTGTCAGACTCTTACTGACTAAAACCCACCCGTGTTCCTTCGGTTGCCCTGTTGCTGGGGGCCACGATTTCCCTATCGGTTTTCTTCGCACTCCCGGCAGGCATCGGCCCTAGCGGACCCCGTCAATTCTGCTGACATCTCTTTGAGGCGCGCGTGGAACACAACGCGCCGTCAACCCTGGCCTGGTCCTTTTCAGACGGCGAGCTACCCATTGCTCACCGTCCGCAAGCCTCCTCCTGCGGCGGTTAAGCAGCCCTGAGTCTGGATTTGTGCCCGGTTGATGGCAATAGGCTCGCCCCCTATTACATGGGACTTAAACATAACTGGCGAAATGTGGGTGTATTATTGGCACACCTCTGCTTAATCCTTCGGTGATTACAGGCGTGATGTTATATGTATGTGTGTGTATTCACACGATTTTGACTTCAAGGTACTATCGAAGAAACGTATAGTAGTTTGAAAACAAAATTCCGTGCACACGACCCTTTTTTTTCGTAGGTAAATGTTACTATATCGGCGAGCGCTGCAAGCAGAAATGGTCCTTGCGGTGTATAAATATGCGTTTATTCGATGGTACCTACCTTCTTTCTATATAAAGATGTTAGATTTATTATTTTAAGTAGTTATTATGACAGATATTGGGTATTTATTCACAACACACACACTCATGGTTTATTTAATTTTGTAAGTTTTTTTTTTATTACATTACCTTTAATTTATTCTGATACCTAATTTATTAAAACGACACACACTCCCCTGTTTATTATTCTAGCGTATGGCACTCGTGGGTTGCAGCTGAAAATCAGCGTCAGGTGGTTCACTTTAGAGATGTCAGCAGAACTGACGGGGTCCTCTAGGGCCGATGCCTGCCGAGGTCGCGGGAAAGTCCGAAGTCCGAAAGGGATACCGTGGCCCCTGGCAATACAGACAACTGAAAGAACACGGGTGGGTTTTAGTCAGTAAGAGTCTGACACGCCCTCCCGCTCCACCCAGAGCGGGAGAAGTTATTTGATAATTTCCCACCCAAAAAAAAGCTGTAACACTTTGTGTTGTCATTGAAAAAAGGGCCCTTTTGGCATTAACTGCATTGTTTCTATTTTTTTATAGTTATAAGGTGTATTTTTCTGCTGTACGCATTTTTCTTTCTTTCTATTCCCGAGATTTCTCTCGATGTTGGTGTCAGGTACAAGTTGGATAGTAGGCTAAAAGATAGACTCCTGCCTGAGTCATCATAATATGAATGAGTAATAGAGATAGCTTTGTCTTATCAGCTATTATTATCAAAAATTGGATTGAATACGATATATTCAAGTTATTATGCGTTGATATAAACATTATGGTGATATTGTTGTGATGAGTCAATCATAAGAATATTGTCAAGAAAGAAAACTGCCTCAGTGGGTCACAAGCGTAGATCCTGGTTGCCTTCCATTTTTTTTTCTGTAGGTTACTTACGAATTACGAATGTCTAGTCATGGCCTCTTTAGTGAAATCTCAAAACGGCTATTTGACACTTCCCGTGACCCAAGGGCTGGTTTTTACCTTGGCCAGAGGCTAAGCATTGCCATACAACGTGGCAATGCGGCCAGTCTCTTGGGTACGTTACCAGTCGACAGCGATGCGGATGAATTTTTGGATGCTATATTTTAGTTTGTGAACATTTTTATTAAGTTAGTAAATAATTTTGTTATTTTTATCCAATAATGTATTATATCACTACATAGTATAAAACAAAGTCGCTTTTTCTGTCCCTATATCCCTATGTATGCTTAAATCATTAAAACTACGCAACGGATTTTGATGCGGTTTTTTTTAATAGATAGAGTGATTGAAAAGGAAGGTTTATATGTATAATAACCCGGTTTATACCCGTGCGAAGCCGGGGCGGGTCGCTAGTACATATATAAATTTTAATTTGAATGATAGAGTAACTTATACAATAAAAAATTACGAAAAAAGTGGTGAACAAAGTGGTAGTGGTCACTGAGCGACAGCAAAGACAGCTTGACGTTTTCTTACAAGTTCATCTTCAATTTACTTAATAACATAAAATTATACCTATGGTGTACTATCGAAGAAACGCATATCTGTACACTGTAAGGACTATTCTTGCTTGCAGCGCTCGGCCGCTATAGTATCGCTTACCTACGAAAAAAAAGGGTCGTGTGCACGGGATTTTGTTTTCAAAGTGGTTAGATATGCGTTACCCCGATGGTACCTATAGTACACTCACATTTCACCAGTTATGTTTAATTCCCATGTAATAGGGGGCGAGCCTATCAACCGGGCACAAATCCAGACTCCAAGCTGCTACTGAGAAATTCCTGATAGTAAAACTTAATAACACTTTGCCCGACCTGCGAATCGAACCTAGGACCTCATGCTCAGCAGTAGCGCTTTCGACCACTAGGTCAATGAGGCAGGCATCTTCAAGTACCTACATGAGAAGGTATTCACGTAGGGCTTTCAGCCCGGGAATCTCGGTCTCGAACATTTCGAGAGTCTCGACGATTTTTTGGTATTTTCGAGACTCGAAACTGATATTTTCGGTCTCGGGAATACCGAGACTTTTAAGAACTTAAGTCACATGACGGTAAAAATAAGTTATTTATGAACATGTGATTAAATAAATTCCGAAAAGTACAAAACAAATTAACTAACTAACTAATTAACTATAATTAATAATTGATTGCAAGACGACATGGTCCAGTTTAGCTGAAATGCTCGAAAGTCTCGTTTTTCCCGGGAATTTCAGGACTGTATCGAGTCTCGTGTTTTTTTTCCCGGGACTCAGAAATGCAGCGAAACCGAAAGCCCTAATTCACACGTTCATGTTGACCTCTGACCAAATAAAAATAGTACACAAATAATAGTCATGTTTTAGATTTTTCAAAAGTTATTTGTCAGAAGCAATAATGCACAAAAAATGCTTTTTACCAATCTTACTGATTTGAAGGTATTTGTGTCCAGAGGACCCAAAGACATAATTTGACATTCACTGATTAATAAATTAATCCTGAGCAATATTTGTATACATATATGTATAAATGTTTGTAATCACGTTCTCGAAAACGGCTCTAACGATATCGATGAAAGTTGCAATATAGGGGTTTACGGGGGCAAAAAATCGATCTAGCTAGGTCTCATATCTGGAAAAATTTGTTTTCTCTATTTTCGCAGCCTCGGGAATGTGATACAACGTTGGTATACCTGAACGATATGTTTATCTATTTTCAGCCGAGTGAAGCTCGGTGGACCAGTACCCTAATTGCGTAATGCACGATCAGTCACAACTTGTTTCGATTTGAAACAGATTGCTAATCCATTGCTTCATAAGTTGAAAAAAATCTGCTCGACAACGTAAATAACGCAATGAATGTTGTTGAACTGTCAAAATGAAACAAATTTGTCATTATAGTTTACGAAAATAAGTTACGCAATGTAAAACAGTTGTGTGAAATATTTTAGATCTAGGTACTTAGGTAGATACCTATGTGTTATGTATGACAATCGCAGCCAGATACGAATCAATAGATAATCCATCTAAGTTCTCCAATTATCTTCGCGGCTAATTGCAAACGTTCCGCCTAATATTTGTACATAGCATAGCATATAAGAGAAAGTTATGATATAATTAAATAGGTAACATTAACGGCATAACAATGTAAATGTCTATTAACTGCTCCCAAATTACGATGATTATTTTATTTTACTTTTTTATATACTTCATTGACATAATCTTTTCATTATTTGACATTATATACCTATAAATTTCTACTTTTTTTAAATCAAATTAGATTTGTTACAGCTGTATCCTTATTTTTATTATTTTGTAAATTTTTATATAGAGTCTTTTCTTTTAGATTTTGTGAATGTGAGAACGTTGTAGGCTGTAGACTTGTGGACCATTTTCTATTTTACTAAGTACCTGGTACTTGTTGATAGGCCTACACTGTCCTCCCATACCTATTAACACTAATTTGAAAACGTTGTAGAAACCATTTATTTTGAAAAGAGTAACCGTGGAGTTTCTTGCCGGCTCTTCTCCATAGGAAGCGACCAATTGGAACCGTGCACCTAGCTTCTGACGTTTCATAAGTGCCCTTGTAGCTTACAAGGGCAGTTATGAAACGTCAGAAGCTAGGTGCACATGTGAAATAAAATAATTTGAATTTGGTTAAAATTGTTTGTTTGTAAAAGGTAAACTCTGGAAGTATTGATTCGATTACAAAAATTCCTTTACTGAAAGAAAGCTACACGCAAACACGCAAACGAAGTCGCGGGCATAAGCTTATATTTAAATTAGTAGACATTATAGGACCTTCTATAGAAATCAAGCATATTAGCAATATTATTTGATTGAAAACAAAACATTCACAGGCATTTTTGAATAGTCAAGGAGTCAGTCAGTCAGAAATATGAAACTATAGCTGCCCATTCCAAAGCGTATAGTGTACCACAAGAGAAGAACGGGCAAGAAACTCCATTGTTAATCTCAGTAAACATCCGGGCGGACTCTCTTTTAAATTATATTGTTACAAAAATATTAGTTACATCATTAATGTTGAATTTATAATTAAAACTCCCTCGTTGTACTAGTGGTGGCAAGCGCTACTGCTGAGCATAAGCATTCGATTCCCGGGTCGGGTAAAGGGTTATTGGGTTTTTCCATTATAAATTTCGCGATAACAACCCGGACCCTGGATTTGTGCCCGGTTGATGGCAATAGGCTCGCCCCCTATTACATGGGACTTAAACATAACTGGCGAAATGTGGGTGTACTATAGGTACACCTCTGCCCAACCCTTCATGGAAACAAAGCGTGATGTTATGTTATGTTCTGTTACAAATTACAATTATACTATAATAGATGACCCAGTGAACTACATACCACGTGAGACAAAATTTAGAATTTTTCGATTTTTCTGCGATTCATTTGGAGAGCAAACAAAACAAAAAAAAACATATTTCAAATCGGTCGAGCCTTTTTCGAGTTTTTGTGAGACTAACGCACAGAAATTGATTTTAATGAGAACGATGTTAAAAAAAGACGTTCACTATAAAAGCGCCCAGAGTGCAGCAAATAGAAACAAAAAAAAAATAGTTAAAATAAGCCAAAAAAGCTATTCAACTATCCTTTTTCTGTTTTTAAAATAAATTATTTAAAGAAATTGAATTGGCTTATTTAGTTCTACGCCAGGACGTCAGCTGCTAGCTAAACGCATCGCCTTTGACCAGCAGTGGACGTCTTTCAGCATATAATGATGGTGAAGATTTTAATTATAACACAATAAGGAATATATCCGAGGTCCCCACCTGCCAAAGTATGGCAAATTTACCCTCAGAATCGTTCGATACAGCGGTCTATATCCAACCGGTATCCAGCCGTACTTCCTCCGCTAATTTTAAAACATCTCAAGTGTCTTTATTAGATTAACTATTGCGAACTCTATCTTGTACTGAATAGGGTGCATATTATAAAAGAATCGATCGTCGGTCTAAAAGAAAATTCTTGCTCGACAGAGGACGGAGGAAAAACCGGGAAAACTCTAGAACAAAAGAAGAACTCTTCTATTTCAGGATTTCATAAGTAGATATAACTTAAAATGGCTTATGAAGGAAGTGCTTATTGGTAAGTAACGAAAATAGCGCAGCAACAGTAAAATGACTCTCAGCTTGCAGTATTGCGGGTTCGATTCCCGATTATTACAGCACCTACGCAGTTGTACTGGCCTTAGGTTGTAGTAGTTCTATAATCTAAGATTCTGTGTCTCAAAATTCATGAGAGTTTGGTCATCCATCATACACTAATAAAGTATTTTTATCAATTAAATCACAAGTATAAACCTCTCATCTACAAAATAATTTCTATTCGCCCAGCCAATACCCTGAAATCAGTTATGCGTCAAGCTCTCGGCGTATTTAATTTAAGATTTGGTCCATCAGCAATGCGAGTGACCTTTCGACGGCGCCCCTGGACCGGAGGCGCCGGCTTCCTGTGCCGGTCGGCACAGCCGGCCGCCGACCTACCCGCTTCCGCCCGACTTCGCTGAGCCTCCAAATCATTATTGATACAAAATAAATTAACTATCTCACTCACCTATGACTTTTCGTCTCAATTTGTTGCTACTTGTTTCATCTATTCGTGTCTGGAATTGGTATTAGGAAATTAGTTTTCAGTATTTTGTTGGATGACTACCTTATTTTTAATCTACTTCAAAAAATTTAGTTGCATATTCGTCTGTATTTTTTTTTTTGTAATTAATTCTCCGATTATTTTCCTAATTGAATGATTTCTGAGTTTAGTTTTGCTTGAAATCATTTACCTATGGCAAAATAAAGTATGAGAAGCTTAAGCATTAGGCGTTACAAAGGGATAGAAAACGATTTCAGTAATAGTTTGGGTTGATCGCACACTGCGAAGAGCAACCACACGTCTCCTAATAACGGCCGTTCCTACTAACGTCCCTGAAAACTTCAAAAACTCATCTATTTTCTAAATTATCCCGCCGATTTTATTTCCCGCCTTAATATTGCCATATTTTATCACGGGCCTGGAACGTTCAGAATCCAATAACTTTGTCTATGACAATATTCCGGAGTGAGACCAAAATAGATAGGCCGGAGTTGTTCTTTGTAGCAGCCCCTAAATAGAGTGCGTAATAGGAAGGGGAGGCCTGGAGGGCGACCCTCGGCCCGCGCATGCGCGCACACACCTACCGCACTAATATCGGTTTTATTACAACGGTTTTGTTGTTCTTCTCGTGTTAATTTTATTTTGCGAAATTAATTGTGAACTTAATATCAGTGTATTAATAAGACGAAAGATCCTTAATTATTCTACAAAATTACAGAATTTCAGAGAACTTTCCAGAGACTACAATGTAGAAACTATAATTTTTCTAACAGCATCTTTTGAAGTCTAACAGTAAAGAACAAAGGAAGATGCCTATTGCTTACTGAAGGGTACTTTAGTAATCAGTAAATAAAGTTTCATTAATATTCCGGGTAAATAATTTTCTATAAATTAAAGAGTAAATGAGTTTGTGGAGCGAGCTGCGAGCTGTGTTTACAGATGTAGGCAGGAGGGTGGCCGTGGCACCCGCGCGGCAGATGTGCTCTGCACGTGGCGAGCCGTCGGCCGAGCGCTGCGCACAATGGAACGCAATTCACATCCAATATGGCTGCCGCTGGGGAACTTTCCCGCTCTTTTCACTGACGTTTATTATGTTGACGTAACAACCGACATTATAATTTTAATTAAAAGTAAAGCAGTATCTAAGTATTTAGCTGATTTAGCTTGTTTTATGAAAATCTTGATGCATCTTTATGAAGATTCATTCACAAGTTTGATAACTTAGATTCTTTTTTTTAATTAAAACATAAAGCTTTTACTTTTTGAATGTCTTTTAATTGATTAATAAACTTACGTATCTTCTTGACAATGTCTTTGGGTAGGTACCAACATTAATTAAACAATTCCGGAACTGACGGAGTTGCAGACTCATTAAGAAAAGGACAGAAGATAAATTTTAGTTTAGTCCTGTCAAATTAATTAGCGCCTGTCACTACTCCATACAAGTTTAGACGTGATTAAAAACTTGCCTACTAAAATTACGTCAATTTACGTCAAGCGCTGATTAATTTGACAGGACTAAACTAAAATTTATCTTCTGTCCTTTTCTTAATGAAATAGAAAGAAAAAGATGCACTGAACTTAAATTTAGTTTAGTTTGTGAACAAGGGAATCGGCACCATTGTCGCGATATCGCCGCAATATCTCTGTCGTGCTCGGTAGCGATGCTGGTCCAAAGTGACTAGCCAGAAGGCGGACCAGTATCGTTACCGAGCTCGACAGGGATATCGCTTAGTATCTGAATAGGCCTTTACACTGAGAGGACGAGAGCAACAAGAGTAATTATCTATGACATTTGACCACGGCCACTGAGAGGTGATATTATTTTTAACAGCTGCTTATGCCAGCTACTCACTTAGAACATCAAGGCCTATGATAATGAGACTCTGCATGGAATAATATAGATAAAGTTACAAATTATTTTACCTACCTCAATTTTTAGGGTTCCGTACCCGAAGAGTGCCAAACGGAACCCTCCGCTGTCCGTCTGTCTGTCAGCGGACTGTATCTCATGAACCGTATAGGTAAAGTAGACAGTTGAAATTTTCACAGATTGTGTATTTGTATTGTCGCTTTAATAACAAAAAATAAAATGAATTTAATAATTAAAGGGGTCCCCATACAAGAAACGAGTTTTTTCGGCGTTTTTTTTAAATATTGTATGGTGATAAGGAAACCTTCGTGTGCGAGTCCAACTCGCACTTGACTGACTTTTTCTACTGCTAAATATAGCCAAATCTCAGCAATGAAATCACTTTGATCTTAAATCTTGAAAGCCTGGTATTAAGTCTGCGATGAAATCACTATCTTGAAAATCTAACACATAATATTATTATAAGTAGCTATTTAGGGAAATAAACTATTTAATTAATTTAAGATATGAGATCAAGCTCCAGCGAATTAGATCCAAATTGTAGCGAAATATATATTATCAACTTAAACTTATATAGGACTGGCTTTTGCCCGCGGCTTCGTCCGCGTGGATGTTGGAAAATATCCCACAGGATCGTGCCACCGGGATTCAGAGTATCCTATGTCCTAACCCAGGTCATGGCCTATCCTATGCCTTTCATCTAGAAATCCGTTCAGCCGCTACGGCATGAAAAGGTAACAGGCAGATAATAAATCTGTTTTAGGGTTCCGTACAAATAAAAAATTTAAACCCTTAAAAGATGACTTCGTTGTCTGTCAACACCCTTTTTCTCAGGAACGCGTGGAGACACCAAGTTGAAATAGATTTATTTTATCATCAGTTCATCACAACAATATTATAAAGGCGAAAGTTTGTGAGTGTGTTGTGTCTTCTTCACACTCAAACGGCTGGACCAATTTGGATGAAATTTGGCACACAGATAGTTTATAACCTGGATTAACACATAGGATACTTTTTATCCCGATATTCCCACAGGGTCGAGACTTACGCGGGTGAAACTGCGTGGCGCAGCTAGTATTGACTAAATGTAAGTTCTCCGAAAGACACAACACTGGGAGCTGTAACACAGGAAAGATCGGAGATCACATACTTGCTGCGACAATCAACGATGAACTCAGTTATGGACGTCACCGAGCCCCAATTCATGGTGCTTGTCTACGAATGGATTAAATTCCCTTCTTAGGCTGGTTTTCCTGTCACGCTGACCGCACACTGACGGTCGGCGCTGATAGGTCAATATGTATGTTAAAGGTAGTGTTTTTGAGTCGCGCTGACCGCTCAGCGCTTTTAACTACATAATATTGACATCAGCGCCGACAGTCAGCGTGCGGTCAGCGTGACAGGAAAACCAGTCAAGATTTCTGATCCCTAGCAGGTTCTTTTTAAGGGGACGATAACTGACTTTTAATGATTTTATACTGAAGATGACGTCTAAACGAGTAGTGTTAGTGATTTGAAAAAAAAATATGTTAAATTAGAGCATTTTTTCAATATTTTAATATAGGCATATTTTTGATTATGTTTATATTACATAATGAAATTAATTTGTAAAGTTATGTCTAACGCGGATAAAAAACTGAGAATGACGCAAAATTTATCAAGCGTATTTTCTGAAAACTTCACCATTTTAAAGATAATTGAATTACCGATCTTTTAGTATACGTGTTTTATTAAAATACCTTTTGTTTTACGTGTAATAAATTAATAATGCGTCTAATTTGGGACAACGCTCCTTGATGGGCGAGTCCTATTACTGGCTGGACGTACGACGCGTTGCGTGAGCTCAGTACAGAACACGCAAGCTAACCATTCAAGGTCACTGTCATATATCTGCGTCTTAAGAAAGCTATTCCAAGATCCAATTCAAATTGAACACGATTGACCGATAAAATTTGATGGGATATGCAGTAGTCATTCCATAGCATAAGGTACCCATATCACAAGCAAGTTGTAGATGCTATCAGGCATAGTAGGTAGATCATAAATGATTTAGTGACATCAGTGTTACTTAAATCTTCAGGGAGAGCCGTGTGGTGATGTTCGAAAACGCGATTCCTGATTAGGTAATTAATATTGGTTCCTTTTTATATCGATTTAGATTAACTAAAAACCAGTACCCTAATTGCGTAATACACGGTCAATCACAATCTGTTTCGATTTGAAACAGATTGCTAAATCCATTGCTTCATAAGTTGGAAAAAAACATCCACTCAACAACGTAAATAACGCAATGAATGTTGTTGAACTGTCAAAATGAAACAAATTAGGCATAATTGTTTACGAAAATAATTTACGCAATTAGGGTACACCTTAGATTACACGTTCTCTTAGCGCCTAAAACAGATTCTAAGGACATCATCAGAAGCATAACTTCTGAATAACCAGTTCTATTATTCCGTGGCTTTTGGGAACACATACAAATACGGAGCTAGGTGGTCTTTGCGTAAAATACGCGGTGAAGGAAGCCATTGTTAAATTACTTGAAACGCTCTAACTAGATTATAAACCTCATTAGTATAATACTTATTTACCAAATGAAACGTAAGCAGATATTTCAGGTTTCATCCAGGATGTTACAAAGCTCAAAATAAATATCTTTTGCCTCTATAATAAGTATTTCTAATAATGCAAAGTAGGTAGTCATTCGGTATTTACCTACACCGATTCTGTTAGTCGCTCGACCACGGCCGCTCGTCATTACGCCGACGGTCAACCGGTTTGTGATCGCATCAGAAAAACAGCTACCCCAGTACCACGACACTCCGCAAACCAGCGATACGACGGAGTTGGTGGACGGTTTGATGGAAATTAAAAGGGTAATAGAGCTCTCGTGGTAGAGGGTGGCCGATATGCGCGATCGTGGAGAGCGCCACAATTTCGGTGTCAAAAATTTATATAACGCTGCGAATTTAAAACGCGTTCGTTCACTACGGTATGGCACAATGAGCTGACAGTAGTTAGCCAGGACGCTTTGAGGTGCAGCAGCACGCAATAGAATGATAGGTGCACACGTTCGTGCAGGATTGTTATGATCTTCCTCCTTGGCATCATGCAGTAATCCCTCCATAAAGTCCTAACAGTTAATTTTAAGATCTGGCCGCTACATAAGTAAGTAGACAAAGTTGGGCGAATAGCAACTTTTACTAATTTTCCCAGCTCTTTATTTCGTTTGGCAATGATACTTAGGTGGCTCATTAGCATTTTTTATAAAATACAACGCGAAGCTTTGATTACATTTATGATAGCGTGTTGACGTAAAACTAAATGTATGTACTAGGTTTGTGCAGGAGTTATAAAAAAAGAAAAAATCACGTTTATCATTTGGAAATTATTATATCAAAAATAAAAAATAAATGTAAAAAAAACGCAGTCAACACTATAGTCATAGAGGATAGTTTTGAAAAATAAACTGATGTAATTATTTTTTTTGTGGAGTGAAAAATTGTTCGGTATTTGTGCCACAAAGTTGCTCCAAGCCGGGTATCTAACTCAGCATATGTTAGAGATTGTACGTACCTGGCGCTGGTATTCTGCTGGATTCGAGTTCCCAGGAAACCGAAAACGAAAATAGTACGAACGACACGATATCGAATAAGTATAATATTATACAAGAGTATAAGGAAAAGGGCATTTCATAATGTGAGATCATACTCTTTACTTATCCATACTAATTAAGTTAATTATCACCACTGCTTCTGAAGTCATCAGTCAATACTTCTTGACTGCCTGCCTCGTGTGATGTGTGGTCTTTGGATTAATACGACGAGCAGGTATTTGAATTGAAGGGATCCAACCATCGGTCCAACCACTGCTCTCAAAACGGTGAAGGAAAACGTCTTGAAGAAACCGGCATGTACTAGAACCAAAAATTCGAAGACATGTGACATCTACCAAACCGCACTGGGCCTGCATCGTGGATTGTTGACGCCCACTCCCTCTCGAAGAAAGGAGGCCTGTGTCCCAGCAGTGGGAACATTATAGGCTGATTAATATGATTATTATTATGATATAAACCATCAGTCTAGAGCGTAGCGAAACCCAGAAAAACAAATCCTTAAAATAAAGAACGGCATCCGGTCAAAGGATGGTCTTAGGGTCCACTTTGTACCGATTTCTTTTTCCTGGCCATAACCAATTTGTCTTCTAATACCCGTTTTCATTAACACTAGTGAACACCTAAATGAACGCCTTAATATTATTGCACTATTGGATTTTCAACTCTCGGCACTGAGCCGAGCGCTGAAAATCAAACTGCGCTTAATGTAGGTATTTAGATGTCACCTAGTCCTAGTAGTAAAGTTCCATAATTTTTCCAGTTTTAAAAGTTGCTCTATCATTCGGAGATTTCCTTCATCAATGCTGTCATTAAGAGTTTATAGTTTAACCCTAGTTAGATATCCGTAGTATGTCCATTAGACCCCTATAAAAGCAGGTTTTAACAGTTGGCTGTTGGTACCTACTTAGTTTACACATTAATGTAATATGTGTTTTACTTACTCGTAGATATAAACAAGTGGAAAAGACAAGATACGTCTTGGTCTAGTATATTTTAAGGTGGCCTTTTTTGGAAGGAGCAACTCTTCAAAAAACAGGTAAGTAGGTATCTACATAACATAACATCACGCCTTGTTTCCCCGAAGGGTTGGGCAGAGGTGACCCTGTAGCAGGTACACCCACATTTCGCCAGTTATGTTTTAAGTCCCATGTAATAGGTGGCGAGCCTATTGCTATCAACCGGGCACAAATCCAGACTCCGGGCTGCTACTGAGAAATTCCCGATAGAAAAACCCAATAACACTTGCCCGACCCGGGAATCGAACCCAGGACCTCATGCTCAGTAGTAGCGCTTGCTATAGGTAATGAAAGTATCACTGCTGAGCATTATACTTCCAGGGTAGGTAGATCAGTGATGGCCCAGCACACGTACCATGACAACCATAGAAACGGATTCTCTACGGGTTTTGTCGACGGAAGAATAGACAAAATGATAGATTCTTATTGTTTATCTGTCATTTGTCTATTCTTCCGTGGACATAACCAGTATAAATTGTGGTTATGCAGTGTGCTGTGGTAACTGCCGCGACTTACGAGTTGTAGGTCGTAGGTTCGAACCTTGACAGGCATTTTACTTTGTGCAAATTATTTCATCACCACTGCTCTCAAAATGGTGAAGGAAAACATCGTGAGGAAACCTGCATGTACTAGAACCAAAAATTCGAAGACATGTGACATCCAACCCGCACTGGGCCGGTGTGGTGGATTACGGCCCACTCCCTCTCACAGAGAGGAGGTCTGTGTCCTGTGTCCCAGCATAGTGGGAACATTATAGGCTGATTATGCACTGCTGAGCATGGGGTCTAAGTTCGATCCCCAGGTCGGAAAATACAGCTGTGAGTGACGTCATGTTTTGTGTATAATGTCGCTGACTCGTATCGTATTACCCAGTTACTGGGTTGTGGAGGTCAGATAGGCAGTCGCTCCATATAAAATACGGTATTCAGCTGCATCCGGTTAGAATGGAAGCCGACCCAACATAGTTGGGAAAGGGCTAGGCAGATTGATTGTCGCTGACTCTTCATCGACGTCACTTTTGAAAGCAGTCTGGTGACTCTAGCAAAAGGCATAGATGTCGCTCATGTTACGCTGTAAAGCTACAACCGTAACCTAGAAGAGCGGTCGCGGTCGCCGCCACATAAGTAGCGTCTACAATTTACCGGCAAATGACGTCACTGAAACGTTATTTATGAAAGTAAGTTGGTGTGTTCTCCTAGAGAGCGTTTTCTGACACTCGTGAATTAAACATTACTCATTCATACACACATTTTTAGGGTTCCGTTGCCAAATGGCAAAAAACGGAACCCTTATAGATTCGTCATGTCTGTCTGTCTGTCCGTCCGTATGTCACAGCCACTTTTTTCCGAAACTATAAGAGCTATGCTGTTGAAACTTGGTAAGTAGATGTATTCTGTGAACTGCATTAAGATTTTCACACAAAAATAAAAAAAATACAAATAATTTTGGAGTTCCCCATACATAGAACTGAAACTAAAAAAAAAAAATCATCAATTCCATACGTGTGGGGTATTTTTGAATAGGTCTTTAAAAATGATATTGAGGTTTCTAATATCATTTTTTTCTAAACTGAATAGTTTGCGCGAGAGACACTTCCAAAGTGGTAAATTGTGTGTCCCCCCCCCTGTAACTTCTAAATTAAGAGAATGATAAAACTAAAAAAAATATATGATGTACATTACCATGTAAACTTCCACCGAAAATTAGTTTGAACGAGATCTAGCAAGTAGTTTTTTTTTAATACGTCATAAATCGTAAACCGCAATTTACCTTTCATTCAATGTTACTTGCTGCTACGGAACCCTTCATGGGCGAGTACGACTCGCACTTGGCCGCTTTTTTCACTTTTTCGATTTGAAACAGATTGCTAATCCATTGCTTCATAAGTTGGAAAGAAATCTGTTCAAACTACGTAAATAACGCAATGAATGTTGTTGAACTGTCAAAATGAAACAAATTAGGCATAATTGTTTACGAATATAAGTTACGCAATTAGGGTACGGGTTAAAAACTGCTAGAGATCGTCTAGTTTAAAATTGCACGCCCCTCCATTGCTTGTTGCATATACATTTCTAACGTTTTTATAGAAATTTTAGTGGAGGGGCGTGCATTTTTAAATTAGACGATCTTTACAGCTGTCCTGCGAAATCTAAGGTCAAATGTAAAACCAAATTGACGATTTTCTAATAAAAAACATTTTTTTTCTGATATTTGTGTGCGAAAGTTAGTTCAGGTCAAGAATAACTCCTCTCTCTTCTTTTCTCTTTCTATACTGAGAAGAAAACTACGGATTACAGCAAAATTTTCACCTTCGTCAGCTAATCCGTTTGTTGAAAATTGATCCTAAAAGTCTTGAAATGTTCACAAGCCAAAACTCCGTGTAAATAATTTAAATAGACACCAATATTTTGCGCACTGCGGAAGTAGGTATACAAGAAACCAACTCGTATTTTTTCTTTTAAATCTAGACTTTTATTTCTTAGTGTTTACCTACCCTTTCTTTCGGGCTAACCTAGATTAGGTTGGAGGAAAAGCATACACGAAAAAGGCATTTAGTTTCCCTTCTAAGATCTTAACTGTTCGCTATCTATTTTTTCCTATGAAGCTTTTACACATGGTGTAATCTGCAGTGTAGATGCTGCTTTTATCATCCACTAGATATACGGGAAGATGTAGCGTTGAAAGGCCTCCAAGGTGGACCGATGACCTTGTAAAGGCCGCAGGAATCCGCTGGATGCGGGAAGTACAGAACCGGTCGAAGTGGTGGTGCTTGGGGGAGGCCTATGTCCAGCAGTGGACGTCCTTCAGCTGAAATGATGATGATGAAAAGTTGTACTGGAACTAGTATAATTATTTCACAGCATTTATTTCATCATGAATTCTAAATAGTAATTAAAGATAGGTACTCTATGATTAGACATAATTCGTCTGTCCCGATTCTGAGTGCCTAAGTGCCTGCTACACGGTTGCCAACTGCATCCCCGACAGAGGTGTCCCTGGTTGTCGACCGGCAGAGCTGTTTGAAATTTGGTCGTAAACCACCATCTACACGATTGTAAACCACCAAGGTCACTTCTGTCGAGACGCGGTTGGCTGCCGTGTAGTAGGCACTTAACCCTCAAATGCATGATAAGGAACCAAGTCACACTCTACATAATAATTACCTATATGAATTGACTTAGGTATTCTTTGTAAGGTTCTTAAAACTATAATAGGTTACTACAAAGTTTGTAGATCAAAATAAAATTCTCAACACAAAAATGCGACTCTGAAAAACCTTGTTCAAAATAAGTAACATTTGTTTTTCAATGAGTATTTTGTGACATTGTGTGCTAATTTGTCTTGCATAAGTTTCACGGAGCTCGGTGATTTTTCAGAGAATAGGTAATATTATTTTACAGTAATATTACTTTAAAATAATTCATATTTTTTTTCGAAAATATTTATTTTTGCGTATTTTTTTGTAGTGAAAACTTCTTTTAGGCGCGTTGGACATTTTTGGGACTAAACCAACCACGACATTACAACGACACCTCATTTTTGTAAACGCGATTGTGCTCTTTATTTATATTGAGTTACAGATCAATGTTCTATGCAAGTATTTTACTTTAAAGGTTTTGTAAATGCGATTGTGCTCTTTATTTAGAAAAGGTTACGGACCAATGTACTACACAAGTATTTTTCTTCTACCAAGGAGATCTTGTTCAAGTTTTCACTTCTGTCGGCACTCCCGGAGTGCCACTTTTTTTTTCAGTGATAGCCTAGTGGTGTGACCGTTGGACTGACAAGTCATAGGTCTGGAGTTCGAACCCAAGGAACCTCTGACTTTTCGGAATCATATGCGTATTGTACAATTATCACTTGCTTCAAAAACGGTGAAGGAAAACATCATGAGGGAATATACGGCATACCTGAGAGATATTTCTTGACGGCATGTGAAGCCAAGTCAGAGGCCCAGTACCCTAATTGCGTAATACAACACAATCACAATTTGTTTTGATTTGAAACATATTGCTAATCCATTGCTTCATAAGTTGGAAAAAAAATCTGCTCAACAACGTAAATAACGCAATGAATGTTGTTGAACTGTCAAAATGAAACAAATTAGGCAAAATTGTTTACGAAAATAAGTTACGTAATTAGGATACAGGTTGGTCACTAACCACACGAAAAAGAAGACCGTATTTTTTATTTATTCCGAAAAAACCTAGATCAATAAGACTAAAAAACTCACTGTATTAATTGTAAGACACGCGAGCAAATATAACCCACCCGCTTCCTTATCCTGGGTGTCATAAACCCTAAAAGGGATTCGATTGACACCAGCGGCCAATAAAGGTCCCCGCAGACAGACGCGATACGACGGTGATCACGCGATTTTGGTAGAACTATTTCCATGAAGTTTTGATACAAATTGCTCCGCTGAGTCGCATCGCGCCTGTCTGCGGGAGCATTAAAGCTCGACGTCGATTCCGTTTTAAGTAATGATTATGATGAGATAATGACGATGAACTAGATTTAATAATTAATGTCCTGTCAAAGTCAATTCAAATTGTACACGATATGTGAAAAAAATACGCTTTTTCTGAATAAAAAATCCCATTACCTACCTGTTCGCATAATTTAAAAGGTTGCACGTTTTTCGACAATCCAATATAAGGGAACGAGCACACGAACCAACTTAATTGCGTTGCAATGACGAAAATGGATCCGACTCTCATGATGAACGTCAAACTTGTAATCCGTGAAGGGGTGTGCAGTGGTATGGTAGTTGTGGACATCGGGTATACCTCTGGGACACTCGACAAGTATATCTACCGTAAAGGTTAGTTAGTATACTTTGTATTAAAAACACTGAAAAAGCCGGCCAAGTGCGAGTCGGACTCACACACGAAGGGTTAGATAGATAGATAGAATATTCTTTATTATGTTCCGTACCACCGTACAATATTTAACACTACAATTTTTTTACAATACTTTAGTAAAAAAAACACGTTTATTGTATGAGGACCTCCTTTAATTTTTTACTTTATTTTATTTGAATTAATAGAAAGACTCTGTGACAAATTCAACTGTCTACTAATTACGGTTCATGAGATACAGCCTGCTGATAGACAGACAGCCGGACGATCCGACAGTGGAGGCTTAGTAATAGGGTTCCGTTTGGCATCCTTCGGGTACGGAACCTTAATAATCAACAAGCAAGGAGCAAATGGAAACTTGAGGTGTAAGAAAAATTTGCTCGGAGAATTTACCAAAATATATAAATAACTTATAGGTATTAGGAGAGGGCTAAGCATAGGGTTTTCCTACGTGATCGAATCAGAAATGAAGAGATCCGCAGGAGAACCAAGGTTACCGACATAGCCCGAAGAATTGCCAAACTTATCTAAGTGGCAATGGGCAGGACACATTGCTCGCAAAGCAGATGGCCGATGGGGCCGAAAGGTTCTGGAGTGGCGACCACGTACTGAAAGACATAGCGTTGGAAGGCCTCCCACAAGATAGACCGATGACCTTGTGAAGGCCGCAGGAATCCGCTGGATGCGGGTAGCACAGAATCGGTCGAAGTGGCGGTGCTTGGAGGCCTAAGTCCAGCAGTGGACGTCTTTCGGCTGAAATGATGATATAGGTATCTAAGCTGAATACTGTTGGTAAACAAAACAAGCGTGTATGGTTTGTAGTGTGAATGAAATTAATTCATAAACATTTTGGTACAGTATTATTGCGTTAACACCGACCGCTATCAACTTTTAACAACAATCAACTCATAGTGATTTGCATTTTCCGGAGCGAGTGTGAATACTGATAGACAAGTTTTCATCGATAATATAATGATAATATATTATTACTAGCTGACCCCGGCAAACGTTGTTTTGCCAATTATTTGTTTGGGGTGGACAACCCTTATCACTTAGGGGTATGAAAAATAGATAGTAGCCGATTCTCAGACCTACTGAATATGCATATAAAATTTGGTAAAAATCAGTAAAGCCTTTTCGGAGGAGTAAGGTAACTAACATTGTGACACGAGAATTTTATATATAATACTAGCGACCCGCCCCGGCTTCGCACGGGTATAAATCGGGTTATTATACATATAAACCTTCCTCTTCAATCACTCTATCTATTAAAAAAAACCGCATCAAAATCCGTTGCGTAGTTTTAAAGATTTAAGCATACATAGGGATATAGGGACAGAAAAAGCGACTTTGTTTTATACTATGTAGTGATTATGTCTAGTCATATTTAGTGACCCTAACCCCTGCAGCCTTCAGGGCTACAAACCTTTTTTTTTTTGTTGGATTTCATTTTGTATACTGCCCGCCGGGAGTACGGCGTAGTAAGACTTCATAAGGCTTCATTGATAATAACCACATACACGGTGATCTTCAAAATAGTCTTCTTCGAGTACCTACACAAGAAGAATCCAGAATCTCTAATAAGTACATACCTACACGTACCATGCTTCTCCTGTACTTCGCTACATTCACCATCTATTTACGAATCCACATTTCAGTTTCAATTAGGTACAATAGAAATATTTTCATTTCATTTGCTCAAGTAATTCTGAAAAACACCGCTATATTTACAAGTATTTGTCACGGTCGAATCGATCCTGTGATCCTTCGCGCAGAGAGCGGACCGCACACCGCACAACATCCAATAGCAACTAAAGATTTATTTAGCTAGACTATCTAGTATCTACAGACTGACTACGCTGTTAAGCCTAGCCAATTTATGGATCAAACTTCCTAAGGAACAATCCCTATGTGACACTTACCTGCCCCCTATTACATAAAGCATCGTAGCTTCATATGTGGTGAAGCACTCAAAATCATTGAAAAAAATATTGAATGAAAAAAGATTTTTAGATATTAAAGATCCGAGACCTAATATTACCAAGTTATATTGAGTGAAATATTTACGATTGTTTGTAAGCTTACCTTTCTTGTAGATAACTATTTATTTCCCTAATTCGATTTTCTAGTCAGATCTGTCATCAACAGATCATAATATTTCTGCATATCATTTCATATTTTATTGTGGTGTATGTACTTTTTGTCCATCCGTCCTCTAAAGGCTAAAGCAGCCAACGAACTCAGAATTTATGTAACTTTTTTTACTTTCATGTGCATTTAGACCAAAATTAACCATCACTTTTAAGTCAACCTTCTGACAAGAAGCTGTTTTCATCATATTGGTCCCAGTCTTCCGTAAACTAGTTACTTCAATTTCAGAGCGGAACACTTGGTGACATTACATCGTAAAGTTCTAACCACCACGATACTTACATTTCATGTATTCGACACAAATCTAAGTGACTAACTTCTATGCTTGCATATAATAAATTGCCAGTTGCCTAAACACAAAATTTTCGTTACTGAAAAGAAAATGTTGGATCTGCAACGTTAAAAGTAATTGTGAGCGATAGTAGCGTCACAATAGCTAGATGAACGCATAGAGGGTGTGCAAGGACGCAGGGGCACGAAAGGGCGCAGGGTCGGCGTCGAGGGCGAAGGGCCACGGGCGGCCAAGGGTATCGGGGACACGCGGCGCATCGGGCCCTAAGCCGTTAAGAGGCATTGCATTTGTAATGCTTATTATGCTACCCCCGTTATGAGCCTTAGCGTTACATTTCATGACGTAGTAGGTACAGGAATTATCTCAAGATTTTGATACATTTTTCATACCTTGTGTTTTAAAGTCAGAGAATTTAATTAGTAAACAAATTGATTACAAACTTAATTTTTTCGTATAGTCAAATCAGAACTGTCTTTCTTTGACAGTATGAAAGTTTCACAAAGAATTTCTCCAACTTTACTTAGCGATGAAGTTTATTCGTTTGTGTTACAAATATTATCGCGCAACACATCGCGACTTTTTATGAGAACCGAAAACTTGCTAAAATGTGGGTAAAGTGCGCCGGTTACTGCGCTCTACGTTCAACGTGCCGTGAGAAAATGGCGTGTAGGTACCTACGTCTACTTTTTACTGCAAGTAAAATTGATTCTTTTTAAGGCGACGATAACTGACTTTTAATGATTTATACTGAAGATCACGTCTAAACGAGTAGTGTTTCATATTTTAGATAATGTTTATATTACATAGCGAAATTAATTTGTAAAGTTATGTCTAACGCGGATAATAAACTGAGATTCAAAGAAAATTTCTCAAGCGTATATTTCTGAAACCTTCACCATTTTAAAGATAATTTAATTATTGATCTTTTAGCATATTATTATGTGTTTTATTAAAATACCTTTTGTTTTATGTATAATAAATGAATAATGCGTCTTATTTGGGACAGCGCTCTTTGATGGGCGAGTCCTATTACTGGCTGTACTTACGACGCGTTGCGTGAGCTCAGCACAGAACACGCAAGCAACTACTCAAGGTCACTGGCATATATCTACGTCTTAAAATTATACAAGTGATTCAATATTTTATTTAGGTCCTAAGTATGTTCATAATACTGCGAGTGGGTTACCCTTTCTTGTTTGTATTTCTGGCGTGTTTATTTTTTATATCTTTTGATTTTATTTTACATGGTCGGTCATAATTTTTTTTTAAATTGAAAACTTGCTAGTTCTGAGCTCCTAGATGCGGTAGGTAATACTTAAAGTACCAACATATTAACTTACGTAAGTTTCAGTCCTTGTTAGTATGTTGGCCAAGTGGGAATGTGAAACTTGGGGTCCAAGGTTCATTCACCGGGTTGAGTAAAGAGCAATATCAGAGTTTAAGGGTTGACAATTCATTGGCTAACCCCTTGTGGTGTTGTTGATATCTTAATATGGGCCGTAGGTCTGTTTGTCAAACGTTTAGATATTTATTTAACCTTTTATAAACAAAAACCTATTTAATTTTTTTTTTGTTTTTTCGTTTTCGTTTTTCGATCTAAATTGCAAATCAGGCCGAATTTCGATTTCGTTATCGATAAAAAAAAATGACAGTGGTACTCCGGGAGTGCCGACAGAAGTGATAACTTGAACAAGATCGCATTAGTGGAAAAAATACTTGTATAGAACATTGGTCCGTAACCCGATCTAAATAAAGAGCACAATCGCGTTTACAAAGAAAATAATAATACTTCCGAAACCTTTAATGTAAAAATACTTGCATAGAACATCGATCCGTAACATAACATAAATAAAGAGCACAATCGCGTTTACAAAACCTTTAAAGTAAAAATACTTGCATTGAACATTGGTTCGTAACAAAATATAAATAAAGAGCACAATCGCATTTACAAAATCTTTAAAGTAAAAATACTTGCATAGAACATTGATCCGTAAAGAAATATAAATAAAGAGCACAATCGCGTTTACAAAAATGAGATGTCGTCATGATATCGCGAAATCAATGGTTTAGTCCCATTTCAAAAATGCCCAACGCGCCTTGTCGCGAAATCAATGGTTTAGTCCCATTTCAAAAATGCCCAACGCGCCTAAAGAAGTTTTCACTTAAAAAAAACATTTTCGCTCGGACTCTAGTCAAAAGTAACAATAAAGTTAAGTTGAAAGTTAGCTAATACAAGAAAAAGACTAGACATAGAAAAACAAAACCATAATACTTACTTAGCAGCGACATACTCTTACAAACAAAACGTTAAAAATATTAACAGCATTCGCATTACTTTTAGCTCGTTAAATGCAGTAGACAAATATGCATACATACGAGTATATAAATAGATTATTTCAATAAACGCTCCAGAGGATGTCAAAGAGTGGACTATGGCCTCATAAACATGTTTACGCTCAGCAATCGAGCTCACAGCGAGGGAATTTGTTTCCCAGGCAGTCGATCGACAACATTACACTTTTATTTATTTACAACAGGATATTTTTTAAATTAAATACGTACCCAAACCAACCAAGTTATCTTGTACCACCTTTATTTTTTAAAGCTTTTGCTAGTGAGATTACGTACCACTCAATCACATTCTGAATCATTTTGAAGGATATTGCTAAACCATTGCTGCATATGTTCGAAAAATTTGTCAGCTCAACAACGTAAATAACGCAATGGATGTTGTTGAACTGTCGAAATGAAACCCATTGCTACTGTCAGTGTGTTACGCAATTACCCGGCAGATTAAATGAAATAGACAAATCTAAATAGCTTACATAAACTTTCGATCTAGATGAGCTTTCCAGCCTTCTTTCTTTATTTTATTTTTATTTATAATCATTAGAACATAACAATAGGAATTTCTTCTGTATCATGGCTGCGATTACCGATAGGTAAATAACAAAACACGTAACAACAATAATCATTTCTTATGCGAGAATCGAACCCGCCAGTCGCGAGTATCGCGTCCTGTGATGCAGAAGCGCAGAAGCATATTCGTAACACAACTATCAAAAGAATGAAAGATATATGTAGGTAGGTACCTACACTACTGACGTGCGTAGCTGTCAGCAACTACCTTCATCTTTCTGACAGTTCAAAAGTGTCTTTAGGTAAATAGTTTACTTAGAATTGAAAGTAATGTTTTGAGTGTGAGTTCTGTAAAGAACCATATCATTACACTTCTACTATTTTGAAGCTAAACGCACATTACGCACAGTAATTGAATGAAGTTACAATAAAATCTGTTTCCAGCGAGTGTCGGCAACGTTCTCTATCGAAACCCAGTTTTCCTCAAATTCATTCGCCACACCAGCGAGGCGGCCGGCAGGCGGCACGGATTCGAAGCGAGCGGCGAGCGGAGCGTGGCGCAACGACCACTACTTGCTACCTACCAACGAGTTACATAAAAATACAAGTCGGCGGGCACAGAGCGGCCCCGCCAGACCACGGCTCCGTACCGGTTGCTCCACACTGACACACTACTTGCTGTCCACTCATTTTTATTCACGATGCAACACGCTTTATAATTTACAGAACTTTATATTCATAGTAAATTCCATTGTGTTGTGCTGTACGATTACTCGTGTCCAAAAGGAAATAGCCTAATTGGACTTGTATGATTGTAAGAAATTGGTGTCGATTCCCTTGTTCACAAACTAAACTAAATTTAAGTTCAGTGCATCTGTTTCTTTCTATTTCATTAAGGAAAGGACAGAAGATAAATTTTAGTTTAGTCCTGTCAAATTAATCAGCGCCTGTCACTACTCCACACAAGTTTAGATGTGATTAAAAATTTGCCTACTAAAATTACGTCAATTTACGTCAAGCGCTGATTAATTTGACAGGATTAAACTAAAATTTATCTTCTGTCCTTTTCTTAATGAAATAGAAAGAAAAAGATGCACTGAATTTAAATTTAGTTTAGTTTGTGAACAAGGGAATCGGCACCATTGCCTACAATATCATGCTCATAGACTGTCTCTTGCCAAAAGCGAGTTAAACCAGTCAGTTTCCTTGAAGTTAGATTTTTTGTGCGCTCGAAGCGTACAATCAACACAAGTTGCTAATTCACAAGGTTGGATTATCACGTGTCTAACCATCTACCCTCATTTTACCATATGTAGGTACTTAAACTAATGTCAATTGTCACTAACACTAGGTGACGTCGTACTGTTGGATTTTCAACGCTAGGCTCAATGTCGAGAGTTGAAAATCTAACAGTGAAATAATATCAAGGCATTAATTTTGGTGTTTCCTATTGTTAGTGAAAACGGACATAAGCAGAACTTATGGTAAAACTTATTATTTAACAGTAGGTACTTTACTTACCTACCTACCTAAATACATTGTAGGATTGCTTCATAGTATAACGAACAAACCACTATTGTCAAAATCTTTATTAGCCTACCCGCATTCGTTTGACGTTTGATAAGAGTAGTACCTGTGTCCTAATCCTCGGAGTGAATTAGTTCCAAGTACAGTACATTGATATTATAATGCTGGTCGCTGTGAGCTCGGCGTCGGCGTCGGCGGTGACACATCGGCGCGTGATTCAGCGCCGACTGCGCGTGCACAAGCATCCCTGACGTCAGCGCGCGTCCGGCGGCGGCTATTATCAACACTGCGTGGAAAAATATCGCGCACTACAATGCGAAGAATGTTCGAATAGATTGAACTTTTTGCAGTGATACGTTGTAGGTAGCTGTCAAACTAGTCTAGCGAACTAACTTCAGTGTCTTCAGTTGAGTCTCGCTCGATGCTTGTAATGTGCTGATACTTATAAATAAAGCTTGAACGGTTGTACGACAGTACGACAGCAATCAAGGCCTATTCTTATTTTGAAAGGTTTGTTTGTTTTTGCAAGAAAATTTAAAATAGGTAACTATTATTGATAGAAGTAGGTAATCTAATTTTTTTTTTTACATTCTAACATCACGCCGGTTTTACCCGAAGGGTTAGGCAGAGGGGTAGTACCCCTGAGGTTGCTACAGTGCACCCACGTTTCGCTAGTTACGTGCGCACTACGACCTATTAACGCGCAATTATTTTGTCGCAGAAATGCAACGTATTGATAAGGCGAGAAAAATGTCGCCGCGATTTTTAAATTGTGATTTATTACATTTTAGCGCGACTGATCGCGACGCGACTGTCGCAGAAGTAAATAGCAGCATGCAAGTTAAATGGCCTCGCGCGCACTGCGATAATAAAATCGCACACCGCGCGCCCCGCATCGGATTTGCGATTCTAAAATCGTGTCGCAATAAAAATTATCATACCTCGTGCGCGCTAGGCCTCAATCGCATGTTCAGGGGCGAGCCTATTGCCAACAACTGAACACAACAAATCCGGACTCTGGGCTGCTACTGAGAATTTCCTAACCGAAAAACCCAGTATCACTTTGCTCCACCTGGGAATCGAACTCAGGCTGCAGTTCTCGTTTTTACTCATTTGTATTTTGAAGTCTACTTGTGTAGCCGTTGATTATTTCTATTCAGACCACATTTACAGGCGGTCTATAATTGAACTGTAAAATGCATTTTGTTTGGGATGCGGTATGTATCAAAACTGTCGACTTGCAAGTCGGTTGAACTGACGATGCAGTTAATTTAACACCTACCTATACTTATTACTGATTTGTTGTATTACCTACCTACTTCATGAGTTTCAAGTTGTAATGAAAACAATCGAATATTACATTCTGTATGTTAGTTTTCTAGGGAAAGAAATATTTTCCGAAACGAACTATTGAGGTGGCTATAAGAATAGGACCCCGGTGTTCGGGCGGCGGTTAGTCCGTCGCGTTCCGTTCCTCGACCGCAATGCTGCGCGTTTCTATACCTTTTGTGTTCATAACCTCCACATCACCTCGCCCGCTCGCCTCCTCTACTCGCTTGTGCCGAATTTGCTTCACTGATTTCGACCTTCCGTTATACTTTGAGTGGAGAATTTTCTCTGCTTGGTTTAAGGAAAATATTGTCGTTACTCCTGTAAACTCCTAATTTGGTAAAAAATTAGGAAAATTTAAGTTTTTGAGAACCTGTTTTAAGTAGGTATGTAGTGCCACTTCACTACTTAGTGTAAAATAAATTTAAAAAAACAGGGAATCAAAATTTAAAAAGAAGCGAATTAAACAAATCTGCCTAGCCTGGGTTGGCTTCCAGTCTAACAGGATGCAGCTGAATATCAGTATTTTACATGGAGCGACTGCCTATCTGACCACAACCCAGTAGCTGGGTAAGACTGGCTGTCAGACTTTCGGGCTTCTGACAACTCATAACGACTGTCAAAGATCCACGAAAGACAGCCGGGACCAACGGCTTAACGTGCTTTCCGAGACACGGAGGAGTCTCGGTATGTAAAGATGGTCACCCATCCAAGGACTAACTCCGGCAAGCGGAGCCCCGCATGGATCAACCAGTGCGGCTGTTATTAGTTAGCCACGAGGTCTTCAAAAGAAGCGAATTAAAATAGGAATTAAATGTTATGTTGCTGATGTCGATTAATTGAACAGCTACAATCAACGCCACTATCAGTGAGAATGTGTCAATTTGTGTAGGTATAGATTGTGCAAACCACGAAGACGCGCCCCACTCCGCGATTACTGTACTGTAAGCTGTACTTTAGTACGGAGCGGAGTGGGGCGTCTTCGTGGATTGCACTATCTATAGTCAACCACACATCGGTAGACACATTTTAACTACGAAAATCGCCCTTACAGTGACAAAAAGGTGCTGTTAATTTCAAATTGTTACCACTGATCTACGGTTGCCTGTACTACAGTCAGCAACAAGTCTATTTTCACTGTTTTCTTAAACATATTTTTATGCAAAATACAAAAAAAAAAATACAAATGTTAAATTCAGATAATACAATCTACTAAATATTGAAAAGTAGTGTATCAAATAAATTCTGGGTCTATTTACGTGTAAAAGTACCAGTGCTAATCCACTTCTGTTGGTAGTCACCTACCAAACCAAAGGCAAGCTCATTTTGACTAAGTAAGCAGAACTGTAGCGTGTTGGTGGTTGATTGATGACTTACCTCAAATTATGTTCTGAAGAAGTGACACGTGTCTTCGCAACCAGAGAAAGTCGGATTTCTTCGACAAAATGTACTTTATTGAAAAATCTGTGACGATAGTGTGATCAAATTCAGTACGTCTGCAGCAATTGGTTACCTGCGTACAGTCAACCGCACCTCCGTAGCAACAAATTGACTTTGACAGCGCCTTTATTTCGTAGTAGTAAGGGCGATTTTCGAAGTAAAAGTGTACTTCTGACGTGCGGTTGACCGTAAGACCCCGTACACACGGCAATGATCAGTACGACATTTTACGGTAAAAAATTGGGATCACACGTTAACATCCCACTATTCATGCGGTTAAAAAACAAATGCAGTATGAAACTGCCATGTGATACCAAAATAAATGAAAAAGCACACAAATCGACTCGGAAAGGGATCGCCACTATATCATCTCGAGCCATTCTTTGTATGAAACACCCTACTGCAACGCACACTAATCGGAACCGGCCTCGCATCAGGACAAGCAAACGAAACGCGGCGATACGGTGACGATCCCTTTCAGAGTTGATGTGTGCTTATGACCTTTATACAGTAAAAATATTGCACTGATTTTCGCCGTGTGTCCGTGGCCTAACAAGTGCTCGAAATAGGACTGTAAACGTCTTGTTGATAATGAGACACCTCGTATACAATTTTATACATTACTAGCTGACCCCGGCAAACGTTGTTTTGCCAATTATTTGTTTGGGGTGGACAACCCTTATCACTTAGGGGTATGAAAAATAGATAGTAGCCGATTCTCAGACCTACTGAATATGCATATAAAATTTGGTAAAAATCAGTAAAGCCGTTTCGGAGGAGTAAGGTAACTAACATTGTGACACGAGAATTTTATATATAAGATAACGTTGTGACATGTACAGTGTACACATTGTCCCCGAAGATTCGTTCAGTATAGGTCTATTTGCCTACAAGCATAAACTAAAATAAAAAACCAATAAAAAATTCTACATCCATTATATTTTAACGTCATTAGTGGTGACAATTAAAATTAATACATTTCAATTGCGCTTGAGATTTCTTATTTACTTCTTTTTTTTACAATAAAATGTATGAACTCAAATGCATGTTTTTCTTATTTGTTAAGACATTCTATGGTTCATCCATTATCTAAAATATAAAAAGCTGTTCTTACGTATTCGGCTCAAACTTGTAGATAATGATTGAACATCGAAGTTAGAATCGTAAAAAATCAGTCTAAACGAAGATGGCCTGCGCGATCGTTTGCCGTTGGTCCACAAACTACTCCCAATACTGTACTATCATCAGTTTCGTTCTTATATATCTAACACAGGAACAAAAATATAACTTATAAATAAAGAATAGTACCTACCGATGTTTTAATAAATTCAGTCAAATTTGTAAAATTAGCCAAATCTATACCGAGATTCGAAATAAGATAAGACTAGTTCTGTATAATTCTCAGTCAATTTCGTTTGGCATTCTCCCTTAAAAACTTGCAATTAAAGCTTATTCGAAATTATAAAGATCGTCGCAGTAAAGCAAAGACAAACACAACCTAAGATATCCGCACCATCGAACACCACAAATAGTAACCACAAGCATGCAAGCTTTGTTCTAATCGGCCCCTTCAGAAGGCGACAAGCAAAAAATAAGCGCCTGATATTTTAAACATATAACCCAAAACAATTATAAATATTGAGAAAATATTTGATCATGAATACTTATACTTTTATATACAGCAAGTTTTGCAATGCCTAAATAAATAATAGAACCAACTGTACATAAGCACAGTATAAATAAGGAACAGTACTACGTCTTCATAGAATACCAGTAAGCAAGTCTCGAGTGTGCGGCAATTACGCAGAGACGCGGAAGGTTTATCTACCGAGCGGCCGTAGGTAATTATTTCAAGGTCACTGCCTAGACGTAATACTGTTACTTCATTATACTGTGACATAAGCGTTCGTTACGCACCCGACCCAATATACTTAACACAGCCCGTCGAACAATCGATACAGTCTTCTTGTCACGTTCAATATCACATTAATACCAGTAGCTCATAGACCAACGACAAATAGGGCTGCACAGGTTTGGCAGTGGGTTTACGAAAAATTGAGTAGTACATATTATACGATAATTAAGAATCACAATACAGTTAATACTTATGAATAGAACTTACTTAAGTCAAATATGATAAGCGGTGACGGACGGTGCGCACTGCTCGGCCGGTGGCGCGCCTTATCTCGCGGGAATTATTACACGACGCGAACTTTACTCCCTCCCACGACAAATATTAAACACGAAATGCTCCTACAATTAAGGGCGCGGCGCTGCTCACCAAAGTGTTTACATCCAAAACTGCCGCGCTGTACCTGTATCAAACTTCATGTATACGCAAAAGGGCACAACCTCAACGAAAGTCTATGACCTTGCTAGGTCCCTACAAAATCGAATAGATAATACAGAAATAATGGAATAGCATAACGTGCGTGGTCTGGCAACTCGTATAAAGCACCATGTATTGGCCTTTAAGTACCAAAACAAAGAAATTATGCAAAGTTCAATAAAACACTACCACATAACATGTACGCTTACAGGAATGTCTAATAGTAAAAGTTTCGCTCTTATATCTATGTGACTTACATTCAATAACTTTACTTATAGCAAAATTAAACAAACTTACGTAAACACATTGCCACTACACATTGCATCTTATCATAGCAGGCTTCTCTTGGAATTATGCTCTCTAATACAATTTTACAAAAGATCCAGTACTATCATTTTTATTTAGTCGCATAAAGTTACAACTCTGATACAGTGAGATGCAATGGTAATGGTGAAGTAATAAAAATCTACACATTAGACTTGTCAAGGTCAATATTGTAGAGTAGTTAAGTAGTTAAACCTTGGGGCATTTGTTAAACCTATTGATATTAAGTTACCTAAGTACAATTTAAGGTAAAAGCGTTGAATATGGTTCTCCTGACAAGTCGTGGTGTTCGTCAGTAACGTATGCTTTGCGTCAGCAGTGCGCACCGACCGTCACCGCGCGGTACACAGTGAAATTTCAATACACGTATAAACTAGGAAGTGATGTCAATTAGCGTGGAAGCAACCTCAGTCTTGTCAATCTTCTGATGTGAACCAACAACGCTACGACGCCCTGCAGTTCCACTCGTCCGATCCTGGAAACAATGTTCAAATGCAGTAATTACTGGTTAAGTTTTCCTTACAAAGTTTTAGTTTACAGCAAAAATATATCAAAAGTTGAAAACTTTTCTATTACAGGACAATTTCATGATTATAATTGAGATAACAATTCGCTGTCCCCGCCGAATAAAATGGTAGTCGTAAAACTTAATTTTACAGGAAAAATAAAAAAGTCTTTTGTGAAAATCTTATTAACTACACAGCGGAATTGTTCTGATATCAAAAGAAAAGTGTTTTTTTTTGCATTCATTACAATGCACCTTAAAATCATAACCGTAGGAAATGAATGAGAAAAATTGACAGTGTAATCGGACCTCTTAATATCGAATATGCAATAACCTTAAAACTATCGTAGTAGCACATTACCATTTTATTCGCCGGTGACAGCGAATTATGTTAAAATTACAATAATAAATTAAAATACTATTTAAATAATAACACTCCAGAAATAACATGTCTTCTTCTTTCTTCTAATCGTGTGGTTAGTGACTAACCGTGTGTCAGAGTTTTAAAGCCGTCCATGGGCCTCTGAGTTGGCTTCACATACCGTCGAGAAATATCTCCGGTTTCCTCACGATGTTTTCCTTCACCGTTTTTGAAGCAAGTGATAATTATACAATACGCACATGAATCCGAAAAGTCAGAGGTGCGTGCCTATTTATCTATGTGAAGAATTTAAATTAAGAATGAAAAGATACAAAACTCGAAAAGAGGAGCAAGTTATGTTAGGCTAGTGACTGACCGACATGAACAGCGAGAATAAAGAATAAACAAAATGTTTGACTTGAGTTTATTACAGTGCTGTTGTTCAGAAAAATTGTTAATGACCTTTCAGCAAGGTTTGGCTTCAGGGGTCAGTCTACTCAAATTAAGTCAACAAATGCTACAATGGTCTCGCCATTGTGAGTTTTGCCACACAAAATCTGTCAAAAATGGCAAGACCTTTGCAACGTTTGTAAATTAGTAGACTCGGCCCTCAGCTATGCCACGGGCTGGCTAGTACTCGCTCGATTGACATAGAGGGTAAGTTTTTATCCAATGCGCAAACTTAAACACGTGACTTTACTCATCATTATGAACAACTTTTACTATGGGACTAAACCAGAAATCGCGAAAAAAAATCAGCTATTCCATACATTTATGTGCGCATAACTAGTCAAAATGTAGGGAACAGCTGATCTTTTTTTGGCGATTTCTGGTTTGGTCCCATAGTAAAAATTGATCATAATGATGAGTAAAGTCACGTTTTAAAGTTTGCACACTGGATAAAAACTTACCCTGTATAGCGAGAACCTTACCTGCTCATCTTTGCTTTGTCGTCGGCTGGAAATACTTTGACGTCGTTTGGACGTACTTATTCTTATATATTAATATAGGTCACGAGACACTCACCGTACTATCTTATGCTTCCGTAGGCTGCTCTATCGGATCGTTGCGCGGCTCGTCAACGGCTACCGTCTTCACTTTGATGTCAGCTACATCTATTTCGGTGCTCTTTTCGGTTTTGTCCTGTTCCTTTTCAGCTGAGTCACCGTTTGCGCCATTTACGACCTCCTTTCCGTTTTCCATTGACAGTCGGGAACTTAATTCTTCCTCTTTGCTGGCATCTCCGTTTTGAGACGCGATTTCAGCATCGCCGTTGGTAGCTTTGCCATTTACCTGTGTTTCGTTCGTTTCTTTTTCTTTTAGCTCACTCTCAGGCTTAGCTTCTTCAGGAACTTTTTGACTCTCTGTAGATTCTACAGGAGTTTCTACTTTTTCCGTAATTGTTTCAGCAGGGGTCTCTTTCTGTTCTGGTTCTGGTTTTTTATCTTCGCCTTTCTTTTCTTCTGTGTCAATTTTTTTATCTGCTACAACTTTCTCTGTGGCAACTTCAGGCACTTTAGTTTTACTGTCATCTGTTTCAGGTGTGCTGCTAACTTCTGTTTCCATTTTCTTTTCAATTTTATCTGTTTCCGGTTTAGCTTCTTTCTCATTAGTGGCTACTTTGTTTTCTTCGTCGTCTGTAACCTTAGGGCTACTACTGTCAACATTTTCCTTCGTTGCTTTAATTTCTGCAACTGTTTCTGTAGGTTTCTCTTCTGGTGCAACTTTCGTTGTATCGTTATTGGCAACTTCCTGCTTTTCGATTTTATCTCCTTCCGCTACAGCCTTGCTCTCTGACGCTTGTTCTGCAGCTTTTAAAGCTTTCTCCTTCTCCTCACTCTCCTTCATTTCCATTTCCATTTCCGAGTCTAATATTCTCTCAACAATATCATTTGTATCCAAATTTTCAGTCTCCATGGTTTCTTCAGAAATAGTGTTCAGCATAGGTTTCACTGGTATGTTATCCAAGTTAGTGACATCCTGTACTTTGGACAATATTTCGTCACATTCCTTCTCCAACACCTCTCCTACATTCTGCAGATCTTCCATTTCATTAGAAGAGGGTGCCTCGATGACGGGTTCGAGATCTTCAATCATTTCCGCTACTTCGTTCAGCCCCTCTTTGTCATTAGTCACATCCTTGATTTCGGTGATTACAGAAGCAGGAGTTTCTGCGGGAACAGGTTCATCTTTGTCACCATTTTTCAATTCGGCACTCTCTTTTGGCTCAAGAACAGTTTCTGAAGACTCTGTCTCCATCTTTTCAGTCTCTGGATTTTCAGTCTTATCACTACTCTCCTCAATAACGGGTTCAATGTCGCAGACTGGGGTATCGGCTATTTCATTTGAGTCTGTGACTTCTTCGACAATTGTTTCGACTTTTTCAGCTTCTACATCCATCTTAGCTTGAACAGCTTTATCTTGTTTGCCAACAACTATTTCTTCCTCCACGTCCATTTTTTCAGGCTCATCGGCTGCTTTTGGAGCGGGTTTTTCTGGTTCAGCCGTAATCGTTGCAGGTGTAGCTTTCTTTTCAGTGCTCTCTTTTGCTACGGGCGTAGCTTCGGCTTTAGCAGGCGCAACAGTTTCAGCAGGCGTTTTGTCTTCAACGAGCGATTTCGTCTCAGCTTGTGATTTAGCTTCAGGCGCTTTCTCTTCAGATGGCGCTTTAGCTTGAGCAGTAACTTCTTTTTCAGAAGCTGTTTTAACATCTGCATCCACATCAGTTTTCAGGACTTTGGCAGGTTGTTCATCCTGTAATGACAATGTCAATGATTAGATTTTGTCCAAACTAAAATCAGTCTGTGCTATTGGCTTTTATAACAAATAAAATCTAACAATGTGCCCCTTTAAAACTCAATGGGCATTACTGTTTTTCGTAAATAAAGTAAAATTTTTATGACAGTCTATGATCTAAAAATAAAAACAGCATTCAGATTTTTAAATTCTACATAAAATGTAACATTAACACTATACTTAGCAAACGCATTGGTATAGAATACATATTTATAACAGAAGGGGTAGTGTAGCAGCCCATTCCTGTGATATTACCCCTTTTAGTACTTTCACCTTAAGATAGGTTTATACGAGCCCAGTAATGTGACAGTACAGAAGTCAGTCCAGCGCTGACTTGCAACTGGGCTTGTGTAGACACTTGTTTCAACCCAGTCCCAGTGGCGACTTTGCGCCCTCAAGTCAGTCCAGTTACTAACCTACCCGTCTATTTTCGGGCCCAGTAGCTTCCCCCGCCTGACTTACTGCCGATCTCGTGTACATGAACCCACTGACTGGGTCCGAAATTCCGAGTCACTGGATTCAGTCACTGCCCACGTATAAACCAGGAATTATAGGTTGTAGTCTGTAAAAGTTTGCCATATGTAAAACTTTTTGGGGTTGCCCATTTATTCCATTGCAGACTTAGCGTGGCCAAACTCTAAACAAGAAACTTTAAAGAGAACTAAGCAAACAAATTAAAAAAAATCTGTTGCAAAAAAAAAAATGCGATTGCACCTAAACTTGTCAAAACAATTTAATAAAAACGAATTACAGAATTCATAAACAAATCGTCCAACAAATACATACATATTAATGTATAAATAATCCACACCAATAGAGTATTTACTGTCAAAACCATCACCAAAATCCCATAATAAAAAACATGAGAGAATAATACAAATAAATAATTTCTTTTGCATTGTAAAGGACCAAGATTATTTGGTTTTAATTATAAACTGATTCAGTAATTAGATATTTCTTAAGGAATACATTTTCCTATTTTAATGAAAGCATCAGAGACTTTTCATTTAGGCACATTTTTTAATTTATTTTTTTCTGAAGTTCTGATGCATTGTTTTACATTTTATTTGACAATCTCAGCTAAACTAATAGCTATGCAGAATTGTAGGGATTGTAAAATGTATAACGTAATTTTATTTAGGCACAGATGAGACACTCCATATTTTAGGTATGAAGTTCCAAATAGGTACGCGGCGGTCTCGACTTGTCGAATTCAGTGGGTGTAACGTAGTCAGAAGATATAAGAGTTACGCGATAGAAAGAGAGGAAACTTCTAGGTGAATATAACTGTAGGTAATTAGCACTATGCGACCTGTATTGCACTTTATTGTGTCGTGGCAAGAGTCATTTTTTAACCGACTTCCAAAAAGGAGGAGGTTATATGTTCGTCGCGTATGTTTGTTTTTTTTTTTTTTTTTTTTTTTATGTATGTCCACCGATTTCTCCGTCAATTGTGGACCGATTTTGAAAATTCTTTTTTTGTTTGAAAGGGTGTGCTCTGGAATTGGTCCCATATAAATTTGATTAGCTTTGCTTGGATAGTTTTTGAGTTAGCTACAAAATACGTTTTTTTTTCCCACTTAGTATGTAGATGATATGATAAATTTCTGTCTCTGGTAGCAGGTAGTGGTATTCGAATGTGTGTGGGGTAGGTACCACAACTAAAAAGTGAAAAATAAAAACTTTTTACAAAAAAAAAAACAACCGACCTCCAAAAAAAAAACACTACAAAGTGAAAAATAACTTTAATTTCGGAAGTCGGTGGCAAAAAACGAAATACAAAACCCAAGACACCGACTTCCGAAATTAAAGTTATTTTTCACTTTGTAGTGTTTTTTTTTTGGAGGTCGGTTGTTTTTTTTTATTTAAATGATTTTGCGGCGTGTCCCATCTGCACTAATCTATGGTTTAGGGAACTATCCTGAATGTGAATAATTTGAAACTGCATTATTTTTCTTAATGTTTTATTTTATACATAAATGTTAGGTATCCACCAATAGTAACTATTTAACATTTATCACAGCTGCCTGAAGCATAATAAAGCGTAAAGCCTCATTTACATGATGCAAGTTTCTTGCCTGTGGCATACAATAAAATTAAAGCAACAAATAACTTGCTAAACACTGTTTAGATCAGTGGTTCCCAACTTGTGGTCTGCAGGAGTCAAAATATGGTCTGCAAGGGTTTTCTACATTGTTTGTAATTAAAAACAAGGCTAGGAATCGATTAAAAGTAAGTGATGATTTGCGTGTAGCTTGAGCTTGATATTGGTCCTGGGATAACCGAAATTGTGCAGAAGATGTAAGCTCAAAAATCAAAATTTATTTAACTTTCTAACAAATTTTATGTTTTCTATTAAAAAAATAATTGTTAATACATGTTATTATTGAACTTTTGATTAAAGTTTATTTTCAGATTGATTTAGATTATTTTTCTTGTACATTGTGGTTCCTGGTCAAGAAAAGGTTGGGAACCACTGATTTAGGCAGTGTAACTTTTATTGTTGCTTCAAGTTATGGTACCACAGGCAAATAAATTTCAACGTGTAAATCAGGCTTTATGGTTCCTGTAAACACTGGCCTACCAGATTCAAAACTGTTTATCCAGCCATTTTCTGTAGTAGCAATTCGAGTTGACTGAAAGAAGTCATAGTAATGAGAAATAATTTGTTTTTAGAACAAAAAAAATTTGAGCGATAAAAAAAATTGTTCCTACCATTATGTACAGAAACCATAACAAGAACTAGTCACCAACTACACACGTACTCACCTGCAGATAAGTCGGCGAGTCTATTTGTCTACTCAGATATAACTACAAGTGCATGCATTAGGCGTGCTATGGCGGGTATCGGGTATCAGCGGAGGGGCACCTGGGCGTCGGGCTTGCGCTTGTTGGGGTTGGCGAGGGTGGCCAGGCTGTACAGCACGGGGTAGGCGGCCGCGGCGTCGGCCGGCAGCGCCGCGTTGCCCTCGCGGCTCACCAGCGCGGCCTGCATGCCTGATGTGCGCGCCGCTTCCGCCTCTGATGATCAACGTCGCTTCAATTTTAGCAATGTCTTTAAATACCAATTCTATAATAAAAATATATTTAGTATGTAGCGGTTACACCGCCACAAACTACGCATCATAGACATGACGTCGCACAAATCCTGCATCGCACAATTAGAGTTTACCGAGCGATCGACATAGATACAAGATTTCAACTTCAAAACCGATGGCAGTTGCCCGCCAGACACAACACCCGTCTGGTCGGAGGATCCTCCCTTTTCTATGGTGGATGAGTGAACTTTACACCCTGTTCCTCATACCACTAAAAATATATTATACTGTCGTTTATTAATTTTTCATCTTTTTAATTTACATTTTTAAATATTTCATAGAATGAAACGAATAAAAAATATTTAAAAATAAACAAAATAGAGGTCCGCCGGTGTCGGGAGCAGGGTCCAAGCTACCGGTAGTTAGGGCTACAGAGACAGGAACCAGCCTTCAATAAAAATGATTTTTTTGCTACTAACCTACTCCGCCGCACTAATTAGAAGTGCAGTAAGGTTATTCGTAGTTTCGAGTAAATGGTGCCTAAAATTTTTTGCTCTTTACGAGGATTCCGAATCTATAAGTAACACAATTTTACAAAAATCCTTCCTTACTGCGTTTCTAATTAGCACAGCAGTACTGTATAAAGCTAATACTTTTGGAGGATTATGGTAGTTTTAGCATGATAAACATGTGAATGCAGTATATCTCTGCAAACATGTCATGTGTCATTCTCATACTTTACGGAATTCCTTTAGTCCTAAGTCCCATTGTTAAGAAAGCACGTGGCAATTACATGCTATGCCAATATAATTCTTTCTTATTGACTTGTATTTAAGGACCTTAACTTATAGTGGAAGGTAGTTGTTCTGGCTTGTAAAACAAGTGCTTATCTTCACAACCCTAACGGTTATTATAAGAATGCATCACTTGATACAAGTGCAATAAAAATAAAATCGAGAATTAAGCATTACCCCTATGCTTCATTCCAGCAGACCACACAAACCTGATGTCGATAGTAATAATACAAAAAACCGGCCAAGTGAATGTCGGACCACGCACAATGAAAGGTTCCGTAGTTGAGATGAATTTATCCCAAGAATAAACATAAAATTGTAGTTGAAAAAAATGTTCTTCCATATATTCCAACTACAAATGTAAGTTTGTCGATTATAAAGCCTAGCGCTGTGATAGTTCATTTTTTTTTAAATTGCATCTTGCAGTTAAACCTAGGAGGCTGTCGGCTGCTTTCCTGTGGCTGCCTCAATAAATTAAGGCCTCCAGCCAGGGCATAAAACTTAGAAACTAGACGACTACACGCTAAGGACACCCGCTGTGGGGTACGAACCTCGGCTTAGGGCATTGCTGGTAGAGGACAGCAAAGGACAGGCTGGATCGGATTAAACGTGATAGTTTTCTTTTTAACTTAGTTTTACATATATATATAGATATACTACTGCCGTGAATTTTTCCACATATCCAAAAACAACCATTTAGCTGGCAGGGGGTGGGGAACACTTAACTAACAAAAAGAAGCACGTAAACGGATCCCTGAATCTAAAAATGGTCTTCACACAACCACAATATTTTTGAACGACTTTTCCAACGACACCCCACACCATGGGAAGAACAGAAAGAAAAATCATCCTCACTTTAGGTATGTGTAGGAGGTACTGTTAAGATTTTTTTTTTTACTTTTTTCCTCTTTTTCCTTTGTTTACCATTATTTTACAAATTAAGCTTTCTAATACTAAGAGTCTCTGAGCTAAGCCGCGGACAGACAGACAGACTGACAGACATGCCGAAACTATAAGGTCCCTTGCTGACTACGGAACCCTAAAAACAAACATACCTTTAACAATGTCAGTTAAGAACAGTATCTCTTCAGGCTTGCAGCCGATCTTCTCGGCGATGGCACTGTAGCTCGCAGCCTCCTGTTTGGCACCGACGGCGGTGTCGAAGTGTCCGTCGATGGACTTCAGCATATCTCCAGCCAGGGATTGGCCAAAGAGAAGCTTCTGCGCCTGGACGGAGCCAGAGGAGTAGATGTACACCTTCTGGCCCTCCACGGAGCGCCACTGGTCCAGGGCGGGAGAGACATCGTCGTACACACTGGAATATTGAAGAGAAATATTATGAGCTGAAGAATGTATGCAGTTACACGTGGCTGGCATTTGTCTCAACAACCAAATTGATTGCAAAAACCATTTTTATTATGTTATGAGTTTTTTGTTTCAAAATATTGTCTTTGTAATAATAATAACTTACTATTGTAAATTGATGAGTTGTTACATCATTTTCAATATAATTCGTAGTTGCTATTATTTAAATTATGTAGACGTTTAGGGTGACGGCAGATTTACAATTATAAGTTGGCCGACTAAATCACAAGAGTATACCAATAGGTATATGTAGATATATATGCTAGCCCGCACATCTTGTCCAACTAAATCTGTATCTGTATCTTAGTAAATTACTATAGTTAGCCAATTTACAATTGTATGTCTGCGGGAGCTCGTGCCACCCTTTATTTTACTGAAATTAACTTATAAAAGGATCAAAGTTCACACATAATCACATGTGCAGATATTTAGACAAATGACTATTGACTAATGTAAGAAGACATAGCTATAACATTTTCTGTTGTACTGTTGTACAACATGGGTAAAAAAAGTTTCAAATTTTTAACACAAACATAACATAACATCACGGCTATAATCCCCGACGGGTAAGGCAGAGGTGAACCTACAGTACACTCACATTTCGCCAGTTATGTTTAAGTCCCATGTTATAGGGGGCAAGCCTATTGCCATCAACCAAATACAAATCCAGACTCCGAGCTGCTACTGAGAAATTCCTAATGGAAAATCCCTATAACGCTGCCCAACCTGGGAATCGAGCCCAGGACCTCATGCTTAGCAGTAGTGCTTGCTACTAGACCAACGAGGCAGTCATTTTGAACAAAAATAATTATAAAAATACTAGCTTTTGTCCGCGACTCCTACCGCTGCACTCCAACCATAATTATTTTATTACGCGTAATTCTGAATCTGTGATATCTTTTAAACCATTCATTTAAATGATATGATATCAAGGCATATTTCAATCTAAATTGAATGCATAATTTAAATAACGTATTTTATTGGATAAGGATTAATTTGATACCGATCAATATAGCTTCGGAAATAACAATGGGATTTTTATCAAATTCTGAAAGATAATGGTTACTGTGGGGCATCCTTAGAAGATAGACATATGCCATTGCAGACTTTTTTGTTGAACTTTATAAGATCTTCAATCCTGTAGAACATTATGATGTATCTCTAACGGTTTACGCGGCGCACGCCAGTAAAGCTCCCAGTCGGCATGACTTTTCCGACATCTTCGACAATAATCGTTATATTTCAGACAATTTACACAAAACCTTGATGAATTTTACACCAAAACCTTCCGCAAGAATCACTCCGTCCATTGGTGAAAACCGTTTCGAAAATCCGTGACGCGGCGGGGGACTTTGTTTTATAATAATGTAAAGATTTAGAAAAACACAGGTAATAAGAGCAATCCCGAAACAGACGAAACGGGAAGACTGGCACTCACGAGGAAGAATGGCACAAAATAAAATAAGAGCTGTCGTCAGTTAAATAAAATATGATTAGCGCCACAGGTCGTTGACTCGTAGTAGTCAAGGAAAACTTGTTGGGATATCGATAAATTGGTTCGGAGAATCATTACTCGGAAATAGACCAACGCCATTATTTGTATTGATATGTAAGTTCGCGCTAAACGAATTGACATGGAATGCGTCATTAGGATCCCAAAACAATAATTTTATTTTTCGAAATGCGTCATATTTACCAGTTCCAAGTATAACTTGTACATGGTGGTAAACACAGTGGATTTCAAGGTTGAATGGTGAACCAAAAATGTACTACCTTTTTGAAAGGCAAAAAGGAATGAAGAAATAAAACATCAGATGAACGCCACGACTGCGATGTATGAATATAACGAGTTCTCAATAAAGGCGCAGACAGGCGCGACAACAACGACTGTAGAACAATTTCTATGAAAACTTCAGGGAAATTGTTCTACCAGGACCACAACAACGACTGTAGAACAATTTCTATGAAAACTTCAGGGAAATTGTTCTACCAGGACCATAATTCCGTAATAAACGATCAATCACAATCTAAATCATTTTGGGAGAGATTGCTAATCCATTGCTTCATAAGTTCGAAAAAAAAAAACTGCTCAACAACGTAAATAACGCAATGAATGTTGTTGAGCTGTCAAAATGAAACATTAAATGTCTACGGGAGCCTTAATAGTGGGGTAGATGTAAAAAGAGCTTATGTAACTCACTGTCCCTTGATGTCTCCCTTGTCGTATCCTTGCTTCCAGATGAGGCCTTGCAGATGCTTCAGCGCGCCCACCTTGCGGTCGGATGACATCTGCCACTTCACGCTCTTCACCAGACCCTCGATCTGATCCTCCTTGGACGCGTCCTGAAATACAACAGTTTTAATAAGAAATATGACTAACTGATCATAGTCTATGAGTGTCATGTGTGCAATTATTTGTTTCTAAAGGTAATTAATGTGATGCAATTATGCAACACAGACGGTCACTTTTTGTCAGTGATCATCGGACACCCCGGCTTATGTCTATGGTATGCGATAGTGCGTGTTCATTGCTTTTTTTATCATCCTTGTCTCGAACATACCGTAGATGAAACCGTTTTTTTTTTTTCGGAGCCAGTTGCTTTCACGTACCGATTAAAGTACTGTTAATCATGTGCGGTACGCTTGCCCGGGTTGGTCTGTGGATGGGTAACCATTGTCACATACCGAGACTACTCAGTGTCCCGGAAAGCACGTTAAGCCGTTGGCCCCGGCTGTCATTCGTGGATCTTTGACAGTCGTTACGGGTCGTCAGAAGCTAGAAAGTATGACTGTCAGTCTTACCAAGGGGTATCGTATTACCCAGTAATTGGGTTGTGGAGGTCAGATAGGCAGTCGCTCCATTTAAAATACTGGTATTTGGCTGCATCCGGTTAGACTGGAAGCCGACCCCAACATAGTTGGGAAAAGGCTAGGCAGATTGATTGATCGTCTGCGGTAACTCTTCGGCTCATTGCCATTTCCTACGCGGAAAAAACAAGGCCCTCATCCCTTCAACTCTAGATCGGAGGAACATCGCTGAAATGAAGTAACATGACCCCAAGAGTGACCGGTTTAAAATCACAGTTCCGGCTACGCCTCAATTCGAAATTATCATGTTCTCGATGGAATCCGTCGAGTGCAGACAATTGAGCCGAATTGGTATTCCACTTATCTTACATGTGCGTGCTAGCTACATCGATGGCGGGATTGTAATTTCAGAATACTTGACGATTTACGAACTGTTTTTTTTTTTTGTTCAGAATTATTGTGTGAACGAAAGAGTATTACGCAATTCATCCTCTAATGCAATATTATCCTAACTTCTGTAGAAAATTGAAGTATCTGTTCTGTAATGTCAAAATAACAGCTTTTTACTAAATGCATATGAAAGTATAAAACTGTTTTTTTGTTTTGTTATAAAGTACTTATAACAAAAAAACAATTTTTAATATTTTTGTCTGTCTGTTAGTTCCAATTAATCTCTGCAACGGCTGGACCAGTTTTGATAGGACTTTCACAGGCAGATAGCTGATGTTATAAGGAATAACTTAAAGAATTAGGGTCCACGCGGGCGAAGCTGTAGCAGCAGCTAGTTTGATATAAATGCGATCGTGAGTTTGGTTGTTTATTTGTTTGTTATGCTTTCACGCTTAGACGGCTGATCGGATTTGGATGAAATTTGACGCATGGTTAGACATACCTAATATTATTATGCGTAAGTAACTCTCTGTCATTACCTTTTCACGTCTAAAGTAACTACAAAATTTCGCTATGAAAATTAACAGACAGGTAACCTTGAACATCGAGGGCATAAGCTCCTTTTCATCCACTGGATATTTGTTTAAAAAAAATCATAATACCTAGAACATACAGACGAAATCGCAAGCAACAGCAAGTTAATTCATAAATAGTCAATTAAGAGATTTCATAAAAAAAAGTGATTCGATTCGCTTCGCATATTCTCAAAACATCCCACGCGGGAATCCTCTTATACAATTCCATGAAAAGCAACATTGCGGGGTTGAAAAGGTTTTCTACAAAATTGTTTACCAATTCACAAGTAAATTTGTTTTATCTATAGCTTTTATAAAGAACGTACATACCTATTGGTTATTGCAAGTATTCCAGAGCATTCAAGTTTCGTGTTACAATATTTTGTCTCTATATAAACGCTGGAAACGGGTCGCGCACCACGCCCTAAATGGCGAAGGCGACTCGGTCGCAAGACTGAATTAAAACCTATGTTATAAGAGCCTAATTTATTCAAAGATTCCAATCGCAGGACCTATTCCGAGTCTGCCTCATAGGTCCAGTGAATAGGGGGTGACTTTCGAACGTGAGATCGTAGGCTGGAGAGTCAATTTTACATTTTTAGTGGATGGTATGAGTTTACTATTTAAGTTTGGAAGAATGTCAGTAACGGACAGACTTCAAACAATGTATTCCCCTTCTCGATTTTTTATCGTTTAGCAGGCCTTTCAACCCAAAATATAGCCTCCAATGATTTTGTTTTTGATTCTGAATTAATCTTAATTCTGTAAATGCAATCCTATAAAAGTTCGTTAAACAAACAGTATTATTATTGTAGACCAAAAATATCAAAGTTTCTTGACCTCAGTCTGATAAACGAGGTAATGTCAATGCCACGCCAAAACAAACACGTTTCCGTATTATAAACGATGACGAACGTATGTGAATAAACGTTATAATGCCGGTCTAATGTATCTATTCTTATGCTAATAAGGTAATTGAAGAAACAAAAATTGAAAATGCATGACTCTGGCGACCCGGCTGGCGCGATTTTTCATTGTTGGATGGAACCGATATTTTCCTAGTAACCTCCAAAAATTATGCGGAAATAGTAAGATTTATCAATACTGTCCACACTACTGTGCCTACAGGTGACAAACTGTTTAAAGGATAAACAGTTTGTCACCTGTAGGCATAGGGAATGCAATACCAAGATACCGGGATCTACAGGGGTTGCTAAGCCCGAAAGGGAAATCGTGGCCCCGGCATATGGCAACGGAAGGAACACGGGTGGGTTTTAGTCAGTAAGAGTCTGACACGCCCTCCCGCTCCGCCCAGAGCGGGAGAAGTTATTTGATAATTTCCAAAACAAAAAAAAACTTGATGCCGGATAGACTAACCTCACTCCTGCCGGCAGGAATAATGGTCAAGAACATGTCCATGTATTAATTTGGTACCCGCCTACCAAGATGGCACAATAGTAGTATGATTGATAAAAGTGACATACCTCTCCTGGAATAGTGACAACTCCATCGACGCCCTTCTCCTTGTCTTCAAGCGCCAGTTTCCTGAGCGCCGCGACAGCCTCCTTCACATCCTCGGCATCCCATTGGTTGGTCAGGAAATCCTTCACATTTTCTTCGGCGTATGGGAACAGTTTGTCCTGTAACAAAGAAGTTAACACTTAAGACATGATACTGGCAGATGATGGATTTGTTATCAATGTAGGTACGAGAAATTAATGTTTCACAATTTGGGACGCGGCACATTTAGCGCTGCGCAACATTGTAGGACATCGTGTCGAGAACATTGTGACATATTATCGACTTGGATTGTGAGAACTCTCGTAAAATAGCAATAACCATATATCTATACTGTGTATACTTTCACAGCATTGAAAAAATACTTTAGTTATCATTTCTTGGAAAATATAAAAGAAAATCCATTAGTTTTCGAACGAGTAATTGAAAGCATCCAAATTACAAAATTCTTCGAGTCTAAAGGGGGCAAACCAGTTAGTTACCAATCCGTTATATTGGTTTTTTGAGTCTTGGAAGTAGCCCATTGACTTGCTCCAGCATGGTTCATGCAGCTGTCTTTAATTAGAGAGTTGACATAACTTGGCCTTTACAACTTTATGTGATCTTAGAAAATAATGTCTATTCCAAAATTATCAGATTAAAGTCTTCAAGTTAAATTCGTACACAGTATCAGTATCTAGTACCTGGTCGACCGAGCTCTACTCGGGTGAAAATAGATAAACATATCGTCCAGGTATATCAACGTTGTATCACATTCCCGAGGCTGCGAAAATAGAGAAAACTAATTTTCCCAGATATGAGATCTAGTAGATCGATCTATATTGCAACTTTCATCGAAATCGTTAGAGCAGTTTTCGAGAACGTGATTAAAAATATATTTATTATTATATGTATACAAATATTGCTCATTTAATAGTATAGTTCTGCCTAGCCTTTTCCCAACTTTATTGGGGTCGGCTTCCAGTCTAACCGGATGCAGCTGAATACCAGTATTTTACATGGAGCGACTGCCTATCTGACCTCCACAACCCAGTAACTGGGTAATACGATACCCCTTGGTAAGACTGGTTGTCAGACTTTCGGGCTTCTGACGACCCGTAACGACTGTCAAAGATCCACGAATGACAGCCGGGACCAACGGCTTAACGTGCTTTCCGAGGCACGGAGGAGTCTCGGTATGTAGAAATGGTCACCCATCCACGGACCAACCCCGGCAAGCGTAGCTTAACCTGACAGATCGACCCGAGCGGCTATTAGTACTTAGCCACGAGCTCCTCCCCATTTAGTATAGATAAAGGAAAATAGAATTTTAGTATAGATTAAGGGAAATTAGTAAGTAACACATTTTGCTGGATTTAGGTTTTAACTTCATGTCTTAAGGGGCCGTGCACGAAATCGACAGATTTTGATCAATTTTGTTCATTAGTTGTGAAAATCACTAAAATTCGCAACAAGTTTTCCAAAAATTATAATATAATACTTTTACTTTTACAGACCATAGTTATGTATCACGCAAAGTCTCTGGTATAAAACTTGTGTTACGCTATTTTGTCTCTTTGTCCTCAAACTTGCATGCCGATTCCTAATGAAGTAGAAAGCAAAAGAAATCTTAACATCTTGAGCAAGATCGTCTAATAATCTGATTTCTATACCTACTTGTTCAACACTCAATAGCAATCGCAATTTCAATTAAACGGTGGATCCATTTATGTCAATGTCAAGCGGCAGTGACACGACCCAATAACTATTTCTGCACTAATTGATACTAGTTAATTATTAACCATGAAACCTATACATCTGTATGACTGTACAGGATTTATTTAAGGCTTAAATACAATGAAACTGAAATCACAATAGTGATTTCAAAACCCCGAGAAGTGAATGAGGACCTTTGTAAGTACACACGTTTTTCTTCCCGTGAAAAACTACGGTAATTCGCCGTGTGTAGGCGCGGTCATCAGTGTCGTATGGATCACTAGGAAGCTTGTTGACGGACACGTTTTTTCTACGGCGAGGTTTATACGCCGTACCGTAAAGAAACCGTGCCATGTACAAAAGGCCTTAGTAAAGAAAGAAAGAAATCATTATTTGCTGATAATGTAGGTATACATATGAGTTGGATAGTTTGTAAATTTTCCCCATACATTTTGCCTTACGGCATCCAAAATATTACATTTGAATTTAATAATATAATTACAACCATTACAATTATTATTAACACATCGATCGATCGATGATCGCTCGAACTGTGTCTTTGTGTCGCGTCGCGTGTCGCGTCTGTTTGTAGGAGCCTTAATGTAACTATCTATAGAAGTCACTGTCGGAATCTTTTATTTTTGATGTGAAACATCTATAGCGGCGGGTCAGACCGACTGCAGGCGTGGCGACGAATCGCCACACCAACAATCGCCATATTTATTTCCTGTCGTAAAATATCCTTTTATGCATATTACCTGTACATAATAATTTCGATGTTTCACACCTGCCAGGCGTCCCGCGACGGCTCATTTTTGCAGATGCCAGTACTTTTGGCCTTTCCCCCGAATACGTATATTATGTAGGTAAGAGCGTTTTCACACTGCATCCGATCCGAATCCAATCCGAATTGGGAATGTTCGAAATTCGGACGGATAAAGATCGGATCTAGTGCACAACCCCTCATACGAATAGTACTATGGCTACTTCGGACCGACAATTTTCGCATTCGGATCGGACATAGTGCGAAACCGCTCTAATTCAAGCAACCGACCAGTCTAGGGATAAAGTCTCGTCCAGCTTCGTCGGGTACCAAATATTCAAATTAGGATTCCCGACACCACCCTCTCCATGCTGGCTCCGCTAATCGTCACAATGAGACCCTTTTTCGTACGACACACATTTAGTCACGGGTGCAGATGGCTGTATTAATATATTGAGAGTCAGAATTCGGGTCAATTCATTCGGAATCTACCCGAATGCGGGCTAACGACCAAGAAATTACGTCATAAGTCGTCAACTCTGATGATTTAGCACCTATTGTGTACCTAATACGTATGAATATTTACTATATAAGCTTCGACACTACGTTTATGAGAATGGCACAAATGAACCATGTAAAGTAAATCGGCCAGTTCACGGTAACGGAACGGAGCCGGCTTAGCTCTACATTAGCATAGTACGAATAGACAAGACACTTGTTTCTGTGTTAACTACCTGGTGCACACTCCCTTATCTACGACACACGTATAGGTGTACTGGTAACCCTACTAAAGTCTATGTTTATTATGTCTATCTAGGGTTACCATTTCGAAACTTGAAAAGTCCTGACAAAAAGCCTGATATTTACAAAAAAAAAAAGTCCGGACATGGTCTGGACGGGGGGGGGAGGGCATGAAGCCGGACATGTCCGGACAAATCCGGACGGATGGTAACCCTTTGTCTATCTATATTTTCTTAAATTTGATTAGCTCGCGTTTACCAGTATCTCAGCTGATGGTAAGCCATGGTGCGGTCTACGATGCATCATGCAACCTACGCTAGCCTAGAAGTTACCTGTCTATGTTGTATAAAATTGCCTTTTCTTTCTAAAATACCAGTTCGCCATTCGACTAAAGGCAATTTAATTTATATCAAATTTAATTTAATTTATAATTCTACTTTTTACTTTTTTATTTATAATTTTTAAAATAATATTATATATTTTTTTAATTTTAATTCATTATGACATAATATTGATAATCAAGTTAATGCTTGGTTTTACTGTATTGTATTCGTGTAAGTTTAAACTTTTAGAATGGCATGTATATTGTTTCTTTTTTATTCTTAATTTAATTTAAATTATGTATTCAGAGCACTAAGTACTCGATAATGTGTAAGCTGTGGTTACCTGTAATTGAGTGTGCGTTACAGGATAATGTAATAAAACTAAGTTTTACTATTGTAAAAAGATAATTTGTAATGTAACTCGTTGGTAATCCTTAAATAAATAAATAAATAAGGCGGTTTTCCAACGGTGCGTGATATTGCGGACGGACGCGGAAAAGTCCGCACGGCCGACGAGCACGGACAGCCACGCACCCCACACCAAGGCTCTTCTCACGATCCGTGATATTGCGGACGGACGCAGACCAGCCCGTTGCGATTGGTTCCATTTTGTCATTCCGAAATGCAAAGTGAAAGAGAAGCTTGTACCGCACCTTTAAGTTACCGACGTGTCTGCGCTACCACGGACGATACTCTTCTCATGGTGCGTCGTCGCGACGCTGCGGGCTGACGTGCGGGCTGGTCCGCGTTCGTCCGCAATATCACGCATCGTGGGAAGCCGCCTTATGAAACGATGAGTTACGAAAAGCACTGTAAATAGCCTTTTGTGTAGTGCCCCGCTTCCTCCCACAACCTTCAAGTACAAGTAGGTACAAAGTGAGTGAACCTTTTGAAGTTTAAAGGTCTTAGTTATTCCTGTACATAGTGTACAAAACTCTACCTATTTAGTAGTACGGTTATCCCTTGAAATCCCTTCCAATAAGTAAATGCATTTGTACTTTTGATTACAATTTTTTAAGTGAAAACTTTAGGCGCGTTGGGCATTTTTGAGATGGGATAAAACAATTGAACTCGCGATACCGTTACCGACACCTCATTTTTGTAAACGCGATTGTGCTCTTTATTTATATTGCGTTACGGATCAATGTTCTATGCAAGTATTTTTTACTTTTAAGGTTTTGGAAGTATTTTTTAAATTGTTCAAGTTGTCACTTTTGTCGGCCTTCCCGGAGTGCCAGTTTTTTTTTACGGTCTCGCAGGTAAAAGAATGGTACCTACGATGAAAAAGACGCAAATTAAAAGTTAAACCATGTATTTCCGACAGCAATTCAAGTCAGTTTATTACAGCTTCCACAACCAACGCGAGTATTCGAAAGCAAGCGTTCACGTGTTTGTGAAATTTCCTTTGCGAGGGAACAATACGTGGGAACGACCTCAGCAAAGAAACTTCGGTCGAGCTTTAAAATGCTCGAAACCATGTTTAGTGCACGGCTCAAATACTCGTTACCGAAAGACTCATTGCTGGCGGTGGGAACACGCCTTTAGCTTACATCACTATCCATTTCATCTCTACGAAATAATAAGATCAGTCTTTTTCCTAGAAGGTTTTTATTGAATGGATTTTAACCTAGAAAATTGAATGGTGGAACGATAACTTTCTATTTTGTACGGGTTGTTTCCTACCAATAAGGGCCTGTTACACACCACGTTTTTTAAACGCGCCGTCGACGCGCGTTTCTAAAACGCGCGTCGACGGCGCGTTTAAAAAACGTGGTGTGCATAGGCCCTTAGATGGGTATTGCTTTCACAGGAATTCTATGTATACATAACCCAAAATTGTTTTTTTTTTTAGATCGCAAAATAATATCATTATTGTAGAGGTAGTTAGTAAATAAGTAATCGTTTATTTGCTTAGAAAGTAGGTAAGTACATATGTATGTACCTTAGATTATATACTTGTGTGTACTTAAAAATGTATATTGTCTTATGTTGTATAGATCTAAAAATTTTGTAAACAAAAAATTTAGAAAAAACAAAATTTTACAAAAATTTTAGATCCCTGTACAACCTACCTTAAATTAGGCATGCAAATATTGAAAGTAAAAGTGGTAATTACAAAAAAAGGATTGTGTGGTTTTATGAAACCACGGTAAAAGTGAAACTTTTAAGAGAACTATAGGCGCCGCTATATTGGCCTTGGCTGCTCTGACGAGCGCCTTTCACTTTATCCCTACTCCGCGGCCGACCGTCACGCGACATGCAACACACAGACGAAAAAGTTTGAGACGATGTAATAAAAGTTTCACTTTAAAAAACAATAGCTATAGGCAAGAACAGTATCTATCTAATTAAACATATATTATGTACATTGATAATATTTTTTTGCAGTATCGTGATGAAATAGTGATTCGTAACTACAAACTGTTTCGTTCTTTTTAGAGTTCCGAACCCGATAGGTCCCAAACGAAACCCTATTACTAAGCCTCCGCTGTCCGTCCGTCTGTCAGAGGACTGTACCTATATCATGAACCGTATCAAGCCTCGTGCAGACTGCCGCGACGCGACACCGGTAATTTTGTTTACCGTGAAGTTTTTCCATTGTTTTTTGTTTGTCGCGTCGCGCCAGTCTGCACGAGGCTTTAGGTAGACAGTTAAAATTTTCACAGATTGTGTACTTATTTATATTGCCGCTATAACATCAAATAATAATAAAAATGAAATTTTAATAAAATTAGTAATTAAACCCCATACAAGAAACGTGTTTTTTGAAGTGAAAACTCCTTTAGGCGCGATGGTCAATTTTGAGATGGGACTAAACCATTGATTTCGCAACACTGTAACGACACCAGCTTTTGACTATTAAAAAGACATCAACACGTTGATTACCGCGGTGCCGATTTTTTTCAAGTTTTCACTTCTGTCGGCACTACCGGAGTGCCACGGTTTTTTTTTTTTTTGTTTTTTGGTATATATTGTACGCTGGTATGAAGCCACTCGTGCGCAAGTCCGACCCGCAAATGCCCGGGTTTTTCTAAAAGTGATGACGAAAATTCAATTGGGTTATCCCAGCACAGAACAACTCTCAATTGGGCTCGCACGTCAAAAACAACAATAAAGTTTGGGAACCTTTGTGTAAACATAATAATATTATGTTTACACAAAGGTTCCCAAACTTTATTGTTGTTTTTAAACTATTGTTGTAAGGTTATTATCATATTATGATAATAACCTTACAACAATAGTTTGCCCAAATTCAATTCATAATTTCCAAGTCACGCCAACATAAGATGGCTTATTCTCGGTCTTAATTTAACTCTCGCCTCTAAAAAGTAACCACCATGCATTGAATTTAGCATAACACGATGCCCTGGTGAAATTGCATCGTCTACGATGCGGCAAGTCGGTGGGTGAACGAACTTCGCGAGGTGCCGCCGGTGTCCAAACCGGATAGCGAGCCTACCTAGCCAGGCGACTCAGCCCGCGGCTCCCGCGATAGGGACGCACCAAGATAATACCCAACAATGTTGTATAAAACATGCTCTAATTTCGACTATTCGACTGGGCAGTAACGATTTTCTGAATGAAAAACAGCCAATCACTGCCGGAATTCTAATGAAAGTTCTCTCGCTCGCTGCTCGGCACTAAGCTCCAACTTCCTAACTTAGTTATTAGCATCTATGTAGGTTAGGTATAGGCAGCGTTTACGTTTTAGGTATTGCGAATAGAAATAGGTACGTTGTCTCAATACGTATCCACTGTCCACCCTACCTAACAATAGAGAACAACGCGTTTGCGTGGTCGAGCTAGTAAAACCAGTAGAATTTGTTTTTGTTTTATCTTATAACAAGGGCTAGGTAGGTACCTATTTGATCATCAATAAGATACAGAGGTAAACAATACGAAAGTGGGTTTGACGAATGAATTACCTGTACCCTAATTGCGTAATACACGATCAATCACAATCTGAATCGTTTTGAAAAGAGTGCTAATCCATTGCTTCATAAGTTCGAAAAAAATCTGCTCAACAACGTAAATAACGCAATGAATGTTATTGAACTGTCAAAATGAAACAAATTAGTCTTAATCGTTTACGAAAATGTGTTACGTTATCATCAGATAGCAGGCAGGTAGGTATAAAAGACAAGTGCTCAAATTATTTGATCTCGTAAACCTAAATGAAAGAAAAACTCGTGAATCAGCTGTATTGTAAACAGCTGACGTGAAGTCTCGCGAGCGTCTAAAGAGATGCTTCATTGTGTGAAAGAATAATAGATTTCAGAGGTTTTAATGAAACCCTGATTAGTAAATCCGTGTATAAATACCAAGCATATTCTGTAACAACCCTAACTTTAATTAACATCACGACACCGCAAGAGTTAACCTCATTTTGTGAGGAGAAAAGGGGGCGAGATAAAGATGTAGGTAGGTAGGTGGTACCTTACCAAACTACAGACTACAAGAAAATAATATTCCATCTCACCAAAACAACAACGTTATTACGCATATACAACTTGTACCTAAAGTATTTCGTAGAAACATACAGTGGCGAAAACGTTTTTGTTAACTACCTCTTCAACGTTTTTATTTGTATGTACTGATTACCTAGTGTTGGTGAGTACCTAACTCTTGTCAAAAAAGAATTGAATACATCCTATTCTACTGTACTACGCGTTATTTTATACATTCCCAGACAGGATAAAATCGCGCAATCATCAACACGACGCCGACAATCCTGACGAACGAAACACCACTCGTGTTTTTTTTTATCTCAGTCATATTTTGTATTCTTCACGCGAGTGCGACAAGGCCAACCTATGTGGGTCTCACAGCTATTGAAAGAGGACAGTTAATTGTTCCACATTTTTTTACCAGCCAGCTGCTCGGAACAGCTGTTCTAGCCGGTAGATGTGATAGCACGCAACTACACCATACATGAAATAGTACCGATAATTTTTATTTTGGTGGACATTATTACAATTTCCTGTTTTTTAAGTCAACCTGAACTCCAGGATCTCTGTCCATTTTAGCTGTCTCGCTAAAATAAAATCAATAAATGCGAACCTAAGTTCAGTATCTAGTTCTCAATAAAAAAATAGCCAAATTGCTGCGTTTAATAAGATAAGAAAAACTGTATTAATTGCAGTAAATACGATCAGAACACGTGGATAAATCAGACAATGAAAGGAACATGAAAGGGGTACCATTTTGATTTCGTCCTCCATGTTGCGAATCTGAAAACGCGACCATTTTGCATGTTGAATCGAGTCTTTTTAGATGTAGGCAAGAGAATGATTCCTAAAAATTATACGAAACAAATAACGGTTATACAAAAACACATGTTGAGACAAAACACCGGCCGGTCAATCGTTAGACCTACCTTAACAAAGCTGATCGATGTTGTGGTCCCTTCAATATCCAACAAAAGAATTTTGCATTTCTTAACGATGTCGCTGATAATATCATTATTATCATTCGCCATTTCTATGTATTTGTATTTTTCTTGAGCACTTATATTTTTCTGATTTATTTGACTAGAATTCTTCCACGCTACACTACTACACCACACCGCCACAGAAAAAAAGCATTGATTGAGCCGGCCGTGAGCGAACGAAACGCCACACAGTACACGGCGAATACGCGACCAGCTGACAGAGATAGCTGCGTATTGAGGTTGCTGATTGGTTGAAGAGTGACAAAGACAAATTCACTAAACAAGAGAGGAAGCGAGATGACAAACGGAAGGATATGCTTGTGTCAATGCATCCAACATTGTAAAACACATTTTTTGTTACCAGATTTTCTCAATTTTGCAAGAGCAAAAAATTTTCACCATCATAAAAATATTTTGAATGTTTCTTGAAGAAATGATATTCCTCGCGAGAAATATAGTATATTCAGTGAATTAAATGATATTATTGTCTTATCTTACTTTGGGTGCAATTTTGTTTCCATACCAAATGCATTTCTTATAAGCTGGCTTTCTATGCGATTCCAAGAAACGATGAATCGTTGTCCACTAAAACTAGTATTTGTAGCAGTGAGTATTTGCATCTATGATTTGCTTTTTTAGGGTTCCGTAGTAAACAAGGGACCCTTATAGTTTCGTCATGTCCGTCTGTCCATCTGTCTGTCCGCGGTCTAGCTCCGAGACCCTTAGTACTAGAAAGCTGTAATTTGGCATAGGTATACATATTAATTACGCCGACAAAGTGGTAAAACAAAATTATGAAAAACATTTTTTTTAGGGTACCTCTCATACACGTAAAGTGGTGATGTTTTATTTTTTATTTTTTTAACCCATAGTGAGGGGTATCACTGGAAAGGTCCTTCAATTTAAAAACATTGTGAGTTTGTGAAAATCATTTTTGGATTCAGGGATCCGTTTGCGAAATATTAAGCTTTAAAGTGCTAATTTTTGTTAGAGTCAAGTGTCCCCCCCCTGCCGGCTAAATGGTTGGTTTTGGGTGTGTGAAAAAAATCACAACAGTAGTTTATATAACGAAATTAAAAGGAAAACTATCACAGCTAAGTAGGCTTTACAGGTTAACGAGTAATAATCGACCAACTTAACTTTGCAGTTGCAAAAACATGTTTTTCCATACATTCCGTATGGAAGAACATATTTTTCAACTACAAAGTTTGTTTTTGGGATAAATTCATCCCAACTACGGAACCCTTCATTGTGCATGGTCCGACACGCACTTGGCCGGTTTTTTTTTAGGTCGAGCAACTCGTGGCTAAGTAATAACAGCGGCACGATTCGATCCATCAGGTTAAGCTACACTTGCCGAGGTTGGTCTGTGGATGGGTGACCATCTTAACATACCGAGACTCCTCCGTGCCTCGGAAAGCACGTTAAACAGTTGGTCCCGGCTGTCATTCGTGGATCTTTGACAGTCATTACGGGTCGTCAGAACCCCGAAAGTCTGACAACCAGTCTTACCAAGGGGTATCGTATTACCCAGTTACTGGGTTGTGGAGGTCAGATAGGCAGTCGCTCCATGTAAAATACGGTATTCAGCTGTATCTGGTTAGATTGGAGCCGACCTCAATATAGTTGGGAAAAGGCTAGGCAGATTGATTTTGAGGTAGGGCATCTCGTAGTTGACCTCTGAGATCATGACTACTTAACCGGGCTTTCCTGTGGGTGCCTTAAGCTACTACACTTAAAACCTCCAGCCAGGGGTTATTCAACTATGCTAATTAAAACTGGGTGAATGCTAGCTAAGGACACCCCCTGTGGGGTACGAACCTCGGCTTAGGGCGTCAATCGGAGGGAGGACATCAAGGATGGGACGGGCTGGATCAAAGTTTTGAACATGATAATTAGTCGGGGAATTTAAAGCTACGTGCTCAGGTGCAACAACTACTGGCATCTCGTTATCGAGCAAGGGTCGGGGGGGAGTATCATTTACTCGGGGACGCGGTCGCGATCGCAAAGGACCTCGGCGGCGAGGTCGGAATGACGGGAGGCGTCTGTTTTTGTACACTGTGCTGGTTTCCCTACTGCTCACCTGGAGGAGGGTAATGAGGTCGTCCGGGTCGGTAAAGATTCGCTTAGGGCGGCGAGTTCTTCCAAGGACCCATGCGGCTCGCACGCGGGCTTGGGTTATGTGCTTTTTAAAGGAGAGATGGTGGTCATGGACTACACCTAGGTACTTGGCTCGCTTTTCCTAAGGGATAGGCTTGCCTAGCATGGTGATGGGTCAGTATATATATATACTCTAAGTGTATATATATACTCTAAGGTCGGGGAAGACAGGGTTGGTTTTTTTTAAACGGTTTCGAAAAGAGAACCGCTTGGCTTTTAACTTCAATCCTCCATTTCCTAAACCAGGCGCCGAGTTTATCGACTATGGTTTGGAGAATGGCGGCTATCGAGTCGCGGCCGAAGCCTCTGTAGTAAATGGCCGTATCGTCTGCGAACAGAGCCAACTGCGCCTTTTTACTTGTAGGGATATATCGCGGATCCCTGAGGAACTCCAGCGCGAATGAGACGGGGGCTGTGATTTGCATTGACAAGCTCTTCATATATAGCTTGTCCAGTCTGAAATAACGCACCCCACTACCTCATTCTACGTACACGGCGCGGGAGCCGCAGCTTGTACGTAAAAAACCTCATACAGACTGGCGCGACGCGGCACCTTAAAGTTTTCTAAGAAATTGTTTTGTTAGAATCACGTCGCGTCAGTCTGCATGAGGGTAAATGCGGTAATGGGGCGCGTCATTTCAGACTGGACAAACTTCGCTACCTCGCGCTACTCTCGCTACCTCATCACCCCCGCTTGGAGAAGGTGTTCTGCGATCACCAGTGGCAAATATAAAAATAAGCATAGTTTAAAGCTTTTTCTCAGAATAGGCGCTGAACGAGGACAGGTGTTTAGGGTTCCGTAGCCAAATGGCAAAAACGGAAAAAAGTGTGCTACCCATCTCTAGCGTACACACGATCGTGCGCGCATCCAGCGTGCGGTACGTCCGCTCAATGCCGCGGTCAGTGTTGCCAGATTGAGGGGTTTTTCCCCAAAATTTCCCTAATACCTTCATGCCTTTGGCATTAAGTCCGCCTCTGTACATTTGTGTGCTTGAAGTATTAAATAAATAAATAAATACCTGTCAAAATAAAATAGCCCCAAGCCATGCATACTTAATCGTTTTACCCTAAAAAAGAGAGAAATCCCTAAAAGTGGAAACACTGGCAGAATCTGCTGTACACCAAGTCTATACACGATCCAGCACGCATGATGTAGAAACGTACGTCGGCGTTATTCACTATCCTTCTGTACGACGCTCGCGGTTTTGGGGGCGTCGTGAAAAACCAGAAAGCAATTAATAATAATTTGGACGTACGACAAGACTATTCATTGTCGTCATAGTATAAAGAGTTCAAGTAGGCTATCTCAGGCCCAATCTGCGATATAATTGCCTACCATACTTGCCTGTCTCAGGGTTGTCACTTTTAGCTAAATTTTAATTCAGTGCCTAGAAATTGGCAAGGGCCGGGAAGTTCTATTTTTTACTTATGTGTTGTCTGGGTTCAGGGTTTGTGAGGTCGGTTTTACCTGTTTGTATGAATGGCAAAGTTATATTTTTGGGGTTTTTGAAAAAGTGCTATATCTCAAAAACTGCTAACTATATCTCCTTCAAACCAATTTTCGTTGAAAGTGTTTTTTGACATCTACAGCATATATTTTTATTAGATTTTGTTACTCTCTTATTTTAAAAGTTAGAGGGGTGGGGGGGGCGACACACATTTTACCACTTCAGAAGAGTTTATCTTTCAAACGATTGACTTTGAGCATAAATGGTTTTGGAAACCTCACACCCCAAAAAAAAAATGAGGACTTCCCATACAAAACTTGCTGATCACGTGATCGATTTAGGTACTATGGGAAGTCCAATTTTTTTTATATTTCAACCCATGTTTCTTGGGGAAAGTTGTTCAGTTTTATGAATAAAAGCTGTGGTTTCGTGCTTGCAACTGACCAAAAAAAAAAACGCCTTGTATTTATAGACTAAGAGCTTGTGTTTAAATTATTTGGTTAGTAAATTATTTTACTAGTCAGTTTTTTTTTTAATAGGCATAATGTAGTATTTTTGCAAATAAAGGATAATTTTTTTTTTATTAAAGCAAATATAAAATAATACAAACACATATTGAATCACACATTTATAACAAAATTACAAATTAGCTACAGAAAAATACTTTCTTCGGTTTCGACTATTACGAAATGCCTTGTTATTAAACTTTAATGTGTAATATATCCGTCTGAAATGGAAAGTACATTTAATATACATTAGCTCATCATCTGTTACGACGCCTCATTGAGGTGGATAACAATTAAAATTCTATTGTGTCTCGTTAATGACAGTTGAAAGGTTAGGTATCTATCATAAAAAGTTGAATAAAGTGACTAAAATATTATATTAAAAAAACATCGTATAACCTAAAAAAAATAACGCCCGTCTCTTGGAATATAATCAATTTTTGTTCTGTTGTTACGAATCGAACTTTGCTCTATTTATCTGATTCACAATTCGCCAAATATTTGAAATTACGATTTTATAACTGTAAGTACTTAGTTAATTTACTATACCTACATTAGGTACTGAGAAATCGGCATGACTAGGTAAACGTAAACACGTAAACAAAGCATTAGCGGCATGTCAATTCACAGATCAAAAGTAGGTACCTAATACATTTTAGTGGGAAAGTAGGCCTGCCTACTTCGTCTGCCTGATAGATAACTAATACAACAAAAAATAAGTAGGTATCTCATCATCAAGTAAAAATTATATGCTAGAATAAGTGACTTAGTTACCTTTTCTGTTCAGTAGGTAATCTGAACAGAGACAATTCTGAAATCGGTGTATTATTTAGACACCCAAACGCACAGTAATAATTTATCCTGCGATTATCACTCATTTTTCATACATTTAGCAGTGCCGAACAGCCGCGACGCGGAAACCTTGTGCGGCGTTAGCCCCGACTGGCGCACTCATAAACGGGCTTGATTTTGTTAGGTGTGCGTGCGGCGACGCATAGATACAAGCCGCGCACACATACAAGCCGCGCGCGGTGCGTTTCTATGAAGATAACTTACTTCCTCTCTTTATACTATGTTGTCGTTTTTCGTCGTGGTTTTGGCGGGACGTACAGCAAGTTAAATGAATATGGCCCTTAACATGAAACTGATAAAAAGCAATTTGAACGATTTATAGTATGAAATAAAAACAATTTTCGTTTGATAGAAATTGGTCGTAGATATACGTTCCGACAGTTTACGGATACAAAATTTGGCGCGTAGCGTAGGTCTACGCTTCGACATACCAGAAGTTTACTACCCAAGAAGCAATGGGCCAAATGATTTGCGGGTTGATTTTTGGATCATAGAAGTTTTCAAGTGTTATAATAAGTACACAAAAATAATATTAAATAATTTACTTCATGTTTCCTAAATAAAATTACAAATACATATGTCATAAGTTCTTCTAACACTAAGAAAAATTTTTAAGGACATTTTCTCCTCTATTTTTGTTCTTATAAACTATATTATTTACATTTTTGAAGCCCTAGTTTTATATACATTATAGTCATTAATTTAAAGTTACAAATATTCGGTGCATTGAGTTATTGAATGGTTGTACTACTCATTAACACAGGATCTTTGCACTTACAAATTATAAAGGCACCTTACAGTCTTGAAAAATATTTTAAAGTATTTATTACGGTATATTTTTAGACAGAATCAGCAAATACACCGTAATTTGAGGAACATCCTAAGAGTCAATTATAAGATAATTCGAATCTACAGGTTTAAATGATCTAATAGACTGCTCTTGGGACGCACCAGTTTTTCTTCAATTTTCATTTTCTTCACTAGTTTTGGGGTTCCTAAATTAACCTCAGCTTTTCGTTTTATTGTCACCTGAAAATATAAAAGCAGAAGTTTAATAATAATATGGATATATTTTTAGGGCAGATTGACATTGCGCCCAGAATTTAGGGTCCTAATCCTAGGTCCTAAGAATCGGCATCGCCATCCAACGTGGCAATGCTGCCAGCCTTTTGGGCACTTTTCCCGCTGACAGCGATGCGGACGAATTTTTTGACACCGCGAGCTCTTGTCTTTATTTTTAACTTTTTCCTTTACATACTTGTACATAATATATATAGTAGTTAGTTGTAAATATGTTTGTGTATATTATATGTTAACATAGTAAACAATAAAAATATACACGGGTCCTAATCAAAAATAGGAGTATAGGGATGTTGCCTGGGTAAAAAAAAGATCTCATCAGCCAGATAATAAAATAATATTAGACACGTATTCTTTGCTTTATCATATTAATAAAAAATGACTTGGATAAAACGTATAAAAGTTGGAGAGTAGGGGTCGCTATGTGGAGACGATCGGCGGCGGTGATCTCTCGCGAGCGGCACTGGTTCAGGCCATGGTATGGAGTGAGAGGAAATGGGAAGCCGTCACCTCTTTCTGCGAAGCAGTAATGCTTGCGAATGAGGAGACGCCCTGGGCGTCGGGAATCGCAGGCAGATTTCCGGCCGGTGAGCAATGGGTAGCTCGCCGTCCGATAAGGACCAGGCCCGGGTCGACGTTGGTTGTGTTCCACGCGCGCCTCAAAGAGATGTCAGCAGAATTGACGGGGTCCGCTAGGGCCGATGCCTGCCGGGGCTGCGAAGAAGTCCGAAAGCGAGATCGTGGCCCCGGCAACATGGCAACCGAAGGAACACGGGTGGGTTTTAGTCAGTAAGAGTCTAAAACGCCCTCCCGCTCCACCCAGAGCGGGAGAAGTTATTTGATAAATTCCAACCCAACAAAAAAAAGGGGTCGCTATGACACAAGTAAGTATAAAATCTACATACTCGTGACGTCATGGCACATTTTAACTCCATGTATCGCCGTAATCTTTTGATAACGTAAAAAAAAAAATACGTTTCCAATATTTTTTAATAATCTACATCGTCATCATTCTCCCGACCTTGTCACAATTTATTAGTGGTCGGCGCAACATGTCCCCTTCCTCCATACTTCTCTATTAGTCGTCATCTCGGGAGTCACCCCCTTTCTACCCATATCATCTTCCACACAGTCCATCCATCGTTTCTTTAGTCTTCCCCTACTCTTATAGCCATTCACATTCATTCTCAAAACTTTCCTCACGACGTTTTCCTCATTCCTCCGCATCACATGCCCATACCATGACAACCGATTTCCGCACAACTTTTCATTCACCGGTTCCACTTTCAGACTTCCTCATATGTACTCATTTCTTATTCTATCCATTCGTGTAACACCACACATCCCTCTTAGCATTCTCATCTCAGCTGCATGGAATTGCCTTTCATTCATCCCTTTTGTGGCCCAACATTCTGATCCATACAAGACAGCAGGTCTAACCATTGTTTTTTTATTAAATGCGAGAGTCGCAGATTGTTCCCGTGACTACGTTGTCGACGTGAGTCGTAAATTCTATCGCTTTGCACGAGTGAACCGAGATACCGAAAGTCGGAGCAGACTGAGAGAAGCGCGCCATCAAGCGCTTTGGCTCGAGAACGGGAGAGACAACGACAAGGACAAGATCTTTTTTTTTTAGTAGAGTTATACACTAATAAAGTTTAAAAAATACTCCTACCTTTGGCAAATCGTCGTCGTCTTGTGATAGGGCAGTAAATACAAAGTTTCGCTTGTGTGATGCCACTGAGCCAATTTTTGGAGCATCGTCGTCAGCTGCTAGCGGTGTTGCCAACGCTGCCAGCCGCGCAAGGGCACCTCGACCGCGCGTTAGCAAAGAACCGTGGTAATTTTGCTGAAATAATAAAATTTTCATGAGAAGGTGATTTTTTTTCTTGATAAGCCAATGCATTGGCCCGGATAACTGTGATATGGAAAGAGAGCGCAGGGCATTGGCCGTTCGATGCAACATGCTGGCCCGCAGATTTGCAAAGTGTGACAATAACGTGAAGCAACTGCGTGTAACTGTTTAGGGCATATTGCCAGGCTTTTTAAACCTGCAGTCTGTGGACCAGATACACGCAAAAAACGTTTAATGCCCTGCGTGTGCAATACAACAATGCTTTTAGGATACTGCTGTCGCTGCCATGTTTCTGTAGCGTGTCAGGGATGTTCGCAGCAGCGCGTACAGATGACTTCTTTGCGATCATGCGTAAAAGATCCGCGTCACTACTGCGTCGGATGCGACACAACGACAGCAGTCTTTGAGCATTGTTGCTAGTAGGACTGTAGGCCACCTGGTGGGGCAGCTGTGCCCAGTGCATGTATTGTTGCCGGGTGTCTCCAGAAGACAGTAAGTTGCCTCAATTAATTATACTAACATAGTTGTAAGTATTACTAACAAATTATGGGTAATGTACCTCATTCAAAGATAAATAAATGAATAAATTACAGTCCTCCAGTATTTAAAAAGGGAGTAAGAAGATAAATAACATTTTATGAGTAAAAACACTTTGCTGGCAAAGATGGATTATGAGGTAAAATCTGGATCTTCACTGAGTTAAAATCACACTAATAATTATATAGGCGAAAGTTTGTGAGTGTGTGTGTGTGTTTGTCTCTTATTCACGCTCAAACGGCTGGACCAATTTGGATGAAATTTGACATACAGATAGTTTGTAACCTGGATTAATACATAGGATACTATTTATCCCGATATTCTCACGGGATCGAGACTTATGCGGGTGAAACCGTGGGGCGCAGTTAGTGATAATATATACCTGAAAGATAGAGAACGACTTTTGCGGGCTAGGTATATCTTTAGCTGTCTTCTTTTCTTGAATAACAGGACTCTCGGCATTTTCCGTTTTTGATTGATTGACTTCTTGAAGCAGAGTGGACATCGACTTTGAAGAGAGGTTCGCTTTTATAATCGTTGTTCTATTTACACTAACATTTACGCTTTCATCTTCATCTTGTTGCTGAAATATTAATGAATTAACACTTTATTTATGTTTCACATGAGTTTATTAAAAAAAAATAGTTTTAAATTATGGTTTTGTAACAGGATATAGCTTAGGGCTCGAGCAGTACTTTTAATTGCCAAATGGGCCTGTGGACTTGACCTCGATCTCGCATATTGGAAAGCATTGGATGAGGTCTACGATCGAACAAGCGTGCCCAGAAGAAACCTGTTCGCTCTTTGTCGACAACAGTGGTAACTGCTGTCGTCAACGCAGTCTACAGTCGACACGCCAGCACGACGGCGTGATGCCGCTCGTCATTAAGAGCCCTTAGTTATCATAATAAGTCCTCCAGACCAATTTGCGGCCATAGCAGCCAATTTCAACGGAGACTAGCCATCGGCGCGGGAGATATTATAGTATACAAATGTGTGCGCAGACAGGTGCACACACTCTTCCCTCACTCTCATAGTCTGATGGGATGGCAATCCGACACAACCGGAGAGATCAGCTGCAGGGCCAACGGCTTCACGTGCGCACCAAGGGACGGGCGTGTCACACCGCCAACTATTGAGAAATTCTCTTAATAATTATGAAAAAATCCAATAACACTGCCCGATCTTTTTTTTTTAAGTGAGAAATTATCAAATAACTTCTCCCGCTCTGGGCGGAGCGGGAGGGCGTGTCAGACTCTTACTGGCTAAAACCCACCCGTGTTCCTTCAGTTGCCTGTATGTTGCCAGGGGCCACGGTAACCCTTTCGGACTTCTTCGCAATCCCGGTAGAACACTGCCCGACCTGGGAATCGAACCCAGGACCCACGCTTCAGCAGTCGCGCTTGTGACTACGAGACGAGAGAGGGTAGTTAGTTGTCTTAGTAATAATACTTACCATTGTCCTCAAAAAGACCTCTCGTTCATGCCTCTGTTTTCTCCATTGTTCTTCTGATTCAAATTCTTCTTCCTGTGTATCGGCAAATTCGTCAGGCACTGTACCGGTCTCATCGTCTCCATCTGAAAGAAATATGGTGACAGAAATAAATTACAGAAAGGTACCACACTGATTAGGGCACCCTTTTTCCAACACACATAACATAACATCACGCCTTCTTTTCCCGAAGGGTAGGGCAGAGGTGTCCCTGTAGTAGATACACCCACATTTCGCCAGTTATGTTTAAGTCCCATGTAATAGAGGGCGAGCCTATTGCCATCATCCGGGCACAAATCCAGACTCCGAGCTGCTACTGAGAAATTTCAAATAGAAAACCCAATAACACTTTGCCCGACTCGGGAATTGAACCCAGGACTTCATGCTCAGCAGTAGAGCGTTTTCTCCATAAAAAATAAAAATATTTAACTGTCAGGCATCAAGGCCCATAGGGTGTTAGTATTACATCTTACTTAAAAACTATATTATTAACATGCAGGAACACAAAAAGAAAGAAAAAGAAAATCATAATCACAGGAAGGTTTAACAAGCTTTGTTGCCAACATATAGCTTGGTAAACCTCCCCATTGTAGGCCCATCCAGCCTCTCTGCAAAAACCCTCAAATTCAAAAGTCATTTATTCAAACTAGGCTGAGAATCAGCACTTTTCGAACGTCAAAATTACATAAGACAGTCCCTCAAAACGCCCACCCTTCACCACTTCCTAGTGCTTTAGCTGGTAAGGAGTGCCGCAACAAACTCCCCAGCGGCTCAGAACAGAATAAATTATACCGCCCCATAAAATTATATGAAAAAAAAGACACAGAGCAAAGCGCAGTATTAGTGATATTACAATGGCTTCATGACTGCCACGCACAAAATAACGGGAGATCTATTATAATAAACTATGACCCACAAACTTCATTAACTTAATCTTAAATACCTGCGTTTCTCCATCTGAATTTTCGCTGTCGATGTCCGTCGCCGAGGTCACCGTCTTCGAATAACAGTTCTTGTATTATTCTTACTTCTCGTTTATCTTGATCCAGCACATCGCGCCTAGAATTTAGAAAGAAGATATTTGAGAACATATTTATTCAAATCAAATCAAATTATTTATTTGCTTAATACAGGTAGGTATAAACAGATGTTACAAATAAATATGAAGTACTCTGTATCATTACCTATTATGGTGTGCAAATATTTACATTATTATTAATCTAATTAAATAATTATTACAACAACATTACAAAATTATTACACTCAAAAAATATATATATAAAATAATTTTAAAAAATTATTATAAATTTATTATAAACAGGATGCACGAAAACAATTGAATGGAAGATCTTGTCAATATGTCTGGAGTTTTGTGAGATTTGTGTATGACTGTTGTGTAGTTGTATGTGTTATATTGGTTAAAATATTTGTTTTAACTAATATAATTAACCTTGGCCGTTTTATGTAAAATAAATAAGTTTGATTTCCATACTCTGAAGTTTTTGTTACAGTTAATTTGCGTTTGCACTGGCGAAACATTTACAACAAAACATGTTGAAATCTCTAGTTTCTGTCAAACATTGTATGAAACATTGACAGAACATAGAGATATCATATATCATCATATCGCGGCTTGCTTCAAGATTAGTTTTTTTTAAGAAAACACATATGGAGCACAGTGAACTTTTCGTGATGTCCATAGAGTAGAGTAGTAAGCTAAAAGATTAGCTTTCAGAGTGTATACTCTGATTCATGTTCACATTCACATACCCTCACTCTCACTCTCGCATGCCTGCGTGCGTGCTGCATGTTTAGCTTTAATTCTCTCTTTTTTTAAATATTATTATTTCGTAGTAAGTACCTACATTTGTATAAGACAAGTAATACTTATTCAAGTTATGGAAGAGCGGAGTCTCCTAACACAGGCTTATTTGCTTAAAAGGAGGCTCCAATCACTGGTTGTTAAGGTTTACTTGTTAAAATAATTAACTATTTTTTTAAGAAAATTTACGAAAATGGAACGAATTTTCCATACACTAATTAGCTAATTTTACCCTGTATACGTACATATGTATTTGTCCCAGCTCCTTCCTGAGTTGCCCCTGGTGAAAGACATCATCGTCTCCCTCTTCCCGTTCCATCCTATCCAAGCCCTTTTCGTCTTCATCTCCAGACCCCACCCATTCGTCCTCACTCGTCAGTTCTGCCTCTTGCTCGAAGAAGTCCGCCATTTTGCGTTTCTTCTTCGGTTTATCGGATTTTACTTCAATCTGGGAATTTGAGATATAGGAAATTATGCTAAGGTACAGAAAATATAATACTAGCCAAAGAGGCTATATTGCTGCTTCCGTGCTTGCACTGACTGGACAGGTCCACTCAAATCTGTGTGGTTCTTTCCTGAAAAGACCATTTCAGACACTAATCTACATGGTCCTCATATGGCCTGACCAAAATTATGTCTGGACTTTAAAAGAGATTGCGACCTCTGTGTTTGTTTCGGCCTTTCCGCTCAGACTAGTCAGATAGGAAACGCCGAACTCATCTAGCTTATTTTTAATATTTTTTTTATATGACGTGTAAAAGTGATTCCGATATCCTATTTACAGAATAAACAATTTCATTTCATTTCGTATTTTAGAATCTATCTTCCTATATCACTACATAGTATAAAACAAAGTCGCTTTCTCTGTCCCTATATCCCTATGCTTAAATCTTTAAAACTACGCAACGGATTTTGATGCGGTTTTTTTTAATAGATAGAGTGATTGAAGAGGAAGGTTTATATGTATAATAACCCGGTTTATACCCGTGCGAAGCCGGGGCGGGTCGCTAGTCAACAAATAAAATAGTAATATGAATCGACAAACAAGATTCGATCAAGCAAGCTACAATGATAAAGATGACTGACTATATTCTTCCGCCTCTGTTGATTTTTGTGCTTAAAGAATAAGATGTTGTTAGTTCACAGGACATTCATTGTAGTATGGAACGTCTCAGTATAGTATTGTTGACACAGCATGTTTTTTGAGTGACAATGACGAAATTTTTGTAGTCATTGCGACCAAACTACACTGAGGTCTACTTTCCTAACAAAACCACTACCTATCGATGACACCGTGCTTTACCAATAATTCAAATTAACGATATTTCAAATATCCGATTTTATTCAAAACTGACCTCATTTTCTTCCGAATCATACTCCACTAATCTTTCAGTTTCATCTTCTAAGTCTGACATGTAGTCGACATCTGCTATTTCTTCTTCATCCTCATCATCTAGAAATCAGAAATATAGGCCATTTTAGGTGAAACGGTAGTTGCCTAGGTAAAAAAAGAAATTCTATTTAGTCCGTCTTTCAGATAATAAAAAAATATTAGACACGTATTTTTTGCTTTATCATATTAATCAAAAATAACTTAGAAAACACGCATTAAAGTTGGGAAGTGGGGGCTCGCTACGTCACAACGTCGTATTAAATATAGCAAGGCGTGACGTCATGCCACATTTTAACTCAATGTTTCGCCGTAATCTTTTGATTACTTCAAAAAAAAAAATACGTGTTCAATATTTTTTAATAATCTACAAGACCAGCAAAAAAATTGTTTTTGGACACAGGCCTATTTAGTAAGTTATCGTAATACATTGACATTACGAATGTAAAAATATTTACCTGATATCTGTAGTGCTCTTTTTTCCGGCTTTCTCTTTTTAAGTTTTTTCTTCTTGCCAACAACTTCTCCATTTGTTTCGGCTGCCTTATCATCTTCATCATCAGAGTCTATGGTAAACTTCTTTTTCATTTGAGTATTTTCAAGAACTTGTTCATTTTCATTCTTCTGTGTATTACCACCAGTGAAGAATTTATTTGCCTTCGGTTTGTCGAACTCAGGGTCATCCAGCTCATCAAGTATAGACTTCAGAAGATTTCCATCTGTACTTGGATTTGCACTATTTTCTTCTAGTTGTTTATTTTCTTCAATACTGATATTCTGTTTTTCCAGTACTTTTTCTTCAACCTCTTTACTAATATCGTCGTTTGCTGCAGAATTAGCTGTTTGTGTGTCATGGAAATCATTGTTCACTATATCCTGAGACATGTCATCAACATATTCCTTTCCTTCAGTAGGTGATACAAACTCGTTGTCATAGAACTTGCCAGTACAAAGAGCTAGTATATCTTCTCCAATGGGTTGTGACTGAGATGACTGTGTTATTGGTAGCTGTGAGCCCTCCACAAAATGGTTTAAGCTTGGCTGAAAAAAAAAACAATTACACAAAGAAACTGACTGCAAATTTAAGTGCTTTTGACTTTTTCAATACTTACGTCTTTATAGGGCTGCGACATGCAAAGAACATTTAATTTACTAGGAGATTTCAGTTCCATGTCCATTGGTACCTCGGATGTCGAGTCTAGTATAGAAAACGTTTGTGTCATCACTTCATCACTTGCGCTGTTTCCATCCTTGGTTCTTTCGACGACTGTGGAACTTTCTTGGCTGGTGAAAAGGTCATCTGATGCGGATGCATGTCTCTGCGCTAATTGTATGACATCGTCTAAAAATAATAATAATACTCTTTATCTTGCCGACTATTGTTCAATACGTAATTGGACCCTGTTAAGCAGAATAGATCCAACCAACATTTTGTTAATTTTGAGTAAATGCGATTTGAAGTTTAGAAGTGTAAACAAAAATATCAGGCCAAGTTATAATCATCTGATAGTTTTTGTTAGGGCAATGTCATCAGACCGCCAGGATCTTTTGTGCAAATATAAAACTCGATGTGTAGATTCTCGTCATGTACGTAAGTCAATTTCTTAAAAATTGTTGGTTGGATCTATTCTGCTTAACAGGGTCCAATTGTAAATAGAAAAGTAATTTTTTACTTAGTTACCTTGTGAAGCACTCTGAACTTCATTTGAAACCGCAACAACTGCGTTCGCGTCATCTGTTTCATTACTCTCCTTCACTAAAGTTTCAGTTTCAACTTGTTTAATTGCAGCATCTTCATCATCTGAGTCCTCAAATGCTTTCAATATTCTGCCTTTTTTAGGTTTAGTGGTTTCTTCTTGTTCAGATTCTGAAGTATCGACGTCACTAGACTCATCTTCTTCATCATCTTCTTGTTCTACATCATCACCATCATCAATGTTCTCATTGGCTTCATCATCTTTGGGTATTTCCCCATCGTTTTCTTCAATATCAGACTCCTCAGCTTCATCATCAAGCATTGGGTTATGTTTCCTTGGTTTGTCTTTAATCTCAATATCATTTTCTTCTAGCACCTCTTCCTCACTTTCTGAATTACTCTCATCCTCGTTTTCATCTTCTTCTTCCAACTTCCCTTCAAGTTTATCGAAGCTATCTTCAGCATCGTCTAAGATAGTTTCCATTTCCATGTGTTGCTGCTTCTCTTCTTCAAGTCGTTTTGCCCATTCAAGAGATCGCTGTTCCGCAATTTTTTCCTCAAGTTCGTGTTTTAGCTTTAAATGTTGAGCTCCTGGTTTTAACCTGTAATTCGTTATGATTTGAATTAAGACTAACCATTTTTTTGTAATTATTGAAACCGCAATAAATATCAACTTACTTTTTTTCCTTCTCTCTTTCAAGTTCTTCAGGTGTCTTTAATCTTGCAAAGTATGTAAATCTCTCTTTTAGTAGTTCAACACCAGTCTTTTTGTGTACAAAAGCACCTCCATCCAAATCAATAACCATGCCAGGAGCACCCATTAGTATAGGTTTTGCATTTAAAGGCAGGGGGTCCCTTATGAGCATTGGAGAGTTAACAATAATATCATCTGAAACAATAAAAAATACGCTTTTCAGTGACTCCACCGGACTAACCAAGGATGAACAAAGACTATTATAAAATAACAAAAGTAAAACTACATAGGACCAAACAATCAAATATCCTACCTCTCAATATTTCTGCATTCTCAATTATTTTATCAATGTCCTCCATATTTAAATCATCATCTGAGAAAAAGTCATCTTGTTTTTCTTCTTCAGCCGCAATATCAACTACTTCAGTTATTACATTGGAAGAGTCTTCAGGCTTGTCTGTTTTGTCTTTTTCATCGGGTTTATCGGGTTTGTCTAGTTCTTCAGTATTGTTTTCAGTATAATGTAAGGATATCAATTGACTCTCTGGTTCAGTACAAACTTTCGTAAAATGTTGTTCTGAATTACTTTCTAACTCATCATTATTTTTAGCAGTGTCGTTTAGAATTATAGTTTCTTTGGGAACACTTTCAGTTTTATCTGTTGTTAAATGTTCTTCTTCTACAGAATCATTGTAAACTAATTTGAAGTCTGTGTTTAAATCATTTTTTTCAGTGTCTTCTTGTTGATCATTTGTGGCAATACTAGGAGAATCAGGTTTTTCATTATTTACTTCTTCACTATTTAAGATAGCCACTTCAGTTGAAGTTGTTTTGACTGATTCATTTTCTATCATTTGAGAATATGCAAGATCATTAATGGCAACATCTATGTTGGTAGCTGGTTCATTTTCTGCACATTCTACAGTGATGTTAGACTTTTCAGTGATAATTTCACTTTCATTATTAGTGATGTCAGATATTTGTTCTGTTTCTTGGTGTATTAAATCAGTTTCTTCTTCAGCTTCAGTAGTTTCTTCATCTGATTCACTTTTGCATAATTCCATCATTTCTTTCTGACGTTCTTCTAACAAAAGCCTGAAAATGTAATGAAACACAGATTAACTTTCATATTATATTATTTAATGTAAGTGTATCTGAATGTTTCTTCACTGACTAAGAAACAGCTTATCAACTCCATTCACCACACCACAGCATACATATGAATGAATACTGACTGATAAAAATACTTACACATAATGCTTTAATTGCTCTTCATTCATTTTGATGGGCAGTGCTTTTCCATCTAATGCAACTGCAGGCTTTCTTCTGGACATAATGTCTTTTAGAGATAACGCTTTAGGTCTATGATACGGCAATGATACTGCTTTCTCCCTCAACATACGATTTGATTCGCTTTTTATTAACTGCATGTTTTCCATTGCCTGTTTAGCTGACATCTGTGCAAGAATATAAAACACTGATATAAAAATATAAGTTAAGTAGCAGTTTGCATTCTGTGGTTTCTGCCTACCACCTTGAGAAGGTGCGAGTTTATGTATGTATGTACAAGATTGAGTTAACAACTAGGATGACCAACTTGGTACACAGACGCTTTTAATGTGCACATCTTTCAACATTGTTCTCACATGTATAATTTCAATATGAATGATGTAACCAATATTTTATAACAATATTTTGATTTTAAAAGACTGTCCATGGAGTTTTTTGCCCGTTCTTCTCCATAGGAACCTACTATGCTTTGGAATGGGCAACTAGCTTCATCTTTCTAACTGACCAACCCCTTGACAATTCAAAAGTGCCTGTAATTGGTTTATTTGAAATAAATGCTTTGAGTTTGGGTTTGAAGAGGTCCATGGCTGGTGAAATTACAAGTAGCATGGGTTATATTTAATTTATTCAGTAATAGCATATTTTATTTGCTTGTTTCCTGAACTTTAAAATTATATTAACAGTATCACAGTCAAATGATAATATTTCTGAAGTTAAAAATAATCTGTGGCACATCTCTGGTTACAGCCTTGCAAGTCAAGTACCTACCCTTATTGGCTTAGCTTCAATCAGTTTGGTAGATTTCTGTTGTTTCCTTGGCCTCTGTTTTGGTATTTTCTTTTTGTTCATCTGATCCTCTTCATCAGAAGTATCGGGGTCACAAATGGATGACATTGATGCCATGCTCTTTTTAATTTTCTGTCAAAAACAACATCCACAAGTTCAATTACACAAAATAATCCAACTAATACAGACCAGTCTGGTTGGTACACACAGCTACACATCAAGCTATACAAAACCAGTTTATGTTGATCTCGCATTGTAAAGGATTTCCGTACAATGCGAGGTCAGTTTATACTGGAAATGTATAGCTTGATGTGTAGCCGTGTGTACCTTAAAGATTATAATCACCAAAATTACAACATACAAACAATGGGTGAGTGTAATCAGTCAATGGTGATAATATTTAATAATATACCCTCAGTCTACTCCTAAGAAGTTAGTCACTATTTTAATCTGGGAGCACTGCAGTGTCCCCACCCAGTCGAGCAAAAACAAACAAATAAAGGGACAGCCGTACCATCCTTTTCTCAATGCCATTCGGGACATTTTTGACCCCCTGTAACTTCTTTGTGGATAAAGCTAGAAGCCTAAATTTCAGTATAGAAGAGAGTATAATATAACTAGATATATTCCCAAATTACATTCAATTTGAACTTGTAGTTTAAGAACTGTTGCAAGTCAAAGTTCCTTAATTTTGTGACTGATTGACTCACTCACCGATCATCAAAATTATGAGGTACTTCTAGCATACACACACTCTTCAAATTTTGAACAAATTTGTGTTTAGTTTATTTATTGAAGAAATAAAGATGTCTAAAATTGGTAGTCTCTATAAAATATTGTTAATTAACTAATTAGGTAAGAATTTATGACAGACGTTGGAAAGATGCTCCCATAGCCTATCAACTGTCATTAACGAGACACAATAGAATTTTAATTGTTATCCACCTCAATGAGGCGTCGTAACAGATGATGAGATAGATAGGTACTGAAAAAATTATATGACTTGGTTTTACAATAGATTTCACAACTTTTTGGAGTAGAAGAACTGCTTTGCGAGACTGGCATTGTTTACATGTTATATTTTTGACGAGATACATATGACTACAACCTAAGTAGAGTATTACCTGTTTAATTTTGGTTATGGATGACATTTCACTGTCAGAAGGATCCGAGATCTCACCATGACTGCCTCCTGAAGACTGTTTATCACTGTTTTCCTGTAATGTTGTATGCTTCCCTCTAGAGCTCATAAGACCTTTAAACTTATCTTTCATTTTGCTTCTTTTGTTTTTCATTCTCATTTGTTGTTCTTCATTCTTCATAGTTTCATTCCTTGAAGCATCAGAGTCTGAGCTACTTCTATCCATCTGTATTCTCGACTTTGTTTTGCCATTTTTAAAAGCCAGAATGCTGCTCTCTGTTTCACTATCACTATCATTTTGTAACTTAGCTTCCTGAACAGTCTTATTCTCTTTAGGTTGTTTTTCGTTCTCGCTGTCACTATCAGAAAACTGTTGCACTCGTTTCTTGGTTCTTTGCACGGGAGCACTTTCATCATCACTGGAAGTCAAGGTATTTCTCACATCATTAGTGTTCACTTTAAGAAACATTTCGTTGGAACCACGACGCGATTGCATTTTCAATTTATCTTTGTGATTGTTTTGTACATGTACTATGTAACCAAGTGTTGGATCTTTACTGCTAATATTCCGTCTACTAGGTACTTTATTATTCACATTTTAGCTAGTCGTAACGCACAACACAAACTACACAAATGAAAGATAAATGATCAGGAAGGATGAAAGGAATCGGACTATAGAAAGAAACAAGATGTTCGCGCCAAAAAATTGACAATGACATTAATGATGAATGTCAAATTTGTCAAATGTTTCCGATAGTGACGAATTCGCTGTTTTCTATGATCGATTAAAGTAATCAATTGAATCGATTACGAATATTTACAACGACATAAGAGCGAGCGAAGTGAGCTCGGGAACTGCATCACCCTTACTCAGAATATCGGTAAATCGGTTAAGCTACGATTTCCTAGAAGAGCCGTAACGTAACTGTGCGTTCGCACTGGCGAAACATTCACAACGAAACATGTTGGAATCTCTAGTGCCTGTCAATTTTCCATACAAAGTTTGACAGGCACTAGAGATTTCAACATGTTTTGTTGTGATGTTTCGCCAGTGCGAACGCATAGTAAGGCCGTAACGTAAGCCCTTCACTTGTTTCTATAGACAACATTTCAGTGACGTCATTCAACGTTACGTTACGGCGGCCGTAGCTTAGGGTTCAAAGGGGATCATGATTTGATGTCGAAACCCGTCATGTCTGTAAAATCAGTGGCGGCGTAAAGGGGGGACGGAGAGGGGCGGGCGGTCCGCCGCCGGTCCGCCCCGGGTACCAAGCACCAAGGGGTGCCAAAGAATGCGCACAAAATCTCCCTTTATAATGACATAAATAAATAACTACTTACTCTTGTACAGCTGACTGTACAGACGCCAGCACATCAAGCTACTACAATCTGTCAAATTTATTTAATAGATTTTCAACTTTATCGCTGAAGTCTAAGGTTCAAAGTTGATTGGGAAAATTTGACAGTTTCGGGTAGCTTGATGTGCTGGCGTCTGTACCTAGCTACTTACATACTAATTTTATATTTTGAAACGCATCGCAACTATTTATATGTCGTGGCCAGATTTCAGAATTGATCATTTCATGAAATGATCGACCATTTCATGAAATGATCGAGCATTTCATGAAATGGTTGCATTTCATAAAATAGAACATCGACCGCTGGCCACTTCATGATGTGGTTTGGCCAGATTATTGAATACTCAACGTTTGACGATATGAACAGTAAAATGCACGAAGTCTACTTCATGATGTGGCCAAACATTAGTGATCATATCATAAAATAGTTAGATTATCCACCGGTAGAGGCCTTGATGTCGATTGAGGCGTTTGTTTTTGTTGTGCATCATGGCGGCGGACGATAATTCGATTGGAAAAGGAATTATAAATATGCAAATGGAAGATAAAAGTGCAGTGAAATATCGTTATAATACCAAGCTACGTGATTTTTATTAAATAAAGTCTCGTAAACATGTTTAGTATTTGATTTTTTATTTTAAGAAGGGGTGATCAATACAAAACCGCCCGGGATGCCAATCTATCATACGCCGCGCCGCCACTGTGTAAAATCTCACCAACTCACCAGTTAATTTAAAGAGCCTGTGTAAGAGATAAAATCCATAACTATAAACTAACAATCAGGATTCAGGACTGAAGACACGCACAAGTTGACACAAACTCGTATGATAGGAAAAAAGGCCCTAAGCTCACGCATGCGGGTGAGGCCCGTAATATACATAACTACTCTTTGGGCGTACGCAGGCGGCAACTCGCGTGACAGAAGGCCCTAAGCAACGTGGCGTATTACTACAGTCCCGTGATTGATTGATTTTGAAGGCACTCTTACAAGTGGCAAGCCTGTCGGCCCGGGGCGGCTAAACTAATTGAGGTCTCCCTTCTCGCTCTGGCATGCAGGTAAGTTAAAGAAAAAGAGAATGAAGCAAGCAAGCGCGAGCGAAGCGAGCTCAAAAATTTTAGTATAACAAAGCTCCAGCTCTCTCGTAAGAGAGTAGATACATTCCTTGCTCCAGCTACAAACTACCTTGTTTGGGACTTGCTCGATATTTTGGGGCCCACCCCTGCTGTCCCCCCCTTGGTCTGCCAGTGCCCTTACATTACATAGATCTCCGAGTCGATCCATAATATTAATTCATTCTCGCCAACCTCAGAAAGAACCCCGACTGGAGGAACAAAAGGTAGTTAAAATCAAGGAACAATTTATTATGTCTCAAGAATAAGTTATCATAATATGTCAAACTAAAGTTGTAATAATATGTCAAACTAAAGTTAAGTATAATAATTATGTCAAACTAAAGTTTTAATAATATGTCAAACTAAAAAAAAAAAAATTGGTTTTTACAAATCTCCAATCGGATGATAATCCGGTGGAGGACTTTCTTTCTTTGGCAACTCACAAATAACTGCTTCGGCGGTTGTAAGTAATGACGCGACGCTGCTAGCATCAGTAAGAGCCCTTCTTACGACTTTAGTTGGATCTATAATACCTCTTTCAAGCATATTTACGTATTCATTATTTAATGCATCATATCCAAATTCAGGACCCATATCTTCGACTTTAGATACTACAACAGCACCATTATATCCAGCATTATCAGCAATCGTTATGCAAGGTGTACGGAGGGCTTTCATAACAATGGATATACCAATCTTTTGGTCGATATTTACTGGCTTCAGTGCATTTAAAGACGGTATACATCGTAAGAGTGCTGCTCCACCTCCAGGTACAATTCCTTCTTCAATTGCTGCCCGAGTAGCATTTAGTGCGTCATTAACTCGATCCTTTTTTTCATTTACTTCAACCTCGCTGCAACCTCCAATTAATAAAACGGCTACACCTGCTTGCAGTCGGCCCAATCTATCGATAAGCCTTTCACGCTCATAATTACTAGTGGTTTCTTCCAAATCATCTTTTATTTGTGCGATACGTTGTTGTACTTCAACAGGATCACCCTTCCCTTTAAGTAGAAGAGTTGAATCCTTTGTAATTATTACCTCGCCTACATGACCAAAACCGTCAGGTTGACAGTCTTCGAGTCGTATTAGGTTTGCATCATCTTCAAAAACTACGCCTCCCGTAGCAGCAGCCAAATCAATCAGTGCATTTTTCCTATGTTCACCAAATCCTGGAGCTTTTACTGCAACTATAGGCAATCCAACTTTTAATTTATTTACTATCAACACGGATAAAGGCTCGCCATCAAAATCTTCTGCGATTATAACAAGCGGTTTTTTCTGTGCGTTTGCTATCTCTAACGCTGGTACCACTTGTGATGCATTAAAAATTTTCTTTTCCGAGTACAGAATAAGCGCATCATTGTATTCGACTCTTGGACCTTTACTTGAATTTATGAAATATGGAGAAATATAACCGCGATCAAACTTCATTCCTTCTATTATTTCTAGTTCATCATCCAATGTTTTACCATCTTTAACTGTTATAACGCCATTTTTGCCAACTCTATTCATAGCAGCAGCTATTAATTTTCCAATAGATTTGTCACCATTTGCAGATATTGTAGCTACTTGTTCTATTTCTTCTGATGTGCTTACTGCTTTAGACATATCCTTTAATTTTTGCTTAACAGTTTCAACGGCTAACATAACTCCCTTTCGTATTTCAATTGGATTAGCTCCTTTCGAGATATTTTCAAAACCTTCTTTTGCAATAGCTCTGGCTAAAATTGTAGCTGTCGTTGTTCCATCTCCAGCTTCTTCATTTGTTTTGTTTGCAACATTCTGAACCAGTTTAGCACCAATATTTTGAAATTTATCTTTTAATTCTATACCCTTGGCCACGGTTACACCATCTTTTGTAATTTTAGGCGGCCCTAAACCTTGTTCCAAAATTACATTACGTCCTTTGGGACCCATGGTGACGGCGACAGCATCCGCTAAGATATCAACTCCTTGCAACATAACTGACCGAACGTCTGGGCCGAATCTTACTTCTTTCGCGTAGGAACGACGTGAATTAACAGTTGATACTTCTTTATACTTGAAAGTATTTAGCATAACATTCCATGCACCTGAGATGTTTCTTGCACGATACATGTTGAATAAGAATTTTCAAATTAAATGTACACTGACGTAAACGGTCATCAAACGTCATCACGGGCGGACATGAAATAAAACAGGAGCGAGGGACAGTGTGCGAAATATTTGAATTCAGAGTTCGATTGAAATAAGAATATAAATATATTTTTCCTCATTTGGTCGTAGACTCATTGCTGAGCAATCGAAAGGGCCCTTTTTAGGGTTCCGTACCGGAAGAGTACAAACAGAACCCTATTACTAAGCTTCCGCGGTCCGTCCGTCTGTCTGTCAGCGGGCTGTATCTCATGAACCGTAATAGGTAGACAGTTAAAATTTTCTCAAATTCTGCATTTCTATTGCCGCTATAACAAAAAAATTATAAAATTAAATAAAGTTAAAAAGTTATAAAAACTAATGTCTTGTTTATACCTTTTTAGTTGACTTTTTGTCGTAGTTGGGTTTAGTTTGTATATCTTTGATTTTTATTGAAATTATTTTGGGGTTATAAAATAATATTTAACATATTTTTTTTAAAAAAAAAATTTTCTCGACTTTACTAGCTTTTTCCCATGGTAAAGCTCGCGTGGAAGTCGAAAATTATCCCACGGAAACGTACTACCGGGATAAAAAGTATCTTATGTGTTAATCTAGGTTAAAAACTATCTGTCGGTCTCATTTAAATCCTATTAGTAGCGTAACATAATGATTGAATACCTACTATCATGCATTCATGCAAGCCCAGTACTTTTTGTTAGGTCACTGCTCAGAAATTGTGCAGAATGTCTAATGCTTGAAATACTTACTATCTTTGAATTCATGCAAGCCTAGTGCCAAGTTTTAAGTTTATTACTAAAGGAATAAGATTTATCATACAAACGAAATCCCCCTTTCGCCCCCTTTAAAGGCAGAATTTTCAAAAACCTTTTCTTAGTGCTCCCTTACAATAAAAAAGCGGCCAAGTGCGAGTCGTACTCGCCCATGAAGGGTTCCGTAGCAGCAAGTAACATTGAATGAAAGGTAAATTGCGGTTTACGATTTATGACGTATTAAAAAAAAACTACTTGCTAGATCTCGCTCAAACCAATTTTCGGTGGAAGTTTACATGGTAATGTACATCAAATATTTTTTTAGTTTTATCATTCTCTTATTTTAGAAGTTACAGGGGGGGGACACACATTTAACCACTTTGGAAGTGTCTCTCGCTCAAACTATTCAGTTTAGAAAAAAATGATATTAGAAACCTCAATATCATTTTTGAAGACCTATCCATAGATACCCCACACGTATGGGATTGATGAAAAATTTTTTTTTGAGTTTCAGTTCTAAGTATGGGGAACTCCAAAATTATTTGTTAATTTGCTATTTTTGTGTGAAAATCTTAATGCGGTTCACAGAATACATTTACTTACCAAGTTTCAACAGCATAGCTCTTATAGTTTCGGAAAAAAGTGGCTGTGACATACGGACAGACAGACAGACAGACAGATAGACAGACAGACATGACGAATCTATAAGGGTTCCGTTTTTTGCTATTTGGCAACGGAACCCTAAAAAAGGAAGTTGTGTGCAAAATTTCACATTCCCAGTCCCATGAGTTTCGGCTCTGCGTTGATAAGTCAGTCTAGTCAGTTAGCCTGTAACCAGCAGACGATCAAGACGCTTCCAACGATACCTCATTTAGCAAGTTATGATGTAAAGTTTAAAAGTTATGAGGGAACAGATGTACATACATACATACCGTTCAAAATCATAACCCTCCTTTTTGCTTCGCCGTAGTCGAGAAAAAATTAAAAGGGGGATAAACTTTTGATTTTGAACAATATTTTTTCTTACACTGGCATGTGGGGTGTCATAGTGTAGAGTTCATCGAGTAGAGTACAAATATAATTTTTATATTTTTTATCTTGAAGAAATAGGGGGCTGTAAGTGGCAATGGACAGGGCACATTGCTCGCAGAACGAATGGCCGATGGGGTCGAAAGGTTCTGGAGTGGCGACCACGTACTTACCGGAAGACGTAGCGTTGTAAGGCCTCCCACAAGATGGACCGATGACCTTGTGAAGGCCGCAGGAATCCGCTGGATGCGGAAAGCACAAAATCAGTCGAAGTGGCGGTGCTTGGGGGAGGCCTATGTCCAGCAGTGGACGTCTTTCGGCTGAAATGATGATGATGATGAGGGGGCTGTAAAAGTTGTCAGTCTTGGACCATTTTTGTTCGAGCTCTATCGCAACAACTAAACAAGTTAGGAATTTGAAGCTTCCGTAAATCATATATTTACATTGTATTTAATCAACAAATATTTAAAAACGCCGATTCTTAAAGTATTTTTAAATATGGCAACTTCAAAAAATTACTTTATAATTAATAGTTTAAGAAATACAAATGTAACTTTAAGATTTTTAATAAGATTACTTAAAAATATTCTTCGTTATTTTCATGTATTTGCTAAATATTGTACGGTGGTACGGAACCCTTTGTGTGCGAGTCCGACTCGCACTTGCCCGGTTTTAGAGTTCCGTATGTCAGAATGAAAAAACGGAATTCTTAATAGGATCACTCATGTGTCTGTCTGTTATAGCCAATTTGCTTCGAATCTAATGACCGAATAAGATGAAATTTGCTACTTACACATATCAATTTCTGTGACCCAAACACAAATACGTAAATAGATGAATTTTGAATAGGGCGGTCACTTTTGGGAGACTAATAAGAAAATTTAAAAAAAATTGCGCGCTCTGCCGTGTGATGTATCAAATGAAAGGGCTTACTGTGAGAGTCTCAATTATATTTTTTTTTTTTTTGTAAAAAAATAAGTACAGACGCCAGCACATCAAGCTACCACAATCTGTCAAATTTATTTAATAGATTTTCAACTTTATCATTAGTAAGTATAAGGTTCAGAGTAGATTGGGAAAATTTGACAGTTTCGGGTAGCTTGATGTGCTGGCGTCTGTACCTAGGTACAGACGCCAGCACATCAAGCTACCCGAAACTGTGAAATCTAAGGTTCAAAGTTGATTGGGAAAATTTGACAGTTTCGGGTAGCTTGATGTGCTGGCGTCTGTACTTTAAAAAATAAGAACTTTATATTACAGGTATTCTTTCGGGCGTAAAATCGTTTCCTTTATTTCTATAACTTCTGCCTATCGCTTGATCCTAAATAATCTTTGCCGCAATGTACTTTTACTTAACCTTTGCCGTGCGTTATCATTTACACACGCCCAGCTTCCAAAGTCAATCAGTGTTTCCATTAACGTTTTTGGTTTTTCCCCAGTTTCTAATGAATTACATGATGAATAATTATCCATAAAATTCCCTAAAATAAATTTATATTCCTTGATAATAACAAAATAATCATTCCACATATATATAATAGCATTAAACACCTACAAAACATTCATTATTAATTGAGAGAGACGAAACAAACCAACTCTAGGTATAATGCGACTTAGTTCCGATGTCGTCTTGTGCGGGTATATTGAAACCTAGCGGCGCGGTGACAGTTTTGTCATAGTATAAAGAGAGGAAGTAAGTTATCTTCATAGAAACGCACCGCGCGCGGCTTGTATGTGTGCGCGGCTTGTATCTATGCGTCGCCGCACGCACACTTAACAAAATCAAGCCCGTTTATGAGTGCGCCAGTCGGGGCTAACGCCGTACAAGGTTTGCGCGTCGCGGCTTTTCGGCACTGCTAAATGTATGAAAAATGAGTGATAATCGCAGGAGAAATTATTGCTGTGCGTTCGGGTGTCTAAATAATTCATCGATTCCAGAGTTGTCTCTGTTCAGATTACCTACTGAACAGAAAAGGTAACTAAGTCACTTATTCTAGCATATAATTTTTACTTGATGATGAGATACCTACTTATTTTTTGTTGTATTAGTTATCTATCAGACAGACGAAGTAGGCAGGCCTACTTTCCCACTAAAATTATATTAGGTACCTACTTTTGATCTGTCAATTGACATGCCGCTAATGCTTTGTTTCCGTTTACCTAATCATGCCGATTTCTCAGTAATGTAGGTATAGTAAAGTAACTAAGCACTTACTTACAGTTATAAAATCGTAATTTCAAATATTTGCGAATTGTGAATCAGATAAATAGAGCAAAGTTCGAATCGTAACCATTCGTAACAACAGAACAAAAATTGATTATAGTCCTAGAGACGGGCGTTATTTTTTTTAGGTTGTTATTCGATGTTTTTTTAAATAATGTTTTAGTCACTTTATTCAACTTTTTATGATAGATACCTAATGTATATTAAATGTGCTTTCCATTTCAGACGCCTTCAGTGGCTGCGCTTAATTGACGATTAAGATCCGAAATTATATTTGCAAAAGTTATTTATAAGGATGCGGATATATTACACATTAAAGTTTAATAACAAGGCATTTCGTAATAGTCGAAACCGAAGAAAGTATTTTTCTGTAGCTAATTTGTAGTTTTGTAATAAATGTGTGATTTAATATGTGTTTTATGTTTGCTTTAATTAAAAAAAAAATGTCCTTTATTTGCAAAAATACTACATTATGCCTATTAAAAAAAAAACTGACTAGTAAAATAATTTACTAACCAAATAATTTAAACACAAGCTCTTAGTCAATAAATACAAGGCGTTTTTTTTTTGGTCAGTTGCAAGCACGAAACCACAGCTTTTATTCATAAAACTGAACAACTTTCCCCAAGAAACATGGGTTGAAATATGAAAAAAAAAATTGGACTTCCCATAGTACCTAAATCGATCACGTGATCAGCAAGTTTTGTATGGGAAGTCCTAATTTTTTTTTTGGGGTGTCTATGGATAGGTCTTTAAAAATGACATTGAGGTTTCCAAAACCATTTTTGCTCAAAGTCAATCGTTTGAAAGATAAACTCTTCCGAAGTGGTAAAATGTGTGTCGCCCCCCCCCCCCCTCTAACTTTTAAAGTAAGAGAGTAAAACTCTCTAATAAAAATATATGCTGTAGATGTCAAAAAACACTTTCAACGAAAATTGGTTTGAAGGAGATATAGTTAGCAGTTTTTGAGATATAGCACTTTTTCAAAAACCGTAAATATAACTTTGCCATTTATACAAACAGGTAAAACCGACCTCACAAACCCTGAACCCAGACAAAACATAAGTAAAAAATAGAACTTCCCGGCCCTTGCCAATTTCTAGGCACTGAATTAAAATTTAGCTAAAAGTGACAACCCTGAGACAATCGCGGATTGGGCTTGAGATAGCCTACTTGAACTCTTTATACTATGGCTTGGTCACGGTCTTGTTCGCAGGTCGGCGGACGAAAGTGTTACCAGGTTGTCACGTCGAAACGTGCGCGCATCTCCATACATATCCATGGACCGGACAAGAGTGACAAAACAGTCACGGTGACAGCCAGCACATTAAGCTACCCGAAACTGTCAAATTTTCCCAATCAACTTGAACCTTAAAAGCGATAAAGTTGAAAATATAAATAAATTTGACAGATTGTAGTAGCTAGACGTGCTGGCGTCTGTACATTCATTACCAGTTAGAGGGAATCCTCTCAATCCTCTCTAATAAATCGGTGGTGCCATAGAGTAAAGTAACACATTGGGTGCTGCCTACCATAAACAATAAAGTTACCAACTCAAGTAAAACTTTTCCCAAAATTCCCAAAATCCCTGTCAAAATAAAATATCCATAAACCATGCATAATATTAGTGATTTTCCCTATAAAAAGGAGAAATGCCTAAAAGTGGAAACACTGGTGTCAGTGTCATGTCAGTATTGCCAACCCGAACGATAATTATGGGGGCGTATGATAATTTGGCCTATCACACGAAATACGATAGCGGTTGTCTAAATAACGTTAAACGTACGATACATACGAACATAACATACGAATTTTCGCCAACCATGGTTGCCTGGGCGCTGGATGTTGAAAGCACCATGTGTTTTTGAAGTGAAAACTTCTTTAAGCGCGTTGGGCATTTTTGAGATGGGACTAAACATATCATGGGTGTAGATAAAGTATTGTTTGCAACTGTTATAATTAGGTAATAAAACACTCATGTGATAAACCCACATTCGTGTTTTAATACCCCTTATTATACAACAGTTGCATAAATAACTATTACTTTAAAGGATTCGGAAGTTTTTTTTTTTTGTAAACGCGATTGTGCTCTTTATTTAGATAAAGTTACGGACCAATGTTCTATACAAGTATTTTTCTTCTACCAAGGCGATCTAGTTCAAGTTTTCACATCTGTCGGCACTCCTTGTGCCACTGTTTTTTTTTTGGTTGGAGCATGGAGCAGCAGCGGGTTAGACAAAATAAAGTGTAACGGGTAATTTTTTGTGATTTTATCCGATTGTACGATTTGACGTAGAAACGATTATTTTGACGAGGAAATACGATATTTAAACTTTTGGAGTTGGCAACACTTTAGCTGTGCGTGTGCTGATAATGCTCGTTGATTTTAAAAATAACGGCTGGCAGAGTATGTTTTGTTTTGTCTTGACGTTCAGTAAATTAATTTACCAAAGAAATGAATTCTTCAAACAAACCTATAATTTTAAACTTAGAAATTGGTGATCAATTAACTACAATATCTTGTGGTCATGTTATAGTGGAGTTAATCAAGTTTATTGCCTATCAAAGACTACAAATACCTTATTCTTATCAGTGGTTGAAACAAGTGATCACTAAAAAGAAATCATGTGAAGACGAAGAGGTGAAGAATAGTTTTCAATCTGAAAGACACTTTCGGGCAGCTTCTACTGCTTTGGAAAATTTGGATTTTATTTTAAAGGTAAGTTTGGTCACATCCCAGGGGTGGTTTTTTTTTTGGATTGCGTCTCGCAGTTCAACCTAGGAGGTTGTCGGCTGCTTAACCGGACTTTCCTGTGGCTGCCTCAACCTAAGACGACCCGCTGACCCTGTTGGCTACGGACCTCGGCTTAGGGCGTCGCTGGGGCAGGACAGCAAGGGACAGGTTGGATCGGATTGACATTATTATTAGGGGAATTTAAACCTGTAGGCTCAGTGGCGCGGGCTGGCTCGAGCAAGGGTCGGGGAGGGATCTCAGGGGCAGGTAATAATACCAGCCTATTATTTTCTCACTGCAGGGCAAAGGCCTGTTCTCATACAGAGAAGCCATGAGCTTTGATCACCACGCTTGTTCAAGACGGGTTGGCAATTTCAGACTTACTACGTCCAGGTTTTCTCATAACGTTTTTCCTTCACTGGTGTTAGTAATGTCCAAAATAAACTCTGAAAGTACATATGAATTGAAAAAGTCACATTGGCACTGCACTGGTACAAAGTCACAGGGGCAGGTTATCATAATTAATTTTATTCTCTACTAGCAACCAGCCCTGGCTTTGCACAGGTGCAATTTACATGTGAAGACCGTATTCTGTTCACGACACATTGTGGGCACAAGTTCTGAGCAGTGACCTAACAAAAAGTACTAGGCTTGCATTATTTCAAGATAGTATTTCATTTGTATTATTTAAGTGCTTCTTTATGTTAGGTTACTGCTCAGAACTTGTGTAATACGTAACCTATGTCCATCTGGAATAATGTACCTTTAGGCTAAGTTCAGATGAACGCGCGACGACGCGCGGTTGGCTCAGCGCGCGGTTTAAGATTGTAACAAATCAATGTTGTTGTGCCATCGAAGAAACCCATACCTAAGCAAATCGAAAACAAAATCCCGTGCACACGACCCTTTTTTTCGTAGGTAACCGTTACTACATCGGCCGAGCGCTGCAAGCAGAAATAGTCCTTACGGTGTATAGGTATGGGTTTCTTCGATGGTACAAGACCGCGCGTAAATGCGCGTGCCCGCGCGCACCGCCATGCACCGCGCGCAAGTTGTTCACGCGCGTCGAGGCGCGTTCATCTGAACTTAGCCTTAAGGGGACGATAGCTGACTTTTAACGATTTTATACTGAAGATGACGTCTAAACGAGTAGTGTTAGTGATTTGGAAAAAAAAATATGTTAAATTAGAGCATTTTCTTAATAGTTTAATATAGACATATTTTTGATTATGTTTATATTACATAGTGAAATTAATTCGTAAAGTTATGTCTAATGCGGATAAAAAACTGAGAATGACGCTAAATTCATCAAGCGCATTTTTCTGAAAACTTCACCATTTTAAAGATAATTAAATTACAAATCTTTTAGTATACGTGTTTTATTAAAATATTTCTTGTTTTACGTGTAATAAATTAATAATGCGTCTAATTTGGGACAGCGCTCCTTGATGGGCGAGTCCTAATACTGGCTGGACGTACGATGCATTGCGTGAGCTCAGTACAGAACACGCAAGCTAACCATTCAAGGTCGCTGTCATGTATCTGCGTCTTAAAAAACTGCAATCATTTTTCGAATAGGAGCTGTGGTGGTTCCGGAGATAAACCCTCCACATGTACACATACTCTCAAAATTCTCTCTCTCTCTTTATAATATTAATAAAGATAACGTAAAATATTATGATGTCTTACTTTGAATTCCCCCAAACTCACACTTAGCAATAAAATCTAAAAGGAGTGTTTGGTGCTTTTGTTAATTCTATTGTGTGTACTTTATATCTGTGAAGTTTATTATCGGTCAATATTTATTTGGCTTTTCTAGTTGTTCATACAGTTTACTTCACTTATAATTTGTTTCAATAAATACTTATGTACCATAAAACCTAAGTCATATTTTTATTTCACTCTACAACTCCAGAAATATACTTTGCCTTTAAATACTTTGTATCTCGAAATTCTTGTTAAGTTGTAAATTCATTGACTCGAAATTTTTAGCATTTACCTAGAAATTCCACTCCTCGAGATTCCACTGTTAGATCCAGTTTCATCTTGTATTTTAATACTAACTTCAACAACAATCCTCTTGCCAGATTGTATGAATATAAAGTACTAGCTTTTGCCCGCGGCTTCGCACGCGCAAAGGTCGGAAAATATCCCACAGGAACGTACTACCGATATTCAGAGTACTTATCAAATGTCCTAACCCAGGTCATGGCCTATCCGTATACCATTCATCTAAATCTGTTCAGCCGTTACGGCATGAAAAGGTAACAAATAGATAGATAGGTAATAAATCTGTTTTAGGGTTCCGTATCTCAAAATGAAAAATGGAAACCCTTAAAGGATGACACTTTTTCTCAGAAACGCGTGGAAGTATCAAGTTGAAATAGATAGGTATTCAAAACTTAGGCTATGCGCGCACTACGGATTTTGATCGTTGCGGATAATATTTCGTGTTGTTCTATCTCCTCTCAGGCTCATTTTCTACGAAATGTATGGAAAGTTTTTTGCAATTTTTGAATTTTCTCGTACTTGAGTACGAGAAAATTCAAAAATTCGCCCTCCGTTGGTCCGATATATTTTTTTGACGCTAGTAATAAGAAATAAGATCGACAGGCATCAAAAAAGTTTTTGTGAAAATTACCCATGTTCTTGCTGACTGTACAATTTTTTTAAAATCTGTGAATGCATATCAAAAAGTTAAGGACAGTCTCCTAAGACCGTTTTCTTGTAGCGACAACGGTTAAGGTACCTGCCCTTATTGCCCCATATCAACATCCACCCTGTATATGTTATGATTGACTACTTAGCTCCATAAAGGTATAGCGTGATGATAATGTTTTAAAAGGTTAAATCCGTAATTATCTGCAATATTCTAACCTTTTGGATAGTCTTTTTACAGTTTGCGGTAAACTATAGAAGAATACGAACATAATGCAATATTGTTCATCCCCCATAGCAAATAGCGTGATAATAATTTTTGAAAAGTCTATTGTGACGTTTCCATTATTTGACATAGATTATTTATACAAATTTTCAAGTTAATCAAGCCAAACAGTAAAATCCTCCCCTGTAAAAATAAATACCCCTTTTCACCGGTCAGGGGTAGATTTTCAAAAAACCTTGATATACGTTTTTATTTGTTTTCAGTCTTAAGTATAAATACTGAGTTTTGAGTTAAGCAGACCGCGCGTTAAAATTCTTCCATACAAACTATGACACCCCCCAATCCTCCCTTAGGGGGTAGTTTAGAAAAACTAAAAACTTTATAATTTACATAGATAAGTATTCGTGCCAAGTTTCAAGTTTATTAACTCAAGGAATAAAAATTTTCATACAAACAAAATCCCCCCTTTTCACCCCCTTAAAGGTCGATTTTCCAAAAACCCTTTCTTAGTGGATGCCTACGTCATATTATCTACCTGTATGCCAAATTTCAGCCCAATCCGTTCAGTGGTTTGAGCTGTGCGTTGATATATCACCCAGTCAGTCAGTCAGTCAGTCAGTCAGTTTACCATTTTATATATACAGATTATGCTAATTCATTTTTTGTTACAGGGTCTCCAAAACGAGATCAGTGGTCCATCAATTCCTGATGAAGTGTGTATAGCACTTGGTGCTACCCCAGTGACCTGCAAGGAAGTGTACAGGGTACTCCTGCCAGTTGCATGCCATCGCCCACAGTGCCATTCTACACACATAGCCAATGACCACAACATACAAAGGAGTGTGTTTAGGTAAGGTGTTATGAATAGCATTTGTGTTGTTGTATTGAGTAACTATTGATGTACTGTGATTCAAAGTATTACAGCCACAGTTGTACTCTTTATTTTATTGTTTTGCTACATTCTGAAAGAATTTAATTCTAATATTTTTGCTTCATTTCAGGACTATAGTAACATCAGAAAAACTAAGCCAAATTTTCTTCAAACACCTTCCACCAACCAATTTGTATGTTTTCATCAAGAAAAAACTGTTGAATAATCGAGACAATGTGCTAGACAACGATAACTTTGTGTTATCTAGTGGCTGCAGAATACCACGGAACTCGAAAATTGTTGTTTTAGACTTAAGATCTAAAACATTTGATAACCTTGCTTGTTGCAATAAATTTCAAATATTTGGAGACATTGTTTATCAGAATCTTCAAAACTTGCAATTAGAAGAATCAGATGAGAATGTAGATGAATTCAATGAGATTGAATCCACTGATAATATAAAGTGGTATCAGTCATCATATGTTATGAAGGGATTTAAAGACTGTATTGTTAATGGCAGTTCCATCACGAATGCCTGGCTCAATTCTTGACTGAGTACAAAGAAAAACGTAGCTCAATTTAATATTTTTTATTGTTAGGATTATACTCCTGTTAGTGCAACATTGCATTGTTATAATAAATAATGACTGATATAATTTGATGTTAGGAGTATTTTTAAAAGTTCTCTACATACATAGGTATATTAGTAAAATATTAAAATAGTTTTTATATTACATAGTTACAACTACTTACAACTAATCATGTTTGTGTAGTTAAGATTCAATTTGTGCCATAGAATTTTCATGTTTTCAAATATTAAGTCAAAACTATCTCTAAACTATTACAAACAATAAATTATTATTGTTATAAATTTAAAGATTGTATGTAGATTTTTTTATGGTATAATTTGTATAAGATCTTGTAATTGATTAAATTTGAATTATTTTCTGTATATATTATGTTGATATTAATTAGAATTGAATTGGACAATAAAATATGTTTTTATAAAGAGTGCAAGTTTTTCTATTTTAATGAAAAAACTTGGTGATGTGCCAACTACGCACAATGTATCTAAATATGCTAGAACTAGGAGAGGGACCGATCTCACTATGATGTTGCGTATGCCAACTTGGCTGTCACATTCATTCTTTGTATATTGATGAAACGAGTTGTGCCGGTTCTTTTCCATAGGAAACAACCAATTGGAACTGTGCACTACGCTTCTGATGTTTCATAAGTGCCCATGTACGTTTATGTGGAATAAAATGATTTTATGTTACCTTTCATCAGAATATGTTCATTTGTGCTAACAAGTGCCACCATCAACGCAGTGGACGTAGCGCAGTTTTGTTCTGACAAAATTTAATAAACTGTTGCGCCATCAACGTGAAGAACAATTACTTTAGTTTTATGTATTTCACTTCTACTTGCCCACCATCACCAAATATTTGGCGTTCTTTGTGTGCAACACAAACTTTGTTTAAATCCTGATCAGAAGTCCTTTTTGTACATTTTCCCCAATTATTACAATTTTTAATGGCATCATTATATTCTACAATTAAATTATTTCTTCCACCATTAGGCCCCACTACATAATCGCATTTTATTGATTTCTTTATCATGTCATTTATGCAACATTCAAGTAATTCATAATATTCTAGCCAAAATGTATCTGGTAATTGTTTTAACTTAATACCAAGTGACTCTGTCAGGAGGCCAGTGACAAAGATGTCGTCTATCCAAAAGTATGGGTGGTAGATTGCTTCATCACATAGTGCAGCAGCTACTGTAGGTGTTGTGATGTAATACCACCCAGAGAGGTATGGAGGATACTCCTGTCTTGGGTACTCGTCCCATGTAACATACCATTTGTTTTCTTTATTTCTCCGTGGCTTAGTATCGTTAAGCATGTAGCCCATTAAAAGAGCCGTTGAATAGTTTACTGTTTTCAGCAATGCATAAGTTCTTTCCAAGTTGTATACTGTGTCGTCATCCACTTTGAGTATGAATGATGCTTCTTGGCAGGTTGTTGAAGCCCATTTCAAACCCATGAGGTGTTTGTAAGTTAGGTTCCTGTAGTTTTCTACAAATGTTCCTTGTAAAATATCACCAAATGTTTTGCTTTCATCATGGATTGCTGATTGAGTTATGTATCTGAAACAACAGCAATTTTTTTTTAATCTTTTATTTCTGAATTCTTGTATATTTTTGATAGTAGGGTACATACTTTTCTGTATCAGGTATTTGGGCAAGTAAGAATACTCGGGTTGCATTTATTTTCCTTAGCTCTTCTTCAGGCATAGCTCTTCTATGAGCACTTCTTAACTCTACATGTCCCACATATGAAGTCACTATTATGACTAAAAATGGATGGCCTGAAATTATATTAAAAAAGATTTTATGAGATACAGTTTAGTGAAAACAAAAGATTCATAATATAAAGTTTAAAATAACTTAAAGCTCAATTACTTTTACATGTTGTTGGAAATGGTTGAAGTGAAACATCTTTTATTGTATACAATTTTCTCTTAAGAATAATAAGGGTATCGGTAAATTCGGCATTAGTTTTCCAATAAACCCAGCTGGTGAGTGCTATTCCAAGGAGTAAGACGATGTAAACAAACTTTCTGCGCATTTTATACGCTGTTTAGCCTATGTACTTATGTATAAAATTCGGTCATATACGCGTTAATTACTCGACCTGTTCTTTTAATAGGTCTGGTAAATTACATTGTTTTACTAAATATTCGGCGGGTGTTCGCGACGTACTGCAACTTTTTGCAATTATCAGAAAAGATAACACAACGCTTTGTATCGACGATGTCTGCTGTGTGACAGTCATTTATTTTGCTTTTAAGTTTGACAGATTATGTACTTGCTGTTGCTGTCAAAGGGTGCGTTCCGAGTAACGCTGTAATCGATTTGAGCGTGTCAACACCCGTATCGTGTTAGCGTTATCGCGATAACGATGTCCCGTGAATTGTCATAGATGACGTCATGACATGCGCCATCTTGCGATAACACTGACCATGCCCTAAATTAATATCATCGTGAGCGCTGTCAAAAATGACAGTCGTGCTGTTTGTTTTGAGTTGCATCATAATAATTATAAACTAACGTGGCAATTTCGAAATTGTGCTTCTGGCTACAGTTACCACCTAACCAAAAAAGAAGAAGAAAGTGGTGTATACTCAAAGAAATACTGTAATCCAATCATCTTGTCCAAATTTTGGGGTTATGTTATAAGTTTTGATGATGAGCGACCTCTGTGAGCAGTGTGAGCGCGTTCACGAGCGTTCCGAGTTGTTGACAGCTCTGGGCTGTCATCATCGTGATATGTAACTAGGAACGCGAAGTATCGATGTCAGCGCTCGCTGTGAGCGATTTAAGGCCTAACTCAGAATGCGGCCATAGTTAAAAAGGCCGCATTCCGAGTTACGCCAAAAGTGATAATATCGCGAATCCGACCAAAGTCCAAAGTCACAATTATTACTCAATAACCCTTACATTTTGTGACTATTAAATTTGGTCGGATTCGCGATATTATCACTTTTAGCGTGAGTCGAAATGCGGCCATGAAATGAATTCGTATGGGAATGACTCCCATACGAATTCATTTCATTCATCGTAAGAACAGCGTGAATCAGGAACGAAACGCAATCATTCATAATTTTTTAAATTATTCTGACCATGACCAACCTATATTTTTTTTTGTGTAGGGCATCTCATAGCTGGCCTCTGAGGCCATGACTATTTAAACCGTACGTATGCGGCCAGCCTTATTTGGCTCGTATTTAGTTTGTGCGTTACACTATTGACGTAAAGTTAATTATGCTTTGTACAAAAAAATAGCTTTAATTTCGTTTCGCGGCAATGTAAATTGGGCCGCGTCCTTTTTAGGCTGGTCGGTTTCCTGCTCAGGATTTCTGATTCGGAAACCTGAATATGTCTTACATACAAAATGTTCAACTACCTAGGCGCAGCCTGACGTTCGTTTCGGAAACAAATTAAAAAAAATTGAACATCTGCGCTAGTCACACGGAATTCCGAATCCTGATCAGGAAACATTACGTACCTTTGCGGCCAGCCTTAAAAGCGAACGCATATTCGCGAATAAGCGATCGTCGCGTTCTTAAATTTTCCTCGGTGAACCAGAACGCGTAGTTCCGCCGACAGAGGGCGCATACCAGCTTTACGAAAAAAAAGTGATATAATTATGAGCGCGACGATCGCTTTTAGGACGCGGGGTTAAGGGTACAATTCCGTAGCCGACCGCAGGCGGCAACTGCAGGTGACCTGTCGCCACGACACGACTGGTTTCTATGAATTTCTATGAAATACCTTCCGTAGCTAGCGACACGTCGTCGTCTTCATAGAAATACATAAGAATTCATAGAAACCAGTCGTATCGCGGCGACACATCGCCAGTTGCCGCCTGCGGTCAGCTACGGAATGGTACAGACGCCAGCACATCAAGCTACCCGAAACTGTCAAATTTTCCCAATCAACTTTGAACCTTAGATAGCAGCGATAAAGTTGAAAATCTATTAAATAAATTTGACAGATTGTAGTAGCTTGATGTGCTGGCGTCTGTACCTTAAGAGTGGTAAAGCTGTTACAAGGTCGACTATACCTTGTTCCCCACTCTTAAAACTATTTTTTTTGGAGGAACTATGCACGATAAGATGTACCTACGAAGGGTCACGTAATACCGGTAATCTATATAATCTTTTGAATGTTTATTTTTATTAGTTACTCTTTACAACTCACGTATTGTCTTAAGCCTATACGAATCAGATATTGGCGGTAAGATTACTGTTACGTTTGATTACTAACAGCAGCTTATTGATGCGATGGCGAACAAACTACTGTCATTTTTATCATTAATAATGAGTCGTTATCAAGAGCCCGCCTACAACAAGCGCAGGAGCGCAGGAAGCTCAGTCGACTGATCGTTGATCAGACAGCGACGCGTGCGCAGCATACTGTGCGGCTAGAATCGACCGTTTCACTGCGGAACTAAATTAATTAAATTCCTGACATAAGTCTAACATTCAAAATGAATTCAACAACATTTGACGAATCAATAGAAGAGGCTTTGACAGCCAAAATAATTACAATGGTGTGCCTCTTCGCCATATCGATGGTGACGGGGTGCTTGCCGCTGATCATATCCTTAAAGTACGACTGGTTCAAGACGAGTGACTCCAACATGCGTTCCTCCAATCAGCTGGTAATGGGCTTACTCGCGTTCGGAGGGGGAATCCTGTTCGCGACCACCTTCATGCACTTGTTGCCCGAAGTTGATGAGAACATTGAAGAGCTGCAAGGTTAGTACATTTATTTACATGAAACACCTGATGTATGATCTTCATAAATCATGATGCCGTTGATCGATTTATTATTACTTTATTATGGCTTGGTTTTTATTTGTGCAAGTGCAATACCAAAACCAAGTGCCTATTGTTGCCATCAATTTATAAAACCCACATGCACTTACGTTTTTATTTAATCGGAAATATAAGATGTTTTATAGACCATATAATATTTCTCTAGATTTATGTAGCATACTTACCTACTAACGACATTATATTTTTCACGATCTTGGTAAATATGATTACATACATCCACGTGTAACGCCTAGTCAACTAAGAATATAGAGTCTAGGCTGTATGTATTACCGAATTTATCGATTAATTAAATAGTGTGACAATAAAACTGCTATTTAAAAGTTTATGCATTTTTCCCGGCTGTCGTAACTGCGACAGAAATAGAAATGGCAATGTTGGGAAACAACAAATACATTCTGTGTTGCTTTAGCGTGGGCTTTGTACAGTCTATGACCATAATGTACGCAGATAGGATATATCCACCGATTACTTCGTCAATTGTGAACCGAATTAAAAAAAAAAAATTGTTTGAAAGGACATGCTCTCAAGGTGGTCCCATATAAATTTGATTAAATTTGCTTGGATAGTTTTTGAATTAACTTCAATAATACGTATTTTTTACCACTTATTACCTATGTGGCTGATATGATATCTAAGTAAATGACCTGCTATGTAAATAACAGTCACAGGGACTGTTATTTACATAGCCGGTAGTGCTATTCGAATTTGTGTGGGGTAGGTACCACAACTAAAAAGTGAAACTAAAAAGTTTTTTAAACTTTTTTCAAAAAAAAAAACAACCGACTTCGAAAAAAAAACACTACAAAGTGAAAAATAACTTAAATTTCGGAAGTCGGTGGCAAAAAACGAAAATTCAAAACCAAAGACACCGACTTCCAAAATTAAAATTATTTTTCACTTTGCAGTGTTTTTTTTTGGAAGTCGGTTGTTTTTTTTTTGTAGTAAAAAAGGTTTTTATTGGAGTAAAGTTATCTGTGTTTGCAGTGGTTCATTTTTAACACGAGCCCCCTCTAGTTTACGATTAAACGCGTAAATAAACCAAAAGGAAGATTACTAATTAGTTTCTTAAAAAACTGTCAACTATTCTCGATTACCTTAAACATTTTCCAGCTTACCTATTCCTTCAAATTCTTTTGTTGGTTTTCTTGCTGTGACCATACAAAATCCTGGGTTCACTGCCATGTATAAGGACACTATCACAAAGGACTTGCACACTTGTCTAAACATTCGCAGCAAGTCGAATTGCTGCAAGAAGGTATAACTTACAGACCAAAAAATATGAAAATTGCAGTACCTATCCATCCTGTAGGTATTAAAGTGTTACCTCACTTTGCACAGTCGTAACTTACTCATATATTAATATCAAGTTAGAGAGAGTCAGTAACCTGATGAGTCAGTAATTGGCATTAGTTACCTACACGATAAGTTTTTATCCAGTGCGTGAATTTACTCACAATTATGAACAACTTTGACTATGGGACCAAACCTGAAATCGCGAAAAAAAATCTGCTGTTCCCTAAATTTATGTTCGCATAACTTGCCAAAAATTTAGGGAACAGCAGATTTTTTTTTCGCGATTTCAGGTTTGGTCCCATAGTAAAAGTTGTTCATAATTATGAGTAAAGTCACGTGTTAAAGTTTGCGCACTGGATAAAAACTTACTCTGTATAGAAAAGTACTAATTTTTATTTTTTCGTGAAAATATACAGTTCTTGTGGCTAAGTAATAAAAGTCGCACTGGTCGATCCATCAGGTTAAGCTACGCTTGCCAGGGTTGGTCAGGGGATGGGTGACCATCTTTACATACCGAGACTCCTCCGTGCCTCGGAAAGCACGTTAAGCCGTTGGTCCCGGCTGTCATTCGTGGATCTTTGACAATCGTTACGGGTCGTCAGAAGCCCGAAAGTCTGACAACTAGTCTTACCAAGGGGTATCGTATTACCCAGTTACTGGGTTGTGGAGGTCAGATAGGCAGTCGCTCCATATAAAATACTGGTATTCAGCTGCATCCGGTTAGACTGGAAGCCGACCCCAACATAGTTGGGAAAAAGGCTAGGCAGATGATGATACAGTTATACATGAAAATCTTAAACGAAGTTATAAATATACGAGAGTTACAAATGTATAACCTACGACATCTTCCACAACATATTAAAAGTTAAATATAGCAATACGCTATTCGAAACTGTTAAAACAGAAAAGTAGTGAACTTAAACAAAGACAGGCAGGCAAACAACAAAGAAGGAGGAAAGAAGAGAGATTGATTAAATATTCATCATCATCATCTTCCTGCCCTTGTCCCATGTTACTTGGGGTGGGCGCAACACGTTTTCTTTTTCCACTCTTCCCTGTCAACCGTCACACTATCATTCACTCCCTTCTCTTTCATATCATTCCTCACACAATCCATCCATCTTTTCTTTGGTCTTCCTCTCCCGCTCCATCCACCAACATTTATATTCATTACTCTTTTAGTCACATGCGTTTCTTCTCTCCTCATCACATGCCCATACCAGGCCAAACGATTTCCTTTCAACTTTTCAGTCACTGGCGCCACTTTTAAACTTCCCCTTATATACTAATTTCTTACTTTATCCATTTTTGTCACTCCACACATCCATCTCAACATTCTCATCTCCGCTACATGCAATCTTTTTTCATCCGTCTTTTTCACGGCCCAGCATTCCGATCCATACAATACGACAGGCCTTATCACGGACTTGTAGATTTTGCCCTTTTGTAGAGATGGATTAAATATTAAACTAACATAATCTAAATTCTACAGTTTAAGCGTGCCTAATGGTAGAATTTACTTGGAACCAAACTTGTTCGCAACAACTCACGTGTAAGTAAGTACACAGGCCACGTTCTTTGCATTCTATTTCATAATGTAATATGTTTCTTAAACTTTGATAAAAAGTATCAAGCAAGTAGTTAAAAATAGCGTTTGATTATGTGGTAGACGCCAAAAATAAATCAGTGTAAAATCCATAACAATTCGTCGCAAGTACCGCGCTGTTAATAAGTAGATATAATGTAGTTTTCGCAGTTCCGTGCTAATGTACTACATAGGCGAGTAATGTGACGTACCTAAGTACACATTTACTTAGTAGTCACCAAGATTTTTTTTTAAAGTTTGCTTCTTTGTAATAATAGGTAAAGGTTTGCTGTTTTCTTAATATTATACAGGGTGGCAGGGACATCGATGCGAAAATTGTTACCATGGATTCAGTACAGACGCCAGCACATCAAGCTACTACAATCTGTTAAATTTATTTAATAGATTTTCAACTTTATCGCTGATGTCTAAAGTTCAAAGTTGATTGGGAAAATTTGACAGTTTCGGGTAGCTTGATGTGCTGGCGTCTGTACATGATTCTGAACAACTGCGTTGAAATTTTTCGTCGGTTATTTTTTTTTTAATCTACCGTTTCATAGAAAAGTGCAATACCTACGTGGTCAAAATGTGTGGAAAAGCAGATTAAAAAAAAAATACAAACGAAAAATGTCAACGCAGTGGGGTTCAGAATCATGTACTGAATCCATGGTAACAGTTTTCGCGTCGATATCCCTGCCACCCTGTATGTTTGATAACTTTTCTTTTGTTTTTTGCACTATAAAATACCTACACAGACTACGTATACTTTTATTGTAATTAAACTTGATATAAAGACTTTAAAGACAAAAATTATTTTTGCTTCTTTAAACTGCCTGCCAGTGCTAACCGTGCTCTTGCGTAACATTCAATTAAGTAGATAATGCTGGCGGCATTCGTACGCATAATTAGATTTTAATTGCATTGCAAGTATTTTTGATATTTAGGTAGGTACACAACTGTCTAACATTCGGCGTTCTTAACAAAAGACGAAGGGAACACGTATTACGAATAGTAAAAGTAAAAGGCCAATGTCAGTACCTTAAAGTACACACGGCTACACATCAAGCTATACAATATCCAGTTTATGCTGATCTCGCATCGTATAGGATTTCCGTAAAATGCGAGGTCAGCTTATACCGAAAATTACAGCTTGGTGTGTAGCCGTGTGTACCTAACATGAGGCTAAACAGGGTGATAGGAACATCGACGCGAAAACTGTTACCATGGATTCAGTACATGATTCTGAACCCTCCTGCGTTGAAAATTTTTGCCTATTCTTAAAAAAAAAATCTGCTGTTCCATACATTTTGACCGCGTAGGTATTACACTTTTCTATGAAACAGCTGCTTTTTTTTAATGACTGTCGAAGAACTTCATCGCAGGGGTGTCAGTATCATGTACTGAATTCATGATAACAGTTTTCGCGTCGATGTCCCTGCCACCCTGTATAGTACGAACATCATCTGCCTAGCCTTTTCCCAACTATGTTGGGGTCGGCTTCCAGTCTAACCGGATGCAGCTGAATACCAGTATTTTACATGGAGCGACTGCCTATCTGACCTCCACAACCTAGTGACTAGGTAACACGATACCCCTTGGTAAGACTGGTTGTCAGACTTTTGGGCTTCTAACTACCCGTAACGACTGTCAAAGATCTACAAATGACAGCCGGGACCAACGGCTTAACGTGCTTTCCGAGGCATGGAGGGGACTTGGTATGTAAAGATGGTCACCCATCCACGGACCAACCGCGGCAAGCGTAGCTTAACCTGATCGATCGACCCGTGCAGCTGTTATTACTTAGCCACAAGCTGTATAGTACGAACGCGCGGAGTAAACGTAGGTACCTAAATTCTAACGATTTTTTCATCGAACAACAACTATCCTATAGCATTTAGGTTACGCATGAATATAGTCTTAGAACAATAAAACTAAATTTGTGTCTGCGAATCGAGTACGCAGTGCTTTAAATAAAAAACTTTTTACAAAAAAAAAACAACCGACTTCCAAAAAAAAAACACTACAAAGTGAAAAATTACTTTAATTTCGAAAGTCGGTGTCTTTGGTTTTTAGTTTTTTGCGACCGACTTCCGAAATTAAAGTTATTTTTCACTTTGTAGTGTTTTTTTTGGAAGTCGGTTGTTTTTTTTTAATACTTTTTAGTTGTGGTACCTACCCCACATTCAATACACATTCGAATAACACTACTTGCTACCAGTGACAGGAACTTATCATAATAATATCATCTACATACTAAGTGAGAAAAAAATACGTATTATTGTGGTTAACTCAATAACCACCCAAGCAAAGTTAATAAAATTTATTTGGGACCAACTTCAGAGCATACACTTTCAAACAAAAAAGAATTTTCAAAATCGGTCCACAAATGACGGAGAAATCGGCGGACATACATAAAAAAAAACAAACATACGCTACAAACATTTATTATATTATTATTTTATTATTTTTATTATTTATTTTATTATTATTTTATTTTTTTTATTTATTTATTTTTTGGAAGTCGGTTAAAAAGTAAGAGACCTCGCCAGAATCGTCTGAATCTATGAAGTTTTCATCAGAGATTCAGACGATGTTCACATAATATATGTAGTAACATGAATCCTTAATATTATAAATGCGAAAGTAAGTTTGTTTGTTACGCCTTCACGCTAAAACGGCTGAACGGATTTGGATGAAATTTGGCACATATATAGATGATGCCCTGGAAAAGAACATAGGATACTTACTTTTTTTTTTCCCACGGGATCGAGACTTATGCGGGTGAAACCGCGGGGCGCAGCTAATAATATAATAATTTAGGATCCAATGCCTCAAAGTGCCTAATACTTGTTCGGGGTTAATATTTATAATCCAGTTGTGAAACGCCGAAAATTCTCACAATCTGCACTAACAGAATTCTCAGATTATTGCAGTTCTTTCGTGTAAAATACTGATACTAGAAGAGAAGAGAATAAGAAGAGAAGACAAATAATTAAAAACCATATTTTTTTTGTATTTACAAATTAACAAAAACGATTTCCAAGACAAAGCTCACTAAAGACGCAGACAGAACCAAGATTGTTATTATTTTTGTATTGTATTGCCTAATCGAAATTCAATCAAAAAATTTAAAAGTAAAACATAATAAGAGCGAACGTTATCGACTGTTATCGGTCACTTGGTAATCGTGCAATCGTCTAATTAGTTATTAACTTCGTTCCTCATGTAGGTAGCTAGACATCTGATAAAAATAACGTATCGAAAACGTAGCACATTCGATGTCTTTGAGATGCCTAATCTATGTACACACGGCTACACAACAAGCTATACATTTCCAGTTTATGCTGATCTCGCATTGCATAGGATTACCGTACAATGCGAGGTCCACTTATACTGGAAATGTATAGCTTGATGTGTAGTTTTGTGTACGACTTCTACGCTGAACTTCCGCGCGACTGCTACGCCGCGGCTACGCGTGATGCTACGCGCAGTGCCTACGCCCGATACGCTGGCGCTGTGCCTACATGCGACTAACTAACGTTATGCTTACGCTAAACTGCTAAACTGCGCCTACGCGTGGTGCTACGCGCCTACGCGTGCTGCTACGCGCCGTGCCTATGCGCGAAGCTTACGTGTACGTTGCGCCTAGGTGCAACGTCTACGCTGAGTCTACATGCGAAGAATAAATCAGTGGAAACGCCGTGTAATGTTAAAAAAAAAACAGCCCAAGTGCGTATCGGACTACGCACAATGAAGGGTTCCGTAGTTGGGATGAATTTATCCCAAATACAAACTTAACATTGTAGTTGAAATGCATGTTCTCCCATAAATTCCAACTGTAAATGTAAGTTTGTACGCACAATATTGAGAGATTTACCATGTTTTTTTTTTTTTTTTATTCATTATGAAAGGGCTTTGTCGCACATGCGATTATGCCGCCCTGGTTAGCTTAACAAAATCATACCAATTTCCACTTAACAAAAACTTAGCACAGCTAATTTGTAAAGTACTTTAGCTGCATCAGACAATGGCACAGCTAAAGCACTATTACAGTAACCTACCGCTCTAATTCTACCATCCAAACTATTTCTGAATTCCTCATTGCGGACACACTCGGTTAAGATGTTTCAATTTTCATCGAATTTCTTAAATATCTTTAAAAGCATTTATTTTAAAATGATATAAAAAATATTTTCAAGAGCCTCGCAACAAGCCCTTTCATTTAATATGTCGCATGGTACCGTTAGCAAAACTTTTTTTAAATTTTCTTGTTTGTCCCCCAACAGTGACCCCTATATTCAAAATTAATTTATTTACGTTACACTTTCGTGTTTGGGTCACAGAAATACATATGTGTACCAAATTTTAACTTAATCGATCCATTAGATTCGGAGCAAATTGGCTGTGACAGACGGACAGACAGACAGACACACGAGTGATCATATAAGGGTTCAATTTTTTCCTTTCGAGGTACGGAACCCTAAAAAGTAGTTACATGGAAGGAGTCAGTGAAGGGTAACAGACAGGCGGCAGCGACCGGCATGAAAGGTCATGGTGGTCACGTAACCTCATAGATGTCGGCTTGATGAGAACACAATGAGTACTGACGGCGTAAAGTATACCGTGGGATTGTGTGTTCAGATTATTACAGCTCATGCTCTAGGTATGCATATCCGAATAATTAAAATAACTAAGCACAAACGAACGTTAAAAAATCGTTTATCTTAAGACGCAGATATATGACAGTGACCTTGAATGGTTAGCTTGCGTGTTCTGTACTGGGGGCCTACCACCAACTCAAAAGCAGTATTATTTTAATATTACTTCAGTGGGAGAAAGAGATGGAGCTATACGTCCTGTATAGCTTCATCTCTTTCCCACAGTGAAGTAATATTAAAATAATATTGCTTTATGAGCATGGTAGGCCCCCTGAACTCACGCAACGCGTCGTACGTCCAGGCAGCAATAGGACTCGCCCATCAAGGAGCGCTGTCCCAAATTAGACGCATTATTAATTTATTACACGTAAAACAAAAGGTATTTTAATAAAACACGTATACTAAAAGATCAGTGATTTAATTATCTTTAAGATGGTGAAGTTTTAGAAAAATACGCTTAATGGATTTTGCGTCATTCTCAGTTTTTTATCCGCGTTAGACATAACTTTACAAATTAATTTCACTATGTAATATAAACATAATCAAAAATATGCCTATATTAAAATATTAAGAAAATGCTCTATTTTAACAAATATTTTTTTCAAATCACTAACACTACTGGTTCAGACGTCATCTTCAGTATAAAATCATTAAAAGTCAGCTATCGTACCCTTAAAATCTGATTTGGCCGGTAGCATCTGTAGGTATCCAAGTAATTCATGAACCTGTGAATGAACTATAGATAGGTAATATTACTAATCTATATCGGCTTATCGAGGATAAACGTACTTATTAGAGGCAATAGATTATTATGGTACCGATAGCTAACATTGAATGAATTATAAAAGTAATTACAGTGAATAGGTACTGTCAGCTGTCAGTGTGTCTGTCACATTAGGTACCATCGGGGTAACGCATATCTAACCACTTTGAAAACAAAATACCCTTATCTCCGAAGTTTGCATAGAGAAAAATCTGAAATTATTCTACGTGATAGAAGTTTATGTAAAGATTACAGGAAAAATAAAACGATGTCTCTAAATAGCACACTTTATCAGAAATCATCAACAAAAATTACATTAGTTCCACTATCGGTCAAGATATGACGCTGACCTAAAACTGCAATATTCTACACCGCAGTGTGCAGTGTTAAAATTCTCTGACGAATAAGGCCTCGCTGATGAAAATTTAAAATGATACGGAACCGACTCGCTCTTGACCGGTTTTTTCATAGGTAAGCGATACTATAGCGGCCGAGCGCTGCAAGCAAGAATAGTCCTTACAGTGTACAGATATGCGTTTCTTCGATAGTACTTACATATATGTATATATTTTTTATTTTGTAATATCTATAGGCTGATTAACACTAAAGAGACTACGTATACGTCACGCGAAGCAATCTTTATTCGGTGTTAAGCAGTTTAGTATTCGTCGGTGCACCAAAACGGCTGGTATGCCTAGGTACTATCGAACAAACGCAGCCTAAAGCAGCAGCAGCTAAGCAGTTTAAAAACAAAATCCCGTGAACACGATGACCACATCTGTTTAACGGTCGCTTTCTATAGCGGCCGAGCGCTGCAAGCAGAAATAATCCTTACGGTGTATAGATATGCGTTTCTTCGATAGTACACAGTACTTAGTTTATGCGTCAGTGGAGTGGCAAGATGCAGCTTTTACTCTCTCTACGGGGAAAAAAGAGAAGGTACTTAGTTCTCAGTACCTACTAAAGGCTTCATAGCTATGTTGGTCATGGCTGGCGATAAGTAGTTTTATATGTAGATATACCCCACCGGAAGTCTGTATTCGACTTCATGTTATGTGTGTTCAATGCATCATCAAATACTACTAAGTACTAGTAGTTCTGCGAACAGTAGACCTCGCGAGCACAAACTTTTTTACAACAATTAATATACCACTAATGTTATTTAAAATGGGGTATTTACCATGTTTTTTGTTTAAAACAGGATATTTTGTTTAAAAAACAAAAAAAAACATGATAAATATCCCGTTTTAAAGAACTTTGGTAGTGAAAATAACCATGTCAGTTTTTCTAAAATAAAAGTAGCCTTAGTTACTTCTTATAACACCAGCTATCTACCAGTAAAAGTTTCGTCAAAATCGATCCAGCCGTTTCGAAGATTAGCCGGAATAAACAAACAGAGACAGAAATAAAAAATAAATTGTTATGAGTACCGTGCTTTACTTCCATGTGGATTTAGTATCCAGCCCTGATTCGGGCCATGGTACGGAGCGAGAGGAAATGGGAGGCCGTCACCTCCTTCTGCGAAGCGGTAATGCTCGCGAAGGAGGAGGCGGAACGCGTGAGGGAGAGGCAAATTTCGCGCCCTCACGCCCCTAACCGCTGCAGGAGGAGACGCCCTGGCCGTCGGGAATCGCGAACCGATTTCCGGCCACCGTAGGCGCGGGCTTGCGGACGGTGAGCAATGGGTAACTCGCCGCCAGATAAGGACCAAACCCGGGTCGACGGCGCGTTGTGTTCCACGCGCGCCTCAAAGAGATGTCAGCAGAATTGACGGTGTCCGCTAGGGCCGATGCCTGCCGGGGTTACGAATAAGGCCGAAAGGGAAATCGTAGCCCCTGGCAACAGGGCAACTGAAGGATCACGGGTGGGTTTTAGTCAGTAAGAGTCTGACACGCCCTCCTGCTCCGCCCAGAGCGGGAGAAGTTATTTGATAATTTACCACCAAAAAAAAAATGTGTATTTAGTAAAACGATTTTGATATTACAAACAGACACTTCAATTTTATTTATTTGTATGGATGTATAGATATAGATACGAAAGTAACTCTAGTCTGTCTGTTACTTTTCTCGCTTCTTCGATGTTTGGCACATGGCTAGACCATGACTTATCGGTTAGGACATTTTTATCTCGGTAGTAGGTACGGTCCCGCGAGATTATTTCCGACCCCGACGGAGGCGACGCCGCGGGCAAAAGCTAGTTTTATATATTTCCCATTGCATTACCTCATTACCATTGATAACCTCTGCCGCATGGTTTTCAAGTAGAACATAATTAATTTATGGCGTTACCTGACGTACACACGGCTACACATCAAGCTATACATTTCCAGTATAAGCTGACCGCACATTGTATGGAAAACCTATACGATGCAAGATTAGCATATACTGGAAATGTATAGTTTGATGTGAAGCCGTGTACAGGGCTGCATGGCATGGTCGCGTCTATGTACAAGCTAAGGACACCAAGATCTTCTAGAGAACCTGTTTCCACAGGCACCTACTGGTTTGAATATTGGCCCTTATTATTTGATGTTTACGAAAAGTTCAATAACTTCATACAAATGTTACCTAATGTTTTAGTTATACAGACACAAATTAAAACTAGCGAAACGCCACAATGGTGTCGATTCCATTGTTCACAAACTAAACTAAATTTAAGTTCAGTGCCTCTTTTTCTTTCTATTTCATTAAGAAAAGGACAGAAGATAAATTTTAGTTTAGTCCTGTCAAATTAATCAGCGTTTGACGTAAATTAATGTAATTTTAGTAGGCAAGTTTTTAATCACGTCTAAACTTGTATGGAGAGTGACAGGCGCTGATTAATTTGACAGGACTAAACTAAAATTTATCTTCTGTCCTTTTCATATTGAAATAGAAAGAAAAAGATGCACTGAACTTAAATTTAGTTTAGTTTGTGAACAAGGGATCGGCACCATTGCGTTGCAAAAAAAAAATCTGCTGTTTCATAGAAAAGTGCAATAGGTACCTACGCGGTCAAAATGTATGGAACAGCAGATTTTTTTTAAATAACCGACGAAAAATTTCAACGCAGGGGATTCAGAATCATGTACTGAATCCATGGTAACAGTTTTCGCGTCGATGTCCCTGCCACTCTTTATTATATCAATCTTTACCTAATTTGTTAATCTGCAGACAAATAACAATGCTATCAAGTACTAATAATAGAGGTATTGATTGCATTATATATATCTATTGTGCTTTTAATATTTTTATAATACGCTGGGAAATACCCTTTAGCAATATAATAAATAGATCGGTAATAAAAAAAAACTTTTTACAAAAAAAAACACAACCGACCTCCAAAAAAAAAAACACTACAAAGTGAAAAATAACTTTAATTTCGGAAGTCGGTGTCTTGGGTTTTGTATTTTCGTTTTTTGCCACCGACTTCCGAAATTAAAGTTATTTTTCACTTTGTAGTGTTTTTTTTTGGAGGTCGGTTGTTTTTTTTTTGTAAAAAGTTTTTATTTTTCACTTTTTAATTGTGGTACCTACCCCACACACATTCGAATACCACTACCTGCTACCAGTGACAGAAACTTATCATATCATCTACATACTAAGTGGGAAAATTACGTATTTTGTAGCTAACTCAAAAACTATCCAAGCAAAGTTAATAAAATTTATATGGGACCAATTCCAGAGCACACCCTTTCAAACAAAAAAAGAATTTTCAAAATCGGTCCACAATTGACGGAGAAATCGGTGGACATACATAAAAACAAAAAAAAAAAAAACAAACATACGCGACGAACATATAACCTCCTCCTTTTTGGAAGTTGGTTAATAAAAACCAATCGATAATTTTGACTGCATGATTGAATGTGGCATTTTAGTTGATTTTAGAGTTCTTCTTCAAACATGAACTATGTACTTATGTTATGTAATATCTTTGTCGTCTTCGTCTATAAATTACTTACCTAAGTGTGTGATAAATCTACACACATATAAATACATACATACAAATAAATAAAATTGAAGTGTCTGTTTGTAATGTCAAAATATTATGACAATATATATAAAGAAAGAAAGAAAAAAAAAAAACGTTTATTTGCGGTAAACATGACGCAAGAAAAAAATATTACATTACAAAAATGAGAAAAAGTTGGGGGAAGCATGCGTCACATCCACGCAAATCGGCTATCGCTCTGCATTATGCTACGACCCTGTGCAAGACAGAGCCCCAGCGCTGGTTTTCAGCGACAGCCGGCGCCGACGTAATGACGTCGACCGGTGCAGCAAACAAATATTAATTAAGACGCTGTACCAGTACAGCGTACTTAAGGCTCCGTGCTGTGAATTCACTCGACAGAGTTTAGGTAAATTCTTGCGATGCTATGTTTGTGTGCACCGTTCGCGCACACACGCCTAAACATCGAGCGTAGTGATCGCTTAAACAGTTTTGATCTTATAGACGGTATTTTGTTAAGTTACGTAGGTACGCTTATGAAATAAGTCTGGAATGTTTGTGTATATTCGTTTAGTATATTTATAACAATTCTGTTTTATATGGAATTTTATACTTTTTGTATGGAAAACATGAAAAATTATTACCTACATGTTGAGTTTCATGGGTTTATGGGTTTCATAAAGGGGGTCGAAATTTTCATTATTTTTGCGATAAAATTTTCGAGATATAAGCAAAAGAACAGAAAAAGGATAAAGTACAGTTTTTGCAACTGAATGAGTTATTAATTTAGTGAAAATGAAAAATTCGCTATTCTGAATTTGACTTTTTTCACCTAAAATTTTGATTGGTGCCGATTCTCTTATACACCGAACTAAACTAACTAAACTATTACTAAAATTTCTTACTTTTGACTATGAGAATCTCAAAGCTATTGGTGCCGATTCCCTTGTTCACAAACTAAACTAAATTTAAGTTCAGTGCATCTTTTTCTTACAATTTCATTAAGAAAAGGACAGAAGATAAATTTTAGTTTAGTCCTGTCAAATTAATCACCGCCTATCACTCTCCATACAAGTTTAGACGTGATTAAAAACTTGCCGACTAAAATTACGTCAATTAACGTCAAGCACTGATTAATTTGACTGGACTAAACTAAAATTTATCTTCTGTCCTTTTCTTAATGAAATAAAAAGAAAAAGATGCACTTAAATTTAGTTTAGTTTGTGAACAAGGGAATCGGCACAATTATGCAAAATAAATTCTCTAAATTTAAGAACATTTTTGACACATCTAAATCAAATTTGACAATCACGACTCCACACGTGATACCTAACCATGTGAATCTTTTTAGAGCCGGAGGCGCGCACGCTCGACGTGTTTTATATGGAACTTTTCACTTTTTGTATGGAAAATAAGAAAAAATATTACCTACATGTAGAGTATAAGGGTTTCATAAAGGGAGTCGAAATTTTCATTATTTTTGCGATTGGACACACCGTTTTCGAGATATAAGCAAAAGAATAAGAAAGATTCAGTACTGTTTTTGCATGTGAAATCGAGGTGTTGGTGTGAATTTAAAGTTCATGACAATCAATTTTATTCCACACGTTTTTAATCGCGAAAAATAGTCAGATTCGGTTAGAAAATCTAAATTTTAAGTGAAAAACGTCAAATTCAGAATAGCAAAATTGCTATTTTCACTAAATGAAAATCTCAGTTCCATCTTAGTGCTGTCAAACTAAAATCTAGTTAAGTTGTGTCACTTTAGTCTATTTCAGAATGGGAAATCGTCGTTTGACAGGAATAAAACAAAATTTTGGTGATTTTTAGTCTAGTTTAGAGGCATTTGTGACAAGAGAATCGGCACCATGTCTAACTAAATCTGACTATTTTTAATCGCGATTAAAAAGGTGCGGAATAAAATTAGTTATCTTGAACTAAAATTCACACCAACACCTCGCTTCAGGTGCAAAAAACAGTACTGTATCTTTTTTTTTTCTTTTGCATATATCTCGAAAATGGTGCGTCCAATCGCAAAAATAATGAGAATTTCGATCCCCTTTATAAAACGCTTAAACCCCTAACACTCTACATGTAGGTAATATTTTTTCTTATTTTCCTTACAAAAAGTAAAAATTCTATATAAAACGTTAAGGCTGCTCCCTGTGCGCCTCCAGCTCTAAAAAAAATTCACGGGGTAGGGCAAACAAGTACCACGTGGACCCGCGATTGTCAAATATAATTTTAGTGTGTCAAAATATATATTTAAATTTAGAGATTTTTTGTTGCAGAATAGCTTCAAGATTTTCATAGCCAAAAGTAAGGAATTTTAGTGATAGTTTAGTAAGTTTAGTTCAGTATACAAGAGAATCGGCACAATATTGCCATCTTAGTACTGTCAAAATAAAATATATTCTATAATTATTTCACGATGGGAAATCATCGTTTGACAGAAATGAACGAAACTTTGGTGATTTTTAGTTTAGTGTTGAGGCATTAATTTGTGACAAGAGAATTGGCACCAGTATACATAAAGGGATCTGAGACACTTGCGCGAAAGACATTTTCGCGAAAGATACTTGCGCGAACCCACTTGCGCGAAAAAGTTGCGGAAACGAGATTTCTTCATAACATCACGCCATCAATTTCAAAGGCCCAACACTTTGAAATTGATGGCGTGATGTTATGAAGAAATGTGAAAATTTTCGCAGCCGCCATCTTAGATTTACGTTTTGACATCAAAATCTGCTTTAGAATAGAATAGAATAGAATATAGAATATATTTATTGTAAAACATGAGTATACATCAAATAATATGTGCAAGGTCTTAAAATAACAGGTAGATTTGCATGTTTTGCCATTTATGGCGTACAAAACAACATATTTTTGGTTTAAATAAACCATTAAAAAAAAAATTGAGTCTACACAACAAACTATGAGATTAATAACTTAATCCTAATGTTAAATTAAAAAAGGGGGAAAAAATATAAAAAATTAAAATAAAATATTGGTTTTTACAGATTTGAGAGTCAAATTGTGAAAATGTTGTAATTAAATGAATCTATTTAATTAATTGCGCTCATTTAAAAATTCCGATATGGTATAATAGCATTTGCCTATGAGATATTTTTTTAAATGTATTTTAAATATTGTTATATAATTTTGATAGGGATAGAAGTGTAGTGTAGTGATCTGTTACACTAGTATAACAGATCACTACACTACACTTCTATCCCTATCAAAATTAAAAAATACCCCATTAGTTAACAAAACTAGATCAACTGTGGATTTTGAACAAGCACTTAAGCACGTACAAGAAAGTAATCTAGCAGACTTACTTTTTTGTAATGATCCTGAAATTCTAACTAACCTACTAATAAACAAACTAATGGATGCCATCAATGAAAATACTATTCTTACTAAAATCCCTAACAGTAAACGCATTATAAAACCATGGATAACCCAAGGAATTTTACGTTGTATTAAAAATCGTAATAAGCTTCAAAAAGATAATAAAAAGATCCATACAACGACATATTAAAAATAACATACACTAGATATAGAAATCACTGTAATAATATTATAAAAAAATTAAAACGAAAATATGAAAGAGAATTAATTACTAAATCAGTTGCTAACAATAAATTACTTTGGAAAAACATTAAAACTATAACATTCACAAATAAACCTAACAATTGCAATACAGGCTTACTTGATATAAAATCTACTCCTTTAGAATCGGTTAACTATATTAATGAATATTTCGCAAACATTGGTAAGAGCCTTGCCAAAAAAATCCAGCCAACTTTAAACTGTGATCAAAATGACCTCTGTTTACAACAAACTCAACCCAACTCCTTCGTAATGTTAGACACTGACAATGATGAAGTGAATCATGTCCTAATGAGTCTCAAATCTGACAGTGCGTCTGGTTGGGATAATGTTTCTACTGCATTTCTAAAATATATAAGAAAAGAGGTTGTTCCCATAATTTCTCATCTTGCTAATCTTTGCTTTGGTGAAGGCATATTCCCGACTTCCTTAAAGCTGGCTATTATTTCGCCAGTGTTCAAGGGTGGAGACAGAGACGATGTATCTAACTTCAGGCCCATATCTGTATTACCCTCCATATCAAAAATAATTGAAAAACTTATCAATATAAGACTTTTAACATACCTAAAAGATTTCAACGTACTATCAGAGTCACAATTTGGTTTTCGTCGAGGGATTTCCACTGAAGATGCAGTTACTGCACTAAGTACTCATATAACCGAACAGCTTGACAAAGGTAAAAAATGTATAACTGCATTCTTAGATCTAAAAAAAGCCTTTGACACCGTCTCTGTCCCAATCCTTGTGAGAAAGCTGGAATGTATTGGAGTTCGCGGGGTGCCTCTAAGCCTATTCAGGGATTATCTCGGAAACAGGAAGCAGAGGGTTAAAGTGGGTCAGTACACCAGTGAAGACGCAAAAATGTCATACGGCGTCCCTCAAGGAAGCGTATTGGGACCTACATTGTTCCTTATTTACGTCAATGAACTTTGTAATATAAATGTTGCAAACGCACAAGTGTTCTCTTACGCGGATGATACTGCTGTAGTCTTCACTGGTGATACATGGCAGAATGTTAAACTTAGTACTGAGACAGGCTTGGCTAACATCGCCAAGTGGTTGACAGTTAATTTGCTTACATTAAACATCACAAAAACAAATTACGTTTGCTTTAGTGTCTGCCAACGTTCACAACCAGAGGAAGATTTTAATATTAAAATTCATACTTGCAATAGCAGTAATCGCAATAGTTGTAGCTGCTCAACAATCAACAAAGTACCACATATTAAGTACCTAGGAGTTATCGTGGACCAGAGACTATCGTGGTACCCACACATTGAGCAGGTTGCCAATAGAGTCAGGAAATTAAGCTGGATGTTCAGGACTCTTAGACACGTCGTTCCTAAGACTGCCGGTAATCATTCAGGCCATCCAAAAGATTTTCTTAAGATGATTTACGTTGCGCTAGTCCAGTCAGTACTTTCCTATTGTATACCTGTCTAGGGTGGTGCAGCTAAAACAAAATTTCTAGCGGTGGAAAGGGCACAACGTGCTCTTATCAAGTGTATGTACTTCAAAAAAAAGAGATATCCTACTGAAGACCTATTTCGAATTAGTAACTTGCTCTCAGTCAGGAAACTTTACATTACACAAATAATATTAAAAAAACATAAGTCTCTTTCCTATGATGCTGGTATATTGAGTAAAAGAAGGAAAGATATAATATTAAATATCCCTAGGACAAGGACTTTGCTTGCCAGTATGCAATTTAGTAAACGATCTGCTGCGCTATATAATAAAATCAATAAATACATCTATATTTATCCCAAAAACTACTATGACAGTAAAAAAAATATTATGGAATGGATACAAAAGCTTACCTACAATGATACCGAAACACTTTTGAAACCTTGACACATACACATCCTCACACTCATGTACTCTCAGTCATACCTACAGGCTACACTCTCACTCACAATACTCACACACATGCTTACACCCCACATACACACACATACACACATTTGATTTAAATTAATGTTAATTTATGTAGTGTTAGCAAAAACATTATACAATTTGCTATTTATATAATACGTCTTGCTATGGAAGAGCGGATTCTCCTAATACAGGCACTATCTGCCTAAAAGGAGGATCCAATCAAAAAATTTGTTTAGACCTCTACTTGTTTTTACCAATAAACAATTTTTTTTTTAAATAGAGCAGTAGGCATTTGTCTAATAGGTTTTGGGATTTTATTATAAATGATTGGTGCTAAACAAAACATACTTTTACGCATCAATGCCGTGGTTGATCTTGGTACGCATAATTGATTATTATCCCGTCGATTACGAATAGAAACATCTGATAGTTTCTTAAATAGGTTAGGATTGGTTCGTATAAAATTAGCCATTTCATAAATAAATAAGGAAGGCAGACTTAAAATGTTATATTTAATAAAATACTGTTTGCAACTATCAGTTATTTTCAATCCAAACATAGCCCTAATACACCTTTTTTGTGACTTAAAAATGATTTCTTTATAAGTAGAGTTTCCCCAAAATATAACTCCAAACCTCAATACGGAGCCGACAATACCATGGTAGGCAGTTATAAGCGCATTGGCACTTATAATAGGTTTTAGTTTATAGAGGGCATAGGCAGAAGAACATACTTTTTTGTTTAATTCTTCTGTGTGTGCCCTCAAAAACTACGAAAAAGACACCCATGACAAAAAATCTGAATATTGTCACAGCCGCCATCTTGGATTTATATTTTGACCTCACTATCAGCTTTAGCATCCTCGAAAACTATGAAAACGATACCCATGACGAAATATTTTTAAATGTTCGCAGCCGCCATCTTGGATCTTTGTTTTGACTTAAAGTAGTCTTCAGTGGCGTTAAAGAACTTCGTTCCAAAAATACTTCACTTATTGCTACAACAGCATATCGGCGCGGGCATATCGGTGACGCGAACCCATAACTTTTTCCCCTACCAAAAATCACTCAAAACTATGAAATCTAAAGTCAAAATATAACTAGTGAACCTAGCAGGCAGATGTTGTCCTGCGACAACAGCGCCACGCGGGTCCAACTATAGTTATGAACCATCCAAGTTACACAAAAAGAATTTAAAAAACAACATCTAAATCAGTCAAGCCGTTTAGGATAAGAAGAATTACGAACACACGTACACCGGTATTTTATTTATTGCCAGGCATGCAAAATTTTAATGTTCTTCAAAATCAAGCAAAGTATTTTAAAATAAAATGCGGATCAAAATGTGGTAGTCGACGTACAATTTCTGGAATATGTTAACATCGGACACGTACGTGCGTGTGTGCGTGCTGCGACGCAAAGTGATACGTCCTCACGCTGGGAAGGCCCGTTCGCTACTGACGGAATAGATTTTCCGCGATCGTTTATATAGTTCACTTTGCCATTTATTTACGTAATGAAGTAATTGTTTATTTATAAAATAAAATTTAGATTCTATTAAACAATTAACTTAAAATTAATATATAATTTTTAAAATTTCTTAAAAGTGTTTCTAAGTATTAGAAAAAAATATTTATTTGGCTTGAAGTTTTGAGAAAGTTACGTTATTTCAACATTTTTTTTCTGCTATATTTTGTATGAAAGTTGAAAAAAGTGGTTCCCCTATGTACAAGTAGACCATATAATGATGTTGATGATATTTTTTAATTTTCAACATCAAAAGCAGTTTCTTCTAACGAAACGATCAAACGTCAGTCTCGCGTCATTTTTTGGAAAACTTGTTGCGAATTTTAGTGATTTCCCACGAATCCTTAATTTATTTAAAAAATCCCTTTCCCCTATGTACAAGACGAAGGATTGGACTTTTCAAATCACAAATAATTTTGTTTAAATTCTCGTCCCCTTTCTCACAACGAATAAACAAAATTGATCAAAATCAGTGATTTTGTGCGGTGCGGCAGCACGGAGCCTTAAAGAAAAATAATTTAGATGCAACTAAATACACAACTGATATAGGTACTAAATAGATATAAAAGATGAAAAATAAATAGACATACTTTATTCTATGGTGGTTTTATACGGTTGTGTGTCTGTTTGTTCCGGTTAATCTCCGAAACGGCTGGACCGATTTTGTTTCATGATTAAATGCGAAAGTAATTCCAGTAGAAAATTGGTGGCAAACTTGTCAGGGTCGATATCTCTTGAACTCTGTACTAAACCCACATTGGGTGCATTTCTACGATACAAAGAACAAGGACTACTCAACTGCTTATCCACAATGCCTGCGACCAAATTAATTCACTGTGCAATGACATGATCAGAGATATAAGAAAGAAGTACATGATAATTAATCCTTTTTAATCAACTTCAAACAAGTATATTAATAAAAAAACTAAATAACCCGACTGCAAAAATACATAACTGAAAAGAGAAAAAAAACAGCCTCTTACTCCAAAAGTTCGGGATTGTTTTATCATTTCTCGTTCCAAATTACATTTAAACAAATAACTTGTTTAATTTTTTTTTAATCTTCTTTTAAAACTTTTTATTTTGATACCCCACTCGATAGGATTGGAAGATTTTTTAAACATACATTTTGGCGCCAAAAATCCGTCATTTTAATTTTTTACAATTTAAATATATCAAGTGACACTTGCGAAATAAAGACGAATCTAGCGACATATCATTCATCGAAATCGGTTCTGCCGGTTTGTAGTTACGAGGGAACATGGAGACGGACATATACATACATACAGGTCGAACCCTCCTTTTTTGGCTTCGCTGCAGTCGGGTAAAAAGGAGGAGTTCCTCGATTACTCGCAGACTACTAGACCGATTAAGAAAACGCTTTTTTTTTCCGAAAGATACTGCATGATTTTTTTACCGTCTCGAAATTTTTACAGGGTGTTCTACCCATGAATATAAACAACTTTCATTATGGAAGCAACTCTGAACACATGAAAAAAAAATCAGCTGTTAATACAAAAGTTCAATACCTACTTGACCAAAATGTATGAAACAGCTGATTTTTTTTTCATGATCTCAGAGTTGCCCCCATAGTGAAAGTTGTTTACATTCATGGGTAGAACACCTTGTAAAAATTTCGAGACGGTAAAAAAATCACCCAGTATACATATACTTCCTATATCCCATTGTCATCAGGTTAGGATCTGATGATGGGATCCTGGAAAAATCGAGAGAACTCTTCAAATATTATAGCCACACCTATAGCGTTTTAAATATTTTTTATAGTAACTAGTGCATTTGTAGGTACTGTATTCATTTTCAGTCTCCATATTACACGTCATCTACGTTATTAACTTGTATCTACATAAACAGTAAAAACGGCTAAAACCCGAAGTGCGGCTACACCTAGTTTTAGCCGGCTACAATAAGGTGCGGCCGGTAGCAGTTGGTTAAATTTAGTTGTAGCAAATGAAAAGGCAGCAGTTGAGAGCAGTGGTGGCCCAGTGGTAACGGCCGCGACTTACGAGTTGTACGTCGTAGGTTCGAACCCAGACAGGCGCTTTACTTTGTGTAAATTATTTCATCACTATTGCTCTCAAAACGGTGAAGGAAAACATCGTGAGGAAACCGGCATGTCCTAGAACCGAAAATTCTAAGACATGTGACATCTACCAACCCGCACTGGGCCCGCGTGGTGGATTACGGCCCACTCCCTCTCACTGAAAGGAGGCCTGTGTCCCAGCAGTGGGAACATTATAGGCTGATGATGATGAAATGAAAAGGGCTGAAAGGTAGGTTGAGTTAGGTTAGAACTGTGACCACATAAAACACCGCACGAGCCGAGCGAGCGAAGCAAGCGGTGCCGTGGCAGCGGCCGGCGAGTGCCAGGGTCCATTTAGGCACGTTTAACCAACTGCTACCGGCCGCACCTTGTTGTAGCCGGCTAAAACTAGGTGTAGCCGCACTTTTGGTTTTAGCCGTGACATCAAGGGCGGATCCAGCCTTCGAGTCAGGGGGGGGTCACATAGTCGGGGTCAGTCAGGACAGGATCCAATCAGTGGCGGACTAAGCCTGTTGGGGGCCCAGGGGAGCAAAACAAAATAAGTCGGCGGTCTTCTCAGTTTATGTAGGTATTTCTAGTAACACTTCGCAAAAAAATTATAATGACAGTAAAAAAAACAAGTATAACGTTTCTAATTATAATCTACACCATGGGCCTCGCAACAGGCAGGAGATTTTTTTTCAGGGAGGTGCATTTTCGTCTCCTCATCAATAGGATACGAGAAGCAAAAATGTAGGAGAGCGCGAGCAAGGCGAATTTTTTTGCACCTTGTCTCGGTTAGGTTTCTATTCAACATCCTTACGGAAATAGGAGTTGCTTTGTCGACTTATGCAGAAAAGTTTGAGAGTTGGAAAAGTATAGAATTCAAGAGCGAGCGAAGCGAGCTCGAAAATTTTGGCACACCGCCTTGTGTAGGAGATAAGGTATCTTTTTAAGTCACATATAAATAGGAGTTCCTTTGTCGACTTGTGCAGAAAGTTTGAGAATGTATCAATGTAGATTGTAGCAAGCGGAGCGAGCTCGAAAATTTTCATCCTCAGCCTCCAACTCTAAACTGCTTCTTACTGAATATTTATGTTGACCGTGTTTGGGATATCATTAAAAAGTACTTCTTAAGATTTAGAGGGCCGCCAGGAGCGGGGCCGGGGCGGTTTGTCTTGACACTATTCTGGGGTATTTAATTTCTACGTCTAGTTGCTAGCTTCAGATAGACCTACATGGACACTTATGAAACGTCAGAAGCTAGGAATCGTTTCACTTGGTCGTTTTCTATGGAAAAGAGCCGGCAGAAAACTCCACGGTCAATCATCATAATTATAATAACAGCACATGGTCTTATTTGCATGTCGTTCGCATGTGAGGTAATGGCAAACATCCTACGTGGCAACGTCATACAAAGTATTTATTTGATTAAATTTATCAATGAGATTAGAAAAAATACCAGTGGTCGACCTAAACGCAGCCCCGGGGGGGGTCATGACCCCCATGACCCCCCCCTGGATCCGCCCTTGCGTGACATAATATCTTTACTACTGTTTATGTAGATACAAGTTTTTAACGTAGATGACGTGTAATATGGACACTAAAAATGAATACAGTACCTACAAATGCACTAGTTACTATAAAAAATACTTAAAACGCTATAGGTGTGGCTATAATATTTAAAGAGTTCTCTCGATTTCTCCAGGATCCCATCATCATCATCATCATTTCAGCCGAAAGACGTCCACTGCTGAACATAGACCTCCCCCAAGCACCTCCACTTCGACCGATTCTGTGCTTTCCGCATCCAGCGGATTCCTGCGGCCTTCACAAGGTCATCGGTCCATCTTGTGGGAGGCCTTCCAACGCTACGTCTTCCGGTACTCGGTCGCCACTCCAGAACCTTTCGGCCCCATCGGCCATCCGTTCTGCGAGCAATGTGCCCTGCCCATTGCCACTTAAGTTTGGCAATAGGATCCCATCATCAGATCCTAACCTGATGACAATAGGATTACCTACCTTTTACCATATTCATCACAGAAAATCAAAGACGATCAGTCTTATGAAACTTGGCTGTTATCAGAGAAAAAATATTAAATAGGTTTAAATAATAATAGAGAAGAGGAAAATACCTAAGAATCTTACTCAATACAGTCAACACAGTGATAGTTGTTAAAGCCTGAATGTAGATGTCTTCCTTGTTAACAGAATATTATGGCGTCAGCTTAGATCAGTGATGAAAGTGATGATATTTTTATAAATATTAATACACCACATTATAATCAATTTACTTTAGACAGTGCCGCATCACCATTTACGCAGATTTTTAAACCTAATTTCAAACAAAGTTCTCCCACGACAGCTATCATCCGTAAAAGGCCCGTAGCTCATAACTCTAAATGAAAAAGAAACTCCTCTGAATTCAACAGTATTTGAATTTAGAGGAGTTTCTTGTCGGGATAGAGTCTCGACACATCCTGCAATACTTATTTTTCTATTTCTTTATTTCCAGAGAATGGCGAGCTTGCCGAGATCCCACTCTTTATGGCCGGTTTGATCATGTGCGCCGGATTCTACATGATCTACCTAATAGAAGAACTAGTGCACCTGTACATCAACAGCCGCCAGAACAAGAAGAGGAACAACTCCTTCACCAAACCTTTCAGGTTGAGGAAGAGTTCTTTGGCAGGAGGATCTGTTGAAGCAGCCGTTGAACCGGCCTCAGAAAAGGAAGCTGAGATTGAGGAGAAGAATGCCTCTAACCACCTGCCAATGTTGGAAGAGGACGACTCTGTGGCATCGGCTCTGAGAGGACTGCTTATTGTGCTGGCTCTGTCGGTGCATGAGTTGTTTGAAGGACTTGCTGTAGGCTTGGAATCTTCAGTAGGAAACGTGTGGTACGTATCAAGTTTTGTTATTCAATTACTCTTGTGCTTCAACTTTGGACAGCGATTTGGTTTATACCAGGCTCTTTAAGAATTTGGCGCTTACTTTCAGTTCTTACAAAAGTAAATGCATACCTATAGTTAAGTAGGTATACTGAATAATTACCTACAGATTGGTGAGGACAGCTTTCCATTTCGGTATTTGATAAGTTTCTAATTACAAAATTTGCCTGTTACTAAACATGTTTATTCATTTATTTCATTATTTATGTACACACAGTAAAATACATTATAGATACAACATAATTATAATTTGAGTACAAAGGTACTGCTTATTTCTTAAGAAATTTCTTCCAGCAGACCTGCGAGAGAAGAAATGAAAAAAAAAAATGTAGACAATAGTGTGTGAGAATGAGAACAACAAGAGAAAATATTAATATGCAGTCTTAAAACTAAAATATTAAATATACCTACACGAATAACGCAAAAAATTAAATAAATACATAAGCTTAAATATACAATAAACATACTGAATGATTTTTTTACAATCTCCAAATTTTTAAAGAGTGTTCTACCCATGAATATAAACAACTTTCACTATGGGAGCAACTCTGAGATCACGAAAAAGATAGCAGATTTTTTTTGTGATTTCAGAGTTGGTCCCATAGTGAAAGTTGTTTATATTCATGGGTAGAACACCCTGTAAAAATTTGGAGACTGTAAAAAAAATCATCCAGTAAATATATATATATGCATGTAAATATTCAAAGCAGTTGAGAGGAATGATAATGCTCTACGTTCTTATGTAATGAACATGATTAATTACCTACTTAGTCATACGTCAAAGATCCTTCCTAAAGATCACTTAAATGATTAACTGAACAGTTATCTTCCGTTAAGAAACTCATTATACTCCAGTGACACGGATATTCGGTACGATTATATCAGTAGCACTAACCGATAAGGCAGGTGTTAATAAAAAATACAAATAGACAAAATATTCCTCTTCATTTTTGTGAAAAATACGTGCCGTTTTTGGTATGATTAGTAAATTTAGTGGCGAAGAATAAAATTGTTTAGATTTACTGAAAGATTTATTATGTCGTCATGTCAAGAAATCGATATGGAAAAAACAATAGATACCTACTCTACATAGATATCTACTCGTCTCGTGCTGCCTGCAGTCACGTAAACTTTATCTGAAGATTTTGTAGCACCTACATAGAAATTACGACACCTGTCGTATCAATTTACCGACGATAGCGTATGCCTATCGAATTTCAAGGGTTTGATTTGACGCATCTTATTTAGATATTAGAAATATTGGGAAAATTGATAGCTTATCAACTTCAGAATGTTACGCGATGGATTATAGACGCAACTGCTTATCAAATAAATATCTCCAAAGGCCTACTAGACTAAATCCCGGAAGGATGTATCATTAATTATGAGATCTAGGTGATGAATGATTTAGTGGGTTTGTACAAACACTTTTACACGTCAATTTTAAAAACTAGATGAGGTTGGCTTTTCCTATCTGAATACTCTGAGAAGAAAGGCCGAAACAAACTCAGAGGTCATTCTCTTTTAAAGTCCAGACATAATCTTGGTCAGATTCAGAACATTTGAGGACCATGTAAATTCGTGTTTGAAACGGTATTTTGAGGAAAGAACCACAGATTTGAGTGGACCTCCAGTCAGTACATGCATTGGTCAATTATCGTGCAGCTCAACTCAGAACTTAAAGAGCTCAACGATTCGACGAAAATTACCAAAGAACCATTGAACCATTTGGGTTGGCCGTATAAAGTACTCAAACTGCCAGACCATCATTAAAACTAACTGCGAGTCTCAGTTAGTTTTAATTCTCAGTCTGAGTGAAAGAAAAAACAATGACCCACATAATGACCCGAAGTAAATATTCATATCATTGTTTAGGTAAAATGGTATTTATAAAAAAAATAGCAAAAAATAAAAACAAGATTCACTGTGTAAAATTGGAGCAGCTCAATCCCAAGCCTTTTAGTCCTCAATAGTCTTTAACTGTATAAAAGGCTGACTGGGATATTTACTGTTATAAGAAGATTTGAATTCTTAAATGGCTAGGAAGTTTATTATAAAAATATACACTGGTGCCGATTCTCTTGTCACAAATGCCTCTAAACTAGACTAAAAATCACCAAAATTTTGTATATTCCTGTCAAACGACGATTTCCCTTTTTGAAATAGACTAAAGTGACACAACTTAACTATATTTTAGTTTGAAAGCACTAAGATGGTACTGAGATAGGTATTAATTTAGTGAAAATGGCAATTTTGCTATTCCGAATTGACGTTTCACCTAAAATTTAGATTTTCTAACTAAATTTGACAACTTTTAATCGCGACCAAAAACGTGTGGAATAAAATTGGTTGTCATGAACTCTAAATACACACCTCGACTTCAGATGAAAAACAGTATTGTTTTTTTTTTCTTTTGCTTATATCTCGAAAACGGTGTGTCCAATAGCAAAAATAATGAAAATTTCGACCTCCTTTATAATGCCCTTAAACCCCTAACACTACGTGTAGGTAATATTTTTTCTTATTTTTCAAACAAAAAGTGAAAATTCCTTATAAAACACGTCGAGGCTGCCCCCCCTGCGCGCCTCCGGCTTTAAAAAGATTCACGTGGTTAGGTATCACGTGTGGAGTTGCGATTGTCAAATTCGATTTAGATGTGTCAATATTATTTTTAAATTTAGAGAATTTATTTTGCAGAATAGATTCTCTAGTCAAAGTAAGGAATTTTAGTGATAGTTTAGTTAGTTTGCATCTAAACGAGCTACAAGTATTTTTGGCATCCGAAAAACCGATAACCAGTCTCTTGAAAGATAGTAACGAATCATCGTTATCATTGTTATCGCATCAGTAGTTTAGAGCGAACAAATAAATTGTTCAGTATTTTTTCGGATTTAATAAATTGATTTTCCTGTAGGGCCTTTAAAACTTAAAGTGGTCGCACAGTGCAAGGCTTCACGTGATCTGCCTTGCACACTGGGCGGGGAGACCCCTTTACAGTCTCCCCAGGGATGTGCCCTGACAGGCTTTGCACAGAAGGGGTTTCCGATCGGTCTTTTGAGAGTAGGGTTATCATCCATCCGGATTCGTCTGGATATATCCGGCTTTTTGGCCGCCCGTCCGGACTATGTCCGGCCTTCTCATTTGTCCGAACTTTTCGATTTAAGGGGATTTTCTTTAAAACGATAAATTATTATTAAAAAGAAAAAAAAATAAGATTAAAAAGTTAAATGTCTAGACTTTTTTGCAAATTTCGGGCTTTTTGTCAGGACTTTTCAAATTTCGAAAAGGTAACCCTATTTGAGAGGTAACCCTTTCCTTGTGCAGATGGTGACCCGACCGGGTTGGCTTTACTGCGTCAATACCTATGTCTAGCTCTTTTGAGGAAGTTGTTCAGAATAAGTAATTACGATAAAATATTACGAGTACCTACTAGATAACAAATACGTGATGATACGTTAAGTGTTGTAGACACTCATGCTGAGTGCTTCCTTTTGAGTTAAAGCTCTTTTGATGGTGCATAAGTAGGTACTTTTCTTACAATGTAGGTAGGAAGGTACTCATTTTCCTCCTTTAAGTTAACGCCCCCTTAGAACCTTTCCTCCGCCCCCTATGTTTTCGTGGAGTGTTGCAGGTATACCTACACTGTATTTGGGGGCACGGCAGTGCCCTAAAAACAGTACTGTATACATCCAATATAATTATCATCTTTTATCCGCAACTATACCTATAGTATTTCATTGAGATGACTTACACTCTTTGGGTTAATGAATCTGAAAATATTAGAACTAGATTTTGTTAAAGGAATCATCATGTCTGTGGTCGATTGGAGGGGTTCGTCTCTGAGGGCCCCGATCAGGGAGGTAAACTTCCCGGAGGGCCACAATTTCGATAAGTTTGATCACATTTTTTGTAAATTTTTCTATTATTTTCAAGTTGTACCGACTATTTAAAAAGTGCTTGCTTTCTGCCGGCATTAGTGGTTCCAAATATGGAAAATACGTGGACTTAGGGTTGAAAGTAATTTGATTTAAAATTTTTGTGAAATATAGAATCATAATTTCAATAACAAAATGTAGTAGGTACGTAGCTATAAAATTAAATTTAACAATATTTTAAAAACTATTATTGTATAATTTAAGAGAATAACAATTATTTCAATTCTTGAATAAAACTAAAGCACAGCCGGGAAAGGGTTGCAAAAATTATACCTGTAGTGCTATTCTGTAACCATCTCACCGTGTTATCTTAGGTGAAGTGAGCGTGGAGTGAGCTGTCAGTTGCTAGGGATTGACACTATTGGCAGCTCATTTCACCTAAGTTATCACGGTGAGATTTTTACAGAATAGCACTACTGGGCATAAAGTTATAATAAAACAATGGAATCAGTGCGGCCGTCTGATAGGCCCATATATCTGTCACTTTTGCTGTTGCGATACAATTACGATTTTATTTCTTTTACGCATACAGAAAATTCGCTAATGCAATTTGCAAGTGATCAGAAAGTTCAGTTTGTCATTCGAAGATGTCGTGAGAAGGTCCTTCCAGAGGGTGCGAGCGTAATTACAAATTCACCAAAACCAGATTAGGGGGAAGTGCCTGTTACATGGCGGGCATGCCTATTTCTTACATATATTTTAAACATGATCTAGAACTCTTGTCCTCTTCGTATCCAGATTCTTAATGTTAAGCAAGTAAAGTATTACAATAAATATTTAAAAAAAATGGTTTAATTAAAACTTTTCCTGCTGATGGTTCTTTTAAGTAAGATTGACTTTTAATCGACTTTATCGAGATAATTAGAAATCGTGGCCCTCCGCGGGACGTGTACCTGCGGGATCGGGGCCCTCAGCCCCCTCAAGGACGAACCGTATTGGAGAGTCAAGAAAAATTACCATCATTAAAAAATTTAAAAAAACTGACCTCACTGACTGATCAATTTTATTTTCTTTGTCTACGAGTTTTATTATATTATCTTTTATAACGTCAATATATCCAATCCGTCATCCAATAAACTAAAGTACCTACATGCGTACGTCCGAGCAATTTTAATAGATTAACCGATTAAATTACTTAAAGTAAATGTTGTTTGATAAGCCTAGATATCTTGTGAAAGTGTTACATACGGGGTCAAATTAAATTAGCTACCAAAATCCCGCAGACGTAATGGGTATCGATATACAGAGTGTTTGGCAGAACGTTGCACATACGAAAATGGTGGATAGGTGGGGTCATCTGCTACTTACTCAGCCCTAATTTATTTGGCCCTGGCGCCTTGGATATTAATTTTTTTTTTTTTTGCTTTCTTCTAGTTTCACAACTTTCTTAACTTTAAAGTGTAATTTTTATTAAAAAAATGGGTAAAACAGGCATTTTTTTAAATCTTTAATATTGGCAGATTCTTATAACAGAAAGATGTAAAAAATACTTAAATCCTAATTTCAACCTGCATTAAAAAAAAATATCCAGGGGGCCAGGGCCAAATAAATTAGGGCTGAGTAAGTAGCAGATGACCCCACCTATCCACCATTTTCGTATGTTCAACGTTCTGCCAAACACCCTGTATGAACACGATAAAACAAAAAAAAAACGAAATTCGATGACTTTTTTGTGGGGTCGTCGACCGCAGTTAGCGTAGAATAGAATAGAATAGAATAATTATTTATTTGCATAGAAAGTAGGTACAAAAAATGCAGATGTTTTGTAATTAGAGATCCTTATACTTTCTACCTTAAATTAGGCATGCAAACATTTAGTACAAGTGCTTAATAGTCTATATGGTCAATAAAATAAAATAAAGATTTAAAGATATCAGGATTCATTAGGTAACTATAAAGTTTTATCATTTAGAAATTCACAAATGGAGTAATAACATTTATCAATTAATAAGACTGACAATTTCTTTTTAAACAGTGGAATTGACTCGTTTTTTATTCCATCGGGTATTTTGTAAAAGATAAACGGGCACATACATATAACACTTTTCCTTAATAATGCAGTGTTATTATGACCACTAACACATAAGTAGCATGTTTGTATACTGCTTTCTAATTGGACGTGTTCTACGCGTAGACACTTGAACAGACGTGATTGCTATCGATATAACACGATGAAACAAAAGAAAACAGATTTTCTCAATTCATATTTCAAGTAAGAACACTACCAGCGGTCGTTGACCCCCCAAAATCCATCAAATATTTTTTATTTTATCATGTTTATCGCGTCAGTGAAGTTTCGCCAGTTAATTTAATTTAACCCAGTATATTGCCCAATTGGACTGATTGCTGATTTAGATACCGAAAACCCGTACCCTAATTGCGTTACTTATTTTCGTAAACAATTTTGTCTAATTTGTTTGATTTTGACAGTTCAACAACATTAATTGCGTTATTTACGTTGTTGAGCAGACTTTTTTTTCCAACTTATGAAGCAATGGTTTAGCAATCTGTTTCAAATCGAAACAGATTGTGGTTGTGTTGTATTACGCAATTAGGGTACAGTTTTATCATCATGATTGCCCTAATAGTTATACATATAATTAGAATTCCTGATTTTTATTCAAATTAGTATCTATCTACTGTTTTCACATATCAATAAAATTGTAAATATTTTCAAATTGAAAGTTAACCGGTACCCTAACTGCGTGACCTATTTTCGTAAACAATTATGCCTAATTTGTTTCATTTTGATAGTTCAACAACATTCCATTTTTTCCAACTTATGAAGCAATGGATTAGCAATCTGTTTCAAATCGAAACAAATTGTGATTGTGTTGAATTACGCAATTAGGGTACAGATTGTGATTGTGTTGTATTACGCAATTAGGGTATTGGGAAATGCAAAACCACCTGGCTGGGCAAATTAATACCACATGCTTAAAATGTCACCGGAATTCCGATATGTTTTGGAGGGCAGGCACAAGTAGATTGTCTCAATGCAGGCAGATTTTTCGAATTTTATTTAAATATTTTTCACCAACAATTTGGTTAGGATTACACCATTTCTAGGCATAAATCCAGTAGAAAGCGGTGTGTTTTTTTTAAAGCCAATGATTGTTATCTCCAAATGATGATAAGGGCTCTACCACACACCGGTTAAGCCACCGTGTTGTAAAATATTGTTTATTTACGAGTATTTGGCAATTGGTGGGTAATCTACCTGTTGTAAAGCACGCCATATTATTGCTTATTAATTTTATTGTTAACTGTTTAACAACTGCCACAATTACAATAATAATAAGGATAAGTATATGGTGTCACGTACTAATACTAATAAATAATTATTATCGATAGCTGCGTTTACAATTAAATAAATCGCAAATCTATGTTTGAATCTGTAGTGCATGTACACTCTAATTCTTGGCACCCTAGGCGAAAGGCTGGAACGGCGCCCTTTTAAGAAAATTCGTGACAAAATAAAACTATGTTCTTTCTTTTTCGTGTGGTTAGTGACTAACCTAGTGTCAGAGTTTTAAAGCCGCCCATGGGCCTCTGACTTGGCTTCACATGCCGTCGAGAAATATCTCTCAGGCGCGATCGGTACAACGCTCGCGGTCAAACTATAATAGTCAAATCAATTTTGAACAAAACACTATAACATAAAATAAGAGAAGCAATAAATTTGAAATCGCGATTTTTTTAGCAATGGAGCGAGTTGAGGCTATCAACTAAACTCGCTTTTGATTTCCGTACCGTTGGTTTCGTAAATGTCCATGAGCGCATTTTGGTAGAAAAATTGGTAAAAGATTGGGAGAGTATTTTCAAGTTGTAGGTAAATAAAAATTAATGTGCAGTATTATTTTAATTTCGATACCGCCGACTGCCGCCCCCCTAATACGAGCGCCCTAGGCCGTCGCCTATATGAACGGGCCGGCCCTGCTAACGTCCTTTGTACACGGCACGGTTTCTTTACGGTACGACGCGCGGCGCTAACGGCACCGTAAAATAATCGTGTGAGCTACGCGCATACGGCGACGGCGCGCCGTATCGTACGTGCTCGTAGTGCGCCGTGTTTCCATATTGATCCATACAACACTGATCATAGGCATGGTTATCAAACCATGCCTACACACGGCCAGGAACAACAACACAGCCTACACGAACCAACCGTAGGTTTTCACGGCAAAACCGTAGATTTTCACAGAAAGAAAAACGTGTGTGTGTACAAAGGGCTTTAGGCAGGCCTTAGACAGACACGGGGGCAGCGGCTTTCTTGCCGTGAAAAACTACGATTTATTCGCAGTGTGTAAAGTTCGTTTTTTAATTCCAGATCCTAGTAATTTGACATTTCAACTTTGTTGTTTGTTTTTTCAATTTGGGGTTTGATATTTGCCTTTTAAATTACTATCTGGGATTAAAAACGAACTTTAGGCACGGTCGTCAGTGTCGTATCGATCACTATGGAAGCTTGTTGACGGACACGTTTTTTCTATGGCGCGTTTTGTACGCCGTATCGTAAAGAAACCGTGCGTGGATTAAGGGCCTAACGCTTATAATACACTAAAAATAAAAAATCTAAGGTGAACATCACTTAGGCGGGCTTTACCAAAATTAAACGCGATACTATATAACTTGGTATATATACCTATACATGGAAAACCTTTTCCCAGAAAATTAAATACAGTCGAACCTGGATAAGCGAGAGTTCAAGGGACCGCGATCTCTTTTTCGCTTACATATAAGTTTCTTAATGGTGCCGATTCCCTTGTTCACAAACTAAACTAAATTTAAGTTCAGTGCATCTTTTTCTATCTATTTCATTAAGAAAAGGACAGAAGATAAATTTTAGTTTAGTCCTGTCAAATTAATCAGCGCTTGACGTAAATTGACGTAATTTTAGTCGGCAAGTTTTTAATCACGTCTAAACTTGTATGGAGAGTGACAGGCGATGATTAATTTGACAGGACTTAACTAAAATTTATCTTCTGTCCTTTTCTTAATGAAATAGAAAGAAAAAGATGCACTGAACTTAAATTTAGTTTAGTTAGTGAACAAGGGAATCGGCACCATTAACTCGAGTTTCTAGCTTATAGGGGTACAGTAGTGGCCTTTCTCACTTATGGAGGTTGAGAATGGTTGGGAAAGGTCGAGAGGAACAAAAACAATGTTAGTTCCGCGAAATTTAAGAATGAGTCTTATAAAGCAGATGTTAAATTACTCTCAACTGTCGCTTATAGAGGTAGACACATTTAGCAGTCTCATTTATAGAGGTCCACGAGTAAAAACGACTTTCTCTTATAGAGGATTCTGTATCACACTTAAAGCGGCTTAAGAGGGTTAAAATGACCTAGCAATTACGAGTTTTCTCGCTTACCCAGGTTTAACTATATCATAAACGGGGACTAGGCCTCAAGACAGCAGCTAGATTTTTTTGCTTTTTCGGTTAGGCAGAGTTGCAGTGCCTTATAGCACACTGCAGTACACACCCCCAGTTATGTTTAAGTCCCTGCAATAGGCGGCGACCCTATTGCCAAAAATTGGGCACAAACTCAGATTTTAGGCTGCTTCTGAGAAATTCCTGATGGTACAACTCTAACTCAATAACACTTCGCCCGACCTGGGATTCGTACCCAGGAGCTCATATGCTCAGCAGTCAGCACTAGGCCAACGAAGCAGCTCTCAAAATTAATTATCAGGATTGATTTTCTATCCTTATTTCATTCTATTTTAAAAAAGTCATTAGCCATCTGGCTAAAAGGGTAGGGGAAGACCTTTTTTTGGGTGGGAAATATGAAATAACTTACCTACTTAGCCGTACTTACTGACTAAAACCTACCCGTGTTCCTTCAGTTGCCATGTTGCCAGGGGCCACGTTATCCCTTTCGGACTTTCCCGCAACCCCGGCAGGCAGGCATCGGCCCTAGCGGACCCCGTCAGTTCTGCTGACATCTCTTTGAGGCGCGTGTGGAACACAACGCGCCGTCGACCCGGGTCTGGTCCTTATCGGACATCGAGCTACTCATAACTCACCGTCCGTAAGCCCGCGCTAACGGTGGCCGGGAATCGGCCTGCGATTCGCGACGCCCAGGGCGTCTCCTGCGGCGGTTAGGGTCGTGAGGACGCGAAATTTGCCTCTCCCTCACGCGTTCCGCCTCCTGTAGGGGAAGACCTAAGACATGATAGATGGACTATGTGAAAGATGATATGGCTAGGGGTGATTACTGAGATGTCGACTAAAGAAGTATGCAAGAAAAAGACATTTTGCACCAACACCAATTTTTTTTATTATAAATCCACTTATTATTTAATCTACGGGCAGCAGGAGAACGACTTATATGAAGACTGATTTTTTATTCCATATTTGCAGGTACATGTTCGGTGCCGTATCAGCCCACAAGTATATCATTGCATTCTGCATCGGAGTCGAGCTGCTGGTGTCTGGTACCAAGCGATGGTTATCCATTGTGTACATCTTCACGTTCTCCTTCATGTCGGCGCTCGGTATCGGTATCGGTATCCTGCTGGTGGGCGGCGCGGGCGCTGCTGACGCTGGCGTGTACTCTGTCGTATTACAGGTGTGTATTGATTACCTATGTCGTCCGCGACGTTGATTTCACGAAAGTAGAAACTTCGTAGATTCTGAAATAGACTAAAGTGTCACAACTTAACTATTTTAGTTTGACAGCACTGAGATGGCACTGCGATACTTAATAATTTAGTGAAAATAGCAATTTTGCTATTCTGAATTTGACGTTTTCCACCTAAATTTTTTATTGTCTAAACTAAATCTATTTCTAATTGCAATTAAAAACATGTGGAAAAAATTGGTTGTCATGAACTTCAAATTCCCACCAACACCTCGACTTTAGGTGCAAAAACAGTACCTAATGTATCTTTTTTCTTTTGCTTATGTATCTCGAAAATGTTGTGTCCTATCGCAAAAATAATGAAAATTTCGATCCCCTTTGTAAAACTCAATACCTAACCCCTAAATCTCAACATGTACGTAATAATTTTCCATACAAATACTGAAAAATTATCTAAAAAAAACACGTCGTGGCTCCCCCCCTGCGCGTCTCCGGCTCTAAAAAAATTCACGAGGTGGGAAAACAAGTACCTACCTACCACGTGGAGTCGCGATTGTCAAATTCGATTCAGTTGTGTTAACCTAATGAAATGAAATGCATATTGCTTGGTAATGCATATTTGCTTTTGTATCTAGATTTAGATACTAAGAACAAAAGAACGTTTAAGTAGGTAGCTACGTTGATTGGGCAAGTGGCTCCACAATTTTTGCACCAAAAACAATTAAAATGCAATTAACTACGTCATAAATAAGTAATAATTATTGATTACATTAATTATCATTATTAGATAGATAGATAGGTATTATCGGACATCGGATAAATGCCTAGCGATTTCTTTGTTATTGTCTACATATATCTTTTACATGATGCATATTGCATACTCGAACCAACCTCCAACCCGAGCTGGGCCCGCGTGGTGGAGTACAGCCCGGTCCCTCTCACAGACAGGAGGCCTGAATCCCCCAGCAGTGGGAACATGATAGGCTGATTATGCTATACCAGATTCTGCCCGCAAGCCTATAAGATCTTCCTCAAGAATTGGACTAATCAATGCAAAAAGATTTTTTAAATCCGACTGGTAGTTCCGGAGATTACTCGTTAAATACAAACAAACAAATTTTACCTCTTAATAACATTAAATTATAAGTATAGATTGCACATCATCACGCCTGCATTCTTGCATGGTTGCTGTTAGGCAGAGGTGAATATGTTAGGTCTACCCAAACGCCAGTTGTTGAGAATCTGGCATTCTGAGATGGAGCCGTTGTTTAAGTTCCATGTTAATAAGGGGTGAGCCTATTGCTACTTACCATTCATGAATGACCTTGTACTCCATGTGAAATACCTACTAGTTTTCAGCTGTATCCGGTTAGAATGGAAGCCGACCCCAACATAGATGGGAAAGGGCTACCTGCCGGGGCAGATGATGATAACCTTTTATTCCGACGTTCGGCAATTAATCCTCCAATGCTAACATTTCCAGGGTCTGGCGTGCGGTACGCTGGTGTACGTGGTGTTCTTCGAGGTGTGGAAGGGCAGCAGTGGTCTGCTGCAGTTCTCATGTGCATTGCTCGGTTTCGCGGTCATGGTTGTACTTGAGCTCATTGTTGAACTTGGTAAGTTGAACGAATAATATTGTATTAATTTTTACCCTTCTACGGCGTAGAAGCGAGTATTATAAAATAATCTCACGGCTATGTGAAACTGATTCCCCGCCCCGACCCTTGCTCGAGCCAGCGCGCGTCGCTGAGCCTAAGCTGTAGCTTTAAATTCCCCTAATAATAATATCAATCCGATCCAGCCTGTCCCTTGCTGTCCTCCACCAGCGACGCCCTAAGCCGAGGTCCGTACCCCACAGGGGATACCCTTAGCGTGTAGTCGCTTAGTTTCTAAGTTTTATGCCCTGGCTGGAGGCTTTAATTTATTGAGGCAGTCACAGGACAGTCCGGTTAAGCAGCCGACAACCTCCTAGGTTGACCTGCAAGATGCCATAAAAAAAAAATGTGAGACTGATGTTTTTAGCTACCTAAATAGTAGAGCCAATAAAAACACGTGTTGTGTGAGCTTGATTCACATTGTGTGTGTAAACTGTAGACATAATAAAATATCTCATCTCAAGTGTTTGTGTTTTCAAATGATTTAGTATCTTTTTATTTTCATTGTACTATACAAATAGTATATTTTTAGTAGACAAATAACATAATCTTAAACTCTTTGCCTTTGTACGGGGTCAAAGTAAACTAGCCAGAGAAACTCCGCAGTTCGATATCTAAACATGAACAAAAAAACGTGTGCGGTCGGGGGACCCCCGTCTGGAATGAAGTTCTTTCTCACGTATGATTTAAAGCAAAACAAAATTTTTGCAGCCGCCATCTTGGATTTTTGACATTTCGACCCCAGCTCTCACACAACACACTCGAAAACCATGAAAACGATACCCATGATGAAAAATTAACACTTTTTAGCGTGACGATTTCTGAAAGTTTACAAGCCGCGTTAAAGAACTCGTTCCAAAAAAAAAAAAAATGTTCTATGATTTATTTTGGGTTCAACGATCTTTGGTATTTTAGTAGCTTTTTGAAGTGTGAGTTTAGAAAATCATATTTTTTTATTTTTATTAAGTTTAGATATCGAACGAAACGTGATGGGTTTCGTTCCATCACGTCTGTCGAGTTTTGCTAGCTAGACCCTATACATATACCTAGGCGTAATGTGATGGTTCAATATTGTTTTATTTCCTTTGTAAATTAGTACCTGGGCGACCGAGCTTTGCTCTGGTGAAAATAGAGAATGCTTATTGCATAGTACCTATAGGAAAGTTCATACTAATTCCATGCTGCCATGATAGTAGGTACTTACTTATTCCATGCTGCCATGTCATTATTCTAAGGTAGCCATCTTGTTCTAAAATTTGGGCGACCGAGGTGAAAATACGGAGAAAACGAATTTTCCCAGATATGAGACCTAGTTAAATCGATGTTTCGTCCCCGTAACTGCACTTTCATCGAAATCGTTAGAGACGTTTTCGAGAACGTGATTACAAATAAATATAAACCGTGAAATTTGAATCACAGTTTTGCTAGAACAAACGTTCAGACCATGGTCTACTACAATTCTACAGCATCCAATAAAAAAAAAAGTAATTGGTTTTTGAAAAAACACAAGACAAAGTTTAAAATGTCTAAATTATCGTTACTCCCTACAACACAGACACCACGCACGGGACACAGCATTGTCTATAGGGAAAATGTACCTCCATAAACGAAATTTAGTAAGCAGTAGATAATCTTCTTTTTTTTTTGGGTGGGAAATTATCAAATAACTTCTCCCGCTCTGGGCGGAGCAGGAGGGCGTGTCAGACACTTACTGACTAAAATCCACCCGTGTTCCTTCGGTTGCCCTGTTGCCGGGGGCCACGATGTCTCTATCGGTTTTCTTCGAACCCCCGGCAGCCATTGGCCCTAGCGGACCCCGTCCATTCTGCTGACATCTCTTTGAGGCGCGCGTGGAACACAACGCGCCGTCGACCCGGGCTTGGTCCTTATCGGACGGCGAGCTACCCATTGCTCACCGTCCGCAAGCCCGCGCCTACGGTGGCCGGAAATCGGTTCGCGATTCCCGCCCCGGGCGTCTCCTCCTAAGCAGTAGATAATCTTGACATTTAAAACTTCGTCTTTTTTGTGTTTTTCAAAAACCAATTATGCTTTTTTTTTTTAATTAGATGCTGTAGAATGGTAGTAGACCATGGTCTGAACAACGTTTGTTCTAGCAAAACTGTGATTCAAATTTCACGGTGTATATAAACAAATATTGCTCATTTAATAGTATTGGATAACTGAGCGTGGGGTCCAGGGTTCGATTCCCGGGTCGGGCAAAGTGTAATTGCATTTTTCCATTAGGAATTTCTTAGTAACAGTCCGGAGTTTAGAAGTTGGCGGTGTGCGCACGTTAAGCCGTTGATCCTGCGCCTGATCTCTCTCCGGTTGTGTCAGATTGCCGTCCCATCGGAATATGAGAGTGCACTTGTGTCTGCGTCTGCGCACACACTTGTGCATTTATAATATCTTCCGCGCCGATGACTGGTCTCTGCTGAGGTTGGTCGCCATGGCCTAAATTCTGTCTGGAGGACTATTATTATTACCATGAGATTTTGTTAGTATCCCAATGACAATCAAAATATTTGCTAACTTTTCCATTTGTTTATTTTCTAGCCGCGTGAAGATGACATCACAACTATAGTGACTGGAACGACATGGAAACACCGATATATATAAATAATAATTATAGTATCTTCTACTAAAACATCAACAACGATACCAGATAAATACACAAAATTTTAACTTATACAAATATCAACTTCAAACTCAAGTGTTCTAAGTTAATTTTTGAATGAAAAAATTGTCTATAATTTTTTTTTTTTTTTGTTGCTTTGGAAAATGAACCATACGCAATTAAGTTAAAGTTTTTAATCCCAAAGGATAAAATTTATCTCGTCTCGTTGGCATTAGTATTATGAAATGTCACGTGTAACATATTAACTAGGTAAATTGTTAGAATAAGTCACGTTTCGGTTCAGACTGAACGTTTCAACTGCAGTTCACGCTGATCTCATAGCCGTAGCTAATCTGCGCTTTATTTACCGAGAAAATATGTTATGTAAGGCCATTTTTTATTTGGAAGGTCGATATACCTAGTCAATGCAAAGTATTTAACTATCGGTCAGTTGACTGAGAAATTCGTATAAATAATACGATACAGGTTGTTCCTTGGTTAAAGTTGTAAGTATTGTAAATATTTTTTTCTTTTATTAATAAATTTTATTTAAAAAAATAAGTTTTTAATTCTGTTTGTGTTTTGTGATGTTTCCTTAGGATTGAGAAATAATACAACTTATTTGTAATTTAACAAATCAATAATGTAATTAGAAATTAACAGTTCATACTATCCTTTATCTATTCTTAAAGAAAATAGATATAATTATTTTATCCTAAATAGTTAATATTTTAGGCTGATTAAAAATCATTAAACAGATTATGCAGGCGGTAAATTTACACATCTATTGGATAAATTGAATAGGTAGCTGTTACAAAACAATCTACGAGGCTGCGCACGCGCCGCCGCGCTGCGACATCGACACTGCTATCTGTGACGTCTGGCGAGTGATAAGTGCACAGAGGCGCTCGTGTCGACGTCACAACACGACGAAAGGCCCACAGCTCAAAAGTTACGAGACAACAATTTTAAAATATTTCATTATTAAAATATGATGTACTTATAAATGTCCGCATACCGTCGGTACACGTATATCCTTAGAAACTAATACGATTGAGAGGAAAAGACATAGAGAAATTTTCGAAAACTCTTAACACTAACTGGTACACGAGTATAATAATTTGTCAAGCCGCTGCCTTTAACATTCCTACACATTACTCCTAAGGCCGGTACATTTTATTCGTCATACTTACGACAATACACTTTAAGTAATAATAAAGTTTTAAATATTCAACTATACGATATCGTTTTCATAGTCTATTGCATTATATTCTGTAATCACATTACAGCGCTATTCAATTATAATGTTAATTTATCACCCGGTCTCTGAAAGCCTGTTTCATTTATTCTATTGTCAAATCTCCGTTGATTGGATTGGCTGTTATTATTGTGGTCGACCAATCACAACATGGCTTCATGTACATGACGCCGAAGCCGCACCGGCGCACAGTGGGAAAAAAATTACTTTTTTTGTTAAAAAATCTGTCTACACCCCAATTTTTGACGTATCGCTGCCATTTTTTTTGTATACACTCCTGAGATAACACACTTTGGTGTGTCACTGCCACTTTTCCACAATCGAAATTTCTTTTTAAAAATCGGGAAATTAATCAAATTTTTTTTTGGGCCGCCGTTTTCTTTCCGCCATTTTGAATTTTTATAAACAGACAATAAATTCATGACCAGGGACATGAAAAACCCTTGGAAACTGATTTTTGTTGAAATACTTTTTTTGCTTCCTTTCCCAATTTTTTGAGGTTATATAGTATTGACTTTTAAGGAAAAGTGGCAGTGATACACCAAAGTGTCTTATCTCAGGAGTGTATAAAAAAAAGGCAGCGATGCGTCAAAAATTGTGGTGTAGACAGATTTTTGAACAAAACAAGTAATTTTTTTCCTACTTTGTGGCGCGGCACCAAACCGCAAGATGAAAAAAAAATCATAATAACTCAGAATGAGTGTAAAATCTACGCGGTGCCGGCGCCGGTGCGACGGCGGTGCGGCGCATGGGCGATATGCATTCGTATACACAAACATGCGGTTCGGCGCTGGTGCGGCTCCGGCGCTGTGTATAGGAAGCCTTACAGATTTGTCAGCAGACTTACTGATCAGGGACTTGCTGGGGCATTCAGAAACTGAGTGTGTGTCATTGCACACGCCGGTCATTTGATAATCTCTGTTAACGCGACATTCACGGTTACGTCACCGTGCAATAACCGCTTACATTATAACTGGCTAAACCAATCTACGCAAAATAATATAAATGAAAATAATCAAAAGCTTCGACTGTAAACTTCTGTAACTTATTTAATATTAAATGCAACTCGTGACAAACTCACTAAATAAGAAAACTAACGTAAACTACGAATTCAGGCACCGTTATCTTAATCTAATAAGGATGAATTTTACAAACCAACCTGAACGCGATCAGCACGTTTAAACCGGGTTTAAGAACTGTCAGTGTCAATATTTCGTTACAATGATGACAATGACAGTTCTTGAACGCAGTTTAGATTTGTTGATCGCGTTCAGTTAAATTGGTGATATTCGCCCTAAATCAATAGAAGCAGTACACTGGATTTTACAATTCAAATGCACAATAAGTAAACGCCAGTATCACTCAGTTATATAAAATGAGAGATACCGAAATCTCAACAAATATCATAATACTACATAATATTTAATTTTAAAAATCTCACTAATGTTTAATTTAAGACGAAGACTTGCTGATAGGTAAGTATTGTTTATTTACTCATTAAAGAGGTAAGGAATTATGAAATAGATGTAATGATCGTCACAGCGCCATTTAATGGCGGCATATAAATTTAATGTTTGAGCTTCGAGGTCCGCCATCTTGCTATCCATATTGCACGCCCTATATTAATGATTAGTGCAAATGAATACGAAAATATTTCTTCTATAAAAAGTTTTTTGTGTGCATAAGATCTGTGCAATTTCATTATGTATGTTAAATACATGAAAGAGCATCTTTTTGGCTGTTTAGCCGTTCAAAGTCATCTGAAAATATTTGTATCTAGTTAGTGCATTTTTGTAATAGTAAAAATAAATATTATTAATTGATTTTTATTTAAATTCTCTACAGGCGAGGTGTAGGCATTGCATCGAGGCGATTATATGCGAACAGTAAATTTGGTGACAATGAGTGTGTTAACTGTTTTAATACATAAATATAGTCTCTTAACAAGTGACATATACTGAGAAAAAAATTTGGCACATTGCTAAAATTATAATTATCTTTCTTAGCAAATAATAAGTTTAATGAGATCGTATTTCCATAAAGCAGTAGATTATAGAACGATATTTTTTTTAGGAATAACATAATTATTATTTAATTGAAGCATTATTTTTAAGATAATTGAATTCTACAATGTTTGACTTGTAGTAGTGTCAATAATTGCCATAATATGTAAATACAATCTCAAATGAATGTTGACTTCATTGCGAATGCAAATTAACTTAAAAAATAAGGCAAGAATAAAGAAATAGTAAATTGCAATCTCAAAGTTCAAATGAACAGTCAGGTAAGTACAGTTAACGATACATTTATTGAGTAGAACACGACAACATTTAGGAAAATACTTAACAATTTGACTAGGAACGTGAAACGTCAGCCAACTTGTCCGCAAGCCTCGCACAATAACGACGTAAAACAAATTATTGCAATTTTTTATTCTATACGCGAATAATATAACTGTACTTACCACATACTAAAATGACGCTTTCCAACGTTCTCACAATTTCAATAAATAAATATTGCATTGTAAATAAAAAAATAAAAAATTGTTGGCGTTTCAAAGTTTCTATTACTAAGTCGTACTTGCAGTACTTAAAAAATAAGCCTCTCTCTCTTTCTATAATATACTTTACGTGTTCTATAAATAATGTGTAATGTTTGGCAAGCGTCATTTTAGTGGCATTAGTCAAGTGCGTGGTGCTTAAGACTTGAGTAGCTTGTTCGCTCGCTGATTGGCCACCGCTATGCGCGTCTCGTTGCTTTCACCCTATAAAAAAACCTCATTGTAATCTTATATAAACATATATTTAAGTCAAACTTTATGGCGACTCTGAAGTGAGCTACTCATTGCGCGGTACCCCACCCCTCACCCCCGCGGTCACATGAATTTATTACTGCGCAGCGACCCGACTCATGTTCCGAGAGCCGTAAAGTTTGAATAGGGTTGTACCTAGTACACTTGTCACACAAATTTATATTTTATTGTATTCGTTATAAGGTTTAAAGTGTAGGATAAATCGTTGCCAGTATATTGTTAGGTAAATGCAACCACAAAAAAAAAAAAACGGAAGATATGCGACAGGGAAATGTCACAAATAACAAAATAAGAGGAAGAATATTTAATAAAAAGAAGACAACCAACAAGGTGTTAAAAATAAAATTAAAAGGGAGCATGGTTTTAACCAGAGGAAAAAATAAATAAAAAAACAGTTATTTATCCAATAAAATGTGAAGGACATTTGCGACAAGACAAACTGTCGAACACGAAGGCGTGGTCACATGTAACGGCACAAGTTTAAAAAGTTTACTTTTAAAAGGTTTTTATTTACATCCACCATATGAAGAGTGACACAGGTAGCAGTATCATTATTTATCATCACAGTAGACTTTACAGTAAAGCCATTACAAAGCCATTTATAACATTTACTATTTATTTGTTAATTAACCTTTTGAACGCCAATGTCGGCTATAGCCGACATGAGCAAGCGTGCCCTGTGCGCCAACGACGGCTATACTCGACAAAAAACAGGTCGCAGAAAAATACAAAATAAACCTATTAAATCATTACTTTTATGTATTTTATTGATACACCTTGAAAGCTGAATGTCTAAACATTATTTAGTTGCATACAGTAAACAAAAATGCATATTCCTCATTTAAATATTTGATGATAAAAAGTAAAATAATTTATGGTTAAAAAAGTAAGTCCCATGACGCCAATGTCGTGCAGAGCCGACTGCTAGTGATGTAGTATCATGTTGACGTATATTATATTCTTAAATTAATTTAGGTAACTTAAGGTATTGTAATATTTGTCATTACAGTTTTTATTGTTCTAACAAAATATAAACGATTGTAAGCACTGAGAAAAAAGTAGTTTTACTATATTAAAAACTGAAACATAGTTGCGTAAATACATTTTCGATATTCCCTTATCGCCAATCATGCGCATCCCTAGCAAGCTCTCGATAAGCAGTCCCCTCTGCGCCATTGTCGGCAGAAGTCGACTGACTCGTGACGTCGTAAGCGTATAAAGTGAATTTTAGTGCGGGAAATATGGAACAACAAGAAGTATTTACCACTGAACAATTATTACGTATCTTGGAAGGTACTGAAGACGATGAGTTTTCTGAATCTTTAGATGAAGATGATTTAGAGGTAAGTTAATTTTAATTTAAAGTTATGTTTTGCTTTACATGTAAGTATGTACATACTTAATTGGTTATTATATTCTAAAGAGTGCTCTCTTATTTCGCCTACTCGCTTACATTTTGTAAGGGTACCTATATAATCATATTCAACTGAGCTTGAGAAATTACGAAAACAATTTTTACCCACAATCAATTTTTACCCACAAATTAAAATTAGCTTATGGCACAATTCAAACCAAACGGCCGGCACTGTTACTAGCAAACGATTTTAAGCTTTACCTCAACTGCAAAATGCGCAGTATCGCCTGTGAACTCTCAAGGTCTCGCGGAGTCGCATGCCTTTTTGAATTTTCAAGCGATACTGCGCATTTCCTAGTCGAGATAAAGCTTAAAATCGTTTAACAGTAAAAGTGCCGGCCGCTGCGCTGCCACTTCGGTGTGAATCTACCGTGTTTCATAAATCAGAAACAATTATGAATAGTTTACATAAATATGCATTTGTAGTTACTAACAAATGAAATGAAACACCATAGATGTCTACAATTTATTTAATTTAACAAACTTTTAAATAGATATTTTATTGTTGTATAACATGTTGATTTTTAACAAAATATGTGATTTTAATGTTGATCTGTGATATTTAAAATTATCTATATACAATTGTTGATTATTATAAGAATATTATTATTTTTCTGTGTCATTTTATCGTTACAAGACTGACTATTGAGTACCTATGATAATTAATATAACTGACATTTGTATGTTTTGAATTTTTATAGATTTTTACGAGATTTAGGACTAATTTAAAAAATGGTTTAGTAAATTTTATTTTCAGTATTTCATTTTAAGAGATATTTCTATTATTGCAACACTATTACACTATACCTAATTATGTACTATTGTTGATATTTTATAAGTATTTTTAGTGAGTTTTGTAGTTTTTGAACACTGATCAGTGAGCATTTATAATTGTTGATTGTTGATCCTTTAATGTTTAATTAGGTTAGATACGAGAAACTAAATAATGTATCTATTTTAAGAATATAAATATCGTTATACTTAAAAATCGTTACGTATATACTACGCAATTTCATACGAAAATTTTGATTTATTTTATACATATAATTAATCTGATTAGTGAGAATATTAGAAAGTTCCTGTTATAAAAATTGTTGCTATGTAATAATATCACGTGATAATATTATTCATAAGTGACATGTAAGTAATATGATCTCAAAGTAATTATTAATAATATAACTCAATAATTAAACTAAATGATTGGTAAATAAATAGTTTTATTTGCATTCAATCCATTAACAACCCAAATTGTTGCAATAAGTGTAAATTTCAAGAATAATAAAAACAAACTACTGTGGCCTTTGAATTTAATTAGATACTAACATCGATAAACTGTATGACACTATGGTACAACTCTAATGTACATGCAACGATGTCTTATAAAAGACTCGTCGACGGCGCCAATGTCGGCTATTCCCGACAGTGAGGTACATCAGTACTGAGAATAGTGCTGTACCTAGAGTTATTTTCATTTTAACTGTTGTGTGTCTTAATCATTGTTTTTATGTTATTAACAACTTCGGAACTACTTGAGTGGAACGTTGTAAAATATTTAATATTGGAATGTTCTTTTTAACATATTAATGATCGACCATTTATCTGGCAAGTATTGATAAAAAAAATAATAATAATGGGTATCGATATAATGTTGAAATCCCTATTTTTTTGTAGGTATTTAATTAAGATTTTCGGGCTTGGCGTACAGGGCATAGGAATACCGATATGGCGTGGCGGTGAAAAGGTTAAATGTGCTGCTACATGTAACACGATTTTAATCCTGCCTCTTTATCTTTCAGCGATTTTTGGCTTGAAGCGGCAACGCCATAGCGTCTTAAATTTTAAGTGACACAAAAGCCAATTTGTGCAGCTCAATCGCTTTAAGTGCAAGCTGTGCTCCGCTTTATAAAAGTGCTTTTTTATTATAAAAGTATACTCACGATCTTCAGCGACGTGTTATGTGTTTAGTTTGTTTGTGTGGGTGTGCAGTCTCGTGGAGTAATGCATTTCATACAGTTATTTTTATAAACTGTAGTTTGATACTCGTTACCTGACTTCAGTTTCCCTAAAGCAAGTTCTTTGCTTACGATCTCAAGCAAATATTTATATTTAAAATTATTTTATTATTATTTATATAATTATAAATTATTTATATAATGTATAATTACAATAATATGTATGTTAATTAATAGTACTTACATATATTTATTTTTAATTTATACATAGATGTAATTAATACGATAGATATTTTATATTGTTTCATTACTTAAAGTATACTGCAGCAAACTACAATCATCAATCCTTAAATCTTCACCTTTACTTAACCATTCAAATAATGTATTTGATTATGTCTTATTTGCATTCATATTAATTGTAGTTAAATAATATATAAATGTTCCACCTAACATATAAAAGAAAATGTAAAAGGGAAAATAAATAACTTAAAATCACTTTTTAAATGAAATAATTTATTTTCTCATAAAATAAATAAAAAGAACTAGTTAATAAATTATGATAGTTTATCGCTAAGTTAAGATAGCTACATTGTAATACTAAGTTACATTATTTAGGTAGCGTCTTTTCATACTATTTCATAGAAGCAGATATGTGTGTTATTGCACAGATATGTAAAAGCTATGTACTTGAAATGTTTATGTTTTTAATTTACTGATATAAATATATAAAAAGAAAACAAGACACGAATAGACTTTTACTAAATTAATTCACTAAATATTTGAGCTAAAATATATATTTTTAAATTATGTATTGCAAATAAGTTATTTTTTTAAATAATTCTATATTTTATTGCGAATACATAAATGCTCCTATGAAACGTTATTAGAAATCAAAGATGAGATCTGATGCACTTCAGATACAGTTAAGTTTCTTCGAAGACATGTGACTGGCTAAACTCTAATCACTTATATTGATAACTATTATCACATATCACCTCATCTCTACCATTCATTATATCCATTTATTCATCCCCTCTTACGAGATAGCCTATTCTGAAGAATAGCATGTTGCAACTTCTTGATGCTTCATGTTCTTAATGCATTTTGACTAATATGCAAGGAAGTATTATTATAAACTATTATTTGCCTCCAACTGTACCAATATAATTGTGAATAGGAAGTACGTGGAAATAACGTGAAATTTCGAAAGCCAATTAATAAACTCAGAACTGTGTGAGATTTGATCCCATATCATAGGATTACATAACAATTTCCTTTAAATATATTCCTTTATATCTCATGTGGTATATAAATCAATTAATATTACAAATATGAATGTTTAAGTCTGCGACAAGCAACGTTATAACGTTCCTAGCATTAACAGTAACACTACATATTAACAAGGGGTAAATGCATTATCTCAAAATAATAAATCTCACGCGTCAACTTCTTAACTGTTTATACTGTGTAGTAATTTTATAACATTATTTAAGTATACGAGACGATGGCGTAAATACGATTAAGTATAATTTTATAACTTCAACATGTCCTACTGCATGAAATGAGCACCAAAAACTATAATTAAAAGTATGTAGTTTTGTGAGGGGTGTTCCTATTGTAATTCGGGATTTGCCGAGTTGGTTGTTGGAGGCCAGTTCTTAAGCATAGTGGCGTCTTTTTCATTCAGAATGCACCGTTGTTGAATAGCACCGACGCGACTCAATCCATGCTCAAAAACGGTGAAGGAAACCCTTGAGAGATATTTCTAGACGGCATGTGAAGCCAAGTCAGAGGCCCATGGGTGGGTTTAAAACTCTGACACCAGGTTAGTCACTAATCACACAAAAAGAAGAATCCATGCTCATTGGAGTAGGTTTATTCTTGTATATTTTTTCCAGTATTTCAGACAAATGATGTACCCCAAACAAAACTACATTGTAATTCTCAACATTTTAACAACACGTACTTAAAACTTGAGCGTCAAGAAAAAGCAGTAAAATACAGTAGAGTCAAAAAATGAACAAGTGTTCACTTGATACAGTAGCATGCTAGGATTACATGTTAAATATTAATTATTACACTTGGATAAATGTATCTCGAGATAGAAGAGAAACACTAAGCAAAATATTTGATTTTTAAATTAATTTATTTACCGGTTGCAGATTCATTTTAACTTACATTAAATTAATAAATTATTTAATACATAATATTAGTCTCAAATAATGTTCTAATTATAGTCGCAACTAAATCGATATGTAATACATATTCGACAAATCTAAAACCCAATTTTTAAAAGGCTGTTCAATTTAATTCGTAGTCAAATCTCATAGCAAGCTGCAGAAGTCAAAATACGTTTTAAATTATTAAGGTGCATCTACGCTAGACGAGCCGAGCACGAGCGGAGCCGAGCATGAGCGGAACCGTTCTGGGCGTCGTCGTTCGCGGCGTCAAGTGTGGAATTCCAACGAACCTACAACGATCACTGTCCTCGAACGTAGTTTGAGCGCGATGCAAAGGGTGTGTTCGTCAAAAAACCGACAATTGGCGGAGCGAAGTCGAGCACGAACTAAATGCTCGAAGCGCGTTCGTTCGAGGCTTGTAAGTGCTCGGCTCGTCTAGTGTAGACGCACCTTTAGACTTGACATTAAATTAACAGAATGACAGCTTTTAGTAACCAGATGTCACAATAGTAGTTTTCAAAATGAGAATACAAAAATGATATTTTAATTTGACTACAGCATAGATAGGGTAGTGTATCTGCAACCGGTGTAGTGGGCGTGTAGTATGCGCCCGCGCAGACCACGAGACCGTGTGTGTTTATGTGTGTGTTGGTGTGGCCGCCGTCCTTTACTTGAGGAGCTCGTGCGCGCGCTGGTTCGCCAGAGTTATCCTCGTTTCGTTCGATTCGCCCTAAGATTAGAACACGCGGTTTGTTTTTGATAGTTGTTCAATTCACAGCGACTATTTGTTTGTATTTTTGATATGTGATTTGGGCCAGTTACACAGAGATTCGATCGAAGAAGAATGAGCAATTTTTAGGCTGCCTGTCCAGTGGAGCGGAGAAATGTGCCAATATTAATCAATAGAATCTAAACTCCGCTTCAGAGCTCTGCTCCTATTGGTTAATATTGGCACATTTCTCCGCCCCGCTGCCTCGCTCCGCTCCAGTGGACAGGCTGCCTTAGGATAGGATTTATTCTTGTACACACGGCTACAAATCAAGCTATACATTTCCAGTGTAAGCTGACCTCGCATTGTACGGAAATCCTATACAATGCGAGATCAGCATAAGCTGGAAATGTATAGCTTGATGTGTAGCCGGTGTGTACTGAAATTATAAATTCAATAAAAACCGTTTTTTCTGAGAATTAACGAACATATACAATTTAAACTCAAAAGCAATTTTGAGTTGAGGTATTTTTTTCTGTTGATGCAGTTTTGCAACTTGTTTGCATTAATTATGTGGATCAAAATCCTTTGCCCATTCTTCTTTACATCGAAGTAATATTGGAATGATTAAATTGTAACAGTAAAACATTTAAGTGTGTGCGAGGGCCTTCAGTCGCTGTCTTTTGAAACAAAAACAATGTTTTGTTAGCAGTTGATGTAAATGATGTGTTAGTTATGGAGTCTAAATCTGGGTATGTTAGTCTGGATGGATGTGACAACTAGTTAACATTAACACAATGGTCGTGTGGGATGTGTTGTAGTCGTGGCATGTCTTGAACATTCGGAAGTTACAGAGAAAAAATCATTCAATTTCACAACAACCACTAATCACATACTCTACGAAGTATGAGAGCCCATGCGTCGAGTGAAGACGGAAAGGAAGTGATTGATGGCCAGGTAAGCGAGTGACCGGAACTTTGGATGCCAACAAGCCAGGAGATAGTTTTAGGCACAGAAGACAACTAGTCGCACTTCCACTGCTAACGTGACAGGCACAAACATTTAGATGGTGAAAATGTTGATGAGTTGTGAGGCGCAGTGAAATTTGTTCCAAGTGAAATTTTACTGCGTCTCACAGAGGAAAGTTTTACCCAATGATCTACCATTCTTTAACATAATTGACCCTTTTTTGTGTTCGCAATTTATATAGGGTTATTGGTTATACGTCGGCAATCCGTTAAGGGGATGTAAGAGAGGTCATTTGCAACCAAATTTCCCCTGATGACCCCTATGACAATGTAAACCATTTCAGAGTTTTTTTATTTTTTTATGTATGAAGTAAAAATATAAAATGTACCCAATAACCCTGATATACAGGGTTAATGGTTATACGTCGACAATACATTAATGGGATGTAGGAGAGGTCATTTACAACCAAATGACGCCTTTTGACTCCTACGCTCCACAATGTGTCTGGCAGGAAGGAATGCTGATACCTGAGATACAGGACATGATGTCCTAGTTTGGGTGTCAGGAGTTTCACAAATACATGCATGTACTTAGTCTAATTACTATAAGGATCCAAGTTACTTAAGAAATTCATTGTTAATCCTTTTCTCTCCTTATGTATTAGGCTTATTAAATAAATTTAATTTAATGCAAACATCAACAATTTTCGAGTCATTTGACATTTTTATTTCATACATTTTAAAATATAAAATGTCAAATTACTCGAAAATGGTTGACATTGGCATAGGGGTTATCAGGGGTAATTTGGTTGCAAATTACCTCTCCTACATCCCCTTAACGGATTGCCGACGTAGAACCAATAACCCTGTATATCAGGTGTAATGAAGAATAAATAAACAACTTGAGAGTCTTGGATAAAACTTCACACTATGAATCAATCAAAACGACAACATCAATAAATCATCTTAGAATTATTAGAAATAAAAATATTGAAAAGAATATAATCTTATATCGGTCTTGAAGAGTAGAGATTGAAGAGAAATCTATCGAGAAAAAAATTATTCAAAAGTGCACGCGAATTCGTCTGTAAAATTTTATGGTACGCGACAGTGCGAGGGAGAAGGAATTAATTAAATAAATAATTACAGAAGTATAGCATAGACTTTTGTGAATTGTACAATTTGTATCAGTTGGGTGATTCGTGTAATGTAGTAATTTGACTTTTATCACAATGAAATAAGGTTCAGTTTGGAACAGCTCATAGGCTTTCTTGAAACCAAATAGAAATAAATTCCTCTCTCTCAGGCTGTCGCGCGGCACACCTAAGAACCTAGTATTCATTTGTATTTCTCGTGCAGTTAATTTTTTAATAGTACTAGTCAATAAATATCACATTTAAAAATAATTAATTTTGCATTTGTTGTTGCACCCCTTTTTTCACTCCATTTACCCCATAAACGAAATTGCTCAAAATTTTGCTCAAGTAGATCTTTGCTTTAGGGCCGGCGCTCTCTTAGCGAGGCGCAGCGCAGCGCGGTGGTCACTGCCAAACAAATATGGACCTTGCAAGTGTTGAAATAAAGTTGAGAATAAATAAACTTCCATTAGATCGAGAGCGTATCTAAGCGGAAAAAGGTGCGCGTCTCAGGTTATTTATTTTCGACTTTATTTTAAGGCAAGCAATGGTGATATTTGTTTGGCAGTGACAACCGCGCTGCGCTGCTCCTTGCCAGATATGTACCAGCCCTTATGTTACTCAAGATAGTCGTCCATACTATATTATTTGAAGAAATATAAGTAGACCCCCTCCACAGTTTTACTCCCCACTTAGAAGGCCTAGTGACTATACAGCTTGCGTTTACAGCCCGCGTTTCATTATGACTCGATTGTTTTTTGTTTCAATGTGAAAGGCCAGCAGAACGCAGCTTAAGAGCGTACCGACCATTTGCCTTTGTCTCAGTCTTTTTCTTTACGTGTAAAGAGTAAAGAAAATAATCACACTTTTGCACTTTTTCAATGTTTTTCGTTGTTATTTTTATCATATTGCTCTTACATAAAAAACTAACGCGCAAAAACGCTGGAGTCATCTATGAACTTTATTTTAGTAAATTAATCATAATATGAATTTACTTATTTATATAAAAAAGTAGCAAAATAGAGGAAAAAATACTCGATAAGAGGTAACTTTGCGAATTTATTCTGTCGAGCCAACTTTATCAAATCGTATTTCCATCGCGGATGATGTCTAGTATATATCCCCAATAATACCAATTTATTTCCTTACATTTTAATTTAACTGTTTACTACTTCAAATAAGCTTAATAGAAACATGTTTGTGTGCATAAAAAGCTCGGTACCCTCTTAAGCCTGATTTACACAGTGCGATTTAATTGCCTGTGACATGCCATAAATTGAAGCAACAATAAAAGTTGCACCGTCTAAACAGTGTTTAGATTTTTTTTGTATGCCATAGAAAACTTGCATCGTGTAAAAGGGGCTTAATTCATACAAACTATCATCTTCTAACTTCAAACGAATTCGCGTGCCCTCATTGGATGAGAATGGAACAGTCTCGTCCAATCAGGCTCGACACCTTACCTTGCGGTTGATGCGGTCGACCTGGCGGTTTTGGTTCTCGAGTTCGGAGCCCATATCGAGCGCCATGTTGCGCAGGTTGCCGATCATCGTGTTCACTTGGCCCATGTTCTCTTCCATCTCATCCTCGCGAGCGTCGTTTGTTATCCTGGATTGAAGAATTGGTTTAGGTTTTTGGATGATTGTGTTGGTTGGTCTGTCACTTGATTTGAGATGACTTTAGGGCATAAATTAATTACAAGACTTCTGCTTTAGCAAAATTATTATTTTAAAAAATGTCTCGCCACAATCAGTGAGTTCATTATATTGTATCATGATAAAGGCCTTAAAGCCCCTACACACAGTGCCAGCGGCAAGCCTTGTCGCACAAAGGTGCCATCAAACAAAGGAGTGCCGCTCGGCAAAAGCCGGACGTCCGTGCCGTCGGCACTGTGTGTAGTGGCCTTTAGGTAGTGTCTTGTATGATATGTAATGAAGAGTTCGTTCATTTTGAAGAAGCGCATTCAGATTCTTAAATTAAACGCTTTACTTGAAGAAAATGTAGACTACTGCACTTGGGATATCTCAGAGATCCCTTTGGTACTTTCGACCCCTTCGGGCCCCTAGTAAGATTTAAATTACAACTTTTTTACTATGAAGAGCTTATTATGAACAATCAGAAATGGTGCGTAACGAAGGGTATGACCCGAAGTTACGATCTATTTCCGATTGTTCTCGACGTTCGACTTGAAAATCTTAGACCAGGGGTTCCCAACCTTTTAAGATAAGCGCTCCCCTAACTCTCTTTTAAACTCACTATGCCCCTAAATTACTTTGACATAAGCAGAAATGCATAAGAACGTAAAGCGAGCGAAAGTGAGGTCGAAAATGTTTGCACCCCCTTGGGTAGGTTAGATTTTCTTTTGACCATTCATACAGAAAAAGGAGTTACTTTGTCGACTTTTGCAGAAAAGTTGAAGAATTTAGAGAATGTAGAATGGAAGAGCAAGCAAAGTAAGCTCAAAAATTGTAGCACGCCGCCTCGGATAGGTTCGGTTTTCTTTAGCCCGTTCATACAAAAGTAGGAACACTTATTTTGCCGACTTATGCAGAAAAGCTGAAGCTCATTTTACAGTACCTTCGTACAAATTATGACACGTTCGGGTTTTGAAATTCTGAACCTAAAATTTAATAATGATTAAAGTCGCCGCGCCCCCCCATTGGTCACTGTACGCCCCTAGAGGGGGGCGCGCCCCACCGGTTGGGAATCTCTGATTTAGACAGAAGATTTATGCACAGCTTCTGTCCAGTAGATGAAAATAGCTGAAAGAAGAGGTCAGCTCACCTTCCTATGTATCCGGCTTGTGGTCCTATACCGTTGCGCTCGTCCATCACCCTCTGCGGCTGGTTGTTGACCACCTTGCCGTCGTCGTTGCCCTTCCACGTACCGTCGTCCTCCTTGAACGACGCCCCCCTGGAATCATAGCACAGCAGTTGTTAGTTTATGGCTCTTAGAAAATGTGAACTCGTATCTGAAAGAATGACAGCTGAACCCATGCAAGAAGACCACACAAATCGACGCAGTAACAATATGGCAACGCATCAGTATGTCACATTCAACCCAGACGATGACTCGTCATAGTAAGCTTTGTAAGGAGTTAAGTATTACAGTGATTAGCAAAGAAAAATAAAATTAGAATATGGTTAATGGTTCGTTAAATCGTTTTTTTTTTTTTTTGTTTTAATGTGCGAGCGCAGAAGCGATATTTTGGCGTGTTAATCAACGTGTGGTACGCACTTGTTGCACGGCAGTACACAGATGCCGCAACACTTCTCCATGCCCGACAGATTCTTCTCTGCCTCGCGCATGTCAGCGTTGATCTGGTCCATTCCCTCCTCGATTCTGTCCAATTGCTCTGTTCACACACATCAACAAACGCTTTAGATCCACCCTTGTCAGTTTACCTGCAGTTATGTGTTCAAGCTCCTAGCTCTTTCCAATTATGCTCGCGACTTTAATATTTTTTGAATCTTTAAAAAATTAAATTTCGAATGTAAATTCTCAACGCTCTCGACAATAACCAGCGCTAAGTGTAAGACATGTATCTGGTAACAGTAGCTGAGTTTTTATTCAACTAGTAATGTCCATGCAAGCTGCCAACCTACAGCAATTACTATGTCATGACATTTCAACGCTAATATTTAAGCATCTAATATTTATCTGAACAATTCGTTGTGGTGCTTGTGTTGTTAGGTATGTCTTACACTTGATCTGGTTAAAACTAATTCAAGAAATTATCATTTACCTTTGAATAAAATGATGTATGTGCTGACACTAAGTGATTACATTACCGTACTCGTAGTGACTAACAATTAGAAAACAGTTTCTAAATATCACTTATAAAAATCTAATCATGCAAATAAACAGCAATATTGAAGAAGACGTGCATAGCTGGATGCGTGACAAAAACTAAATAAAATAATTAATACGGTTTAACTGAATCAGATAATCTCATGGTCCCAGCTCACTTGGCGTGAGGGCTGAGGCGCACGCGCACGGTCGCACTGAGCGCAGAGATCGTTTGATGCACTTTATTCACTAGGTTTAGTTATGATCATGACAAACAAGTTTTACCTTCAGTTTTTATCCGTTATAAATAAACTGTTAGCAGATTTTCAATCGTAACATATTTATTGTCATCAAGTCATTGCCATTCAACGAACTTTTATAACTTATCTGAACTGGCATTTCAGACAAAAGCTTTACTAAATTATGAGTGATGCAAAATAGTATGTTCTACTGGATGCTTACCGCCCTGTTCATCCAGCATGACCAGGGTTTTCATGCCCACCTCGTGACTCTACAACACAATAATGATGTCACTATAGCTCGCCAAACGAATGCGGTGAGGAGTCGGGCGCGGCGCGCGCGCAGGCCGCGTGACGCAGAGCACAGGCGCTCAGGCCGCGCGGGCGTCGCAAACTCAAACCAACACAAAAAAACTGATAACTAAACAGAAATAAAACATGGACATGAACGCGGCGGGCCACACCGACCCGCCGCCGGGTGATCATGGGACAAAATAAAATCAACTTAGCAAATGAGCGTATCCATTAAGCCATTCCTAAATGAAACGTGAAAATAGCAAAGTATTGATTTATTGAAGAAGAAAAATGAACAAACTAATATGTAGTGCGGCGAGGGGCGGCCTCGCCGACAGACACAGACGTCGAGCTAACAGTTACAGACCTACAGCTAACATGAACAGTACGCTGCCAGCCATGGAGATGAGGCGATACCATACTATACGTCGAACAGACATCGTCAACGCGCATTCATTTAGTACCGCAGATTACGGAAGAGAACAGTAGATTCGGAAAGATAAATAAATATACCTATAAAAAGCGTATCGATCAAATATCAACGGAAGAACTAAACAGATTGCGCAGCTCATTCAAATTAAATCTTCAGCAAAAGATAGAGTAACAGTCTTTTGCGACAAGTAGCAACGAACGGCCATCGGGCTTATCTATTTACACTATATGTCAAGGTCATCCCCATCGAAACATAGATACACACGCAACATCGATCTCAGATAAGTCGTTAGTTAAGAGAAACGTCAAAGAAAAACAAAGAGATTAATTTTATTAACTGCACATTCAAACACAGACGTTCTCACGTTTCGACTACCCATGTGTCAGTTTAACTCTTACCGCCCTGGTGACTCAACATATGAAGCGCTTGCCCCCCGGCGTCCTCGCTCTATACATAAAATACAAATCAAAATAATATATCGTAGGAGAGAGTATCGGGGTGTGTGGGTGGGTGGGTGCGGTGCGCCGGAGTCGGTCGCACGGGCGCGCGTGAGCGTGGCGTGCAGCGGCGGCGTGACGCGTGACGCTACGGGCGTGGCGGAGGCGACGGCGTGCGTGCAGGTGCCGGGCGGGGAGCGCGCGCGCGCGGGCACGCGGCCGCGGGCGCGCGCGCTTCCCCGAGCCGCTAACACACACTACTCGATCCACAACGACATGCATGCAGTGAAGCTTGCAAGTAAAACCAGATTTAGTTTCATCTGTGCTCAGTTTCATATGATTTATGATATTTTGTGTGATGTCAAGAGTCGTGCGTTGAGGAGAAGCGTTTCGAATTTACTTTGCTCGTTCATTTAGATTCGTTTATGTGAATTCAGTAAAGTTGTTAATTTAGAGTCGAGTACGAACAATATCTGAAATGCAGAATGTATAAGGTATCGGTACGTCCGAATATATACGTTTGTTATGTCGAATCGTTCGGCCTGCCTGACGTCGGAGAAGATAGAGCTCGTTGTTAAGTTGTGCAAAGTGGTGTATATTATCTACATAACGAATAAATATACAAAGATGTGGGTTTTCCGTGATCATCTCCGTGTGTGAGTCTTACAATGTAAACGGTAATCTCAGAGGATGCCCGCACCTTTGCATTGTAATAGCAGTGACGTAATTTTAAATACATAATCAATGCGATACCCCCTTAAACTCTTCTACATCGGTGAGCCCATCTTCGGGTCGGCTGAAAACCCTACGATGCTCAACAAAGTTAGCGAAAAAGGATAAAATAGATAAAATTGTAAATAATGTAGTGTTGCAAATTTTGCAGATCACTCACCTCCCTGGTCGTCTAGAGCGACCAGAGTACGAATGCCGGCCTCCTTGCTCTACGCCGCAGAAACAAAAAGTCACAGAGCATGTTAGTTGTGAGGGGTACAGTAGAGTGAGTGGACAGTGGGTACGAGCCCGGCGGGGGCCCGCGCCGAGCGTGTCGCGGCACTTGTACAGTCAGATGTAGCAGTTGTGTCACGGTGAGGACCCCGTCCGCCGCCGTGCCACCTCACAGCGGGCGAGTTATGTACAAGTGTGCAGGATATTGCTACCGGGGCACGAGTGGCGGACGACGTCCTCCCCTGTGTTGAACTGTGTTGTTGAGAGTTATGCTGAGTCTGTACAGTGTCGTATATCATGTTATATTTCGCGCATACATTTCGGCATAATATAAAATTAATAGTATAAAATAATATTTGCAACATATCATGTAAATAATTAGGTACTTTCTATAAAAACTTTAAACCAAAAAACACTAAAAAAAATTGAGAAATCAAAAGATTGAAATAATGATGAGACAGTAATTAATGTGGGTAATACTGATATTTTTGGTTAGGTTCATGTATGTTGTGTGAGAGTCAGCAATAGGTGTAGCTCGATATATTTGTTGGAGTTCAGTGGCAGGTACGGGGTGTGTTAAGGCCCACATATTGACAGTAATGTGAATGTTCGAGAAGGCATGAAAATCATACAACATAATAGATGTACAGTCAACAACAGAGAGCAGCCACTACAACAGAGACCTAAGATACAGATCAACTAAAACAGGATAGAACGAACATCAACATACACTGATCACGATATATTGAAAGGCAAGGCTCGCGAGATCAGTTGGTGTTGGAATGTTTACTTACAGAAATCATAAAGAAACACAGAGAACAATAATGTCATCTATGAAGAGTAGAAGTATCGTTACCAAACAGGAAATTAAATAGTATTAGAAAGTGCGTTGAAACAGTGAGTCCGCCTCGGACGCGGATTCCTTCGTGAGGATCCGAGTGGTACACAAGGGTCTCAGTAGAAAGCAAGCCCAAGCACAATGGATTGACTATTTTTTTTTTTCAGAATCAAAAGCGCACGTATTTCGTTCAAATTACGTACTAAAAGGGGTACTAACTTTAGAGAAGTATTTCAACTAAATATGGGACTTGGATTCTATTGTGGACAATGATGGGCTTCATGCTTTCAAACCTAAAACAGCATTCGGGCGAATTACAGGAGCTGACGGTTAAACACTCGGCTTTGAGCTAATAATTTGCCTCTTTGATAAAAAACTAAAGGAGGCAATTTTCTAAGAATAACAATTTGTTAATTAACTGTCAGCGCCGAGGGCCAGTTCGCCCGGGAAGGTAAATATAATCACATAAATGTACAGTTCACTACGAACAACACAAAGGGCTATAGAAGTCTAACATTTTCGGACACAGTAAAGGCACGGATCATGCAACACCCATATATGTATGGTAATAATAATATATAATACTCATTACATATTATATATTATACTCAAATGTAGGGTAAAACATAAAATAAATAAAGAATTATGGCCGGATAACTACATAGATATACATACACACATTTAGAAAAAGATAAAAAACAAAATAATATTTAGCGACATCGAAACACAACAGCCAGGGTTAGCAGAGGCTGCGCCCTAGGGGGTGGGACGGGCGTCAGAGACCAAACCGAGCTTGGGGCTATCCAGACACTTCCGCTATACCCCTCACTCCCTCGCATCGAGAACACCTCTCTCACAGATGATCACAAATAATTCACATAATCGACAACAGAACTCAACATAATTAAACTATGGGGGGTAACTAATTTAATTTGAAACGCGTCTACGGATATACAAGACCGCACAGTTCTATTGGCTCAATTCTTTCTATTTAGTAATAGATTATAGAGCTTCCAGTATTGTTGCACGCTTGGAAAATTAATAGATCATTCAATATTAAACACACAGGTTATTAGACCACATTTGAGGACAGTTAATCATGAATGAAGTTGATATAAAAACAAATTCTCATTTTAGTAAATTATATGAATATATAAAAAAAAACAAAAGTTTTCATATCAAATTCATGTTAATTTGGACTAGTATCAAGGGGGAAAACGATAAATAATATGACTAAAGTAAATTTTGGGAGGTATTCTCGAAATCACACACAGATCTCTCCCAATACATAATGTTAACTCCAGAAATTTAGAGCATTAGTAGGATTCAAATACAGTCATAAAAAATAAGTTGTTATTAGTTTTATTCATTCTAAATATAGAATGTTAGTTGATGGTAATATTTTCCCCTTATTTATAATTAAATTTTAGTTAAATTAAAATAAACGTAGAGATAACTCACCTCCTCGCATAGTTGCATCATGCGCCGTGTGGACTCCAGTGACTGAAATTGTACCACAAATCCAATTATTTACAAGCTACAATGAGATAGAAAACTTCACAAGACTCTCTATTTTCTTACAATTGTACAAGTTTGAACAAAGAAAACTTGTTTTCAGCAAATAGAACTTGGGAAAGTTTTACACGGAGAACATTATGTATGTCTCTCTCGTTTAGCAACTCTTAATAAATCTTTTTATTTTGTTTTCGAAGAAACTTGTGCTTCTTTGGCAATGTGCTTAGTCCTGTCTTTATTACCACGAAATACCAGGTGAGATTTAGGGCATCATTCTAGAATTGAATTTGATCAGCAATAGCGCAAAACTAGACTCTTGCGGCAGCGGTATCTTAGGTCACGTGACCTGTAGGAGCTGGTAAGTTGTGCCTGCAAAATTGTGCTTCTCAGCCTAAGACTGAAAGGGTCCAGATTATACTTAAATAAATGTAAAAGATACTGACATCATCAGTGACTTGTCCGGAGCGCAATTGTAGCTGCTCCAGCTCGCTGCGTGGCGCGCCATTTTCGGCGGGTGGCGCTGCTGAAGGCATTCTGAAACAATGCAAGTGACTTCGTTAGTACACGAAATATTTGAAGGTAAAAGTTACTATTTCTCTTCCATTATAGTTGATTTTGCCCATAGTCCTCTCGTGAGAATAGAGATATGAACTTACAGTCTAGAATTGGCGATGGAAAAGTGCTTTTGCACATATATGTATATCACCACTTGTCCATAAACAGCTTGGAGGTCCCATTTGTTCCCAAAACTTCTCTAGTAACCGCACAGATTTTCCACATTTACTCTTTTACCCAGTGATAATGTTGAAGAACCGCCAAGCTTAGAAGCGGCAAATTTAATTTAAAGTTACTCTGTCGGCACATAAAGCCAGGTTATCTAAAGAACTATGTTTAAAGTTACTCTACGTGACTGAACTTGGAATTAGGAAGTCTGAAGATGAGCCAAAGTCTTTGACAAATCCTCAAACTGAATTAGGAATTCGAAATGACAATGGGCGGATTCGAGTCCATATTGTTTGAAAAGTTGTTGGAGGAAAATGGAGACCGCGATCCGGAAAGCGGTGCGTGGGAAGGTTCCCACTAGGTGCAGAGATGCCATGGTGAAGGTCGCGAAGGCGTTAGATGCAAGGCTGAGTCTTGTTAACCATGGAGAGCCCTCTCCTTGGTTAACAAGGTAGTCTATGACCAGCAACCAGTGACCAAGTCGATGTTCTACGGGTAATTTGATGTCTCTGGTGAGATTATTCGATTATACTAAAGTAAAACGCAGGGCAGTGTTCAATTAAATTCAAGATCAGAGGAATCTCATACAAACATTTGAAAAAACGATGTGTTCATTTTACGACACAAAGGTTCTTGAAAATAATACAAATGTTAGCAATTTACGTTGTTTACTACGGAATTAACACTAATGATAGACGCGATTAAGAGTCCAACGAAAATAGTATCAAGTATTAAGTCTGGCCTCGCAGTAACCTAATACATAACCTTATGTCCGCAGCTAACCATCCTGTGTTATACGATACTCCGATTCAAATTAACACCCCTTGGAAAGTATCTTTACAATGTTGATACAAACGTAGATCCACTCCTACACAAATCAATTTCAGTTTGATCTAAATATAAACTTCAGTGCACCTGAACTTTCATTTAATTAAGATAGCAAATCGGATGAGATGCGTGGTAGTTAAATGTCAATCTGAGGCTGTGTGACCTTTAAACCGACCTTACGTAGCTTTGAACTTCAAACGACAACCCCTTTTCGAGAGAATCTAGAAATAACGATACAATATTTTCCATTTTTATTATAATATACGATCCAAGATGATATCATATGCATAGAAAATAGCGCGCTCGATGTTCGAGATCAGGATTATCCTTTGTTCTTGCTCACGTTATATTACCGAGTATATAACATTTCATGACTAATACTTATTAACAAAAACGAAGGTCCGGGTTTGCTGACAAATCTGATACATTTTCAGAAGAGCCCAATTAAGATGTAATTTGAGATACGAGGGAGGGATGGTCACGAAGAATTTATGAAGTAATAGGCCGATCTATAGATAATGAACCTATCCGTGAGCAATAAACGAGTTTACGACATTTACGACACTTGGGTGTTACTACGTCAACCACAGACGTTAATTAGAGGAGATCAAGCTGTTAATTCCCAGCGTGTTTTATCGTAACATAAAAACATCGACGCTGCTCTCACCCGCCCACTTTTATATGATAATGTTTAGCATCGCAGAGGCTCCACGTACTGCTCATAATCTGCTTCTCCTTAACAACCTTGCGGTACAAAAAATTTAATAAGTTCAACACTCATAAAAGCTGTAAAATTCATGAGAGTGATGTAAATCCCTTATTAACATAGACGATATCTTCAGCTGAAGAAGCTTTGTTGAAATTATATTACTAAAGTATTTGTGCTTCATAGTTCAACGCCCCTATTCGACATTGAATTAGCAATTCCAGGAACGAAAGCCATTTAAAATTGCGATTGCCGAAATACCTTCAAATTAAGCACAAAATTTGCATATTTCAAAGCGTGAATCATACAAGGCCTCTGATTTTACGCGGCGCTAAGGAAAGTTAGGAGACATTAGACTGCAGAGCATTACGTTATCAACTTATTTTTAGCCAGGGTTTAGTGCACGGCGGCGACGCGACAGTTGGTAAATGTCGTATAAAGTGTAGATATAAACGCAGGACACCCTCGGGTGGCTCGGCCTTGACGCGGCGAACAAAGGGCGGGGACAGCCAATCTCACACGTACCGCCTCATCTAAGCCAGGATTGTTTACAGACAGGGATTTGGGACAGCAGTCAGTTGGAAAAAACAGCCTTGTTTTTCAACCTTCTCGTAAAGTTAAAACATTTATGTTCTGCGCCATTTAACTACGCCTGGATTTATTTAACTTTCATATCACCCTTTAATTTGCAACTCCGAGTTTGACGTACGCGTTTTAACTTTTTAATGAGCTTAGAGAACAGAAATACATGTAGTTATGTACTTTGAAGGTTTTAGCTAGAGTAACACAGCACATTATTCTACGAGATTTAAAAAAAAAAGTATGTATAGTCTGGTCGAGTCAATGCTCCCAAAACCGCTGAATGCTGCATTGTTAATGAGCGACTTGAAAATGCTCTCACTTGAGCTCTCTATTCTTGGTTTTCGTAGCACGAATTCATATAAGCACTTTTCAAGCCGGCTTTGTTGAAATGAATTTAATAATTCTTTAAAAAACGGTTGAACAGGTTGCTTTGAAGTCTGAAACAGTTTTCGAAACGCAAGTTTTGTGCCTACTTAGTTATAAATAACGACACATTGCAATCGCTGAACTTGGGCCACGTTCAAGTTAGGGCAAGTTGGCAATGTGCCGGGACGAGGCAGAACGACCCACTTCTGTCGTGACAATTACGACTTTAGGCTGGCAAGTGATAAACTGGTGACTTAATAGGTAAAATTTACTGATATTGCTGGTAACCACCGAATCACATACCATAATTATATGAATCACTAATCGATGATGGTATCCCAGAGCAGAGAGGTCACTAACTAAAATTAATGAAACGATTCAACGCTAAATGAAACTGCATCGTAATTTGGGAGAGTTAACTGCGAGGCTGAATTGATGGAACTTTGATTTGATTTTAAATAAAAAATACTTTTAATTACTTCAGAAAACAACCTTGTTAACGTTAATTTTCAGCTAACAGCCAGAAAATTAATGTTAGCAAGGTCGATGTTAAATACTCGAAATATTTTTTATAGTCCGCATATTAAAATCCTTATTCCTAACTAAATACATACATATATCGAGAAAAATATGAAAGTATAGCCTCGTTCGTTATAATCCCAAGCCTCATTACTTCGCAGCTAAGAGCTGTCGTTAGTTATAATTACAGTGGTTACTCGTTAGGGTGTGTTTGTGTACAGAGAATACACATTTAGAATTGGGATATTAAATGTAATAGCTGGTCACTTAACTCGTATTCAGGGCAGATCCACTACCTTCAGAACAAAGGCACACGAACAGAAGCAACAAAGCCCCAAAAAGTCCGAGATATGGATAGTTTCGATTAGTTCGGAACCGAAATTTTTGTTCTGTCCCATGTCTCATTGACTGTCTGCAAGCATTTATAAAGAACCTTCAATAAAACTAAACAAGCAGACGATAAACATTCCCATGCAGAGTATGCTCATGAACAAAACAATAGAATACCGTAGTGAGAGTTTTGCGTGAGCATAGCGTGCCGAGCGGCCTTAGAATTTTAATGATAGCCTGAGCTAACCCTGCACAGGTTACCTGCGGGACCATTGTTGCCTGTTTATTCATTAAACTGTCACCGCCTGGTACCTAGTACCTGCCCACATTATATACTGAACTTAATGACCAAATTCCGAAGTAATATTGTGCTGCGACACATTTGTCGGAAGGGATGGGATCCGCTTCGGTCTGGTATTTTGACAAGTTCAATAACACCATGAAAAGCTCATTCCATCATATTTCATGAACAGCTAAGTATGGATGTTGTAGGTGTAGTAGACGAAATTGACGGTATCCTCGAAGACGACCAAGTATAAGGAAACCAGGTAACAGGGCTTGGAGTATGCTACTAAGTTGAAGCAAGTTCTAATAAACCATTTCATGTAACATTAAAACAAGAACTTAATTCATTGATTACAATAATGGTTGATTAACCTTAATAGCAATCGTGATTAAGTAGGTACTTCAACATCAGTCTTGCTCACTAAGAAATATGCTTCATTCAACAAAGCATTAGCTAATGTTGGTTGATTAAGAATCACGATTTTCCGCATACTTGGATGAATCAGTACTATTAGCTTTGTAAACACTAGTTCTGATATCAGAGCTATTTCTGTAGCACCTGCTCAGTTCACCTCATGTTAAAGTAATGAGTGATATTTATAAAATATGGTGGTTAAAGTTGCATTTCGACACGTACTGTCAATGTAAATGCATAAGGAGTTATTCGAGTTTCATCAATGACTTTGTTATGAAGTGTAGCCAGTTGCGTAGTAAATTCTGGCTACGCACCTGACTACGTTCATTTAATCTTTGTCAGAAGATAATGATAAGTCACCAATCTTACTACGTGAGATAAAAGGCTTCCCCAAGTCGATTTGAAAGGTCATATATATGTAAGATGACAATAGATCCTGCAAAAGCCCGAGTTTGCTAAACCCTTCTTTTTCGAAAAATAATTCATTTTAAACAAAATGAAAATGCATTCTATATTTTGGAATTATTTACAGTTCTCATTTATAAAAATGTTTCGAAAATGGGTTTGTCCTTGACACAGAGGTCAGACCGCGTGATTCATGCATCTCATCTGCTTCATGTCATTACCAGTTATCGCTCGGTACAGACTCTACCCCACCCCCTCTTCAATGACGTCGGCACAATAAATTACTTTAATACGCATGAACTTTACGGGTTTGAATCATAAATACATTTTCTCTAATATTATAAATAACATTTCTGATGGTAATTTATGGACGAATTTGTCGTTAAGATGTGTTTCAGCTACAATAGTCAGGTCCCAAAAGCGGGTAGCAGTAATCTTAGTATTTGCGGAGATAGAAGCCGACGACGGAGCACGTCCGCGGAGTCGCGAGGAAAATCAATAAACGCGCGCAACTCCCCCGAAGCCGCTACTGAGCCCTGCCGCCGCCACCACGCTTATTTCAACTTTTCACTTGTTTACGCATCAAGGAACTTATATTCAGAAACTAAAAAGTCGAAGGCGGGATGAGCTGAACAATATAGATAAAAATGGTGATGACTACTTTTTGAAAGTTAGAAAGACATTGGAAGAGTTCATGGAGAAATTTTTCTAGCGGTGGCTGCGACTGTTTTAAGTTTGAATCCAAACCCAATATAATTATACTGATTGAAAGTTAGAAAGACACTGATAGAGTTCATGGAGAATCTTTTCTAGCGGTGGCTGCGACTGTTTAAAGTTTGAATCCAAACCCAATATAATTATACTGAGGACCCAAGAAATACTACACGAAAATAAACATTATAATCTCCAGCCTTAGTCACTTGAGAGTTCCTCTTCATTTGTAAAATGATGTTAAATAAAGTAACTGCAGCAATTTGCTTAAACCCCAACTGCTGGCGAAGGGTTTACAAGAGACGATAAATTCTTAATTGGATGTGGTTAACTGGTTAGTCTAGCTAACGAGATTATAACGCATGCATAAAACATGCGTTGTACAATATTAAATTACTAGACTTTCATTATAAGTTGTTTAAATAGTTAGAGATTGTTTGACTGATAGGAAATGCTGTGCAGAAAATGTCTTGAAAGGAACAAAGGAAAGGTTTGGGTATAAATATGAATGGCTGAGAAGACCAATGAATTGATAGATGGGTTGTGTGAGAGAGGTTGTGACTAGAACGGGGGTAAATACTGAAATATCGAGGTAAAAGACATGCTGCACCAAATAACTTGGGATAAGGGTAGAAAGATGATTGGAAAGATTAAATCTATCTTCGAGATTGTTTTATCACAGTATTAAAGATCAACCCATAATCTCGCGTCGTTGAACACATTCTCGTGATATCCGCTACAATAAACGGTCTTGTGGGAATATTGCTAAAATTATCAAGATCGGCAAAGGTATTAGTATTAGCAGTATATTGTTGTTAGCGCTGAGATTGCTACGATACATTCTCTTGATTCCCTAATCGTTTTAACGACCCTCAAGAGGAGGGGTACTGGTCTTAGCACGAATTTTCACATCTGTCTGGCTTGCGATTTTATTTAAAACGTTAAATATAATTCCATCCTTATAACCTTTGACATTTAGAATAACATGTGAATTCTACGAATATTATATTTACCACGACCTCGCTCGGGGCGAGCCTGGGCTCATTACAAAAATATTAACCCTCGTTATAACTAAGATGGCGCCGGTGACGTCACACACGAATCATTATAGTAGATAAACTTTGGGATTTAGTTTGGTCTGAGTCCGGGCGAGGATACTGGCAATGTTGCGATCCATTCCAATGACCTGACGCAAACGTTTTTATTAGTGCTCGGTTTTGTGAGTCAAGGGCCTGGGTTTAAAATTAAAATGTTTATGGGATCATTAATATATCATGAATGGATTTTTATTGTATCCGAACATTTCGAGAACCAGTAACGAGTTTCGTCTTTGATGGGAACTGCTCTTCAAGATAACAATGTTTTGATGGCACCGTAAACTAAAAATTTGTTAACATTTAGAATTCATAATAAAGTTTAGTAATGTTAGCATTACTGAAGGAATTGTGCCAAAAAAACTTAATAAGACAACGGCATGAAGATAAATCTGAACTCTGATGAGCGATGACGGTAGTATAAACATTTCTACGGCTTTGGGAAAACTATGTCAATTACTATTGAATATTTATTTGTCTGGCGATATTATTACACTCAATAAAAGGTCGTTATAAAAATAACACTGTAGATGCAATAGGTCATATTGCCAGTCAACTTGTAAAGCCTGCGACTGACTGAGCCTAGCAACAACCATTACCATTAATGTGATTCTCACGCCAATTAGTACTTCAGCGCGGTTTTGCCCCATAGCACATTAATTATTTATAAGTTTTATTTTTATCTTTAGTAAATATTTTCTTTGATACAGAAGTTTGTCGAACCTGTTTCCAATAATAGGACAGTTTCAGCGAATGTTCAAATGAATTTCCCGGGTAGCGCTCGCCTGTAATTGCTGGGTAAACCTTGCTTCGCTTTCATCCCATCGAGGCCACGAGGTATTCGAGAAAGGATTAGCGGAAATGCTAGCTGGCAGGTATTGTTTTCATTTTATAAAATTGTTCGCCAAATAGGCGAACTTATTTCGGGTCAAATTCGATCAAACAAATAAGTATATTAACCATATCATGTATATTCGGGTGTTCGCCTTCGATCATAATTTCCAATTTGATTCAAGGTGTTTGCATAGAACCTTGTACATACCCAGCCGATTGCCATTTGTTCAATGTTCATTACAAAAGGCCTCAACGTATCATAGCTAGCGCTAATACAGCAATTTCACGCCATGATGGTTTTTAATTTCCCCCCGTCCATCGCAAAGCTGGTGAGAATAGACTATACGTATGGTTGTATAGAGTAATCTCCGTCGATTCAGAGCGCGAAGTGAGCCTGCAGCACTTTGATAGAAACGTGATATGGTTGCATTATGGTTTCAAATTGCTGAACGAGATCAATTGCAACTTTGACACTGGGTCGGCAGCACGGTAGCTCAATGAAAATAAAGGTGCTTGCGGAAAGTATATCTTACATTAGTTTCATAAAGTACAAGTTCTATTATTCTCCAATGCCCCACAGGCCTAACTCAATTAGGCCTGTGGGCGCCGCAGTGTCTGTTCAACGGCGACATTTAATCCAGTGAAATTGTGGCGTAGATACTAGGTACTATTATCTATTCTGTGATAAAGTTAGGCATCCCGCTGTCTTGGACACGACTGCATATCATATGTGTGAAATGTTGGCTATTGATCTTCTTATGGCTGCGTTTCCACCAGAGATGTGCGAGGATGCATAGCGAGGGATGTGTTTGTTAAAAACCAATGAAATCGCTTCTTTTACCTAGCCTCGCTCAGCGCAGCTCCGGTGGAAACGGCTTAGCGGTGCGAGGTTTTTGTACGTACAAAACAAGCGAGGGATCACAGCGTTGTCAGCAGAATTGATGGGGTCCGCTAGGGCCAATGCCTGCCGGGGGTTCGAAGAAAACCGATCGGGAAATCGTGGCCCCCGGCAACAGGGCAACCGAAGGAACACGGGTGGGTTTTAGTCAGTAAGAATCCGACACGCCCTCCCGCTCCGCCCAGAGCGGGAGAAGTTATTTGATAATTTCCCAAACAAAAAAAAAAACAGGGATCACAGCATCGTTACGCATCCTCGCACCGCTCATCTACCTCGCCCATCTCCGGTGGAAACGCAGCCTAAATCTGGTGTATTTAAATATATATTCGTGTGTTCGCTGTCATTGGATCTTGAAGAGTAGATTTTGTTTTTTTCTGCTGGTGGACTTTAACCATGCAATTACGTCTATTGTCTTGACGTTGTCGATCTCTGTTGATGATGAAATCGGCGCCAATATGTAAACTCATGCAGAGTTTCTATAGTTATATCTTGGTACCGAAGTACCGTCGACTTCCTTGTTTATTCACAGTTGGTAGTACTCCGTATCTTAACCATGGGTATCCAACGGCCAATACGAAAGGGAATTATTTATTCGGGTGACGCATTTAACTCATTATTTTGTTTTGCCATTCACGGCGTGAGATCTTAAACAGACGAACAGGCTTCCATTTCCAAAGACTCCTCATTGAACACAGTCCTCCCTGTGTAGTTAATCAAGGTTTTCTACCAAAGAACTGCTCAATTGGAGGTCTCACGTTTCTATTTCTTTAACTTCTTATGGCGTCAAATCGTGTAGGATTGTTAACGACAGCGATGATTATCTATTCTGTGATAAAATTATGCCTTATTAGGAACCGTGAACCACATTAAAGGTTCTCCTACAGTTAGCGTTAATTCATGCACGTTTCTGACGTAACATTTCACGCTCAGTTTCAGTTAGGTATCAACTGAATATGCACGAAGCGGAAGCGACGATGGAGAAGTTAATCCCCACATAAATCCATTTAGGTTGCACGGCCCGGCTGCTTCAGTCCATCGGCGCAGGTATAGTATAACATGACATGTTCATGACGCTTCCAATAACCGATAGCGTGTTAGCATTGAGTCTATATTGATGATATGATATGTGGAAGTAATGTTCGTTCATTTACGGTATTCAATGTTAATATCGACATTTGAAATGTAGGACTCCACTATATAATTACGTTTTCTTTTTTTGGTTCTTATCCATCACATTTCGATTTTGAGGATATACAGACGGTGATCTTATTCTTAATAGGTAGCTAAGATAGCTAGGTAGGTAATTTATTATTATGAATGCAAATGAAAGTTTCCTTTTATCATGTTTACACGTGTCGTATCTTTGTGAAAATTGGCACGAGATCGAGTGTATGTGGCAGAGACAGTGGCGGCTAGGGATGGGTCGTTACGTGATTTTCGCGAAACGTAACGTAGTGACTTCGAGGACGTCACCGGTTTTGAAAACTAGTGATTTTAGTAACTAGTTATTTTTCAAATTCTATTCGTTGATTCTATCGAAGTATTACAGTTATTAGCGAAACGAAAATATAAATGATTACCTACGTAATACGTTACATTATCACAAGCTTTAAGTTTCTGGACCGAATAAGTTTTATAGTTAAACTAGCTGACCCCGGCAAACGTTGTTTTGCCAATTATTTGTTTGGGGTGGACAACCCTTATCACTTAGGGGTATGAAAAATAGATAGTAGCCGATTCTCAGACCAACTGAATATGCATATAAAATTTGGTAAAAATCAGTAAAGCCGTTTCGGAGGAGTAAGGTAACTAACATTGTGACACGAGAATTTTATATATATCGTCGCTCGGCATCCAATACCGCGATTGTGACATTTTTGACGAAAATCAGATTTTTGTTTTATTTCATTCTACGCGTTCAAATACGTGATCCTGCAATAAAAAATATTTTTTGTTAAAAATGTCACATTCGCGGTATTGGATGCCGAGCGACGATACCTATGTAATTACATTATAATACTAAAGTTATTACGCGCGAAAGAAACAACATGCGTCGCAACGAACTTTTGTTTCATTTCACTCTTTTCATTCGATCACTGCATTGTGATGTAACTAGTTACAAAAATCACGTGTTTATTTGTGACTCGAAACTAGTTATTCGGTTACATGCCCCGTAGCCAGTTTTTGTAACTAGTGACGTTAAATAACGCCCATGCCTAGTGGCGACGGTGGGTGCGAGCAAAGCCGTGGTAAAAGTAGTGGTTAAGTGAAATTCTTACCAAGGAAGGACTAAAGATGAAGAAAGGATTTTTCTCTGTTAGGTACTTAATTGACCCTAGTTTCCGAAGGGTTTTTAATTAATTCTTCTGTCAAAAAACTCAGATCAAGGGATATGTTTGGTCACTTTAATTTTGCTTCACCAATCATAATAGCTAGCAAACATTATTAGACTGACCAGACCAGAGGTGTGACTATAATGGTGGTGGCTAACCTACTTACCACTTCATTATTTTAATATACTTAGGGTTTTTTGGGCTATCCTAATAACTCTCACATGCCGCTCAGGCTAAAGAAGCTAACGCTAGAAAGTTTATAACCAACTGCACACAATAATGTTTTTGAACTGTGCAAACATTAACGTGCACTGCTGAAAATCCATCAAATTTTCTTCATTAGTAACTAAACATGGAAGTTATAAGCCGCTGTGAGTCATGATCATCAGTCATCAAAGAGATTAGACATTACAATATTGGATTATTATCAGTGTTCAGGAGGAAGTTGCTAGAATGGGACATTATGATAAATAAGTACCTATGTGAAAAAATAACATATCTACCACAAGCAAACATTGAGTTAAATACATTTTGGACTGAATCGCTTAGTTGGCCAAAATTCAAACCACACATGTTACTAACATAATTTTTACCTGAAAGTTTGTATCCTCATATGAATCATCAATTAAATTTTAAATTATGCTTTTACAAATAAATTCATAAATGAGTTTAAAGTAGTACCTATTTAATAATTGATATTTGAAATATTATTTATTAAAATATTTTATATTCCTTACTGTAATTGAAACCTATTTTCAATGTGAACAGGTTTCATATAATATGTTGGAGCTAACAAAGGTAAAACCATGTATTTACTTGCAAATTAGAAAGTCATTTTCTCTTTGATGCAGTTTGTACTGACGGGAGGCTCATCATTTTCACATAGAGCACAAATGACATACTTCTACTACACTTATTGATGTTTCTTGTTGTAATGTGTCCTGATAATGCATATTTTATGCTGATCAGCCAGTCATCAAAGCACAGTAAAGAAATGTCTACACTGACTGGATTTTCTATGTTATTGTGGAGAATATAGTATTTATTTAGAGATTGCTTTTTATCTGATACGCAGACAAATAATGCCCATACGAAATTGATAAAATAACAATTGGAAGTCTGTTAACGTCAGAGATATCCGCCCATGACATCATCAAACAAGTTACCAGTAAAATTAGGACTCTTTTTTTACATGTCTTTGTGAAAACAATAAGACCGGCGTGATATTCTAAAAATACGATAAGATATGAGTTAATTATCATCTTATAAACGGAATATATTGTGTTTGTACCAGTAAACTATGTACAGATAATATTCCTGTGGATTTTTATATCGCAACAATAGAAAAATGATATTTTAGTAATTATTCTATGCACTTACCTGTAAGTTTAATGTTTATTAGCACCTAAATAAATCAAATGCGCTCGAAGACACTTAGCACACCCACTAGGCACCAAAATACAGCACAAGACGAAATGAAAAGGTTTTCGCACTGACAGCTCGTTCTCTGCTGGTCGATCGACTCGATGAGGTTAGCCACGAAATGCGCAATGCTTTGACTATGCGCATTAACCCCTACTGTAAAATGTCATGCGCGTTTAATTGTAGACAAATTAAATATCACTAAATAAATCCCAATCTACCTCATGCAGATTTTAATTTATAAACAATTAAAATACAAATAAACAAGACTGTTATAGTGAAAAATAAGCGCCATCTGTTGTGAAGTAGCAAATATAGTAAAGTTCCGTTTAGAAACGCGCCATCATAGACAAAAACTCCACGTTGGGTAACTAGATGGCGCTGATATGCAACTAAATGTCTTATTCAATGTTTTAGTTAGTACAGACGCCAGCACATCAAGCTACTACAATCTGTCAAATTTATTTAATAGATTTTCAACTTTATCGCTGAAGTGTAAGGTTCAAAGTTGATTGGGAAAATTTGACAGTTTCGGGTAGCTTGATGTGCTGGCGTCTGTACGTCAGTAGTGTACATAGAGTATAGTAAATATAGTAATAGATTGGGGTAGTGTAATAACTATGACTTCAGTTTAACCACTAGGATGGATTCATGGATTGTGTATGAGGCAATAATCCGGGCACTGTCCCTGAAGCAAAGTTTTTAACAATCGCCCTGACGCCATGTCACGGGAAATGGAAAGGGTTCTCCTATAGACTCCTATTCGAGTTAGGGGGCAGTTCCACGTCCAGCCCTGGTTCAGGCCATGGTACGGAGCGAGAGGAAATGGCAGGTCCCAGGCCGTCACCTCCTTCTGCGAAGCGGTAATGCTCGCGAAGGAGGAGACGGAACGCGTGAGGGAGAGGCAAATCTCGCGTCCTCACGCCCCTAACCGCCGCAGGAGGAGACTCTCAGGGCGTCGGGAATCGCGAGCCGATTTCCGGCCATCGTAGGCGTGGGCTTGCGGACGGTGAGCAGTGGGTAGCTCGCCGTCCGATAAGGACCAGGCCCGGGTCGACAGCGCGTTGTGTTCCACGCGCGCCTCAATGAGATGTTAGCAGAATTGACGGGGTCCGCTAGTTCGAAGAAAACCGATAGGGAAATCGTGGCCCCCGGCAACAGGGCAAGCGAAGGATCACGGGTGGGTTTTAGTCAGCAAGAGTCTGACACACCCTTCCGCTCCACCCAGAGCGGGAGAAGTTATTTGATAATTTCCCACCCAAAAAAAAGAGGGCAGTTCCAGCTTAAAATTGTTATGACGATAAGTACAATACATTATCTACTGCCTATTATTCAAGGTCATCTAAAAGTGCTTTATCATTTATTTGAATATTAAATCATTCATAATCATAGGCTCAATATATGGAGATTATAAGTAAGCTTAAGTAGGTACCATTGATGTGTTGCGGTTGCAGTAAAAAATTCTTAGAAATTATACTTAGTTGCAATACGCAATTTTATAATTAGATACATATAAGGAAATCGTACAGTTCATATCGGAATCAAATAAGCGGAAATCGAAGTAAATTGTCTCCATACAAAAAGATTATGGCCAATGTAAGCGTATTTATCTATGGGCCAATGGGTGACATACAACCATCATACAACTGGACTTTGACATCTTATCCATTGTCTACAGATTCTTGGGTCCATCCAAAGATAGGTTCTCAACATAGAGTCCGCGCCACCACCAAGACGCGGCGCTAGTGTCTATGTCATTGCATCAATTTGCATAAAAAATTGTAGTTCCACAATTTTCCGCCAGACTGCAGTGGTGACGCGGACTCTAGTAAGAATATCATGGAATCTAATGGGGTAGGCGCTACATCATAAGAAAATAAGAAGCAATACTGAATTTTCGCTAGAAGACGTGCTCACTTTTACGCGCCTATTACATAGCTTGAATGATCGAATGCAACTAGAGTAATTTTCCTACCAGCTTAGCTGCATGATGTAAGGTACCCTTTTGCAGACAACTTAGAGTATTTTAATTGTTCTTCTTCATCGTATCGATCGTACGAAGGTGTTTTAAATGTTATTAAGTAGCCGCAAAACTGACTTCGTCACTTAAATTGCAGGTTTTGGGGCACAAAGAGCAAGATAGTGTTAGGTGGTACAACACACCACCCATTATTTTAGTGTAGCAACAATGGCATCACTTCTTCTCGACCGGAATGACTGCCACATCACACATTACTTACCTACCGATGGGCTTCATATTTCCTGATCTGATCACCCTGAAGACGTCCTACCTACGGCCGCTCAGCACACCCTGCTGCCGTTCCGTATTTTGAGTCGAGTTTGTAGGTACCTACACGCTCAGTCGTAGGATTCAATAAAAGAGCTACAAACAGTGCTGTTCAGACCTTAGTCTTCGAAACTCAAGAGAGAAGAATTAAGCTATAGACTATTGCCTCATACGAGTTTTGACACCTTTGCAGTAGGTACCTACAATTTTTTTTCCTCCATCTTGAATCACGCGTCGGTCCTAACAAAAAAGTCCCAACTCATTATGCATACCTAAATAATTAATTAGGTACTTATGATTAATTAAATATGATTGATAGTCTGTTTGATGGCTATCAAACAGCAAGACCCTTTGGAAGGCTGTTCGTAACGCCGTAATCTGATGTCTTATCAAGAATTTTATTTGCAACGGTTTGATAGGAAATATAATTAGCTACTTAATTAGGTTGTAACAACAAATATATACGTTTTTATCAATAGGTATCCTCAATACAAAAATATTTTGATTTATATTACAAAAGAAGGTTCTACAAGAGTCTGTTTGATGAGCCAAAAATATTCAATTCTGGTGAAGTACCGGTAGTATTGAGAAAAAATAGCTAGGCTGAAAAATCCTTTAGAGAATGATTAAAAAATCTCAGGGAGTGATATAAATATGCACGGAATTAAATTACTGTTTGGATTGTCTATGTACTAAAATTAAATATACAGTTTGACTATTTTCTTAATGTTCCTCGGGAATCATCGCACTTCCGAATACAAACGAATGCTCATTTCCATGTCCATTAATTATTAGATTTATCGTGTATAATAATTTGAATTCAGAACTAAGTACTTTATTGTTGTTTTGTTTTGATTTCCATGTGAACTATATAGAGCTGTAAAACTATAGCAGCTTTCCGCCCATTTTTAAAATAAATTACATTAAGTTAAAAGAGTATTAACAACTCTATATACATACTTCCAAGTCGATTGAGAGCGTCCGGTCTGCACCAAATGCAAAGAGGGCAACTGATAGAAATCCGACGACTGACGAAACACGAAGTTTGCCGAGGGACTTTGATATGGGTACATAGATCAAAGTAACACCGAGCTAAATATTTGTGTCAGCATCAGTACCTATATCTTATCCTATCCTAGACTATTAAAGAAATGAGCCATATTTGTATAGGTATAAATTTGTAATCACGTTCTCGAAAACAGCTCTAACGATTTCGATGAAAGTTGCAATATAGCAGTTTACGGGGGCGAAAAATCAATCTAGCTAGGTCTCATATCTGGGAAAATTAGTTTTCTCTATTTTTACCCGAGTAGAGCTCGACGAGGTACTTACTGTAATGTGGCAAACTTAACTCGGTTAGCACGCTGGACCACATCCTGACGCTCCATTTTAGTTGTGATTACCTGTGGTACAGTACAGGTAGCCTAGTTCAATAATAAACTTAGCTAATCTATTTTGTACAAGTATACAGAGGAAAAAAAACTTTTTCCAAAAAAAAAAAAAAACAACCGACTTCCAAAATAAAAACAAAAAGTTTTTATTTTTCACTTTTTAGTTGTGGTACCTACCCCACACACATTCGAATACCACTACCCGCTACCAGTGACAGAAACTTATCATATCATCTACATACCAAGTGGGAAAAAAATACGTATTTTGTAGCTAACTCAAAAACTACCAAGCAAAGTTAATAAAATTTATATGGGACCAATTTGAGAGCATACCTTATCAAACAAAAAAATAATTTTTAAAATCGGTTCACGGATGAATGATGAAAAAAAAAAACAAACACGCTACGAACATATAACCTCCTCCTTTTTGGAAGTCGGTTAAAAATAATAATGTAGGAACAAATCATTGGGCATCAAAAAAAAAAAAAATTATCCGCATCGCTGTCAATGGTAAAAGTGCCCAAAATTACCACGTTGTATGGCAATGCTAATTCTTTGACCTAAAAATTGGCCAACCCTCTGGTCACGTGAAGAGTCGACCAACCGCTTGCATGGCGATGTCCCGGAATACTCAATGAGAACAGACCTTTTTTTTTTTTTTGGGTGGGAAATTATCAAATAACTTCTCCCGCTCTGGGCGGAGCGGGAGGGCGTGTCAGACTCTTTACTGACTAAAACCCACCCGTGTTCCTTCAGTTGCCGTGTTGCCAGGGGAGCCACGATGTCCCTATCGGTTTTCTTCGAACCCCCGGCAGGCATTGGCCCTTGCGGACCCCGTCCATTCTTCTGACATCTCTTTGAGGCGCTCGTGGAACACAACACGCCGTCGACCCGGGCTTGGTCCTTATCGGACGGCGAGCTACCCATTGCTCACCGTCCGCAAGCCCGCGCCTACGGTGGCCGGAAATCTGCCTGTGATTCCCGACGCCCAGGGCGTCTCCTCGTGTTTTGATTTAATTTGATATAATGATCTAGAGAAATAAAACGTGTTCATAAAGAAACAATGCGCAAATTCGCGTGGCAACTCATTCATATCATTTCTTTTGTATCATGAACAGTGAAGGTGCCATACTCGTGTATCGCCGATGACCGATAACACTATCTCGCCGTTACGTAAGCAGTGTGAAGGTAACGGCCGCTACTTGCCGGTCGTTAGGTGTTAACGACGTTATCGCTATCCGTTAATCGTAATTGATCTCGCGACGTTGCTGTTATCGACAGCCAAAGCCTGCCATAATAGATATGATCTATGGACTTATAGATATCTGGACTAAATAAAGATTACGACACAAACATATATATTTTAGCTTTGTTTTATGCCAATGCATATGTTTTATCAACTAGCGTCATTAGATAAAATTATCCTAATAATTATGTTAAAGGACATTTATGATCGGCTAATACTGATAAATACAAAATGTTCACGTTTTAAACAAGTTTATTTTATGAGAATGTTTCAGTTTACAGAACTATGTAACCTGAATAATTTGAAGTGGTGAACCAATTCTGGGCATCCTTCACATTCACAGCAAATTCAAATTCAGAATCCACAATTAGATGTATATCTTCCCAGACACCTGAAAATAACAGAAGACGAAATCGTCTTATTATTAATATTTCAGCGATAGACGATTTGAACATTCATCCTTTAATATTAAATATATATTTGTTTGTATATAGATTTGTACTCACGTTCTGAAAATCGGCTTTAACGATTTCGGTGAAAGTTGCAATATATATAGCGGTTTACGGGGGCGGAAAATCGATCTAACTAGGTCTCATATCTGGGAAAACTAGTTTTCTTCGTATTTTCACCCGAGCAGAGCTCGGTCGCCCAAAGTTTGGAACAAGATAATGAATAATGACATTAGAATAATGATCATGGAAGCATGGAATTAGTAAGTACCTACTATCATGGTAGTATGGAATTAGTAAGTACTATCCTATAATATTCACACGTCACACAGATAAAAGGTGGACCATAGAAACTACACGATGGAAAGGTCCACAGGGAAAGAGGAATGCTGGTAGAGCCATAAGACGGTGGGTTGATGACATTATCCAAGTGTCAGGAAACGACTGGATAACTACAGGCAAGGACAGGGATTTGTGGAAAAAGCTGAAGGAGGCCTTTACCCAAAAAAGGGTCCATATTTCAACAAAAGAAGACTAACCATACTAATAGTACCCATACAATAGGTAAATTTACTAATACCGTACTAACAGCATCTAAAATGGAACACAGAAATATGGAATAAATGGCTTTTTTATTTATTATTATTTTATTTATCCTATAATATTAAATGAGCATTCTCTATTTTCACCAGAGCAGAGCTCGGTCACCCAGGTACTTTGGACTAAGTATGTTATTTTGGCCAACTAATCAGAACAGCACCCTAATTCACAATCTGAACGATTTTGAAGGATATTGCTAATCCATTGCTTCATATGTTCGAAAAAATTGTCTGCTCAACAACGTAAATAACGCAATGAATGTTGTTGAACTGTCAAAATGAAACCCATTGTTACACAATTACCTACCCCGCTGCTAACATGAAATTTGGTAGAAGATTTACTGACTGCAGGAAGGTTAATCTTCTGTCAAATCTGTGGTAGCTGGAAAACTGCTCTGCAGTAGAGAGCAAACCAGGGGGCCTACCACCAGCTCAAAAGCAGTATTATTTTAATATTACTTCAGTGGGAGAAAGAGATGGAGCTACACGTCCTGTAGAGCTTCATCTCTTTCCGACACTGAAGTAATATTAAAATAATACTGCTTTATGAGCTTGTGGTAGGCCCCCTGGAAGGATTCATTCGGTTTATTAGGATTAGGGTTTCAGCAATACCCGGGAAATAGGCTCTTAAGTTAATGCTCTAAATGCCTAAAATGCCTTGGCCGCTTGGCCCAAACCCTTTCCCATACTTACTAAGCATAGGTCGTATTTATGTGTTGATTAGTGGCACGGAACCGCGTGGAGAGTCATTATAACTCGAATTGTTCCGGACCGCGTCCCTTCCCAAGGTCGAGGGCCCACGGTGACTCGGTGAGTGAACGGATGTCATTACCATGTGTACCTACCACGCTGATTACCCAATCTTTGTTACCTCTCGTCACTGCGTTTAGTATTTTAATTGGATGTCATTTGTGTCAAACGCAATTGAAATTGGTATAGTCTGAATCTATTCCAAGTTATTGTAAGGGGAAATGTGTATTTTTCTGGTTTCTGGTCAACGATTGGAGAAAACAAAACGTGATTTATTCAGCACGCGACATTTTACGCGATTTTATTCTTCTGTCGTGGTTAGCTTACGTGTTCTGTGCTGAGCTCACGCAACGCGTCGTACGTTCAGCCAGTAATAGGACTCGCCCATCAAAGAGTGCTGTCCCAAATTAGACGTATTATTAATTTATTATACATAAAACGAACGGTATCTTAATAAAACACGTATACTAAAAGATAAATAATTAAATTATTTTTAAAATGGTGATAGTTTCAGAAAAATACGCTGGATAGTTTTTGCGTGATTCTCAGTTTTTTATCCGCGTTAGACATAACTTTACAGATAAATTACACTGTGTAATGTAAAAATGTTTTAAAACATATATTTTTCCATATCATTAACACTACTCGTTTAGACGTGATATTCACTTCACTATAAAATTATTAAAAGTCTGTTAGTATCGCCTTAAGTCTAAGTAAGATACGATTATGCCTACGTAGATAAATTTGTATAAAACTGTTATCATAATAATTAAAGCCATGCATGATATTTTTATACTACTGACTTATTGGAAATTCGTTTAAGAGCCTATACAACCTCAGCTCAAATTCACTTTTTATCTCGCTCGCACCATACTGCTCGCGGACTGAGTGAGAACGAGACGGAGTGGGGTGCTAGCGGCTCCGAGGCGCCAATAATTTAGGTAATTGCTTTTTACGGCGAAAATAAAGGTAATTTAAAAAAAATAAAAAACATAGTCGCTGCTTTATAGTTAGTTCAGTTATTATGCAAAGTTTCATGATCTAATTTGAAGTATTTTTTGAATACCAGCGGTTTATTGTTCGGTTTGGAGGTAACTTTGGAATTTTTTTCTATCGAGAAAATTTTATGGAATCGTGTTTTCGTCTAACATAGTACTTAACATTAATCCTTAACTTTAACATATATTTATTTCAAAATTAAAGCTGCAGTATTTTCGATATAACGGAGGATCATGTTAAGCCATTTGAGGTAGTATAGGCCCTTAATCCTTACATATTATAAAACAAAGTCCCCCGCCGCATTTGTCTGTCTGAACGCGATAAACTCAAAAACTACAGAACGGATTTTCAAACGGTTTTCACCAATGGACGTAGTGATTCATGCGGAAGGTTTTAGTGTATAATTCGTTAAGGTTTTGGTAAATTGGCTGAAATATGACGATTATTGTTGAAGAAGTCGGAAAAAATCATGCCGACTGGGAGCTTTACTGGCGTGCGCTGCGTTAACCTGAAAAGATATATCAAATTTATGTTCTAACGTATTGTTCAACTTAAAAAGTTCAACAAAAAGTCCGCGATGGCATATGTCTATCTTCTAAGGATGACCCACAATAACCATTTTTATCTTTCAGAATTTGATAAAAATTTAATTGTTATTTCCGAAGCTTTTTTGACCGGTACAGTATTAATCCTTATCCAAAAAGGCATTTTTAGATTAAAATATGCCTTTTATATAATTTAAATAAATAGTTTAAAAGATATCACAGTTTCAAAATTACGCAGAGCAACGCGGGCGCAGCGATAGGAGTCAATGACGTTTTCCTCTGTTATTAGGTATGAAATCTCGTAGTACGTTCCCGTGGGATATTTTCCGACATCCACGCGGGCGAAGCCGCGGGCGAAGCCGCGGGCAAAAGCTAGTTATCTACTAAAATACTAACGTCAAAATAAATTTACATAGATAGGCAGGTACTAGATATGTAACATGATTTCATTATAAGCTATTATAGCCCGCGGCTTTGTCTGCGAGGTAGCGATTGCAACCTATGATAACTCAGATAACTGATACGCAATAGTATCTGTTAACTATTGTGATAGGTTTTATGTAATAAATAAGGTCTGGTAATGTAGTTCTGCGTTATATAATTTGTAGTTTGGTAATCAGTGGCGTAGATAGGTAACCAAAAAAATGTATGGAGGCCTATCTAAACTGCTGCAAGTAAAAATATGAATCCTACTTCCTACTCCTACTTTATAATTATAATATTAGTTTGTGAGGATGGATGGATGGATGTATGTTTGTTACTCTTTCACGCTAAAACAGCTGAACGGATTTTGATGAAATTTCGCACTCAGATAGTTTATAACCTGGATTAACAAATAGGATACTTGTATCCCGATATTCCCACGAGATCGAGACTTATGCGGGTGAAACCGCGGGGCGCTGCTAGTAATAATATCTTAAATGTGAAAGTTTGTATGTTTGGATGTTTGTTACTCAATCACTCAAAAACGGCTAGGCGGATTTGGATGAAATTTGGGACACAGATAGTTTATAGAATACTTTTTATCCCGGTAGTACATTCCCGTGGTATGATTTCTGACATCCACGCGGGCGAAGCCGCGGGCGAAGGCTAGTCCTCTTCTTTTCGTGTGGTTAGTGAATTACCTGATGTCAGAGTTTTAAAGCAGGCATGGGCCTCTGACTTGGCTTCACATGCCACGACACAAAATACACATCGACAAGAACAGCCGGTGCCGCGATCGGAAGACGAAAGGTAACGTAATAAATATGTAATAAAAAAATAAACAATAACGATGTAGATTACAATTCATAATGTAGGTATTATGCAATAAAAGGAAGTAGGAAAGATTAAAGGGTTTATATTATATGAAGGTCGGACCTACCAACTAACAACGCAATAACAGATTTTATAATCTTTTCCTAGTTTTAGTTTTCGCAAAAGTATCAATGACTTCGGTGGAATAAAGGGTTGATGTGGCTTTGTTTTCAATTGCTATTAGCGATAGGTGTCGGAGTCGAACTTGGCCTATTTATTAAATAAGTTATTTATTATCCTATACTATTAAATGAGCAATATTTATATTTGTAATCACGTTCTCGAAAACAGCTGTTCCTAACGATTTCGACGACAGTTGCAATGTTGAGGTTGAAAAACTAGAGGGTGCGAAAAATCAATCTAGCTAGATCTCATATCAAAGTTTAGAACAAGATGGCTACCTTAGTATAATGACATGGCAGCATGGAATTAGTAAGTACCTACTATCGTGGCATCATGGAATTAGTAAGTACCTACTATCATGGCAGCGTGGAATTAGTATGTACCTACTATATATGGAATTAGTATGAACTTTTCTAAACTAAAGGGTTTTCCAATAGGAGGTGTTATTTTGATATTCAAAGAAAAATGGCATTTTTTAATATAAATGATCGGATGTTTGTTTCATTATAAAGAGGAAGGTATGCCGTTAATAGTGGAAAATAACACCAGGCAAATGACCATCACGACCACGCTTACAGGACCATATCCTTTTCATGAAATTTACAGTGCGTAGCTCTCGGAGAGCTACGCACTGTTGGTCATAAGTTTTGATAAGTACATAGGTATGTACTTATCAAAACTTATGACCAACAGTAACACAAAAAAAAAAGAAAAAAAAAAGCAGGTGCTTTTGTTATTTAGGTAGTAGAGTTCGGAGGTATCAACTTAAAGGCCAAGTAGAAAAATGTTACTTCATGATAATATTCAGGATATTTTTATCCATTTTTAGGGTTCCGTACCTCAAAAGGAAAAAACGGAACCTTTATAGGATCGTGTGTCTGTCCGTCTGTCACAGCCAATTCTCCGAATCTAATGGACCGATAAAGTTGAAATTTGGTACACATATGTATTTTTGTGACCCAAACAAGGACGTGTAAAGTAAATAAATGAATTTTAAATATCGGAGTCACTTTTGGGGGGCAAATAAGAAAATTTAAAATAATAGTTTTGCAAACAGTACGTGTGACATACCAAATGAAAGTGCTTCTTGCGAGGATCTCAAATACATTTTTTATATAATTTTAAAAGAAATGCTTTTAAAGATATTTTAAGAAAAACTATGAAAATTGGCCATTCCCCTTATCTCCGAAACTACTGGGACAAAATTTTCGAAAAAAATGCGTAGAATGGTTCTTTACTATACCTAGATTACAGAAAAACCGATAAGAAGTCTATGGTCTAAAAATAACATGGTAAATCTCTTAATATTGTGCTTACAAACTCACATTTGCAGTTGGAAGAACATATGTTTTTCAACTACAATGTTAAGTTTGTTCTTGGGATAAATTTATCCCAACTACGGAACCCTTCATTGTGCGTGGTCCGACACGCATTTGGCCGGGTTTTTATGGAGCGTAACTAGATACTAAATTATAAATTCAAATAGCCTAAAGTCTACTTGATAAGTAGGCTTAAAATGTAATAGGATTGATATTGGCTAAATTCTATTTTCTTTTTGTACATATCTTTTACCATTTCATAATTTTGTCATTGGAGAGCGAGATCTCCTAGCACAGGTATATCTTTTACTTAAAAGGAGGTCCTTATGTAAGATTTACTGTAAAAGTTGTAGAAGTTTCTGCAATAAACCTTTTTTTTAAATTTATTTTTATATAATTTATAAAGAATTATAGATAAAGTATTATTTGGCAGTCGCCTGGTTGGTCTAGTGTTCGCAAGCGCTACTGCTGAATATGAGGTCCTGAGTTCGATTCCCAGGTCAGGTAAAGTGTTATTGGGCTTTTCCATCTGGAATTTCTCAATAGCAGCTCGTAGTCTGGATCGGTGCCCGATGGCGGCAATAGGCTCGCACCCTATAACATGGGACTTAAACTTAACTGGCGAAATATGGGTGTACGATGGGTATACCTCTGCCTAACCCGTCGGGGGAACAAGGAGTTATGTTATATTGTTATTATAAATAGACATAATGTTACTTAAGCGAAGTCATTCCGACCTCGCCGCCGAGGTCCTTTGCGATCTCGACCGCCGCGCCCCCGAGTAAATAATACTCCCCCCGACCCTTGCTCAAAAACGAGGTGCCAGCAGTTGTTGCAGCTGAGCACGTAGCTTTAAATTCCCCGTTTAATAATAATGACCAAAACCTTTTGATCCAGCCCGTCCCATCTTTTGATGTCCTCCCTCCGGATAACGCCCTAAGCCTAGGCTCGTACCCCACAGGGGGGTGCCCTTAGCGAGCGTTCATCCTAAGCTTTTTAGCTTAGTTTGTGTGGCTGGAGGCTTTGAGTGTAGTAGCTTAAGGCAACCACAGGATTGACCGGTTAAACAGCCATCAGCCAGCATTCATTCATTCATTCACGGTTTCAGGAACCAGCTGTGAGATGCCCAAATGAAAAAAAAAAAAAAAAAAAAGCGAAGTATATAAATAGATTGTTATATAATCCAAGAAATGTATGTACTTAATAGACAGGTCTATAGATACGCCTTCCGCATAAGCTTCGTAAGGTGGAAAAACCAGCCTGCAAGCTAAAAATAGAAATGCAACTAAGTTTAAAATATGTTTGTTGTGAATATTGAAGCTATAAATACAAACAGGACATGGATGATACTCTATGGTGATATGGAACCTAAATCGGAGCTTGTAGGTACTGATGTCATTCAAAAAGTTATTTTTGTTTTTTTTTTTGTTTGTTTGAAAAACAAGTGATTGAATACTTTAAAAAAAAATGTATAGGCTAAGAAGTCTATCCAACAAGCCTCTACTATCTACTTCATTATCAAAGAAAGGAAGATTTTTTTATTTATTTTGCACAAACAAAACGACATTAAATACACACTTACATAGTAGCAAAAAGCCTCGTACTCAATAATTAAAAGTTTAAGGTTTGACTTTGTCCATTGCTTGATGACAGGGAAAATCACAATTTATTACTTTAGTCCATCTTGTCCCGTGACGCGATTGGTAGCACTGTTCTATCGTCGCCATTTTGAACTCTATATGTGGAGGTGGACCAAGGAGGTGAAGGCTTTAAGTGTAGCAGCTTAAGGCACCCACAGGAAAGTTCGGTTAAGTAGCCAAGACTTTAGTGATCAAAAGTGCGAGATGCCCTAGTTAAAAAAAAAAAGCGATAAGGCTCATTCTGCGTTCAGCACTCGGTGTGGTAACATGTCGTATTCGGGTTCGCGACAAGTCAATCGCCATCCTGAGGATGCCTCGTTGAGAGGTGAAACACGTGTCGATTTCTTTCAGGGTTTTTTTATGGCTCTTTAGAAATAGCTAAGCGGAACAAGTTACTAAATTTATATCCACGTCTATTTTTTTTTATAATGGATTTCCGCAAGGTCACGCCTGAATCAATTAACTCTTTAAATATTGAAACTAAGGTTGACAAGCAATGATGGCAAGGGACAAATTATAATGAACGGTGATCATTACAGATCACACCAACACCAAAGAGAATATACATTGCGTAATTACTCTGTGTTGCGATACTGGCAAATGAAAACAATTAAACAATCAAAACAAAACAAAATATGTCACAAAGAAGATCGATTTTCAGGAAAAAGGGGATTTACAAAAACCCCTCTATTAGGAAAGTCTCGCTACGAACTATCTGATTATATTAGCACGTCTGCGTTTTCTAACGTTGGTCACAGTGCGCAAAAGCGACATATAAAAGAGGATTTTCTGATGCATCTCTGACTCAGATCTTCATCATTTTCTTGTAGGTATGAATGAGTATAGTCACCTACTACTTAGAGACAAATCTGTTACGTCACTGGGTCGTGACAAACCGATTTATGTCGTCACTAATGTTTTTTCCTGAAAACGGAACTTGGTGTAAATATGTACGTCAGTTTTACTTGCATATTGCACTTGTTTATTTAGAAGATGTTGCTCCGTAGGTTCTCATAGCTTGCGGTTTTCTGCAACGGTCAATTTATTTACCTACTCATTGCTTCACTTGATAAAATGTCCGCAGTTGTAGTCGGCCATGTCATACGTACCTGTGACTGGCCATTAATTTCTAGGATATTTTTACAATTGAAAATCTAAGACCAAATAAAAAAAAACCGGCCAAGTGCGTGTCGGACCACGCACAATGAAGGGTTCCGTAGTTGGTATGAATTTTTCCCAAAAACAAACTTAACTTTGTTGTTGAAAAATATGTTCTCCCATACGGAATGTATGGGAAAACATGTTTTTGCAACTGTAAAGTTAAGTTGGTCGATTATTACTCGTTAACTTGTAGAGCCTACTAAGTTGTGATAGTTTTCCTTTTAATTTTTTATATAAACTACTGCTGTGATTTTTTTCACAGACCCCAGAACCAACCATTTAGCTGGCAAGGGGGGGGACACTTGACTCTAACAAAAATTAGCACTTTAAAGCTTAATATTTCAAAACGGATCCTTGAATCAAAAAATGGTTTTCACAAACTCACAATGCTTTTGAAGGACCTTTCCAATGATACCCCACACCATGGGTTAAAAAAAGAAAAAAAAACATCACCACTTTACATCTAGGAGAGAGGTACCCTAAAAAAATGTTTTTCATAATTTTGTTTTACCACTTTGTCGGCGTAATTAATATGTATACCTATGCCAAATTACAGCTTTCTAGTACTAAGGGTCTCGGAGCTAGACTGCGGACAGACAGACAGACAGACGGACATGACGAAACTATAAGGGTTCCTTGTTTGCAACGGAACCCTAAAAACCAAGACATAGCGCTGTCAACAATGTCGTGAAGCCGGTTTCGTAAACTTGTGTGCACTTAGTGAGGTGTAGTTTGATTGTAAATGAGTGCGTGTGAGCGTGTATGCACAGAGCGGAGGTGTAATTTTGGCATGCTTCACCAAAGTGTTCGAATCGCAGCACTATCTTGGTTTTTTATTTGGTCTGAGTTGAGAAAATTTTACAATATTTCTAAAGTCCTCGTTAAACATACTATCGTTTCTGATCACAAAGTTATAAATAGAGAAAACCGATTCTGTTTAGCATTCACACTAAAACATAAATAACATAATTTAATGCAGGCACCTGGGGAGATCCGCGCGAGTTTCACACGCTCGAAGAGGGAATTCCCAGGGCGTGTCGTGGGCAACCGATACCTGTCTGTGACGTACATAGGTCGCATCACAATGTGCGCACGACGGTAGGTAGGCAAACCTGCACAGGTGTGCTATGGAGCTGATGCAGCTCACAGGTCACGTAGGAGGTAACGGACAATATGGACCTTTGTCATGAGTTGAGCGTTTTGAATGAAATTATTTTGCATGTCTGTTTTAAGTTTCTATTTATTATTGGACTCGTTAATTTGTAGTGTGTGTAATTTGACTGCCTTGTTGATCTAGCGGTAGCAAGCGCTACTGGTAAGCATGAGGTCCTGGGTTCGATTCCCGGGTCGGGCAAAGTTTTATTGTGTTTTCTATCTGAAATTTCTCAGTAGCAGCCCGGAGTCTGGATTTGTGCCCAGTTGATGGTAATAGGCTCGCCCCTTTTACATGGGACTTAAACATAACGGGGGGGTTCGGTATCACTTCAAGACCCAACCCATTCGCCATCCGGTTGCATTTCCGATTAAATTGTACGTGCCATTGTTTTAACTATTTGTGATGATAACAATAAAAACATAAATTAGCTGGTGGCTTTTCTTTGAAATATTCATATTGTGAAGTTTCCTGCATTGTCCATGATAGCTAAAGGCACAGATTTTTTTAAGTGAAAACTTCTTTAGGCGCGTTGGGCATTTTTGAGATGGGACTAAACCATTGATTTCGCGACACCATGACGACACCTCATTTTTGTAAACGCGATTGTGCTCTTTATCAAACTTACTTTACGAATCAATGTTCCATGCAAGTATTTTTACTTTAAAGGTTTTGTAAAACACGACTATGCTCTTTATTTATATTACGTTACGGATCAATGTTCTATGCAAGTATTTTTACTTTAAAGGTTTCAGAAGTATTATTTTTTGTAAACGCGATTGTGCTCTTTATTTAGAGAAAGTTACGGACCAATGTTCTATGCAAGTATTTTTCTTCCACCAAGGCGATCTTGTTCAAGTTTTTACTTCTGTCGACACTCCCGGAGTGCCACCACTTTTTTTTTTCTTATTCATATCCTAAGTAGATTTAGGAATGAAATTAATTAATCTTTAAATAAACAGTGTACCAACATCAAGATGCTCTATGCATGAATTTAAAAAAGTCACCTGATCTGTATGCCAAGCCTGCTCAACACTATTTACATATTTATTACTTAGTTCGAAAATTATATAAGCCTTATATTTTATCCTACTTGTTGGAACTAGACACATAATACTCAGGCTTCAGACGGGCCGACGCGTCATCCAGTTAAATTATGCATGCTGTAGCCTGAACAATCAATTACTCTAGAAGTTGGTGCCGACACAAATTAAAATGCTCATTTTGTTCTTATTATCTTTATAACTAGATATATAGCCTGTGCATATAAAATTAGACGTGGAAGATCAAGGCGTAGATGGCGGGACGAACTTGACGCTTTTAGGAGGGATTGGTCTATATTGGCTCAGGATCGGGTTGGGTGGAAAAAGGAAAGGGAGGCCTTTGCCCTGCAGTGGGACAATACGGGCTAATTATTATTATACAAAATTAGCGAGCCTCACACTAGTCGTATACTATAACATCTGAGATCTTGGCTGACAGTACCAACCTCTCGGAAAATGGGTTGGTACCATCTGACGGCAAACTCTAGCACCGCACGCGCTGATTGGTCAAATCAAATAGCACGCGCTTCACCAGCTTCCTGTTACACACCTCCGTCCCTTTTCACGAAATCACTCCCACAGATTGCAGGAAAGCGAGAGGATAGATGTTACACATAAAAAATCTATGCAGTAGTTTTTGCTTCAATCCGGAACACATACAGACAAACATACAACAATTTTAAAAACTATGTTTTCAGCACAGTCGTTCGCACACCTCGTAGCAATTAGCTTTCTTTGTTTTTTTTTTTTTTGTTTTTGAAAACTGTGTGCCTTAATCTGTGTCAAATAAATTTATTTTCTTTCAATTACTTTTTTTTAAAGTATTCTATGTACACACGGCTACACATCAAGCTATTTCCAGTTTATGCTGATCTCGCATTGTATAGGATTTCCGTACAATACGAGGCCAGCTTACACTGGAAATGTTTAGCTTGATGTGTAGCCGTGTGTACAGTTTTGACTTCGCTACGATTTGTTATTATCTTTATAACTAAAAGAGCTATAATAGATTACACATGAATTTGTCGTGTGTAGGTAAGTAGGTTAATAAAGAGTTTTCTAGATTTCCACTTCAAATCAGAATACGGAAAACCGAACTAGATGTCATAATAATACCTACACGAAGCCATTTGTGTAAATATGATAAGGATTCAACGTGCTACTGCCTGTTTAATTAACAGAAAAATCTCATAGTACAGTTAACCGCACATCCGGTGGACTTTGCCATTGGAAAATTTACTTTGCTATCGCCTTTATTACGTAGCAGTAAGGGCAGTTTTCGTTGAAGTGTTACCATTTAGGGACGTGCGGAGTCGTTGTCGTTCGTTAGTGTTCATTATTTCAGAATAATTTTCCTCCCTGAAGGCTTTGTCCTCCGTAGTCTGAAGCCTACTTTCCTACTTGCTGACCTGATTCTGACATCAGAGAGATGGTGAAAAAACCGTCTAAATTAGGCACTTGCAGGTTGCAGAGTTGCTTAGGTTTTTTATATATACTAGATTTATAAACCACTGTTTACACCCCGCGGTTTCAACCGCATAAGTCTCGATCCCGTGGGAATATCGGGATAAAAAGTATGCCTGCGGATAGTTTTATTTTTTATTTTTATGTTTCTTATAATTTATTGTATAGTTGTCTTACATTCTGAGCACTATTTATTTTGTTTTGTTACAAAATCACTGAACCTGACTTGATTTCCGTACATCTTTTCTTTTTTCGGGTGACCACTGAAAATCAGCGCTGTGCTGTGGGTCCCCCATAGCACTGCATCATGCTGAGTGGAAGCCTTCTTTTCACAGTCATGTCGTGCAGCTGCCGCCTAAGTAATTTCTGTTCTATGCTCGTGATTTGTTATGTACTTTGTGTTGTTCTCTGATTACTCTTGTCTTTTATGTATGCACGTATTTCTGTGACAAATAAACCAATTTTTCTTTCTTTCTTTTCTATCCTATGTCCAGCCAACAGCCAACCTAGGTCATGGTCTACCCATGTGATAAATTTTATCCAAAGCCGTTCAGCCGTTTTAGCGTGAAAGCGTAACAAAACAAACAAATAAAGATACAAACTCATTTTCGCATTAATAACATTAGATAGGTTAGCTATCTAATTGCGTAATACATTTTCATATTTGATTAAGACTAATTTTGTTTCATTTTGATAGTTCAACAACATTCATTGCGTTATTTTTTCGTTGTTGAGCTGATTTTTTTCGAACTTATCAAGCAATGGATTAGGAGTCTCTTTCAAAATGATTCAGTTTGTGATTGATCGTGTATTACGTAATCAGGGTGCTGGTTAGGTTTGGATAATATGCCCAGACTTACTAGGCCAACTTACCTAACTCCGTTTGAAATAAGATTAGACATTTAAACAAACCTTTTTTACAGTCCGTTCAACCGATTTTGACTTTTATACCGTAGGCATAAGGATGGCATTAAAAGCAAAAAAGGTGGTTACAAACCAACTGTTTACTGCAGCTGTCATTTGTCATGCCGCCATCGCAATAGAAGTCAAAATCGGTTGAACGGACTGTAAAAAAGGTTTAGTTAAATGTCTAATCTTATTTCAAACGGAGTATAATTAAAGCGTAAGTTTGTTTAGAAAAAAGTCGGTTGTTTTTTTTTGTAAAAAGTTTTTATTTTTCACTTTTTAGTTGTGGTACCTACCCCACACACATTCGAATACCACTACCTGCTACCAATGACAGAAACTTAACATATCATCGACATACTAAGTGGGAAAAAAATACGTATTTTGTAGCTAACTCAAAAACTGTCCAAGCAAAGTTAATAAAATTTATATGGGACCAATTCGAGAGCACACCCTTTCAAACAAAAAAAGAATTTTCAAAATCGGTCCACAATTGACGGAGAAATCGGTGGTCATACATAAAAAAAAAAAACATACGCGACGAACATATAACCTCCTCCTTTTTGGAAGTCGGTTAAAAATTCACCATCAAACATTTTCAATGTTCTTTGTAGGTTTAAGACGGCACGCGTAATGTCAATATCATTATATCACCTTAATATTATTAGCTTTTATCATAAACCATTTTGGCATATTGTTTTACGATATCATACATTGTAGCTATCAGATATCACATGATTCTAGGCAATACAAATTCCGCGGTAACGATAACTGCGTTATCGCCGTTCAACGGAGTCTGTCGTTCGAAATAAATTCGTTACGCTAACATTTTTGTGGAGTTAGAGACGTTATTTGTATGCATATGTTAATGATATTGATAAGGATTTAGATTTCATGACGGCGACATTAAAGGTCACAGATATTTATGTAACAATGTATTTAAAAAAAAACTTGACTTAGAAACACAATTTGAAAAGGAAGTAACGCACTTAGTGATAGTTGCGTCACAACACAAGTTTTAGTCATCTTTCTTTACAGATATACATCAATGTATGATGATTAGATTTGAAAAAGCTCGTAGCTCAGTAATAACAGCCGCATGGGTCGATCCATCAGGTTAAGCTATGCTTGCCGGGGTTGGTCCGTGGATGTTTTTATATTTTTATTACGGACTCTTTCTACATTGTTCTCACATGTATAATTTCAACACGAATGATGTAACCAATATTTTGTAACAATATTTTGATTTAAAAGAATGTCCGTGGAGTTTCTTGCCCGTTCTTCTCCATAGGTACCTACTACGCTTTGGAATGGGCAACTAGCTTCATCTTTCTGACTGACCGACCCTTTGACAATTCAAAAGTACCTGTAATTGGTTTATTTGAAATAAATGCTTTGAGTTTGAGTTTGATGGGTGACCACCTTTACATACTGTGACGCAACTAACTTTGCTGCAATACTCGGGATCGTGTATTGTGTAATAATTAAAGGACTTTTGAGAACACAAAATTATATTTAAATCAATAATACAAAGCAAAGGATAATATTACGCGACCGACGCCATGGGCTCAACTAACTTTTCTTACATTGACAAATGCACACCATATAAAAATCCTAATTTAAATATATAACGTTCGAATGTTCGGCTACCATAGCGTTCTTGCCAGCCTGCATAATGTGTGAGGTTGAATTCCAATAAGTCCTCACATGAGCTACGCCCCACTTGAATAAAGGGATCAGGCAGAGACCTTTATTCAAAGTATCCGAACAATCGTACCCTTCCTGCCTATACCTAACAGAAACGTTACCTAACGATGGCAATTAAAATACAAGGTGAGGTCTTTCTCTTGCAGGAGAAGGCTTAAGTCAGAACGTACGAATCGCAAAGTCCTGATACCAGGTTAGGTATCAGCCAAGTTAAATGACAATATGTGCTAACAGTGCACAAATAATTAACATACTTCTGTTTAAACCTCACTGTACCAAAACCACCGCAAAAGATACAGCAAGCCTCTGACAACAAACAAACAGATGCGACAGTTCACATCTACCCAGAGGGGGTTTATGAAAATGAACTCTACATCCTAAGCCTTAACTCCATCGGACATAATTGAGCCAGAGGGAACGAAGGATCAAGAAGTAAGCGCTCAACAACATTAAAAATTCACGACCATACTCCAGAGGGAAAATCTCAAAACCTCATATTATCCTCACAAGACTCAATCTTTATCGAATGTCAGTAAGTCCTGACTAAACTGTGAGCCCTCAGTCATAAGTTGAACCAATTGTGTCAACTAGACACACCTTGCAAGGGCTATGCCCCCGTTAGCGAGGCTGGTGTCAACCAAGACAGAGTACTTCCCCTCCCTCCTGAAGGGATCACAGTTTCCAAAAAATATTTGCCTCTTCTAACTCGCATTAATAAATTCTGGAGTACGTTCATGCTAATTTAGACGAAACGACACAACATTGAAGACGCAGACAGTGGCTCATTCCCTCAGACTTAAGTTATATCTCGGAGTGTGGAAAGTTTCCGCATCTCTACGGTCGCCTGACGAGCGTGGAGTGGTCGCCGCAGAGGGTGATGGCGCAGGGCTTGATGGTCTTGTAGCCATCGATGGTCTTTGGTAATCTACGAATGACGGGTGTTCTATTCTTACTTTGGTCAAAATACCTTTCGGAGGTTGTAAAGGTATATTTACCACCTCATGGTGAGCTTCCTCAAAAATTTCTTTTATTTGTTCGAGGGTGGCTCTGAGCTCAGCTTTTGACGCATAAATTTTTGTCCCCAGTTTTAATTTATAATCTGGTGTAACCCCTTTTAAAAAAATCTTTATAAAATGTTTCTCATCTTTGATGTCTGCTTTAAGAGCAAGTTCTGCCAATTTATAGAAGAATGCAATTACGTCTTCATTGGCTTCTTGGCGTGCGTTATAAAATTTTTCCACGTAGTCTATGCTAGTTGGAAATTCAGCTTTTAATAGGTCGCAAATTGTTTTAAACTCTAAATTTTCATTGTTACATATCAATTTAAAATACGCGAGAGCAGGACCTTGTAAGTATGCTCCTAATATGAGCGCTAAATCATTCTCTGGCCACTTATTTATGGCCGCCACAATACGAAATTGGATAAGAAATTCTTCGAAGCAAACTGCACCAGTGCCTGTGAAATGTACGTGTGACATGGTGCAATTCTTTCGTAAACCACTTAGCTTCTATCTCCGGCGTGGATCTCGTGTCTTCTTCAGCTCTCCGGAATTAGCTTTCGAAAGGCGCCTCCACCAATTGTGACGCAACTAACTTTGCTGCAATACTCGGGATCGTGTATTGTGTAATAATTAAAGGACTTTTGAGAACACAAAATTATATTTAAATCAATAATACAAAGCAAAGGATAATATTACGCGACCGACGCCATGGGCTCAACTAACTTTTCTTACATTGACAAATGCACACCATATAAAAATCCTAATTTAAATATATAACGTTCGAATGTTCGGCTACCATAGCGTTCTTGCCAGCCTGCATAATGTGTGAGGTTGAATTCCAATAAGTCCTCACAATACCAAGACTCCTCCGTGCCTCGGAAAGCACGTCAAGCCATTGGTCCCGGTTGTCACGATCTTTGACAGTCGTTAAGGGTCGTCAGAAGCCCGAAAGTCTGACAACCAGTCTTACCAAGGGGTATCGTATTACCGCAGTTCCTGGGTTGTGGAGGTCAGATAGGCAGTCGCTCTATGTAAAATACTGCTACCGCGCCCGGCGTCGGCCATAACAAGGACGCAGGGTCTTGACGCATGTTCTTTGTAGATGTAGCGGGTGGCGCTCGGCGCTCCCTAAGGCGCGGGACATACATAAGTGGCGAGGGGCGCGGGCGTGGCGACGGTGTGGCGCGGGCGTTGCGCCGCTCACTTCATATTTCATACAAAATGTATAGGAGCGACGTGGCGTGGGACATACACAGGCGGTGGGGTGCGGGCGTGGCGCAGGTGAAATATGTAAGGAGCGGCATCGCCCGCGCCACACCGTCGCCACGCCCGTGCCCCTCGCCACTTATGTATGTCCCGTGCCTAAGACCCTGCGCCCGTTTGCGCTGCATACCCTGCACTATAGGTAAAGCCGGCTCTGCGAGCGTCAATATTTCGATGTGCCTTGCTTGTTTCCATAATCCTATGTACCTACACTATGACGTCTAAATATAATCACCAAAGCGATACGCAGAATTGTTTAGGTACCATAAAACACCTTATGGATTCTATGACGTTTTTTTATTGGAATACTGCTATTCTATGACAAAGTATTCCAATACTTATACCGAGTATCCGAAGATGAGAAGAAAAGCAGGGTCACAGTACCGGATTAAGGAAGCGCGGGGCCCGTAGCAAATTTTATCGAGGGGCCCTTGATCTGCTGTGGGTTCATAAGTGTAAAGTGGTAAAAAAAACAATACTCAATACGTTTATTTGCCATCAACTTTTAGAAATATGTTAAAAATTGTATTACCGATTGTCTGACGTGGATTGTCTTAATCGGAAAAGGTGTTACGTATCATGGTTTTGTGCCATCAAGTTAATTCAATATTCTTAATAAGTTTCACTCAAAAAATTACGCTCAGACGGGTTTGGATACGCGGGGCCCCCTTTTGCGCGAGGCCCCTAGCAATTGCTACTCTTGCTGAAATGAAATGAAATTGTTTATTCTGTAAATAGGATATCGGAATCACTTTTACAAGTCATACAAAAAAAAAATAAGCTAGATGAGTTAGGCGTTTCCTATCTGACTACTCTGAGAAGAAAGGCCGAAACAAACTCAGATGTCGCAGTCTCTTTTAAAGTCCAGACATAATCTTGGTCAGGCCATATGAGGACCATGTGGATTAGTGTCTGAAATGGTCTTTTGAGGAAAGAACCACACAGATTTGAGTGGACCTGTCCAGTCAGTGCAAGCTTTTGTCGACGAACAATACCAAAAAAGGACATTTGGGTAGGCCGCATAAACTATTCAAACTGCCAGATCATCATTAAAACTAGCAGAGAAATAAAAATAATAGTAATATCCACATAGTCCTCACATTCACAATAATTAAAATAACTACGTGGTTAATCCGGCACCGGTGTCAAGTAAAGACGAGATCGTGTGAGCTGTTGCTACAACCATTAGAAAGAAAGAAAGAAAGAGTAATATTTTATTTGGGACACGCACAGGAAATTATAAAACAGTAATAATAAAATAAAAATTAACAAAAATAAAAAAGGAGCTTTGGAACGGAGTATTCTTGGTATTAAACTTGTGGACCGGGTTAAGAATACAACAATCCGTTCCATCACTAAAATAACTGATGTCACTCGGAAAGCTGCCACGCTTAAATGGAATTGGGCTGGACACATCTGCCGCATGTCAAACGATCAATGGGCCAAACTTATGACCCAGTGGGTCCCGCTTAATGGCAAACGACATCGCAGCAGGCCCAGACGGAGATGGCGGGATGAGCTGGACTCCTTTAAGAAAGATTGGCCCTTGGAAGCTCTGGACAGAGAGAGGTGAGAAGAGGGTAGGGAGGCCTTTGCCCAGCAGTGGGACAGTAACGGCTAAGAAAATAAAAAAAAGGAGCATAAGAACCAAGAAGAACCAAGGCTCGGAAGACGAAGAGAGGTGATTACTCACAATGCATTAATAATGTACATAAGAAGTTGTTTTATACCAAAACCAACACAGAAACATTGTTTTAGATGAATGTTGGCATAGTGAATTTAGGTTTATCTCTACAAGTAGTCTGTAGTTGCGCTCGTTCTAAATCCGGCCATATATCGTCCATAGCTGATAGCCAGCTGCGGCAGAAGACAAATGTTTCCACTCCACTTACCGATATTTATTTACCGTTTTAATGAGATTTGTGGAGATTAATAGCCGTATGTCTGTCATGGCTTGTCGTTTGCAGGACTGACGTGTACCTAGACTGTATGGAAATTATTGAGGTCCTGTTGGTGAACTTATAAGATGGATTGATATCGATATTACGCTGTAGCAAGTTCTTCGGTTGACATATTACTAAACACAAAACTATTAAAACTGTCTTTGGATCAGTATTTTAGTTTTTTGACACCGACTTCCGAAATTAAAATTATTTTTCACTTTGTAGTTTGGAAGTCGGTTGTATTTTTTGTGAAATGTATTTTTTACATTTTTTAGTGGGTTGGTTTGTAATTTATCTAAGTTACAATAGCCTAATGTCAACTGCTCATCAATAATACCCAAATCGCAATAGATGTGCCTATAATATTTGAAGAGTTCCCTCAATTTCTCCAAGATCCCATCATCAGATCGTGACCAAATGACAATGGAACCAACTTGAAAGTATACCCTTTCAAACAAAAAAATATTTTTTCAAATCTGTCCAGCCGTCTTCGAGTAATAGAAGAACATACATTAAAAAAAAATATCCCGACGAACTAAGAACCTCCTCCTTTTTTTGAAGTCGTTGGAGTAAAAAGGTAAGAATAACCGTATTTCAATAGTGTAGAAGTGAAATTGACCACATTTCAGTACACCAAGCACTGGAATCTGTTCAATTTCATTATTTTTTTAAATTCTCTGAGCTTTTTCGTTTTGGATTTTTGGCTCGCAAGATGTCTAGATGAAGCTCAACCGTACACGCGACGAGGCAAGATATAACACAAAAATTAAATTAAAAAATAGAATCAATCGAATACCAATCATTAGACTTTCATTTTTTTTCGCCAACATATATCAACTAAGTAGATCCCGAGTTCCCGACCTAGAGTAACAGCATATCTGCATCGCAATAATAACAATGTAATATAGCAATATTTTTCACTATAATGTTGGAAAGCTCCCAAGAAGCTGGCCGAGCATTGCCGACGGAGTATGTAAACAGTAAATCTTATTACCTACTGTAACGAGGAGCGATGGGCCACGCTGGACGACAGTTTTACGGTCATCATTGTTTATAAGGGCTTGTCTGAACCGGCCGATACTTTGTATTCAGTTCGTCCGCTAAGCTCTCTCACAAACATGATTTAACTTGTGTTAAAGTATTATAGGGGTATAGAAACTTTAAGAGCTTTTGAAGTGTGGCAAAACAAGTTTTTTTGGGAACAAGGGATTGTTGAATTGGATTTTCTCGTCTAGATACTCCTCCCTTTTTGTGTTTCTGATTATTTTCCTGGCGGGTTGCGCGTATAGAACACAGTCTATTGAAGTAGTTATCCGGATCATTTAATTTCTCGATTTTTTGTTATCGTTACTTCATGCCACGGTAGTTAGGTGATGGGAAAGTGCGATATGTCTCACGTTTACGAAAATTGGGTGGAGAATTATAAATTCTAGAATTTAATTCTAGAATTTATGTAATCAGAATCTCATGCGGAATATTAAGATTTTTCCCGTGTGACAGGAGCATTTGTTCTTGGTGAGCCACGTTGCTCCTCTCAAACGGGAAAAACCTTATCATCAATCACTTACCATCTTTGTTTTTCGCTGGGAGATCTTAGTTTAGACAGTATTTCACTTATACCGTCGCGCAATGCAACGTTCAGATATTATATTTAGAAAAGCTTATAATATATCTAGGCTACTTAGTTAGGCTTATCTAAATAATAATCTATTTTAAATTCGTGCGTAAGTATTAAGTAGAAGCTTAAGAATTGTATTTGCTTAGTCATGTGTTAGATAGGTGTATTAATCTTGTTGTTATGGACTTGGAAATAATGTCAAGATAAAAACTTTTTACAAAAAAAAAAAAACAACCGACTTACTTAAAAAAAAAACACTACATAGTGAAGTCGGTTGTTTTTATTTTGTAAAAAGTTTTTATTTTTCACTTTTTAGTTGTGGTATAGGTACCACAACACAAGGTGGTGTGGGAATTTGTGTGGGGTAGGCCCCACACAAATTCGAATACCACTACCTGCTATGTAAATAACAGTGACAGGAACTTATCATATCATCCACATACTAAGTGGGAAAAAATACGTATTATTGAAGCTAACTCAAAAACTACCCAAGCAAAGTTAATAAAATTTATATGGAACCACCTCTGAAGTATGATCTACCAAACAAAAAAAGAATCATCAAAATCAATTCATAATTGGCGGAGTAATCGCGTAACAAATATACAAAAAAAAAGAAAAAAAAAACAGACAGACTCCTCCTTTTGGAAGTCGGTTAAAAATGGGCAGCTGCGTTTTCCTGTGAGCTTATAATTAGATATACGTTTATGTACATTCCCTTAGACCCCGATGACCCCATAACCCTCCTCCAGGAGAGCAATAGGGAAACAAGTACAGTGTACAAATACAGACGCCTCCCGTCATTCCGACCTCGCCGCCGAGGTCCTTTGCGATCTCGACCGCCGCGCCCCCGAGTAAATAATACTCCCCCCGACCCTTGCTCGAAAACGAGGTGCCAGCAGTTGTTGCAGCTGTGCACGTAGCTTTAAATTCCCCGTCTAATAATAATGATCAAAACCCTTTGATCCAGCCCGTCCCATCTTTTGATGTCCTCCCTCCGGATAACGCCCTAAGCCGAGGCTCGTACCCCACAGGGGGTGCCCTTAGCGAGCTTTCATCCTAAGCTTTTTAGCTTAGTTTATGTATGCCCTGGCTGGAGGCTTTGAGTGTAGTAGCTTAAGGCAACCACAGGATTGACCGGTTAAACAGCCACGGTTTTCGGAACCAGCTGTGAGATGCCCTACAGAAAAAAAAAAAAAAGTACATTCCGTGATAGATGCTACTTTATTTTACCGTTCTGCAAAGAACTTTAATGTTCGGTAGGTAAGGTACAAAGCTAGTTTAGCAATTAATACGTCGATAGTAGGTATACTAGCAAAACTTAAAATTATAGGTAAACTGCGGTGGTGATAAGTCGAGTCATATGAGGAAAATATGTTCATAAATCTACCCGGATGCTGAGCGATCTCTTAGCAGAGGTGTGTCCTAAGACAGAATGAATAATTATCAGAGTTCCTTGACACGTCGTTGCAATCGTTTTCAAAGCGTTTCAAAGAGGAAGTGTAAAAGTGGCGCCGGCGACTGAAATGTTGTGTGGAAATCGGTTGTCTGGTATAATGATGCGGAGAAATGAGGAAAATGTCGTGAGGAAAGTTTTGAGTATGATGGCTTTAAGAGTAAGAGCGTGGGCACACGATGCGTTGCGGCGACGGTGCGGCACCGGAGCGGTGTTGCTGCGTCGTCTTACATAGAAATATCTGTGGCATGTCACACGATGCGCTCCGGCGCCGCACCGAACTTGCAACCACCGAGACGAGGCGGGGAGGGGTGAATGCGTTGCGACGTCGGAGCGGCACCGCTCAGTTGTTTGTACGTAGTCAAAATCACAGATGTTTGACAGATGACAATTTACGCGCTATGAAGCGCGGCGCCGCTGCGGCGTTACAACGTTACGGCGCCGCAGCGCCCGTGTGACCGCCAATGCGGCGAAATCTTTGCAGTGCGGCACCGCAACGCGTCGTGTGCACAGGCTCTGAGACCAAAGAACGGTTGGATAGACTGTGTAAAAGATGAAATAACCACCCCTCACCCCTCCCCCTATCCAGCCTCTAGTTTCTACCCGCGACTTCGTTCGCGTGGAAGTCGTAAGACACCACAATATACTACAATAACAGCCACATTTAAACTTCCATGTATACTCTGTTTTTAACCGACTTCCAAAAGGAGGAGGTTCTCAATTCAACTGTGTGTCTTTTTTTTGTATGTGTGTTACGCGATTAGTACTCCGCCAATTATGAATTGATTTTCATAATTCTTTTTTGTTTGGTAGGTCATACTTCAGAGGTAGTCCCATATTTTTTTTAATATTTTTGCTTAGGTAGTTTTTAAGTTAACTTCAATAATACTCGTACGTATTTTTTCCCACTTAGTATGTGGATGATATGTTAAGTTCCTGTCACTGTAATTTACATAGCAGGTAGTGGTATTCGAATTTGTGTGGGGTAAATACCACAACTAAAAGTGAAAAATATTTTTTTTGGAAGTCGGTTGATTTTTTTTTAATTCTCAACAGCCAAAATATACAGAGAGTCAGAAATGGTGACTTGAGAGCAAGCGCAATAATAATGATGATATCAAGTTCATACATTAATGACTTTCCCGTCATTATTATCGCTTATAAGTAGAGTGTCAGTTTGCCCTCAGGTAGGTTCGCCTACTGCTTTCTACATCCAACTAACCCTGCATTCCGAGTTACGCTAAAAGTGATAATATCGCAAATCCGACTAAATTTTATAATCACAGGTCGGATTGGAGATATTTTCACTTTTAGCGTAACTCGGAATGCGGCCTACATTGGGTGATGGATAGTGATGGGCGACTCGGAAAGTTTCCATCATTCCACCCGGAATATTCCTGGGAATATTCCCAAAACGGGTATTTACCCGGGAAAGTTCCCAAATCGTGGGTAAATTAATTTCTATGACGATTGAATTAGTAAGTACTGAATAAAAACAAAAACACTAACTCCAAAATCCTTTAATCAACAACAGGATGGTTCAAATATGCAAATTATTGTTTAAATATCAGGTTATGGGTAACAAAAATCACTTCAAGTTTAATACTCTTATAATAGTAAGTAGGTAAAATGTTATTGAGATTAATTTAATCACTGTCTAAATCACTGTCATCGGAGAATGTTTTTGTTATATCGCAAAACTCTATTTCTCTTGTATTTCTTCCAGAAGTTGATGGTTGAGGTTCAATATTGTTTATGGTCAATGGGCTAACCATAAAAGGACTTGAAGTGGGTTCCTCATCTTCTTCATCTACTTCTTCGTCTTTTGGATTGTGTAACAAATTCCAGTTATATATGTAGGCCAGCTTTGCAGCTCTTTCTGTTGTTAACCTATTCCGTTTAAGGCTGTGGATATTTCCATGAACGCTGAAGGTACGCTCTGTTGCAGCCGAGGTGCAGGGAGCAGTTAAAAGACAAGCTGCAACTTTGCTCAGAGGTTTGTTTTTGCAAATTCCTTTCCACCAAGTTAAGGGATTCATTTTCTGGAGGCTGGTCCAAACAAAAGATTTTCCCCACAAACCTTCTCTTGCTCTATAATTAGCTAAATCTGTCATTATTTCCAAGGGTAACTAACTGCCTTCCTTTCTCATGAATGAAATCCATGGCAATGATTTCTTCATCTTCGTTGAGTTCGATGCCTTGAGATTTCGGATCTAGCATATAGGCTGCTAGATGAATAGGCTTTATGCAGTTCCCTCTGCGTTTATCAACTGCATTTAAAATCCTCTCCCTGACATTATTGTCAATCAAAGAAGAAAGACCAGGAAGCAGAAAGACCAGACGTGATTTTATATCTTTGAATGACATGTACACGTCATTTATGTACGCTTCGTTTCCTTCTAGTTTAAATATGTAATCTGTTATTGGCTCTAAAATTGCAGTAGATTCGTCCATCATTTTCAAAAAATTCTTCGTCTAGTAAATTTGCTTTAATATCAACTGGGATCATTATTGCATCTTCATGTACTGCCAAACATTGCAGAGCAGCCTTGCTATTTTGCAAACTACGCACAGCATGAAGGTAACTGCCCCAACGCGTCTTGCTGGGCAATTTTAGTTGCTCGCCAGAACCTTTTTCTACAATAATCTGCTTGAATAACGCGCTCAGAATTTGACTTTTTCTAATAGATTTGATTACGTCGACGGCAACTGAAATGAAGGTTTGTATAGCATCTTCTTTCATTATGTCATGACACAGTAAATTCAATGTGTGCGCCACGCAATTAAGTGTGATTACGTTCGGATGTTGCAGTTTTACTAAATCAAAAGCTTTTTGTAGGTTTTTTGCGTTATCTCCTATTAAAGTCACAAATTTATACGTTCCGTAGGTTCTCATTACTATTTGAATTTCTTCACTTAGGTATTCGGCAGTGTGACGATGGCTAGTTGTAGCTAAACTTTTCACAAAAACGGGCTCAGGTTTTGCAATAACAAAATTAATAATACCCTCGTTCCGTCGGTTACTCCATCCATCGCACTGAAGATGTAAATTGTCAGTCGACTTCAATTCTTCAGTTATTTCTCGTTCCATTTGATTGTAAATTGTTTCTAAATGTGTTGTGGAAACAGCTTTTCATGTTGGTAGATCGTACAGAGGTAGTTCTTTAAAAAACTCTCTCCACAGAGGATGTTCCACCATAGACAGAGGCGAGCCAGTAACATAAATTGCCTTTGAAAGCAATTTTGTAAGTCGTAGTTTTTTTCCTCTGTAAATTCGAGCAAAGGAGTAGCGTCACTGAGTGTTGAGTTTTCAATTATTTCTCCTTCTGTAGTTGATGAGTTCGATGTATTTGATGCTATTAACGATGTTTCTTCACACCTTTCCGTTAACTCATTTCTTATAACCAGCGGACACTTAGGACACTTCATCAAGTGATTACCCATTTTGGTAACATTAGGTACTCGGTACATTTTTGAACAAAATGTGCATTTGACTGATTTGTCAGGTAAGCTGTGGTAATGTCTCCAAACTTTTTGTTTTTTCTGTTTCGGCATGATGATATCTTTAACAATAAAGTTAATCAATATTAATATTTTAAATGTTTTTAATATTTTTTTTAGGAAATATATAAAAATGTAATTGTATATATATATTTACAAAACAATTTATTAAAATTTATTTATATATATATTTTTTTATTTATTTATAAATTAAATACTAATATGGCATGTTTTTCTATAAGAGGAAAAGAGAATCATAATTATGAGATAGAAATAAAATCAATAAAATATATTTAAAGAATAAATGTAAGTACTTACGTAAATTCGATTCGATCGCCTTACTAAACTTTACAGCAATACCACAATAATAATATGTACACCCAGAATCCGTTATTCGTTGCCAAAATTGTCAGGTTGAATTTAAGAAATTTCCAAATACACAGCAAACAAGTTTCAACAAAAAACACCAGAATTAAGCACGTCCGCAAATTCCGATACTCAAGTGAATAGTAAACGTGGCCACGGTATTGGAGTCTATTGTTTTACCAGGTAAATGAAATGCACCAATCAAAAAACACCACGCACCGCCGCCGGCGTGTACCTGCTTGGTCATTCAAAGTTAACCGTTAAGGTTGATGCGCTAGGGTAGCCCGCGAAATACAAATTTTCTTACGTTTTTTGCAATTTGCGGGTCAGTATCACATTGTATGTTGATATAAATATTATTAGCGCCCGTAACAAATATGGATTTACAGAATTATAAACATTAGAATCAGCAGTACAACTATCTAAGTTCATGTTAGCGCCCGTAACAAATATGGATTTACAGAATTATAAACATTAGAATCAGCAGTACAGCTATCTAAGTTCATGTTAGCGCCCGTAACAAATATGGATTTACAGAATTATAAACATTAGAATCAGCAGTACAACTATCTAAGTTCATGTAAGTGCATTGACTGATGATTTCATGAAATTTTCATCGGGCTACTCTAGCGCATCCACCTTAAGCGCATCAGTTATTTATTAATGCTTAGTTTAATTATTCTAGTATGTTTGTTATTTATATGAATAAATAACAACGTTTCTTGAATAAAACAGTGTAACACATTTATAGTTGTTATTTTTGTACAAGGAAATCGAAAGCCTTAAGTTTCATAAATCGATTTATGCGAAATATGTATATATTGATCATAAAAATATAAATACCCGAATAAATACCCATTGGGTGGATTCAATGGAAATATTCCCGGGAATATTCCCATTTTAGGAATTTACCCGGGTAGAATCACATCAATGGACGTACGAACTTAAAATACGCGGTTTTTAAGTTCGTGAACTTACTCGGCTCGCCGTCGGTGACACGTGAAGCTTGCTCACACTGTATCGCGATGTTGTCGAATTTTCTGAACCAAACTAAACAAACAATACACAAATGTTGAAACAAAATGTCGGCTCTGCGACTCGCGGCGATGACAGACGTACGAAACTACGAACCGAGGTGCACTACAAGCAAAATTTCAAACTTGTTGGATCGCTGACGAACTTACTCAGCGGTTTTACAGTACGCGAACTTAGACACACGGGCGAGAAAGGTCGCTGTGCCATTAGTCGCTTACTAATGTAGATAGGGGGCAAAATCGTTAGGGGCTTGTGGCTAAATAACAACAGCTGCACGGGTCGATCGATCAGGTTAAGATACGCTTGCTGCGGTTGGTCTGTGGATGGGTGACCATCTTTACATACCAAGACCCCTCCATGCCTCGGAAAACACGTTAAGCCGTTGGTCTCGGCTGTCATTTGTAGATCTTTGACAGTCGTTACTGGTAGTTAGAAGCCCAAAAAAGTCTGACAACCAGTCTTACCAAGGGGTATCGTGTTACCTAATAACTAGGTTGTGGAGGTCAGATAGGCAGTCGCTCCTTGTAAAATACTGGTATTCAGCTGCATCCGGTTAGACTGGATGCCGACCCCAACATAGTTGGGAAAAGGCTAGGTAGATGAGGTGACAAAATCGTTTATTATTTAGATTTTCTGGAAAAGCCATGTTTAAGTGTCAATGACGTCAAATATTGTGAAACTTTACCCTAACCCCTTACTCTTTTTATAACCTATTTATGTACAGTCAGCTGCAGATAAATCTCACCCCCTGGCAATGTAAAAATACATCGCTAGGGGGTGAGATTTCTCTGCAGCTGACTGTACTATTATGATATATTTTTAACATTTATTTTTCTTTGTTCCTCTCAAACAGAGCACCTACCATCTAATCTCTTCACCACCCGTGGTTGACTGGTAGAGAATGCTTAAGGCATTAAGTCCACCTTTGTACCTTTTTTGAGAGCGAAAAGTTTAAATAAATAAATGAAATTTAGTTTATTCCGTATTTTATATGAATTCAAATTGCATTTGACGTTTGAATGGTCTAATCCAGTCGATAAAATCAATGATTGTGCAGTACATGGTCCAAAGTTTATCTCTTTCATCAAATCAACATTTCTTTAATATTGATAGGGCACTGAAAGCTACTGATTAGTTTTCACCTAATTAAATCCCTGTTTTAGGAAATAATTAATTAACGAATGAATAACATAAAATTTATCGTCAGTTTTACGATTATTTAACGGTTCAGAAACCGCTAAATTACTGAAAGAGCTTGCTGTTTTTGTTTTTGTAAAGGCAAACTCGTTGATCGAGTCGTGGCTACTGACCAGAACGAATCTTAATAATTGACCGCCAACTGCCCAGACAAGCTCCTCGCAAGGAAATTGGAATACGTTCTTTTGTTTCGGACGCTAAAACTGCGCTTTTGGGGAATGAGGAAAATAAATAAATTCATCCTTGCGTCCTTCTCCAAACCGGGTTTATATAGTTTTACAAGTTAGAGATAAAAACAGGTCAAGTTCCTTCCTTGCTATATTTTTTTGCAGGTAAGAGTCGCTAAGAAATTTCTATATAAAGATCTAAAAACAAACAGCATCGACTGTTTTGGATAACGGTCTATATTTTAGTAATGAATAATGCCTACTGAAACACTACCAGACCTAGCAGACGGTAGACATTTGCGAAATATTCCGCCCCTGAAACACAATCGAATTAAATACTTAATTTTCGATGATTAATTCGACGCGAGTTATTTGATTCGCTTTCGACTGTAATTCAAAATTATATGCGTGCAGTGCACAGTTTATTCCTTTTCGACAAATCGCCGTGAACTTCTGTCGTATGGCACCAAGTTAAAATGTCAAAGGAAAGTTGAGAATTGAGATTAATCGGTTTAAAACCCCTTGAGATTGTTGTTGAACAACGACTTTTGAAGTACTTAAGGTTTGGGGTACTTAATGCTGGAGTCATTCTTATAGATTTTGACAAGAGCTCTCAAGGTTTAATCGGTGGAAATTTTCTTACAGGTTCTTCAGTAATTGATAGTCAGTCTCGTAAAATGACCATGTTATCGTAGGAACTTGAAATATGAAAACTAACTAAATATAACTAGTTTTAAAGGAGAAGTTTTCTTCTAATTTCATGAGGTTCTTAATGTGAATTCGTATGGAAAATTCGCTTGTTGTTTTTAAGGTGGGGTAACATTTTAGGGCCCTACACTGGACCACGTAATGCAGCCTGCGATCAGCGCAGATTGACGAAAAACCGGTTGCTTCAAGTATTTGTATGTTTTTATACTTTAGGGATGTTTCATAATACACACTGCGACGAGTTGAGAAAGTTTGTACGCTACCTACCTACCGTACTTACAGGATGTAAATAAATACACGCAATTTTGTTACAAAATTACATCCCTAAAATACTAAGTATAACTTATATTCAACACGCTTAGTATGACCACAATAGAAACGGATTTTGTCGACGGAAGAATAGACTAAATGACAGATGTCTATTCTTTCGTCGACAAAACCCGTATAAAACCCGTTTCTATGGCCGCCATGTTGCGCGTGCTGCTGTCTATTTATTTCTATGATGACTATGATGTAGGATGGTAAAGAAGAAAATATGGAGTGCTGATGTAAATTTTCTATCACTTCTACTTTAAACATAATGAAAATGCTTTTTCAATCGCTTTAGTAATCCCGTTTTCAAGAAAAGGTCGACCGCGAGGTCAAGCGTCCTCAAATATCAAATAATAATAATAATTTCAAATAATTTATGATCAAAAATATATTTATATCAGCGATAGAGAAATGAAAATGGGATCAAAATAATAATAATATATTGAACCTTTGGACAGTTTGAACAATAAACTCGTAGACTGATTTTTCGCTTTTGCATGTGACTTATCAAAAGCCTTGCGCCATGTGCAAAAACGATAAATAAAGCAACTGCTCATGCTTAGTATTTTTCAAGACCTAAATGTTGGTTCAATATATTTTAGGACTTAAAAATATTTACGCTGGCCGAAAATCTCTAAAAAACTTACAATTAAATTTTTGTTGATCGAAGATTAAAATGGAATTAAAAAAACAGTGCTGTGTGTATGACAGAAGTGAAAACTTGAACAATTTTACTGTGCAGGAAATAATGTATCGAAAGAAGAAAGAAAGAAAATACATTTATTTAGCACAGACCAAAAAAGCACACAACATAATTAACAGCAGATAAAAAAATAAAAAAAATAAAATGAAACAATAAGTGTAAAGAGCGATGTAAGAAATTAGCAGGGGCGTGTGCCTCACGGCTGCGCCAAAAAGGCCCAGTTCAGCAAAAATGCCAGACAACAATAAGTGCCTGACGCTGGTTTTCAACTGGACCTGAAAGTGTGATGTGACGGATGTAAATCAGCTTTATAATGTAACGTGTATATGTTTACTTAAATAAAATAAATTTGTGTCATATAAAAAAATAAATAAAATAACGAATATTTAGGTACAAAAATAGTGTGATTGTGCATAAAATTGCAAAACGAAACAAACAAAGACTGACAAATAAATGAGTATGTGAGACGGACGCATGATAGACCATTGTATACTTAAGAGCCTATACAACCTCAGCTCAAATTCACTTTTTATCTCGCTCGCACCATACTGCTCGCGGACTGAGTGAGAGCGAGACAGAGTGGGGTGCTAGCGGCTCCGAGGCGCCAATAATTTAGGTAATTGCTTTTTACGGCGAAAATAAAGGTAATTTAAAAAAAATAAAAAACATAGTCGCTGCTTTATACAGTGTGAGTCTTCATAATGTGCACATATCGAAATGAGGGAGTCTATGCTTAATTTTATCGACGGAAAAAATGGTAATTTTTTTTTTTAGTTTAAAAAAAAAAAAAAAATTTTACAAAAAAAATTTTTTTTAAAAAATTTTTTTTTGCTCTCTTTTTATTATTATCTTATTTATAAATTTTACAATTAAAAATTGAAGAAAAAAATACAGATTTTTACTAAAAAAACATGTTTATTTTCAATTGAGGGTAGTTTTTTTCTCAATTTTAATTTTATGTGGACGGCTACTTACTTTCAATCATTATGGAGTTTGTTTCATCGCGATAGCTGATTCAGTTTAAAAGTTACACAGTTTTGTTACAATTTTTTTTTTAATTTCATAAAAAGTATAAAAAACAATATTTAGATTTTTTAAATATTTTTTCTGTCGTTAAAATTAAGCATAGATTTCCTCATTTCGATATGTGCACATTATGAAGACTCACACTGTAGTTAGTTCAATTATTATGCAAAGTTTCAAGATCTAATTTGAAGTATTTTTTTAATACCAGCGGTTTATTGTTCGGTTTGGAGGTAACTTTGGAATTTTTTTCTATCGAGAAAATTTTATGGAATCGTGTTTTCGTCTAACATAGTACTTAACATTAATCCTTAACTTTAACATATATTTATTTCAAAATTAATGCTGCAGTATTTTCGATATAACGGAGGATTATGTTAAGCCATTTGAGGTAGTATAGGCCCTTAAATAAAGATATCCTTCGAAAATGAGAAAATCGCGCGTATCGCGAGTTATGATGTCTTTTGAATGGTCAAAAGCTGGTGTCGTAACAGTGTCGCGAAATCAATTGTTTAGTCCCATCTCAAAAATGCCCAACGAGCCTAAAGAAGTTTTCACTTCAAAACTTTTTATTTTTTTTATTTGGTTGAGCTATTCGTTTTTTCAGCGATACAAGCAAGCTGTCGAGTGGGATTTTTCAAGACCCAAATAATATGTTCATGTTTTTAAGACTTGAAATGAAAAAGCTTGTCTGTAAAAAAACGTGAAAATTTGTGACACCATATTTATGACAGACGAAGAAAACTTTTATTTTTATTAATTTAAACCTACACCTATGATGGTAAAGCAACAAGCCATTTCTTTTTAAGTTTGAATTTTGTTTTTACCAATGCATTATTATAATTAATTTAATAATTTTATATTCTTAAAAGATAACCTGCTTGTGGATTTCTTTGGGAACCTACAATAATAACAACATTTAATGTTGTTGTACTATATAAAAATGACAATATATAGAAATAATATAAGAATTGATATATAGAAATACCATATGAATTGACTTAAATGTCAAAGGGAGATAATACCCCTTGAGATTGTTGCTGAACAACGACTTTTGAAGTAGGTACTTAGGGTTTGAGGTACTTAATGCTGGAGTCATTCTATAGATTCTGACAAGAGCTCTCAAGGTTTAATCGGTAGAAGTTTTCCTACAGGTTGGTATTGGTACTTTGGTGGGACTGTGGGTAGAACTGAACATCATAAAATTAAATTATTGTATGATTTTATCGTAGGTATATTAAGTTCTTTTTAGAGTTCTCCGTACCCGAAGGGTGCCAAACGGAACCCAATTACTAAACCTCCGCTGTCCGTCCGTCTATCAGCGGGCCGTATCTCATGAACCTTAATAGGTAGACGGTTGATATTTTCACATATTGTGTATTTTGTGCACGTCAGCGCCGGCTATCGCTGAAAACCAGCGCTGAGGCTCTGTCTCGCATGGGGTCGCAGCTTTATGCTGAGCGATGGCCGTTTTGCGTGGATGTGACGCATGTTTTCCCCCAATTTGTTATTTACGTGTTTTTATCTTTCTTTGCGTCATGTTTACCGCAAATAAACGAATTTTCTTTCTTTCTTTCTTTCAGATAAAATTAGTGCCCAAAATTCAAAATTGGTTCTTCAGTAGTTTACGAGATATACCATGCCATTGGGTGGGGTGGCCGTAGTCACGGTGTAAAATTTTCATTTCAAGATTTCCCTATTAAAAACTCTGCGATTTCTTCCCAAATTTATACAAAAATTAGTGCTCCTAAAGAAGTTATAGCGACCAAAAATTCAGATTCCTAAGTGTTGTATTTTCAGAGAAATTAGCTTTCATTACTTTGCATACTAAATCTCCGCGTATAACCCGACCAAATTAAGTTGACAATGGTATTGAGCAGTCTATCTATTCTGTAAAAATCTCACCATGAAAACTTAGATGAAGTGAGCTGTCACTCCACTTGATGCTAGGGATTGGCACTATTGTCACCTCACTTCGAGCTCAGTTTACCTAAGTTTTCATGGTGAGATTTTTACAGAATAGATAGACTGCTCAATACCATTGACAACTTAATTTGGTCCCATAATGATTGGAAGTAATTAGGCGTCCACATAAAATGAAAATTGAGAAAAAAACTACCCTCAATTGAAAATAAACATGTTTTCATAGCAAAAAATCTTCTTTTTTTTTCAATTTTTACAATAATTGTAAAATGTATAAATAAGATGCCAAAGAGAACAAAAAAAAATTAAAATTAAAAACAAAAAAAATAATTAAAAAATATTTTTTAAATATTTTTTCCGTCGATAAAATTAAGCATAGATTCCCTCATTACAATATGTGCACATTATGAAGAATCACACTGTATAGGTTTGAGGAAAGCGACAAGCTCGTCAAACTTGGAATCATCACCACCTTCCAAGTCGAGTTTCTCGAAAACTACTAAGGTACCAATTTTGTCGTTCGAGCACTAATTAGTACCAATTGGGTACTAATTATTTACTAAATATGGAAGCGATTGGCGTTGGTGGTCCTGTGGTGGTCACGGACATGAAAACTTCTTTAGGCGCGTTGGGCATTTTTGAGATGGGAAAAAACAATTGAACTCGCGACGCCGTTACTGACACCTCATTTTTGTAAAAGCGATTGTGATCTTTATTTATATTACGTTACGGATAAATATTCTATGCAAGTATTTTTACTTTAAGGGTTTTGGAAGTTTTTTTTTTTTTGTTAACGCGATTGTGCTCTTTATTTAGATAAAGTTACGGACCAATGTTCTATACAAGTATTTTTTACTTCTGTCGGTGCCACTCCCGGAGTGCCACTGTTTTTTTTTTTCATAAGTCAGGAATGCTCATAAGATTGGGTTAAAGAAACATAAAAGCTAAGTGAACGCATATGAAAACAATATGACTAAACAACAAAATAAAACAAGTTTCAATTTAATTTCATAACAGTAAAAGTTGCAACAATTACTTTTATTTTATGTAAGACTATTAGATTGTTGAATGTCTCGTGAATGTGGTTCCCAAAATTGATTTATTGATTTATGTAATCTTCACCTAATGATACAATCTACATACCTATGTAATATTATAATCTAATTATGCTTAACATAATATTGATACTTATAGCCAAATTATACAAGATACGTGTAATTTTTTAAGCGAAAACTTCTTTAGGCGCGTTCGGCATTTTTGAGATGGGAAAAAACAATTGAACTCGCGACACTGTGACGGAATTTACCGACACCGTGGAGTAAAAGACATCAACGCGTTGATTACCGCGGTGACGATTTTTTTTCAAGTTTCCACTTCTATTGGCACTCACGGAGTGACACTGTTTTTTTTCTAGTCTGTTCAGTCCCACTCCCAGGCAGAGACTTCTCTCCTAATTTTAACTACTAAAGTAATTATTGTGGCTTATTGAATCATTGTTGATTTGATTGTGTGAGTGTGACCGTCAGACTGCCAAGTCATAGGTCTCGAGTTCGAACCTAAGAACGAACCTTTGATCTTTCGGATTCATGTGTGTATTGTATAATTATCACTTGCTTCAAAAACGGTGAAGGAAAATATCGTGATAACATGAAGAGGGATGGGACAGGAGGCATGCCTGGTGCCATCATTGTACCCTCTGTCGGGAGGACACGGCGCGGCATACACTGGCAGAGTGTACCGCATGGGAGGAGCCGCGCCGTGCTCTCGTATCAGAAGTTGGAGCCGACCTGTCGCTGCCGGCTATCGTTCGTTCGATGTTCGTCGGGAGCGCCGAGTCGTGGGATGCGGTGATCTTCTTCTGTGAAACTGTAGTTTCGCAGAAGGAGGTTGCGGAAAGGGAGATAGATTGAGACCACTCTCCTGATCCGTAGCAGGTGGACCGGGTGTCGACGGAGGACGGACAATACCCTCTTCTTAACTCCGTAAACAGGTCCGGAGGGACGGCGGACTCGGGGACGTCCGCGCCCCCCATCCAGCAAGACCCGAGGTGGCGGTTCGGATCCGGGTAGCACTTGATTACTGAAATATGGAAATGATTGATTATGGAAATATTCCGCCTATTTACTCCATATGCCAAATTGTCAACCCCATTTTCCGCTTTTTCCAAAGTCAGCGCCGGCAGCCAATTCAACAACCGGCGCCGGCGTCAGTAGCCAATTCGGAAGACAGCGCGGCGGTGCCGGCATTGGCAGGTGAGACACTTCCTACTTATTCCATTTCTTCGATGATGAAACGACTGTGCTATAATTCAATTTTCCAACAATGTTGTGTGAATTTTAATCACGCACGTTCCGCCTGCTTCAATAAATAATCGTAATTATCCTGTTGTTATCAGTAACGACGGCGTTATGCGATAACGGTTTTACGAAAAAGCCACTTTAACGATGCGTGTTTTTACCATTTAGGTTTTATTTTGTAGGTATTATGCATTTGCACGTAAGCGGCCGAAAGTAAAAGTACAATATTTCTATTTTCTAAATGTCCCTCGGGAATATTGTATTTCCGAATTCAAAAGAATGCTAATTTGCATCAATTATCAGATTTATCGTGTATAATAATTTTAATTCAGAACTAAGTACTTTATTGTTGTTTTATTTTGATTACCATGTCAACTATATCGAGCTGTAAAACTATTTTCCTATCTGTCGCGCCTGCGACTTTGGCAGCTTTCCTCCCTTTTTTAAAATAAATTACATTAAATTAAAAGCGTATTAACAACTCTATATTTCAAGTCGATTGAGAGCGTCCGGTCTACATTAAGTGCAAAGGGCAACTGATAGAAATCCGAGGAGTCGACGACTGACTAAACACGAAGTTTGCCGAGGGACATTAAGAAAATAGAATTACTGTATGTACTTTCACATTTTACATTCCGGCTGACTTTGAGCTCAAAAGCATCTTACAGGGGTCTTGAAGAAAATAAATTCTACCTTATTCAATCTTAATCTTTAAGGATTTCCTAAAAATATATACCAGTTAGCAGTATCCTCTGTATAAAAAGTAGGGTATAGGACCCGAATATCAGCAGGCGTGCCTGCAATTTAAAGACTGAAATAAATGTGTTGTGTGTCTTCTAATGTCAGAGTCTCAGGTCTAAAAAAAATAAGTCTTAGAACAGCATTTTTTTTTTTTTGTAAAAGTTAATAAAAGATATCACAAACCTTGACGAATATTTGTGCGAGGACAAAGAAACGAACAAACAGTAATTAACATATTTTGTATATCAGTAAGGCCAAATTAAATATAGCGATAAATCGATGATCGTCTGATTAATTGATTATCATAAATAATTAGATGGTGCGTTGAAGCCTTTTGGAGATTTCCAGTGGATAGAGCCTTATTTTAATCATCAGTGCCTTTCTTTATTCTTTACTCCACAAACAACATCAAGATTTGTTTCCCCTAAGGATTCGGCAGAGGTGTACCATCGGTGTAACGCATATCTATGCAATTTGAAAACAAAATCCCGTGCACACGTCCCTTTTTTTTCGTAGGTAAGCGATACTATAGCGGCCGAGCGCTACAAGCAAGAATAGTCCTTACAGAGTACAGATATGCGTTTCTTCTACAGCAACATTTCGCCAGTTATATATTTAATTCGACGTTCCCACGGACGTAATAAAAACGTGGCGGGATTTTATCGCGCACTGGATTTACAACTCTCGGTGTTAAACCGAGAGTTGAGAATCCAACGCGCTGGGATGCACTTTCGTCCAAGCGCGTTGAAAAAACACATTGTTGGAGTTTCAACTCTCGGCGCTAAGCAGAGCGTTGAAAATCAAGTGCACAAAAAAATATCGCCGCGATTTTATTTCGTCCGTGCGAACGTCGGCTAAGAGTCTGACACGCCCTCCTGCTCCGCCCAGGGGGCCTACCACCACCTCATAAAGCAGTATTATTTTAACATTACTTCAGTGTGGGAAAGAGATGAAGCTCTACAGGATGTATAGCTACATCTCTTTCTTCCACTGAAGTAATATTAAAATAATACTGCTTTTGAGCTCGTGGTAGGCCCCCAGAGCGGGAGAAGTTATTTGATAATTTCCCACAGAAAAAAAAGAAAAAAGGAGGTGTACCGTGTACCTACAGTACAGCAACATTTCGCCAATGTTTAAGTTCCATGTAATAGGAGGCTAATGTCCATAAACATGGAGTTGATAGAGTATAACGCAGCATCCGTGACTCTATGAGCCTGTTTCAGTTTCAGTGTTCGACGGCACTATTCACCAGATAAATTCAAAATAGGACAGAATTTTTATGAAATTATCTGACACTAGCTTCTGCCCGCGACTTGGTCCGCGTGAATTTTTTGTTTTAACAATAAATATATCCTATGACACTCGGCAATCCAGCTTCCATTAGAGAAAAAATTAATAGCATATGAAAGTTCATACTAATTCCATGCTGCCATGATAATAGGTACTTACTTATTCCATGCTGCCATGTCATTGTTCTAAGGTAGCCATCTTGTTCTAAACTATGGGCGATCGAGCTCCGCTCGGGTGAAAATACGGAGAAAACGAATTTTCCCAGATATGAGACCTATACTCCGTTTGAAATAAGATTAGACATTTAAAAAAATCTTTTTTACAGTCCGTTCAACCGATTTTGAATTCTATACGGTAGGCATAAGAATGGCATTCAAAGCAAAAAAAGTGGTTACAAACCAATTGTTTACTGCAGCTGCTATTTGTCATGCCACCAATGCAATAGAAGTCAAAATCGGTTGAACCGACTGTAAAAAAGGTTTAGTTAAATGTCTAATCTTATTTCAAACGGAGTATAGTTAGATCAATTTTTCTCCCCCGTCATCATCTGCCTAGCCTTTTCCCAACTATGTTGGGGTCGGCTTCCAGTCTAACCGGATGCAGCTGAATACCAGTATTTTACATGGAGCGACTGCCTATCTGACCTCCACAACCCAGTTAGGTACTGGGTAACACGATACCCCTTGGTAAAACTGGTTGTCAGACTTTCGGGCTTCTGACGACCCGTAACAACTGTCAAAGATCTCCAAATGACAGCCGGGACCAACGGCTTAACGTGCTTTCCGAGGCACGGAGGAGTCTCGGTATGTAAAGATGGTCACCCATCCACGGACCAACCCCGGCAAGCGTAGCTTAACCTGTTGGATCAACCCGTACGGCTGTTATTACTTAGCCATGAGCTCCTCCGATTTTTCTCCTCCGTAAACCCCTATATTGCAACTTTCATCGAAATCGTTAGAGCCGTTTTCGAGAAAGTGATTACAAATATAAATATATTTATAGCTCATTTAATAGTATAGGATAGAATGTGCGGTCTATTTTCATTATCATTTTAATCAAAGCTTCTAGAAGCCTCTAAAGTACTGCCTACCGTGGCCTGCTTGGAACCTCGCCAAGTTTTGTGCGTGATAAAACTTTAATAAAAAACGAAACAGTCTAGGCTGTCATGCGGAGGATTCAAAAATAAACTTACAATGACATACTGACTGATATTTTTCAGTGATGACGAACATGGCCACTATGACTTACATTCTTGTGCTTTTACCAAGGTCTAAGAAATCGAGGAAGAGATTGTAAAGACGAATTAAAAATAACAATTACCTATCTAGGTTTCTTTTAGCCCACATATCGAAGTAGTCCACTTAGAGCACCCGTCCGAATAGCATCTGCGACTCAGCAGCCTACTGCTGGGATGTATTTGTTTTACAGGACGTTATTAAATGAAAGATATCGATAAAACAAATTTCGTATGTACGTAAGTATGTGTAATTAATAAACATTCTAGTGATTTTTATCGACATCTTTAATTTAATAACGTTCTGTAAAACAAGTACATCCCAGCAGTAGGCTGCTGAGTCGCAGGTGCTATTCGGACGGGTGCTCTAAGTGGACTACTTCCACATAATCAAAGGGAAAAAAAAAACTCTTAGGTAGTAATTGATATTCGGATCTGGGAACCCGATTTTTCCCAAAAAGTCACAACTTTTTACATCAAGCCAAACCAGGTCGTGAAAATTATGGCTATTAAGATTTTCACCAGAAATCAGACAAGCTGATAGAATAGAAATAGAAGAAAATATTGAAGAGAACCAAAACATGCTAATGATTGCGCGATTAATGAGCTTTCAAGGAGACTGCGTTCTGCCGGGGTTGAGGGTTTGTCCGAAAGGGTTCCCGTGGCCCCTGGCAACATACAGGCAACTGAAGGAACACGGGTGGGTTTTAGTCAGCAAGATTCTGACACGCCCTCCCGCTCCGCCCAGAGCGGGAGAAATTATTTGATAATGTCCCACCAAAAAAAAAAGGGAAACTGCGTTCTATTTTTCTGCACCAAACCGAACAAAGCTGCGGTATCTACAAACCTGTAGCCTACACTCGGAGAACAACAAAAACTTTTTAGGCTTCCCTCATTGTTTATGCTAGTTGGCAGCTGTTGTTGAAAGTTTCTGAGCTTGTCTATGTCTCGAGTTACTGTAGCTATGCAAGTAAGGTAAATAGGCGTTTGTTCTTGAGTTCTTTACACGGTTGCATAACTTCCGGTGCTTATACATTTTATGCATATTTTCTATTCGAGTTAACGAAAAGCATTAGAAAATAGACGGTGAAAGACTATAGTCAAAAAGAGAGAGTTTGAATTAAGTTTAAAATGGACAGATCCAATAACCACTCAGGCAAATGAAATATAAATAAAGAATATATAAAAACGAGGTTTTAAAGTGTTCCGAAACAAGTTTAAAAGTTCACAAGAATTTGTTTGTAGTCAGTGAACGCAAATAAAACATTTGCGTTCACTGTTTGTAGTCCATTTTGTCCTTCAGATTTATTTTATAGTCGCATGAGTGTCACACTAAGGTGTTACATTCGTGAGTCATCGCCCTATCGGCCGCAGTGCACACAAGTCGCACTATAATTTAGGGCATCGCACCGGGCCCATAGTGCGACGTGCACGGCAGTGACATTAATTTTACTCGGCAATCTGCCACACTCTCAAATCTCGGCGACCTTCAGTGCGCCCGCGGCTTGAGTAATGCGTCTACTTGAAATAAATTGCCGAATTCTATGTTTTTTATCCGTATGACACTAGAAATTGACCAATTAAGTTTTTCTTTTGTTTTATTGATAAGGTCAGCAATTTTATTTCTAGAACCTTGATGTCTTTATACTTTCACTTGATTTTAGTGTATAGGTAAGTACTTACAGTGTGGAAATTTTTGATTATTTTCCTATTTTGTATCCTTTTTTTAGACGCAGTAGGAATATACTTGTCTTATCTAGACACGCGGCAGCGTGTCGAGCCAAGTTTCTAGGCAAGACACGGCTGCAGTGTGTTATATTACACGAACCATTTGGAGCCACTTTTGACCCCTTAATAACTCAAAATCTATGTAACATAGACTCATGAAATTTGGTTTATTTATAAAAACCCCTTAGATTAACTAGAACTCCAAATGTCATAAATAAAACTCAAACGGTTATTGAGATATTAACGTATAAAAATCGGCATTTTTATCAACGACCTGCCACTAGACATCAAAAACATTTAACCCATTTCCGGGTGACCTAGAAAGTTGAAAAGAGATTTCCCGAAAGCAAGCCCATGGTATGATACTGTGTCAAAGCTTATTTATCAAAAATTATGTCGTATTTTTTTCAAATCGTTTTATCAAAATTTATTTCTTCTAGCATTAGAGAACCTAATAAATATTTATTTTGTTGATACTTAAAGAACTACATCCGCCATTCAATCCTAACCTGAATGTTGCCAGATGACAGACTATTCCAATAAAATAATTTGTAATCGATTGAAAATATCGATACTAACCCACATGGAGTAGGTGGAGTATCCACTACACGAGTATGTTTTAAATGCTATTTATTTTACTCAAATACTGTAAAATTATGATTTTACAATAAATAAAATATTATATGGTCTGAATATACTCAACAACTTAAAAGTGTTTCGAGGCAGTAATGTTATTTTATAAACTACCAGTGATCAGAGTAAGTAGATTGATTTGAGGTCAATGAACTGGCACGTATATTAGTATGGATACGCCTCCGGGATTCCGGGATTTTGAAATTATTAAGATTTTTTAAGGAATTTCAAATGTTGTAATGTGTAGAATAAAGAATACATAAATATGAATAAGAAATGTTCAACCCTTTTGCTGTCTGTTTAATAGTATATAGGTGATCGGACTCCAAGAAAAGGATAGATATACTATAAAACAATATAATATATTTTAAATATTTATCTATCGCATTCTATAAATTTCTAATGTAGTAGTTTAAAAATCCTTACTTTAACAATATTTGATTCAATCCCGTAAGTACCAAAATGAAATCCCGGAAAAAAGGCTTATCCATGTTATGATTTCTATGACTATTCATGATGCGAGTACGTAAAATCAATCTACCTACTCCGATCACTGATAATCACCCAATCGATTTCGTCAATCGATTCCCAAAATAATTAAACCTGGTAACACTGACACCATGCATAATGTCAAACTGTCAAAAAAAATCTGTCAGATCAATGGCATTGTTGGCTGTTTGTTTTACGTTGATTTGAATTTATTTTTCCGTATTTACTTTATACTTATATTACGTTACGATTTAATGCTGTCAATTTAAATTGAAGCCAGAGGAACTATTGCTTATCTTTCCATGGCCCTGGGTAAGTTTATTATGTTCTCTAAATATTTATAAACACCGTCGTATTGTATAACCTCATTGATTTTAGCAGCCTATTAGTAGAAGGCCTATGTTCAGTCAGGGGTACGTCGCGCGTCGTCAGCTGTAAATGTCTATAGTATGATGTAATTATAAAGCATAAGTAAATACACTGAATTTTATTACCTTTTTCAGGTATGACGATGACATGTGTTATTGCAAGACTTGAAATTATTGATTATATTATCTACAACTCTATCCCAAGTATTACTTGCTCAGGAAAATCTAAGCATATTATGTTATGTATGTGGCATGTCAATTGCAAGTCACAGAAGTCATCAGGTTAGTGTTTTTAAAATGGCAGAATTACTATGAGTGATATAATTATTATACAAAAGTAAATAAACAACAATAAGAGTATTTTCTTACTTTCTAGGTTAGGTATACATTTGGATAAAGTTTGTCATGGTTACTGAGAGAGGCTGCTACCAGAGATGTTTATAGGCAAGCAAGTGATGATAAAAACAGAGCCACCCTAGAGTGTAAAAGATTTACCCATAATAGATCAAAACAATAATCTGGTTAGGGCCAGAATCAAATCGTGACATGTGAGCCGCAGGACTTAGTGTACATAATTATTGTTATTGATAAGTGAGCAAAATAGGACAAATTGTTTAAGAGATCATCATTGCTTATTACTGTTTTGTGGGAAAGCGTACGCTGCTACGCTGCTTTCATACCATGACTACGTTATGAGAATGAAGCTGAAGCCGTTTTAAATTCTATGAGAAATAAAATGTTTTTAGTATTTAGGTATTGTTGTGTTATTTGTTAAAGTAAACCTTCCTATAGAAGCACTGAAAATGCTGCTGCCAATGAGATTATTCATCTTTAATTAAGAGAGTTGGCTAAAATAATGTTTATGCCATTAAATCTTTCATATTTAGCGCGCAAGATTATTAATTTACCTTTATAAAATTCAAGTCTGTAAATGCGATAATCGCCATTTTGATGACAGTCGAGGTCGAGGCTAAAAAACATAAAAATTGGGGATTGCGAACATCCAAACTCCACCATAAGGACAGCGACTATTACAACATTTAATTATTTGACGAATTCATCCATTTTTCAAGTTAAATAAGTAGTAGTAATGAAGTTTTTGATATCAAAAGTCGAAGATTCGCGCCAATCGTGCGTGTTTACATTTTAACTTTTCACAATTAACACACATACACATATCTGATACGACTTTAAATGTGACAAATGTGATTAAAAATATTATAGGTAACTAGAAAATGCCCAGATCTTTACTTATTATACGAACACATGTTCAATAACACGTAATATTCATTACTACTACTCAATTTGTGTTAAAAATCGTCGATCATTGTTTTTTTTTTTATTGTAATGATGTGCGAAAACGATTATGCCAAACGTTTTTTTTTTTTTCAATTTTGATTGTCTCGATTAATTTATAATTATGTCGAATGTCTGAAATCTATACTTGAAAATTAAAATAAAATTGTTTTAAGCATTAAATACAATAAACATTGTTTAAAATAATTATTTATACTTTTCTAGTGTTTAATCGTTTTTAGAACATTCAATATAAAACGAGTCAACACATAGAACGAGGATAGATACTTACCTCATTTATTGAATTTCGCGCCGAATTGTTTCTATTTATTTGAATTTAAATTCGGAACGTTGTTCAAAATTATTTTTAATTTTTTGGACAATTATTTACTGTGGATTTTATTTTTGATACTTTCTGATATAGAATGCCTAGTATACATTTTTTAGGTAGGCTTAAGAAAATTTTGTTTGGGAATGATTAATTATATAAATTAGGTAGGTATTCCGCAAACACTTTTAAATGACGTTTATATTTTTAAATTGAAACTTTTATTACATCGTCTCAAACTTTTTCGTCTGTGTGTTGCATGTCGTGTGTCTGTCGGCCGCGGAGTAGGGATAAAGTGAAAGGCGATCGTCAGAGCAGCCAAGGCCAATATGGTGGCGCCTATAGTTCGCAGCAGCTGACCGTGTAAAGTTTCACTTTTACCGTGGTTTCATAAAACCAACAATCATTTTTTTTTAGTTGTATGAGTTTGATAGTATTTGTTTTTAATAGGATAATCTTACTCGAGTAATAGAAATTGTTTATTTTTGAGGTAGTTTCAAAACGAAATTTTAAAAAAACTGCCCAAGTGTATGTCGGACTACGCACAGTGAAGGGTTCCGTAATTGGGATGAATATTTACGCATAAACATTGCATAGTATCAATTTTATCGACTGCAAAAATAAGTTTGTATTTCTCGAAAAAACTATAACAAAGTTAATTCTGCGGTTGTAACCGAAAATAAACTGTATCTCAAAAATTATTGATTTCAAAAGCAAAGTCACTTAGAAACATCTTAACATTTTAATTATGAGATCCAACAATACACGCTTTATATGCATAGATTTTTTTCATCTCTCGGTTATATGTAAGTATGGAGAATGCCACCCCCACTATTATGTTTATCGTAATTTCACTACACCATTGTTTAACGGTGCAAAAAATACACCTTTTTCAAAATTTTCATCGATAGAGTAAATAGTCTCCATGTTAAATGACTGTATGACATCCGGACGCGCGGACAGACGAACTTGACGAAATTAAGAGGTCCGTTTTTTTACGGATTTTGATTATCAAGTTTACAATTGCATGAAATTGATGTGACAATTGATCTACAATATTATTATTATTTGGAATAGCCGCCATATTAAAATCCAGAATGTCCATCTAATTCGATATCAGCACTATCTCCCGAAAACTATGAAAATGACAGTCATGACGACAAATTTTCAAATGGGGTTAAAAACTGCCACTTGCTCACTTCAGATGGCGCTGATCTCCAGCGTCTTATAATTTGACAGCTAACTATACATTTTTGATTCGAATGCCAAAAGTTGATGTAAATTCCTGAATTTCATGACTGAATTCAAAACACCCCGTCGAGTCAACTGATGTGTCACGTGTCAAAATCTTGGTCCCTAATGTTAGGCGGCAGTGAATTCATTTCATTCATTCTCTGATCTCGAAAAACGTTGTTACAAACGTCAGGTTGGTATGTTCAAGGTAGTTGGTAGGTTGGTACTATGCTTGAGACGTTTTTGAATTGATAGATCTTATGACTATTGTTTTAGGGACTATTGTCGTTTAATTTTTTATATAAACTTACGAATAGTTAAGTCCATAGTGAGGTCAAAATGTAAATCCAAGGGGCGGCTGCAACGGCGGCGGTGATCTCTCGCGTCCGGCCCTAGTTCAGGCCATGGTACGGAGCGAGAGGAAATGGCAGGCCGTCACCTCCTTCTGCGAAGCAGTAATGCTCGCGAAGGAGGAGGCGGAACGCGTGAGGTAGAGGCAAAGTTCGCGCCCTCACGCCCCTAACCGCTGCAGGAGGAGACGCCCGGGGCGGGAATCGCGAGCCGATTTCCGGCCACCGTAGGCGCGGGCTTGCGAACGGTGAGCAATGGGTAGCTCGCCGTCCGATAAGGACCAAGCCCGGGTCGACGGCGCGTTGTGTTCCACGCGCGCCTCAAAGAGATGTCAGCAGAAATGACGGGATCCGCTAGGGCCAATGCCTGCCGGGGGTTCGCAGAAAACCGATAGGGACATCGTGGCCCCCGGCAACAGGGCAACCGAAGGAACACGGGTGGGTTTTAGTCAGTAAGAGTCTGATACGCCCTCCCGCTCCGCCCAGAGCGGGAGAAGATACTTAAAAAAAAAAAAGGGGCGGCTGCAAAAATTAAATAATTAAATCATACGTGAGAAGGAACTTTGTTCCTGACGGGGTCAAAGTCAAATCATTAATTTCAAATAGGCCCATGTATGGCACTTTTGAACGTCAAAAATTACAAAATAATAAAATTGATTCTATTCGCCCCTTCCAAAAGGTAGTTTTCGTATGGAGAAGAATGGGCAAGAAACTCCACCGTTACTCTTGTAGTGACACAGTACCTGTCACACAGTCACCAGAGAACAGTTACCACATACCACCGAACCAGCTACCATATACCACTGAACCAGCTACCATATACCACATACCACTGCACCATTACCACGTTTTTGACAGTCCGCAAGAAACAGAGAAGCAATCATCTTGATAAAGACGAGTAACCAGTATCTTAATAAAGAAATAAGATAATCGACGCAGCACGAGCGTTATCACAACGCCGCACTCGTTCGCCGGTTCGCTTCGAAAGAAGCGGTTTGTAAGCGCAAGCAAAATAAGCAGAAGCACCAGCACACTCCGTATCTTCACGCTTCGAGACCACGCAGATGAACATCTTCACTCGACGACGGCTCACGGCGAAAAGGACCGAGCTCTGCGCGCGACTTCTATTTATGCCTTCGCAGCGAATAATGCCGCGTGCAACGCAGCGCCCCGCGCCCCTCGCGCGGCGCGCCCTACGGCGCATCGCTATTGGTCGATTTATTGTTAAGTAACATGCTAGTGCCTAAGAGTATCAATGTATGAATAGTATAAAATAAGGTGTTTTAGGAAATAAAATATAGTCTATCTGATTTCGTTCTTCTGTACAGTCTAGTTTTATTTACGACAGTAAGAGTACCCTAATACACTCTACCTAATTAGCGACCCCAAACGCTTAAAGTGGTGACCCCGTGAAGCTGAACACAATCCTGAAGCCGAAGCCTAAGTTCCTGCAACATAGAACTCCTGCAAGATGCCACTAGAATCTCAGAAGAACCATCATCATGCCGAACGATACCGACGGATTTAGCGATGCTCAGGGCATCACAACAGTGAAGAGCGACGTGGCATCAGTCTCACTTCCTGCACGTCTACCACCATTTTGGCGCCAAAATCCACGCCTGTGGTTCGCGCAATTTGAAGCCGCCGTTGCTGCCAGCAAGATAGGTGATGAGCAGAAATTCAACCTCGTCGTTCCGCTACTAGGCAACAGTGACCTAGAACAAATCGGAGACATCATATTACATCCACCGATCACCGGCAAGTACAGTGCGCTCAAGGACAGACTCATTTCTACGTACCAAGAGTCAGACCACCGGCAGTTACAGAAGCTACTCAGCGGCCTCGAACTCGGCGATAACAAGCCAAGCCAGCTGCTGCGTAAAATGCGAGACCTCAGTGGCAAGCTACTATCAGATGAAGCGTTGAAGGTTATGTGGCTCAACCAGCTGCCCACACAAGTTCGCGCCGTGCTCTCTGTCAACACCGAGTCATCGCTCGAAGTGCTAGCTGCGATGGCAGACAAAATGATGGAGCATTTTGAACCCGCTACAGTCGCCGCAGTCTCCACAGCAAACCCTCCGTCAACAAGTCCAACAGTCAATGAGGTACAGCTAAACGCGATAACAACCCTTCAAATCAACATGCTTACGAAGCAAATAGAGAAATTGTCACTCGAAGTCGCCGAACTCCGCAACCATCAGTATTCGTCGTATCGCCGTTCCCGCCAAAACTCCGCACATCGTAGCCGCTCACGCACACAATCAAGACAGCGTACTGATAACGCCCGCAAGCCCGGCGATCCCGACTGGCTGTGCCGTTATCACTACCGATTCGGCAACGGGGCACGCAAATGTGAATCGCCATGTTCCTTCGTAAAGCGGGAAAACTAGAACGTACATCGATAGTGGCGGGTGTCGATGTAAACCAAACAAGTCGCCGCCTATGTGTAATCGACACCAACAACAGAGAAAAATTCCTTGTCGACACAGGAGCCGACATATCAGTATTAGCCGCTCGAAACCAGAAATATTCAAGGCCGGCGGAGAACGCAGGCTACAAACTTTTCGCGGCAAACGGAACAGAGATTCGTACCTACGGAGAGCGCACACTCGAGCTCAACCTAGGCTTACGAAGAAGTTTTAAGTGGACTTTCGTCGTCGCCAATGTGAAGACATCATTATTGGGTGCCGACTTTCTAGTGCATCATAAACTGTTAGTCGACTTGCACCAAAGAAAACTCATCGACCGTGTAACCGAGCTCAGTGTAAACGCCATCAAAGTAAACAGCAAAGAAGAATCGGTCTACATTATCAACCGCGACCACACTCATCACGACCTGCTGAAGAAATATCCAGATGTACTTCGACCAATGACATTAAAAACTCCAGCCAAGCATGACGTCACTCATCACATCGAGACAGCTGGGCCGCCGATCTACTCACGGCCGCGCCCTCTACCGCCCGACAAATATAAAGCAGCTAAACTCGAATTTGAGCGAATGATCGAGATGGGAATTTGCAAGCCGTCAAACAGTCCGTGGGCGAGTCCACTCTCACATCGTGAAAAAGAAAGACGGATCACTTCGAGTATGTGGCGATTATAGAAGACTCAACGCTGTCACCGTTCCCGACCGATACCCCATTCCACGAATTCAAGATTTTACATACCAACTCCACGGCAAGAAAATATTCTCGAAACTCGATTTGAAAATGGCATATTTCTGGATACCTATCGCTAAACAAGATGCTCAAAAAACAGCAATAATAACACCGTTCGGACTTTTCGAATTCACCTGCATGACGTTCGGCTTAAGAAACTCCGGTCAAACTTTTCAACGTTTCATGCACGAAGTTCTACGAGGACTAGATGAGAACGTATTCTGTTTCGTCGACGATCTGCTTGTACACTCGAGAAATAAGGAAGAACACCGCCGCCACTTAGAATTAGTACTCGAACGCCTAAATACCTACGGCGTCAGTCTAAACATCGACAAGTGTGAGTTTGACAAGGAAAACATCGAGTTCCTCGGATACGAAGTGTCATCAGAAGGAATCAACCCCACTCAAGAACGAATACAAGCCATAGTAAACTATCCGAAACCACAAACAGTTCAAGAACTTAGAAGATTTTTAGGTATGATAAACTTCTACCGTAGTTGTTTACCCCATCAAGCCGAGTACCAACATGAATTGAACAAATACCTACACAACAGCAAGAAGAACGATAAAACTCCGATACAATGGTCTCAAGTTGCAGAACAAGCCTTTGAGAAATGCCGACAAAGCATTCTCGAGGCAACGACACTGACTCACCCGATACCTAACGCGCCGCTATGTTTATTTACCGACGCATCGAATACTAGCATCGGCGCCGTTTTACAACAAAAAGTGGATAACATTTGGAAACCTCTGGCATTCTTCTCAAAAACTATGAGTGAGACGCAGCGACGCTACAGCGTTTACGATCGCGAATTACTAGCAATGTACACCGCCGTGCAACACTTACGACGACTAATAGAGGGCAGTGACCTAACAATATTCACAGATCACAAGCCGCTAACTTACGCGCTGACAAGAACGCCCAGTAGCAGCGATACACCACGAAGAGAACGCCAGCTACACTACATTAGTCAGTTCTGTGCAAAGATCGAATACATTCACGGTGATAAGAACGAAGCAGCGGACGCCTTATCACGCATCGAAGAAATCAACTTGTCGCACTCCACGATCGACTACAACCAACTCGCTCAAGACCAAGAAAATGATGAAGAACTGAAGATCTGCATGTCCAACCCAAGTCTAAAATTCGCGCCTATCACATTGCCCGGAGGTCAACGACCCATCATATGTGAAACGTCAACTGGCAACGTTCGCCCATACCTACCATCAACTTATCGTTTAGTAGCATTCAAAGCGCAACACGAACTAAGTCACCCTGGTGTGCGAACAACAAGAAAAATAATGGCTACAAAGTTTTTTTGGCCCAGTATGAACAGAGAAGTTGGATTGTGGGCAAAATCATGCATCGGTTGCCAGCGCGGGAAAATACATCGACACGTCATCAGTCCACTCGGCGAGTTTCAAAAATCATCGCGTTTCGAACACATACACGTTGACATCGTGGGACCTCTGCCACCATCTAATGACTACAGATATTTAGTAACGATGATCGATCGCTGTACTAAATGGCCGGAAGCAATACCTATTCGTGACGTCACCGCCGACTCTGTTGCTAAGGCGATTTACGAGGGATGGATAACGCGATTTGGCTGTCCGTTACGTGTAACAACGGATCAAGGAAGACAATTTGAATCGTCGTTATTCAACGCACTGATGAAGAAATTTGGCATCACCAGGATTCGAACTACTGCATACCACCCGCAAGCAAATGGTCAAGTCGAACGCTGGCATCGAACGTTGAAGGCCGCGCTCATGGCGAGAAGCGCCGGCACACACTGGAGCAATGAATTAGCCACCGTGCTACTTGGACTACGTACAGCGCTTCGTGAAGACACACAAGTCAGCCCTGCCCTGATGACCTACGGATCGACACTAAGAATACCGTCAGATTTCTTCGTGCCTACACAGCCGAAAAATGAAGACGCCGAATTCGTCCGCCAGCTGACCGAAACAATGGCATCACTCACACCAAGCAGCAAGGCACGTGGCAACAAAATGAGCACGTTTGTTTACAAGGACCTAGCGACGTGTAGTTATGTTTTCGTGCGCAATGATACCGTGCGAAGTCCATTGACCCCACCTTACGACGGCCCGTTCAAGGTGATTCATCGTGAGAGCAAGCATTTCACCATACAGATGCCACTTCGAACTACAGTTGTCTCAATAGACAGACTCAAGCCAGCGCACCTACTCAATGAAGAAGAGTTTACCACTACTTCAACAACATGTGCGCAACAACAATCACCGCCCACTAAAAGCACAACCTTGACGGTCGAGCCGCGATCATCGACCCCCAGTCTACCACGCGACGCATACGTCACTCGATCCGGCCGCGCAGTGAAACCGAAAGTACGCTTCGCTTAGGGGGGAGTGATGTAGTGACACAGTACCTGTCACACAGTCACCAGAGAACAGTTACCACATACCACCGAACCAGCTACCATATACCACTGAACCAGCTACCATATACCACATACCACTGCACCATTACCACGTTTTTGACAGTCCGCAAGAAACAGAGAAGCAATCATCTTGATAAAGACGAGTAACCAGTATCTTAATAAAGAAATAAGATAATCGACGCAGCACGAGCGTTATCACAACGCCGCACTCGTTCGCCGGTTCGCTTCGAAAGAAGCGGTTTGTAAGCGCAAGCAAAATAAGCAGAAGCACCAGCACACTCCGTATCTTCACGCTTCGAGACCACGCAGATGAACATCTTCACTCGACGACGGCTCACGGCGAAAAGGACCGAGCTCTGCGCGCGACTTCTATTTATGCCTTCGCAGCGAATAATGCCGCGTGCAACGCAGCGCCCCGCGCCCCTCGCGCGGCGCGCCCTACGGCGCATCGCTATTGGTCGATTTATTGTTAAGTAACATGCTAGTGCCTAAGAGTATCAATGTATGAATAGTATAAAATAAGGTGTTTTAGGAAATAAAATATAGTCTATCTGATTTCGTTCTTCTGTACAGTCTAGTTTTATTTACGACAGTAAGAGTACCCTAATACACTCTACCTAATTAGCGACCCCAAACGCTTAAACTCTTTTAAAATGTTTTACAATTGTTTGTATATGTACGTACATTTGTTAAATAATAATTATATGTGAAGACGGTGCACCTAGAATAAAATTACTATACCACAATAGGTCGGTAAAAAGAATTAAAAATGAAACAACGACAGATAATTTAATATATGATAGATACATGGTGCTCACATATTTACAAACATTGTAAAAGTAGACGATTTTCCTAAAATTTTACAATTAATAAGTCAGTGTGTGAGGAAGTAATCACAGAATGTAAAATCAATGTCATAAAACACAAAGTAATAAATTTTACAATTAAATTAGCAAACAGTTTGATTTTGTCTTGATTCTAAATTGTCCTATGGAGCAGGACCAGCATGTTTCCAAGCACTCTTATCTTGGATATAATCCTCTAATTTGTAATATGCTTGTTTACAAAGTGTATTTTTAATATGAGTTTTAAATTTTCTTTCATTTAATTGCAAAATGTCACAAGGTATTTTGTTGTAACATTTAACACAGTACCCCATAAAAGATGTATGTACTTAAGATAATCTAAAAAATGGTTGATCTAGTTTCTCTTTATTTCTAGTATTAAAATGATGTCTATCACTTATTTTATTAAAGAGATGTGGATTTTTCCTTACATACATAATATTTTCATAAATGAATTGGCAAGGTACCGTCATAATATTAATCCTTTTAAAAAGTTTCCTGAGAGATTCGCGGCGACGTAGATTATAAATGGCTCTGATAGCTCTCTTTTGCAAAATAAAGATGGATTCAATGTCAGCAGCCCGACCCCACAGTAAAATACCATACGACATAAGGCTCCCCGACTGTACACGTTTTTTTTTAATAATAATACTTGCCGCGCCGGCTCAGCGATCTGACATCATTGCGGAAAATTGTAACAATTGTTACGAAAGAAATACCTACATTCTTACACAATATTGCTACGCATATTTACAAAAAGAATCTAATAGATCACGTTTGATTGACGAATAATAATAATTTCTTTACAAAAAGTAATGATATCCCATCAAAAACATAAATGTGAAAATGGGAGCCAAATTCCATAAATATGGTTGTCGACTTCGCCGACAAAAGAATTGAAATCTAAATGGGTGCCAAGTTCTGTAGATAATCCTGAAATTTATTTATAAGAACATGCAACTTTCTAAAATAAAATTAAAACACAAATTCTTGTTTTTTCTGCTATAACAATGTTTGCTATTTAAAAATATTACTTCTTAAATTTGAACAGTCGAATTATTTACACAAAGCACTTAGGATAAATTGAAGCTCAAGTTCAATTTATCCTAAGTGCTTTGTGTAAATAATTCGACTGTTCAAATTTAAGAAGTAATATTTTTAAATAGCAAACATTGTTATAGCAGAAAAAACAAGAATTTGTGTTTTAATTTTATTTTAGAAAGTTGCATGTTCTTATAAATAAATTTCAGGATTATCTACAGAACTTGGCACCCATTTAGATTTCAATTCTTTTGTCGGCGAAGTCGACAACCATATTTATGGAATTTGGCTCCCATTTTCACATTTATGTTTTTGATGGGTATAAAAGACACATAGAATTTGGTTTCTGTGAATAGACAGGAATTTCTTTGGCTATCCCTGATCGGAACTTTTCTTTAAATAGATCGATGATATATCCCGAAGTATATTAATAGGTGTGTCAATAATCCTAATTGCGTGTTGACAACTTACTTCGAAGTCGAACCCATGCGTCGCAGTGTCATAGTTTGTTTATATTTTCAATAATTCTTACTACGATGTTTCAATGGAAGCATATGAATAGTAAAAAAAGGATAGGAAAACGGCATGTCAAAAATTCGAAGATAAGTGACATCTATCAACCTGCACTGGGCCTGCGTGCTCCTCACGAAGAGAGGAGGCCTGTGTCCTAGAAGGGGGAACATTAAACGCTGATTATGATGAATAGTGAATGAGTACTGTAAAATGCATCACCATCATCATTTCAGCCGAAAGACGTCCACTGCTAGACATAGGCCTCCCCCAAGCACCACCACTTCGACCGATTCTGTGCTTCCCGCATCCAGCGGATTCCTGCGGGCTTCATAAGGTCATTGGTCCATCTTGTGAGAGGCTTGCCAACGCTACGTCTTCCGGTACGCGGTCGCCACTCCAGAACCTTTCGGCCCCATCGGCCATCCGTTCTGCGCGCAATGTGCCCTGCCTATTGCCACTTAAGTTTGGCAATTCTTCGGGCTATGTCCGTTACCTTGGGTCTCCTGCGAATCTCTTCATTTCTGATTCGATCACGTAGGGAAACTCCAAGCATAGCCCTCTCCATAGCCCTTTGGGTGACTTTTAGCCTTCTGATAAGGCCCATTATGAACGACCACGTTTCAGTAATAATGGGTCATCACTGGCAACACGCACTGGTTAAAGACTTTTGTCTTAAGAAACTGTAAAATGCATATTATAAATATATGTCGGCGACGGGTACCTATGTGACTCTTACGTTATTATCAGCGATATTTAAACTACTGTGGGCGTACTGTGGGTAGTGTTGTTTAATGCGCAATAGAAAAACAGTTTGCAGTTCAGATCACATTATAATTTATTATCAAATTAATCACACTAGCTAAATTATACACACATTGGGTGCGACGGCGTTTATTAAAATCTCAAATTAACACAATGATCACAAATTACAATTACACACAATAACTGAGCACCAGGAATCGAATACAGTTCTACGACGTAACTCCGATGCGATCCGAGGCTGAATCCCTCCTCGCTGTGGCCTGATAACATCACGACTATGTAGGAGCGCGCTTTTGGTGTGGGTAGATCACTTGATGTCGCCAGTGGTGCGCTTGCGATTCGTTTCGTGTCCGTACTAATGACCGGATCCGACATTTAACCTTTCAACTGTCATTAACGAGACACAATAGAATTTTAATTGTTATCCGCCTCAATGAGGCATCGTAACAGATATTATACCTTTGACCTGAAAGTTTAATGTATAATTGCTTTTTACACAAAAACATATAATAAGCATATTATTTTATCCTTATTTAGCATCTATTGGTAGTCTCTACAAATGGCTCTTCTTGGTAATGTTAATTATGTTGGTACCAACACATAGGTACCTATAAAGACGATACATTAACTTGGTATTATTTTGATAGGTAATTTCATCTTCTCGGAAAACCCCTCAGTAACTACCTACTTGTACGCGGACTTGAAACTAGTTTTTGGATTATACATTACACAATAGTATCCGTGCTTGATGTTGTTTATAATATATGGTTTTCACCAGCCCAAAATTTATTTAATTCGGACCTATCAAGCATACTTGAACAGGGTTCCTAAATGCGGCAGCTTAAAATCTGTATTTCATGGAGGTTTATAGGTAAGTATAAAATATTTTTCACAGAGTGGCTTAACATTGCCACGAAACTGTTTGCCAAATTAATTTCAATTACACCGAATTTGTTTAGAAGAGTTTACAAAAAATCTATGATTTACTATGAAAATGCGTAATTCCTCTTCATTTCAAAGCCTTCTTTTTTGCAAACTGTGACTGTATCTGAATTACCCTAGGCTGATAAAATTTTCATTTTTCCTAATTATGTTAATATTAGTGCTTAGGTCGGTTTCCCCCGTAGGGGAAAGAGCTGCACTCCACCCCGTCGTCGGCATCATGCTCTTTTGGAGACATGGTCCCTAGCAGTTCTTTAGAATTGATAAACGTGAGGAAGCGGCTTTCCCTGCGAGGACCGTGCGACCGTCCTTGTCTAGCAACGGGGTGGCTAGTTCCAGCGGCATTGCGTCGGCATCAAGCTTTTGACAACAGACATGACAGACATGTTTCTTATCACTTCTTGGACTGGATATGAGATAGATGTGGTCAGCCAAACTCTTGGAAGTTCACCTTTGCACAACAAGCACGTCTGCAAGACACGTGTTTATGTCAGTCTGAACGAGTTATTGGTCTACGATAAAGAATATAACGTTCAAGAATGACTAGATAATAGAGCTGAGAATCGAAACTCAATAATCATTATTTAATAGAGTTGTGGATCAACTCTCTTGATGGTCTATAGACAGCCCCAAAGCGCCCACCCTTCACCACTTCCTAATGTGTATTTGAACTAGGGAGAAGAACACACATTACATTAAGTACTAAATAAGTCTAATCTGGGCTTTAACCCAACTATATTTAATTTAATAACTAATACTCGCTATCTTGCGACAGTCGGCTCAGACATGGCCTCTTGGTATTTTTTTTTTAATTATGAATTCTCGCAGTTTTGACCACTAAGGTCTTGGCTGCTTAACCGGACTTTCCTGTGGGTGTCTTAAGCTTCTACACTTAGAGCCTCCAGCCAGGAGCATACAAACTATTCTAAATTAAAATTAAGCGAGTGCTCACTCAGGGCACCCCCTGTGGGGTACGAACCTCGGCTTAGGGCATCGCTGGGGGGAGGACAGCAAGAAGGGACAGGCTGGATCAAACTTTGATTTTCATCATGATTATTATGCGGAGTATTTAAAGCTACGTGTTCAGCTGCAACAACTGCTGGCACCTCGTTTTCGAGCAAGGGTCGGGGGGAGTTTCATTTACTGGAGGACGCGGTCGCGATAGCAAAGGACCTCGGCGGCGAGGTCGGAATGACCGGAGGCGTCTGTTTTTGTGTACTGTACTGGTGGCCCTATTCTGTTCCTGGAGGAGTGTAATGGGGTCATCTGGGTCGGAAAGAATATGCCTCGGGCAGCGGATCTGACTGATACGGGATGGGGTATAATCGGCTGCCTCGACAACCAGAGGGTTGCTATGTCTGGGGGCAACTTGGTATTCACCAAGCCTTCCAACTTAAATAGCCTCGATTCGGACGTCCGTATCTTATCGAAAATCCCCATAAACACCATGTGCTCATCTTCCCACAGTTTCGCAGAATAGATTTAAGGCTGTTTTTGTACAATTTCTCAATTGTTTTAAAAGGGTCCGTTTGAATTTCCTGAGCCCAACTTAATTGTTACCAGATGTAGGCTCTGGTATTGTGAGATGAGACTAGAAATAGGATATTATTATTTTAACAGTTTCTTTAGAATTCGTTGAAATATTGCGCCCGACCTTTTCATTCTTTATTTCCCATTAAATAGATAATTTATGTGTTACTAAGTAGACCGAACAATGTGTTAGTTTTATTTTAAAATAAATATTAAAGTCAAAGTAAAAAAAAAAACAATTAGGCACATGAAAGGCACTTTTGAACGTCAAAATTTTATTTTGTTATAAAATAGGAGTAGGTAACATACAGTCTGACATACAAAAAGAAACAAATAAAAAAAAAATCTTATTAGGAGAAAAAAAACTGATTTTCAGGATATACAACATGTCCCGGAATTAACGCACACCAAATTAGAATATTATGTTATAGTCATAATACTTACACTGAATTTTTACTGTTATGAATAAAACATTGTTTATTATTAAATTAGTTGATTACTGACTGTGGGGGAAAATTATGGTCACATTACAAATTTACGCACGCACACAATTGCACACGTATTAGTGTCTAGCGTACTTCGTCCACATTGGTTTGTTTTGACTGTACAGCAGAAGTGTGACCGTAATTTACGTAGTTTTTGATTATTTTTTGGGATAAAAAATTACAGAAATTGGTTCAGTAAACGACTCTGAACAAACTACTTTCATAATGTGCATTAATTCAGTTACACATTTTGTATGAGATTTTAACGCACTTTCTCCACATTCAACTTTGAAAAAGTGTTAAATTTAATTGTAAACAATTATAAATAGCCGACCCTAACTCTACGAGTACAAAAAACGATGCATGTAAGTACGAGTACTTATTAGCACTTACTATCATGGTCATAGATATCCGATGATGGTTCATCATTAATAACGAAACAAGTTTGTCGGGAGATGTGATTCACAGCTACAAGTTTTATTTCCTTCAAAATAAACATTTGGTTAAGTAATTCAAAAATAAATATCTACTCAAAGTTGTATTATACATTTATACATAACGTGACCATTTGTTTTTTGACCCAAAACTGGACATCGGTTTATTTATTTCAATCAATACGGCCGATTCGTAAAGGAAATTTTGAGAATACCAGCCCTGGTACTCAATAAAAATAAAAATAAACGAGTAAAATGTCACGATGTATAATTTATACACCGTGACATTTTACTCGTCTTACAAAAGGTCACTCAATGTATCCGTCATAAAATATCACTAGGAGCAATTAAAAAATTGTATCATTTTTTTTAATGTATGTTTAGTAGTCATTGGATCATACATGAAGTGGGCTGCTTTTGTAAGACGAGTAAAATGTCACGGTGTAGAAAACTTGTATCTTTTTTTCACATGAATGCTAAAAGTTGGACGAGTTCCAAGGCTCAACAACATAACCTAACATCGTGCCCGTAATCCCCGAAGTGTCAGGTAGAGGTGTTCCTATCTATAGTACACCCACACTTTGACAGTTATGTCCAAGGGACAATGTTTTATTTTTAGCTCTACAGGCTGTATGGGTCTTGTCCAGCGTTGCCAGATTTTTTTTCGGGCAATCCTGGATTTTGAACCCTTTTGAGTGAAAAAGCAGGATTCTTTCGTCGAAAGCGGGACATAATAGAAAACGTAAATTAAATTATTATTATATTATTTATTTGTATTATTTTTTTGACCGAGCGAGCGTAGCGAGCGAAGCGTCTCTTGATCAGTAGTGCTATTCTGTAAAAATCTTACCGTGATAACTCAGGTGAAATGAGCTGCCAATAATGTCAATCCTTAGCAACTGACAGCTCATTCCACGCTCACTTCACCTAAGATGCACGGTGAGATGGTTACAGAATAGCACTACAGGTCTGGCAAAATTTGCTTTCGTGTGTCAGTTTGTACGTACTCGTCTACAGGTTGTATTTTACAATCGATCTGGACGAAATTTGGTGTACAGGTTTAACGAATTTTTTGTAATTTTTTGTCGTCGGGGATTTTTGATTGGAGGGCTACTTCCTCCAAAATGGGGCAAAAAGGGGGCTACTGGATATCTCCGCCTTATGAGATCCGATTTCGATGGTTCTTTTTTTATTTGAAAGGTAGTACTTTCATGTTAGTTTCAAAAAAAATTGGTAAAGATCTGATGAGGATCTTCGGCATGATGAGCAAAACAGCTTCTCAAAATTCAGTAAATTGCTCACTGTTTATTAAAACCTATTAGTTTTTTATTCTAGCTGGCATACAAATTTTTACTTATAATTTTTCTGGTTGTTAGGGTTCTGTAGTCAACAAGGAACCGATATAGTTTCACCATGTCCATCTGACTGTCTATCCGCGGCTTAGCTCAGAGAATCTTAGTACTGGAAAGCTGTAATTTGGCATGGGTACCTAGACATTATACACGCCGGCCGACAAAGTGGTAAAATAATATCATGATGAATATGTTTTTAGGATATATCTCCGTCCTACATGAAAAGTGGGGATGATTTCCTATGTTATGGGGTATCGTGTGGGTGTGTGAAAATTATTTTTTGACTCAGGAATCTGTTTGCGAAATATTAAGCTTTAAAGTGCTAATTTTTGTCATAGGAAAGTGTTGGGACCCTGCTAGCGAAATGTTTGCTTATGGATATGTGAAAAAAATCAAGGCAGTAAGTAGTATATAATATACAGGGTGTTTGGCAGAACGTTGAACATACGAAAATGGGTTCCGTAGTTGGGATCAATTTATCCCAAGAACAAACTTTAAAATTGTAGTTGAGAAACATGTTCTCCCATACATTCCAACTACAAATGTAAGTCGGCTGAGCATACTTAGTTGTGATAGTTTTTCTTTTAACTTCGTTATACAGGGTGTTTGGCAGAACGTTGAACATACGAAAATGGTGGATAGGTGGGGTCATCTGCTACTTACTCAGCCCTAATTTATTTGGCCCTGGCCCCCTGGATATTTTTTTTTAATGCAGGTTGAAATTAGGATTTAAGTATTTTTTACATCTTTCCGTTATAAGAATCTGCCAATATTAAAGATTTAAAAAAAATGCCTGTTTTACCCATTTTTTAAATAAAAATTACACTTTAAAGTTAAGAAAGTTGTGAAACTAGAAGAAAGCAAAAAAAGTTTTTTTAAATATCCAGGGCGCCAGGGCCAAATAAATTAGGGCTGAGTAAGTAACAGATGACCCCACCTATCCACCATTTTCGTATGTTCAACGTTCTGCCAAACACCCTGTATAACGAAGTTAAAAGAAAAACTATCACAACTAAGTATGCTCAGCCGACTTACATTTGTAGTTGGAATGTATGGGAGAACATGTTTCTCAACTACAATTTTAAAGTTTGTTCTTGGGATAAATTGATACCAACTACGGAACCTTTAATTGTGCGTGGCCCACGCGCTTGGCCGGTTTTTAAATTTGAATTTGACGTATTGATGTCATGTTTTTTTGACAGAAATAAAAACAGGTCGTTGCTGTCAAATCATAGAAGTGCGTTGGTAGCATAAAATATTTTCGAACGCTAAAACTACGAACCATCGCAGGTCTACTCCTTAAACACGAAATCCGAAGATTCGGCAGAAGTTACCTACGTGCGGATTAGTTTGGAGCCCGATCAACGACAACACAATTTGACAGTCTGTTGTCCTTACAGCATCGAATGCCTTACAGACAATGTTTTTACTCGTTCAAAAAAATTAATTATTCGGGTGTACTCGCTGGTTAAGGGCAAGAAAGGCCGATCGTGGCGCAGTCACAACAAACACCGTACCACTCCTGCAAGCGAGGATTGTTGTGCTGCAGTGCTCACCATTGTCGTGCATATTTCCCGGTTGGTCCCACATACATCGAGAGAATAGGAGCCAAGGTCTAATCAGTGCCGAAGGAAGAGCGTTGCAGAATTTCGACATCCTCCAGGTTCCCAAGCTGCAAAAGGCTTCAGCACAGAATTTTGGCCGGCTGGAGTTGTTTACATGTTACAAAGAAGCATGACCAAAACTAAACTCATGTGTGGTGTGATGTTTTTGTCGTTTATACTTGGGTGTATACTGAATTTATTTATCTGTAAGGTATTTATGTAAAGGTATTTTTATCACTAGAAATAAATGATATACCTACTCGCCTATTATTATTGTCCCACCAACATGATGCAGTGTTTCAAAAGCATTTTAAAAAACGAAAGATTTCAAATGTTTTTATTTTTTCCATGTAAATTTTATATAGGTAACTAAAAAAATACTATACCTACGTAAATAATATACATAATATTCACAAGTTTACACGAATAGTCGGCGTCATATATCGCGCGCTGTCCGGGAGCTTAAGAATCACCATTTCACCTCTCGCCCAAAGTCTTCATGAATTTCGACAGATATTTAGAAATAGAAATCATTTATTTGCCAATAATGTAGATATACATATATGATGGTTATTTTGATGAGAGTCCCGATACATTTTGCCTTACAACATAAACAATCATAAAAAGAATAAAATACAAAGAAAATAGCATTAGATATAGATAAAGCATACTGTCAGTCCTTTTACACGTGTAGCCTGTGGGTTGACTATTTGTAGCGGGCGTACAGTGACCTTAGAGTGCAGTACAACAATGCATTCAGGATGCTGATGGGGCTGCCGCGATATTGCAGTGCCTCTGGCATGTTTGCTGAGGCCCGCGTAGACAGCTTCGCTGCAGTCATGCGCAAGCGTTGCACTTCCGTCCTAACGCGCTTGCGTGCTAGTACCAACAGCATCTTGAGTGTTTTGTCGGACCGATGGGATTCTCCGATGCTTGAACGCTGGATACGACTGCACGCGGTCAAGTGAACACGCGCACGGGTATCGGAGTTTCCAATAGTCTTATGTATTTTGTATTTAGTTTTTAAAGTGTGTAGTAAAAGAATATACCCGTATTTAGGTTTTATTTAACAAAATTTAACATAATAGTTACAATGACACGATCAATCCTGACAATTTAGTTTCTTCTTAACATGTGACGTTCAATATTGACCGAGGAGTTTATAATATATTACTACATTCTCCTGGGCTTAGTTATTGTGTCACGTAGTCATTTAGATGAGCAGGTGGGCGTCGTACTCTTTCAGAACGACGCAGAGTCTCTGGCGTGATGTTTTGTGGCTGGATCATTTCATTCTGGGAATGTCGTTGGCCATCTGTGTTGCGATCATCGCCATCGACTGCATCGATGAATTCGTCGTCCTCATTGGAATCAGATCCATCCGTTTCTAGAGATTCCCCAGCAGGAGCTAGGTGTCGATTAGACACGACAACTTCTCTACCACTGCTCAAACGCACACGAGAATGTTGAGGGTTACTTTCCAGAGTCTCTACTTCTTCGACCAGTGGATCATATTTGCTGGTTCGATTATGGTTTCGCATTAATACTTTCCCTGGGACATTTAGCCATGTAGGCATCGACTGACCACTGGAGGATCTCCTGGCATGAGAAAACATACGCTCATGGGGCGTACTATTTGTAGCCGTGCAAAGAAGTGATCTTATAGAATGCAGAGCCTGAGTTAAAACTGACTCCCATTTGGTTACAGGCAGATCACGGCTTCTCAGAGCCAATTGTACTGTTCGCCAAATAATTCCGTTGTATCTCTCCGTTTGTCCATTACCCTGAGGATTGTATGGTGTAGTGTAGCTCGTAGCAATGCCCTTCTGGTGAAGAAAGTCTTTCATCTCTTTTGAAAGAAAACAAGTACCACGATCTGAGTGTACATAAGTTGGCATTCCAAATATAGAGAATAAATCGGTCAGTTTATTAATTACCGTGTTTGTACTCAAGTCTGGGCAGGGATATGCAAATGGGAATCTAGAATATTCGTCCACAATTGTAAGAATATATCGATTCTTCCCAGTCCCATCTGAGGGAAGTGGACCCTTAAAATCTATCGATATTCTTTCGAATGGGGCCATTGCTTTTATTAGTTTTCCCATGTTTTGTTGAAAACGAGGTTTTACTTCTGCACATATAGAACAATTCGCAGTAATACGTTTTATCTCTTCAGTGGAGTAAGCTAAATTTTTGCTACGAACCCAATGAAGCATTCTTGTTACTCCAGGATGACACAAGGTTTTATGCAGTTCTTTGAGTGCATTTTCTGAACTGTGTACAGAGGCTACTAATGGTGCATTGGCTCTTGATAAAGCATCAGCTGCTATATTTTCCTTCCCTGGGCGATAAACTATGTCAAAATTGTATTCAGAAAGTTCTAATCGCCAACGTTGTATTTTGTCATTTTTAATTCTCGACGAATGTTGCTGATTGAACATGAATGCGACTGATTTTTGGTCAGTTATCAGTTTAAACTCTCGTCCGATGAGGAATTGTCTCCATTTCCGAAGACATTCGACTATAGCCGCGGCCTCTTTCTCTATGGCTGGGTGATTCCTCTCGCTACTGTGAAGGCTTCTTGAGAAAAACGCAACAGGTCTGCCTTCTTGTGACAGAGTTCCCGCGATAGCATAGTCTGAAGCGTCTGTTTCAACAACAAATTGTATGTTGTCATCAATCGCGTTTACTGCTGAATTGGCTATCTCTTGCTTTAGAGCGTTAAAAGCGTTTGCAGCCTCGGAATCGAGAGGGAATGTGCCTTGCGAAACGAGGGACTGAATTTTATGAGAGAATCTTGGCACATATTTAGAATAGTGGGCAAATAATCCCAATGCTCGCCTGAGCGATGCCGAGTCAGAAGGCAGAGGCAGCTCTAATAGTGGACGTAGACGATCTGGGTCGGGTTTAATTACTCCGTTGTTTATAGTATATCCTAGAATACTTATCTCTTTCAATGAAAACTCACTCTTTTCAAGATTCAGTGTAAGGTTATACCGTTTCACAATATCAAGAAAACGTTGCAGTTTTTGATCGTGGTCAGCTTGGGTTGTTCCACAGACTGTTATGTCGTCCAAATATGCGTATACTCCTATAAGTTTCTCTTTCGAAATTATATTATTGATAGTTCTTTGAAAAACCGCTACTCCGTTGGTAACCCCGAAAGGTATTCTTCGAAATTGGTATAAATTACCTTCTGCTTCAAATGCTGTATAAGGTTTTTCTGTTTCAAGAATTGGAATCTGATGGTAGGCACTTTTTAAGTCAATTTTGCTGTAGACACTATGTTTGGCCACCTTAGAAACTATTTGTTCAATACTTGGTAAAGGGTAAGCGTCTAGTTGCGTGTATCTATTTACAGTCTGAGAGTAGTCTATACACATCCTTTTTTTATGATTTTCATTTGTAGTTACAAGCACTTGTGCTCTCCATGGTGACGAGCTAGGTTCTATAATCCCTTCAGCTAGTAATTTCCTTATTTCAGTACGAATAAACTGCATGTCACTATCTGAGTATCGTCGTGACTTAACAGCTATAGGCTTGCAGTCTGGTAAGAGATTCGGGAATAAGCAGATTGGATCGATATTGGCTTGAGATAGTGCACATAATTTCAGGGGAGCTCCAGATCCGCCGAAATGCATTTCTAATGTATTATATCTCTTAAGAATATCATGACCAATTATGACATCCGTACATAAGTTCTCCATTATTAATAGGTTCGCTTGAAAACTATGACCTTGCAGATCAATATTGACGGAGCACAGTGCATCTACCTTTGTGTTTAAATTTGAAGCTGCCATGCTGACATTTTGATAGCATGAGCTCTTTTGTATGTTATGTTGACAAACTAGTCGGCTGTCTATAAAACTAGCAGTACTCCCTGTGTCAATCAATGCTCTGGCTATAAATAATTCGTTTATTTTTATCGGTATCATAGCTTTATCAAGATCAGTTGTAGCGGCCACGATACATGATAACAATTTCTGCGACTCTCCATTTTCCATATGTTTGATCGGTTCGTCTATGGCATCAGTAAAAGCACTTCGTTGTGGTGGCGCAGTCACTACACTTTTGCACACTTTTGCAAAATGCCCCCTTTTTCCACATTTGAGGCAGGTTGTACCAGCAGCCGGACAGTTTTGCCGTGTATGTCTCTTGTTTCCACAGAAATAGCATAGTTCTTGGATGTGTGTTCTCTGATTGTTAATGGGGATCGCATTGACAAAGGTACTAGTATTAGGTTGCTGGTAATCATCACTGTGTATTCGCGCCATCTCTAGAGCACGGGCCTGCTTGAATGCGTCGTCTAATGTGAGGGTGCTATTTTCCAACAGTCTTTGACGGACTGTGGACGATAAAAGTCCGGATATGAAAGCGTCTCTAATAAAATCACTTTCATTTTGTTCAGCGGTCACTTGTTTAAAATTGCATTCTTTTGAGAGCAGTTTCAAGGCTTGTAGATACTGGTCGATGGACTCACCTGGTTGTTGCGCTCGTTTTGCTAATCTGTGCCTGGAATATATTTCGTTAGGTGGCTTCAGAAATAATGCATCAAGTCTCTTTATAGCAATATCGTAATCAGTGCAATCCTGTATGCGCACAAAAGTCGTAGGGGACAGATGATTAGTTAGTAATCGAAATTTAGTTTCGTTTGCAATAGTTATCTCATTGGTACTTATAGCTGTCAGAAAATTTTCAAATGTGCTTTTCCAATGTGTCCACTGAGGGGACAAATCTTGGCTTGAGGACGGGTCTCCGTCGAAACGTTCTGGTCGTAGATATTTTTCCATTTTGTTAAATAAATTGTAGTAAAAGAATATACCCGTATTTAGGTTTTATTTAACAAAATTTAACATAATAGTTACAATGACACGATCAATCCTGACAATTTAGTTTCTTCTTAACATGTGACGTTCAATATTGACCGAGGAGTTTATAATATATTACTACAAAGTGTCTTGTTTTGTCATTACTACCATTAGTTTCTCATAAGCATTTCTGTGTTACTAACAACTATATGGATGTATGTTAAAAAATCCGAAATAAATGAATATAATAATATAATAAATAATTAGCATTAGTGCAGTACCCAGTAGGTACCACACTCTACGAAAACCACACTTATTCTTTTTCTCGATCTTGATAACCCTTGATGTTATTGTGGTAGTCATCAGTTCACTTATAATAGCATTTTTATTTTAGTCATTCTGTTTTTGTATAAATACTTAATTTATGTAGATAGCCAAAGTAACCAAACAATAAAATTATGACTTTGATTTGACGTGACAAATAATCGTTGACATTGACAATTAACCATCAGCCATGCATTCCGCTGTAGCAAATATGTACCAAGTAGAACTTATTTCCATGTTAATAATAATAAAATATAAATGGAAGACAAAAAGAGGTAAATATCCCGTTTTAAATAACTTTAGAGGAATATTAATTGTTGTATTAAAGTTTGTGCTCGCAAGGTCTACTGTTCGTAGAACTACTAGTACTACTTATCCTTTTATTTGTGTTTTAAATTAAGTTTACAATGATGATGTATTTTAATGAAAATACGTTACTTTACTATACAAATAACCACTAACAATTAGTTTGTCCAGCACGCGTAGCACGACCACCGTAGAAACGAGTTTTGTCGACGGAAGAATAGACAAAATGACAGATTTTGATTGTTTATCTGTCATTTTGTCTATTCTTCCGTCGACAAAACTCGTTTCTATGGTGGCCATGCTACGCGTGCTGTAAGGCAGTTAAATCTTCAGAGGAATGTAATATTACTTATGTAAGTTATATATTACTTATTTATTTTTCTATCCCCGAAAATCGGGACTAAGCCTGTCCCGCGCGGGACATTTAATTCTGGGCAAAAAATCGGGACGTCTGGCAACGCTGGTCTTGTCATTACTTACGTATAATAAAAATGAGTGACCTGATGTCCACAGTACAGGGAAAAGAGAACGTCGTAGTTATAAACAAGCTATATTCATTTACTAAATGAAATCACAATCAAGCAGTGGTGGCCCAGTGGTAACGGCCGCGACTTACGAGTTGTACGTCGTAGGTTCGTACCCAGACGGGGGCTTTACTTTGTGTAAATTATTTCATCACCACTGCTCTCAAAACGGTGAAGGAAAACATCATGAGGGAACCGGCATGTCTTAGAACCGAAAATTCGAAGACATATATGTGACATCTACCAACCCGCACTGGGCCCGCGTGGTAGATTACGGCCCATTCCTTCTCACAGAGAGGAGGCCTGTGTCCCAGCAGTGGGAACATTATAGGCTGATGATGATGATGATGAGATCAAATCACTAAGAAGAATGTCAACAAACATCTACTATCTAAGTATACTGCAGTTTTCAAGGATGTAAACGTAAAGACCCATTCTTTTGCAAAATGAACTAATGTGTTTATTCATGGGAACTGTTTTGTCTAGAATTATATTTATCACCTACTAAACTTAATTTTTTATGATCCATTGACCAGTTGCACGCAACCATAATTACCTACATCATAAAACAATAACGTCTCTGTAACATGAAATAAATGAACAGTCACGTTTTCGAACTTGTTAGGAAAATCTGAGGGGAAAAACGCGGCAGAATACCGCGCACGTAATTACGCTCCATCGATTGTTCCGACACTCAATAGTGCCATAATAATCTCATGAAAAAAACGCGGGGTCAGCGAAATTACATAATTTATTTTACGCGAGTTGTTTTTAAGTTCAGATTCGTACCTAGCCTTAAATGAGGTCCACGCAAGTGTAGCACCAAGACAAATGTCGTTATTGTCGCACGGAATGACTCGGTAACAGCATAACAGAACTGTGTCAAGTATGCGTTTAAGTTATTTACTTTGATTACAACACGCATGTTGGATAGTACAAGTGCATTATATTTGTGCACTCATACTCGTTTCTGAGAAAGGAATTACATACATTCGTAGTGTGTAGGTACTTTAAATAGTTGAAATTACTACGCAAGCCACCATTTTTTTTTTTAGTTTCGGCCTTTCTTAGTTGACCTCTGCGATCATGACTATTTAAGGGGGAACCGACAGGGTAGCCCGCGAAATTCAATTTTTTTGCATTTTGCAGGTTAATTTTCTTACGTTTTTTGCATTTTGCAGGTCAGTGTCAGGTTTTATGTTGATTAAAATATGATTCGCGGTCGTAACAAATATGGCTTTACTTAATTATAATCATTACAATCAGCAATACAACTCCATAAGTTAGCAAAGGAGTCAAATGTCATGATTTCATGAAATCCTGACATTTGACACCTTTATCTTCTTCTAAATTCATCAATAACTATTGCTGATGCTTCCCCCTTAACCGGTGTTTCCTGTGGGTGCCTTAAGCTACTACAATTAAAACCTCCAGCCAGGGGTTATTCAACTATGCTAATTAAAACTAGGTGAACGCTCGCTAAGGGCACCCCCTGTGGGGTACGAACCTCGGCTTAGGGCGTCAACCGGAGGGAGGACAACAAGGATGGGACGGGCTGGGCGCAAGCCACCATGCTTAGCGTTTTGTAAGAAACATTCTAGATTCTTTTGTTCATTAGAATGGTTTTTGCACAATATTTTCAAAGTACGTTGAGATCGTCAAAAATGTTTTCATACAGTCTTTATACGGAGAATTCGTTTCAAATGCGCGTAGGCAATTTGCTACGAGAGTTCTACGAACCAAAGTCAAAGTCAAATCATTTATTTCAAATAGGCCCATGTATGGCACTTTTGAACGTCAAAAATTACAAAATAATAAAATTGATTCTAGTCGCCCCTTCCAAAAGGTAGTTTTCGTATGGAGAAGAATGGGCAAGAAACTCCACCGTTACTCTTTTCCCCACATAACCTCACATAACCTAAAGGTTTTAACCCCACATAACCTAAAGGTTTTTATACCACGTTCGCTTTGAATATTTCATCTTGCAACATTATTTCGTCAATTAGTCCATCTTTATCTTTTGATAATTAATAAACAATCTGAATTCAGTTAAAATTAAAAACAAGCCGTTCGTAGCGTGTCAAGGTCTCCTACAGCGATAAGTATTAATTACGAAATAAACAAAAGATATATTTTGAAACTATCACTGTGTTATTATGTAAAAACCGGCGAAGTGCGTGTTGGACCACGCACAATGAAGGGTTCCGTAGTTGGGTTGACTATATCCCAAAAAAAATTAACTTTGTAGTTGAAAAACATGTTCTTCCAGTTGGATAATTGACCGTGACGTATATCAAGAACATCGATATACGTCACGGTCAATTCTCCAACTGCAAATGTAAGTTTGTAATCGCAAAAAAATCTTTTATGTGATAAAACTACAAAATAACGTTATCGGACTTTTTCCTTTACTTGTGCTGTGCGACCTTGCTTACGATCAAATTTCATGATTCTAGGTCAACGGGAAGTAACCTGTAGGTTTTGATTTATTTGCGAGTATCAAAATAAGTCACATAAATGGCCGTATTTTTTTATTGCGTTTTTTTAGAGTTCTAAGGCATTATTCTTTCAACTGTCATTAACGAGACACAATAGAATTTTAATTGTTATCCACCTCAATGAGGCGTCGTAACAGATGATGAGTGATAGATCTACATATTTAATAATAATTTCAACTTGATACCTCCACGCGTTCCTGAGAACATGGGTCTTGACAGATTGATGGATGGACAATGAAGTGATCCTATAAGGGTTCCGTTTTTTCATTTTGAGGTACGGAACCCTAAAAATGCGTCTTTAGTCCAGTGGTTGCAAGCGCTACTGCTGAACATGAGGACCTGGGTTCGATTCCCAGGTCGGGCAACGTGTTATTGGGTTTTTCACAGTAGCAGCCCTGACTCTGGATTTGTACCCGGTTGATAGCAATAGGCTCGCCCCCTGTTACATGGGACTTTTAAACATAAAAAGCAAAATATGGGTGTCCTATAGGTGCGTTTCTGCCTAACCTTTCGTAGAATACAGGTGTCCTGTAAAAAACCTCAATTTATATATTCCTAATCTTAATTCTTTGTTGCCGACCAAATTTTTGTAAAAGAGAATAAGCCAAAAGATATTGGTGCCGATTCCCTTGTTCACAAACTAAACTAAGTTTAAGTTCAGTGCATCTTTTTCTTTCTATTTCATTCAGAAAAGGACAGAAGATAAATTTTAGTTTAGTCCTGTCAAATTAATCTGCGCCTGTCATTACTCCATACAAGTTTAGACGTGATTAAAAACTTGCCTACTAAAATTACGTCAATTTACGTCAAGCGCTGATTAATTTGACAGGACTAAACTAAAATTTATCTTCTGTCCTTTTCTTAATGTAATAGAAAGAAAAAGATGCACTGAACTTAAATTTAGTTTAGTTTGTGAACAAGGGAATCGGCACCAGTGTATCCGTATAATATCAATGTTAATTTATTTTACACAAGATGTTTGTAACATTTACCCTTGGCAATAAGGATATTTCTTTGTATAACATGCTACTGCATGTTTGGCAAAAATCCTCAACACATACAATGTTGTTATACTGTTTGTAGGTACATGATATATCTGGTCGCATCACGGTTGTCAAGGTTGAGCCACAGATATCACGACTTCACGAGTTGTATCCAAGATTACTCTACGAAGAATATTTACTAAGTTACCAACTAGCTCATTGGTGATGTTTTTGATTAATTTTAAACTCAAACTCAAAGCATTCATTTCAAATGAGCCAATAACAGGCACTTTTGAATTATTAAGGGGTCGGTCAGTCAGAAAGATGAAGCTAGTTGCCCATTCCGAAGCGTAGTTGGTTTCTATGGAGAAGAACGGGCAAGAAACTCCACTGATACTCTTTTAAATGAAAATATTTTGGTTACATCATTCATGTTGAAATTATACATGTCAGAACAATGTAGAGTAATAAAAGATAAAAACTACTCAAAAATTTAAATAAAATAATTTTCTTGGACACAGTTGAATTATTAAGTCAACCCAAAACCTAGAGTAGTGATCCAAGTAAATAATATGAATTTTAATTATTTAATGAAACCTGGTATTATTTTCTCATGGAAAACAGTACATATTGTAGTCAACTGTTATGTATAGACATGCAGGCATGTCAAAATAATTTACTTTATATTGAATAATAATAATTAATATTTTAACACATAACGCCATTAAACTCGGTAATAAAATCGTTAACGTAATGCGAGAAATGTCACAGTAATAACAAAAAATAATAAAACATTTGACATGCGCGCAGGCAACTAATTACACCTCAACGTTGCGCATGGGTTTTAAGGCTGTGCGGCGAGCGCGATAGTCTGCGCGGGAGTGGAACGAACTGCGACGCCGGCCGGCAGCGCGCATAGTACAGGCGCGTCGCTCTCCGACAGCGCACGCGCAAATCGCTGATACCACACCACGCTATAAAAGGGTAGGCGCCCTTGCTGAAACCCACTTACACGCTTGTTCTTCAAGTAGAAGGATCTTTGGTGACCACAGTTGGAACCAACATTTGTGCCAAAATGACTGCGGAACATCTGGATGTGTTGCTACGACAAGGGGATGGTGAAGATGACACAGACGGTGTCGTATTGGCCAAGGGGGTGTCCATGATCGTCCTCTTCTGTGCCTCCATGGTCTGTGGTCTAGTACCTCTGCTGCTGGCTAAGAAGTTCCACTGGTTGTCGGCTGAAGATGCAGGGAACCTGAAGACTACCAACAGGATCGTGATGACCCTGCTGTCATTCGGTGGTGGTGTCCTGCTGTCCACAACATTCATGCATTTGATACCAGAAGTGCAACATAATGTGGAATACCTTCAGTGTGAGTACTTCCGTTTATTTTTAGTACCTAATATATACCTAAAGTTGTTAAGGTAATTAGTGCGAAAAAGTAAGCCACAAAAAACACATCAAATAAATAACACATGCAAATCTCTAAACCTTCGTGTTTTAGTCATAAATCTGCCATATTAACACCCTATGTTGATGTGTTCATTCGGGTTAATTTTTTAAACAAGAGGTGATTGATATTCCTGAAGTTGAAAATTATTAACATTGTTATTTTTACTCTTACTCGTGTTTACCGTGCAAATACGTGAAACTATTTACGCAGAGAAAATCCAGGAAAAGTGCGTCAGCAAATGGAAGATACGCGATACAAATTAATGTAATAATGTCTAGACGTTTTATAAAAATAATATTAAAGCATTATGGTTATTCATGGCATGCGGAAAAAACATTATCCCGAAATATCTAAAGGCTTAAAAAGTCCGTATCAAATCCGAACAAGGAAGGAAGTTAATGTAACTAAAATAAAATCTATAATTATAAGTAGCTATAACGGAACACTATTCGGTTAGAAGACTATTTATTAAAAATAATTTTCGACAGGATAATTTTCGCCCGAAATAAATATGTGTCAAATTGCAACTTTTATTTACTTATCTACTTATATTGATTGATCTTGTAAAATAAACTCAAACTCAAACCATTTATTTCAATTAAACCATTTACAGGCACTTTTGAATTGTCAAGGAATCGGTCAGTCAGAAATAGGTATGAAGCTAGTTGCCCATTCCAAAGCGTAGTAGGTACCTATGGAGAAGAACGGGCAAGAAACTCCACGGACACTCTTTTAAATAAAAAATTATTACAAAATATTGGCTACATCATTCAATATATATAAAATAAGATTTAGGACTTGAATCGTGATCACTATAATTTTGCTTTGAAGGATTTCAATTTGAAGCAGCTGCTGAAAAATATCCTGTCCTTTTAATAATTGGGCAATTTCCAACAGTTACCAAGTAACTTGCAAACTGCCCACGCGCATCTTATTTGTTTTCTTTCCTCTAGAATCGGGCAGGAATTAAAAAATCATCCTACCATAGAACTTAATTTAGATCCAATTTTCTTTTCTTTTGTATCTGATCTGAGATTGAGAGATTCTAAATCTCCTTGCTTATTATAACGAATAAAAGTATCTACAAGTGAACATTCGTCCAAGAGGTAAACGTTTGTTTACTTTCCAAGTTCGCATCACAGCCGCGTCTGCCATTGCAATAGACATTGCATAACGCAGCTCTTGAACTACAAAGTACAAAGGTTCCAATTTGATGATCACGACATACCATGAGTACCATGGCTATTTATATAACGTCGAACAATAACAGTGTTAAATCTTATGATAGTATACTCATTCATGAGTATGAACAACTTTTGCTATGGGACCGAGCCAAAAATATCGAAGACAAAAAATCTTTTGATGTTACATTTTGATCGAGTAGATATTGAATTTTATTTTTTCGATTTTTCAGAGTTGGTCCCTTAGTAAAAGTTGTTCATATTTAATCATGAATTCTGATTAAATATAAACAACTTTTACTAAGGGACCAAGTCAATTTCAAGTGGCCTTTATTAGCAATCTTAAAAACTTGTTTTATAATTTGTTAACTATAAAACGCTAAGACTTGTGGCTCGGAAAGTATGTTATGCCGCAGATCCCGGCTGTCATTCATAGATCTTTGACGGTCGTTACGGGTAGTCAGACGCTCAGAAGCCCAAACAGTCTAACAACCAGTCTCACCAAGGGAATCGTGTTACCCAGTAACTGGGTTGTGGAGATGACATAGGCAGTCGCTCCATGTAAAATACTGGTAATTAGCTGCATCTGGTTAGACTGGAAGCCGACCACAATAAAGTTGGGAAAAGGCTAGGCAGATTGATTGATTAAAGGCTTAGACACCGAAAACCTTTTAGATATATGCCTCCCCCAATTTTTTCTATCTTACGATCGTGAGTTTTTGAAGTGAAAACTTCTTTAGGCGCGTTGGGCATTTTTGAGATGGGACTAACTAAACCATTAATTTCGCAACACTGTAACGAAATTTACCGACACCGTGAAGTAAAAGACATCAACGCGTTGATTGCCACGGTGCCGATGTTTTTTCAAGTTTTCACTCTTGTCGGCATTCCCGGAGTGCCACTATTTTTCTTCTCCATGTCTTTTTCTCGGTAGCTTTTAAGTTCCCTTCTCTTTCAAAGATATGGGAAATACTCCTTAATATATTCCACACATTTTTTTCTAGACGGTATATTTTCGCGTAGATTTCAAGGCTCAATTGTTTTGACTCGACGTACTCTCTCATTAGAATGTGTGAGTCGAGAGGACATTATCTAACGGTTGCGCAACCCGTCAATATGTATACCACTATGCAGGCGTAAACACTCATGTCTTGGGGTTTTTTCTATAGTTTGATAGACATAAATAGCTGTAATTATTACTTACCGCAAGAACGCCGCGATGATTAACATTACTGTTCAAGGAGATCGGCTATTGTGATTTAGTTCTTGATTTAAAATTCCAATGTCAAATTGGTAAGATGATTTTAAAAGGAACTAAAAAAACGATACTCTAAAGTGTGGATATAGAGCCCAGAAAGCAGAGGGTGTATTTACGTAGGTACTTCTTTAAGTCATTATGTGTAAATAATTCTACAAAGGCAGATATATGTACAATGTGATGCCATATATGACATTATCTCCCAGCACGCGTAGCATGAACACCGTAGAAACGAGTTTTGTCGACGGAAGAATCGACAAAATGACAGATAAACAATCACTATCTGTCATTTTGTCTATTCTTCCGTCGACAAAACTCGTTTCTACGGTGGTCATGCTACGCGTGCAGTCTTCCTCAGGCTGATCCGGACACAAAAATAGTAGATGCAACAAAGTAAAAGTCAAATCATTTATTTCAAATAATACCCTTATAAATAAGGCCCCAACATAGTTGGGAAAAGGCTAGGCAGATGATGATGATGACCCTTATAAATAAGGCACTTTTCAACGTCATACAAAAAATAGAATTGATTTCGGGAGAAGAATGGACAAGAAACTCCACCGTTACTCTTTTAAAATGTTTTACAATATTTTGTATAGGTACGTTAGTTAAATAATCATATGTGAAGACGATGCACCTGGAATATAATTAAGTTAAGATTGTTGATTGTTTTTAAGTTAAGATTTTTATAAACTTTGATAAATAAAATAAAATAAATAATATAATGATAATAATTAAAAATGAAGCAACGACAGATAAATTAATTATGTGATAGATACATGGTGCTCACATATTTACAAAAATTGTAAAAGTTGACGATTTTCCTAAAATTTTACAGTTAATATGTCAGTGTGTGAGGAAGTAATGACAGAATGTAAAATCAATGTTATATAATAATAAATTATACAATTAAAATAGCAACCAGTTCGATTTTGTCTAGATTCTAGATTATCCTATGGAGCAGGATCAGCATGTTTCCAAGCATCAATCTTGGATATAATCGTCAAATTTGTAATATGCTTGTTTACAAAGTTTTAAATTTTCTTTCATTTAATTGTAGTATATCACAAAGTATTAAAATTTGGTATAAATATATTATATTTTAGATCATCTGAAAAAATGGTTGATCTATTTTATTATCTTTATTTCTAGTATTAAAATTAATAACACCATTTTAGTTGGACAACTGCACTTTCATAGATTTCATCGATAGAGTATACAATATGCAAACAGTTGTGGTAGACAGTGGTAGCAGCGGCCGGTTTCTTACTGCTTGTTGTCGTTCCTGACTTTCTCATTTTATTGACCCCAGATATACAAAGTCGTGGTATTCCGGGTTGCCCTAACGATTCAGTTATAACTTTATGCCAGGTGTAGTACGTCAGAACTTCAGAAGGCTCGCCACAACGTGCGCTGCACCGGACGTCGGCTATACAATTAACTTATTACCAATTCAATGAAGGGAAACAGAACCAGACCAGCGCACGCGCACTGCATCGTAAAATTAACGTATTCCCCTGTTTCAAACATTAATATACATTCAATATTTTTGGCTTCATCACACACACGAATTAGGAATTTATTTATTGCAAAGTTGCTATTATTTGCATATTTTTAGGAAATGCTTGAGTTGCATCGCAACAGACAGTTAACTATGCATTAATTTGTAATACATAGAATATTTTCATATATATGACAAATCATGTGCAATTCCATTGATTCAATATGCATTATTATAATTTTATTATTTATTCATTGCTAATTTATGTATTACCAACACATAACTGTCACTAAGCTATAACGTTTCATGGATACTACTACTAGATTTTCCATATTAAAACATAGGTACATGTCTGACATAATCTAAGCGAATGCATGATATTTCTACATTTTATATGAGCAGCACAATTAAAAAAAAACATGCTCTAGAAAATCTCTGTTTTATTGAAACTATAAATAAAAGCATGATTAAATAAAGAACATAACAAACAGTGGCACTCCGGGAGTACCGACAGAAGTGAAAACTTAAAAAAAATCGGCACCGCGGTAGTCAATGCGTTGATGTCTTTTACTCCACGGTGTCGGTAAATTCGGTAACAGTGTCGCGATCAATGGTTTTGTCCCATCTCAAACATGCCCAACGCGCCTAAAGAAGTTTTCGCTTCAATAATATATTTAGAACTAGCTTTAGCCCGCGGTTCATTTCGGAAATATCCCACGGGAACGTACTTCCGTATCAGGGTTGTAACGGATGTCGTATAACGGATGAGGATGCGGATGAGGATATCGAGATAATCGGGTTTGAGGATGCGGATGGGGATACGGATATTGGAAAATTCCTTATTGAGGATGCGGATGAGGGTGCGGATGCAGATGTCGTATGAAAAATAGCCCTTGTTTTGATACCTGACACCACAATCATGCCACCACTGCCACGTGCGGCCGATCGTGTCATAGGACAGGGACACTGCGAATTCAGGCAATAGGAACGCGTCACTCACACTCCGGCCCGCACATTTAGCTCGGAGCGAGTTTAAAAAAAATACACTATTTGACCGAACAACGTAGGGTCACATCCTCATAGAAATGGGGATGCGGATGAGGATGCGGAGCTTTTAAAATCAAAACTTGAGGAAGCGGATGTTTTGCGGATGTCAAAATTTATGCGGATGCTCCGCAGTTGCGGATGCGGATACGGATATCCGTTACATCCCTGTTCCGTATAGTATATGCTAATCCAGATTATAAACTGTCTGTATGCCAAATTCGTTCAGCTATTTTTAGCATTTATAGCATATATCCACACAAACAGAGAAATAGCCAAAAGTTCTGAAAAACTATACATTTTCGTCATCAGACTCGTCCCCACACCTCGCAATTACCTAGCAATTACTTTTTTCAAAAATATTATATTTACATATACAGCGTGGCGCTTTAATGGTGACATTAATTTAACACATGTATATTAGCGTTTTCTTTTTATGAAAATATTTTAATTTAATTAAACGTTAATATTTATTGATTTATTTTCAATTTTTACCCGACTACGGCAAAGCCAAAAGGAAGGGTTATGATTTTAGCAGTCTATGTATGTATGTTTGTATGTATGTATGTTTGTATGTATGTATGTATGTTTGTTTTTACGTGTGTTCCACCGTAGCGCCTAAACTACTAAACCGATTTTGATGAATGAGGTATCAATAGATTCGTAATAATGGTCCGGGTGACATAGGCTATATAATTTTTCCCTAAATTTAATTTGGTGGACTTTACACGTAAATTTCTAACCTAGAAAAAAATTAAAATGGGATGATCATAACATGTTTGGTATCATAAGAAAGGTCTTGACGAGCACATTACAAATATGTATATAATATTATATTTTCAAAGTAAACAAATACATATGTTTAAATCGTTAAAAACAAGCTAAAGTGAGACTGCGCTACGTAGTATCGCAAGATGTTACCAACGTGCAGTTAATCAAATCTTAATAAGTAGTACCGATTTATAATTCCACTCTTATGAAGAAAAACAAGTACAACGAAATATTTATATTTTGGATTTCTTCGAAGCTCGATATCGGTATATAGTGTTGGCGTCGAAATAAATCACTCTATGGTTTCGTCCAAAGCACTATGCACTGCTATTGGAATTTAAAATAGGTTAATTACTGAACTATTGTATTACTCTACTCTTATTTACGTTTATCAAGTGTAAAAACGGAAAAGTATAAAATAAAAAAATTAAGTTTAATAAAAAACTGTAACCCGTCTACGGGAAAATAAAAATTATCTAAAAAGTATGAAACAAGCAAATATTTCAGACAGAAATCAAGACATAGGTACAAAAATGGTCAAGGTAAAGCCGTCGTCGCATGCCATTATAATTTTGTAGGTGTTCTTGGTACCAACATGGTATACAGGCATGCGACCACGTCTTTACCTTGACCATTTTTGTACCTATGTCTTGATTTCTGTCTGAAATATTTGCTTGTTTCATACTTTTTAGATAATTTTTATTTTCCCGTAGACGGGTTACAGTTTTTTATTAAACTTAATTTTTTTATCTGAAATAGCATCTTGGAGCAACCTGTACTTAAAAACTGTAGCGCAGAGGTCATTTACCGGGATCACGGATCGTAACAACGAATCAATGAAAATAAAACGAATAACGTGCAAAGAGAACACGAATTGAAGGAAAGGGAGAGCCCTATGTTCTATGTTGTTCTATGTTCTATGTATAGGGTTTGGTCTCCGCACTTAGTCCGTAAAGTGGACCATTGTATGTGGGCCATGGCGGCCGTGTGGTGGTTATTCCAACCAGCCCACCTCCCTCCAGAAGCTAATTAAATCTCCTAGTCTGTTCAGAACATCTGTGTAGAATCTGGGTGACCCGAGGGTTTCTGTTCTAATCTGGGTGAAGCCTGTGCATTCAAAGAGCACATGCGCTAGGGTTTCCTCAGCCTCCATGCACGCCCTACACAGAGGACTGTCCGTTATGCCTATTGTGTGGAAGTGTTTGTTTAGCGAACAGTGTCCCGTGATGGTCCCCGTCACCAGTCGCAGGCCGTTCCTGTCCAGGCGCAATAAGCGCCCGGTTAGCCTGCTATCCAAGGATGGCATAGCTTCCTTAGACTGCTTGCAGCCCGGTGTCGAGGTCCACCTGCACGCGTAGCATGACCACCGTAGAAAGAGGTTTTGTCGACAGAAGAATAGATAAAATGACAGATAAACAATGACAATCTGTCATTTTGTCTATTCTTCCGTCGACAAAACCCGTTTCTACGGTAGTCATGCTACGCGTGCAGGGAGAGCCCTATGTCGACGAGCGTTTGAAATTTTTAATTTTTCTACTGGCCACTAGCCCTACCCGTGTGTTAAATTAATGTCGCCATTGTAGCGGCACGTTGTATACTTAGGTCCCTAATAAATCACAATACGACTAACTTACTCATGAAGTCATGAGGAAACGCGTGACGGCCGTGGGAACATATTTATCGCACACGTTCACATAAAAAGCAATGTTTCTCGGAACCTATTCTGTTCGAGAACAGAGAAAGTGTCGCATTCTCGTACACAGCACGTGCGATATTAAAATAGTTAATACATGTTGGTAAGCTTCTGTAACCACATTGTTAAGAGGTTTCCATCAACCATTATAATACTAGTAGATTCTGACTGCGTCTTCGTCCGTGTGAAATTTCGGCTTCTTCATTTCGCATGGCATGGTCCGCCCGCGCTGTTACTTCGTTGTCGCTTAGCGTTCTTTCTTTTCTATTTGCTCGGCTCCTAAGGGCCGTAGCGTGATGTTAAATAGCCTATAACCTTCCTCATGAATTTGAATATTCCAATATCAAATGCAAAAATATTTTTTCAAATCCGACTGCTAGTTCCAGAGATTAGCGCGTTCAAACGAACAAACTCTTCAGATTCTAGAGCATCCGAGCTCTGCTCTGGTGAAAATAGAGAATGCTCATTTAATAGTATAGGACAGTACCTACTAATTCCATACTGCCATGATAGTAGGTACTTACTAATTCCATGCTGCCATGATCATTATTCTAATGTCAATAAGGTCATGTCATTTTTCATTAAGTATCTTGTTTTAAACTTTGGGCGATCGAGCTCTGCTCGGGTGAAAATACGGAGAAAACAATTTTTTCCAGATATGAGACCTAGCTAGATCAATTTTTCGCCCCCGTCCCCTATATTGCAACTTTCAACGAAGTCGATAGAGCCGATTTCAAGAACATGAGGTGCAAATATATACAGAAACAAATATATATATATACAAATATTGCTCGTTTAATAGTATAGGATATAACTACCTCGTTGGTCTAGTGGTCGCAATCGCTACTGCTGAGCATGAGGTCCTAGGTTCGCCCCCTATTACATGGGACTTAAACATAACTGGCGAAATGTGGGTGTACCTGCTGCAGGGACACCTGTAATGCTATTCTGTAACCATCTCACCGTGTTATCTTAGGTGAAGTGAGTGTGGAGTGAGCTGTCAGTTGCTAAGGATTGACACTATTGGCAGCTCACTTCACCTAAGTTATCACGGTGAGATTTTTACAGAATAGCACTACTGGTCTCTGCCCAACCCTTCGAGGAAACAAGGCGTGATGTTATGTTTTATAACTACCATAAACAGTGAAAACAAGGAATTGCTTTGACTCAGTAGCTTTCGTGTGTTAGGTATCGTACGTAACTTATCGAATATTCAAATCAAACGTAAACTCGGATATCGTGTCTGCGTAACGAATGACTCACATAATAGGGATCTTTTTTATTCCTAATGAGCGGTCGTAAAAAAATACCTTGTTAGTTAGTTTCCGCAGTGCTAAGTGTGTTTATGTTTCATTGTTTATATACAACTCTACATAACTGTTTAGGTACGTAGGTACTTTAGGGGGAAAATGTCAATTGTGATTGTGTGAAAATATTTTTGAATGATCAGAGGATATGACATTTTTCAAGTATATTTCTCACCCTTGTGTCTTGCCTTATCGCTGTTCAAAATAATTTATAGGTAAACGTAATATTATTTACATAACATAACATCACGCCTTGTTTCCCCGAAGGGTTGGGCAGAGGTGTACCTGTAGCAGGTACACCCCACATTTCGCCAGTTATGTTAAAGTCCCATGTAATAGGGGGTGAGCCTATTGTCATCAACCGGGCATAAATCCATACTCCGGGCTGCTACTGAGAAATTCCAGATAGAAAAACCCAATAACACTTTGCCCGACCTGGGAATCGAACCCAGGACGTCATGCTCAGCAGTAGCGCTTGCGACCATTAGACCAACGAGGCAGTCATATTATTTGTTAATAGTTATCCTCATCATTTAAAACTACTTGATTGTAAGGTTATGAGAACCATTGCAAGCAGAAATTATCGAAACATCTACATTAAAGACTCCCGCAGACGCAACACCGGTCCGGTAGAACAATTTCCCGTGAAGTTTTCATAGAAATTGTTCTAACAGGGTCGCGTCGCGTACTAAAATGTATATACAAATAAAATTGTGTCATAAAATCAGCATTATAAATACTACATAATTCTTCAAAAAAACAATCGTTTCTATTTATAAAACCAAAGAGAAACCAAGATAATTAAGATCCTGATGATTTCACAATCTAGGTTTTTCCTCATGTACTTATCTGTTAGATATCCTCATAGTTAAAGTTCACGAGCTGTCACGGTCAGTATTACGTGGGATTACATAGGCGATATAATACTCGTCACGATTTAATAAATAACACAACATAACACTGGGACTTTGTGTTGTGTAATAACCTACTCTTTGTGTACAAAAAAGTCGCACGTTCAGGCATTATTTTATTAAAATACGATAGACATGGATAAATTTAGTAACCTGTTCCGCTTAGCTATTTCTAAAGAGTCATAAAAAACCCTGAAAGAAATCAAAATAACTCAAACCCCGAAAGAACGCTGAACGCGCTCGGTGTGGCAACACGCTGTGTTCGGGTTAGCGACAAGTCAATCGTCATCCTGAGGATGCCTCGTTGAGAGGTGAAACACCTGTCGATTTCTTTCAGGGTTTCTCATGACTCTTTAGAAATAGCTAAGCGGAACAGTAGTGCTATTCTGTAACCATCTCACCGTGTTATCTTAGGTGAAGTGAGCGAGGAGTGAGCTGTCAGTTGCTAAGATTGACACTATTGGCAGCTCACTTCACCTAAGTTATCACGGTGAGATTTTTACAGAATAGCACCACAGGTTACTAAATATATCCACGTCTATTGTATTTTTCATTATTTTATTGTAAACTAGCTGCGCCCCGCGGTTTATCGGAAAATAATGGAGGAATATCGGGATAAAAAGTATCCTGTTTCCTAACCCAGGTGATGGTCTACCCATGTACCAAATTTCATCTAAATCAGTTTTAGCCTGAGAGAGTAAAAAAAAAACAAACAAATAAATAAACTCACTTTCGCATTAAAATATTTAATTAATAATTAGTTACTTACAGATGGCATGTTTTCACCTACCACCTCCGGATAAGTTAGGGTCAACTTGTCTGTCAGAAATATCCAAATCGGTTTCATATTTGGATTCATCTGAAATATAACTAAAATCATTTTATTTAATTAAATTTATTGAAGATTTTTCTGAACATTTCACAAACTCGTGGGTGGCTTTCGTTCATAATTTGTCCGTTTCCTTTTTTTTTCTTTAACATAATTATCTGAAGTGTAACGTCTCCGTACATCGGATAATCTTAGTGTTAATGAAGGCTCTACAAACAATAATCATGAACATACAAACTGATTTCAAATTGAGGCAATTATAAACTCGTATATCAAGTTACTGACGTCATCCAACACAACTAAGTCTGGTTTAGAGCATTTATCCAAAAAGTTGAGAACGTCGCAAATAGCTGTCAAATATTTAGCCGTTTTGATTAATTTGGCAATATTACTGTATGGAAATAAGAAATATGGCTTACTAGTGAACTAGAATTATTAATACATATTGATAATAAAATATTGAGTTTGCAGGATACCCAACTCCCTCACCAACTTACAGCACAGGTATCGTGTTTGGGCTCGTTGGAATGGTCTCAATGAATAGGTTATAGATAGATGGGGAACAGGGTCTGGTGATGGACTAGGAAAGAGAAATGAGGAAAAGGTGTTAAAATTGTAGTTGTGGTTGGTTCTATTCATGCTAAATTAGCATCAATTTTCTACTTTCTAGTGATATTAACCCTGGGTTTTACCAGAGCCCACTTTCAGACATTTCCCCGACTCTGCCATAATATTAATTATGGCCTCTGCTATAACCGGTTGGCAAACTGTAATAAAACTAGCGAGTCAAAATAATAATGAACTATCTTCAACTTACCGATTTCTCATAAATAACGATTAAAGATCAAAGAAGTCTTTTATCAGAACTCCAATTTTTGTACACAATTACAAATGAATGAACGAAATGTAATTAGATTTTGAATGGTCAAACCAATAGCCAACGGGCGTGGGTTGACCGTTCAAAATCTAGTTTCGATCTAATCAAACAATGTCAAAAAATAAGATAATCGCACTCATTTTCTTCAGATTACATTTTTGCTCCTTGGTGGTTTGAGTTTGAGGTTGATTTCGTGAAAATATCGACTGATTCCGTGGCTAAGTAGTAACAGCCGCACGGTTCGATCCATCAGGTTAAGTTACGCTTGCCGAGGTTGGTCTGTGGATGGGTGACCATCTTAACATACTGAGACTCCTCCATGCCTAAGAAAGCACGTTAAGCCGTTGGTCCCGGCTGTCATTCGTTCATCTTTGACAGTCGTTACGGGTCGTCAGAAGCCCGAAAGTCTTACAACCAGTCTTACCAAGGGGTATCGTATTACCCAGTTACTGGGTTGTGGAGGTCAGATAGGCAGTCGCTCCATGTAAAATACTGCATCCGGTTAGACTGGAAGCCGACCCCAACATAGTTGGGAAAAGGCTAGGCAGATTGATTGATCGACTGATTCCGAAGCTCCTGGTCGTAAACCGGCCCTGACAAGATTACATGCAAATATTCAGTCAAACCTGTTAATAATGCATAACCGTGCAGTGAATGCTGTGTTAACGACATTTTGTGTCGAAACACGTAAAGGCCGATCTTGAATGAATGAATGAATGAAGTGCACCGATCCCAGCGTGGTTTAACCAGACTCGATAAATCGAATGAACCCCAAGATTTGCACTAGCCGCTGGATCCTCATGCTTCATAGGGTTACAGAGGCCATTGCATATCAAGGAGTAGACCGGGTGGCGCGGGTAATGGTAGGGAAGACGTGCCCTTAGGATAAGGAAGGAGTTATGAGCCTACCGGATATGCATCCTTGAGCAAGCAATGGAATAGTGGAGAGACGGGTTTTTTATCCATGGATGGGCATCTTTTTACAATTTCGCCGCTATGTTGGTTCAGGTCGATCTTCACCGGTGGATCTTCTGACTAGGTTATTCTCGGTCCTTTTTGGCATCGCTGCTGTACTGTGTTCCATTTAACTGTTTCTACGCTGTTGTTCCTCGCTGCTATCCGTTTCAGGTTTCTTGTAGATCTCGTTGGCAGCCTTCATAATCTTATATCGGTCTGCAGACATGTCCATCCAAAAATTTAATTCCTTGTCAAAGTACGTCAAGTCTTGTTTAAGGTTGTCATTCCATGTGTAAATAGGACGGCCAACTTTCTTGGCTTTGGCCTTGTACTGCATTGCTGCGTGTAACAGGTGTGGTTTGCCGCGTCTGTGAACGTGTGCGAGATAGCACATCCTGTGATTCTTGATGCGTTTGGTTACTGTTTTTCCGTCTAATATTTCGTGCATTTTCTTTTGTTTAGGTTTATTTATGGCGTGGTTAATCAAGTCTCTTATGATAACTCTCTCATATCTTCTCAGTCTTGACCTGTTAGCTTTGGTGATTTCCGAAACTTTTAATCCGTATATCATGCAAGGTACGATCACCATTCGATACATGAGTCTGGCTAATTTCCAGTCCATTTTAGAGTTTATTATGAATGGTAATAGTGACTTTGCGTTTCTAGTGGCCTGCTCACACCGCTTTCTAATTGTGCTTCTCCTGCTTAATGCAGATGTTATGTATGTGCCCAGGTATTTAATTTCATCGACCGTATGTAGATTTAATCCGTTAATTGACACGTAAGTCGTTTTCTGTTTAGCTATGGGGTCTCTAATAAGTATTTTTGTTTTAGTTTCATTTATTTGGAGGCCGACGCTAGCTAGCAAGGGTTTAATATTGAATACTATTCCTTCTAACCCTTTTAGATCATCTGTAATAAAGATGAGGTCGTCCGCGAATGACAGCACCAAGGGGAGTGAGATTTCACGGTCTTGGTCTAGTTTAATTAATTGAGTTTCCTCTTCGAGGGTTCTAAGGACCTCATCCATGACCAGTGTAAAAAGGCGAGGGGACAACGGGCAACCTTGTTTGACACCCTTTCCTTTGATAATCCAATTGCTTTGCTGACCACACCAATTGATATGTGTTCGTTCATTCATGCAGACCTTAATTATCCTGTTAGTTAGTGGCTTGTCAGTTCTTTGTATTAAAATGTCTCGCAGTGCTTGGAGGTCGACGTTATCAAAAGCTTTTTCTATGTCTAGAGCGAGTACATAAATTCTTTTACCTGCGCGCCATTCTTCGTCCAATACCCTTTTTAGCGTAAAAATGTGATCATCTGTAGATCTATTGTTTAAGAAAGCCGCTTGGTAGTTGCCTAATTCTTTTATTATTGCATCTAATTTTTTTAACACATAAGAGGCGTAGATTCTGTAACCCGTATTGCAAACCGATATTCGTCGATAGTCATTTGGGTCTTTAGGGTTGCTTTTCTTCGGAATTGGTACCTGCACTGTTTCTAGCCATGTGTCGGGTATTTCATTCTGTGTCCAGGCTTTGTTTATATGATTCGTAACGGCTTCCTGTAATATTTGGGGCATCGCTTTGTAGAGCTCGGTTACTACTTGGTCTGTTCCGGGCGCTGTCCCGTTCCGCATTTTGTTAATGATATCCATTACGTCATCCACCGTGGGTCCTTCATTCTGCCCAATGGTTAACGGTTTTGTTATGTTAACCGTTGGTATAGGTGGGCCCTCGGAGTTTTTTAGAATTTGCTCCCATTTGGACATCGGTATATAAGCGTTTCTTTTCCGGCGTTTTGTTGCTTGCTTGTTTTTCCTGTAAAATAGATGAAGTACCTGCATGCGCTTTGAAGGATGTTTTTTCCCCAGTCCAGTAAAGAAGGCACTGCATTCTTTGTTTTCTTCTTGGTGTTTAATCTTTTGAAGTATTGCCTGACATTCTTTTACACGAGTATGTCTACTTGGGTTGTCTAGTTGTCTTCTTTGTAAGAATTTGGCCTTTTGGAGGTTAGCAAGAGCTATACGATGATCCCTAGAGTGACTCGGCTGAAAGATCAAGGTTTCCTGGGCAGCCGCTTTTAATATTCCAGTTATGGTACACCATAGTATTTCGATGCTTTCATCCGTTGAGTCGATTCCTATGTTTTTTAGTTTTTTGGTTATGCAAGCTTGGTATTTTATTTTAGTGGATTTGATGTTGAGAGCGGCATAGTAACATTGTTTGTAATTGAAATCCTTGGTCGCAATTGTTGTTTCGTTCTTTTGTGACTTGTGTTTGGTGCTATCATCTTTGTTTATAATTTGACTTGTTCTTAGCTGCCCCCAAATTATTTTATGGTCGGATAAGGCCCTACCTGCCCATTCGCCTTTTATGTAATTAAAGATTTTGTCCGTTGCCTGGGGCGTAATAATGTGGTCCAATTGTGATTTTTGTGTGCCTTTTGACCATTTTATCCTGCATGATGATCTCGCTTTTGCTGTTTCTACTTGCAGTTTTTCCCTGTTGACTATATCCATTAACATTTCCCCGTTGTAATTGGAATAGTCATGATGAAGATTTTGGTGAATCAGCCCTTTACGTTGAAAACTTATTGTATCTTGCCTGCCAATATGGGCATTAAAGTCGCCAAGGATTATTAAAGTACATTTCCTTGGTTTTTGTCTAATCAAGTTTAATACACCTGTGAAGGATCTAGTTGCTTTAGGGGTACAACTATTGATGTGAGCGTTAATTATATAAAGTGGAGTAGGTTTGTCACTTCCCATACTAACATTAAGAGTGATTGACATCGCGTCGGTATCGTTCTTCCTGTTTATTATTTCAATTTGGGCATCCTTTCTGATTACAATTGCAAGTCCCCGGTGAGCTTTACCTGCGGTTTCAGATAGGTGCCATACGTAGTGAGTGGAGTTGTACGTTCCTGAGTTCATCCCTGTTTCTTGTAGGCAGGCTACGTGAATGCCCCTATTTGAAAGTTCCGTATCTATTTTATCTTTTTTGGCTGGTTTCGAGGCCCCACGGACGTTCCAAGTTGCAATACGCAGGTCTGTACAAGTGTACTTGGTTGCGACAAAAGGCTGATTTCTAAGTATTGTGTATCCAGTGTCATCCGCAACTTCATCCGATATCGGTGTATGTAATGTTGATGCTAACTGTTCACACAGTGTTAATGAGCTAGCTAATTGGGGGCTATTTCGGAATCTAAGTTTTGTAGATTGCCCTTGCTCGTCACTTTTTTTGTATTTATTACCTCTTGTTTTGGTATTTTGTGTTGTTATGTTGTAGGTTTTTTCTTGCGTTAGACTTTGCAGGTTATTGTTGTACTGTTCGTCGGCAATCATGACCAAGCTATCATAATGTTGGTCTTTGTAAAGGATATGTATGTCTCCGGGTACTGATTCGCCAGCAGGTGAATACACTAGTGTGTTCTCGTGATTTATGTGCACATGCACATTTACCAGATAAAATTCAGCCGCGGCGATTAGGATGTCTTCTCCTCCCCAGAATGTCTCGTTAAACTGTGAGGTTATGTAGTTTGTTATCATTTGTTCCTGAAGGATCTTGCTGTTAGGAATAAAATCTTGAATGTTATTTCTAAGTGCCAAGCAAATTCTGGCATCACCGCGGTTATCCGAAACAAAGGTAGCGAGGTCTCGGCGGACGGCCATGTGGTCGAAAGTTAGTCCCATAACATTATTTATTTGGTGGGCTATCGCTCTAAACAGACAATTCCCATTTTTTGTCATGGGCGCTATTATTACCATTGTAAAACTATTGTTTGAAAGTCAGAATATTGCGCAGCACCGCTCTTTGGCCGCGCACGTGTTAGGATTAGTTTCGAGACGACAGCTTTTGTTTTCTATCTTGTTACGGAATTTTTTTGCTTTTAAATTGTTGAATGGACTTAAGTTTAAACACCCATGTGCCTTTCGTCACAAAAACTCGGGTAAATTGTTCAACAAAAAGTATACGCAAAAAAAAAAAGGTTTGTCTCGGACGCGACTCTTTTGTGCGGCTAGAGAGATAGCCAATTTGTTTAGGATAGTTTCTGGAAGTTAAATTATAATATTATCAGCATGCAAGAGGTTATAGCTCAGGTCAAGCTAAGTAATAATATTACTCAGGTCGAGATGTGTATATTGCAGAGGGGAACAACGCCCTGAAAAAATGGAATGGTCTCACCGGATTATCCTGGCCTGTCGTTCAGTGGCCCTGAAACTTTCGGCAGATGATTAGACCCTCACTTGCCCTGGATTACTGGCACACACGTATAGGCCTTGCACACCTCACTTTTGCACTAAATTAATGTAATTATTTGTCGTCACGTAATCTTACAGTCACATCAAACACAAGAACCACTGGTCAAGTTTGTTGAATGGCAAAAAATTCGTCATTGTAACATGTGGCGAGCACAAGCGTACAATACAATTAAAAACCCGGAGCGCTTGAGACGACCGTTCGCTACGACGTTCAGTCAGTCTCCAAAACACGTAAAGGCCGATCTTTAAGGAAAATGTGCAAATAGTGCATAATTTGTAAAGAAGAGGAATTTCCTGGTACCGGGTGTTTTACCGTAAATATCTTACTTATGGACGATTGCAATTAGAGAAATGTGACGTGACGAGGAAAATAAACTGACACTACGTAACAACGACCGCGTATTTTTAACCGACTTCCAAAAGGAGGAGGTTCTCAATTCGACTGTATGTTTTTTTTTTGTATGTTTGTTACGCGATTACTCCGTCAATTATGAATTGATTTTGATGATTCTTTTTTTGTTTGGTAGATCATACTTCAGAGGTGGTCCCATATAAATTTTATTAACTTTACTTGGGTAGTTTTTGAGTTAGCTTCAATAATACGTATTTTTACCTCACTTAGTATGTAGATGATATTATGATAACTTCCTGTCACTGTTATTTACATAGCAGGTAGTGGTATTCGAATTTGTGGGGGTAGGTATCACAACTAAAAAGTGAAAAATAAAAACTTTTTACAAAAAAAAAAACAACCGACTTAAAAAAAAACACTACAAAGTGAAAAATAACTTTAATTTCGGAAGTCGGTGACAAAGAACGAAAATTCAAAACCCAAGACACCGACTTCCGAAATTAAAGTTATTTTTCACTTTGTAGTATTTTTTTTTTTTTAAGTCGGTTGTTTTTTTTTTGTAAAAAGTGTTTTTGTTTATTTATAAAATGAAAATTAAAGCTAAACATTTATATTCGTAGGCGAAGGTTACGTCACTTGCATCTTTGTTCATCACAATAATAAATACATACGAATACGAATAACGATCACTTTTGCGTCATTATTTATCTTTATTATATTATTTGTTTTTTTTATTACTATTACTATTTGGACTTAAATACAAGGTGGCAGGGAGGGACATATACGCGAAAACTTTTGCCATGTTGTCAGTACATGATTCTAAACCCCCTGCGTTGAAATTTTTCGTCGGTTATTTAAAAATGCTGTTTCATAGAAAAGTGACCTACGCGGTCAAAATGTATAAAACAGTAGATTTTTTTTGTACTGAATCCATGGTAACAGTTTTCGCGTCGATGTCCCTGCCAACCTGTATAACTGGCGAAATGAGGTTGTACTATAGATATGATAGGTACACCTCTGCCCTATCCTTCGGGGAAACAAGGCGTAATGTGTTAAACTATTTGCGAACTATACGTACAAGTACGAAGATATTAGTGTCGAAGAGCTGTTGCTCCTAGACCAAAACATAGTAAAATAGAAGGTTAATAGTAGCCAGTTGCGCCGGTAATGTGCACTCCATGCAAATGAACCCTATCGCCGCATATTGGACCACTACAAAATGTTAATATGGCGGTACTATAACCCCACACAGCTTGCAACTTTATGCGATTCTGACACATTCAATATTTCGCCGTTCACTTCATTTTATATATGAACGCATAAAACTTCAGATATATGTGTTGTTTATATTTTCAAATTAAAGATCCCACGATAAAAATGTAAAAGATTAAATTTTTTATTATCTTGGTTTTGAATCTAAATCAACTCTTGAGCTACGTCGGGTAATCTAAAATGTACAAAGCTTTGTTTGTGAAGCTACGATCAAAAGGAATGATGGTTGTATAATAAATGCGCGTTTACAAACCTGTAGCGTATGTCTGTCCATAAGTAAGAAAAATGTGGATTATTTAATGTTGTCCATCTCCGGTCAGGCCGCTTTTGGAGCATATAAAACTGCAACCGATATTTCCCGCTGTTCAAATATTCGTAGAGTGTAAAAAAGCTTTGCAATGTGTAAATTAAGTGCACCGGCCATTTAAACCGCGTATAAATATTTATGCTCTCTCGTAATGGACAAATTAACCTATTCTGGATGTAGTATTTCTGTCAAATTACCTTTACAACTTTAAGAGAACAGTTTTTACCTAATTGAAAAATGGAGTTGCCTTCCAAAACAGAGTAGGTACCATTTTTAACTGACTTCCAAAAAGGAGGAGGTAATAATTATGTTCGTCGCGAATGTTTTTTTAATTTTTTTTTTATGTATGTTCACCGATTTCTCCGTCAATTGTGGACCGATTTTGAAAATTCTTTTTTTTATTTGAAAGGATATGCTCTCAAATTGGTCCCATATAAATTTTATTAACTTTGCTTGGGTAGTTTTTGAGTTAGCTACAAAATACATATTTTTTTCCCCACTTAGTATGTAGATGATATGATAAGTTCCTGTCACTGGTAGCAGGCAGTGGTATTCGAATGTGTGTGGGGTAGGTACCACAACTAAAAAGTGAAAAATAAAAACTTTTTACAAAAGAAACAACCGACCTCCAAAAAAAAAACACTACAAAGTGAAAAATAACTTTAATTTCGGAAGTCGGTAGCAAAAAACGAAAATACAAAACCCAAGACACCGACTTCCAAAATTAAAGTTATTTTTCACTTTGTAGTGTTTTTTTTTTGGAGGTCGGTTGTTTTTTTTTGTAAAAAGTTTTTTTACATGCCACACAGGCTGAACATATTTGAGCATTGATCCGTCCGTGACTGCTATGTCAAATATCCGCTGGCTGAATGTAGCCTACATTCGCGGAGGTGTCAGCACCAAAGGTTCGGCTGATTCACTGCAGTAGATATTTATAATGAGAGTCACGTGCATTTATTTTAGCCGATATATGTCGCACGTTAGAACATTATTAGGACGCTTAACGGCACTGCACTTTCTTGTCGTCAAATCGTAAACAATGCCGGTAGCAATCGTTTCAGAGGCTTTTAAGTATATTGCTCACATAAGCACCTGTTGAACGTTTTAGTATGTATGTTAATTGGCAAAATGTAATTACGATTCATACCTGAGTAAATTGGCGTAGAATCTCCTATTACTAACTCTGAAGGAAATTCAATTAACTTAATTTGATGATGATTTTTTAGCCACGAGGGGTTCGTGGCTAAATACTAACAGCCGCTGGGGTCGATCTGTCAGGTTAAGCTACGCTTGCCGGGGTTGGTCCGTGGATGGGTGACCATTTCTACATACCGAGACTCCTCCGTGCCTCTGAAAGCACGTTAAGCCGTTGGTCCCGGCTGTCATTCGTGGATCTTTGACAGTCGTTACGGGTCGTCAGAAGCTCGAAAGTCTGACAACCAGTCTTACCAAGGGGTATCGTATTAGCCAGTTACTGGGTTGTGGAGGTCAGATAGGCAGTCGCTCCATGTAAAATACTGGTATTCAGCTGTATCCGGTTAGACTGGAAGCCGACCCCAATATAGTTGGGAAAAGGCTAGGCAGATTGATTTTTTTGATGATGATTTTCTCATGCTCGTATTCAAGCCGAACGTGTTTCAAATTCTTATTTTTCTTTTTAAAACGAATGTCGCAGACGTATATCTTCTGTTAATGTGTAATTAATTGCTACAAGACAATGATTTTATTCTTCGCCGACACTAATTACTTTACATAGGTGTTAAACTCAACACTTTAACGTTCTCTTCATTATTTCCCTGTACATGTATTTTATGCATCAGTGATTCTCTAAACAAAGATGTTGTATAAAACACATAGGTAACTTTCATATTTACCGTGCATTGTTTTCATGTGGGAAGCAGTGACAATCTTGTGTGTTTTATTAGTTTGTATCCCCAAGTCTGCCTGTTTTGTCTACTGATTAAATTAAATTACGAAAACCTACGTAAAATAAAACAAAAACGCCTTTGTTTTAATTTGCTATAACTGACAAGTCGGTGTAGATATTAAATAATGTTTGAAAAATGTATCGCATCATTTGTAATTTACATTTATACGTCTGGGCGAGCACGTCCTAACTGTAACTTACATTGTTTTGCATTTGGCAACAGTAGACTCTAGTAGAGTGGTTGTTGCAAAGGGTAACCGGTATATATCGGTTTGTATGGACGCGGAACCTTTTTATTATTTAGATAAAAATCTCTATTAGATTCCATAATTCATTATTTTGTTTAAAGGAGTTCTTTGGTCGAGTTATACTTTCAGAAAATAGTAGATTGTTTGCCGAGGGAGCAAATACTTATTTTAAAGGCTATAGTGTTGTTTTGAATCCAGAACGGAGCGAAGGATTCCAGAGTAGAATCCTGAGCATAGCGAGGGTTTCTAAAGTAGAATCCTGAGAGCAGCGAGCTTAAATTAGTAACTGGATATAAGTTTCTCCCAAGTCACACTGCAATATCCGGTCTTTCGCCTTCCGTATCTCAATCGATTCTAAGTTTTCCTCAGTTCTTAGATTGATGTTTACGGTGCATCATAATAATCATAGTGAAAATAAGATAATTTTCACTATAGAATGATTAAGTATGATGTAGGTAATTGCAAAAACAAGCATAATATCAAAAGCCTCTCTTATTCGCGATCCGAAGTCGCGTCACAAAACAAAAGAGTTTATTATCGAAGCGAAGTTTTAATTTGACTGATGCATGTTCTTCGTTAGCGGTTCAGACTTATCTACTTACACTCCGTAAGTAGCTCAAACATATTGAAAACTAGCTTTTGCTCGCGATTTCGCCCACGTGGATGTCAGAAAATAATCTGCGGGAACGTACTACCGAGATAAAAAGTATCCTATGTCCTAACTCAGGTCATGGTTTAACCATGTGCCAAATTTCATCCAAATCCGTTCAGCCGTTTTAGCATGAAAACGTAACAAACAAACTCACTTTCGTATTTATACTAGGATTCCATTCCGGGAGTAACATTAGTGCTATAAGACGTTTTCTTTGTAATGTTCAAGAACCTGAAGTTTTCTAGTTGTTTGTTTTGAATATGAAGTGGTGCTAGTATTTAAATAATGACTGATAATTACAGAACTACAAAGTATGTAATTGATACTTGAATTCATTGTAGCGAATATGCGCATCTTTAAGTACAAATGTTTATGTTTCCATCATACAAAATAAGTTGCACCTTTGTTTAAAATATAATCGAAAATTGCCAAAACTAATTTCATAAAAGTCCTGTTACGAATCTTTTAGAACTTAAAATATCAAGGTTTGTAGCTGTTATTGAAGTGATCGTAAGACCGGTTCTATAAGGAACATTAAATAAATATTTTGTACTTCCCAAAATTTTGAATATAAAGTCTAATAAATATCACTATAAAGATACCTACGTGCTGACTGATTAGAATTCATGTTTCTTAGAATTGAATAAAGCTGTTTTGGCCTCTTGGTCATTGTAACCTAGACAACAGTTTCTGATAAATATGTGCCTAAATATGTGGAAAATAATATAAATATTGTGTACAAAAAAAAGGCAGATGCAATTTAATTGTACCTTGACGGATGAGAAGCAGCCTGCTAAAATTGCACTAAAAGTCATACCTAGACGTATTTTGTATCGATACTAATAATTATTATAAAAAGGTTAAGTAATTTTATTTGTTTGTATGTTTGTTTGTAAGTTTGTGTGTAGGGAGTAATCTCTGGAACTACCAGTCAGATTTGAAAAAATATTTTTGCATTGGATAGCCCAATTCTTGAGGTTATAGGCTCGCGGACGAAGTCGCGGGCAGAAGTTAGTCATAGATAAATTCTAGATCATTATAACTTTGGCGATGGTTTTGCCAAGAATGTCAACGAATATAATATATAACTAAAACTACTTAGAATTTTTCATAGGGGTTACCTTGGTGTAAAGATAAAGTTGCAACATCCTTGTCAAATTATTGCTGCGGTACAGTCCCTGCTTTTTATAGATAGTTACGTTCGTACTGATTCATGCTATGCTTCATAATGGTCTACCTCAGAAAAACCATTAAGCGAAGGAGAAACCTCGAACCAAGGCTGGCAACATGACGACATAGTTTAATTATGTCTAGCCCGATAGAAATTGAGACAAAAAGCTTTCGAGACTCACGGTAGGACACGAAGTGACTCAACTTGTCATGACTTGCGCAGGGATTAGAAATGTTGATTGAAATTCAATAATGTAGGTTGAAAATTCAACATCAACAAAAGCCAAAGTAGATACATCACATTGAAAATAATGTTTTCTTTTCTATTGTAGTATCGTAAATCTATACAGTAAATATTCATCAGTACTTTCCTAATATGGCAGTTAAGAGATTTATACTATTATAAAATATTAACGAAAGGGATAGTATGGCCTCGAGTAATGAGACTGCAACTTGTCATAACAGCTGCTTATAAACATTTCACTTTCGTGGTTTCTAGCTTATGACAGTGCATCAGCACTAATAAGGCCTTAAACTGAAGTTAATAAACTCTACTCAACAAAGACTCAATAAAGTTGTCGTAAGAGAGAAAGCAGATGAAAGATAATTTTCAAATGAAGAAGCATATTGATAATTTGTAACATTAGTAGAAGCATATTGATAATTTGTAACATTAGTAATTAAAGTATGTCTTCGTTCAAATTACGAGACAAGTACGTAGTAGCTACGGGCTCAGAGAAGACCCCTGCGGAACACCTTTTTACTAAAAAAACTTTTTTGGGCGTGGCGTGTATTAATAAAAGAAGAAACCATAATTAATTTTATGTTGATATTTTGTGTGACCTACTCGTAATTCATATCTAACTGGATTAAAACAAAAGTTCTATTTGTGTCTCAACAAAATGTTTAAAAGAGAATCTATCAACAGTATCAAACGCATGGCATTAGTCTACCATCTAATCTATAAGTATTGCAATTATGTACCGATAACATCGTAGTTACTTTCATTTCCTATATTTCACGTCTATTGTATATTGAACAATAACTGAAACATATCACATGGACAAAGAATTTATATACGTACGCGTGTTGCACATAAACATTTGTAAAGGTATGTTTATGCATATTTACTGACAAACTGCACATTTTTATATTTGCGATTGTAGAATCCAGGTTAAATCTATGATAACGAATGTCTTTGTCCTTTTAATCTTCATTGTTAAGTGATAAGTCACTGTTTAGTGAGATGTAATTAAGATCAGGCTCTAGAGATTACAAAGATCATGTCAGTATGTCAGCATCATAACAAGTTCACAATTTCTGCATTTCGAAATTAATTGTGTTAATTATTATTGTCAGAATTCATAGTGAATCGTCATCATCACCTACCTACTATGTTTATAAAGAAATGTTTGCCTTATCATAGTTATAATAATAGATACAAAAAATGGGCAGGTTTATTTTTTATTATATTCTTTCAGACCTTCTCAGTTACTATTGCAGATTTTTTTTTCTTTTTCTTTATCTATGACTGAAGTATTAGTTTCCTAACTCTTCTGTTAATTACAGATGGTGTTCCTTTCTGTTTTTTTAGTTATTTTAATAAGGAAAGCCGCAACCCAATGTCAATCACAGGGTTGTTCAATTTTATCTGTTGAATAAGTAATTATGTCCGATACGTTAACGGTTACATTAGCTAACCGTAATCTCCTATCGATCAGGGAACATCACAATCTCGGATACGAAGTGGAAGATACATATAGGGATTATGCCAGGTTTATTGAAATCACATGATATGTATGACTAAGTTATTAATTCTGAGTATGAGTTCATTAAGATCTTTAACTAATTTGAGCATGACCGAATTTCAACTATTGTTGGCCATGACCTATTTGGAATAAATACCAATATCGCAAAATACGTATACAATTCTATGAATATTAAAATGTGAAAGCAATTTTTGCATAATTTATTTCATTTGAGGAAAAAAACTCTAGATAATTTTCTACTTCAATAAGATGCAACATAAGGAAATTACACTATGAATGTTATGAAATGAAAAAACGCGGCCGTGGATTTTATTACTTCATCAAGTTCATTTTGATTAAATTAGATACGTTTATTTACATTTTGTTGATGTTTGCGCTACTGACATCAAAAACAGCAGTTACTTAGATAGTCATAAAATAATGCTAACAGTTACCTTCTTAACATATAAAGCAGTTTCGTGACTGACAGACAAAACAAAACCTACACAGAATACTAATATGAATTTAGAACATACGAGTATATTTCTTGACGTAGAAGTGAAATAAGAAAGGTTTTCGAAAGTCTACTCACGAGTAACTCAAACGGAGGATTAAAGTTTGTATGCAAACGAAGTCGCGGGACTTTTTGCTCGCCTCAATGGACACCCCAGAAGGAAACGTCAACAAAATCATGTAAGCAATGCGGAATTTAATTATAAAGTCAAACTGGCGCAGTTCTTTGTGACAATTCGTCGAAAATGATGTAATTATGCATGAGATGAAGCAGCTTTGTGTCTGTCCATATATAAATAAACATAGGTAGTATAGATTGGTACGTGGAGCTACAACTTAAATATATATAAAGTAGTAAGAAGGTATCATATTTCGAATTATATTTGCTCTTGGTTAGGCAATCGGAGGCCATGACATTTGTATTTGGTGACAATGGATTGAGTTACATTGCAGAAGTGGATAGGAATTCGTAGTATTGATTACTATGCTTTCACGTAAATGCCTCTATTGATAGATTGTCAACAGCATTTAATTGAACAAATATAGAAGAATCAAAAGTGAAGATATTTTAAATTGTATTGAATGAAATTCAAGAGAATAAACAAATATTTTGAAAGCTTTTGTTCTGTTTGCAATGTTAATGACCTTATAATGTAATTATGTTTTAATAAATATAAAACGTTGGAAATAATAGTAACAGGTAAACGAGCAACCATTTAAGTGCGCTTGTCGTGCAATTGAAAGCGAAAACTGAATAACTACCACAATAAACCGTAGACATTTATCCTCACCACACGGCTGCTATTAATTCTCACCGCCTATATATATTAAACTTCTAGATATAAAACGTTTTATTTGATAAAATTACTGGTTATTATTTAAAGCTTAGTTATATTTTAGAAATTTAATAATACAGATTATTAAATGTTTGTCTTATTATGTCAGATATCTTAAGACCAGATTTATTTCTATCTTTTAAGTTCAATGACGTCCTAATATATTGCATAACAATATTTTTCGCTACCTACCTACCGTGTGTTTGTCAAATTGTCACAATATACTGTGCATTAGATACACATGTAAAGATAAATAGATACCTACGCACTTGACGCGATAGGCCGTTGAAAAGATTAAGATATTATAATCTTTCAAGATAAAAGATAACTTAGTCTAGATTCTATAAATAAATACTTTTCCTTAAAAGATAATTTATGTGTTTAATAATGCTAGTCAGGATCTAAATCCCTTTGAAGCCCTTATTACGTCAATTGACAAGTCATAGACAATGAGTAACAACAATGTAACAGGAAAAGTCAGTAACGTCACACCTTAGCATAATCACTCATACCATAGCAAATATAAAATCTAGTAAACCAAACATACATTTTTAAATTTTGATAGACTGCTAGCAGAAATAAATACGTTGATTGAAATATTGCCATTCAAAGACACAGAGATTAAGATAGAACAAACAGTCGATAAAATGATAATAAATAGGCAAATGGTAAAAGAAGATGTATCACAGTGATAGATAACAATGATAACATTGACAATGACATTAGCTAAGTCAAGTTTAATAAAAAAGTAAACGAGTTTAGGTATTGTTAGAAATGACCTATTGATAAATTATTTTTAGAAAAATTTCCCACTGAAATCTAACGAATGGTCTAGCTTTAGGACATATCATTCACTAAGACAGTTCTAAAAAGTAATGGATAGATACTCATTGTTTCGTACACTTCCTTTGTTATGAACAGTGATAATTGAAATTGAAAGTAAAAACCGATCGACAAAAATAATCTGAAGCAAACCATGAAGCAACAGTTGTTATCTCATCAAATTTTTATCGGTGTATTACATAAATTAACAACGTAATATTCGTTTAATGTTTTGTTAGAATTATCATAAACATATCCTAAAATGTGCATGCAACGAATTGTATTAGGACAACATTGTTAGTAGCGTATAAAGTTCGCATTGCTTGATTACTCACTATCAGGTTGTTTCATTTTAGGATAGCGTTCTTGGAAACGATTGTTATTAATAGTTAGCACCTATAAAGGTTGCTTTCCTGGCACGTGTAAAATTGTACAGCAAAAGTTACTGACAAAGAGAAACCTTGGAGTTTTTTGCTAAAGTAGTTACCAAGTTCTGCATAAGAAACCACGCATGCGCCGCGATTTTAAATCGACTTTTCATAGTACGAAAATGAGGAAAACATTTGAATGATATTGAGAAGATGTTGAATTAATGTTTTAAGAAAAAAACATTATAATGTTTTCTCATAGTTAATGTTTAAAACTATTAAAATAAGCAGGTATAAACTCGTCATCTTTATCTTATGTCTCCCATTTTAGTTGATTACTGCCGTTTTTAATTCTGTGTTTATCAAATAGGTATATCAAATTAATCAGTCAATAATTTTCCATAAAATATCTAAGTAGTAACTATTTACATAACTCCATATCAATTGTGTCAATACAACTCCATATCAATAGTGTTATTATTTTTGTGATAGAATTGTTTAATTATGGTCAAAACGTCATCGCAATCAACAAGTAATTCTACGAAATGTCTCATAGAGACAGGTTTATCAAAATGCTTAGACAACAAGTGGAATGTTCCACAAACTGCTCGACAAGGTTACCAGCACGAAATGGAATTAAAAGTTAAATTAAAATAGCTTCGCTCCGATCAATATTTGTTATTTCCGATTATATAACTGGCCCAGTTCCGGATCGCCTCTCACACTGTTGGACTAGTTCTTAACAAATGCTTTTAGTATTACGCGATACACTCCTCGCTAGACAAATAAAATAAATAAACTGTCTTATAGGTAAAACGTTTATCGTTGTAAAGTTGGTACGTACTTAGGTAAGCTAAGTACCCGCTAAATGTTAAATATATATTTATCGACAAATAATAAGAACGACCGATAACCTTGTGAAGGCCGCAAGAATCCGCTGGATGCGGAAAGCACAGAATCGGCCGAAGTGGAGGTGCTTGGGGGAGGCCTATGTTCAGCAGTGGACGTCTTTCGGCTGAAATGATGATGATGATGAATAAGAAGGCTTGATTCATAAATATCTTGCTTTGTGCAATCTTAAAAATTGTCTTTGTGAGTTAATTAAACTTATATCTAGTTAAAACCTTTGACGAGTTACATTATATTGTCCTCCAGTCCTTAACCCAATTCTTCCTCTTCCATACATTTCCATCAGCCGTCAGCTCAACTTAGCTTCCATAAGTAGCTTTTTGCCATACCATGTTTCACACAATCCATGCGTCGGTTTTGGGTCTCCACATAATAGTGACGTGTTTCGCGATAAAAACAAATGCTATTTGCCGAAAAATAAACGAATTAGAATGTCGCAATCCAGTAGCACTGCGAATCACGTTGACACTTCTCCACATATTTTCCGGGTGACGGTTATCTGTGCTAATGACATACTGGAAGAAAGATGTTGCGAAACTGTGATGTGATGCTTAGGTAAATGAAGTGCCGACGTGATCTGCACGCTAAGGTGGTGGTGATGAGTGTATTACGTATTCAGTGCGGGCAACCAGATTCTAAGAAACAGAAAAGCTATACCTATAAATTTATAGCAGCAGATGTTCTTTTTGTAAGTATACTTACAAAAAGAACATCTGCTGCTATAAATTTTAAACTATCATTGATCGTCACATCACGTGAAGAATTCTTTAATACTATGGTTCAATTTGTCTTCTTGTTATTTTGTGTTAGTTTATTTACCAGTGTACAACCATGACGTTGTTAGATTTAGCATAACAAAAAAGTTAATGTTTCTATTATAAACTGTCATTCAGTCTACTGGTAATCACAGGCCTCTTCCAAGTTGTGCCGCATCACGTGGTACTCAGCCATCCATAACGAAACTATATGTCTCGAAAGTAACTTTTCCGATTTACAAGGACTCGTCAGCTCCATCAGTCATCGACTCTTGCTCCAAACATTTCTAGTTTCCATTTCATGTTTACATTATCAGAGACTATACGCCTGTCGGTAATGCTATAATCGAGAATAGCTTCACAGATTTCGATGCGGTTGTCACCGATTCATTGAACAGTCTATAAACAAAACGTGTGTGGCATGTAACAAAAAAAGGAGTCGACAGAGATGTCACTGTCGTCTACACATCACTCCGATTCACTTGTTTTTACTTTAAGTGTGTAAACACATTTAATACCTTCAATTCGTCTTGTTTCCTTTAGGTATTGTCTCTGAGCAGCTTTGAATATTTATAAGTCTGCTCGGCTTTTGTGCGCGTGAGCACCACGTAGCTGGTAATTCACCTATAAATTTTTATTGCATCGTTGTTTGTCAGTTGTCATATGGCAATAAAGCGCCAGTCAATTGTTAGGTCAATATTGTTGTCGAGTACGGCAATAAGTGCCTTATTTATTTCATGTTTTGTAATAGTTGATCTATTAGCAGCATCTGTAGATGTGTATCTAGGTACTTTAACTACAATTACACAATACAATTCCCTAAGCTTACCGTAGTACCGTCCTTTGTTCGGAATCAGCCATTAGATCCCGTGCATCATTCAAGGTCATTATAAGCTACACGGAATAGAGTCGAGTATACTATACATTCAAGTTTTTCAAGGTTAGAGTCGGGCGGAGGTGGCGCAATTCGTGCACGAACACGAAAAGTTGTCGGCGCGCGCGCAGCTCTACCAACGATTTATGTTCCCAGTGTTCCTACTGATAGTGTGAGGTTGCGGTCAGGAACCATTAACTATGACGTACGTTTTGTACTAAAGAAGTGTCTTTTTAGGCAATTTAATGAACAAGTTCAATTAATAGTTATTCATTTGCTCTGGTCGTCCCTAAAGTTCGGTGTAGATGATTTTCCTCATTTTCGTCCCGTAAAAATTGAGCCCCCTTCAAAATTAAAAAAAATTCAATAATTCAAAAGTCATTTACTCAAATTAGGCTGAGAATCAGCACTTTTCGAACGTCAGAATTACATAAGACAGTCCCCCAAAAACGCCCACCCTTCTTTTCAGTAAATTCTTCCTTGGTTGGTCTTAGGTACTCTGCCTGAAATTGGCATCTAAGTAATTTTACCTGCGCGTCCGCATCAATGTCACTTGACCGTGGGGGTCACGACTTCTTCTAATATTTAAAATCTTGTTGACCGTCATGCTTATCACATCTAACTGCTGTAGTTCAACTTGAAATACCTATTTGGTATTTACCTATCCATAATAATTATTATTGTCTCTACGATACAATTTTAATTTCCTACTGCTTTTGAGTTTTTAGTTAATTTATTGTTTTCCACGTAAACCGATCACTTACGCTATAATGGAAATAAATTACCTGTCGTACAATAAGCATATATTATTATTGTGTATTATTTAACTTCACATACCTACCTAAGTATTTTTGTGATACATAGTTTTCTTTTTGAATTGAATTGGAGCTTTTAATATACCTTATAACTTATTTTTGGAGAATAAGAAACTACGTCGGAATCCGAACATGACTGGTCGTGATTGATGCATTTCTGTCGAGGCAAATGAATCTGTCTCGAGCAGCGGATCGCCAGATCGATGGAAAGCGCTGTCTGTCAGGACTGCACAAAACGCACGTCGAGGTCAGCCGCTTTTGCCTCTTAAATTAAGGCCAGGTTCCAACACGAGGTTTTTTTAAAACTCAGTTTTGTTGCAATGAACCTGCAATTTGCAGAGCCTTGGATTTTTGGAAGCTTATCTTCAACTTACTGAAGATTTTTCCCGAATCCCGGGAAAAAAAATATAGTCGTAAGAAAGTCTCCACTTTCTGTCTCTGTTCTCCGAAGTTTAGGCAAATATAGTCAGCCTATTCCGATCACTGGTAATAACAGCCGCACGGGTCGATCCATCAGGTTAAGCTATGTTTGCCAGGGTTGGTACGTGGATGGGTGACCATCTTTACATACCGAGACTCCTCCGTGCCTCGGAAAGCACGTTAGCAGTTGGTCCCGGCTGTGATTCGTGGCTCTTTGATAGTCGTTTCGAGTCGTCAGAAGCCCGAAAGTCTGACAACCAGTCTTACCAAGGGGTATCGTATTACCCAGTTACTAGATTGTGGAGGTCAGATAGGCAGTCGCTCCATGCAAAATACTGATATTCAGCTGCATCCGGTTAGACTGGAAGCCAACCCGACTCCAACATAGTTGGGAGGCTAGGCAGATTGATTGGATTTTTCAGGTTTTGTGTAAACCTAACTACTTACATGGTCTACAAATCTTTTTTCTTGTTCTGACTTTCTCATATAATTGGTATGCGGAGTGTGGTTAAACTATACGTTATCTATTCTGACATACATATTCAATTAATTTTCGAGAAGTGTGAATGAACTGCCATTTTCCTTGTCTTCCTTCTTCCTCGAATAGATTGAACTATGCATGCACCGGCATTACAAACGTAGCGCGTAGCTCAACAAAAATAACACCTACATTTATTGACATAAGGTACATAATTATGTAAATATTGACAGGTATTTTTTTATTTTGGTAATTTCACAGTATTTTTTAAGGTTTGAAAGGTTTTCTTTCTAATTTGCAATGTTTTTTATCCGTTGTTTTTACCCTGAGACACTTTTGTTCCCTCTTTTTAACAATCAGCGTCATGGTTGTGCGTACGAGCGTGTGAAATCGTCTTTGCCTTAACAAATTGATATATAAAGCCAAAAAAATGCAGCCAAGACATTTCGGCGCCGATGACTCAAACACACACCCATTCTGATTACAATAAGAAAAACTAAATGTTACTTTAAGTCAATATTAACTTTGATTTATGACTAGGGCTAAAAGAAAAGGTACCTAACCCTGAACGTCAGCAAACAAAATTACCAATGCTTTTTCTGAAAAACAGTTTTTGTACGAAAAACAGAATCCAAACATATCCACGAACGTTTACAAAAAAGGACTAAATATTGATAGTGGTAATGACATTGAACTTTTAGATATTTACATAATATGCTACAATATATTATGTTTAAGCTTGCAGATGACCAAGCATAATCTAAGCAACTGTCTAGACTCGAAAACAAAAGATGATGATGTTACAAATTCTGATTAGCTTACTAAAGCGCCACTTCGATTAGCTTAGCATTAAGTAAGATGAAATACTTAAATTATGAATACAAGAGTTGCAAGTCATATTGACAGCATAACTGAATAATTTAAGTGATTTATAGCACTACATATGCACCTTACTAATCTATACTTTCAAATATGAATTTGAAAATGTGTCTGTATTTACTTTTTTCAGAAAAACTCTAACAATCGAATCAATCAACTCCGACTATCATTTATCTTGCGAAAAATCTTAATTTTGTTTTTAAAAAGGCCATTGTCTTGAAAATGATGTTCTTGTATAATTATATTTGTACCTACGTGTTAGGTGATTAGTGTGATCACGTACAATATTACGAATATATATATTACGATTAGATCATTGAACTGAGGGTTATATATTGGAATTATAGGCGTGACGGTGATGCAAGATTACGCAAAAAATATTACGAAACTGATAGACCCAAAAGAAATGATAGCTGATAGACCTATTAAGGCTACCCTTCTCTCTTGTTATGTAAACAATAACAGCATGATCTTCATAATGCCATAAAAATTAGATCACCAATACGATAACCAAATCCACTGTTAGCTGCACATGGCTGGCATTGCTGACAGGACCGATCACAAAACCTACGAAAAAAATACAAAGTCAACGGTATGAATTTTCGAATACAGTAACGTCATAATGTTTTGACATTTGGCATTGCGTCTGCTAACATTGCAGAAGATAATACTTACTTGCATACAACTATCATAATTGTTGCGGTTTCGTCAGACAGGACGCTCTAGCTTAGCAGCGCGGTGTGAATTTGCATCATTTGTTTATGATCAGCCTTCAACCTGACCAAGGTTGAGATGGGTAAGGTGGCCAGTTGCGACATTATAATTATAGATTTTGGGAAGCTATTAAAAGTAATTGCGCATATCACATATTGTTTCAACGAAGGCGCCGTAACCTATTTGTCCGAAGGATCTTGTAATGTAGAGCGTCAAAGCACATTATTACGATACAATACAGTTATACAGTATGTAAAAAAAACCTGTCCGATCCAAAAGAGGTACATTGCATGCAATAATATTACTATTTTTTTTTTTCTTAATTATTATTGAAAAAAAAATATGCTATTTAATAATTTAAAATTCACATTTTTAGTACCAAAATTACCTACCCCAAAAATACGTTTTTTTTTTTTCTTGAAAATTACCACATAAATAGACTCATATCTTCACAGATCGGACAGGTTTTTTTTACATGTTGTAGGTACAGCACAAGCTAGTGCAAAATAGATCATTACAATTTTACCGAGCTGGAGTAATTTCTTTTGTCTTTGCACTACTATAAATAAACTAACAAATCGTCAACATTAAAAAACGGCCCCAGATAAGATCCACAGATTTCCTCTGAAAGAGAAAATTTATTCGTTATTTTTTTTTTTCGTTGATACCTATCCAAAATGCAAGTTCGTTTACCGAAATGTATTCATATAGTAGTATTCTTATCTAAAAGTAAGCAGAATAGTATATTTTCCTCGGAAAATGCAGCGAAGAAACATTGTACTAAATCATAAATGCGGCACTATCTCCTATGCAGGCAAAATTTTATGGTAATAGAAGAGAAATGGCTTCTGTAAGATCTTTTTTCGCGTGGGCGAGTATGTTATACGGCGCATAGCTGAATGGTTTTATGTAAATACTGTATGTAATGTAATGTATCGACACACATCATAAACATCTTTGTTATACAATTTCTTGCAAAACTGCAATCTCGTCTGTACACTAGTATTACTTATGTACCTACTAAATGGGATGCTGAAATTCTATAATATAAACTGCAAACCTTTTTGGGAAACATGTGATATGAACTGTTGTAATAGGTTGAGCAGTTTCCGCGTTATGTTTGCGCTTACTACATCTAGGGGGACCGTTGAGTCAGACAACTTCATAATAAAATTATCTTCTTTTTAAAGCTAAAGTTGCTATGTACGGACGTATGCGTCGCACCGTCGCGTCACGCCATTCCCCGCACGAGGCTTAATTCCAAGTTAGAAGTAGGTACCTAAAGCCCCCATTTCAAATAAGCGAGAAGCTCTTAAATGTAGATTATAATGTATTCATATCGTGTATCCTGCTGGACGCTATATTAATCTGGTCCGTGGCCTGTAAAATATTTCAGGCGAGTTGGAACGGAATGCTATCTAGTTTTCACATTTTTTGTATTTCGACTGGCAAGTCGTTTATACGTTTGTACCTACTCGCTTTTTAAGCCGAATTTGCAATAGTAGAACAGTAGAAGTTAAGAAATATGGAGCATCTAACCAAGGGAGGCTTTGTCGAGGATCAAGAGCTCAGAATAGATTATTTAGATTAAACTATGCCTCGAATGAGTGTGAGAGAAAGTAGGTTACCTACTTTATTTAAATTTGATTTTCATAGTATGTTAATAAGTTCGTATGGTATAGCATAGGTTAAAAAAACAATTACAAGAGAGAAAATATTATTAACACACCGATTAAACATAACCATCGAAGGGACACAAATACATACATAAAATCGTTGATTGCGGAAAATATCGGTTGAAACGATTAAACAACACACAAAGTTAGTAGTATTATTGTGAATAAATACCTACTCTAGTTACATAATTAAATATATAAGTGGGTACATATGCTCAATAGCAAACCTTACCTAGATATTTACAGGCTTCAGCATCCGACACGTAAGTCGAAGTCACGAAAATACATCTGATTCATTATGCAGTTTGATCTTAGATTAATGTGCATAACTAGAGTTAACCATCTGTCCGGATTTGTCTGGACATATTCGGCTTTTTGGCCCCCCGTCCGGACTATGTCCGGGCTTCTCATTTGTCCGGATTTTTCGATTTAAGGGGATTTTCTTTAAAAAGATAAATTATTACAAAAAAATAAGATTAAAAAGATAAATATCCGGACTTTTTTGCAAATGTCAGGCTATTTGTCAGGACTTTTCAAATTTCGTAACGGAAATGCATAACGGAACTGAATGACTATATGTAACTACTTAATTTACGAGATAATCAACTAATGGTATAATTAATAACTTATCGTGTCCATCTTGTCATGTTTGTGAAATTAATTCACACATGTGTTTGCGAAAGATTCTATTATTTTTGGCTGACGTGATGCTAGTCTCCAAAGTGGGCAAAGTAATTTATTTGATACTAGATTTTGGCCACGAAAACATCGCACTTGTCTATAAATTGTACAGTCAGCAAGAAAACAGACAAATAAAAATAAACCATTAGATCCAGTTACCTAAATTACTTATGATTATCAAATATCGGATCAAGTGAGGTAGAAAAGTCAGAAATCTCAAATGACTTTTTCCATACATTTAGGCTTCATAAGGATTATACCTACTGAGTTAAAAATAAGCCTAGGTATTTGATATTTCAAGGCAATCTTTGTTTTTCAACGAGAAAATTCCAAACTTTACCCATTTTTATGTAGTTTTCCAAGTTAAGATCATCTGCCTTGAAAACACCGGCTGCTACAGATGACAGCTAAACGCTTTGGCCTACAAACTCCTTAGTAAAAACCTGTTTACCTTAAACTTCACTTAGCATTATTTCTCTAACTATATTCAATTGTTTTCTTCCAGACACCGGCTCCTTAAATGAATTCGACTTCTCTCTGACACCTCTCCTGACATGCTGTGGTTTCTTCATCATGTACCTGGTGGAGGAACTGGTTCACATGTATATCCACCATAGGGAGAGGAAGAATGGCCAGGTGGCTCCTCTCGTGAGGAACCTCAGTGTGCGACAGAGCCGAAGCGGAGTCACAAACGGAGAGAAGAGCCCCAACAACTCCACCGCAGATCTTGTTGAGCCAAAAAAGGTAATGTTTGCTGATTTTTAGCACGTTTCTGAACAGAGATAATTAATCTCTTAAAACGTAACAAAATGTTATGCCAAAGCGATTAATGTATCCGGTCCATATTTACGCAAACGAGTGTTTCCCTATTAGGTATATTATGTAGCTCTTATCTAAATTATGTTAGTCTTTTTTTTGTTTGCCACTTATTAGAGGACGGCTAATTTGACTAAATGGTACAATTTTTCTAGGATCCTGAGAGTCATCATAACCACCACAATGGACATTCCCACCACCACAGCCACATGCCTATGAACGTTGGAGATGATGTTACGTCTGCCCTCAGAGGATTGCTCATTGTCCTTGCTCTTTCTATCCACGAGCTGTTCGAGGGTTTGGCTGTCGGTTTAGAATCCAGCGCTTCCAACGTCTGGTAAGGATGATTTTATTTTAAGATTACTTGCGCCATCTATTATCGAGTAGCGTGACTTTTAAAAATATTAGTCCCACATAATACTGGTACTCGATCATAGATGGCGCTTTGTACAATTTTAAAGTATATTTACAAATTTTGTTTTGACTCACTTCCGGTTCCGAATTTTAATTTAATTTTAATATTTTTCAGGTACATGTTAGGAGCTATTTCTGCTCACAAGCTCGTGATTGCCTTCTGTATTGGTGTGGAGCTCATCGCTACACGTACTAAGACTTGGCTGACAATCGTGTACATCACTACTTTCGCTATTGTATCACCCTTGGGTATCGGTATCGGTCTCCTGCTGGTAGGAGGTCAAGGTGCTGCTGCTGCCGGTATTTCCTCCGTGGTACTACAAGGACTTGCTTCAGGAACCCTGCTCTACGTCATCTTCTTTGAAATCTGGAAAGGCGATAGAACGGGTATCTTGCAATTCATCGCATCTGTGGTTGGATTCTTCCTCATGTTCGGTCTGCAATTGCTGAGTAAGTATCTACAAATGTTTAACTTAAAATAAATCACCTCACATTATTTTCCATTATAATTACAAAAATGAAAATATATTATGCGTATGGCAAAAGGATTAACGGGGCTTTTTCCTTGTTATTATTATTACTATAACATGTGTTACTATAAACAATCTATATCTATTTATAAATTTACTCATTTTCCTTTTTCTATTTTCAGCTCCACACACGCACTCGCACGGCGGCGACCACGGCCATACCCATAGCCACAACGAAAAGAAATAGCTTGAAATTGAAACAGGAGCTAAAACTTCGTAATACCCATGTATTTCTTGCACGACGATAACTACAATAATTGTATGTGAATCAGACTTACTGATAAGTGTTGACCAAATGACAATATTTTTGTATGTGATAAATTATGATGACTACATAAAGATTTAGTATAAGATAATTAAGTAGTCTAAACTACATTTTATGTATTAAGAAGAAACTTTAATGTAAGAAAAAGATGCAGGTTACAGGAGCTCAGTAAAATATTATTATTGTTATTAATTTCGGATACTCGCTTTACTTTAAGAAATTAGTGTTGCCATTAGTCGCTATAACTCAATTCCTAGATGTGGAAAAAAAACTTAAGTCGGATCCTTAGATGATCTCTCAGCTACTTTCTCGCTAGATGGCGGGATCGGGTTGGCGGACATGATCCTACTTATTGCAAATACGAGCACTAGCGAGATTCCGAAACAAACGAACTTTCTAGTCATCAGCTATGCATAATAATACTTTATTTAGTTTTGTTTCAATATAAATCCAACCTAGAATCAAATAATTAGCGGTACACTATGGGAATATTGTTCCATCTTGTGTTACGAATTCGAAATTTCAAACGTGTGTAGATGTTTTTGTTATCTAATTGTAATTTTGGCTAAATATCTAGAGTATATTTGATTGGAGCTAGACAGCTATTACAATAGAACATTTTGAGATAGTACTTAGCGTACAGACGCCAGCACATCAAGCTACTACAATCTGTCAAATTTATTTAATAGATTTTCAACTTTATCGCTTATGTCTAAGGTTCAAAGTTGATTAGGAAAATTTGACAGTTTCGGGTAGCTTGATGGGCTGGCATCTGTACCTTACCTATGTTAGTCACGTTCGATAAAGTACAATAATTGTCACCTACTGCTGCCGTCCTTACGAAAAGTGTAATAACTTGAGTTTTGCGCCGAATTGAGATAAGTACATATTCGGAATTTGCAGAACGAGATCTATACCTATATTCGTTTTAAAAACTTTTTACGTATCTATGACGAATTTGCCTTGTATACCACGTGTTGGAGATACCTACAAACAAAACAAATATAAAATCTTTACCCGCGTTTTTCTCGAAATCAGGTTTAACCTAGTAATTGCACTTTTCATAAGGACAGCAGTTATAGACTAGTACTTACATAAACTTATTTGGTTTTTAAAATAACGTCACAAATAACTGATAAGTAGGTAGGTAGGTAGGTACTTAAGTTGTATAAATAACTGAAACATAAGTTTCTTTGTTTCAGTCCAGTTAATAGGTGTTTGTCTGTCTGTGATATTGAGAAGCAGGAGTCAGCAGTTCAACCGGATGGGCCATAAAATTAATAGTTACTTAGTTTTAAATGCATATGTAATTAACACAATCAAAGTACAAACGTCCTTGATACGTGGATAACTAATAACTTTCATTACCCACATTTGTTATTGATGTTCTGTAAATTATCCTCCAGACACATTCCTGTACCCTAATTGCGTAATACAACACAATCTGTTTCGATTTGAAACAGATTGCTAATCCATTGCTACATAAGTTGGAAAAAAAATCTGCTCAACAACGTAAATAACGCAATGAATGTTATTGAACTGTCAAAATGAAACAAATTAAGTGAGCAAAATTGTTTTCGAAAATAAGTTACGCAATTAGGATACTGTACCTTCAAATGAATAATTTAGTCTGTATGTATCTAGGTTACTAAAGTATGTAACTATATAAATGCATTTTGAACAATGATAATAAACTATTAAAATTACTCTGAGGTATGGAGAGATGTACTGTGTAAGTACTTAATAAATTATTTTAAAGCTGTACACTAATGTATGCAATTTTATAAAAGTTTGTGTAATAAAAACCATAAATAATTTAAACATTGTTTGATTACTGTACACCGTCTTTTATTTGCTGCGGATTCCCTCTAGCAAGATTGCAGTAAAAATCCTTACCTGACTGTTAAAGTATGTATCACTACAAAAGCCAGCATATCCCTGTGGCAGTGTAAGCGACTGCTTGGCAGGAATTGGGGGATCAGCCCCAAAGTAACTCACTGGTTATACACCACAGTCATCCGACCGCTTATCAGTTATCACATACGGCTCACTGGTTTGGTGGCCCAGGACAGACCTGAGTACAGCCAAAAGAGATCTCGAAAAACTGCAGCGGTTCGCTTGTGTTGCAATCATTAGCACTATGAGAACTACACCCACTGTCGCCCTACGGGCAATGCTTGGACTGCCGCCTCTGCACCTCATTGTGCGGGAGGAGGCGGCCTTGGCCGCCTTTAGGCTACATTTAACAGGAACCCTAAGCAAAGACTCCAGAATTAAGCACACACACATAAAGGAAAATACAATCAAGCGACGGCCAATGATGGCATCACCCTGTGACAAAGCCCCGAAATCACACCATTTTCAAAGGCGCTACAATATAATACGAGTACTTACAGAAGAACAGTGTGACTACTCAGGCCCGAAAGAGCTGAGGATTTACACCGACGAATCGAAGACCGACTCCGGTACCGTCTATCAGGCGGAGTGTGTGGGCATCATACAAGCGGTCCATGCCATAGATGAGACTTACGGACACTCACATACGTATACTCTCCGGCAGAGCCTCAGTTCTCCAATCCTTACGGAAAAAATATATTACCTCGAAGCTAATACTAGAATGTCACAATGCACTAGAACAGGTAACGGTATCTAGTTACAACACGGTGACACTGCAATGGATAAAAGGACACGGCGGATCGCTAGGTAACGACGCAGCTGACGAGGTTGCTAGAAAAGGATCTAGCACGGCAGTCTGTGGACCCGAACCTATCGTAGATCGTACCAATCCCTTTCAACCAAATACGCAGGTGGCTAGAGAAGTTCACCCTTACACAAGCGGAGTACTGGTGGACCTCGACACCGGGCTGCAAGCAGTCCAAGGAAGCTATGCCATCGCGTTTATTACGTCTGGACAGGAACGGCCTGCGCTTGGTGACGGGGACCATCACGGGACACTGCTCGCTAAATAAACACTTCCACACAATAGGCATAACGGACAGCCCTCTGTGCATGGAGGCTGAGGAAACCGTCACGCACGTGCTCTTTGAATACACAGGCGTCACCCAGATTAGAACAGAAACCCTCGGGTCACCCAGATCTTTCACAGATGTTCTGAACAGACCAGGAGTTTTAATTAACTTCTAGAGGGAGGTGGGCTGGTTGAAATAACCACCAAACGGCCGCCATGGCCCACGCACAATGGTCTACCTGACGGACTAAGTGCGGAAACCAAACTCCTTATCATAGAACATAGACTGTTAAAGTTTCAAAGAAAATTATTTCAAAAGTAGTCGTATAATGCTAACTCCACCAAGTCCATTATGCGAGTTAGGTACCTACTATCCAGCATCGTCACACTGCAGTCTTTACTGCCAGCAAACAATTCAAAAGTATCAAACTTGGTATCTCGGACTCATGGCATATACAGACATGACAAAGTTCTGAGGTCCCGATAAAAAGCCCCCACTGTCCCCACGAGTCAAAAGGGGGTGTGTGGTGTGTACCTTGACCCCTGGCTGGCCTAATGTTTCACAGGCATTTCGTTTGCCCTAAGATGAAAGACAATCAAAACTGTCAATGATTCTAAATAAAAAATCGGTAGATTTATTTATGGGTGTGGTAATGTGGTTACAAAAATGCGAACAAACGGTTTGTATCCGTTGTGTTTTGATAATGCTGAATGTAGATAATGCCTTGACGATTCATTGATGGCTGTCCTTTTCACACCTGCTCCAAAGTCATATTGCTATTCTGCTGTCATTGTGGCTGTCAAGCTTGTCAAGGTCAAGTGAAATAACATTTTTTGACAAATGACAATTACTAATTACCCTGTACGTGTTTTCTATTCTACTGCTCTTCAAGTTTTTGTAAAATAAACAAAACACGAGCGTGAACGTTTATTTCTCAGCATTCACAGTTACAGCAGCACAACATAATATCTCAGAATCACCTGGATTTGTTAAAAAAACAGGTGGGTAACAACACTTTTACGTAAATACAACTTCTTTTCTCAGAGTTAACAAATTATAATATGTAAATCATTTTGGTAAATGTTAATTAGTAGTTAGAAAGTGAAATGTTACGTATGATATAACAAGTTGAAAGGTGAAATTGTTATGTGGCCTTGCGCTGCGTGTCTCAGTTGCAGTCGAGTAGGCGAGCGCTAATAGAAAGTGTCTAACAGTTGGCGTTCCCACTGATAATTTAGTTTTTCAAGACTTATTGTTATCGTTGCATTTCTCTAAGTGTGTCGCAATGGCTTTGTTACTCGGTTCTGCTGTTTGTTTATCTGTGCCTGATTGTAAGTTCTACATTTTCTTTGAACTAGTTTACCAACTTGAGTTTCATGTGTTCAGTTTATCAACTAAATACTATCATCAGCTGTTTCCTGAGTTCAATGACTGTTTACCAGGTTGTTAGTGAGGAAAATAAATTGTAATACTAACATTGCCTTATTTACAGTTGTACCTTTTTAGTACTATATCAGTTGTTTATCAATTCTGCAGCAGTTGAGCATCGCCCGCTAGCTCGCAGGATGTCAGCCCCCGGTTTAACATCAGAAGCGCAGATGCGGTACATGCTGCAGTGGTTCGGAGAGTTTAGTGAACTGCAGCGTGAAGATTTCCTACCTGTGTTAGCAGCTGCGCGTGGAGACAAACCTGATCAGCTTGCAGCCTCAATGGCTACCATCACTTGTGATGATAAACCTGTCAGTCTTTTTCAATGTCGGGTAAGAAAAGCAACTTTTATTAATGTACAAAGTTAGTTAACCTTGTATTAAATGGAATCCTTGGTTCCAATAACAAATGTCTGTCTGACTCATGCCATGAATATGTGAACTAAACACTTACATTACAAATGAGTCAAACTTGAAGTATTAGACTTTTTACAAAATTAGACCATTTACAGACTTCACTATTTTTCGGTTTCGGTTTAAAGAATTTATTCTCATAAGAACACAAAAATAGTTCACTTAATATATGAGATACTTACACAAATAAATCATACAGTTCTATGGTAACAAAGACTCCTGTGAGTCGATAAAAGGAATGCAATTTTTTCAAATTGTTTAACTAAATCTGGCTCCTATTTTTAGTTGTGTTTGTGGTAGGGCTCACAATAGTAGCTACTAGAGACCAAACCCAGGGTTCATCTCATATTTAGAATTGTTATTTTTGTGGAAAAATACCAGCAAGGGGAGAGTAAACCAATCATCCATCTCATATTTCGACATGTCATTCTCATGGAAAAAAACCAGCAAGAGGCTACGTATTAAATAATGTAAGTATATGCTTTAAAAAAAACCTATTCATTCATAAAATGTTTTTCCATAGAGGCATCAGATTTCACGCTTTATTCAAAACAAGTTAAAGCTAATCAAAATAATTGCATTCATCAGCATCATGTTGATGATTCTAGATATTGATTGTGTTAGTATAATAGTGTATAATTTCAACAATTCTTTTATTTTTGTTTGATTATTTCTTCAGTGTTTATTGGAAACTATATATTGTTTATTTGGAATCCCCAGAAAGACACTTATTATGATATTCCCGAGATTTTTAATTTTGTAGCAGGTCGGAAGCCAACCAATCAGACTTGGTGGTGACGTTATGTTATTTATTACTTACAAGCCGAAGGCCTGACGGGATTTCTTATCGACGTCTTCTCAGGACCTTAGAGGATGAGTTTCCAAAAAACGCTGATACTTACATCTTACAACTATCTTTATCTCTAAATACAGGGTTAAATTTTAACCAGTGCGCAAACTTAAACACGTGACTTTACTCATCATTATGAACAACTTTTACTGTGGGACCAAACCTGATATCGCGAAAAAAAAATCAGCTGTTCCCTACATTTATGTTCCCATAACTCGTCAAAATGTAGGGAACAGCTGATTTTTTTTTCGCGATTTCAGGTTTGGTCCCATAGTAAAAGTTGTTCTTAATAATGAGTAAAGTCACGTGTTTAAGTTTGCGCACTGGTTAAAAAAAAACCTGTATTATAAAACAAAGTCGCTTTTCGCGTTTATCTGTATGTCCGCGTAGTTCTTCTAAAATACGCAACGGATTTTGATGAGGTTTTCAACATAATTTAGAGAATGTATTCCGGAAGGTTTATGTGTATAAATAATTAATATTAAACTTATAGATAATTATGAAATCTCGATGTATTGTCAAGTCATAAAAACCTTGCGAAGCAGGGGCTGGTCGCTAGTTTACTTATACTTAAACAGGGGGGGCTACCACCAGCTCATTACTTCAGTGGGAGAAAGAGATGGAGCTATAGTCCTGTAGAGCTTCATCCCCCCCCCCCCTGAAGTCTACATTCCAACCGCCACATGTCCAACTTCAAAAATCACTAACATCCATACAAATTTTCACCCCTTATTTAACCCCTTTGGGGTTGAACTTTCAGATGGCTCAGGCGCAAAACGTCTCTTTCGCAAAATGTCCCCTGGTCGTAAAACGTCTCTTTCGCAGAATGTCTCTTTCGTAAAATGTCTCTTTCGCAGAATGTCTCTTTCGCAAAACGTCGCGCCAGGGACTTCGCGAAAGAGACATTTTACGAAAGAGACATTCTGCGAAAGAGACGTTTTACGACCAGGGGACATTTTGCGAAAGAGACGTTTTGCGCCTGAGCCCTCCAATCACCTTTCCTTAGTGGTAATTTTCGTTATTTATATAAGGAACACTTGTGCAAAATGTCATACCTTGCATGATTTTAGTAAGGAGGATGCTCCAATAGTCCATCCATACATTTTTCCAAACATAGACACTCTTTGTTTAAAACGAATCATTTTATCACTTTTCTACAATTAAATGTGTTTGCGTTGGATTAGAATAGAATATTCTTCTTGTTAATTATTTGGTTTTCCTTCCTGGTAGTAGTCTAAAATAATTCTGAAAAATAGGCATTAAGAACCTGTGTTGACCACAATCTAATTATATGTATTATTTGACTTATAACTTATTAGTAGTACTTTTGAATGTTTTTTCCTTATTCAATAATAAGGAAAAAATATTGTGTAGGTTAAAAATAAATGTTGTCATTTGTTATCAGCATACCTGAACTAAGCAAACAAATCAATGTTTTCAGATAAAACTATTCAACGAGTGGTTTCCCACCTGGGCTGAGGAAGACCAAGATAGACTGATCAAGAGTGTGTCAGAAACCGATCCTGAGTTTGGCACAAAGTTGCAAGACATCATGATAAACGGGCCAAAGGTGAACGGTGAACAGAATGGCACCAATGAACTACATTCACCAGTTCCTGAGGAAGAAGCTAAGACTGAAGAAAATGAAACTTTTACTAATAGAGAAAGTGGAGAAGTAGCGGTTGAAGAACCAACTGAGCAGGCATCAGTTCCTGAGAACATTCCTGTTGAAATAGCAGCTGCATCTTAAAAGGTGTTTTATTTTTGAATTTTTTTTTCTTAGTATTATTTTTTCACAAAAAGTGTTTTTGCCACTTATAAATACATTATGTGTCATAAGAATAGCATTAGGTAAATATTGCATTATTTGCAAATGGATTTGACTTGCTCTTGTTGATTCCGAAATGACAGTTTTATAATTATACTTAACTATATGAAATGTAAAGAATTCTTGAATACTGAAAGTATACAGTTTATTGTAAGTTTCAGATTATATTGGACTGTTAACATTGTAAACATTCCATTTAATTCATTCCAAGCTAAAATATTTATTAATATTAAATTTTATTAACTTCTACACTTATAACTATGCTGTTTCATAGACTTCTATTTGAATATCTTACTCCTTACTATCGAATCTCATTTTATATTTTCTATAAAGGGTTATTCATCTTTTAAATCAGTGTTTAGATGTTTTAGTCGCGTACTTTTGTATTATTATATAAGATTATAAGTAGGTATAAGCTATGTTATTGGGTGTCACAAGCATAAAATGTCTGATATTATTACGTAATATGCCTTTAGGTATTTTAAATTATTATTGACGTAAACATCTATCAATTAAAATGTTAACGTAATAAAACGTATTCACTGAAGTTGATTGAGTGTGGCATGCTAACAATTTTCTAATTTATTAATTAGAAAACATGTAACTCTCGCTACTGTGTCCTATAATTTTCTTCGATGTGTACCGCTTTAGTAACTGTACTACTTGCATTCTAATTTGATTAGATATTTGTATTGCTACCTAGTATTAATACGCGTGTTCAAATAATGGGGTGTCTATCACAGTGTTGCCAGCTGGTTATTGTCAATAGTTACCTGAAATGAATAAAAAAGTAACCTTTTGGCGTGAAAAATAATCTTTTATATTTTTTTCCAGTTTCCAAAGACATAGTTGGTTTAAACCACGTTTAAACTTCATTTTAGAAAAGTTTTTGAAAAAAAAAGATGTAGGAGCCTAGATAAACAGTGTCTAAATCCGAATAACAACATAATATGGTGGAAATATGCCCAAATTGCAAATGATTTAGGTATTACGTTTGTATGGACAGTTCATGCGTCGCTGTGTTCTTAAAATTATGTTCTACAAATTCCTCAAAATAACCTAAAAATAACCTTTCGAGTCGTGTAACCTAAAGGAGTTAAAAATCACCTAAAAGGTAACAAAAGTAACCTTCTGGCAACGCTGGTCTATCAACACCCTGTTCTACTTTAGCGAAATTGTAAAAAAAGCCAAATAAGAAAGATCTTTGGAATTCTCGTAGATCGCGAGGTGAAGGAGGAAGTACAAACATAATAATACGTGCCAAGATTTAATGAGTAGGTATATTTCATTCTTTAGAGAAATATATTTTTCCTATGTTCACAAAAGTAATATATTTCCGTAGTTGTATTCTTTCGTGATGTCTGAAGTGTGAGTGATAGAGCGGTGCTGGTGGGGCCGGGGGCCGGGGCGTGACTAGAAGGAGGTCATTTATACATCTAATTATAAATAAATTATTTACTTAATACAAATTTTATTATAATTGTAACATTGTTTTATTAATTCCATGTTATAGAAAGTTCACCTTCTTATTTTATTGTTAGGACAAAATATACAATCTTATAAACATAGAGAATACAGTGGCAAGATGTACTGTCATGGATGGCACTCATTTGTGACTAAACTCTTACAAAACAATGTGACACTAACGTCAAAATATATTTCACAGATATATGTTCTATAGGCATTAACACTTATATATTAAGTTAATCTCAAGTTACACTGCACTTTAATGAGTACAATACGAAGTTAATGCCTGTTTTTACACGTAACAAGTACAGTCAACCGCTCATCAGTAGTAACACTTGAAACCGCCCTTATTGCTACGAAATAAAGACGATGTCAAAGTCAAACAATTGTTACCATAGATGTGCTGTTGGCTGTACGCATTGGGGTTTATTTAAAAACGTTTAAAATTATGAGACTAAACGTCACAAGATCTTTACATAACTTTAAGCAACGTTTGTAAATAAACGCCTGTATTTCATGTTATAAATCTCAGTCAAACAAATGATATCTGGAGTTACCTAGGGGCGTAACTTTGATAGGATCCAGTCCATGTAAGCGCCGACGCGGGTGTAGACGCCGGGCCAGCCCTGGGTGCCACAGGGCGAGGGCCCATAGGACACGACGCCGAGAACCATCCAGTTGTTGGCGGAGGGCGCCTGGCCCATGAGTGGGCCGCCGGAGTCCCCGCGGCACGAGTCCTGGCCAGCCACGCCGCCCGCGCAGATCTGCGTGTTGTCTATCTGGCGTGTCACGCGCTCGTACACTCGTGCGCAGTTATTTAGGTTCACGACGGGCACGCGCACCTTCAGCTTGACATCCGACTCCGTACCTAAAATTATGTATTTGTACGTTTTTGAGTGAGCTCACATTTGTGTGCTTTGTTTTTTAAATTAAGCAGAACAAAGCGGGTTTTCATTTAATCAGTGGCAGTAGTTTATTGTATAGCCTGCTGGTACGCACGTCTTCAAATCAAGTTATACATTTCCAGTATAAGCTGATCTCGCATTGTAAACGATTTCTGTACAATGAGAGGTCAGCGTATTCTGGAAATGTATAGCTTGATATGTAGCCGTGTGAACCTACTGATATTTTATTCACTGAGTTTTATTTATACCAGTCAAATTAAACAATTCTAGAACCAGCAACATTTTATTGTAGATACATCATATCGTCGTTCGGCATCCAATACCGCGAATGTGACATTTTTGACGAAAATCTGATTTTTGTTTTAGGATTTCATTCTACACTTCGATCAACATTGGTGCCGATTCTCTTGTTCACAAAATAAACTTTTAAGTTCAGTGCAGAAGATTTTTAGTTTAGTCCTGTCTAATTAATCAGCGCTTGACGTAAATTGACGTAATTTTAGTAGGCAAGTTTTTAATCACGTCTAAGGCCTCATTCCGAGTTACGCCAAAAGTGATTATATCGCGAATCCGACCAAAGTCCAAAGTCACAATTATTACTTAATAACCCTTACATTTTGTGACTATTAAATTTGGTTGGATTCGCGATATTATCACTTTTAGCGTAAGTCGGAATGCGACCTAAACTTGTATGAAGTAGTGACAGGCGCTGATTAATTTGACAGAACTAAACTAAAATTTATCTTCTGTCCTTTTCTTAATGAAATAGAAAGAAAAAGATGCACTGAACTTAAATTTAGTTTAGTTTGTGAACAAGGGAATCGGCACCAATACCAACATTCTTGATCGAAGATTCTACACGTTCAAATACGTGATCCTGCGTTTAAAATGATTTTCGTCAAAAATGTCACATTCGCGGTATTGGATGCCGAGCGACGATTTGCTATTCCAATACATTGGCATATTGGTAAGTTAAAGTTTGTGCCACTATTTAAATGTAACGGCTGGCGGCGTAAGCGCAATTTCAACGACTAAACAATCTGGTAACCACTTTCCAAATACTATTCATTCAATAGAAAACAAATAAAAAGTGACCACAATATTTGTGCATAAATGAGTGCATGTGTGTAGTGCAAAAATTGAATTATGAATGAAAACAATGGAAGGGTATTTTGAATGGATTGTTTAATCTGCTAGGCGAAGGCTACTTGAACGTGGAAGCATGATACGTTGAGTCCAAAAGAACAGAAGACGTCTAAATTGAAATTAGGGAGAATCTAATTGAACTCTCAAGCCTAAGTTTAGGTAGATATGATTGTAGTTGACCCCCCACGAGATGTGGTGGTCGTGGGCCATTGGCATTGTTAAAAATTCAAAAGAAATTTATTCAAACTAGGCTGAGAATCAGCTCTTTTCGAACGTTAAATTACATAAGACGGTCACCCAAAACGCCCACCCTTCACCCTTCGTTTGATCTGGTATGGGCCAACCGGCCGAACACCAGTTAGCTAGGCCTACTGGACTAGGTACTGTTTTAAAACACACTGCTCAATAAAATATCCCAATTTTAAATGATTAATTATTCGCTATTTCTGTTTTACCTCATCATATGGGCAATTATTAAAGTGTTTTTCCTTCAGCTCAACTTGGAGCTACCTATTTGACATGATTCCATAAATTCAGTTCTAAGAATAGCTAAGCCCCTGGTTCTTTTTATAGGATGAAATTTAATTCATGGGCATCTTCGGTCATTGTACTTATCATTATGAAGAACTTTCACTATCGGACCAACCCTGAAATCGCGAAAAAAAAATCAGCTGCTCCCTACATGTTGACGAGCTATGCAAACATAAATGTAGGGAACAACTGATTTTTTTTCGCGATTTAGATGAGTGCAATGACCCCATAAGAGGATGCCCATCAATTAAATTTCACCCTGTATAGTAGAAGAGGTTAGGTTACGGTCTTTTGGTAAAACGCATCAGTAAGCACGCGGGGTGGAATGTAAGCTATTTACATATTTCTATGGAAAGGACATCAGCCCACCTGACAAGTTAGGTCCAGTGGTAAACTGCTGGTGCGAGTTACTGTCGTCCTCTTCTGAAAGCAACCATTGTAAACCGAACTAGGTACTAGATGAATTGGTGCTGGTGCTAAATGCTCATTATGTACACAGTGCAAGGTTAGTTAAGTTTTTTACGCTGTTGAGAGCCTGTGGTACTTACGTGTTTCAGTCTTTCCCCATCCTGCGACTTCCATGTCAAAACCTTCGTAAAAGCTGGTTTTGAGGTCGTTGTTCAGTGGCAAACAAATTGGTTTGACGAAATCTGAAACATTCAACAATCAAAATGTTATGAAACATAAATATCGAAAGATTCGGCTGAGCGAATTCGTCATCAGTCATGTCTGACAAAGCTCATTAAATAAGGAAAAAAAAGATTCGGCTTGTGGCCAACAAAGCCCAGTTTAACTTTAAATAGGTACCTATACATACCCACGCAGACAGGCGCGACGCGACGGTGTGATGCGATTCTGGTAGAACAATTTCCATGAAGAAATTGTTCAACTCGAGTCGTACGCACTGTCGCGTCGCACCTGCTTACAGGAGCCTTAAACTGCGCTTTGTGTGGTGCAGTTTGGACTTTGAGGTCTTCGGCGTTGTAGGCCTCTTGTAGGAGTAGGTGGAGTTGCTATCTATCCGTCCGGATAAAGCCGGACAGTGTTAGGCTTTTTGACCTCTTGTCCGGGCCAATTTGACTGCGTTCGGCCCGTCCGGCTTTTATTAGGCTTTTCTCTTTAATAGGCCAGCAATGGACGAAACAAGGAACAGGTTAAAATCGGAAACTATTGCAAAAATGTTAATTGTGGAATTTAAGACATGTAACTTGCAAAATGTTTTATGATAAAATTATTAAGGAGGTTGTGCTTTTAAAGCACGTCTCTACCAAAGAAAAATATGCAAATGAAAATGATATTACCGATTAAAACTTTCTTATTAAAATATGTGTTTTATTTGAACTTTTAGTCAAAAATCCTTTTTTTGGCGTCCGTCCGGCCGTGGGACTCAAAACTCCGTATTTAGCGGGTGAGTCCGGTTTTCTGATTTTTAGAGATGGCAACGCTATGTAGGAGGATATTATGTTCCACAAGGATATCATCTGTCGTCTTGGGATTAAGTTTAGTGAGTAGAAGGGTGGTAGTAGGTACTAGGTAATCTTACCGTTGAACTGCGCGTTGTGGGCAAGTCTGAGTAAGGCGATATCGTGGTGCTGGTTAGGGTCGTCAGCGCTGTACCCCTCCTGTGGGATGATTTGTTCCACCGGGATGTCCTGCACGGGCCTGCTGCAGTCATCATGGAAACAGTCCACCTCGCTCGTCGTGTTCCACTCGCCCAGACGCACTTGCGACCTGAAATCATTTGATGAATTGGGTTTATTTAAAATGGTAAAAGCTGATTGTGAACCTGGATGTATTTTTCTTCAAAGTTTGTAGGTGTAATTATGTGGTTTTTAAGTACTTATAATAAGTCGATTTCTGAAAATCGCCAACCCGTCTTGAGCAAGTGTGGGGATCAATGTTCGTGCCTTCTCTGTCTAACTACCTATATTAAATGAGGTCAAGTTAAGCTATTGATAACTCGTTCGGTTGAACTGCAAAGTAATGATTCAAGAAATCTCTTGGAATTATTCTATCATGCGTAATTTCCCCCGGGGTAGATTCTGAGAAATATACCTACACGTAGCTGGTAAAATAAGTCGACATTCGTACGAACGTACTAAAATCGCGGCGGGATTTTATTGTGCACTGGATTTTCAACTCTCGGTGTTAAGACGCAGATATATGACAGTGACCTTGAATGGTTAGCTTGCGTGTTCTGTACTGAGCTCACGCAACGCGTCGTACGTCCAGCCAGTAATAGGACTCGCCCATCAAGGAGCGCTGTCCCAAATTAGACGCATTATTAATTTATTACACGTAAAACAAAAGGTATTTTAATAAAACACGTATACTAAAAGATCAATAATTTAATTATCTTTAATATGGTGAAGTTTTCAGAAAAATACGCTTGATAGATTTTGCGTCATTCTTAGTTTTTTATCCGCGTTAGACATAACTTTACAAATTAATTTCACTATGAAATATAATCAAAAATATGCCTATATTAAAATATTAAAAAAATGCTCTAATTTAACATATATTTTTTCCAAATCACTAACACTACTCGTTCAGACGTCATCTTCAGTATAAAATCATTAAAAGTCAGCTATCGTCCTCTTAAGCCGAGCGTTGAGAATACAACGCGCTGGGACGCACCAGTGCGTTGTTAAAACACACTGTTGGATTTTCAACTCACGGCACTGAGCAGAGCGTTGAAAATCTAGTGCATGAAAAAAATCGCTGCGATTTTATTACGTCCGTGCGAACGTCGGCTAATAGGCTGGTATTATTATTATTATCTGAAAATCGTAGGATCTAGGTATATGTATCTACTTAGGTTAAGGCCACAGATAATAATACTACGGTTAAGGCTAAGTTTATACAAAATATTATGGTCTTAGTAAAAATTGATTGCATAAGTATTATAATAACTCAGGTAGACAAGTAATACCTACCTACTTATTTTCTCGATAATTTGATACTCAAAGGCTCAAGCATAACATTTCTTGTAGGTGCCTATCGATAAAACAAAACATTACAAAATGCATCTAAACAGGAGAAGGAAAATAATGGAAAATTTGTTTCAGTCAAGTGACCAAATGAAATTTATGTTGCTGCGAGCTAGGTTACACGTCTTCGTATGTATTTCTCATTGGTAGTAATTATTACTCAGGTACCTAAGTACCTGAGAATTGTTATTTTGAAATAAGTATCGATAAGAAAACACAACTAAGATTTGACAAGCTTTGAGAAAGTACTAGAACTACAGGTAGGTAACTATGGGTCGTTTCCATAGATAAATAATACATCTATGGTCGTTTCTATGCCACTGTTGCAGACAAGCAATAAGTGGCGAGCACAAGTCACAAGACATGCTTTTTTTTTTCGTGCACTAGATTTTCAACGCTCTGCTTAGCGCCGAGAGTTGAAAATCCAACAGTGTTTTTTCAACGCGCTGGGACGAGAGTGCGTCCCAGTGCGTTGGATTCTCAACGCTCGACTTAACACCGAGAGTTGAAAATCCAGTGCACAATAAAATCCCGCCGCGATTTTAGTACGTCCGTGCGATGTCGACTTATTTTACCAGCTACGTGTAGGTATATTTCTCAGAATCTACCCCGGGGGAAATTACGCATGATAGTATAATTCCAAGAGATTTCTTGAATCATTACTTTGCAGTTCAACCGAACGAGTTATCAATAGCTTAACTTGACCTCATTTAATAAAGGTAGGTACCCAGTTACTTGTATGTAGGGTTACCATATGGAAAATTTAAAAGTCCTGACAAAAAGCCTGATTCCCTTAGTAAAGTCCTGAGATGTTGTCGAGAAAAAAATAACAATCATGAGATAAAAATTAAAAAAAATCATGCCGTGCCGTTATTTTTTTCACTCCGCCCCGCCCTTTTTAGGGTTCCGTAGTAAACAAGGAACCCTTATAGTTTCGTCATGTCCGTCTGTCTGTCTGTCTGTCCGCGGTCTAGCTCCGAGACCCTTAGTACTAGAAAGCTGTAATTTGATATAGGTATACATATTAATTACGCCGATAAAGTGGTAAAACAAAATTATGAAAAACATTTTTTTTTAGGGTACCTTCCGTACACGTAAAGTGGTGATGTTTTATTTTTTATTTTTTTATCCCATAGTGTGGGCTATCATTGAAAAGGTCTTACAAAAACATTATGAGTTTGTCGAAATCATTTTTGGATTCAGGGATCCGTTTGCAAAATATTAAGCTTTAAAGTGCTAATTTTTGTTAGAGTCAAGTGTCCCCCCCCCCCCTGCCAGCTAAATGGTTGGTTTTGGATGTGTGAAAAAAATCACAGCAGTAGTTTATATAACGAAATTAAAAGGAAAACTATCACAGCTAAGTAGGCTTTACTAGTTATCGAGTAATAATCGACCAACTTAACTTTGCAGTTGCAAAAACATTTTTTCCCATACATTCCGTATGGGAGAACATGTTTATCAACTACAAAGTTAAGTTTGTTTTTGGGACAAATTCATCCCAACTACGGAACACTTCATTGTGCGTGGTCCGACACGCACTTGGCCGGTTTTTTTATATTTTGTTGAATTCATTCAATAAAACTTGATTTTAAAACCAAAGTGGGTAAATTAGATTATGTTTTTAAAGATGTTGATGTTAATTACGCTGATTTGTGTTGTGAAACTAACCAAAGCAGAACATAACTATTTTTAGTATTTTTGTTTATAAATGTTGATTGTAACTTTCCAATAAAAAAATCTGAACGTTACCGTGCTGTATTTTACAAAAAAAATATTGTAAAATCATGCGATTTCCTAAATCCGGCGGCAAGAGTCAGGAGCCAAAAAATTCTGAGATATGGTAACCCTACTTGTATGACACATATGACTTATGTAGGTATAGTAGGTAAGGACTACGAATTATGTACCTACCAACTTGCGGAAAAATTGAGGTACCCACTCAGTCACACTTACTTAGGTCATTAAGAATCACGGGTTGCGGTTTTGTCCGAAAGGGTTACCTGGCAATACAGGCAACTGAAGGAACACGGGTGGGTTTTAGTCAGTAAGAGTCTGACACGTCCTCCAGCTCCGCCCAGAACGGGAGAAGTTATTTGATGATTTCCCAACCAAAAAATCCACCAATACTTACCTACCCTATTAGGTATTTAAAGACGGATAAAGGGCTTACCTTTGTTATCTAAATACAAGCTTTCATAATTATAAATTTACAGCTGCAAAATAAACTGCGTGAAAGTTTCAGTTTAGTATAGATATATACCTAGCAAATCTGTCAAAAACTCACAGTGGAGAGACCTTTGTAACGTTTTTAATTTTAAGTAGATTTAGGTGTCCGGCCGGCAGTGCCACTAATGATCGCCTCAATCGCCTGTCCCTACCTACGTATTGTCGAAAGAAGACACTGCTGTTTGAATAGAGATTCCATTCATGCTTTTAACTAAGTATAAAATTTGAATCGTAAATAGACTCACAGTTTCCAGTTTGGTGGGAGGTCCGAGCCCTTGACGCAGTGGGCTGCTGTGAGTACGTATCTAGCGGCTATGAGCACTCCTCCGCAGTAGAAGCCCCAGCCGACAGCTGGAAAACAACGACCAAACAATAAAATTTTGCCTGTTTGTTTGACAGACCTATACTCCGTTTGAAATAAGATTAGACATTTAAACAAACCTTTTTTACAGTCCGTTCAACCGATTTTGACTTCTATACCGTAGGCATAAGGATGGCATTAAAAGCAAAAAATGTGGTTACAAACCAACTGTTTACTGCAGCTGCTATTTGTCATGCGAGCAACGCAATAGAAGTCAAAATCGGTTGAACGGACTGTAAAAAAGGTTTAGTTAAATGTCTAATTTTATTTCAAATGGAGTATAGATACGTGTTTCTTATACGAAAACCACTGAGAAGAAAAACAGTAACTAAGAGGTTTGGTTTATTTTAAATTTACATTCCTTTTGATGGTCAGATCATAAATCAGAGCTTTACAGGTAAATGGTCTCTTGAGGAAAGAACCATAGAGATTTGAGTGGACCTGTCTGGACAGACGGCATGCATGGAGCTCAATGGTCCAACGAACTTGACCAAAAAGAAAATATATTTCGGTAGGCCGAACGATAATCATAAAAAATCTCTGTAAAAAATCCTCATACTCCCAGAATACTTTACACTAGTACTCGTACCTACCTAAAAATTATTGTGTAAAAATAAAAAATAAAACAAAATATTTGTAAAAACACGTCAACCCAGCATTGGCACGCAATAACCCCTGTATTTATTGAAACAGCTCACAGCTTTAACAGCATAAAAAGATTTCGGGCAAAGTTTTCGCTTTAGGTAGATATAAATGCTTCGTTTTTGAATTTGCAAAGAATAAAAAAGCGCAGTATAGGTACGTTGGCAACTAAAAGCATATCTATTGGCATAAAATTCACTGCAATAGCAGATAGAGTCACAAGTGTTTAAAATAATGATTTGGAAGTTCTGACCTGACCGATGGTGTGTAGCATGATCCACTGTAATAAACATTGAAACCACATAGCTTTAATAACCGAATGGATCCTTTGACTCTGTGTTTAATGTGTCTGACACAAAAGAACCACCATTGTGTGTTAACTAACGGATTCCGGAATGGAGATTATGTTGTCGACAACCCTATCGAGCCTGTTGGAAAATCTCTAAAGGGGAACAGAGGTCTAAAACTTACGTTTGTCGTATCTGACGAGCGCCATCCAGGGGTGCTCGTCGATGTCAGCCTGCGTGCCTCCAACTATTCTGTCGTTGTTCTGGATCCCGCAGATCCGGTTGTTTGGGAGGAGACTTGTTGGATCAGCAATCCTCGAATTAAGGGGACTAGTATTTTGAGGACTAGCTAAGAACTGCGGTGGACAGCATATCTAGACAATCAAAACAATATTTAATATTCAGTTAAGCCTAGAAGAAAGAAAGAAAGATTTTTCTTCTAAGAAAGAAAGAAAAAGTATTTATTGAGACTCGCTCAGGGGGCCTACCACCAGCTCAAAAACAGTATTATTTTAATATTACTACAGTGAGAGAAAGAGATGGAGTTATACGTCCTGTAGAGTACATGTACAGGCCCCCAGGACATCACAAATTAAACTAAAACACACATTAAAACATTAATTTCAAAAATAAAAAAGTAAAATTAAAATAAAAGCAGAAAGTCCTGTACGAGGCCAAAAGGCTCCTATCTCAGCATGATGCTGGTATTCTGAGAGGGCCCGCAGTGATGTCACCAGATGTCACGGATAGATAGATACAGAAATAAATACTAAATGAAATAAAAATAAAAACCTTGTCTGAAATACATTAAAAAATTAAATATATGCCTCTCTTGTATCTACAAGTTTTTTGATTGGGTAGAACACCCAATCAAAAAATTCGTTATTTGTTACCATGAAATTAATCTTGTTTAATAAAAATCTTAAATTCATCCTTAATTCACTGACAGATTACGCACAGTTAATACCGCTGGACTTAAGAAGCATAAAATATTAGACAAGAATTTATTTTTAATCGAAAGTGAGCAAGGAAGGATTTTTGAAAATTCACTCGCTAAAGGGGAATGTTGGAGTTGAAAGTTTGTATGGAATTTCGTCATTTTTGCCGAAGGAAAATCCCATCGAAAGCATGGCTTGTAAAGTCAATAAGAGTTTACAAAAATGTTAATCTCAATTTACCCGAATGTTTCCTCTAATCAGTTGATGTTTCACCTAATTGGTAGAAAAAATAAAAATATGTATAGTTGGTATGTGAGCGAACTCAGCTTTTAGGACATCATTGAAAGGCACACTCTTTAATTGGCTCACCATTGGCAAGTTGCCGTCCTGGAAGCCGCAGTGCAAGCTGCGCAGGAGTTGCGTCAGCTGTGGCGTGCTGCCACGCTGCAGCTGCGTGAACAGGCCTGTGCAGTCGCTCAGAGGGATGCAGTTCGCGCCGCCATTACAAGCCTCTAGAATACGTCGAAATTGATTGTTTTAGATTTAATTAGATAAATATCTCACCGTGTCCGCCCCATATCTTCCGCGGAACGTAAGACAATAGAAAATCACTGATCGCCATGAAAGGTCTTAGACTCAATTTACATTTCCGCGAAAAGGGATGGAAGTGATTTTTTTTGTAAAAAGCATAATCAACTTTATATCAATAGTGTGAAGCACAAACTAGATACGAGCCAATGTAAATTGAGCCATAGAAAACATTGCTTACCTCTTTAAATACCTAGGTAAAAAGAGCCAAGTTAAACCTAGATTAGGTAGGTATCTGATAGAACACCCCTAAGACTCGAATGTTCAGAAAATAAATACCTACCTGTTTTTAATAAAGTGAAACTTTTATTACATCGTCTCAAACTTTTTCGTCTGTGTCTTTTTTGTGTCTGTTTCGTCTGTGCATGTCGCGTGACGGTCGGCCGCGGAGTAGGGATAAAGTGAAAGGCGCTCATCAGAGCAGCCAAGGCCAATATGGTGGCGCCTATAGTTCGCAGCAGCTGACCGTGTAAAGTTTCACTTTTACCGTGGTTTCATAAAACCACACAATCATTTTTGGTGTATCTACCTATAATTTTTACTGTTTTTTTTTTCTTGATGTGAAAGCTGAAATTTAAATCTTCTGTTCTTAATGGTGAAGCCAGAATTATTAGATATTGGCTCAAATTGATTGGAAGGTCTAATTGGTTGGTCTCTAATAATTTAAATTAACCGCGAATGGATAGAATAAGAAATGAGTATAAGAGAAGTCTGACAGTGGTATACCTGTTAACTGGTGACTGAAAAGGGAATCGGTTATCATAGTATGGGCATCTGATACGGAGGAATGAGGAACATGTTATAAGGAAGGTTTCTAGAATTAAGAAGAGGCTCCCTAAATTGTATTGTTAATATTCTGAAAAAGTCACGCATACAATCAAAATCTAACTTCAGTATATGATTCATTGGATCTTTTTCTTTCCATATATAAGACAATTACATAATTGAAACATTTTCGTTCGATCCATTTTTTATTCGAAAATCATGTCTTTTTTAAAGATTATTTGAAACAAAAACAAGATTATTCGACTTTTATGTCTAAAATAGGTATTGACAGTAAGAAAATATAGTTTATTATCCAGATATAAGATATTTTTTCTCTAGATATATTATTGCTTTAGTTATAAATGAAATGAGAATTGAGACTTACGACATTTAGTTCCGTGCTCGAACACGACCAAAGAGCTCACGCGATATTCAACTTTATTACTGATGTGTTAGCGTTTAGCACATAGTGGAGTGGTGGGGTGCATGGGGGCGGAGTTTGCGTGGTAATTATCTTTGGATGGCTTGGTCTTAATGTGGATGGCTGTTATAGAGTAGAGTAGAGGAAGACGAAAGAAACGATAGACTCTGTGAAAGATGATGTGCTAGAAAGGGATGACAAGGGATAATCAAGATTACAACTAAGGAGGAAGAAGACATGTTGCACCGACCCAAAATAAATTGAAATAAAGGCAAGAGAAGGATGACGATTAATAATTAATCAAATTGATAGAAAGAAAAGCCTCTAATACACGTTAGCTGCGGCTTAAAAATCATAAACTTTCATCTGGTGCGGTGGCGGTCGAAATGCGCATCAATCGACCTCTTCGACTGCGTATCAGTCCTTTTTGACCTGACACCACTAGGATAGATTAAAGCGCTATAACTTTGCGAATACGTGGTGTACACTGTTTTTTATACTGTTTTAAAACGATCCTGAACTCAATTTCTTTACGTTCGTTTCGCCCCCGGATCTATAGGAAATGAGAAATCAACCATGGAAAGTGTCAGGCCGATAACGACCGATACCGCACTAGAAAGTATCTACTTTTTTATAATGATGGGACAGACAAAAATAAAGGGTTATCGAAAATAAAACAGAATCATTATAAAAGAAATAAAAAAGTGTGAATTTAGCTAATCATAACCCAGACAGAAACAGTGAACTAATTTCGTACGTGTCTTTCTTTACAACACTGTACGCAAAGAGATTGATTAAATTTGTGGCAAAATGTTCTAATTTATTAAATTTCTTTTTTGCTTCTTTCTACTCTGTCTGTCGTAGCTTTTCATAATGTTTGTGTATTTTTATCCAAACCATCTTCACTATCACTGTTCAGCGTTATTTTCCTTTTATATTTACGTTGCGCCATACTTAAATAACTGTTGATAAAATAACGACACGCCCCTGTACTGTCATGTAGAGAGCACAACACTAACTGGCGGCTCGATGATTGCGCGCGCGCTGCTTGTGGCAACAGGTTGGCAACGGTCATATACCACAATAGGCCCGCCACCGCAGGGAGCGGGTGTTTTTCACCGTCAATGCGATGGTGGTCAAAAAGGGCCAGCCGCGAGGTTTTAATGTCAAAAACCTACATTAATAACCACGAGCCGAAATTTATACTTGTCTCTGTCAAACTCCTATAAATACCGAAGATAATCGTTTCGCACTAGCGAGAAAAATATAGTTTTCACCGTGCACACCAGCGGTAACCACCGTATCGGGCCGATTTTGTGTGATTCGGTGAACATGTTAAATTAACTGCATGAAATTGATTGAAAGTAAAGTCTCTCATTAATTAAATTAATAAGTGAATCAAATTGGTTGAAAATAATTTAAATTAACTGGTTCCAATTGATTGAAAGCGAAGACTCTAAACATTTTTACGCACAAATTAAGGCTTCAAATATGTAAGGATTAGATATGACTTATTATTTTTGATGCAATTTTCTCCGAATTAGCCCTTTTGACATATTAAGTTAATTATAACAAGCTTCAGTTAAATTTCGTGACGAGGAACATGTGAAAGGCTCACTCGCCGTAGTACCTAGGTATAGAATAGACTCAGGAAAGTTTGTGACCTTTGCATAATGTGAACATAGAGCGGAGTCAATGATTTATGTTACGGATATTCAATTTTAAAATTGAATAAACCCAATAAATTTCTGAAACTAGAAAAAAAAAAAACAGTGGCACTCAGGGAGTGCCGACAGAAGTGAAAACTTGAACAATAAAAAAAAAATACTTCCAAAACCTTTAAAGTAAAAATACTTGCATAGAACATTGATCCGTAACATAATATAAATAAAGAGCACAATCGAGTTTACAAAAATGAGGTGTCGGTAACGGTGTCGCGAGTTTAATTGTTTTTACCCCATCTTAAAAATGCCCAACGCGCCTAAAGAAGGTTTTACTTCCATTTCCTATCTTATTTATAAATTAAAACCTATAAGATACTATTATTACTTCACTATTTTGGGTTTTCTTAAATTGGAATACCCACAAGCAGCTCATCTTGTTTTCAAACATGGGTTTTTTCTTTTTTTCTTTCTTTATTATCGATACAAAAGCATATATTCGTATTGACCTTTGGCCAGCTTTTGACAAATCGTGTGCGCTTGTGTTCTTAATTATGTAAATCACGTGGCCTCGTAAAACCATATTGATTAATTAATAATAAATAGCTTCTTGTGGATCTTCCTTGTATTTTACAACTATGCAATGTTGGGATTCAGTTCCAGTCTTATCAAGTACAGGCAGGGCCGTAGCGAAGGGGGAGTATTTTGGGGCAATACCCTACCTTAAAATACCAATGCCCTACCTTAAAAACAAAACAACTATTCTAAATATCAATTAATACTAAGCAAAGTACTGTGAAGCTAAGTTATGACATCTATAGATAGTGCAACCCACGAAGACGCGCCCCACTCCGCTCCGCGCCGTACTAGAGTTCAGCTTACACTACAGTAATCGTGGAGTGGGGCGCGTCTTCGTGGATTGCACTATCCAAGTATAAACAATTCAATCACAGTAAAATAATTATTTATTCTAAATCTTATTCGAATTCAGTTGTTGCAGGAAAGACTTTATATACCTATTGAGTAGTTTGGACATGATTGGAGAAATTATAGTTTAAATCAGAATATTTTTTTTTTTTTATCTGTATATAACCCTTTTTTTTTTTTGATGGGAAATCATCAAATAACTTCTCCCGCTCTGGGCGGAGCGGGAGGGCGTGTCAGACTCTTACTGACTAAAACCCACCCGTGTTCCTTCAGTTGCCGTGTTAGCAGGGGGGCCACGATTTCCCTATCGGTTTTCTTCGAACCCCCGGCAGGCATTGGCCCTAGCGGACCCCGTCAATTCTGCTGACATCTCTTTGAGGCGCGCGTGGAACACAACGCGCCGTCGACCCGGGCTTGGTCCTTATCGGACGGCGAGCTGCCCATTGCTCACCGTCCGCAAGCCCGCGCCTACGGTGGCCGGTAATCTTCCTGTGATTCCCGACGCCCAGGGCGTCTCCTCCTGCGGCGGTTAGGGGCGCGAGGGCGCGAAGTTTGCCTCTCCCTCACGCGCTCCGTCTCCTCCTTCGCGAGCATTACTGCTTCGCAGAAGGAGGTGACGGCCTCCTATATCTGTATATAACCCCTGACAATTAAGTATTAACTGACACACACATTACAAATATCAGTAAAGAAACCCAAAAATCAATTGACCAGACCAGTACCCTAATTGCGTAAATTATTTTCGAAAACAATTTTGCTTAATTTGTTTCATTTTGACAGTTCAGCAACATTCATTGCGTTATTTACGTTGTTGCGCAGATTTTAATTCCAACTTATGAAGCAATGGATTAGCAATCTGTTTCAAATCGAAACAAATTGTGATTGTGTTGTATTACGCAATTAGGGTACAGATCAACATTTTTACTTCCGCCCTACCTGTAACAACAGCTGCCCTTACCTTAAATTTAAGTCTAGCTACAGCCCTGAGTGCAGGTGATCATCAGAATAAGTTATGGTATGTAGGTATATCCCCGAACCTACCCCCGATACTTCTATCTCGTCTTGAATATGGAGATACTTCTCATGGTGGTTTAAAAATGAGCTGCCCACATCAGGCGGTAATCTTATTAATATCACCAGAAATCACTTATTCAGGTAAAGGAGGTACCATCACACGTTACGAGTGTATTGCAGTTCCGCGAGGAGACCTGAATATTAGGAAGTTAGTATAAACATGGAGTATACATACTCCACAACTGTCGAAGACAAGAAAACTATGTCTAGTACTCTAGAGCATGCCTTGTAGGTAACTCACTGATTTCTTAGTTTTATGTTACACAAAATGAGGGGCTTGTGGCTAAGTAAAAACAGCGGCACGGGTCGATCGCTCAGGTTAAGCTACGCTTGCCGCGGTTGGTCCGTTGATGGGTGACCATCTTTACATACCAAGTCCCCTCCGTGCCTCGGAAAGCACGTTAAGCCGTTGGTCCTGGCTGTCATTTGTAGATCTTTGACAGTCGTTACGGATAGTTAGAAGCCCAAAGTCTGACAACCAGTCTTACCAAAGGGTATCGTGTTACCTAGTCACTAGGTTGTGGGGGTCAGATCGGCAGTCGCTCCATGTAAAATACTGGTATTCAGCTGCATCCGGTTAGACTGGAAGCCGACCCCAACATAGTTGGGAAAAGGCTAGGCAGATGATGTTACACAAAATAAAGTGTCGATGAGGAATAATTAGTAATTAATCCAGCCATGCAATACTCAGTGATTATTTTTACATTATGCATGGAGCGTTATTTCTCCTTCATTATCAAGAAAGAACAAATGGTAATCAGAATTAGCCGACGTTCGCACGGACGTAATAAAATCGCGGCGGGATTCTGGATTTTTAACTATCGGTGATAAGCCGAGCGTTGAGAATCCAACGCGCTGGGACGCAATCATCCCAGTGCGTTGAAAAAACACTGTTGGATTTTGAACTCTCAGCGCTAAGCAGAGCGTTGAAAATCAAGTGCACGAAAAAAAATCGTCGCGATTTTATTACGTCCGTGCGAACGTGGGCTAAGTAATATGTAATTTAATACTTAACGAGGTACTTTTTGCGTGAACTTTGTGAACCCATTAATTTATTGATAAACTAGTTACTGCTCGTGGCTTCGCCCGCGTGTACCTAATTCTTTTCTAAAATAAAAGTAGCCTTTTTTTTTGGGTGGGAAATTATCAAATAACTTCTCCCGCTCTGGGTGGAGCTGGAGGGCGTGTCAGACTCTTACTGACTAAAACCCACCCGTGTTCCTTCGGTTGCCATGTTACCGGGGGCCACACGGCCCTTATTCGCAGCCCCGGCAGGCATTGGCCCTAGCGGACCCCGTCAAATCTGCTGACATCTCTTTGAGGCGCGCGTGGAACACAACGCGCCGTCGACCCGGGCCTGGTTTTTATCGAACGGCGAGCTACCCATTGCTCACCGTCCGCAAGCCCACGCCTACGGTGGCCAGAAATCTGCCTGTGATTCCCGACGCCCAGGGCATCTCCTCCTGCGGCGGTTAGGGGCGCGAGGGCGCGAAATTTGCTTCTCCCTCACGCGTTTCGCCTCCTCCTTCGCGAGCATTACTGCTTCGCAGAAAAATAAAAGTAGCCTAAGTTACTCCTTACAACATCAGCTATCTGCTATTGAAATTTCCGTCAAAATCAGTCCGGCCGTTTCAGGGATTAAATAGACAGAGACAAAAAATTAAAAAAAATGTTTTTTGTGACATATACCTACGTATTTAGTAAAAAGCTGTTATTTTGACATAACAAACTAACACTTCAATTTCATTTATTTGTAAAGATTGACTTTGAGTAATGTGTGATTTGCTCTGAGAAGGAAAACTAGGAATCCGAGTAGGTACAGCGGCATTCATTGAAATATTGTAGGTACAAATGGAACACACAGAATGGAACCTCAAGGAAGCGATTCGATGTATAAGTAAGGTACCTATTATTTATTTTGCAAACACAATAAAAAACAGCTCGCTTTGTTCAAATAAATAAATGCTTCAGTACGTTCTGAGTCGTATACTTTTGGAATGTTTTTTTTTTTGTTTTTTTTTTAGATAGGGCATCTCGTAGTTGAACTCTGAGATCATGACTACTTAACCGGGCTTTCCTGTGGGTGCCTTAAGCTACTACACTTAAAACCTCCAGCCAGGGGTTATTCAACTAAGCTAATTAAAATTAGGCGAACGCTCGCTAAGGGCACCCCCTGTGGGGTACGAACCTCGGCTTAGGGCGTCAACCGGAGGAAGGACATCAAGGATAGGACGGGCTGGGTTTGGAATGGTGGTCCCTGTTATGATAAAGGTAACCATTACTTTAGCGCGAACATTTTGAGCTTTAAAACTTGCTGCTGCAAGATTGTGTGGCATGTCCCAAGGAACAGGTTGATATAGGGGACTAAATAAGTAGCTTTAGGACGCTTTTGAATTGAATGTTGGTCCAGCATGGAGGCTGAGCAACGCTTACAACACAACGCCTATTTATATCTCTTCTTTTGTCATTTTCGTTTTAGCAACAAGGTCAATAGTAGTGTTTCCTCGTTGACATAGTATGCATGAACGACGCTAATGCCTTGATAAAATATTATACTATCAAACGCCGCGAAAACGTTTCTACACCACGCCTACGAAGGTCTACGAGTTGCCTACGCAGCACCAGCGCTACGTCTCCGCTACGCCACCGCTACGACCGAGCGACGACTGCGCTACGACAGTGCTACAGCTGTGCTACGGGAACGCTACGGCTACGCGGCACCTACGCTGGACAAACGCCCAAGTGTGATAATATTAATTGCGGCCCATTTAAAGATCATCGTTTAATATTTTATTGTAACTTCTCAAAATTAGTTAATCATAAACAGGCACAAAAACGAATGAAAACTCGATTCTAAAAATGTATAGAAACACTAATAAACGAATTCAAGTTTTAGTCATGATCTTTGATAATATCGGCTGCCTGAGTACTTTGAATTTGAATGCCAGAAACTCGTTTTTGTTAGGTATCATATCATCCGTCAATTAATAAAATCTCTGGTTTTGTACTAAAGATTCTCACCAAATTGCATTAGAAAAAACCGGATTTCTTATTGGTATTGAGATATTAGTCATGGCAGTATAAAACAAGTGTGTTATTCTTTCGTGTTTTGCTATGTTTTAATAATTGAGGTACAAAAGAAAGGAGATTGGGTTTCTGTATGATTATTGGCTATTTAGTACCGTTAGGCGTTAGCCTACATGTCTGGTACGAATCAGAGGTATTTAATAATACCTTCCACTGTAATAACAGAGTTGGCAGGATTGTCTTCTTTCATAGCTGTATCATCAATACTCAATTTGAAATAAGATTGGACATTTAAACAAACCTTTTTTACAGTCGGTTCAACCGATTTTGACTTCTATTGCGTTGGTGGCATGACAAATGGAGCTGCAGTCAACAGTTGGTATTGTAACCATTTTTTTTTCTTTTAATGCCATCCTTATTCCTACGGTATAGAAGTCAAAATCGGTTGAACGGACTGTAGAAAAGGTTTATTTAATGTCTAATCTTATTTCAAATGGAGTATAGATACTTGCAAAAGGTACTAGTTTTATGTTCACAGTTAATTTTAATAATCGTGATAATCGCCATTCAAATACTGACACCGTCATTAAAATATCTATAGTTAATTTAATTTGGGTATGAAGGATGACATTTAAGTGACATTTATAAAACTTAATTGGATTACTTAAGTAATCCTAAATATCTTAACTAATATTATAAATGCGAAAGTTAGTTTGTTTGTTTGTTACGCTTTCACGCCAAAACGGCACATCGGTAGACCATGACCTGGGTTAGGACATAGGATACTTTTTATCTCGGTAGTACGTTCCTGTGTGATAATTTCCAATCTGAACGCGGGCGAAGCCGCGGGCAAAAGGTAGTTAATAATATTTACAAGTTATATTGTCAAAAATGAGATCGTTGGTACCTATTTAGCAAGATGCTCAATAAAGAATTTATAGGCTGTTATGTGTGTTTACTTACGATGTGGTTAATTGTCCTTGATATTACCGTTTCTTGCTTGACTAACATACCCATAAAAATGTTGTTTTTTAGCAGTCATTATTCGATATTATTACAGTAGATGTTAGTACCTATTTACATTACCTAATGTACCATGTATTTCGTTGCGGATATTACAGTTTACAAGAATTCGTTAAAGGCCACTTATAAAATTTAAATACGTCTAAAATAACATATATAAGGATAAAAAGTTTCCTAAAAAACTTTGTCAGTTTGTCACCTTTGTTTAACACTACACTTAAGTACGTTCATAAGATCACGTTTCGTTACATGTCAATTAGTAAAACGGTAATTAAAAAAACATTTTACAGTAGCTAAGTAAACAGAAATAGATGATGTTATTTGTAAGCAATCGCAGATGGGTAAGCGGTCGTACACTACAGATTATGGAGGTTAACTTATGCAGTAAGGTCACTGGAGTTTAAAAACACATTTTTTCTTTTCACGTAAGCTTTAATTACGAATCTAAGAATGGAATAATACTCACGTCCACCAGCGCTCGACAATGTGGCGACGAAAATGCAGGCGATGACAACCGTCCCCTCGTACAGGCTCTTCATCTTTTGGCACTTGTGGTATTACAACAAATTATTATTCATTAATTTACAAACGAGTCTGTCAACAATATTGTTGTCCTGAGGACGGCCGGTGCGCGACTGATAGTTCACCACACCGGCCACTGGCCGCCACTAGCCGCCAACACACGCTTAAGGTTATCAACAATAAATATTTTTTGAAAATGCGCATAGCTGCGATCGTGTTGTGATGACGCGAGTTTTATTATTATAGACAACACTCGTCTTAACTTAAGATTTTCCTTATGAGACACTAGTTTTGTATCGGGTTTTGATCGATTATTGTTTGGTGATTCTGTCGCAATTCCATGCTGTATTATAAAAAACATTAATTTGTTCGTTGAAAATAACATGTTCTAAAACAGCTAAGAAATGTAAAAAATAAGTGAGAGTAGCACGTGTGAATGTAATTATACTTACCTCGGTGGTGGTTGTATTGCCACTACGTACGACTAGAAATGTTTTGCATAGTACCTACTTCATTTTATACAATTAGTCGCGATCTTGTGAAAAAAATTATTGCGAGATGTAATTTAAATCGACAATGGTTTGTCGGGTGGTTGTGAGTCGTCGGTCCCAAGTTCGATCCTCGGTCGGGGTTCGGACTGGTCCGTCACAACTCACGGTAAATTTTTATGGATTGAGTACATTGTAAGTACTTCGATCGATCAGGTTAAGCTACGCTTGCCGGGGTTGGTCCGTGGATGGGTGACCTTTACATACCAAGTCCCCTCCGTGCCTCGGAAAGCACGTTAAGCCGTTGGTCCCGGCTATCATTTGTAGATCTTTGACAGTCGTTACGGGTAGTTAGAAGCCCAAAAAGTCTAACAACCAGTCTTACCAAGGGGTATCGTGTTACCTAGTCACTAGGTTGTGGAGGTCAGATAGGCAGTCGCTCCATGTAAAATACTGGTATTCAGCTGCATCCGGTTAGACTGGAAGCTGACCCCAACATAGTTGGGAAAAGGCTAGGCAGATGATGAGTACATTGTAAGTACTTCGTTTAAAGTTCACTGACCAACCCAAAAGCAATCACTTGTTCTCTGTCTTTTATCTCTTGCGTTTTGCTAGAAAAAACTTCGAACATGATGGTCATTAATTTGATACCTATCTATGGGAAATTCAAGCATTTCTTCTTAGTGAAAGTACCTGCACCGATTCTATAGCTGATAAAATTCCGGAAGTAATAGAAATGGTCTGTGACCATGAACAATGAAGGGTTCCGTAGTTAGGATGAATTTATCCCAAGAACAAACTTAGGTAACTTTGTAGTTCAAAATATGCAACGGTCAATTCTCCAATTCTCCAACTAGAGACTCCTGTATGTATATTTTTTTATTAAAACTTAGGTTATCTATTTCGAGAAAGATTATGCAGCACACTTTAGGAGATTATGAGGCTACCATAGAACAGATTTAGAGCCTGAAGAGTTCCCAAACATTTTTCTATCTGTATAGTGGAGGGGGAAGTCGCGCTCCCTAATTTCGGAAAGCATATTAAACCGTTGGTCAAGCCCGGCTGTCGTTTGTAGATCTTATACAGTCGGTACGGATACGCAGAAGCCAGAAAGTCTGACAACCAGTCTTACCAATGAGGTATCGTTGACCCAGTAACTGGGTTGTGGAGGTCAGATAGGCAGTCGCTCTATGTAAAATATTGGTATTCGGCTGCATCCGGAAAGAACGGAAGCCGACCCCGAAAAAGCTAGGGAGATGATGTAGTGGAGGAATATCAACCCTTATGTACTCTTGTGCCATTTGAATAGGTACTGCTTTGTTATTTTGATTAAAATCTACTTCATTGTTTACTTGTTATTATTTAAATTTCTTTGACATATCTCAGGACCCTGGATCCTGGACCTTTGGAAGGCGTACGAGGGGCCGAAGCAAACTCGCAGAGGCCCCTTAGACATTTTTAAGTGTTGAGGCACCAACCGACGATTACACCTGTTCACTGCACTATGCAAGGACCATTGGATCACCTAAGGATAACCCCCGGTTGGTAACAAAGATATTGGAAAATGGATTTGGGTGGCTAAAGTGGACTGGTTACCTCAGGGAACTATGGAACGACTATGGGTCCTGCCTGATCAATGTTTCTAATGTACATAAATAAAACGGCAGGGGGTGACTTGCGCACTGGGCACAATGGGCCCCCGAAAACAGTCGCTAGCACAAAGTGTCGTAGCGACAAGGGGGCAACATGTCCTGAGGTACTTATGAGGAGAGAGGTATTCCACGGCTTTCAGAACAATCCCAGAGCCCGGAAGATGATCAAGATCCCGACGAGTACTTACTGGAATACTTCCTTCTTCGAAGCACGTTTGCTCATGCAAATCTCCACTCAAGCCGGCCAATAAAGGCAAGAAAGAGGTGGGAGCTATTCCTCGTCAGTGTTCACTCCAACTGGCCAATAAAGGCAAGCCAGAGGTGAGGAACAAGACTTCTCCCGGGAGATAGGGTCCGTGGGGTCGCTACTGCCCAACAGCTCGCCACATTCTACCCTGCGGGTTTCTGTATCTCTCTTGGTCTGGTTCCTCATCCTAGACCTGTTCCGGCAAAGTAAACTCTACCAGCACAGACCTAGAGTTCGGAACTCGCAAACCCCACCACGACGTCAACTTAGAGATAAGACGGTGGGGTTATTATTATTCTTAAGGAAACGAGTATGTATTTTAAGTATTGAATTCGACCGTAAAACGTTTATTTTATGTAAATTCTTATTCATGATAATAACTTGTTTGGCTAATATTTAAAAAATACTTTAACCAACCTCTTCATCAATAACATCACAAATAAAATAAAACTTTTGAATAAAAAGCCATCTCATTGCACTATCCATTTTTAAGTCTACCCGATTCTGCGCTGCAACTATGTAATTGTAATTAGGGAATCAGATCGTATCGTATCGTGTTACTCAGTAACTGGAGCTTATGGGGGTCAGATAGGCAGTCGATCCATGTAAAATACTCTACAGGTAAGGTACACACGGCTACACCTCAAGTTATACATTTCCAGTTTATGCTGATCTCTCATTGTGTAGGATTTCCGTACAATGCGAGGTCAACTTATACTGGAAATATATAGCTTGATGTGTAGCCGTGTATACCTATCACATACGGTTAGACTAGAAGCCGACCACAACATAGTTGAGAGAAGGCTAACTAGGTATATGATGGGGAACCACCAAGGCATACCTATACAGGGTAGTAGGGACATGGACGCACAACCTGTTACCATTTTTTTTGGGTGGGAAATTATCAAATAACTTCTCCCGCTCTGGGCGGAGCGGGAGGACGTGTCAGACTCTTACTGACTAAAACCCACCCGTGTTCCTTCGGTTGCCCTGTTGCCGGGGGCCACGATGATGTCCCTATCGGTTTTCTTCAAACCCCCGGCAGGCATTGACCCTAGCGGACCCCGTCAATTCTGCTGACATCTCTACAACCTGTTACCATGGATTCAGTACATGATGCTGGTCAAAATGTAAGGAAAAGCAATTAAAAAAGAAAAATGATGTTCCATATTTAAACCGCGTAAGTAAGTTTTGTAGGAAACAACTGTTTTTTAGGGTTCCGTACCCAAAGGTAAAACGGGACCCTATTACTAAGACTCCGCTGTCCGTCCGTCTGTCTGTCTGTCCGTCTGTCACCAGGCTGTATCTCATGAACCGTGATAGTTAGACAGTCTAAATTTTCACAGATGATGTATTTCTGTTGCCGCTATAACAACAAATACAAAAAAACAGAATAAAATAAATATTTAAGGGGGCTCCCATACAACAGACATGATTTTTTTGCCGTTTTTATAGATAATGGAACGGAATCCTTCGTGCGCGAGTCCTAATCGCACTTGGCCGGTTCAAAAAATAAAATAACTGACGAAATATATTTCAACGTATGGTCTAGAATCATGTACTGAATCCATGGTAACAGTTTTCGCGTCGATGTCCCTGCCTCCCTGTATAATTATTTTTCTTCTCATATCATAAATATGAGCTTAAAGTGACTGCTGTGTCACCAACCGCGTCCCGACAGAGGTGACATTGGTGGTTTACAACCGTGTAGATGGTGGTTTACGACCAAATTTCAAACAGCTCCACCGGTCGACAATCAGGGTCACCAGGCGCGGTCGCAGCCCAAGATTTTGGGGGGGGTCACCATGCGTGCCGCTGAGAAATAGTTTTAGAGAGGTACCTCTCAAAAGAGCACGCGAATAGCGTTTGCGACCACTAGACCAACCATTACTTATGCTATTCAGGAACGCGCATCTTTTACATGCAGCGGGGGGGGTGTAGTTAACGGGTGGTTCAATACTTATTGAGTGTGCCGTCAAATTGGTCGCACTTTTTGATAGATAGTAAGTATTATTTTCTTTTAATCATTCCAAAAGGAATAAAAAAAATAGAACTTACTTTGTCGAGTTATGAAGAAAAGCTTATACAGTTTTACAGCAGTTTGGGTTTTGGAATCTGATGGCCTTACCCTTTCAAACCTTACGTACGAGCAGGGTGCCCAAACCGAGTTTGCGTCGCTCGCTCTTGCATCCAAGATACTCTATTTTTATAATTGACTTTTTGAAATGAAAACTTATTCAGGCGCATTGAGCGATTGTAGGGGAAAATCTTATGGACTCGCGTCATCGATATGCTAATGTTAACAGCACAGCACCTATGAGTATGACGTGTTGCGCTTGTTGTTGCTCGGGAGTGCCGAATGTGAAAACCAGACTAATGTTAATAATGTTAATTTCAATTAATTGTAGAACCAAAAATTAAAATTTTGTTTTTAAATTTTTGGTCCTAAAATTAATTGGAAAATTTTAAGAAAACACTGTTATTTCATAGTTTTAAGTTTTCACTTCTATCGGCAGTCCCCTTGCCTATCTATTTTGGATAATATGCCTATCGTAACTGCAGGTACTTGAGCCACGGTAACCCGGGGATGTAGTAGTTTTAAAAGTTAGTAATATAAGTAAATCATTCAGGCTCCCGACAGCGTGAAAGATTTTGGGGGGGGGTCATGACCCCCAGGACCCCCCCCTCGGACCACGCCTGAGGGTCACCTCTGTCGGGGACGCAGTTAGCAACCGTGTAGCATGCACTTATGTTATACGGGCAGAAACTATCAAGAATCTAATCAATTCGGCTAATTGACTGACTATAAGAAATGTGGTAGAAGCATTAGACTATTCAACCATTTTAGAACCATGTTGATCGAAATATTATGTTCGATGCGTAATTTAAACTACTTACATTTTACCAAAGTTTAGATAAAAATATATTTATAAATACCTGAAATACTTACTTCAGACAGTTAAAATTTGGCCTATTTATTAATGCTATTTACATATTACAGGAATGTTTATGTACTTCGTAAGTCTTTACTAAGAATTAAAACAATATAAACCTTTTGTTGACAAGTCGGAAGGGAATCCCCTACAGTGCAGAGAGGTGAATGCGGCGGCGTGCAGTGAAACAAAAACAAGTTTTCCTTCAATAATAGTGTAGAAGGATTTATTTTGACTCGTTTTGTATTTATAGGATGGGAAATTCATAATGAGTAGGATTTTCTAATTAGGTGACATTTTACGATACTACTTCAAAAATAGCTAACGAAATCGCAAATCAAGTTTTTGACGCGCTGGTTTTTTTGGAAGCTCTTCATCGAGCACTTTCATAGATATCATAGTTGTTAAGTATTTATTTATTGTACGTGTTATTGGGTTTTTCATAAATAGCATTGGGTTTTTCTATCAAGAATGCTTGTCAGCAGTGTGGATTCATGCCCGGTTGATGGCATTGGGCTCGTTAGGACTTGACTAAACATAACTGGCGATGTGCATCTCTTTGAGGGACGAACTTCCTCGTAACGCGGAGGTTGGCTTAAAAGCAAATTCTAATAAACTTATAATTAAGTTAGTTGTATGCATGTAGGTCTTAGAACACAATAAAGTATTGCTTCTAAAGGCCGAATGGCAGCGACACGTTTGCGGTTGCTCTTCCGAATTCGACCTCCTTCGGAAGAGCACCTGAGCTAAAGTATGATCTAAATCTGACGGCTGGGTTCACCGTTCAAGGTGCTCCTTGAAAAGTAGGTTTTACTTTCTAAATTTCCACCTAGGCCGTCGACAGTAATGTCAGACTTTCGCTTACCTTTTCATTTATTAGCTTGGCATTGCAAAGCGGTGTTGCCAACTCAATCTGTCTAGCCTTTTCCCAACTATATTGGGGTCGGCTTACAGTCTAACCGGATGTAGCTGAATACCAGTATTTCACATGGAGCGACTGCCTATCTGACCTCCACAACCCAGTAACTGGGTAATACGATACCCCTTGGTAAGACTGGTTGTTAGACTTTCGAGTTTCTGACGACCCGTAACGACTGTCAAAGATCCACGAATGACAGCCGGGACCAACGGCTTAACGTGCTTTCCGAGGCACGGAGGAGTCTCAGTATGTAAAGATGGTCACCTATCCACAGACCAACCCCGGCAAGCGTAGCTTAACCTGATGGATCGACCTGTGCGGCAGGTATTACTTAGCCACGAGCTCCTCAAGCGGTGTTACCATCTAAACTTGTAAAATCATGTGTGTTCGATTAAGCAATAATCTGGTAATAATTTGTTTTCAATTGTTGCTAATCGTACAATATGTACAACTGTATAGCCTAACCGTGAAATTGGTTTAAAACCATATAAACTCCCTCCCTCCTGTGATCATTCCCGTGACTTCTGAGTAATAAAGGCTGAGTAGTTCCATTTCAGCAATTTGTACCTTAATACCTAGAAAGTATCTCTATCCAGGTATCCAACTCCCAATTCAAGAGTACCCAAGGAACCTTACCATAAGGATAGTTTTTAAAAACTGTTTAGTAACTAATAAAACATTAGCCATACGGAGTATCTTTTTCGGCAAAAGATAAAATAAATAAATAAGTTTAGTATTTTTTATTAAAGATATAATTAGTGATTACTAAAGAATGATTTATGCAGGCCGTCTCGGGCGCGAGCCGTGCCACTTAGGTAGTGTGGGTAGGCTCGGTCGAGGCACAAATTCAAAAACTTCACGTCAGCTGTTCATTCTACACCTATTATGTGCCCGCGTATATACTGGACGAGGCTCAGCTCTTACAAATCGAGAAGATACTGACGCGGTTCGCGCACGTGACGTTCTAGTAGCATAAAACCTCGGTTAAGTCCCATCTCAGCACCCATAAATTTAATTATCATGGCCCAGAAAAATTCCAATATATTATTACTAGCTGACCCCGGCAAACGTTGTTTTGCCAATTATTTGTTTGGGGTGGACAACCCTTATCACTTAGGGGTATGATAAATAGATAGTAGCCGATTCTCAGACCTACTGAATATGCATATAAAATTTAGTAAAAATCAGTAAAGCCGTTTCGGAGTAGTAAGGGAACTAACATTGTGACACGAGAATTTTATATATAAGAAGAAGAAGAAGATTATTATTTTCGTCGATACAGTGTTTCCATTTTTCGATGTGTACCTCAATTGAATGAATTACCTTAATTGTTTGTGAATTTTTTATGAGCATGCATGATAAATAAATTCATGGGTGCTGAGATGGGAAGGTGCCGATATGGGAAGGTGCCGAAATGGGACTAAACCAAAACCTAAATTCAACCACAGCAGATATAATTTATAAGATTTTATTGAATTTTAACATAACCAACCATCTGCCACGGCACGTCTCGTTTTTTTTTCTCTTATACGCTTCCATAGGGTCCGTCGCTTTGGCACGGGCATGCGCCACCTTGGCGGGATTTGTCGCTTAGGGGCATGGAGCAGGTTGGCTGGATTTGTCGATTTGAGGGCATGGGGCAATTTGAGGGGGTTTTTTGCATGCGCTACTTTGGCGGGGTTTGCCACATGGGCTACTTTTGCTGGGTTCTTTCTTTTGGCCACATTTGCCACTTTGGCCGCCTAATAGGAGGGATACTTTTGCGTGGCGTGCTAGGTCACTGAACAGCTTCAGCCCAACAGCGAACCAAAGGATACTTTTGAAGAGCGCCCACTTGTACCGGTCCTTGCGGATTCTCATCCAATACGTGTACAAGATACTGATCGACTTCAAAATCTTACTACGCAGCAGGGTAAAACGCTGTAAAGAAATAAATTTAAAATTTATTACGACATCCCATTTTACATTTTAACATTTAGGACTAAGTATTGTATTTATTTTATTTTTGATATAATATGTTATTTCACTATATGCTGCATCGGTTGACGTCAACACGTCAACGTTGGCTGTCGCTAAAAACCAGCGCTGGGGCTCTATTTCACATGGGGTCGCAGCATTATGCTGAGCGCTGGCCGTTTAGCGTGGATATGACGCATATTTTCCCCCAATTTGTTATTTACATGTTTTTTTATCTTTCTTTGCGTCATGTTTACCACAAATAAACCAATTTTCTTTCTTTTGCAGCTGTTGGATCGTTAATAAAACAGCGGCTGAAAAAATAATGTTATTTGGAAACTGTGTAACCAAGATTAAAAACTAACTAAATAATTGACAAAATGATTGCCATGGCTCATGACTGTCACCCGAGCAAAGCCACAGGCACGCCTCTGTAAATAACGTAAATCAATTTGACTGTTAACAACCTACTTTGAACAATATTTATCCATTAATTATGGATAATAATGCAAAGTAATTGAACGTACATAATCATTTAAAAGTTTACGATTCCGGTGGTTTAATAAGCTAATAGAAATTATGTTCAAGACTACACGGGCCTCACTATGATTTACCCTTTTAATTTACTTATACTGCGCTCTCTGGCGCTGTCGCATTGAGTGTTGGTTCAGTGTAGGCGTTCGTCAAAAGTACAACGGTTAAACGTTTTTTTAGCGAGTGGCAGGGGCGTAGCTACCGCCGTATCTGCCGTATCAATTATACGGGGCCCCCGGGCCACAGGGGCCCCCGACGTGCGTAAGCAAAAATAAATAAAAAACTTCCCAAATTCATCATCAGCTAATGATTTAATAAATCAGTTTGCCGAAAAAAAGGCAAGGAGAGTGTATATTTAATTTAAATTGTTTGTAAAATTTTTGGAAAAAGTGACAGATAGATAATCATGATGAATAAATATTTCTTTTAATCTTAAGCAAAAATTTTTTTCTTATGTGAGAAATCTTTACCCTTCTTAAGGGCCCCCAAACAAATTTTTATACGGGGCCCCGCCAAGGCACGCTACGCCACTGGCGGGTGGCCAAAGTTGGAGTACTTGGAATTAACGCCATCTTCTTTTTTTTAATACAATTTCTGTGTCAATTTCACAAATGTTAAAATCTGGCCACGCCAAGTCTGCAATGGAATAAATGGGCAACCCCAAAAAATAAATCAGTCAGTTATGTCAGTTTCGGGGTTGTAAATAGATGTAATGATTTTGATATTTTGCCTTTTGATTTTTGCATTTTAGATTATGAGTAACAGACTATGTCGTACATAGGCTCTACCTGCACACGATGACAAAACTGTATCAAATCCAAACTGCATCGTGCTAAAGTGACTATTCTTTACCAGGAATAAATCAGAATATAAACAAAATAACCTTTGGGGGACCGGGTGCCACATAGTTCGCGGTGAGTCGGAACTGTCTGTGATGATTCCCCAGTGAGTCGGGGTGATTGAGGTGATTCCCCAGTGAGTCAGGGTGATGAAGCTGACAGCGTTGATTCCCTAGTGAGTCGGGGTGATGAGGCTGAGGGTGATGACCAGGAATGCGCGTTCGATTCATGCTGGTGGTCAGTATACCCGTTGAAGCCGTGGGTGCTGGCCGGCTATGTGAGTCGCCTCACGAAAGCTTGCGGGAGTGATGATGATGATGATGTCATGCTGAAGTACTTGCACGAAGGCTGCGTTGACGTTCATACTCGAGATCACCAATTTAGTGGTATGAGGAACAGGGTGTAAAGTTCACTCATCCACCATAGAAAAGGGAGGATCCTCCGACCAGACGGGTGTTGTGTCTGGCGGGCAACTGCCCATCGGTCTGAAGTTGAAATCTTGTATCTATGTCGATTGCTCGGTAAACTCTGACTGCGCGATGCAGGATTTGTGTGACGTCATGTCTATGATGCGTAGTTCATATGTGGCAGTGTAACCGCTACAAACCTATCAAAAACAAAAAGACAAACAAAGTATCAAATTCTTTTTTCGTAGGACAGGATGGTGTTGCCGTCTATAGATTTTCAAATTCCACCGTTTTTTTACTTATGCAGACTTAGCGTGTGGTTCAAAATATAGCCGCCAGTACTGCACAATCTAAAGTTTCATGTCGTCATACGTGCATAGTTCACGTTGAGTTTGCGCCACATAAACATTTCCATCGCAAGGTATTGTATGGTTAGTACTTTACCTACCACAGCGGTTTAGCAACCGCGTGGGTAAGTACTCTTCAAAAGTTAAAAGTCACACTAACACTAGGGGGAGGGTCGAAGACGCTGAGGCTATGAGTCCGTCGCCTTCGTTGTTCTGGCTCGGCGATCTCATTGGCTCCCTCATCCCCCGATATCTTCCGACTCCGATCACCGTCATCTTCGTCGTCACTATCATCTCTTTCGTTGCTGCGGCTTTCGTTTCTGCGGCATGCGGAGACAGAACATGAACTCATCACACTTAATTTAGCCCTGCTGGCCTTGCTCTGATGATTTATGGTTCACAATCATGTATATAAACAAATACAATTTAAAAAAAACGGAAAATATTCGACAGCGTTCTGTGACAATATTTTGTCACCGAATTTTGTCAAAATTGTGTCAATAAAGATTATTTTATATCTATGGTGAAAAAAAATAGAGAGTGCTCTGACACTCTAACTACTTACTAATTCCATTGGGTGGTTTCTACCAATAGATGACCAATAGCAATTATTAATGCATGCAGTACGAATGCAAAAAGCACACATCTGTGACTAGTACTTTTAAAAGTACTCGACACGGGCGTAAAATCTTTTTTTATAATTTTATTTCAATTATTAAACTACATAATAACTAAAACTCATTCGAAAGAGCAGTCCATCGATTAATAAATATTCGATTAATCGTTCAGTCGAAGTAGCGTTTGGCGATAAAAAGTTGTTTCGCAAAAAAATCCATTCGAACAATCGTTCAGTCGACTTTCCATTAATCGAACATTTATGACTCTCGAAGTTAAGTTACGGATCCAAACGCATCAAGTGTGACAAGTCCCTTAAGATATCTATGCGGGAATACAAAGTAAAAAGCACGTCTTGTGTTATAATAACACTGCATTGTGAACGTAAAAGAAAAGCGGTGCATTATGAGCCAGTTTACGGGCTAAGTAGTGTGTTGTGAAACGTTGTATGAAACGCATGGTAATGGCCAACTTTGCTCACTTGTATCATAATGTAGCCGTACCTACTATTTCTTTATAAACTCAACGGGCTTGTAAGTACATAATTATGTTAAAATATAGACATAGGCCTCAAGCACCGCTATTTCGACCGGTTCTGTGCTTCCCGCATCACTCAGTTTTTCGGCAGAAATGATGATGATGATTTTACACTGCTAATACTGTGCAGTGCCTGGACTTCGTCTGGACAAAAGCATCTCTTGATTATGCGGGTGTAATTAAGTAGTGATGAATGTGTATGTAGCCAGTGTAGCCACCCCTTATAATAGCCGAAGAATTTTCATCTGGTGAGCTCTATGGATATTCCGCCAGTGGCCGATTCTCTGAGAGCCTGTACACACGATGCGTTGCGGGGCGTGGCGCCGCACCGCAAAAATTTCACCGCATTAGCGGTCACACGGGCACTGCGGCGCCGTAACGTTGTTACGCCGCACCGGCACCGTGTCGCAATGTGCGAAAATTGTCTTTCTGTTTTTGACAACGCACAGACAACTGAGCGGTGTCGTCGCTCCGGTATCGCAACGCGTACACCCCCACCTCGTCTCGCGGGCTGTAAGTCCGGTGTACACACGGCTACACATCAAACTATACATTTCCAGTTTCTGCTGATCTCGCATTGTATTGGATTTCCGTACAATGCGAGGTCAGCTTATACTGGAAATGTATTGTTTGATGTGTAGCCGTGGACGTGCGGTGCGACGCCGGAACGCACCGTGTGGCATACCATGGATATTTATATGTAGGACGCCGCGCGCCGCAGCGACACCGCTCTGGTGGGCGCCTCACCGCCGCCGCGCCGCATTGTGTGCACAGGTTCTCTGGCATTGAAATGCTTCAGGTGGGTTTTTGGAAAGGCATCACCAAAATAAATGAAGAATATCCAAACTTACATTGAGTGCTTTTCATCCATGAATTCGAAGTTAAATATACCAAGGATTCGCAAACTTAGGTACTACTAAAATAGTTTAAAAATCTTTAGCAAAAATAAAAATAGACTGACTTACAAAATAAGTATAAAATGAAAAATTTCCATTGTGTGTAAAATGCAACCAACTCGATTTTGATAATGTAAATATTCCCCTTTTTTGGGCAGTCTAACAGTGTTCTCTGGTACAGTAGACCGCACACCAGTGGTAACAAACCAGTATAAACTAGCCTTTTCATCATCAATTCATCATTACCATCATCACCCACCGCCCCACTTCACCCAATGCTGGGCATAGACCTCCCTTAATGACGAACAACTACTATTTATATAATATATTAGCTGCGCCCGCAGTTTCACCCACATAAGTCTCGATCCAGTGGGAAAAAAAAAGTATTCTATGTTCTTTTCCAGGGCATCATCTATGTATGTGCCAAATTTCATCCAAATCCGTTCAGCCGTTTTAGCGTGAAGGCGTAACAAACAAACTTACTTTCGCATTTATAATATTACTAGCTGTGCCCCGCGGTTTTACCCGCATAAAGGCTTGTGCAGACCAGCGCGATATCGCGAGCGCGACACGGGTCGCGTTGCCTGTCGCGCCCGCGATATCGCGCTGGTCTGTGCGAGCCTTATGTTTCGATCCTGTGGAAAAAAAAAATATCCTATGTTCCTTTCCAGGGCATCATCTATATATGTGCCAAATTTCATCCAAATCCGTTTAGCCGTTTTAGCGTGAAGGTGTAACAAACAAACTTACTTTCGCATTTATAATATTAAGAAGGATAATATATTGTGAAGGACGGCACGGTTGACATTGACATCTCTTGGGCATACCACCGCGTCCGGGGAATCAGAGTAGATTATGCCAATGATAAATGCATTATTCATTTTGTAAATTGGTTAGAAATAGGTGCTTTTTATTTTATTGAAGTGAAAACTACTTTAGGCGCGTTGGGCATTTTTGAGATGGGACTAAACCATTGAATTCGCGACACTGTAACGTAACGAAATTTACCGACACTGTGGAATAAAAACTTTTTTACAAAAAATACAACCGACTTCCAAACTACAAAGTGAAAAATAACTTTTTTATATTTTTTGTAAAAAAGTTTTTTTTTTTACTTTTTAGTGGGTTGATTTGTAATTTATCTAAGTTACAATAGCCTTATGTCAACTGCTCATCAAAAATACCCAAATCGCTATAGATGTGCCTTTAATATTTAAAGAGTTCCCTCGATTTTTCCAAGATTCCATCATCAGATCGTGACCTAATGACATTGGGACCAACTTGAAAGTATACCCTTTCAAACAAAAAAAGAATTTTTCAAATCGGTCTAGCCGTCTTCGAATAATCGGGGAACATTCATAAAAAAAAAAAAATATCCCGACGAATTGAGAACCTCCTCCTTTTTTTTTGAAGTCGGTTAAAACGATATCAACGCGTTGACCGTGGAGTAAAAGACATCAACGCGTTGATTCCGATTTTTTTTCAAGTTTTCACTTCTGTCGGCACTCCCGGAGTGTCACTGTTTTTTAACTAGACGACACGCAGTACACCGACGAGGCGAACTCAGAGCAAAGTCTGTTTTGAAGTCCATACAATTACACTGTAATGGTCAGATTATAATAATAATAATAATAACCCCATCGCCGTCCTATCTCTACGTTGACGTCGTGGTGTAAGCGGTGTATATCTATGGTGGTGGGGCTTGCGCACTCCGAACTCTAGGCCTGTACCGGTAGAGTTTACTTTGCCGGAACAGGTCTGTGATGAGGAGCCAGACCAAGAGAGATACAAAATCCCGCAGGGCAGCATGTGGCGAGCTGTTGGGCAGTAGCGACCCCACGGACCCTATCTCCCGGAAGAAGTATTGTTCCTCACCTCTAGCTTACCTTTATTGGCCGGCTGGAGTGAACACTGACGAGGAACAGAGCTCCCACCTCTTTCTTATCTTTATTGGCCGGCTTGAGTGGAGATTCGCAAGAGCAAACGTGCTCGGAGGAAGGATGAATTCCAGTAAGATGCTGGTAGGGATCTTGACCGTACTTCCGGGATTGTCCTGATAGCCGTGGAATATAGCTCTATAATATAGCTATATAATATACCTCTCCACTCCTCATAAGCACCTCAGGACGTGTTGCCCTCTTGTCACTATGACACTTTGTGCTAGCGACCGTTTTCGGGGGCCCATTCATTGTTGAGTGTGCAAGTCACCCCCTGCCATTTTACCTGTGTATTTTTTGTAAAATATTGGTCAGGCAGGGGCCATAGTCTTTCCATAGTTCTAGATAACCAGTTAAATTAGCCACCCAAACCCATAATCCAATATCTTTGTTTCCATATCCTGCAATAGTCCTGTACCAACCGGGGGTTGTCCTTGGGTGCACTTGCATAACGCGAACAGGCATAACCGTTGGTTGGTGCCTCATTCCATTCAAAACTTCTAACGGGCCTCTGCGAGTTAGCTTCGGCCCCTCGTACGCCTTACAAAGGTCCGAGACCCCAGGGTTACGAGATGTGTCAAAGACATATGAAAAATAATAATCAAAGACGAATAAACAATAATAACAATAGACCTCCAGACCGAATTTCGGCCATGGCGACCAATCTCAGCGGAGACCAGTCTTCGGCGCGGGAGATATTATAATGCACAAGTGTGTGCGAAGACACAGCTGCACTCTCTCTTTCCTTACTCTAATAGTCCGATAGGACGGCAATCCGACACGACCGAAGAGAGATCAGCTGCAGGGCCAACGGCTTAACGTATTTTCCGAGCCACGGGGGATCACACCGCCAAGTTCTAAACTCCGGACTGTTTCTAAGAAATTCCCAATGAAAAAACCCAATAAAACTTTGCCAGACCCGGGAATCGAACCCAGGACCCCACGCTCAGTATTTGCGCTTGCGACCACGAGACCAACGGGGCAGTCAATGGTCAGATTATATGAAGGTCATGTAGCCCGCGATCCTTTTTTTTTGGTACGGCTTGGAAATCCGGACAGACGGAGGGGTCTGTCAGACATCTACTAACTAAAACCACCCCGTGTTGCCTCGCACACTTACACCGGAGGCCACGGGGGCACTTAAGTACTCTTCAATGCAGCCCTCGACCGGGCTCTTTCTGGTCAAGCGGGAGGAGTGAGGTGTTTGACTCTTTTTAAAGTTCACTTTTTACGCAGTTGGGTTTTTTTTTTTTTTTGCAATAGGTGTTATTTTCACTTAAACAAACCTCAACTTATTGAAGTGCAAATAAAGTTGATTTTAGACTGACTGACTGTTGTAAGTCATTAAAAAATGAAGTTGAAGCGCAAACTGAACTTTATGTGTAGGCATTACAGTTGTTTTTTCTAAAATTCGTGTTTGTTTAGGTACATGTTTGGCAAATAATTTGCGAACGCAGATTATGGCCGCATTCCGAGTTACGCTAAAAGTGATAATATCGCGAATTCGACCAAAGTCCAAAGTCACAATTATTACTCAATAACCCTTATATTTTGTGACTATTAAATTTCGTCGGATTCGCGATATTATCACTTTTAACGTAACTCTGAATGCGGCCTGTATAAGAATGAACACATTTCTGACTCCTAGCAGCAAATGAGGTAGCCTTATTAAGTCCCTGTTCAGTTAAGTATGTAATAAAAGAGTAATAGGCGTTTTTAAATACGTTATATTTTTCAATGAACACGATCAAAATCACAACTAACATAATAAAATTTATAAGAGGTTTCTTTTAATAGTTCCGTTTGCATTTTTTTATACTTTTCGGCTTTCTTTTGAGTTCATCGCTATTGCTGCACATCTCCCTGAACAGTCTCATACCAAGAGCGAAAAATAAACCACTCTTGAGCATATCCCATCTGAACGGGTCTTTGCAGAATCTCTTCCAAAAACAGTACAATTCTTCGATGGTCCTTAAAAATTTTTGTTGCCACGAACCAGTACAGTGGCAGCGGGAACACTGCAAAGAGATGATTAAATTATTATGTACTAGATTTTGCCCGCGGCTTCACCCGCGTGGATATCGGAAAATATCCCACGGGAACGTACGGTGCTGAGATAGAAGCCTTTTTTACCTCGCACAGGTCGTTAATATTTTTATCTACACCTATGCTATAAAACCTCTATAAAAGTTTCCGGAACAGTTAGCTTATTGGCAACATTATAACAGCCAGTGTCATAGTAACCATTACCTCATCCCAATGAGTGTTACAATGTTGTACTACATTACGCAACTCGTTTCAACGTTCAAGCGGGGGACAGCAGCACCCGCTGCACGTATGTGTGTGTGATGTGCTGCTGCAGGCGACGTACATACCTACGTGCAGTTGTACTGAATTTCGTGGGAATTTCTTTATTCTTGATCTTGAATTACAAACACCCAATGGTTTCAGAAACTTTTATAGAGGATTCATATCATGGGCGTAGATAAAGAATTGTATGCAACTGTTATAATTAGGTATTAAAACACTCATGTGATAAACCCACATTCATGTTTTAATACCCCTTATTATACAACAGTTGGTTATATAACTATTGTTGTTAGTTTAAAATGCTCCTTTCTTATTTTTATTTTATTACCTACTGATTGTATATCCTGTGCGTGTCCCAAATAAAATATTTTTCTTTCTTTCTTTTCTTTACTAATAGGGATTAAAATAACCCAATGTGTTAATCCAGGTTATAAACTATCAGAGTGCCAAATTTCAACCAGATTCATTCAGGCGTTTTTGCGGCAATCCAGAACATACATCCAGACAAACGTACAAACATTCTAAAAACTATATTATCGGCAACAGACTCTTTCCCACACCTCGTGGCAATTACTTTTTTTCAAACATATTCAATGTACAGTTTTGACTTCGTTACTATTTTATTAAATGTAGGTAGGTACAGAAGATTTCCCAACGGGATTTATAAAGGTTTTTGTTGGTGTTGAGCTAGGCAGAGGTGTGGTACACACGGCTACACATAAGCTATACAAATCCAGTATAAGCTGACCTCGCATTGTACGGAAATCCTATACAATGCGAGATCAGCATAAACTGGAAATGTATGGCTTGATGTGTAGCCGTGTGTACACCCACATTTCGTCAATTTATTTATTTTTTTTATTATTCAAGCACAGAAATGTACAGAGGCGGACATTAAGGCATTTTCTACCAGTCAACCTTTGGGTGATGCTTTGGGTGGGCTATTTATGTCGAAGTTCCACCCATTGCAACTGTAAAAAAACCGGCCCAGTGCGTGTCGGACCACGCACAATCAAGGGTTCCGTAGTTGAGATGAATTTATCCCAAGAACAAACTTAACTTTGAAGTTGAAAAACATGTTCTCCCAATTCTCCCATACGGAATGTATGGGAGAACATGTTTTTGAAACCGCAAATGTAAGTTGGTCAATTATTACTCGTTAACTTGTAAAGCCTACTTAGCTGTGATAGTTTTCCTTTTAATTTCGTTATCATTATATAATACTGCTGTGAATTTTTTCACATATCCAAAACCAACCAGTTAGCTGGCAGGGGGACACTTGACTCTAAATTAGCACTTAAAGCTTAGTATTTCGAAAAAATGGTAGGGACAAACTCCCAATATTTTTGAACGACCTTTCCAACGACACCCCACACGACAACGATTTTGTTTTAGCCTATGGGCTAGGTGAGAGAAAAAAATCATCCCCACTTCACGTGTAGGGGAGAGGTACCTTAATGTTTTTTCTTGATTTTGTTTTATCAGTTTGTCGGCGTGATTAATATGTATACCCATGCCAAACTCCAGCTTTCTAGTACTAAGAGACTCTGAGCTACGGACAGACAGACAGACAGACGGACATGGCGAAACTATAAGGGTTCCTTGTTTACTACGGAACCCTAAAATATCACACAAAAATTGACAGGAATTGATTGATTGATGTATGGAATTGATTTTTTTTTGCAATTTTAGTCGTTGAACTGTCGCTTTTGCCTTTTATTTCAATTACGCCTCGTAAACGGATGGCCGCCATTTTGCGGCGTTAAACTAAATTGTTGTGTGAAAGTTAAGAAGCAATGTAACACTAACAGAAGGACGGGGCTCGCAGACGCTGGGGCTAGGACACAAATGGCGGAGGCTTCGCTCCACAACGATGACGTCATCAGACCCACTTGTACTACAAGCCCGAGCCTTTTTCAAACACGATCTTATCGGCCCCTTATCACCACTACTTCCATCGTCATCGCTGTCATCCCACTGGAGAGAGGGCGAGGGGGGTCTCGGAAATGTGGGGCGAGAGCATGTACTCATAATGTCACACTTAATAATTTAGTTTTGCATTTATGTTTCATGGATCTAAGCGATCCATGAAACATTTATAGATCAGAAAATAAAATATTGGAATAGTGGAACCAAATGAAAAATGCTTGACAGAATATGTGACAGTATTTTGACACAATTAGGGTTCCCACCTCTCCCGGAATTCCGGGAGTCTTCCGGAATTCAGATAAGAAAGTTTAAATCTCCCTGCTCCCGGAAGGAATTTCAAATATACAAAATTGTCCCGAAATTAAAAAATCACTCGCGCTGGCGGAATAATTGACAGTCAACATGTAGAATTATTGTATATTCATTTTATTTTTATATCTCATTGTATGGTGCACCGGTCGCCGTCATAACGTCAACGCCGGCTGTCGTTGAAAACCTGCGCTGGGTCTCTGTCTCGCATAGGGTCGCAGCATTATACTGAGCGATAGCAGTTTTGCGTGGATGTGACACATATTTTCCCCCAACTTGTTCTTTTTGCCTCGTTGGTCTAATGGTCGCAAGCGCTGTTTTGTGTTCTTTTTTGCCTCGACTGCCTCGTTGGTCTAGTGGGACTGCCTCGTTGGTCTAGTGGTCGCAAGCGCTACTGCTGAGCATGAGGTCCTGGGTTCGATTCCCGAGTCGGGCAAAGTGTTATTGGGTTTTTCTATCTGAAATTTCTCAGTAGCAGCTCGGAGTCTGGATTTGTGCCCGGTTGATGGCAATAGGCTCGCCCCCTATTACATGGGACTTAAACATAACTGGCGAAATGTGGGTGTACCTGCTACAGGGACTCCTTTGCCCAACCCTTCGGGGAAATAAGGCATGATGTTGTGTGTGTGTGTTCTTTTTTTGCGTCATGTTTACCGCAAATAAACGTATTTTCTTTCTTTTTCTTTAGACAGAGGTTGAAAATCGTACAACCGCGCACGGTAGCACGCTACTGGCCAATGCAGTCGCGAACTCAAGACACTCGAAACTACGTTTTGTCCATACATATATCAAACGCCGCCTGTGAGCGTGTTTATATTAGTATACTATTCGATATTATGGACAAAAGAAAGAACCCGCTGAAATGACGAAAATGTCAAGGCAAGAAATCTAAACTTTTTCAATTTTAAAATGGACTGCAAAGAGTTTTTTAAAGTTTTGACCAGATATTTGAAGTCTGTACGTTCAAATGGATAATATAAATTCAAATTAAAATAAAAAGTAAAAAACCTAGTTTTCTATTTTCTCCCGGATTTTGACCATCAAAAGGTGACAACCCTACACATGACACAAAAGAGTCGGAGTAGAGCATAGAGTAAACTATTTTGCGAGGATGTTTCATGGTTTTACATAACATTTATGAATTACTGTTTTACACAACGGTACAAGGAACTTTTGGCGCTTGGTCAAAATCGGTACTAACGTCAGCTTCTTGTTGGAACGAAGTTCTTTAACGTGGCTTATAAACTTTCAGAAATCGTCACGCTAAAAAGTATTAATACTTGCAACTGTCTTCTTCTAGTTCAAAGAGAAAGAAAGAGACAGAGAGAGAGAAGGCCAGCAGAAAAAACAACGGTACAAGGAACTTTTGGCGCTTGGTCAAAATCGGTACTAACGTCAGCTTCTTGTTGGAACGAAGTTCTTTAACGTGGCTTATAAACTTTCAGAAATCGTCACGCTAAAAAGTATTAATACTTGCAACTGTCTTCTTCTAGTTCAAAGAGAAAGAAAGAGACAGAGAGAGAGAAGGCCAGCAGAAAAAACAAAAGAAAAGAGTAAAGTAATTACAGTGTCGTGGGATAAAATTGCACACATCGGCCCGAGTACACTGCATGCCGGAGAGAGAGACAGTGTGAATTTAGTAAAACTGAAAATCCAAGATGGCGGCTGCCAAAAGTTTTAAAATTTTTCGGCATGGGTGTCTTTTTCATAGTTTTCGAGAGTGCTAAATCCGACTGTGGTCAAAATCTAAATCCAAGAAGGCGGCTCAGTATATTTTTAATTTTTTTGAATATTAAGTGAGAAAAAAAAAAAACATAAAAAAAAAAAATAATAAATAAATAAATAAAAAAATAAAAAAATCTCCTGTCAATGTCATTCAGTCGCCAAAAGATCCTTGTAGTACTACCAATAGTAAGACCAACTTAGACCAAGTAAGCCCAATAGGCAATCTCTGTGCAAATGCTCTGAGACATGGGGCACCTTATTGGCTGCTTAGAGTAGATACCGTTGGCCAAAATTCTGACGGACCAAGGGAATTGTGATGATGGAATTACGGCCGAACTCCTGAAGGCCGGTGGAAAACCCGTTCTTAAGGCCCTCCAGAAGCTTTTCGATTCCGGCATACTCGAGGATCAAACGCCACAGGCATGGAACAGAGGTGTGGTGGTACTCTTCTTTAAAAAGGGCGACAATGCCCTGCTTAAGAATTATAGGCCCATCACACTTCTGACCCATGTCTACACGCTGTTTTCAAGAGTTATCACGAACCATCTCGCGCGCAGGTTTGATGACTTCCAGCCTCCCGAATAAGCCGGATTCCGTAAAGGCTTTAGCACCGTAGACCAGATACATACGCTGCGGCAGGTTATACAGAAGACTGAAGAGACCTGCCTCTCTGCTTAGCGTTTGTTGACTACGAGAAAGCCTTCGATTCGATCGAGACATGGGTCGTGCTGCAGTCTCTTCAACGGTGCCAGGTCAACTATCGGTACATCGTGGTGTCTGTACGAAAACGCCACTATGTCAATCCGACTCCAGGACCAAACCTCGAAACCTATCCTTCTGCAGAGAGGTATGAGACAGGGAGACGTTATCTCTCCGAAACTGTTCACCGCTGCACTGGAGGATGTCTTCAAGGTTCTGGATTGGAATGTGTGGTTATATTTATTTTAAGAGTGTGGCCTACCACACCCAGATCATCCAACTGGACAACTTTCTCCATGGGACGAATATAGAACCGCGATAAAATAATCAGCTGCCAGCAGCTGCCCCATATAAAAGTTCAATACTTATTCGACCCAAATGTATGGCACAGCTGAATATTTCTGATTTTACCCACACAGGGCCTATCTTAGAACCCTCCACTATTTTAATCTTCTCCTTCTTTTCGTGTGATTAGTGACTAAACTGCGGTGCTATTCTGTAAAAATCTCACCGTGAACTCTTAGGTGAAGTGAGCTTGAAATTGAGCTGTCAACAGTGTCAATCCCTAGGGATTGACACTGTTGACAGCTATTTGGCTATTTGGTGGAATGACAGCTCACTTCACCTTAGCGTTCACGGTGAGATTTTTACAGAATAGCACTGCTGGTGTCAGAATAAGTACCTGGGCGACCGAGCTCTGCTCTGGTGAAAATAGAGAATGCTCATTTAATAGTATACGATGTACTTATTAATTACATACTGCCATAATAATAGGTACTTACTGATTCCACGCTGCCATGATCATTATTCTAATATCAATAATATCATGTTATTATTCATAATCTTGTTCTTGTTCTAAACTTTGGGCAACCGAGCTCTACTCGGGTGAAAATACGGAGAAAACAATTTTTCCCAGATATGAGACCTAGCTAGATCGATTTTTCGCCCCCATAAACCCCTATATTGCTTTCATCGAAATCGTTAGAGCCGATTTCGAGAACGTGAGTAGGTACTTTAACAAACAAATATATGTACATTCAAATATTTCTCGTTTAATAGTATAGGATAAAGCCGCCCAAAGGCCTCTGACTTGGCTTCACATGCTATTCACTATTTTAATGACAATGACATACATTTTTATGTCCTTCCTTATCTTTTTTGAAATTTTTGAAATGTAGTGCTATTCTGTAAAAATCTCACCGTGATAACTTAGGTGAAGTGAGCTGCCAACAGTGTCACCTAAGTTATGACGGTGAGATTATTACAGAATAGCACTACTTACTGGTGTTAGCTCACTCACAATGGACCGTTTAATTAAATACATAAAAACAAAATGAATATCTTACAAGATCATTTACTCAAGTGTTCAATAAAAATACTGGACTAGTTTAATGAAGACAAACTAAATAATCTTTACCATGTTTCTAAACATTGATTATTCATATCCCGTGACTAGTTATAAAAATTCGGTCACAAAAAGTACACAAATATGACACAAAATAATTATAGATTTAGGGTCAGTTCACAACGAGACGTGACGCGAAACGACGCTGCGCACACTTTTGAAGATAGTGATAAAAAATATAACTTTATCTACTACACAAAAAGATACACATTTAATTGAGACAATTCGAAAATGTCTCGCAGTGTCGCGCTACGCCGCGCTGCGCCTCGAAATGCCTCACGGCGGCGGCGCAGCGCGACGCAGCGCTGCTTCACCAGTAGGCGTGTCGTGCAAGAGAGACGCTGCGCCTCGCGAAGCCGCGTGACGCAGCGCGACGCCGCGAGGCGGAGCTTGAAGCTGTTGTGGCGACTTAGGGTCAGTACACACCGAGACGCGACGCGACGCTGCGCGCACTTTTAAACAAGTATCAAACTTTCCTCACGAAAAGGTATATTTCAGTGCGAGCGTGAACGCATGTCAACGTTAAAAGTACCTTACTGCGTTGTAAATTAATTCGATATTGTATCGGATCTTAAAAAAGTGCGCGTCGCGTCGCGTCTTGGTGCGAGCTGACCCTTATTTCTACTAATAGCTAGCGGGGCGGGAGCTCGCGGCGAACGTAGACACGTTCCGCTGCGGCGCGCTGTGCCGCGCTATGTTTCATTGCGTAGCGACGCGTGGAGCTGCCAGCGACTTCACGATGCGCCTCGCGACGTTGCGATGCATCTCGCGGCGCCGCACTGCGCAGCGCGAAACCACAGGCCTCTTCAAGCATCGTCACGTCTCGGTGTGAACTGACCCTTATTCCATAGGCAGGTTTATACGAGCCCAGAAATGTCACAGTACAGTAAGTCAGTCCAGCGCTGACTTGCAACTGGGCTCGTGTAGACACTAGTTTCAACCCAGTCCAGTGCTGACTTCACGCTCTCTAGTCTAGTTGACTAACCGACCCGTCTAGTTTCGGGCCCAGTAGCTTCCCCCGCCTGACTTACTGCCGATCTCGTTTACATGAACCCACTGACTGGGTTCGAAATTCCCAGTAACTGGGTTCAGTCACTGCCATCATATAAACCGAGCATAACGGCTAACCTGTTCATGGAAAAGTAGGTATGCAGGTATCGATCAGTTGACTAGGTTTCACCTCCAATGGCATAACTTTTACAATATTATCGGTCGATCTATCTGAAATATGGGTACAGTCAATGTTTGTTCTAGTATAGCCTAGCTAAGCCATGCGGATTTGCTGAGATCCCCTAACTGTTACAAAATTGTTTGTCACATTTATCGCTAAATTAGTAACAGGGCTACCATTTCACAAATGTCATTATATTTCAATAACGTCATATATAGTTCATATCTAGGTATTCATCAATAGCCTTTTCCATTCAACTTCAACGAGAGTTACATTAATTACTCGTTGCACGGCTTTCCCTGATCGTTCCGAGTATTAACAGTATCAGATGCGTTATTTCAGTCATCACACGCTATCAACTGTGCATATTGTCTAAGATCCAGTTCATGTAGTAGGCCACATTGGTGTAGACTCCTGGGAAGCCTCCGATGCCGCATCTCTTCGAGCCGTAGGAGACGAGACCTCGCTGCACATATCGTACTCCAAATTTTCCGTAAGAGCCAGGGTACATAAGAGGCCCGCCCGAGTCTCCTCCACAAGAATCCTTGCCTTTGACTCCCCCAGCGCATAATTGCGTCACCCTTACTTTCGGGGTACTGCAAATAAAAATAATAAACAATATACTAAGCTGATGTTTAAGAATATGTTAAATATGGAGAAGAAAGCATAGAGACCCTGACCCTGACTGTTCAATCGGTTGAAGTTAATCCAATGATACTCCCTTGGGGGACACCAACACCATAATAACAGTAGAAGTTCGCACATTAAATTGAGTAAAAGGTTGCTCAATACAATACTGTTTCTTTAATGCTGCTAATTAATAGTTTATTGAGTATCATCTATCAAGACATTTTCTTTCATGCTCATGTGCGTGCGATGTCTGTTAGATGAAGAATTTATGGAAGAGATGGCTATAATGAAAGTGAAACTAACCCTCGGTACGCCGCTGTGCAATCATCGATGCTGATGACAGGAAGCTCGACGCTGAGTAGAACGGGAGACTGCAGGCCTTCTTCCGTGACTCCCCAACCCGCAACATTGACGTTATGGCCAACAAGAGACTCCATTTGAAGCTTTTGAGTGAATGGCAGACACAAGGGTTTCATGCTAGCTGTAACAAAAAAAAAAACCAGTAATGTTACACACGATATCTTGGTAAATTAATTTAGCCTTTTTTTGTTAGGTTGGTTGTAGGGGAAGGGAAAGCTTTGGTGCGGCGCGATTGCAGTATAGTACTTTCCCGCACGCAATCCTGTACGCTCCAAAACACTCGCGAAAGAGCGTACGTGTAAAGGGGGTTATTATAATGTACTTATCTATAGACCATCCACATGTATAATAAACAACACACAAAAATACTTACGAAGTGTAAAATTGGCTGGTCGAGCAAGTCGTATTAAAGCTATGTCGTCGACCAGTGACTGAGGTGTGTATCCAGGGTGCGCCACTACTGCAGCTATCGGCACGGTCTGTGGAATGAAATAACACAAATAAAACACAGCCAATAGCTCACTCTGCCTAGCTTTTTCCCAACTATACCTACTGGGGTCGGCTTCCACGCTAACCGGATGCAGCTGAATACCAGTAGTTTACATGGAGCGACTGCCTACCTGACCTCCACAACCCAGTAAATGGGTAATGAGATATCCCTTGGTAAGACTGGTTGTCAGACTTTCGGGATTCTGACGACCCGTAACCACTGTCAAAGATCTACGAATAACAGCCGGGACCAACGGCTTAACGTGCTTCCCGAGGCACGGAGGAGTCTCGGTATATAAAGATGGTCACCCATCCACAGACCAACCTCGGTAAGCGTAGCTTAACCGGATGAATCGACCCGTGCTGCTGTTATTACTTAGCCACGAGCTATAAAATATAAAATCGACCATTCATCAGGTGGGTCGAACGAGGAAGAAACCTGCTGATGATTTCTTGTAATTTATATGGTCAATCAGTACGATGATCCTCGCAGGGTGAGTGGATGCCTGGTAATCGATGAAGGAGAGTGGCTGAGGTTATAGCTCAGTGGCATGCAATTTGAGAGGCCTATTGTCCAGCTGCGGATTTCTACTAATGATGTTTAAATATTAGACAATTAATTCTCACCTCTATTCTCGGTGCGCAGTACTCTCTATTATCTGACATTTCGCAGTCAGGGTCCTGTCTGATGTCATGCTCCCCGAGGATGACTTTATCCAGTCGTAGTCTGTTGCCCAGGAAGGACACGCAGTGAGCCGCCGTCAGGACGTACCATTCGTTGATGAGTGAACCACCGCAGCTCAACGCTGCGCCGCGAGCTAGAAATTATAAAAAGAAAAAGAGGGTTTTTATTTGTTGAGTATTGAGTTATTGACTAGAAGTGACTATTCAAATATATAAATACACGGACTCTTAACATCGTGCACAAGCAAATATGAATCACAGTTACGTTTAATTTAGGATTACGTAATTAACTTTTGATAGGTAACTAGTTACAGCATACCTGAATCATAAGATAGAAGCACCATCCAAGGCATTTCAAACAGCTGCGTCCTGTTACCGCCATTGATCCTGTCACTGTCAATGTTCCCACACTGCAGGGGCAGGAGGCCCAGTTTCGGATGAGCTTCGACTCCTATTGGCCCATTCTTATTGTCTAAAGTAGCTCTAGTAAAGGGTTCAATATTGTTACCAGTGTCAGGTCCTACGATAACATTGTGAGTTACTGGTTTTTGAGTAACTGTGTTTCCCGAACAAGTACAACAAACCTGTAAAAAACATGTTTTTAATGATTAAAACATTTAGTATTAAACTCAAACTATTTATTTCAATTAAATCATTTACAGGCACTTTTGAATTGTCAAGGAATCGGTCAGTCAGAAATATTAAGCTAGTTGCCCATTCCAAAGCGTAGTAGGTAGGTACCTGTGGAGAAGAACCAGCAAGAAACTCCACGGACACACTTTTAAATAAAAAAAATGTTACAAATGTTATTATGTAGATAACACACAATACAATAATTTTATTCATTACTTTCTCGTACTTGAGTCATTCATGAATTGTAAATAAAGCCAGACATTCCAAGAAGTACATAGTTAAGAAAATTCCCTCGAGGCAAAACCGTAAAAGAATGACCATCTCACTAAAATATCTATGGTTAAATCAACGTTTGACAAAATTGTGCCTTATCCTTGTAACTGTTCGTCTAAGAATACACTAACAAGAGATGATAAAAGTTGAATAAGTTAGGTTCCTGCTAATTAAAATAGTCTTGCGTAAAAACTTGAATAAATACACGATTTTAGATATAAACTCTACAGCTTGAACAATCACTATGAAATGCTTGCTTACCATAGGGTCTTTGGATTCGTAGCCACACGTCAGTTTCTGCAGCTTCATCCTCATGTAAGGCGGTATGGGGTTGCCTGCCCGCCTGACCTCGTCCATTATGTGCTTACATTGCAACAAGGGAACGCAGGAGCCAGGCCTACCCTCAGCAACGCAATCGTCTCCGTTATATACTGGAACATATTATGATAACGATGGAATATATAAACTAAATATAATTCGATGTTTTCAGCATTATTGTTAATAGATTATCGAGGATCAGTCATTATTTTAATTATTTTATTTTATTTACACACACGTATTTACATGATTTAAAAACGAACAGACTTAAAATAATAATAATAATATGTACAAGTATATAAAAAGGGAGGGGGGAGAAATAATCATAGGGCATTAAAAAATTCGTCCGCATCGCTGTCAATAGGAAAAGTGCCCTAAAGGCTGGCAGCATTGCCACGTTGTATGGCAGACAGCTGTGCTGCTGGGGAGTTTGTTGCACCACTTCTTCTTCCCAGCTAAAGGCACTAGGAAGTGGTGAAGGGTGGGCGTTTTGGGGGACTGTCTTATGTAATTTTGACGTTCGAAAAGTGCTGATTCTCAGCCTAATTTGAATAAATGACTTTTGAATTTTGAATTTTGAGTGCTGATTCTTTGAAACACTAGGGCTATGGGGTCCGAGTGCCCACCTAGTTTTTCAAGACATCGCCAAGGGGCTGGTCAAGGGTTGGCCAAAGAATTAAATACTAAATACCTACTATTGTAAGCCAGTGTATTGTATAATGTATATGCTGTTGCTTTATTAAATGAATAATGCTGGAAGCTCATTTTCCGTAGCACTTTGAGAAAAACAAAAATAACATAATGCCAGCAATCCCTGAAAAATTGGTGTACATTTCATCCACATTTCGCCCGCTTTTAAATCCTATGTTCGTTATACTGGGCCATATGATGCGGAGGAATGTGGAAAATGTGAGGTAAGTTTTGAGAATGAAAGTGGATGGCTATAAGAGTAGGGGAAGACCAAAGAAACGATGGATAGACTGTGTGAAAGATGATATGGCCAGAAAGGGGGTGACTCCCGAGATGACGACTAATAGAGAAGTATGGAAGAAAGGGACATGGTACGCCGACCACGAATAAATTGGGAAAAGGACAGAAGAATGATGATTTACCTATACTTACAAACCTTTTTTTACAGTCCGTTCAACCGATTTTGACTTCTATAACGTAGGCATAATGCGAAGTGTCCACTGGCAATAAAATTTGCGGAAGTTGACTTGTGCAAGCGACTTCCAACGTGTAAACGCTCGCGCAAATGGACTTCTACAAGTTTTAGTAACTTGCCGAATTTGCTGCAAGTCTCACGTGTATGCGGTTGTTTTGACCTTGCAGCAAGCGCTTGCGTCTTTATTTTGTTCACACAAAAAAGTTGGAAGTTTTTTGGGCAAGTTCAAATTTTTTAAGCTGGAAATTATTCAAGTATTTGCTGGTTATACTTGATACATTGATTGTATGTGTCAAATTTTAAATTCAAATTATTTTTAACAACAACACAATAGACGCAGCTCGTATTTTTTTGCAGCTAGGCATCTTGTTTGATTGCTTTTGTTCAAGTAATTTGCATGCAATTTCCATCGAAACGGAAGATCGAAGATCTTGCAGCAAGTTAACTTCTACACGCTTCTAAAGGCGACTTGCAAATAGAAAACTCGGAGTCCGTGGAAACAGTAGTCAATTGACTTCTGCAAGAAATTGCGGAAGTCACTTGCCAGTGGACACTTCGCTTAAGGATGGCATTAAAAGCAAAAAGTGGTTACAATACCAACTGTTTACTGCAGCTGCCATTTGTCATGCCACCAACGCAATAGAAGTCAAAATCGGTTTAACGGACTGTATTTTTTATTTATTTAAATGTGTAATCTTATTTCAAATGGAGTTTAATAATGGGCGAGCCTATAAAGGGCACTTTTGAATTGTCAAGGAGTCGGTCAGTCAGAAATTAATATGAAGCTAGTTGCCCATTCCAAAGCGTAGTAGGTACCTATGGAGAAGAACGGGCAAGAAATTCCACGGACACTCTTTTAAATAAAAAATTATTACAAAAAATTTATTACATCATTCATGTTGAAATTATACATGTGAGAACAATGTAGAAAGACGTGCACGTTAGAAGCGTCCGTAATAAAAAGATAAAACAAAGAACAATTCAAAAATTAAAAATAAATTTTAAATAAGCCATCGTAGCTAAGAAATGACCAGTCTCAACTGACAACGCCCGTTCACGGATATGATGCATATGGATTAGCACCTTTCAGCTCAACCATTTTGATTGAAGGGAGCTAAATGATCCAAAACACGCGCCACCATCAGCGAGACATCTGAGTGAGCATGACATACTCATAGCCGCCAAGACACATTCAAGTCAATGAAAAACATATTACCAGGTAAATAGTAACTCTTTAGTACATAGTGCTCACACCTGTGCTGTGCAATTATATAATACAAAGGAGATTGAGTTTATACTTTGAGTTTATACAATGCAAAGATGGTCTTACAATCTTCAGCAGCTCCAACAGTATTTTCAAATGTTAATCAATTAGTTGTGGTTGTGAAGCAGGACCAGCATTATTAGTTGATTACCTAAATTCACATCGTTCTTATAAAAGGAGGGTATACTTTTGTTGTTCTTATCGTTGTAATTATCATTTCGAAACACATCAATATCTTTACCAGGTCGTCGGTCTATCTTTTGGGCCATCGGTGTGAACGTCCTCATGACCCTACTAGTCGATGTACTACATGGCTGAGTTGAGTGAGGTACTGAGATATAACAAGTGGTGCTGCATTTGTTTGTTTTTCCTGGGATTAGATCGATCGAAGCTCAATAAACCAATTTCAAAGAAACTTTGTTTACGTACGACTTGACATGCTTATTTAGGACATGAGAAAAACACTTTTTAAAAAAAAAACAACCGACCTCCAAAAAAAAACACTACAAAGTGAAAAATAACTTTAATTTCGGAAGTCGGTGTCTTGGGTTTTGTATTTTCGTTTTTTGCCACCGACTTCCGAAATTAAAGTTATTTTTCACTTTGTAGTGTTTTTTTTTGGAGGTCGGTTGTTTTTTTTTTGTAAAAAGTTTTTATTTTTCACTTTTTAGTTGTGGTACCTACCCCACACACATTCGAATACCACTACCTGCTACCAGTGACAGAAACTTATTATATCATCTACATAATAAGTGGGAAAAAAAAACGTATTTTGT